>CM062820.1:782096187-783346187 GCA_031772625.1 Pinus tabuliformis | reverse complement strand
AGCTGGAAGCATGACTAATTTCCCTCACTCCCCTCCAATTTCATTTCTAACATTCCCTCACTAGCCTGAGATTCATGGAAAAGACTAAGTTTTCATGGTGGTTCTTGATCTTTAAAAGCCACATCTCTTATCTAAAGTTCTTTTCATTTTTGATCTACTCTTGAAACCAAGCTTGTTTCATATAAACTCAATGGTTTCCACATCCACTTACCCCCTCCTCCACAACTAACACTAACCCTATTGTATAAATCCCTTATATCGCCTTTCTCCCTAATATTACTAACACCAAGGTGTATAAATCCCAGCATTATCTACATATTCTCCTTTTGGCATTATAGCCAAGTAAATGGTCTAAGGAGACTTCAGTCCACCTGGGACTGTGGTCAACCTTGTCTTGGATGTGCTCTGACCCCTGGTTATGAGCAGAAATCCTGTCCCTCAAGCCCTTACCGTCTCTCTGCTGAAAGCGCACAAAAAACCCCCTTTTCCTATGAAAACCCCTGAAAAGGCCCAAAAAACCCAAAAACTGCGAAAAAACCCACTTGCCTATAGTCCTCCGCCCAAAAATTAAACTGAATATTTTATTGCGCTGGCGGGACCCCTCCCCAACATGCTCGACCAGTCGGAAGGCCCGCCAGCCGTCAGATCTCCGTCGCCCAGATCTAAGGGTGGGCGGTCAATTTCAGATCTCGATGTGCCGACATTTAGCGTCCGGGGAAAGCGGTTTTACCTATCCCGTACAATGGACGCGTGGCGGGCGGTAAGGTTGTTCGGAGCCCTCCTCCCACTTACCGCCTTTGCCCAAAGGTGGTGCGGGGAACCCACTTACCGCCACCCCGTATACCGCTACCCCACACGTCATGCCTACACGTCATGTCCACGCCGCTCTGACGTCACCCCGCCGGTGCCCGCCCCATCGTCCCTTGGTCCTCCACGCGGGCCCGCCTTTGCGCCCGCCCGCCACCGTGTCCTGCCGACCTGGCTAACACCTCAGCATCCACGTCACCCCTCACCTGGGCCCCGCCATGACATCATGCTGACGTCATCGGCGGAAAAGCGCCAAATTCATACTTTTGCCAAATTTACCGTTTTAAACGGCTAAACGCATATTTTTCGCTTATTTTGCATGCGAAGCTGAACTAGCCGTTGTCAAGCCTGCTGCCGCGAAATCTTGCATCCAGCCATCAAATTCGACAAGTAAACCGTTCAAAGTTCGAGGCTTGACTGCATTAAGCCTTTGCAACCCAGCCCGCAAGCTTCCAGGTCGATTTGCCAGGTATTTTGCCGTTTTCTCCCATTCTGCCCGTGAATTCCAATTTTCTGCAAAATCACCATTAAAGTCTGCTAAAAACTCTAAATTTAGCTCTACCTAAGCACCCAAATCAGACATAAGCAACCTGTGCCATCCATTAGCCCCAATTTAGCTCTGTACAAACCAGCTCGCGGGTTAAAACTGCAGAAATCGCCCTGAAGTACCCGGCATTGTTCCTTTTTGCCAAGTACTGGTTACCTACACTCTTCCTGTACAAATACTAATACCTCAGTAAGCATTCCCTTAGACAATCCACATTCCTGAAAATCATCAGTACTTTGCTAGCTTCAGAACAACTTCACACCAGAAGAAGACATCACACCAATTGCACCTACCTGCTGCTCAAAGTCTTCAAGAGATTCATCAAAGCTCTGCATCCTGCTGCACACTTTCAGACTGTATCATGGCAGCATCTGCATCCTCCTCCCTCAGTGTCACTCCACTGAGTCAAACCAATAAGGAACTGGAAGCTATGCCATTAGTTGACAAAGACTGTCTCATAAATGATTTTGAGGGAAACAGAAACCTTTTGAAGACCTTCACCACATTAAGGGAAGACTATAAGGCAGGACTTGGTACAGATGGGATATGGGAGTCAAACCTGCCCTATTACTGCCTCCCAGCTGTGAATGTTTTCCCTGAAATCATTCACTTATGTGCTCAAAATTATGATCAGGAGCACAGAGCTGTCAACACTCAACTAGGGAGGATTTTGTTCTATATAAACGCTGACACCATCAACAAAATGCTGCACTTTGAACAGACAGAGTTATTAGTCCCTTTCTCCATGAGATCTTTAATGGAAGCAGGTGAGAAGATGACCAGTGAAGAGCTGCAGAAGGTCACCAGGAACTACATGTGGCCTGAGAACCAGCCTACAGGGCCACCTCCTTATCCACATGAGCACTTCAATGACTCAGGCAGGCTGCTCCTGGACATGATAGCCTATGTGCTAGGCTACCAGAACAGCAAGCATGTGGATCTAGCCATGCTCGTAATGCTATCTGCCTACAGCCCACGACAACCCCCTGCCCGAAAGTACAACTTTGCCAAGTTCATAGCCAATAGGATCCATGATCAATTGTGCAAATTGGACAGACAAGGAGTCTTTAGATATTCAGCATACATCTACCACCTGTTCATGTATCATCACTCTGAAGCTTTCCCATGCTACATCAGAAGGCTGGACAACAAAGGGGAGAGAAGATCAGTCATATTCTGGACCTCAGTCTATCATGAAATCACAAATTCACCCTACAGCTATTGTGAATTTGTAGATCAGTTTGTATACCCAGTCTCCAGCATACTTATGAAATCCCCTCCACCTAGAATATCAAATGAGATCAAGAAAGCTTTACAGCTTTCTAAGAAGTACAAAATAGGTGATTGGTACCTATATGAACACCACACTGTGTTCAGAGTGTATGGGTGTGAGCTCTGTCCATACAGACTACCCAAGTATGTTCCCATGAGATTATTTGCCTTGGAATATTACAGGCAATTAATCCAGTCAGACCTCACTCACTTCCACAGCTCAAAGAAAAAAGCACACCTTAACTACAAAAATGAGCTGGGCCCTTTTATCATGAATAAGAAGGAAGGATGGGAGGCTGCAGATTTGATCCTAAAAGACAAATATAAGTTGTCTTACAGTTTCCGGTGGGTCCCATATGACCCTCAAGGTTTCATCACTGCCAGGAGAACAAAGTACAGACTCCTAGCCATCAAACACTGCCACTATCCACATCTAGAACAGTATGCAAACTTACAAGAGTGGCAGTTGGATACCCTTGTTGAGAGCTTGTCTGAAGAGGAAAAAATAGCTAAAAATATGAAAGAACTTGAAAAAACTATTGACCTGGACTATGTGATCCAGGTACCTTTCAGGCTGCCTCAAACATCAGGAGGAGGAACCTCAGTTACCAGGACAGCGCCGCCAACAACAGCACCAGGCTTGGATAAGGGAAAGGGAAAAATGGACGCTGAAGATGAAGCAAAAAAGCAGCAGTCAGAGCAGGGAAAGCAACAACCAGAGCAAGAAACAGGGCAGCAAGAAGAACAAACCGGTCTGCCACAAACTGGGCTGCCAGAAACCACCTTATTGCAGACACCACCCCCTCAAGTGGAGCCCCTAACCACTTCAATTTTACAGACCCCGGCACATGAAGAAAGGGGGACCAAAAGACAAAGAGAAGAGTCCACTCCCCTCAGTGGATCCTCCCAACAACCAGAAGCTAAAAGGCAGAGGGCAGACTCCCCAGAAGTAGAAGACATTACTGAAGATGTCTTCAATGATACAGCCAAGGATAGGGAGGGCAGCCAACACACAGGGACTAGCTCCTTTCAGCAGGAGCAGAATTTACAACTTGGCTTGGAGGTATCATCTTCTTCTCAACAAAGCCAGAAGCTCAAAGGTGCTAAGGCCACCTTCAAAGAAATCAAGGCAGCAAATGAACTATTGAGGGCTGAGGTTTACAAACAATTTATAGATGCCACTCCAGCCCAACAAGAAAGATTGATGTCGGTCTACGACTTCAAAGAGGAGAAGATGATATTCAGCCATTTCAAACCTAAGGGGCCCAACCCAATGTCCACTGCTGATTTCATCAAAACAAGGGTGGAGGTCTTGGCCAAAGACATACATCCTATGGACCAAATTGAGCTCCATAAGCAGACTGGAGAAATGGTCTATGCCACCTTGGTAGATAAGGCCACATTAGCTCATGAGCTGAAAGAATCCTTGAAGCACACAAATACTCAACTGGATTTTGAGAGATTGTCTTCCAGGGCCAAGGATAACAGGATAAAATCTCTTGAAGAGATTATTGTTGATCTAGGGCATAACCCTAGTGACCCAACCGGGGTAAAAGCCCTCCTGAAGAAAAAAGAGGATGATCTCAATGCCATGAAGAGGAGATTGAAGCTGTCACCTACAGAACATCCTCAGACAGCTGAACTGCAAAAAGAAAAACAAGTTGATCAACAACTTGATCTACTATTGCAGCAGGATCAAAGGATCCAAGAGCTAGAGAAGGAGCTGGAGAAGTCATTACAGGACAAACAGGGAGAATCCACACTACCAACTCCCCCAACAGATTCTACAGCAGCAACAGGCTCTGGGGCAGCAGTGGCCCCTACAACAGCAAATACAGTTGACCAGCCCAGCATAGAAGAACTAACTAAGGCTGTTAAGCAAATGGAGCTACAAGCAGATGAGATAAGGAAGGCAAAAGAAAAACTGGCAGAGATAGATGCCAAGTATGACCAGTCTAAAATGACAGTGGCAGAACAGGGCAGACAGATCAAGACCCAAAAGGACAGAATCAAAGCCCTGGAGAAAGAGCTTGATCTCAAAAACACCATGGCTGAGATCAAGAGGATCTTATGGAATAAAATCACCCAAAGCATGATTAAACAGTGGAAATCACTCAAAACAATCCATGAACATATGGATTTAATTGTGCAAGCTCAGATAGATATCCAGAGGGCTAAGACAGCACTAGGAAATAGACCTGAACAAGCTAGCCAACTGATAGACTTTCTGAACAGGCAAGACAAAGATGAGCTGGCAGCAGTTGGAATCACCAACAGAACGGAGGCCATCCTTATGACCAAAAAGGTGCTAACACTCAGAGGATATGTGCAGACAGCAGAAAGGAGGAGCTATGAGATACAGACTGAAGTTGAAGACTTCAAGCTCAGAATGGGGATGCTACAGGCAAGAGGAATGCCTAGCCTATTGAGCGGTACAGGGAAATTGATCAACAGAGATCAATTTACAAATAGGATGGCCGCGTACATAGAAAATCAAATCACTGCATCCAGCAGTGCTTCTGAAGAAACTGTTCCTCCTACAGGACAGAGTTTGTACACTCAGCTTGAAGGGTCATTTTTTATCGAAAATGAAGTTAATCATCTATTTGAAACTCCTCCCAGTTTTTTCAAATACACAGAGCTTGATGAGACATTGATTAAAATGCGAAGGCATCAAATGCCCAAGGAGGACTGGTGGCAAGCCATGCTCCAGATTCTGCCACGGTAGTTTCAAAACTCCAGGTCAAAAGCCAGCTCAGGTCACCGCAAGACAAGTATAAAGTGGTCGGTGACTGGAAAATATCTAAAAAGTGATTCATCACTAACAGTGACAGCTAGCCACATTTTGAAACACACGCCTTCAGCCGACTACAACTGCTACAAATTCAACAGCATCTGACAGATTTTGACAGCTAAAGGACTAAGAGCTATTACTGCATTTACTTCTTCATTTACTTCTTTGGCTACTGCTCACTAGCAGTTGGCAGCCTATTTATGAGGCATTTACTCTTCTTTCAGATATTTTTCCAAATGTAAATCTGTATATATACCCCCCCTTAGTAACGCATAAGGGGTTGCTGAAATTTTCTCTTGGATAACTTCCATCTGCTGTAATATTTTCAGAGAAATAATACAAAGGAGGAATGGAACTTCCAGAAGTTTGGTGTATTTGATGTCTGGTGGTGAAGGATGCATGTTACAGGATTCCATGGGTGTTGCATAAAACTATAAGTATTTTCAAATCTTCTGTTATGTGTTTTTTTTTTTTGTTTTGAGTCTTTTGTTCTCTTTGGTTGTTTAAATGTCTTACACTTGATAGTAAGGTGAAAGAATAGTTTCAGGATTTAATCAAGCATTACCCTGAACTCAAACCTGAACTGTCATCTATGTTTTCTTCAGAAACAGTAATAGAAATTGCAATTCTTAACTGCTGCACTTCAAACTGTCTCTTTGCTGTAACAGACTATTCCAGGGATTCAAATTATTGCCCCTGTGACCTTTGTTTCCTGCTCCAAATTCTGTCACGTGGAAATATGTAAACAATAAGTGGAAATTCTTAAATGCTTTCACTTCGTGCTGCCTGTTTCCTGTCACTTAGCCAAAATATGTTTTAACAAAGCACTCAAAAGGCCCTGTAAGTTCCATCTTTCATCTCACAGATTCAAACACATTAAGCCACAGACTCCATTGCCCAATGATATTCAACATATCTGAAAGCTACATCACTGAAGTCTAAGGGAATTTCATCAACCGAAACACAAACATAACCTGTACTCAATACCTAGCCTAAAACACCATCACTGTAGATATAAATCATAAAGAGAGAGCCCTCTCTGATCACTGTTTGGCTAGAAACAGTGATTAAAAGATTGGTTAGTGGTTACCCCGGCCGTATTCCCTTGGGAGTCATAGGGAACAACCTGGGTGTTAACAGGTGCAGGGTTATTTCTCCTACTTGGACCAGGTGGGAAAACCAATCCAAAATTAGGTGTAGGAAATGAATAGCACACCTATGTGTAGTGGTGCAGGGTTATTTCTCCTGCTTGGACCAGGCGAGAAAACCAATCCAAAATCAGATGCAGGAAAAGGAAATTTAACTACTTCACGCTGCAGATATGTTTTCACTCAAACAGGAATACATGGACTGTAAATTAAATCACACTGGACAGTATAAACATAAATTATAAGAACAGAAAATAGGGTAAACGTGTTGGGTTGGTTGGGCCCTAGCCAACTAGCATGTTTCCCTTTCAAATAGAAACATTGCTCAGTACTTTATCAATTCATTCAGCTTTCAAACACAGAAATACGATTTATGAAACATGAGGTGGAGCTCCCTTTCTTATTAATTCATAAAGGCAAATACATGCGTGAATACATAGTCCAACCCAGATTTGGGCGATAACAAAATACAAGCCTGCTATCGCCTCCCTATTTATATCTCTGTTCTATACAAACCCTGTCGAAAAACTATCTCGTTCTAATTACATTCCTCGTTATATAGATCTTTGGTCGAAGGCCAAAATGATTGTTTAACCAATTACATAGACGATATGCAGAATTTAGCTTCCGGCCTTCAAAATTAGGTAGTTTAAAAAAGCTAGCCGTAGCCAATCTCCAGCTATTCGTTCTTCATAAATCCAATCTCAACTACCTTTGATTGACCCTACTGTCGTGGCTGAAGCTCGGCTACCTTCTGATCTATCCTACTGTTGTGGTTGAAACGACGCAAAACGAGGTGATGATCAAGGAGGTCCGGATCTGCTGCAAAGATTCGCTATGCTGGCACCGGTGCATGATCCGATCCTGCACTAGGATCAGCGGTCACGGTAAGCACTTGACTACCAAACAAACATTGGAGATATTGATAAGTTACAAGAGTGATTATAAGCAAGAAATTACGTAATAAATAATTAATTAATGGTAAGTTAAGTTAAAAATATGAAATATAAAGTTCATGCAAAATATGTCATCGTTCTTAGACTAGTGCAAGATGAGGGTGTATAAGAGAGTTAAAACAATGGTAAATGCTTATGATTTAGGAAAGGAAAAATGGCTAAAAGAGAGAAATTTAGGGGGCTAACACTCCACTTTCATTTCTAGCAGGGATGTACTTGGATTGATTCAAATAATGAAGTTTGGTGTCATTTTTAGCTCCTAAAACTTGGTCTCCTTCATAGGACTCTGAGTATCCTTGGGCTTGGCCTTCCCAGAAGCCTCAGAGCCCTTTTGTATAGTTTATTTTCTTCTCTTCACTTCTTATTCACATGCATCTCTTATTCTTGCTTTTCCTATTTCTGCATGTAGTATTGAAGTTTATTTTACCATAGGATTGGGTTAAATGATTGAAATAAGTTATTTTTCAGGTTATTTACAGAGTCACAAGAATGATGCATCCTTAGAACAACATTGAAAATTCATCTTCAACATTGAGCTACTTGGATTTGGTTACTAGTTCATGAATCTAGAATTTTTGGAAGTCCCTTGTAGCAAAATAGTAGTAATTTTATGCTATTTTTTAGAACATGTTAATGAGATTCATTTGAGTTGATTCCACTTTGATTAGGTCATTAAAAAAATTCAAGTTAATAACAAAATTTACACCATTTCATTTTCACTTGATTAGGTTAGGCTTTTGATAGGTTAACTAACTCACTGGTTCTTGAATTCCCAGTGTTTAGAGTAGTAATTTTCTACTATTGTCTAGCACATGTTAACAGGAGTATTTTGGAGTGATTCCACTTGGATTGGAGTCCTAATACATCGTACCTAATAAAAAAAAATCCCATCCCATTTTCATTTGATTTACTTGGTCATTCAGTGAATTATCTCCTCCTGTAGCAATTATGTTTCGTCTATAGCAATTCTATTTCACTCTTGTAGCACGTGTAAAATTGACCATATTTTCTCCAAAAGCCTAGTTTTTGTCCCTTAGGCTTGAATAATGACCCTTAGGATATAAATCCATGTTGAGGAAGAATAAAATCCAATTAGGGCATGACTTTTTACAAAGTAGATTAGGCCTATTTATTTGAATTCATGCTCTTAGGATTTCAATTACAAATTGTTGTTCTTGCCTAGGATTAATTTCTTTTCAATGTAACATTTCCATTTCTGCAATTAGTTTATGCTTTGATTTCATGACATTCACTCCATTATATTAGATCAACAAAATAAGGACACATTGTATGCTGCACATATAGTGCCGACACCTCTTAAGTTTGTATGAACCCCAGGTTGAAAATTTAAGTTGGTAGCCTTAGGAGTTGCAACATTATTGTTGCAATACTAAGGCTCATCAGGGATAGGAGATTATGCACACAAAAGGTGCTTCTACAAGGTGTGTAGTAGCACTAAAACACATTCCTCACTAAGAGGGAGTGTTAGTTTTCGTAGCATCGGATGTGTTCTAGCCATGAAATTTTGTGAAGAGGCCAAAATACATGAGATCTCCAAAACCTAGAAATCGTTTCTAGAAATTCTTCCTAGAAATGACTTAGATTATTAACTAGTTTTTAAATATTTCCTAAGTCTAAACTTAGGGAATATGGTTAATTAATCAGTATTAATTAAGTCAATGCATGAATCATCTATAAACTCACACAGATTGATCCATAGATGATCCTAGCAATTGATTAAGTTTTAATCTTGCTCGTTGGTGCTCCAACAGAGGAGATTGATGTGGTGATGGAGAATACAGTTGAGAAGTTTGATTTCATGAGCTGATTAATTTCCAGAGTAGAAACACTCAGTTGTCAGAGAGAGAGCCTGAGATCGAAGCAGTAAGGGAGGGGCAGAGAGAGTGAAGATGAAGGAATATTTCCAGATTTGGTGAGTGAATTTGTAGAGATATAGAAGAGCCACAGAGAGGTTGACGTTAGGGAAACGTAATAACCTCTAGAGGCAATTTCGATTATGGTTGGGAAAGTCGAGCTTCAGTGCTAGAAATTGGACAGAGGTTCCAGAGGCTAGGAGAGACAGTTTCCTAAACAATAACAGACTAGATGGCTTGAGGAGAGGCTTATTCAGATTGATTGCATAAGGGGTTGTGCTAGGGTGATGTAGTAGCTGTGTAGAGCCAGTTTGGAAGGCTCACTTGGAGATGTGTTCAGAGGCCGAATTTGCCTGTGGGGTGAGGAAAATTCCTTACCATATTTTTGCTAGCATTCGACATCTAGATTGTACTTGTATTATTTCAATGCTGCTTAATAATAAAATCCTTAGTTGTTGCATTGATTTTCCCAAGTTGGGTTTTTCTGGGGACATTTGTCAAAAAATAACTATTATTTTTATGTGTGTGTTAGCATTTCTTCCATCATTTATTCTTTCATAGTTTTATTTGTGTAGATTGCAGTGTGATTTATTTAGTACTTGTTGTAGCAAACAATAAATAAATTTTTAAATTAAATTACCAATTAGGAGAATAATTTCCAGTTGCTGCAATAGGATTCTAGTGTAGGAATTTTCACGGGACTCGTAAATGGTGCTCTTGGAATTGTACAAAAAAATTGTGTATAAACCTGGAATTTCACCCTCAGAACCACTCACATATGCTTTAGTAAGATTTGATAACTATATGGGAGTACCTTGGGATGAATCATTCCCTCAAACAGTTCCTATTACACCCATTGAAAGAGGTACTAGAATACAACTTCCTTTGAAACTTGCTTGGGGCTTAACAATCCATAAGGAACAAAGATTGACTTTGGAGAAAGCTATTATTAATACTTGGAAGCAAGAGAGATGAGGTATGATGTTCACTGTAATATCTCAAGTTAAATATATGAATGGTCTACGATTTCAACCTCCATTTTCATATGAGAGATATCCAAACATGGAAAAGTAGCAAGTGTGACAACAAGAAAATCGGAAGAAAAGTGATTGAGATCAATCATATTGTAAACTATTTTACGATTGACTATGTTTTTATTTTTATTATTTTCATTTTTTTTTATCATTAAACACTATAACTTTATATTCAACATGTGTATTCTCATAATATTTAATTTTTGATGGATTCTCATAATATATAATCTTAAACATATTTAATATCTTTAAAATGAGCTCATTAACTATATTCTTATTATTTTCATTTTCAAGCATTCAAAATTATAACTTTGTATTCAATATTTCTATTCTCATAACATATAATATTACATGTATTCTCATAATATATAATCTTAGACATACTTATATATCTAAAATGAGCATATTAATTATATGTTCAACATATTTTTTGTGGCCAAGAAAAATTGAAACTAGCCTAGATCCATCTTAACCCTGGATCTATCAAGCGCTGAGAGGGATCAAATCTCTCGAGGTGCAAACCATTCCTCAAGTTTTGCACTCAAAAAATAGGTTTTCACCTTGAGAGATTTGATCCCCCTCGATGCTTGATAGATCCGGGGTTAAGATGAATCTAGGTTGGTTATTGATTGAGCCAATATTTAAATGTTTAAACTTATCACTGATATTGGGGTTTATATTAATTTTAACTTTTTATTATTAATTGAGCCAACATTTATTTAAATGTTTATACTCATCCTCGATGTTGGGTTTACATTACTTTTAAATTTTTATTTATTACTTTTAACTTTATATTATTAATTGAGCCAACATTAAAATGTTTACACTCATCCCCAATATCACTTTAAATTTTTATTATTTTTTAATTGCGCTAACATTTAAAATTGTTTACATACTTACATTACACCTACACATCTACCCTATGCTGGGTTGTAGAGCGCCTCTCGACGCAATAATATAAATTTCACTTTTCATTCATTCCTTTGTAAAGGAAAGTTGACAATTACAAATACAAATTAAAATTAAAACCTATATATTAAGGAAATTATGTTTAAACATATATTTAATCATGATATATAGTTATATATTTAAATTTTTATTTTATTAAAAAATGTATGTAATATTAATGTGAGATAAATTACAAAGTGTAAATCAATTGGTTTATGTGGGCTTAGTTTGCATCAAATTTAAGTTTCAAATTTATGGGGAGAGGTTTACGTTGGGAGTCAATTGTAAGGATAAAAAAATTGTCCAACAAAATGTTATTCTTATATCCGACATGTAAATTAACCCTACTTAGATGTTATTCTAAATTGAGGATCAAAAATGGGGATAATGGAAAACATTACTTGAGTCCCCTACCTGACCTAGAAAAAATGAAGTTGAGCCATTGATAAGAGTAACAAAGGACATAGTGGATACACAACCCATTTTCTAGTTCACAAAGTGACCATGATACTTCAAGTAGATCAACATTAGTCTCAAGTACAATTATCTAGCCAAATTATATGCGATGAATCCAATTTCACCACCATAGTTGACACTTTTTTATTCTTGATGTGACTTATCCCTGTTAAACAACATTTTTTCATTGTCCCTATACTCCCCATCTATGATCCTTGAGGACCTCTACAGTGTACCTGACATGATTTCCCATCATGAAGAAACTACCAGTATGTCCTTCTTCATGAGCAGAATAATTCCCCTTTGCATCATTTCCCAAGAATATTCCTTCTATCCCAGTTTACAAGATTGACGCTACTGACCAGTTTTCTCCTCGCGCCGATTTACAGAGGTTAAAACTAGCCCTCATGCCATTTGGATTGACTGAGCCCTTTTCCAGTCATGCCAATCCTCTTTCGGAAGGTTTTTTAAATAAGGAGTTGAAGCTTCCATGGCTAGAAGCTTCGTAACGGAAGTCTAGTAGATGGTTGGGCCAGATAGAGCAGAGGAAGTCAGTTTGGGCTCCTTTCCCCTATTAGGATGGAACAACCTCAAGAGATAATACCTTCTCCCATGATGAAAGGAAGCATATCCCATCCATCCAAGCTATATAAAACTCTCTTTTTCCCAAGCAAAAGCTAGTTGGATTTTTGGAGCAAGTGTGAATAATCGACAAGTCATTTATAGCTTATAGTTTTCTGGTGTGTGCTTGAGGGAGAATAGTTTGATTTTGGTTTGGTTTGAGAAAGAGGCCTTAAACTTCCATTTGTTGGGGCTATCCATGAAGTGCGAGTAGAAGTGTGGGAACCTAGATACGTCGGAGGAGACCAACAACGTCAAGGCACCGATTGTAATCTCTTTCTGATTTATATTAATGCAACTATCGATTGATTTCCTACATGAAGTGTAATTTTACATATTTATAGCTTAATGTTACTTGACCTATTAAGTAGGCTGAATAAAATATTACATGATGTCACGTTTGTTGTTGTTGTTCTTTTCTTGTTTCAGGTATTCAAAGGAAGGAAATGGAAGATAGTTGGAGTGAGGAAGTAGGATCATCACCAAGCAGAATAATGTTCTAAGAGGTATGACCTATTAATTGATTCTAGCTTAAGGATATTTTCCATAGATTTTTTGTTTGTGGCTAGACCTGCTCTTTCGGGCTAGAGGAATTATTTGTGTCCGAAATGCAAATTTACCTGCACCACAAGTTGGCGACTCTACTGGGGAGCCAATCCTTCTGTTTGATTGATTTTCATTTTATGGTTTTGTGTGAACTTTTCTAGTATCACCATTTCCCTTTAGTGTTCTCTACTTTTCCTAGTTTACTGCTTTGAGCCTAAGATTTACAGTGGCAAGTCTAGTCTTAGCCTTTGAAATTTTTTATTTATTTTTCCTTAAATCCTCGGTCAACGCATTTATTTTTCTAACAATTGCGCCAATCAGCGCATGTTTCTCAAAGATAGTCGCTCCGACCCCCTTTTCGTGTATTGTCAGTTAGGAAGTGACGCCAATTTCTATAGATGAAGATTAGGGTTTACCCTGGATCATAGCTAGTGTGTCTTTCTGTTCTAATTTCTATCTCTCAGCTTGTTGTGACTGTGTTCTCCCTGGCTGGAAAGCTATTTTAGCTTGGTTTGTATGATTGGTTGATTTACATTTCCTTCACTTGGTTTCTTTAGTTCTTCAATGGTGTATAACCCTAGGGCATCTAGGTCATCACCCATTCACTTGTTTGCCTACTCAAAAAGTCAAGTCCATAGTCGAATTTTCTCCTTGCATTTCATTTGATTGGTGCTTTTGTTGATTTGATTTCCATTTAACAAGTTTGAAAAGTTTCGTTTAGTGTTTGAGAGTCTCTTCTTGGGCACATATCACATTGCCCATCTTGTTTTTGGTTCAATCTTTGCTTCATTAGTTTTGAAATGAATTCTCTTTCATGCTCGCTTGTGATTGATTGTATTGCAAATGTTTCATTTAAGTGTGAAGTGTTTGCGAAAGATTTATTCCATCATTTCATTGAAAAATACATAATTCTAGTTTGCTGCATCAATATGTTACGTTAGTTAGCATCATTGAAGGCTAGAGTTGAATTGTCACTTGCATTGGAAAAGAAACGAATTCTCTTCATTAGTGAAAGGGCTACTTGAAGTGCATTTGATAGGAAAGTTAGGAATTGGAAATAATTTTTTATCATTCTTGTTTTCAAAAGGCGAAATAGTGAAAAATATTTTTCTTTCAATTGCTTATTTTGTTGCATTTGAGTGTGATTTCTACTCTCATTAGTGTAGACAATTCATCGAATGAAAGGGTCATGTCTCATTTAGATTCATATAGGTGTTTTTGAGTCACATTGATAAGGCCTGAAGACTGTGACATAATTTCATGATAAACTCTAAAATGTACTCAATTACCCTAAGGCACATTTGAAATCTAACGATCAAATCTTAGAAGGTCTAGGCTAGAGACGTGTTCTAGCGACTTAAAACCTAGCAGCTGTCATTTGCTTCGGCACTAGACAATGTTAGTACAGACTTATTCTCCCCATACCGTTGAGTATATAAAGGGACACCCCACTAGGTTGCAATCCTTTATCAATAGGAAGCCGAGTCTTCCTCCTTGTAAATGTGATACACCAAACACAACATTTGGGGAGATTTCCTGCCCATACTTCTTGGTTCGCTGGGAGGTACCGGGAGGTATTCTACAGTTCATGGTTACCTGGTAATCCTTTTTACCTAGATCATCTTGAGTAGTAATTTTGATCTTTTTGACTCCCTAAATATAAAATATCACCCGATCTCTTGTCCTTTCAAGCTCGTTTCAAACTGAAAGTGATAGAGTCACCTTTGCTTCTTTCTCGACTATTAAAACATGAAAGAGGACTAGTTTGTTTTTATGTCTTAAAAAATTGTTGCCCACGATCTTATAACATCCCTGTTAGTATTTTTTAGACCACATCATGAGTATACCTTTAATTACATTTTAAAGCCCTTGAAATTGATCTCCTTTTTTGGTTATTTGAGACAAGATCATCATGGATGAACCAACTGGTTCGCCTAGTTCCTCTTCCTCTCCTCTCTCTGAAAGATTGGCTGGGGAGCCTTTTCCTGAATTGCCACAGTCACTTGAGGAACAATGTGTTGAGCTTGGAATTGTTATGAGTATTCAACCTTTGTCATCTCGTCCTCCCCCTTCAGATATTGGGTCACCTTTTGACATTGGCCTGGAATCTTCGGATAACCCTATCCAGACTCCCAAGAGTCCGTTGACTTCTAAAGGTCAGCTTGGACTGGTTGTTTATCCTCTAAATCCTTTGTTCGATCCTATTGTGATATCACCGTAGCATCCATACAGCCCGTACGATCAACCAGGTATTCCTTTGGAATTATCTTCTCGAACATCTTCAGTATTCCATCGTCATCAGTTTTCACCCATGGAATCAGAAGGTGAAATCCCAGTCTCCTCTCTGCTTCACTTAGAGGTTTCCACTCTATGCATAGTCAAGCAACAAGAATATCCTTTCCCTCCTGCAGGTTTCCCTTACACGGGAAGCATTTCGACTAGTGTTCATCTTGAGTTATGCGTAATTACATGACTTTAGCTCAGTTGGTTTCAGGCATGCCTACTACCTCATCATTGTATCACAACCCTATTTGGGTGTCTGGCGCTATGCCTACCACAAGTTCGTTCATTCAGAACTCAACCACCCAACAAACGGTGATTTCTATAGTCACTTCAGTCCCGGTGCAACCCACCATTCCCAATCCTCTTGTTTCGTCAGTCCAGGTGACCCATCCGGTTCAATCGGTGATCTCGAGTCATGTTGTTGTCAGTTCTTCGATCCCTCCAATAAGTGGATAGGCTATTCCATCACCTGGGAGGCAGAGTCCGAATGTTTCTATGATGTCTGGCACAACCAATGTGAGTGGCTCACAACCTCACATGGTTGGGATGAACCAACCCTCTTTGAGTTCCATTTCAAATCCTGCTGGTCCTACTGGATCAAGTAATGTCCAGTACCAACAGCCTAATGTTGGTCCATCTGGGTCAATTCATGCCTAGTACCAATAACCCAATGTTGGTCCATCTGGGACAAGTCACGTCTAGTACCAGCAACCTAATATGGCTCAAGGTCAGTACCAACCTCCTTATGTTCCATATGATTCATAAGCGATGGCTAATCTGCCATGCATCCCTTAGCCTAGACCCTATGTCTAGCTTGGTCCATCCTTCGCGCCTGATGGGTATGGCTAGATACAGTTTAGGAACTTTCAAGATGTCATTCTGGGAATTGTTCAAGTACCTTTGCAGCAGCAAGGAAAACTCCTGTAGCAGCAAGGGCAACCTTCGTTGCAGCAAGGACCATCGATGCAGTAGCAAGGGAAACCTTCATTGCAGCAGGGGCCATCCATGCAGTAGCAAGGCCAGATCATGCCACAGCAAGGAAAACTGCAACAACCACAAGGGAAACCCTCGCAACATTTGTAGCAAACCATGCAGCCGCAAATGTAGTATGCACCGCAATCCTCCCAGCCTATGCCTTCGCAAGGTCAACCTTTGTAGCTGCAAGGACAACCTTTACAGGACCTTGCAGCCACAAGGTCAACCGAGGCAACAACAACCCTTATACTCATATCAACAGGGTCAACCCTTGCAAGGGAAGGCCAGGGTGAAATCTTGCAATAGCAGGCACATAATCCTTATGTACAAGCACAACAGGTTCAGCCTCCTTTTGTCCAAGGACAACAAGTCCAAAATCTTTATGTCCAAGGACAACAAGCATAGAATCCTTATGTCCAAAGGCAGCAGGTCCAATACCCGTTTGTCTAGGGGCAGTAGGTCCAAAACCCTTATGCTTAGGGACATCAGATGAAAAATCCATATGTCTAAGGCCAGCAGGCTCAAAATCCCTTTAACAAATATGTTTCTTATTAGCAGCGTCTGGTTAGATAGTTTCAAGGATTTCAAGGTCAGAATCCTCCCTATGGGCAAGGTAAACTACAGTGGGGGAAAAATCAAATGCCTTATAGAAAAAACCCTCCACTTTGGGGACAAAATCCTTACGAGTAGTAATGGGTCCTGCCAATTGGACCCCCCTCTCAACCTTAAATGCCTTTCAATACTTAATTTTCATTCTTGGTGATAGTTTCAAGGATTTCAAGGTCAGAATCCTCCCTATGGGCAAGGTAACCTACAGTGGGGGAAAAATCAAATGCCTTATAGAAAAAACCCTCCACTTTGGGGACAGAATCCTTACGAGTAGTAATGGGTCCTGCCAGTTGGACCCCCCTCTCGACCTTAAATGCCTTTCAATACTTAATTTTCATTCTTGGCTACACTGGAACTTTCAGATGTGTCTAGACTCACAAATGATCTGATTCTTCATTTGCCAGACTGGCCTGCAGTTGCATCAAAGATTCTGAGCGATTGTCCAAAGTTTGAAGGAAAAGTGAAAGAGGACCCTCATGCCCACATGATGACATATCACCTTTGGAGCTCCTCGAATTCCTACGTTGACAATTCCATTCATCTTCGTCTTTTCCAATGAACTCTTATAGGGGATGTGGCCAAGTGGCATATCGAGCTACCTCAGAATACCCATCATGACTTTAACACTCTCTCCATGGCCTTTCTCACACATTTCCAGTTGTCGGTTTGCTATGAAACTGGCACCCATCTGTTAACATCACTCAAGCAAGACACAACAACTCACATCTCTAATCACATCGATGAATGGAGACATAGGCACCGTCTAATTAAGTTTGAAATTGCTGATCTGTTGTTGATCGATTGGTTCACCAAATCATTTTTCGACAAAATTTCGAAGGACATTGCTATGGGAGGATGCATCACTGAGGAAAAAGCCATCGTGCTTGCCCAATATCTAGACCTTTTCTATTCACAATTCGACACGTTATATGATGTGTTACCCAATGCGCCCAGACCATCATCTGATCTGACGCCATTTAAGTCTCCCGCTACCCCTCCTGTTGATGGAGTAATTGGTTCAGTGACTCAAACCCTTGCAAAATCTTCTTCCAAACAGAAGTCGGTCTCCAACACTACTCCCAATGACTCCTCTCTCAATGCGGCTGGCCTTGGTAAAACCTCGGAGGTTCATGCTGTCAAGTCTATCAAAGGGGATAAATCCTATAAAGGTAAGAAGAAATGCAAAGGCAAGGTTAAAGCCGATGCCCCAAAACAGGTTCCTCCTAAACCATCTATTGGTGATGCTTCCCAATGGAAACCTAAGTATCCATGCCTCATATGTGAGGAGGATCACTATACTAAGGGTTGTCCCAAATAGTCTGAATTTAGTCATTTTCCTTATACCTTATACCACATTGGTGTCGATTCAATTCTTTTCAACTATCTCACTCTCGAGGAGGCTGAGACAGTCTTGAATGGTTTCCATTCTGGCACATGTGGCGGTCACCTGTCTGGATATGCTATTGCTCAAAAAATCCTTTGTGCTAGTTATTTTTGGTCCTCTATCTTCAAGGATTACATCCTTGCCATTCGCAAGTGCCATGAGTGCCAAATTTATCAGTGTAAGATGCATGCCCCACTCACTCACCTACACCCAGATATTACCAATGGTCCTTTTTCCAAATGGGGGATCAACTATATGACTTGTAACCCTCGTTTGGTTGGGGGCATGGGTGTATTATCATTGCTGTGGACTATTTCACCAAATAGGCTGAAGTGATGCCTACATACTCTACGGATGGTAAAATGACGAATCAATTTCTATTCAATCATGTTATTTCCAGGTTTGGAGTGCCTCAGGCCATTGTCATTGACCATGGCTCCCATTTTTGAGATTACATGAGAGATGAGCTGACCTATATGTTGGGCTTACGCCACGATGGCTCAAGCTTGTAGTACCCTCAGGCCAATGGCCAAGTTGAAGTTGTGAAAAAAGTTCTGGTCACGATGATTCAACGCACCATTGGGATGCGAGTAAAATTAGCATCTCATGCTCTTTTCAGCTCTGTGGGCTTACCAAACGTCGACCAAGGATGTAATTGGATTTATACCATTCCAACTAGTCTACGATCTGGAAACAACTTTACCGATTGAGTGTGAAATTCCATCCCTCAAGTTGGCTGTTGAACTTTTCCCCGAGACCTCACCCCAAGAAGATCATCTCTTGTACCTAGAACGAATTGATGAGGCTCGTCATCTTTCTTCTTTAGTTATCGAAGCATAGAAAAAGTGGGTCAAATCCCACTTTGATCAATCTGTCTCTCCTTGAGCCTTTTCTGAGGGCGATTTGGTTCTTCTGTATGATCAGGCTAATGATAAGCTGGGGGCAGGCAAGTTTGAACCCATGTGGCATGGGCCCTACATTGTTAAACGTGTATTACAAAAAGGGGCGTATGAGCTCATTGATTATGAGGGAAATCCCTTAGACAAGCCCCAGAATGGGATTTATCTCAAAAAGTACTATGCTTAGGTCATCTTGCATGGTTACTTTTGTACAATAGTGTGTCATTAATTTTTGTACAATGTGGTTTGGTGTGTTATTTTGCAAGCAACTTCCCTGCTTATTATGTTTTTGCCTGCTTTGTAGATGTCGGTGTCTCCTCATATCAATTTCGCTGATGGTGATTGTAGTAGTACCTGGAATCTATCATCCGCAACATAGGCTATTTATGATCCCCATGGTGAGTTGATTGATCTTCAAGGTATATGCCTAGGTTTAAAAACTAATAACATCGCCGAGTATAACGTGGTTATCAAATTATTGTCAAAAGCTATTACTCTTGGCATCCAGGTATTGGTTTTCAAACTTGATTCACATCTCGTTGTTCGTCAAAAACACTTATATATTGAGAATTTATATACGTATTCGTCTACTAGAGATAAATTTTGATTACATTACATATCATCATATTCCTTGACAAATGAATACATTAATAGATGCATTAGCTAATTATGTGGTGGATAGACATTTTTGAAACATGTAATAGCTCAAAAACAAAAACATTTGTACCATAGTAAGAAATGAAGTGAAACACACACACACACACACACACATATAAATATGTGTGTGTGTGCGTGTCGGTAATGTTTGTCATACATCAAAACCTCAAAAAATAATGTGTGTTCAAAATACATCGGTGGCTCGCAAGTCTTATACATTTGTGGCTCGCAAGACTCACAAATATGGAATGCTAGACCTATGCACTAAACAACATGATTCTCATGATAGCATGTAACTGCTTGGACTACGCGAGTCAGCAATCAACGGATCCGATCTGACACCCCCACTGTATGCCTCTAGTACTAGCGTGGGACATCACCCATTCATGCATACTCTGGGATCCCATGGGTCAAGCCCTCGAGATTCCGCGCAATCTCCTCCTTGTTGTCGCTTCCCTCCTGATAAGGAGAGACATCAAACTGCTGAGCGACGCGCTTGGCGATCGGGGACATCCCGGCAGGATGGTCTGGTCCAACATCTGCATTCATAAAATTGAAGTGTCATGAAAACATATATTTCAAAAATAGTAAAAAAACATCAAAAAATTAAAAATTGTTTGTTTTTACCTCCATCATCAAAATCCTCTCCTTCTGGGAGTAGCATATCTGGATATCTGTGGAAGTCGGTACCACTGTAAGGCCAATCCTTCACTACAATCAATTGTCATTGTATCCATAAGAAAAAGGAGAGATGATAGGACATCTATTGGCCCCCCATAACCTTGGGCATCAACTCGCTCCAACAGACCATCCGCGGGTCTTGTGGCATCAATGGATCTACCTCAGTCAGCTGATATTGGAACAACGACACCCGTTCTAGGAAGAATATCACTAGCATAGATCCGAAGCAAAACTGCTTCAGGTTTCCCACCTTAGATTTTGATAGCTGTATTTTCATGTTGATTTTCATAGCTTCCGGCTAGTTAAAAATGGTGGGTGCCATGCAGTTGATAGCGTACTAAAACTTGAACTTGTTCGTCTCATGCGATGCTTAGAACCCAACCACTCTATTGATGGTCAACAGTAGCACTCTCAACACAAGATCCTGAACAGTCAAAATCTCGACCTTGCCACTTTTGGATTTGAGAGCTTCTGGACAATGTTCAGCAAGTAGCATAATCACACTTGCCCCAATCGGCCTCGAACCATATAGGTTGACTGGTTCCCTTCTCCGGGACTGTCCTGTGATGAAATAAATGTCTGAAGTCTCCAACTCTAGCTCTTGGTCATCGATGATGAAAATTTCCCGAGTCACGTCCCAGAGACTGATCAAGTACCATAGCAACTCGGGTTGGGCCCGTAGACTTGGTGTAAGAAATAATTTTAGGAGCCCACAATTCCTCAAATCCTCCAAGCAATTTGGATCAACTATTTCTTGAGTATCAATATCCTCATGCTCATGTTCTTTCCAATCCACTACTTTTCATGATTTCTTCCTGCAAAAACCATGTAATCAAGTCAATGATCATCATTGCCCGAAAAAATTTGGGTTCAAACGGTCTAAATTGAGAAAACAACATGCAAATTATTTTCTCACGGCTCTGGCATGACTGTTTTTAAAACAGTGGTGCCGACGACGCAGTTGGTAGTTTTAGCAACCCCCGATCAGCGTAATTCCATGCCTGGAAATTGCACTGACCGAGGGCGATGTTTTTTGCCAAAAGCTCCCCATAAAACCCAAAATATGGATAAAAATGGGAAAATTCAATACAAAAATGGAGCTTAAGGGCTTGGCTCTTACCTACAACTGACGGCTCAAAAAATGACCTCCTGAATCTCCCGCAATCTGCTCCAAAAAAATTAGGGCACAAGTGGGTAAAAAGATCTTCACACAAAGCTAAAATGGTAAATGGTAAAAAAAATCACTTCTGCCCCATTTTTTCATGAAATATTAGGGTTTTTGAGTATTTTTTGACCTATTTTTCCTCAAAACTCGATAATGCATTTACCTTTCTTGTGCAGCAACAGGTGATGGATTGTCTATGTTGGTACTGGAGTTGTGTTTCAACTCTTTTCTCAACTCGTAAATCTCAAATGAAAAGATCACTGAGTATTTTTCCCTTTTCGACTCGTAAAAGAGAATAAAATGGGGGGTCCGCTTTCAAGCTCTTTTCTGACTCTTTAAACATGAAAAGATTGCCAAGCTCTTGACATTTTGAACTCGTAAAAGGTTGTGAAACATCGTGCACCCAGTATACATTTACCCCTTTTTCGGGCTGGGATGCCCTAGTTATGAAAAAGGTACTCCTTGATTGAAATGGTCAAGGGGTTCTCTCGAGTATTGTTTTCTACATTTTTGGGCTTAAGAGACACAAATGTACGAAAAGGGACCATGTGGAGTTTTCTTTTCCATGTCTTTTTCAAACTCTCTAAACATGAAAAAGATACTGAGTTGCACCTTTGTCAGACTCGCTAAAACATTAAACGACATTGGATTCATCGCCATGATGAAAGTGAGCTTCTCCTTCCTAGGGCTCATTAAACTTACTAGGTTGGATTTGTCCGAAGGACGAATTTACATTGCAAGGATAAGCTATCCCCTTAAATCTTGCGATAAAAAATAATTGGGATACTTTCCAGAAATGGTGGGGGAAAATTTGGAAATTCTATCAGCAATGCCGGTAGCTCACTCTTGAACATGACACTTTCTTCTTCATGTTGGGTTGGGATATCCTCCTTTTCATTTGACCTTCTTGGGTTGGGCCCCTCATTTTTTCCTTCCATTTGATCTCTTCCACATCATCATGACCACTAATCCTGTTATCACCAAAATAGGACATTGGTGGGTTGTTGATCAGACTATCTTAGTGTAACTATTTCAAACCAATATTTTAGCGAAGGCTTAGCCTTCTTAGCCTGAGAGGGCTCTCTCAAAGGGTTAATGAAATTGATTAAAGATATAGATAGATGGCTAACTCTATGGTTTGTGATTTTATGTGTTTATAGGTTGAAAGATGGAGACTTGCTACCATTGGGCTATGGAGTCAGTGATAGAGATAAAGATAAAAAATAGCTCTTCTTATAAAACTGAGGCTTGTATATACTTCAATGAAAGAGTAACACATTCAGGGAAGTTTCAATAGCTTGAAGTTCATATAAGTCAGATCATGTGGGCATGAATTCTAAGTAATGACACATCAAGGTATTCAAAAGGAAAGTATTTAAAGTGATTCATCAAAGTTTAATACTTAAAGGAAGTCAGAGCATGAGTAACAATGAATTCTGAGTATTAAGTATTAAAACATTGAAGAAAAACATCCAAAGATAGGACCCAAGAACTCAATTCACCATAATTTAACACTTCAAGGAAGGCAAAGCATGTTCCTCCATGAATTATGAGTAATAAGCATTAAGACTATGGAAGTAAAACATATCAAAGATAAAAGATAAATGTCACTGAAATACACTAAGAATCTCAGCTTCAGAAAAGTCAAACTGCTTCTGTATATATCAGTCCCTACACAACAGTTACAAAAGTAGCCTTTTTCTATATCATTTTCCAACACTTGAGGCATTCTACCTCTTGTATTATATAGAGTCATCATTACAATCATGGATTCCTTCCTCCAACATGAGGGGAATTCGAATTTTCTTGACCTGACACCTATTCAAACCTAAAAAAGACTATTAATTACAAGTGGTAGTTAACTAACATTCTTAGAGTCCTAATACAATTACGAGTAAAACTCCTTATTATGATAGTAACAAATTAAAATAGGAATTAAATTCAATACTTGACATATGCTCCTCCTTAACTTCGACCTTGGTGATTCCCATAACCCTCCAACTAGCCTTCAATAACTTCTCCTTCATCTGTCCTGAAAACTAGGAAACTATCCCCTGCTTTGTTCTGGCTGAAAAATAGGTGTTGGGACAGAGCTTTTATCTCCTCATAAAAAAATTTGTTTTGAAAAATGGAAGGAGGCTTTTGTAGTCCACTCGGTTTTGAACAAAAAAATATCTTGGTTTTTTTTAATACCTTTCCTACTACCCAGATATCGTCTTTGAATGTCAGGTGTAAACTGGAAAATTCTGATTTATGAAAAACTACTCCTACGGTAGTTTCGTAGCACAAGTTGAGTCATCAAATTCTCCTAGATCATAATGAATTTGAAGAAACGAAAAGAGTTTCTTGTAGTTTAGCATGTTGGGAATAAAACCTCTTTCACATTTCAGAGATGAGTTTCCAATTGCTCAGGGATCCCCTTGGAAGTTGACTGCTAAAAACAAGGAGACAGAGTTCCTCCTTTTTAGAGTTTCATCCTTATGCTTGTCTTTGAATCCTTCTGCTGACCAAAATAGCCCCTTTAATCATATAAAAAATGTTGAATTAGTCATAGAACCTTGCTCTTACACTTGTGCCAAAACTAAACTCCTTGAAGTTTCCTGATGAAAGTCAAACTAGATGCGCTACGAAATAATTGTTATTTTTGTAGCGCAAGGCTTAATTCTTGCATATATCCTTCATTCCTTGAGTTTTTCTTTACTTAGGCTTTAAAACTTTTCAAATTATCTCCTTACATTTCTGCAGCAGTATCCTTCTCCAAAAATAGCCCCTTCATTCCTTTGAAGATTAACCAAAAATAACAAAACTGCACCTACAGTAGTTTCGTAGCGCACTATGAAACTACTATGCATGTTGAGATATCAACTTCTCCCAGCTCATAATGAATTTGAAGAAACTGAAAGAGGTTTTTGTAGATAGGTACGTTAGGAAGAAAAACCTCTTTCCGTTTTCCAAAATATTCTTTCAGTTTCTCAAGAAACCTCCTGGACATTGACTACTTAAAACAATTTTTCTGCTGAAAAAAAAGGCTGCTTCAGTGATTTCATAGTGCATGTAGTGTATTTTCAAAGTTTTGCGCTACTGAAACTCCTAGACAGTTTCGCAGCGCATTCAAATTTTAAAATGACCAAATACATGACACTTTTGGAATGATGTGGGATCCATAATGGGTAAAACCAGGTTGTTGACCTTTATTTGATAATGGAAACTAGACTCTCACTCTATGACTTAGACTCTAAACAGAACATAAAAATGACTTGACCAAGACTAACATAAAAAGTTTGGAACCATACTAGTTGTCCAAAATTTTAGAACTTTTAACAGTGATAACAGTGGCTCCACTTGGGATAGTGTGACTTTGTGGTACACTAAGAACTCGTAGCTCTAGTGCTATCTATTTTTTGGTAAAACAGAAATACTTTTATTTGATTTGACAAGCATCTTCTTCAAACTGTTGGGCCTTCAACTCAGGCTTAAGCTTGATGATAACTATAGGAGAAAGAACTTTGTATCTACTAAAAAATGCTCAGTCAACCTCCCTGAGCTTATTTTCACATTCCTACCTGCTTTATCAACTGCAACCTTCATTTGTAGCTCAAGGAACATGAAACTTCCAATGAACCCAGTCATTGATCTGATCGGACACTTGAATCTCTTGACTGTACTTGAAGAAAAAATAAACATGATACTGAAATAACCGAGGAAACATGAGATATATTTGATCTTCATAATGGAAATATAGTTGGAAATCTGGACTACAGAACCTTTCCATGTAGTTAGCTATAGGATCAAAAAACACATGGTCAGTTTGATGTTTCTTGTGATATTCCGCAGCTTTGGACAACTCATCAATACCTTGATCATATACATAAGGTTTTAGTTGTGTGCTCTCAAACTGCTCCACAAATTGATTTTCAAAAATAATATATTCTTCCTCAATCTGAAAAGAGAAAGGAAGCAACACCCTCTCTTTGTATTCTGCAATAGAAAGCTTTTGAAAAGTATGATCATGATCATGAAGACTATATGATTGAATTTGACCATGTAAACCTTCAATGTCTTTCTCAATGTTCTTAGCAACTTCATCCAAAAATTTCATGTTATCTTTTGTCTTGCACTCAAATGATTTTAGATAAGAAGACAAGGACAAAGAAAAATTTTCATCTATTTCTTCATTAATATGATCATCATTCCATTGTTTGAAACCTTGAATTGAAGGAGAATTTTCAACCAACTCTATTCTATCTATCCATTCCTCCAAAAACATAAGTCAAAAGCTTGCAAATGATTTAATAGATTTGACAGGAAAGCTTTCAATCCACTATTTACATTTCCCTTAAAATGAATCATAGAACAACATAATGCAAACATCCTCATGTTTGACTCTAAGAAGCTCGGTAAGATCACAAAAATCTGATATATGCTTCAAAGTTAAACTCAAATCTTCTCCATTGAATTTTGGACCATTCCTTAAAAAATATGTATCCTTGGGAAAATGATTTGGGAAACCATGAATTTCTGAAAAATTTATACATGCATACCTTGAAACAAGAATGGCAGCATCTGAGTTCTTCATAAGTTCAGTAGAATCACCATAAATCTATGAAATTTGAATTCTTCAACAATGGAGTCACCAAGGTAGTTTTGCAGCCTCAAAAAGATTCCTGAGCTCCTGCTACCTTCAGAAGTTCAGCTTCTTGATTTTTGGAATGAGTAATCTGCAGACTCTTGGCAGACGCACCAAAATGTTATCACCAGAATAAGACCCCAATAGGCTGCTGATTAGACTATCTTAGTGTAACTATTTCAAACCAATCTTTTAGCTAAGGCTTAGCCTCCTCAGCCTGAGAGAGCTCTCTCAAAGGGTTAATGATATTGATTAAAGATATAGATAGATGCTTAACTCTATGGTTTGTGATTTTATATGTTTATAGGTTGAAAGATGGAGACTTGATACCATTGGGCTATGGAGTCAGTGATAGAGATAAAGATAACAAATAGCTCTTCTTATAAAATTGAGGCTTCTATATACTTCAATGAAAGAGTAACACATTTAGTAAAGTTTCAATAGCTTGAAGTTCATAAAAGTCAGAGCATGTGGGCATGAATTCTGAGTAATTACACATCAAGGTATTCAAAAGGAAAGTATTTAAAGTGATCCATAAAAGTTTAATACTTAAAGGAATTCAAAGCACGAGTAACCATGAATTCTGAGTATTAAGTATTAAAACGTTGAAGAAAAACATCCAAAGATAGGACCCAATAATTCAATTCATCATAGTTTAACACTTAAAGGAAGTCAGAGCATGTTCCTCCATGAATTTTGAGTAATAAGCATTAAGTCTATGGAAGTAAAACATATCAAAGATAAAAGATAAATCTCACTGAAGTACACTAAGAATCTCAGCTTCAGAAAAGTCAAACTACTTCTATATATATCAGTCCCTGCACAACATTTACAAAAGTAGTCTTTTTCTATATCATTTTCCAACCTTGAGGCATTCCACCTCTTGTCTTATATAGATTCATCATTACAATCATGGATTCCTTCCTCCAACATGAGGGGAATTCGAATTTTCTTGACCTGACACCTATTCAAACCTAAAACAGACTATTAATTACAAGTGGTAGTTAAGTAATAGTCTTAGAGTCCTAATACAATTAGGAGTAAAAATCCTTATTATGATAGTAAAAACTTAAACTAGGAATTAAATTCAATACTTGACAGTTGCTCCTCCTTAACTTCGACCTTGGTGATGCCCATAACCCTCTAGCTGGCCTTCAATAACTTCTCCTTCATCTATCCTGAAAACTAGGAAATTGTCCCCTGCTCTATTCTGGCTGAAAAATAGGTGTTGGGACAAAGCTTTTATCTCCTCATAAAAAATGTATTTTGCAAAACTGAAGGAGGATTTTGTAGACCACTTGGTTCTAAACACAAACCTCGCTTGGTTTTTTGCAATACCTTTCCTAATACCCAGACACTATCTTTGAATATCAGGTGTAAACTGGAAAATTCTGATTTATGAAAAACTGCTCCTACAACAGTTTTGTAGCGCAAGTTGAGTCATCAACTTATCCCAGCTCATAATGAATTTGAAGAAACTGAAAGAGGTGTTTGTATTTTAGTATGTTAGGAATACAAATCTCTTTCACTTTTTAGAGATGAGTTTTCAGTTGCTCAGGGATCCCCTTGGATGTTGACTGCTAAAAATAAGGAGACAGAGTTCCTCTTTTTTAGAGTTTCATCCTTACGCTTGTCTTCAAATCATTATGCTGACCAAAATAGCCCCTTTGATCATATAACACATGTTGAATTAGTCATAGAACCTTTCTCTTACACTTGTGCCAAAACTAAACTCCTTGAAGTTGCCTGAAGAAAGTCAAACTAGATGCGTTACGAAATAACTGTTATTTTTGTAGCGCAAGGATTAATTCTTGCATATATCCTTCATTCTTTGAGTTTTTCTTTACTTAGGCTTTAAACCTCTTCAAATGATCTCCTTACATTTCTGCAGCAGCATCCTTCTCCAAAAATAACCCCTTCATTCCTTTGAATATTAACCAAAAGGAACAAAACTGCACCTACAACAGTTTCGTAGTGCGCTACGAAAATACTATGCATGTTGAGTCATCAAATTCTCCCATCTCATAATGAATTTGAAGAAGCTGAAAGATTTTTTTCTATATAGGTATGTTAGGAATAAAAACCTCTTTCAGGTTTCCAAAATATGCTTTCAGTTTCTCAAGAAACCTCCTGGAAGTTGACTACTTAAAACAGTTTTTATGCTGAAAGAAAGGCTGCTTCGATGATTTCGTAGCGCATGTAGTGTATTTTCAGAGTTTTGCGCTACGAAAACTCCTAGACAATTTCATAGCGCATTCAAATTTTAAAGTGACCAAATACATGACACTTTTGGAATGATGTGGGATCCATAATGGGTAAAACTAGAATGTTTACATTTATTTGATAATGGAAATGAGACTCTGACTCTATGACTTAGACTCTAAACAGAACATAAAAATGACTTGAGCATGACTAACATAAAAACTTTGGAACCATACTAGTTGTCCAAAATTTTAGAACTTTTTACAGTGATAACAGTGGCTCCACTTGGGATAGTGTGCCCTTGTGGTACACTAAGAACTCATAGCTCTAGTGCTATCTATTTTTTGGTAAAACATAAATACTTTTATTTGATTTGACATGCATCTTCTTAAAACTGTTGGGCCTTCTACTCGAGATTAAGCTTGATGATCACTGTAGGAGAAAGAAATCTGTATCTATTGAAAAAGCTCAGTCAACCTACCCTAAGCTTATTTGCACATTCCTACCTACCTTATCAACTGCAACCTTCATTTGTAGCTCAAGGAACATGAAACTTCCAATGAACCCAGTCATTGATTTGATTGGACACTTGAATCTCTTGACTGTGCTTGAAGAAAAATAAACATGATACTAAAATAACCAAGGTAGCATGAGATATATCTGATCTTCATAATGGAAATATAGTTGGAAATCTGGACTGTAGAACCTTTCCATGTAGCCAACTATAGGATCAAAAGACACATGGTAAGTTTTATGTTTCTTGTGATATTCCGCAGCTTTGGACAACTCATCAATACTTTGATCATCTACATAAGGCTTCAGCTGTGTGCTCTCAAACTACTCCTCAATTTTATTTTCAGAAATAATGTATTCTTCCTCAATCTCAAAAGAGAAAGGAAGCAACACCTCTCTTTGTATTCTGCAATAGAAAGCTTTTGAAAAGTATGATCATGATCATGAAGACTATATGATTGAATTTGACCTTGTAAACCTTCAATGTCTTTCTCAATGTTCTTAGCAACTTCATCCAAAAATTTCATCTTATCTTCTGTCTTGCACTCAAATGATTTTAGATAAGAAGACAAGGATAAAGAAAAAATTTCATTTATTTCCTCATTAATATGATCATCATTCCATTGTTTGAAACCTTGAATTGAAGGAGAATTTTCCACCAACTCTGTTCAGTCTATCCATTCCTCCAAAAACATAAGTCAAAAGTCTGCAAATGACTTAATAGATTTGACAGGAAAGCTTTCAATCCACTGTTTACATTTCCCTTGAAATGAATCATAGAACAACATAATGTAAACATCCTCATGTTTGACTCTAAGAAGCTCAGTAAAATCATAGAAATCTGATATATGCTTCAAAGTTAAACTCAAATCTTCTCCATTGAATTTTGTACCATTCTTTAAAAAATATGTATCCTTGGGAAAATGATTTGGGAAACCATGAATTTCTGAAAAATTTATACATGCATATCTTGAAACAAGAATGACAACATCTGAGTTCTTCATAAGTTCAGTAGAATCACCATAAATCTATGAAATTCTAATTCTTCAACAATGGAGTCGCCATGGTAGTTTTTCAGCCTCAAAAATATTCCTGAGCTCCTGCTACCTTCAGAAGTTCAAATTCTTGATTTCGGGAATGAGTATTCAACGTCAGATGCACCAAAATGTTATCACCAAAATGTTATCCACTTATAAAGCATTTCACCCCTCACTCTAGTTCGACCTTCACGCTTTATGGGGCATCTATTACACAAAATTTTGTCACTATCCCTGTACCCCCCATATATGATCCCAGAGGACCTCTACAGTGTACCCAACATGCTTTCCCATCTTGAAGAAACTCCCAGTATGTCCCTCTTCATGAGCAGAATAATTCCCCTCTGCATCCTTTCCCAAGAATCTTCCTTCTGTCCCAGTTTACAAGACAAACGCTACTGACCAGTTTTCTCATTGTGTCGATTTACAGAGGTTAAAATTAGCCCTCACACCATTTGGATCATCTGATCCCTTTTCTAGTTGCACCAATCCTCTTTTGGAAGGTTTTTTAAATAAGGAGCTGAAGCATCCATGTCTAGAAGCTTCGTAATAGAAGTTTGGTAGATGGTTGGGTTGGATAGAGCTGAGGAAATCAGTTTGGGCTCCTTTCCCCTATTAGGATGGAACAATCTCAAGAGATAATACCTTCTCCCATGATGAGAGGAACCATCTCCCATCCATCCAAGCTATATAAACCTCTCTTTTCCCTAAGCAAACACTAGTTGGAGTTTTGGAGCAAGTGTGAATAACCAGTAAGTCATTTATAGCTTATATCTTTCTAGTGTGTGTTTGAGGGAGAATATTCTAATTTTGGTTTGGTTTGAGACTAGAGGGAAAGAGGACTTAAACTTCCATTTGTTGGGTTTATCCATGAAGTGCTAGCAGAAGTGTGGGAACCCAGATACGTCGAAGGATACAAGCAATGTCAAGGCATCGATTGTAATCTCTTTCTGATTTATATTAATGAAACTATCGATTGAATTCCTACATGAAGTGTCATTTTACATCTTTATGGCTTAATGTTCCTTGACCTATTAAGTAGGCTGAATACAATATTGAATGTTGTCACATTTGTTGTTGTTGTTGTTTGCTTGTTTCAGGTATCCAAAGGAAGGAAACGGAAGATAGTTGGATTGGGGAAGCAGGATCATCACCAAGTGAATAGCATTCTAAGAGGTAGGCCCTCTTAATTGAGTCTATCTTAAGGATATTTTCCATAAATTGTTTGTTTGTGGCTAGACTTGCTCTCGCGGGCTAGAGGAATTGTTTGTGTTTGCAATGAGAATTTACCTGCACCACAATCCCCTCCTAAGTTATTCAAATTACCTCACGAATTTTCCTTCTCGACAAGAACCCAATTTTCTCTTTTGACATATATTCAGATACAATTTTTCACCCTTAGTACAATTATCTTGGCTTTAATCTTACATATGTAGTTGCATAAATATATGGTTCTAAACTCCTCAAATGACCTAGGATTATCAATATTTGGGATGAGTGCAATGAATGTAGAATTAACAACAACTAACATCTTTGATGATATTTGATTCTTCAATCACTCTTAATTGATCATCCTCAATAACCTCATAAAAACTTTGAAATAATTTAATTGTACACTCATCCATACCAATATTTTTTTCCTTTTAAAAAGTATTGATTACCTCTTGGAACTCATCCTTTGGTGCTTCTTCTACTAGCTTCACATGATCCTCTTATTCCACAAATATTGGAAAAAGGGAATTCAATGTTACCAACTTAACAATAATAACTCTACTCTCTTCCTTATAGATGTTGTCAAAATTATCAATCCCTAGTTGTAGCTAAAGAGATATTGTTCCTTACTACCTTCCAAATCGAATTCACATTTTTCTATGTTTATATTAGTGAAAAATACTTAATATTCTCATCTCATTTTCAAATCCATAAATACCTACTCTTAAACCTCTAAGCATTATCCCTATGAACTAGGGAGGAACAACATAAATCCTTACGTTTAGGCATCAAAGCATTCTTCCTTTAGAGAGAGGTCTTACAGATTAATCACATCGTAAGGAAGGATTGGGTCAACGTTTCGAACCAACTAATGTGGTTCATCCTCAAGACAAGGTGAGAAAGCAATCGATCTGAGAGAATAAATATCATGGATGCATCATTGTCCAGTGTTAGCTGTTTAAAATTAGCCGTTGGTGAAATAAAATCAATTGGTTAATTTTTAGTTGTTATGTAATAAATAATTATTTATTATCGAGAAAGTCACAACTTATTAATTAAATAATAATATAATCTAATAGAATGATATTAAAGGTAAGGGTTGACCTAGCCAATGGGACTTAGGAGGAAAACTAGTCATTGAATAGTAATATTATGTAGGAAACTAGCCATTATGATTAATTTATATAATAATAATATTAGGTAAAAACTTGTGTGATGAATAAGATGTTAAGTGATAAATATATTCAAGATTAAATTATAATATTAATAGTGAAAAACCATTGGTTATAATAAAGATAATTAATGTCTAAGGTCATAAAACTAGGTAGAAACTAGTTGTTATGTAAATAAGTGGTGATAATATTACAATTAATTCATATAACAATTCAAATAATATACAAGGATATTTTATAATATTCATATTCATTTCAGATAATAATATTCAAGCATAATTTATAATATCAATAGTTAGAGACTAGTGGTTAGGATATAAATGGGTTATTGATTTATTAATTCAAATGGGTATATATATATCTATATATATATATATTATGACTTAAACTAACTATTTATAAATATTAAAACCTATATTACATCTAGATATATTTCATAACCTAAGCTTTATCAAAACCACAAAGAGGGCTAAAATCAAGAGGAAAGCTTCATTATTGAAGGGAGGAAAGAAAAGAAGGAAAAACTAATAGCAGGAGGAGAGAGAACACCAGAAACAAAGAAAGAAAAGGGTAAGGAGAGGGGAGAAGAGCTAAGGGGTGAGAGCTAGAACATTCTCCTTATTAACTAGAAGTCCCTTCTCCTCTACTCCCAATCCTCCACATTTTGTTTCCAAAACTTCATCTAAATCTTTTATTGACTTGCCATTTATTAGGGCCTCCATGAGACCACTTTACGGTTTATTTTTTCCTTGATAAATAAATTTATATTCCATATGATAAATATACATGTTTTAGCCTCAAGGGACTGTTTAGAAAACAAGGATCAAATCCATTACTAGAGATTCTCATTATGGGCTTAACATGTCACATACATTAATTGAACCCGAGTGGGGAGGATAACAACATTTCTCCCAACTTCTTGAGCTAAATTCAATTGGCAGACCATTTGCTAGCTACTTGTTTGATTTACTTCAAGTTCGATTCAATATTAGTACAATTTTATTTTATTAGTGAGAAATTTATAGAAACCCACTTCCTTTTAATTATATTGAAAAACTTATGCTCCTCCATCTAGGCTAGATTGAAATCAAAAGGATTAGGGGTTTTCTTCCTACATTTTCCAATTTCATAAAAACTAGCATATTGTTAGAATGTGTTCCCACACCTACCCCTACCTTAACCTGAAGTGATCACGCACAATAGATTTAGACAATAACAACTTTTCAAGTCTCTTAGCAATTCTATCAAACCCTACTATCTAATTTCTCTAGATAGTGAATAGTTGAATAGGTTCCACATCTAGTGAACATGCATCTTCCAATTTCTTCAAAAAATAGTCCAACAAGTGATCTAGATGGGTAACATACCCCCAAAACTCATATTTAACCAATTTAAGATTTAAATCCCCTCCTAAAATAACATCCCTCTATCTAAGCAATTCAATTGCAAATATCCTATCCTAGCAGGACACTTTTTTTACATATGGGCCATAGATGACACAATAAATTTTGTTACTCCTCATTCATCTCATGACTGAACCTTTGGAATGACCCACACAATTTAGATAAAATATCAATCCCCCAAAATATTCCCTAATTCACGAATAATTGTGGAATCCTTGTGCATGGATTTTTGAAACAATATAATAATTGGCTTGTGAGCATCCATAATAGTTTTTAGGGCCTATTCTTTTGAGGTGCTACCCAATCCCTAAATATTCAAAGCCCTGAAAAATCATGAACCACCCTCTTAAATGGATTGGTCAGTCCTAAAAACATCCTTAAGTGATTTCTATTTCCCTTACTTAAATTCCTTTTTCAACTTTACATACACAATATCTAGATGTGATTTCCTTCCTCTCCCTTGACACTTATCACCTTTACTGTCATTCATAAGACCTTGAAGTAGGTAGGTATCCTCAACCTTAAAGGACATATGACATGAACCTCTAAAATATTATCTCTCTCAACCAATGAAGAACACTAATGAACTAAAAAATCATTCTCATTATTTCCTTATGGAAGGTTTGCAAACATCCCCATTGTGCCCCTCCCATATAGCTCTCCTTAAAAAACCTATTTTTTCTTCTTACTTAATGACCCACTACTCTCACTAGACTTATGAACACCTAGTTCTACCAAGGTCCTTAGATCAAAACCTTCATATTCATCATTATGCGTAATCAAAAGACGACAGTAATTTATAGACTTATTCTTTCTTTTAAAAGTCAATATCTAGTGAAGAATATCCTTTTTAATTCCCATAATTTGCATGAACCCTTCATGGCTATTTGCATTGAGTATGGTTTTTGCCGGCGATAATTGAATATCACCACTTCACTGCTCTACTCCCTTAACTAATATTGAAACATCATAGATTCTATATATAGGCACACCTACACTAGGATCCAATCTCCCTTCTTTTTCTTTGCCCTACAATTTTTCCACTTCCTTGAGAATCATATTGAATCCCTTGCTCTTGGACCTTCACTTTTGATTTTCTAAACCACGTCTTCTTATTGAATTATAACTCACAATCACCTAGAGTAATAAAAGGTCTCACTAAGATAATCTCGAACCTTGAAATAAGAGAAAGGGCCTTTTACAAAACACTATTCTCACCTAGGCCCTTGCATATATCCATATACACTATAAGTCAATTGATTTTGATTTCCTCATCCTTTGTTATTCACCTAAATTCCTTTTCCTCTTGACCTTTTAGTTGATGACTTATTTGTGCTTGTACCTATAAGGAAGACATATTCACCTATTTGTTTCTTCTTTCCAAATGTTTTATCATGCTAAGATACCATGTCACATAATTGATTAAACAATGTATTTTCAAAACTTCTTGTTAATTGTAAAGTCTCCAAGAAATATTTATAAGACAATGGAAATCTTACAATTAAGGTTGTTTCCATCAAATTGTCTTCTATAGGAGTAAATCTTGCCTTACGGATTTCTTGGCTTATTTTTTTAAGCCTTGAAATGTATTCAAGTACATCTCCTCCTTTAGAAAATTTCTGTTGAAGTAATTTTAATTGAATATCCACCTGTTTTGTTTTAGGTTATGTATCAAAGAGATCTTTGAAAGTCTTACAAACAGTCCAAGCATCTGTTGCATTCTCTATATGAACATACATTTCTTCATTTACGGACATTTTATTAATGCCAAAGCTTTTTCATCTTTGATTTCCCACATAGCTAGAGAATCAACAATGGTGGGTTTATTAGGCTTTACATCACCATTACATATGTATTTCCATAACTCATTATGAATTAGAGTGATTTCCATATGGCGTTTCTACGTTTTTTAGTTCTTTGAACCTTCAAGCTTCTTAGTTTCAAAAAATAAATCAATATTTTTTGACATTGTGAATACTTTGTTGGACAATAAATTTTGTGTGTAAGAAATCAAGAAAAATGAGGTGAATACCTGTTATGAGGAATTTTGCATCTACAAATAAATACTAATTCCCTTGATAGGTAGTTATACCTAGAACAATAGATTTAAAGTGCTTATCCTTTTTCTATAGATGATAGATAAGACAAAGGGAATCAAAGGACCTACTTGTTCTTTCACTTTCATTTCATCTCCTTTGTATGACTCCCGTCGCTCCTTCTTGAACTTAACTTGCTCAAAAAGTACCTCCAAGCATAAACATAAGACAAAGAACCAATCAAAGCAAGAGATCTATCGACTATAAGTAAATGGAATCAGATACATTCACACATATAAACATCATATATCAAGATAAGCATATGGAAAAAGGTGTAAACAACTTTATTAAGTAGAAGGAAGAATTACAACCATGAAGTCCGATCCATTGTCACTCTTCCAGCTTGGGTTCCAACCAACATCACATTAATAGCACAACAGTCCGGCAGCATAACAACACTTGCTTATAATCTCAATCCTCACACAAACATTATCTCCTTACAAATTCTCAAAGTCCAGCCCTTGATCACTTAGATGAGTGCTCAATTTAAAGGCAAATGGAGGAGGTTTGGTCATAAATGGGGGTATTGAATGGCCTTCCAAACTTAGAGTTAGTTTCCATGTAGGAAGGGATGAGAGGATAGGAGGTTACTTAAATCATTCCCTATCCAATTTCGAGCTCATATGAGATAATAAGTGTGGGAATATTCTAGATGGATCCAGTAGATAAGAATATTCCCAGAAACCTACGTGAATTTCCCTCAATCTCACCCAGTGCAGGTCAAAGTGGGCCTAGGTGCTCTGCAGAGCACCCTGACATGGGCCTACATGAACTGAATCACACTTACCCCTATCGAAGGCTACGCTGGTCCCTCAAGGAGGCTTTTTTGGAGGGATTCAGGCCAAGAAAATCGCAGGGAAGGAGGCATTCAAAGTGATGAATTGTCTAGGGCATGTAGCAACTGAATTAGGGTTTGATGAGCCCTAATGGTAATAATCTGAATGATGGGAGTGATGTGCCCAAATGGATCTGTAAAAACTACCCCCTAAAGCATGAAGTCAAAAATAATGATGTCGAGTGATATGCTTTATGATGTGATGAGGAGGTTCCGAAGTGGTTGGTGACCTCCATCGATTACAATACATAATATCATGATATTTTGATTTTTTCTCATGAATCGTTGAGGGAAGACATACCCATGCTCAGCATATAAAATTTCATTACAAGTACATAGACAATTGTCTACATATACAGACCCACGATAGGATGACCATCAATGTAAAGCCATTGTACGGATGATTTGGTACATTTCTTGAAATCGCAGTCCGGATGTATGAAACTAGATCCAGGGACTTCTATCTCATTCAATCATTTGCTCAAGTACAAGTCTAACCATGCAAATATGTGATCTGAAGTCGAACATGGGAAGACACTGTCTGATTACCAGCCAAAGATGTAAGTCGTTAACAGATGCGAGAGAAATCACCGATAATGATAACGATCCTCAAGGTACTGCAATACATTTTGCATGGTGTGAATGGATGTTTTGATGTCGAACACCATACAAAGTCTTTCAGTCGAAGGCCAGTGATGTCAACCTATCGCCGAAAGCGAGAAACCTGCCATTGATGTATGCAAGCTTCAAGGTACTAGAAGTGTGTTTCTAAGTCAACTTCTTGGATAATGTGTTGATGTTGACAATAAGTGACTCGTCGTAGGAGAACCTTGATGTATCCCACATCAATGACACGAATTGAGTGTAATGATTTTGGAGGTGGAATTCGACTGACCACACAAGGTTCAGGAGTGACGGTCATGAAAATGAAGGTTTATGAGTATTGCAAAGGATGAATTTTAAACTAAGTGACTTCTCTTGAACATATCAGAGACACTGAATGGATTGGAAGCATTGACCCTAAACAAAAGTAATCAATGGTATGATAGACCAAGGTATGATGACCATCAAGCCGATAACCCAACCCAAATAGTCACAATGATGAAGTGAAAGTGTCATGTTTAAGAGCGACTTGCTGCCATAAAGTGGTTTACCCCTTTTCCCACTTTCCCCAGTGGAGTCGCCAATTTTTTATGAGGAATTTTGCATCTATAGATAAATACTAATTCCCTAGGTAAGTAGCTATAGCTAGAACAACAGATTTAAAGTGATTATCCTTTTTCTATAGATGATGGATAAGACAAAGGGAACCAAAGGACCTACTTGTTCTTTCGCTTTCCTTTTGTCTCCTCTATATGACTCCCATCTCTCCTTCTCGAACTTAACTTGCTCAAAAAGTACCTACAAACATAAATAGAAGACAAAGAACCAATCAAAGAAAGAGATCTATCCACTATAAGTAAGTGGAATTATATACATTCACACATATAAACATCATATATCAATATAAGCATATGGAAAAAGGTGTAAACAACTTTATTAAGTAGAAGGAAGAATTACAACCATGAAGTCTGATCCATTGTCACTCTTCCAGCTTGGGTTCCAACCAACATCACATCAATAGCACAACACTGTGGCAACATAAAAACCCTTACTTATAATCTTAATCCTCACACCAACAATATCTCCTTGCAAATTCTTAAAGTCCAGCCCCTGATCACTTAGATGAGTGCTCAATTTATAGGCAAATGGAGGAGGTTTGGTCATAAATGAGAGTATTGAATGGCCTTCCAAACTTAGAGTTAGTTTCCTTGGAGGAAGGGATGATAGGATAGGAGGTTACTTAACTCATTACCTATCCAATTTCGAGCTCATAGGAGATGATAAGTGTGGGAGTCTTCTATATGGCTCCAGAATATAAGAATATTCCCAGAACCCTATGTGAATTTCGCTCAATCTTGCCCAACGCAGATCAAATTGGGCCTAGGTGCTCTGCAGAGCACCGTGACATGGGCCTACCTGCACTTAAGCACACTTACCCCTATCCAAGGCTGCGCTGGTCCCTCAAGGATGATTTTCTGGAGGGATTCAGGCCAAGAAACTCTTAGGGAAGCAGGCATTCAAAGTGGTGACTTGTATAGGGCATGTAGCAACTGAATTAGGGTTTGATGAGTCCTAATGGTATTGATTTGAATGATGGGAGTGATGTGCCCAAATGGATCTGTAACAATACCACACAAAAAGAATATGATGAACACACCTCACACTATCTTCCAAGAAAAAAAAAACTATTGGGGCTTGGCCTTGACCCTCGTATAGTCTCTTGAAAAGAGAATTTGATTGAGCTTTGTACTTGGGCTCTAATTGATTCTTTGATAAATCAATTATAATTTCTCTTAAAGATTTCAAAATTTGACATTTTTAAATATGTTATGGCCATCTTTTACAAATAATCACCTATTATACACATTACAATAAGTGTTTTTTATTATTCCACCTCAAAGTAAAAAAAAGTACTTTGATTTAAGGCAAGTGCATGTTTTATTCTTTTATGAGTTGATAACATTTGTCTCACCTCCACGCAGATTGAACCGCATTGCAGCTGCACGCCAATGGTCGATAGCATACTACACTTGTCCACCAAATAAAGTATATCACATGGATATTGATGGAGACTCTAAAACTAGTTTGTTTTCCACATTTACTGGGAATAATCTAAACCATCCTCCATTTAACAATATCTACCCCTTTGTATTTGCATCACTAGATTTCTTTGTCTTAGCTTTGAAATTAGCCAACTTAGAGAAATTATCAATCTCAAAGATTACGAATGCTTCAAGGGAAGTTCCATTGGGTTGAAAACACTGGCAATTACTAGCACTAAAGTAATCTCGTACAGAATGCACTTTTGATCTTATACATCAAGTGACAACAAAATCAAGTCATTTGTTTCATTGCAAACATACAATTCAATGAAAACAATGATGACGATGACGATAAAACTTTGAAGATAATGACGATATGTAACCACATTGACGCTTTTGGTCAATTTTCACTGCATTGTTGACTGAACTGCTACTTTCATGCAACTGATAATCTTATTTCATTTTTCAAGTTGTATGTGAGACACGTGACCATGTTTCCATCTTCCTTGAATGATTTTGTGGAGAAATTTGTTGTTGAATGAGTCGAGTTAAACGATGATTCAGGTTGTAGATTCCATGTGAATAGATCTCATTCCAACCTACAACATGCTATATGTGAAGTTGCAATAAATATGTCAGCTATCACCAACTACCGCTGACCACCACCCATTGAATTTTTATGGAAATCCTTGTGAAGTCATGAATTTCACATGCAGAGAATTCTCGAGCTTCTCTCCAATCTATAAATTTGTAATTTTCCTCAGCCTAAGCATCCCAGCAAGGCCACCTGTAATGGAATAAAATAAGTGTGATTTATGTTTTCCATTCTTGTTTGATCTCTGTCTTGTATTCTCCATTTGTGTTGTGGCTAGTTGTCTTTGATTAGATCTATATTGAAAGTCCCTTAATTGGTATAGGAGCCAGTGATGTACAAAGTGTGTTTGATGATATCGATGCAAATAAATCTTTTTGAAGTGACAATTGATCATGCATGAAAGGTCTTGTGGATTTTCTTTTAGGTTTTCAACTACTGAATTGTTGCATTGCTCCACTGATTCGAGGTAATAAGTTTGGATTTTGAAAAGGGAAATAAAATAAGAAGTGAAAATATAAAATCATTTTGATATTAAAAAAAGAGAGGAAGTTTTATATTTTGTTTTAAAGGAGATTTATTTTGGATTTTTATTTTAAAAAGGTGTAATAATTAAAGTCTTATATTGTAACTAGAGTTTTGTTTTTGGAGGTGTGAATTTGATTATGGAGATATCGACATTAACTGACATGGAGAAGTTGAGCGAGGCTATTTTTTCCCTATGGAAATCACAGATGGATGATATACTGATTTTAAAAGAATAGTATTTTCTGATTGAGGGTATGACAAAGAAACCCTCATCGATGATGGATGAAGAATGGAATAAGCTAGATAGAAAGGTGATTGCAATAATCTGCTAGTAAATAGAAAAGACTGTGTATTTCATTGTGTTCAGAGAAAAGACGATAGAAGTATTATGGATGAAGCTTCATGATCTATATGAGAAGAACACAAAATAAAACAAAATGTTCTTGATGAAGAAGCTTTAAAATCTCAAGATGAAGGAGGGTTGTTCAGTTGCAAAGCACTTGAATGAATTCAACATTATTACTAGTCAGCTTGCCTCTATTAAAATCATTCTACATGATGAAATTAAAGTTATTTTGTTAAAATGTTCTATACCAAACAACTAGGAAAACGTAATTGTAGCTATGAGCACTTTAGCACCTATAGGGACCCTTAAGTTTGATGATGTTAGCAGTAGTTTAATGAACGAGGAGTTGTGATGCAAGTTAATTGTGAAAAGCTAGGGAGGAGAATCTCTAGCTCTAGTTGATCGTGATAGGAGAATTGATCAAGGCTGACAAGGGTGATCAAGATCAAGAGGGCAATCGAAATCAAGGAGGATTAGGATCATCTGATTTCATTGTGGTAAACCCAGGTACATGAAGAAAGAAAGTTGATTCTGGAAGAAAGGACAAAATGATAAGAAATCGATGAGTACAAATCACAAGTCATCGAACATAAATGAAGGTGAGACTATTGTTGTAGTCACAGGTGGTGATGTGTTATTTCTTGTTTTAGTAGATGATGGATATTTATATACATCTATTATTAGCTTTGATTGGATCCTTGACTCTGGGGCATCTCACCATGTAACCCTATGCAAAGATAGTTTTGTTGCATATACTCTTGGTGATTATGGTAGAGTGCATTAGGGGAACAATCACTTTTTTAGTATTGTTGGAGTGGGAGATGTCTAGATCAAGATGAAGGATGGACAATATATACTGTTGAAATAGGTCAGGCGTGTACCAGAAATGAACATGAGTTTGATCTCTATGGGACCGCTCGATGATGAAGGATATTACAAAAGCTTTGGAAAAGGATGTTGGAAAATTAGCAAAGGAGAATTGGTCGTGTCTAGAGGACCCAAGACAAGAACATTATATAAACTGAATGGAATGATAGGAAAATTATATTTTTTTTCTATCAAAAAAGAAATAAATCTTGTAGATCTGTGGCATAAGTGTTTGGGTCACATGAGCGAGAAGGGTTTAAAAATCCTCATTGGTAAAAATTTACTGCCAGGTTTGAAATATTACAATCTTGATCTTTGTGAGCATTGCATATATGGTAGACAAAGAAGGGTATCATTCCTTAGATGTGGCCATGAGAAGAAGAAAAATTTGTTATAATTGATACACTTAGATGTGTTTGGGCATGTTAACATTAAGTCATTAGGAAGAGCATCACATTTTGTAACATTTATAGATGATGCATCCAAGAAGGTTTTGGCTTACCTTATGAAAAGTAAAATTGAAGTGTTTGAAATATTTCAAAACTTCCATGTTGTTGTTGAAAGAGAAACTAACAAATTTCTCAAGTGCTTGAGAACAAATTGTGGTGGAGAATATTTCTCAAAAGAATTTAAGGAATACTATAATAAGTTTGGCATAAAGCATGAGAAGGTTGTGCCTGGTACTCCTCAACATAATGACATTGCAGAAAGGATGAATCATAACATTATGGATAAATTGAGGAGTATTTTCTTAAATTCTAGTTTAGAGAAGCATTTTTGGGCAGAAGTAGTAATGACAACTTGCTATCTTATAAATTGATCTCCTACTATAGCCTTGGGTGGAGGCATTCCTGAAGAAGTTTGGATTGGTAAGAAGTTGAATTATTCTCATTTGAAAATATTTGGATGTGAAGAATCTATACATATTGCCAAACAAAATAGATCTAAGCTAAATGATAAATCTATGAAATGAATTTTTATGGGATATGCGAATGAAGAATTTAGTTATCATCTACGGGATAACATAAATTTATTAGAAGAAGGGTTATTATAATTAATGAGTCATAAATGTTTAAGAGGTCTATAAGTGAGTTGGAGGTCAAGAAAGTGTTTGACGGGTTTGAAGAGTAACATGGAAGCATCCCACCAATGCAAGAAACTGGACAACAAATTCAAGAGCAGGAAGGACAACAAGTGGAAAATGATGAACACCAAGAAGAAGGAATCTTGCAGGAACTTCTACAGGAGGTTCAACATGATAACGCACCACCAAAGTTGGTCTGCAGATCTTCTAGGCCTCACAAGCCTTCACAAAGGTATCTTCCTTCAAACTATATTTTATTAACAGATGAAGGTGAACCTAATTGTTTTCAAGAGGTTTGTAAAGTTGAGCACATTAAAGAATGCAAGAAATAAATGGAGGAAGAAATGAACTCTTTGCTGGAAAATAAAACTTGGGAATTGGTAAAGCTCCCAAAAGGTAGAAAGGTCTTGGAAAACAAATGGGTGTACAGGATTAAGCATGAAGGTGATGAAAAGAAGGAGAGGTATAAAGCAAGGCTGGTGATGAAAGGATTTTCCCAAAAACAAGGTATTTACTTCACTGGGATTTTTTCAGCTATTGTCAAAATGTCATCCATTAGAGTCATTCTTGGTCTTGTTATTGCTTTATGTTGGGTGTGGAGCCTGATTATCTTCTTTATTTAGAGGTAGCGCCACATTGGACGCTAGTTTGTAATGTGGTGACAACACCGCCCATAAAATGTTCGCCGCTAGGGGGGTCCAAGGGGGCATGACGATGATTATTTGGAGCCCCCCCAGCAGGGGATCAGGAGCAGCACCCTCTAAGCTAAAAATAGATGTAAAATTGCCTTGTAAAATGTTGTAATTTCATAGTCAATCTGGGCCGTTCATTAGGGAGAGATATGAAGGTAGAAGTTATGCTTAATTTAGGGTATTTTTTCCCTAAAAGAAAACCCTTCGCTATATATGAGGGAATTGTGCGTCTATGCAGATCTGTATTCTGAGTGAGGAAGAGAGATGAGATTGAGAGCAAAGAGGGAATTACAATGAATCTGTTATAGGTTGTATCTCTTTATTTTGCTGGATAATATAAAAGGAAGGAGTGGATGTTTCTCCGTGGATGTAGCCCAAACGGGGTGAACCACGTATGTCTGTGTCTCTCTTGTTTTATGTGTTTTTTGTGTTTATATTTCTGCAATACTTTATGTGTTCCATTTCTTTGTAATATATAATTTTCTAACACCTGGTATCAGAGCCAAAGGTCTATTTTGCTGATAAACTCGCAGGAGAGAAGGGTTCCTAGTTCGAGTGGGAGAAATGGCAGAAGATGGTAGGTTTAGGGTCAAAAAAATTAACGGCAAAAACTACCATCTATGGAAGATGCAGATGGAATATTATCTATATCAGAAATATTTGTACCTACCATTGAGTGGAAAGACAAAGAATCCGACGAGTATGACAGACACAAAATGGGATATTATCAACAAAAAGGCACTTGGAACAATACGGCTATGCCTAGTGGCATCTGTAGCCTTTAATATTTCAAAGGAAACACCAACAAACGGTTTAATGTTGGCATTAGCCAAATTATATGAAAAACCCTCGGCCTCAAATAAGGTATTTCTTATGAAGCGTTTATTTAATATGAAGATGTCAAAATGTGGATCTATTGCTGATCATTTAAATGAATTTAATACAGTTATGAGTCAGTTAAGTTCTGTAGGGGTAACTTTTGATGATGAAGTTAGGGCTCTGTTATTTCTGTGCTCATTGCCAGAAAGTTGGAATGGTTTAGTTATGGCCATTAGTAACTCTGTCTCTGGATCTAGTACTTTAAAGTTTGATGATGTTGTTTGTGCAATCCTTAGCAAGGAAATGCAGTGGAAAAGCTCCGATGAGACATCAGATAATGCTTTGATTTCAGAGACTAGGGGAAGAAAAATGGAAAGAGGAAAGAGCCCAGGATATCGTAGTAATTCAAGGAAAGGCAGATCCAAGTCCAGATCAAGGATAGTGTGCTGGAAATGTGGAAAGAAAGGACACTCGAAGAAAGACTGCAAGTCTCGGAAGGGAAAAGAAGCAGACGCGTAGCAAGAAAACAATCATGAATCAAATTTGCCATGTGATGTGTTACAATATGCTTTGATTATTTCATTAGAAAATATTATTGATGTCTGGGTGTTAGATTCAGGGGCCTCATTCCATGCCACAACTAATAGGAAACATTTTCATGATTTTGTTCAAGGAGATTTTGGACAGGTTCGATTGGGTGATGATAAACCCTGTAAAATCATTGGAATGGCTACAGTTTTCATAAAATAGTAGAATGGAAATCAGTAGTTGTTGAAGGAGGTAAGGCATGTTCCAGATTTGAAGAAAAATTTGATTTCAATAGGGCAGTTGGGAGGTGAAGGTTGTTTCCCTAGTAATAGCAAAAGGAGAAAAGGTTGGTACATTGTATTTATGCAATGGTATTTCAAATTCTGTTAATGCTTTAACTTCTACAGGAGAAGATACAACATTGTGGCATCATAGGCTCAGGCACATGAGTGAGAAGGGGATGTAGATTCTTCACTCAAGAATTTTTTTGCCAGGTTTGAAGCATGTTGATTTAAAATTATGTGAGAATTGTGTTTATGGAAAACATAAGAGAGTCAGATTCCTTAGAGTTGGGAAAGAAAAGAAGAGAAAAAAATTAGAGCTTGTGCATACAGATGTATGGGGACCTTCTCAGGTATCATCTCTCAGTGGCTCTCGTTATTATGCTACTTTTATTGATGATGCAACCAGAAAAACTAGATTTATTGTATTTGAAATAAATCTAATGTATTTGATACTTTCAAGAAATGGAAATCTTTGGTTGAAAATGAGACAAGAAAAAGGTTGAAGTGTCTCAAATCAGACAATGGAGGTGAATATTGCAGCAAAGATTTTGATAGGTATTGTTTAGAGAATGGAATTCGTAGAGAGAAGATAGTTCCAGGAACACCACAAGAAAATGGTGTGTCAGAAAGGATGAATAAGACAATCATGTGTTGGAAATAATACTGAGAGGGGGGGGGGGGTGAATCAGTATTATCAAGCCAAATATTCCCTTTTAAAAAAATCATAGGATATACGCTACTTCAGTTAGTAAAACCCGCGTATATACGCAACTATGTAGAAGGAAACCCGCGTATGCAATGCAAACTTATGATTTACTTTATCTTTCAGGTGTTGATTATTAGTCTGTGTATCTGAGTGAAATAAACAGTAACTAGACCAGTAAAACAGAACAAAAGACAGTCACACACAAGAACACAAGATATAAGGTGGAAACCCAATGTGGGTGAAAACCACCTCCTGCAATTCATCTCTATCTTTCTTTTAATTAGAAACTTCTTTGTACAATGTACTGGTACAGTCCTTTACCAGTACGTAGGTTGCAACCTGCAGAGAGCTACAACCCTCTCTCGTTCTCCAGCTTCTCCTGGAAGGGAGCTACAACCCCCTTAGCTCTTGCACTAGCCAAGATACTAGTATGTAGGTGCTGGCCTACAGAAGGCTACAACCTTCTCTTTCTTCGAGAGACCACGTTTCATAAATTTTCAGACTAGATCCATGAACATCAATGAATCATAAACAATTTCTACATCAAACAACCTCCTTTTCACCAATTAGAACTGAATCAAGTAGATACTTCTCTGACAGCTGTACCCAAAACATAGTAACAGTAACCACACACCAAATTTTGAACCCAGAACACTATAGCAATAAACAGAAGCAACAATATCACAACTCAAAATATATACGCTACTTTAATAGCCTGAAACCTGCGTGCATACGCTTCTGCGTATGGAACAACCTGCGTATACGCTGTTTTCATTCACTGAACCAGCGTGTATACGCGCCTTCGCTTCACTGAACCTGCATACAGATCTATAAAAGATAATTCACTCTTTCAAATATTCAGACACTGATTAACCCAGATTATCAGATTTATAGATCAAGCATGTGCCATATATAACAGATCAAAATCATGCAAAGATATTATCATTCAAGCCAAAAGATTATGACCCATCAATAGAACTTATCCTTCTTTGCGCTAAGGTTCCTCCTTCATTCAGATCCAGATCTGCACCATAACCCTAATCACCAATATTTCAAATCTCGCACTTTATCAGATATTCAATAATAATTCAGATGATCCTTTGCCACATGATCTCCTTCCTCCTTTATAGTATTAGGCCTTCCACAATACCACAGTCCAAAACCATAATAAACAATACCAAGGACCCAATACCTAGGGTCAACACTTCTGACGAGATACCATGGTCCAAAACCATAGGTTCAAATACGAAGGACTAACTACCACGAACCAAAGTAAATTCTCCAACATATACGCGCTTTTCGTTGCGTGAAAGTGCGTGTATACGCATACGCGCCTTTGTAACGTATAACCACATGTATAGGCGTTTTCGTCTAGATGAACCTGCGTATATGTCTTTTCCTTCATTCTAAGAGCCTAAACTGAGATCTGTTACCAAAGAGAGTTGCCATCATGGACAACACCTGTGCCATAGCTCCAAACCTATGCCATAATGCCAAAAAATCTCCCCCTTTGGACTTGATGGCAACCCCACAATCCTCAAGGTCATTCTCCCCCTTTGTCATGAAGGGCAAAGGGTTGTGCTCCCCCTGAGTACATGCTGAAATTTCTGCCCTGCTGTGCTAACCATGCTCCCCCTGACTATAGGCAAGATCTGCAAAAATATGTTCTTCAAGAAGAACCATGACTTATACATCATAAAGGACCTTCTTATCACCAAAAGACTCAATACAAACATCCATCACCCAAACATGTGGGGATCATCTACCCAACCAAGTAGGGATACATCAAACATTTACATATGACAACCAAGTACATTACATCTTCATCCCAGGCATAGTGGGGAAACCAAAGTAGGCCGTTACATGACCTTGACACCTCAAAAGAGATACATGACATAGAGATGAAATAACTAGAGCAAGACTTATGAAAGTCACCAATAACTGATATCTGTAGCATTTGTCAACCACCATTCAGATTAGCAACCAAAATTTCCTTCTGTTCTCCCTCTGCCTCTGTTTCACATGAAACCAACAACAGCTGTTAACTAGAACCAAAATCTTCTAAGATAATGCCAACAATGCATTATTAGAAGTTTATTTGCTCCCCCTGAACCTGTGCTGGATGGTCTCTATCAGACCTATATCAGAATATCTTCAACCAGAGCCTGTCCCTATTGATATCCATCAAACCTCCATATATGTGACTGTCTCTGCACAAACCGGCGTATGTACGCGGATCATCCTCAGGAAACTCGTGTACACCCATTTTTCTCAGAAACAGACAAGATTTAACAGTAAGATGATGCGTCAACTACTCCCAGCTTCTGTCCGAGGTATTCAAAAGTTTCCCTGAGCAGTGGTTTAGTGAGAATATCGGCAACTTGTTCCTTAGAAGGAACATACTCCAATTTGACCTTTTGTTCCAACACTTGTTCCTGGAGAAAGTGATACTTGATCGGTATGTGCTTGGTCTTTGAATGCATGACAGGGTTCTTTGAAATGCTGATTGCAATTGTGTTATCACATAAGATGGAGATAGGTGGTGTACAAGTGATTTGAAAATCCTGCAAGGTCTACATCATCCAAAGGAGTTGAGTGAAACAAGATGCAGCAGCCACATATTCCGCTTCAGCTGTAGATAAAGCAATCGAACTTTGTTTCTTATTGAACCAAGATACTAATATGGATCCCATAAAGAATGCACCACCACTTGTGCTCTTCCTATCATCCACACTTCCAACCCAATCTACATCTGTATAAGCATGAAGTGTGAGATATGCATCTCTAGGATACCATAAGCCATAGTTTTGAGTTCCTTGAAGGTACTTGAAGATTCTCTTGACTGCCTGAAGATGAGTTTCCTTAGGATTTGCTTGAAATCTTCCAACTATTCCCACTGCATGCATGATGTCTGGTCGTGTACCTGTCAAATAAAGTAGACTTCCAATCATAGATCTATAGGTTGGTTGATGCACTGCTGCTGATTCATCATTTGCACTGAGGCTGCATCTTGTAACCATGGGGGTACATACTAGTTTTGCATCTTCCATGCCATATTTCTTCAAGATCTGCTTGAGATACTTGGTTTGAGACAAAAAGGTACCGCCTTCATTTTGTTGGATTTGCAATCCAAGAAAATAAGTCAGTTCTCCAAGCAAGGAAATTTCGAATTCTTTCTGCATCTCCAAGGCAAATCTTTGACTCATAACTTCTTCATTGCTGCCAAAGATAATATCATCTACATACACAACAAGTATTAGCAATTTGTCATTTTCAATTTTTATATAAAGATTGCTATCTGCTGATCCTTTTGAGAATCCTTGTTGATGAAGATCTTTGTCCAAACGGTAGTACCAAGCCCTTGGAGCCTGTTTAAGACCATAGAGAGCCTTTTTTAGTCTGCATACAAGATTTGGATCATTCCCAAGAATGAAACCATCTGGTTGCTCAATGCACACTTCTTCTTCTAAGTCTCCATTCAGAAAGGCTGATTTCACGTCCATTTGAAATACTTTGAACTTCTGAAAGCTTGAGAGAGCAAGGAACATTCGGATGGCCTCAAGTCTAGCAACGAGAGCAAAAGTTTCTTCAAAGTCTATTCCTTCTTGTTGAGCATACCCTTTACACACAAGTCTGGCCTTGTTTCTGATTACTTCTCCATTTTCATTCAACTTATTTTTAAAGATCCATTTTGTCCCTATGAAATTCTTATCTTTTGGTCTAGGAACCAACTCCCAAGTGTTGTTCTTTTCGATCTGCTCAAGTTCTTCATCCATTGCCTTGACCCAATATTCATCTTTGCATGCCTCTTTTACATTTTGTGGCTCAGTGGAGGAGAGAAAAGCCAAATAGCTTGAGGCTTATGCAATTGTTCTTCTTGTTTGTATACCTGCCTCTTTCTTCCCCAAAATTTGAGATTCTGGATGATTCTTCTGAACATACCTGGATGGAGTCTTCTCTTCTATCCTTGTCTGTTCCTCTGGTGCCTCTTGATATTCTTCTTCATCATCAGTATGATTTGGATAGTAGTCTTCATCCTCTTCGATATTTTCATAATTTACTTGCCTAGGAATGTATCCTTTTTCATCAACCACTACATCAATGCTGTCAACAATTCTTCCAAGTCTTTTATTGTAACACTTATATGCTTTGCTATGGGGAGAATAACCAAGGAGAATGCCTTCATCTACTCTAGGTTCAAGTTTTCCAAGCTGTTCATCATTATTCTTAATATAGCATTTGCTTCCAAAAATTTTGAAATGCTTTACCGAAGGAGTCTCACCATACCAGAGCTCATGAAGAGTTTGAGTGCTGTTCACTCGGACATTAATTTTGTTGAGAATAATAACCGCAACAAATGCAGCTTCACCTCAGAAGGTTGCGGGAGTTCCAAACTCATCAAGCATAGCACGAACCATTTGTTGAACTGTTATGTTCATCCTTTCCACTATGCCATTTTTCTGAGGAGTCCTAGATGAAGAGAATTCCCTTCTAATTCCATGTTCTTCACAAAAATCGAAAAATTCATTTGAGGTAAATTCACCACCTCTATCAGACCTGAGGCACTTAATTTTGTGATCTGATTCGTTTTCAGCCAAGGCTTTGAAGGATTTGAATTTTTCGAATCCTTCGTCTTTGTGCTTCATAAGTCATAACCAAACCATCCTGGAGAAGTCGTCAATGAATAATATAAATTATTCTTCTCCTCAAGGTGACCTTGTCCTAAATGGACCACATACATCTGTATGGACTAGCTCAAGAGGTCTACTAGCTGATCCTTCCTTCTCAGGGAAGTTAGTTCTGGTTTGCTTACCAAACTGACATGATTTGCATATTGTGTTGTCTGGAATTTTGATATCTGGAAGACCACGTATTTGCATTCTTTCCTTATTTGTGAAAATCTTAGATGCCCCAACCTCCGGTGCCATAACCAGTGTTCATCATCCTTGCTCAAATAGCATTATTGTTGTCCTTCTTCAAATATGTATAAATTATTTGGAGTTCTTCTACCTTTGATCACTATTTTTCCTGTATCAAGATCACGAACACTACTTCCATTTGATCGAAATATTACCTCGATTCCTCGATCGCACATCTGACTGACACTCAGTATATTATGCTTCAAGCCATCAACATACAAAACATTTCTAGCTTTGACCTTTTCTTTCAACTGAGCAGTGCCTCTTCCTTTTATGACTGCAGGGGTATCATTTCCAAAAGAAACTTTCTTTCCCTTTTATAAAACACTATATGATTCAAGTTTTTCTTTATCACCAGTCATATGCTTCGAACATCCACTGTCGATATACCATAGATTTTCCTGTCCTTCTGCATAAAAAGCTATCCCACATCTTTCTGGTTGTGGTTCCTTTATTCTCCATGTTCTGGTGCTTGAGGCTTGTTCCTTTGTCTACCGAAACCTGCTCCTGCATTCAAAATCTCCATGACCGAAGTTATTACAAATAGAACATTCAATTTTATTTTCAAGGGCCGAAAAGTTGTTATAGGTCCTTTTCATAATCCCAGTCATACTTCTTTGTTTTTGAGATTCTCTAGTCATGATTGTCTTATAGGCCACAGATTGAGCTACTTCGTGACCAAAGTTATGGCAAGAGAAACATTGGCCATTGAAGAAACTTCTGCGATTATCAAATCTACCAGCCAAATGATTGTAGTTTCTATTGTCATCCATTCTTGAAGCAAATTGAGAAGTTTTTACTTGAGGCTGGTTGTAGCTTTTGTTCACCCTTAAGATGGATTTCCCCTGATTTACCTAATGCTCTTTGTTTATTCTTGACATAATTCATCCTTGTTTTACCTGGTGATCTCCATTGGGCTTTTGCTCATTCCTCCTTGCTGCATCAAGATAACTCTTTGAGGTGGATGCTTGAGATGCTTCTCCATTATACCCCAGACTTGTCTTGATTAGTGGAGAACGCTGTACATTGATAATCTCATCTAGAGTTTTAGATCCTTTAACAAATTTAAGATTAAGAGCCTTTGTTTTCTCAATTTCTTTTCTAAGGCCAACAATTTCACATTCTAACTTCTCAAGAAATTTTTCTTTTTCATCAAGTTGGAATTGCAAAGTATCAATGATCATATTCTTTTCTTCTAAACATGTTTTGAGTCTAGAAATCTCTTCATAAAAACCATCTACATCTATAGCATCCATGTAATCATCATCTTCAAAAGCCATTAAAAGTTTATAATCATTACCTCGTTCATCTTTGTCACTATTTGATAGGCCATCACTATCTTCACGAGTGTAGTAACTTTTCTTAGTTGCATTCTGTTTCTTTTTCCATCTAACAGGTTCCTTCCCTTTGTCAATCTTATCCTTATGAGGAAACTTGGCAGCATAATGACCGACTCTTCCACAAGAAAAGCATTTGAAAGGTAACTTACCTCGGAATCTTCCAGCACCTCGTTGAAGATTCTTGACAAAATTTGATTCTTCTTCTTCTTCTGACACGTGTCCTGACTCATAGTAGTCTCCTTTGCCTGAAGCCTTAAAAGCAGCTTCTCTCCTATCCGATGGTCCTCCTTTCCTCATTTCAAAAGCAGTTAGAATCCCGTGCAGCTGTGACATGGTAAGGTTTCGTAGATTGTCGTTTTCTTCTATTGCAGAAACTTTAGATTCAAACCTAGGGGACAACGATCTTAGAACTTTTTCAACCACAATAGCCTCTTTTATTTCTTCACCCAAGTTTTTCATACAATTAACAATCTCAACTACATGAAGGAAATAGTTAGCCACACTTTCATCATTGTGCATTCTGAGATTTTCATACTGAATTCTGAGGGTTTGAAGTTTTTCTCGTTTTACCTGTTCATCTCCTTCATAGCTCAGAACAATCTTGTCCCATATTTCCTTTGCGGATTTATACTACATAACCTTGATGAATTCTGATTGAGATAGACATCCTAATAGGGTATTGACTGCCTTTGCATTTGTTTCATATTTCTTCTTCTCAGCCGGATCTGTAGGAGTTCCGAAGGAAAAGTGTACCCTGTATCGATGATATCCCAGACTTCTGTACCAAGAGATTGAAGATAGGCAGTAACTCTTACCTTCCAATATACGAAGTTTGTCCCATCAAAAATCGGTGGCCTGATAGATGCTTCTCTCTCGTAGCTGCTCATGATGATGGATCTTCCTCCAAGCGATCAAGCTTCTTTAGAAGGACCTGCTCTGATACCAATTGTTGGAAATAATATTGAGGGGGGGGTGAATCAGTATTATCAAGCCAAATATTCCCTTTAAAAAAAATCAGAGGATATACGCTACTTCAGTTAGTAAAACCCGCGTATATACGCAACTATGTAGAAGGAAACCCGCATATGCAATGCAAACTTATAATTTACTTTATCTTTTAGATGTTGATTATTAATCTGTGTATCTGAGTGAAATAAACAGTAACCAGACCAGTAAAATAGAACAGAAGACAGTCACACACAAGAACACAAGATATAAGGTGGAAACCTAATGTGGGTGAAAACCACCTGCTGCAATTCGTCTCTATCTTTCTTTTAATTAGAAACTTCCTTTTACAATGTACTGGTGCAGTCCTTTACCAGTACGCAGGCTGCAACCAACAGAGAGCTACAACCCTCTCTCGTTCTCCAGCTTCTCCTGGAAGGGAGCTACAACCCCCTTAAATCTTGCACTAGCCAAGATACTAGTACGTAGGTGCTGGCCTATAGAAGGCTACAACCTTCTCTTTCTTCCAGAGACCACGTTTCATAAATTTTCAGACTGCATCCACGAACATCAATGAATCATAAAAAATTTCTGCATCAAACAACCTCCTTTTCACCAATTAGAACTGAATCAAGTAGATACTTCTCTAACAGCTGTACCCAAAACACAGTAACAGTAACCACACACCAAATTTTGAACCTAGAACACTGCAACAATAAACAGAAGCAGCAAGATCACAACTCAAAATATATACACTACTTTAATAGCCTGAAACCTACGTGCATATGCTTCTTCGTATGGAACAACCTGCGTATACGCTGTTTTCATTCACTGAAATAGCGTGTATACGCACCTTCGCTTCACTGAACCTGCGTACAGATCTATAAAAAATAATTCACTCTATCAAATATTCAGACACTGATTAACCCAGATGATCAGATTTATAGATCAAGCATGCGCCATATATAACAGATCAAAATCATGAAAAGATATTATCATTCAAGCCAAAAGATTATAACCCATCAATAGAACTTATCCTTCTTTGCGCTAAGGTTCCTCCTTCATTCAGATCCAGATATACACCATAACCCTAATCACCAATATTTCAGATCTCGCACTTTATCAGATATTCAATAATAATTCAGATGATCCTTTGCCACATGATCTCCTTCCTCTTTTATAGTCTTAGGGCTTCCACAATACCATGGTCCAAAACCATAATAAACAGTACCAAGGACCCAATACCTGGGGTCAACACTTCTGACGAGATACCATGGTACAAAACCATAGGTTCAAATACCAAGGACTAACTACCATGGACCAAAAGTAAATTCTCCAACATATACGCGCTTTTCCTTGCGTGAAAGTGCATGTATACGCATATGCGCCTTTGTAACGTATAACCTGCGTCTATACGCGTCTTTGTCTAGATGAACCTGCGTATATGTATTTTCCTTCATTCTGAAAGCTTGAACTGAGATCTATTGCCAAAGAGAGTTTCCATCAAGGACAACACATGTGCCATAGCTCCAAACCTGTGCCATAATGCCAACATCATGGAGCGTGCAAGGTGCATGAGATTGCATGCAGGATTGCCTTTACAATTTTGGGCAGATGTTGTAGATACTGTTGTTTATCTAATAAACAGAAGGCCTTAAAGTTCCTTGGATGGTGGTATTCCAAAGGAGGCATGGACATGTAAAAAGGTAAACTACTCATTTTTAAAGACTTTTGGTTGTGAAGCCTTTGTCCACATTAATAAAGAAAATATAACAAAGCTTGAGACAAAATATAAGAAATGTACCTTTATTGGATATGGTGTTAATGATTTTGGTTATCCCTTTTATGACTATGAAAAAACAAAAAATCATTAGGATAAGAGATGTCATATTCAATGAAAAGGTTTTTCATAAGGATCAGATGCAAGAAAAGAAACAGAAAAAAAAACAGAGAATACACAGTGCTTGATGAGATCATGTAAAAATTGAAGGTGCCTGAAAATCATAATGATCAACAGCCAGAACAAAAAAAATAGCCACAACAGCAAGAAGCACCTCAAACACCTGAAAGTGGTGTTAGAATATCTACCAAGATAAGTAGACCCCCTGAACGATACTCTCCTTCATTATATTATGTATTGTTGACTGATTTTGGTGAACCAGAATGTTATGAAGAAGCAGTGCAGGTAGAAACTGGGAAGAAGTGGGAGAAAGCCATGAAAGAAGAGATGGAATCCTTAGCACATAACCAGACTTGGGACTCAATCAAGTTGCCTTCAGGTAAAACAACATTGCAGAATAAATGGGTTTACAGGTTGAAGGAAGAAGATGGAGGTAGAAAAAGGTATAAAGCTAGAGTTGTGGTGAAGGGGTTTGCGTATAAAAAGGGTATAGAATTTGATGAGATATTTTATCCTATTGTTAAAATGACTTCAATCAGAACGATTTTAAGTCTAGTAGCAGTTGAATATTTGCATCTTGAGTAATTAGACGTAAAGCAACCTTTCTCCATGGGGATTTGGAGGAAGAGATATATATGCAGCAGCCACAAGGATATGAGGTAAAAGGGAAGGAGAAACAAGTGTGTAGATTGAAGAATATCTTGTATGGCTTAAAGTAGGCTCCAAGACAGTGGTATCTAAAATTTGATAGGTTTATGTCTGAACAAGGTTATACTAGATGTCACTCTGATAATTGTGTTTATCTAATATGGCAGCTATATTATATTGTTATTGTATGTAGATGAGATGCTTGTTGCAGGTTCTAATATGTAGGAAATAATTGTGCCCAAAAGGAAATTGGAAAACTCATTTGCAATGAAGGATTTGGGTGCTGCAAAACAAATCCTTGGCTTGAAAATAACTAGAGACAGGAAGAATAAAAAATTAACATTGCCTCAGAGTGAGTACATAAAAAAGGTGTTGAAAAGATTTAATATTCAGAATGAAAAACCAGTTAGTATACCTTTGGCTAGCCATTTCAAACTTAGTAAGGAGGTGTGTCCCAAGACTCAGGAAGAAATGACTGATATGTCTAAAGTTCCATATGCATCAGTAGTTGGAAGCTTAATGTATGTAATGGTCTGCACAAGGCCTGATATTTCACATTCAGTGGGAGTTGTAAGTAGGTACATGAAAAATCCAAGAAAAGAACATTGGATGGTGGTGAAGTGGATTCTCAAGCATTTTAGAGGTACCACAAATCAAACATTATGCTTTGGTGGTTCAAAAATTTCTCTACAGGGATATGTTGATGCAAATATGGTGGGTGATAGAGACAATAGGAGGAGAACAACAGGTTATGTTTTTACTATTGGTTGAACAATTGTCAGTTGGGTTTCAAAACTACAAAGTGTTGTTGCACTCTCAACAATGGAAGCAGAGTATGTTGCTGCTACAAAGGCTAGTAAAGAAATGATTTGGTTACAAAGGTTTCTGGATGAATTGGGTAAGAGGCAGGATTTGGGAAGGTTATACAATGGCAGCCAGAGTGTCACACATCTTGAAAATAACTCTGAATTTCATTCCAAGACTAAACATATACAGCTCAAGTACCATTTCATACGTTCAGTGTTGGAAGATGGACAATTAAAGCTGGAAAAGATACGCACTAGCCAAAATCCTGCAGATATGTTAACAAAAGGTGTAACCAGGGAGAAACTGAGATTCTGCTTGGTTTTAGTTGGTCTTCAAGTATGATGAATAAGATGAGAAACAACCAGGTCCAAAGTGGAGTCATGGTCCAACAAATGAAGCTGTGGTGGAGTTTCTATAATCAGTCTCCAAGTGGGAGATTGTTGGGTGTGGAGCCTGATTATCTTCTTTATTTAGAGGTATCGCCTCATTGGACTCTAGTTCGTAATGTGGCAGCAATGCCACCCGTAAAATGTTCACCGCCAAGGGGGGTCCAGGGGGGGGCGACGATGATTATTTGGAGCCCCCCCTTGGCGGGGGATCGGGGGCAGTGCTCTCGAAGCTAAAAATAGATATAAAATTGCCTTGCAAAATGTTGTAATTTCGTAGTCAATCTGGGTCGTTCATTAGGCGGAGATATGACGATAGAAGTTATGTTTAATTTATGTTTTTTTCCTAGAAGGTAACCCCTCGCTATATATGAGGGAATTGTATTGTGTCTATGCAAATTTGTATTCTGAGTGAGGAAGAGAGAGGAGATTGAGAGTGAAGAGGGAATTACAGTGGATCTGTTGCAGGTTGTATCTCTTCATTTTGCTGGATAATATAAAAGGAAGGATCGACTATTTCTCTATGGACATAGCCCAAACTGGGTGAACCACGTATATCTGTATCTCTCTTGTTTTATGTGTTTTCTGTGTTTATATTTCTGCAATATTTTATGTGTTCCATTTCTTTGTAATATATAATTTTATAACACTTTAGACTTAGAATGTGAATAGTTAGATGTAAAGACTACTTACCTTCAAGGTGAATTGTAGGAAGAAATTTATATGGAGAAGCCAGAAGGCTTCATAGAAAAAGGCAAAGAAGACCTAGTTTGCAGGTTGAAGAAGAGCCTATATGGGTTGAAACAGGCACCTCGAAAATGGTATAATAAATTTGATTCATTCATGTTGGAACATGGTTTTCACAGGTTGTAAGTTGACCACGGTGTCTATATTAAGAGGTATGATCAAGGAAAGTATATAATATTATTGTTATATGTGGATGACACGTTGATTGTTGGGCGTGACAAGAATATGATCAATAGGTTGAAGAGAGATTTGGGCATTAAATTTGCAATGAAGTATTTGGCTCCAACACAACAAATATTAGGCATGAGGATTATGCTTGACAGGAAAAATAAAAGGTTGTGGATGTCTCAAGAAAAATATATCAATAAGGAACCCTATTTATATGCTCACTAAGATTCTACCAAGAAATAAACATGAGTTATGTAGAGGCATGGTAGGATTTGGTGTGATTTGATACATTATTCTTCATCGGGCTTCAAGTGGGATAATGTTAGATGTGAAGCTGCAATAACTACATTGACTATCACTAATTACCGTTTATCGACGCTGACCAAACTCCACCACCCATTGATTTGATGGAAATCACTATGCAGTCATGAATTTCACATGCAAAGAATTCTAGAGCTTCTCTCCTCATTTATAAATTTGTAACTTTCCTTAGCATGAGCATCCAAGAAAGGCCAAGGTCTGTAATTCAATGAAATAAGTGTGATTTTTGTTCTCCATTCTTGTTTTATATATGTCTTGTGTTCTCCATTTGTGTTGTAGTTAGTTGTCTCTGATTAGATCTCTGATGTGCTCTCTGTTGAAATTCCATCACAACAAACCCACAATTATGACTAGAACTCATTTCAACCTACAACAGACCCACAATTATTATTCTCTATTTGTATTTTATAGTTCTTCTTTAATTAAATACTGCAGGTCCATAATCAATCCCTCAACACAAATGGTATCTTTTTATTTATCAATCTATCACTAACCATATAAATTTTCACCATAATCAAACGTAAAAATCCAAAGTCTTTAAGAAAAAAAAAGTTTTAGAGAAGTAGAAATTTCAATCATTTCATTTCATATGAAACTACAATGTAGAAAAAGTATCCTTCAATTTTTTCATTATGACCAGGTAGAACATTTCGAGAAAGCTTGTTTTGCGCATCTCATAAAGTGAGGCTTGGTCTTCATAGGGGTATAGGTATTGTATGATGCTCTTCATGGAAATAGACACTACCAAATGAAGGTGTGGGATTTGATCCTAGGCTTCCTTTGTGAAGAAAAACTTGGTAACCTACATCTAAATTTGGATTGTTCCTTTCAATGGAAGGGGATCGTTCAAAATCACACAAAAAATTTCAATATACAAGTCTAATGCTTCAATTTTGTTATAGATTTAGAAACCAATTAACATAATAACTGAAAGTGATTAAAAGAAAAAATTTCAATTTTATTTTCCTTAATAAAATTGGACAATTTACATACCATTCAACAACTAATCAGTTCCATGGAGTTTTACAAAATCTTTCTATGCTGGAATCTCCTCCTTACATCAATTGTCTCACTTAATCTTTGATACTACAATGATAACAGAAAAGTACTCATACACACAATTTTTTTTATCAAAGGAAAATAAATTACATAATAGATGTAAGAGCTTACAATAATCTCTGGGTTATCTTGCATGAGGATAAAAATAAGCTTTAAATAATATTATGTCCTAAACTAAATTGGTTATGGAAAACTTATCACAAATTAGAAGTGCCATTTATATTAAATACAATACTAACAAATTTATTAATTTTAATATTAAGTAACAAATGGTTTTCTAGATATACTAATAATATAGAAAATCCTAACTACTTTAAACTATAATATAAAATCAAAGTATTTTTTAATCATAATATTTAACAAATTGTAAGTTGCATACCTTTTAAAACCCTAATTTATAGTCTATGTAAATTGTTGATCTTTCTCCTAATATATCTCTAAAATTTTAGCCCTTTTGAAATAAATTTTTTATCTTGTAGTAATATGATATGTATTCTTTGCAATTCCATAGGTTTAACCAAAATTTGATGTGCCAAGTGAAAGTTATTGTAACTTTTCCAAAACTTGTTGGTTTTTGGCCTCTCCCTAAGAGTGAAATTGTATAGTGACATGTGTCCAATTTTAAAATAATATTATGAAATTTTAAATGAGATACTTAGTATGTCTCCTAAAATTCCTAAAAGATTCACATATAAAATTTCTTTGGGAGAAAGTGATAGCACAAAATCCAAGATCACTTGTTTGAAACTGATTTTTGAACTATTCACAAACCCTAGCTTCCATGTTGTACATATCCAAAATCTAAAAAAATTAGCAGATGTACCCCAATATCTCTCCTCATTCTCTTGAAAATTTCATAGTTTGAAGTGCCCTAAAAAAATTATAGCAAAAAATTCCAATATCACTCATTCATAATTAATTTTAGGCAAACTCACAAACCTTGGCTTCCATAGGCTATATCTCATAAAGTATAGCGAATCAAAATATTAAAATTTGAATAGATGTATTCTGATATCTCTCCTCAATCATCTCAAAATTTCATAGTTTGAAGCTTTTCAGAAAAAAAGTTATAGCACAATTTCCATGATGACTCGTTTGAAAAAGTAAAACCCTAGGTTTGTATGCTCTGATACCAAATGTTATGAACCATGTGCCTTATAAATGATAATAAGTCAATAAATACAATCCACTTCAAAAGTGGAATCTCCTTTTACAATGAATACAATACAATACAAGTTATGATGATCCTACTAGTAGGTCTCCTTAGTATATATAGAGGAGAAAGGGTACAATTATAATGAAAGGGCACAATGAAAATTTATGGCCTACATAATAATGTAACAATAGAAATGTAATGACTCACTATATAGAGTTTAATAAAGGTTTTTAGGTTTAACATGGGGGTCATCTAGGGTTTAACAGACACAAGATACTTCCTTATCAAAGGAAAGGATAGAACTATAAACTTCCAAATAATGGATATATTATGAGAAATTTTCAAAGGATTTATGATCCAACCTACCATTGTAACATGCTTTACATATCTATGAATAAAAACCTAACACCAAATCTCATCACATGAGGTCAACCTCCAAATACATATGGTAGCCAAATCTTTCACAAACAAATGGATGTTATTATACCCCAACCATATAACTTTTTTAACACAAAAATAAATTACCATTTAACCAAGGGAACCCTCTTTCTCTCTATGCCATGACCACAAAAATATAAATTAATTATCCTTATATTTTCAAGCACCCTTTTAGGAAAAGAGGTAATGACATCTAATTAATTGGAATCTATTGTAACATCAATTGACTAAAGTATCCCACTTATAAACAACCAACTATCAAGCCACACCATTAACCTATTTTCTACTTTTCTACAAACTAACCCTAATCATCTACCCCATAGCCATTAGGTTTGAGGTAAAACCCTAACTCTTAACTCCATCCTAACAACATCCTCAATTACACTAGAGAAACAAATAGATGATTTTCTCATATTAACCTCCGTTCAAGTAGAAATATGATACATGTATATAATATTTTCTAACTTTAATTCAAATTTTTTTAACCCCTCACGAAATAATTTTAAGAATGTCATCAACAAAAAGCAGGAGATATAAGAATTTTTTTTTCTAATTTAATACACTTTAATGATCAGATCCTTGTTGCCTCAACAAGCGCCCTACTTAGATGTTATTCTACATTGAGGATCAAAGGTGGGGATAATGGAAAACACTACTTGAGTCCCCTAAAAATTGAAGTTGAGCCATTTATAAGAGTAAAAAAAGACACAATGGATACACAAAGTGAACATGATACCTCAAGCGAATTAACATTAGTCTCAAGTACAACTAGCTAGCCAGATTATATGCCATGAATGCAATTTCACCACAATAGTTGGCACTTTTTTAATCTTGATGGGACTTACCCCCTCCTAATTTACACAAATTACCTCATGAATTTGCCTTCTCGACAAGAACCCAATTTTCTCTTTTGAGATATATTTAGATACAATTTTTTCACCCTTAGTGAAATTATCTTGGATATATTCTTACATATGTAGTTGCATAAAGAGATTAGTATAAACCCCTCAAATGATACAGGATTATTAATATTTGGGATGACTACAATGAATGTATAATTAACTGCAACTAACATATTCCAAGATTCTCTTTGATTCTTCAATAGATCTTAATTGATCATCCTCAATAACATCCTAAATCCTTGAAAGAATTTAATTGTCCACCCATCAATACCAAGAGTTTTTCCCTTTTTAAAAATATCGATTACCTCCTGGAACTCAACATCTGATACTTCTTATACTAACTTCATGTCATCCTCTTCTCCCACAAATATTGGAAAAGAGGAATTCAGTGTTACCAAATTAACAATAGTAACTCTATTCTCTTCCTTATAGACGTTGTCAAAATGATCAATCCCTAGTTGTGCAATATCCCTAGTTGTGGCTAAAGAATTGTTGTTCCTTACTATATTCCAAATATAATTCACATGTTTTTATGCTTTATATTAATGAAAAATACCTAGTATTCTTGTTCCCTTTTCAAAGCCATAAATACCTATTCTTAAACCTCTAAGCATTCTAACTATCAACTACCGAGGAACAACATAAATCCCTATGCGTAAGCCTCCAAACATTCTCCCTATCAATTATAAGTTCCTTATCCTCTACTCCATATCCTTCACATAACCTTTTAAATTCTTAATCTAGATCACTTATTGGCTTGACATTATATAGGTCCTCCACAAAACCACTTTACATATTATTTTTTGCATTAGAAATATATTTATATTCCATATGAGAAATATACATGTTTTATTCCTCAAGGGACTACTTAGAAAACAAGGATAAAATACATTACAAGAGATTCCTATTATGGGATCAACATGTCACATGCATTAATTGAACCTAAATGGGGAGGATAACAACATTTCTCCCAACAACTTGAGCTAAATTCAATTGGCAGACCATTTTATAGCTACTTGTTTTATCTGCTTCAAGTTTTCTTCAAATTGAATACAATTTTATTTTATTAGTGAGATATTTATAGGAACCCACTTCCCCTTAATTATATTTAAAAACTTCTCCTCCTTCATCTAGGCTAGATTGAAATTAAAAGGATTAGGGATTTTCTACCTACCTTTGAAAATTTCATAAAAACTAACATATGGTTAGAATCTTTCCCCGCACCTACCCCCACCTTAACCGAAAGTGATCACCCACAATATATTTAGCAAATAATAACTTGTGAAGTCTCTTAGTAATTCTAACAACCCTACTCTCTTATTTCCCTAGGTAAGGAATAGTTCATTAGGTTCCACATCTAGTGAACATGTATCTTCCAATTTCTTCAAACATTATTCCAACAAGTGATATACATGGGTAATAGATCCCCAAATATCATCTCTAGCTAATGTAAAATTTAAATCCCCTCCTAAAATATCATCCCTCTATATAAGCAATTCAATTAAAAATATCTTATCCCAATAGGACATTTTGTTTGTAATGGGGCATAGACAACACAAGAATTTTTCCACCTATATCTTCTAAATATAAAGCAACACCTAAAACTGATTCTAGATAAAGAATTATAAATTTTTATAAATATCCTCCTCCATCTCATAGCTAAACCTTTGAAATGACCCACACAATTTAGATAAGCTCTCAATCCCCCAAAATCTTCCCTAATTTACCAATAATTTTGGAACCCTTGTGCATGGGTTCTTGAAGCAATATAATAATTGGATTGTGAGTATCCACGAGCCTTTTTAGGGCTTATTTCTTAGAAGGTGCTACTCAATAATTAAATATTCAAAGCCATACAAATCATGAACCACCCTATTGAAGGGATTGGTTAGTCTCAAGGACATCCTTAAGTGATTTGTATTACCCTTAATTAAATTCCTTTTTCACATTTACTTACACAATACATAGATGTGATTTCCTTCCTTTCCCTTGACCCATATCACCTATATTTCCATTCATAAGAGCTAAAAGTAGGTATCCTCAACCTTGAAGGATATATGTTATGGCCCTCTAAAATACTATCTTCCTGAGCCAATGAAGAACATCGATGACTTAATAAATCATTCTCATTATTTCCTTATGGAATTTTTGATAACATCCCCCCTATTCCCCTCCCACATATTCTTCTGCTAAAGAAACCTAATTTTTGTTCATACCTAATGACCCAATACTCTCACTAGAGTTACGAACACCTAGTTTTATGTAGGTCCTCGGATCTAAACCTTCATATTCATCATTATGTGTAATCAAAAGAGGGCAATCATTTATAGAATTATTCTTTCCTTTAGAATTCAATATCTAGTGAAGAATGTCCTTTTTATTTACCATAATTTGCACGAACCCTTCATGGCTATTTGCATTAAGTATTTTTTTTGGTCATGATAATTGAATACTGAGACGTCACTACTCTCTCCTTCAACTACTACTAAAACACCATAAGTTCTATTTATATGAACATCTACACTAGGATCTAATTCTCCCTTCCTTTTCTTTGCCCTAAAATTCTTCCCACTTCCTTGAGAATCATTTTTGACCCCGCGCTCTTGAACCTTCACTTTTGATTTTTTAAAACACATCTTCTTGTTGAATTTTAACTCACAATATAGACCTAAATGTAAATATTTATGGAACCTACTGTAATAAAATGCCTCACTAACATAATCTAGAATATTGTAATGAGGAAGGGGCCTTTCACAATACAAGCTTTCCACCTAGGCCCTTGCACATATCCATACCCAACAAAAAATGAGTTATGGACAATAAATTAGAATTTGAAAAACTTATATCAACTTTGTTATCACTCAAAAATTTTCTCTTGGTTGTAACAAAAAACTCTCTAAGGTAACCTTTACAAACCAATCTTACAAATTGAAGGCTAGCCCCTTCAATCTAGAGAGGGCTCTCTCTAACAATCTAATCACTAATTTTAGCAACATACTATACATTCACACAATGGCTAGTTCTTCAGTTGAGTTGGGTTGAAATAGGGTTTGGTTGGGCATGAGGAATATAGTCCATTGGGCAATGGATCAATAATCTAGGTTTTAAAGAAACTTACCAAGATATTGGTTTGTTACATAGTATTTTATCACACCTCCTGCACTTCACCGTGACATACCCTGAAGTTCCCGAAACATGACCATCATGCAGTGTACTCATTCAGATATGCAACTCATATCCCCCTAAAACATTGATTGGAAATGCCTTGAGCTTTTTGATGAGCACCAGTATTCCAGAAAGGATGTTGCAACTCCTGGGCTACCATCTTTACTTATCAACCCGGGGTTCATACAGACTTGGAGGTGACAGTGTTGTATGCACAAGTAAAAGTGATGGTTCTACATGTTGTCACTGTTCAGATGGCGAGAGACCACTGGGGTTCCAAGATAGACTTCTATGGAGTTAGAAGAAGCTTGATTCTTTGATGAGAGAAAGGTAAATCTACTCTAAGCACTATAAGAAAAAATATCATTGGTGAGGGTCATGCCTATGACAGACCTTTAAGGTTTGTCACCAATGTCGCATATGGTGACGGTCTTTAAAAAAATGTTGTTTTAAGTGTATATAGTGATGGTCCTTTAAGTTTTGTCACCAAAGCCATTTTCAATGACACTTTTGGCGAGGGTCGTTAAAGTGTCATCACAAATTCTCTCTTTGGTGACACTTTTGGTGAGGGTCATTAAAGGGCCATCACTAATTATCTCTTTGGTGACACTTCTAGTTACAGTCTTTTATTTACCATCACCAATGATTTTTTTGGTTACTTTTGGTGATGATCAATAAATATTCGTCATCATTGATCATTCCAATGAGTTTTTGATGATGCTTCATGCCTGTGACAGATCTTTAAGGTCTGTCACCAATGTCGCATATGGTGACGGTCTTTAAAAAATCATTGTTGTAATGTATATAGCGATGGTCCTTTAAGGTTTGTCACCAAAGCCATTTTCAATGACACTTTTGGTGAGGGTTATTAAAGGCCCGTCACTAATTCTCTCTTTGGTGACACTTTTAGTGAGGGTTGTTAAAGGCCCATCACTAATTCTCTCTTTGGTGACACTTCTAGTGACGATCTTTTATTGACCCTCACCAATGCTATTTTTGGTTACTTTTGGTGACGGTTAAAAAATGTTCGTCATCATTGATCATTCCAATGAGTTTTTGATGACGTTATGTACCTATTACTATACTTTTTGTCAAAATATAAAGATTTAAGGCCATTGTTGTGGAGTATTTTTCATTATGTGTCCAAGGTCATAGTGGTTATAATAGTCAGTGAATTTGTTAAGAAGTAGTTAGTGTGTATCATTTCCCTCAAGTCACAAGAATATAGTTTTCCTATGAGTCAAGATAGGATTCATCTCTATTAGGTTTATTATCTAGCAAATTTCCTTTAAATAAAGTTCCACTGGTGTGTGTAGGAACTATATTATTTAATACATAATCAAGCTCTATCAATTCTATTAATGAGAGAGACCTAACACTCCTCAACACTCATGGCACACTTTAACATGTTGTGGAACAATACACTAGCATTCCTTGGCACGTCGCATGTCTTGTAGCATCTTTGTACCTGGAACATATTTGTACCTAGAACATCTTTCCATGAGTAGGACGCCAAGCACATGTTGGCATGCCCTAGCATAGCATAGCACTCCCTATCATGTGCTGGCATGCCCTGTAGTCCCTATCATGCCCTAGAACACATTGGCATAATATTGCATTGACAAACATTAACACTTGGCACACATTGGCACTTGGCATGTATTGGAACATATTATTAGTGTGCCTAGCATGCCCCTTTTGAAAAAAATAAAATCCTGACTTATTAACCCTCTTATGTGTTCATTTCATTGCATTTTAGTTTGGTTATTCCTTTGGTTGCCTTGAAACTCCTTGATGCATATTGGCATACTCTAGCACCCTGCACATCCTAGCATGTCTTAGCACTTGGAATGCCTTGGCACTATTTGGCACATGTTAGCACACCCAAGAACTACCTAGCACACTCTAGCACTTCTTGACATTCCCTAATATTCCCTAGCATGCCTTACCCATGCTTAGCCTACCTTTTCAATTCCTCCTTGGCATGACAACTATCACTCATTGAAACTCCTCGACACACCCTCATATTCATTCACTTCCATGCATTTTGACCTAGTGCTCCCTTGTGTTGTCCTAGTACTCCCCAACACTCCTCAACATGCATTGGCACTCTCTAGCACACCTTAGCACTCTTTGATATGATCTTCCACTTCATAGCATGCATCACACTCCCTGACACACATTAGCACTTGGCACGTGTTAGCACTTGGAAAGTCTTAGCATGTTTGGCATTCATTGAGATGACTTGGTATGCTTTGGCATGGTTTAATATTAAATTTATTTGAGATCAATTATTGGAAACTAGATGAGAAGAAACAGAGGAATATTTGGCACTTAGAATGCATTGACACTTGGAACTTGGCACCTATTGGCACCTAGTGCTTGTGTGCCTAGCATGCCCCTCATCGAAAAGGTAAATTGATGACTTATTAACCCTATTATGTGCTCATTTCCTTATAGTTTAACTTGTTCCTACGTTTTGTTTCCTTGACAGTCCGTGGCATGCAATGTCACACCCTTGTACATCTTGGCATGCGTTAGCACTTGGCACATATTAGCTTGTTTGACATGTCTTCATACTATCTAGCACATGTTAGCATGCCCTCGCATTCCCTAACACACCTTGGCAGTCATGACCTCACAACTAGCAATACATTTTTCCATGGCTTGGGAACCTTACACTCACTAGAACACCTCCGTACTCCCTAGTTGTCCTGCCCTCTGTTATATTCCTCCACAATGTCCCAGGCTGATGAGGAGATCGACATAGGTAACCATAGACCACGACTTTATTTTGGTATCTAGCCCTACAAAACCAGAGAGGGATCTCTCTATGAAATCATAACCAAGAGATGACTAGAATGTAAAGGATTTTAGGCTAGATAGCTAGGCTTAGGTGGGTTTTGGAAAATCTAGGCTCATCATGTTTGCTTGATGACCCCACCTCCATGGGTTGTACTGACATGGTTTGGTGCTGGCTTGGTGAATTGGTTATATGCGTTTTCAAGGTTGCCTCAATGAAGGTGTACCATGTCATGTTCTTCTCTTTCAATTGATGAAGTATTATAAACTTTATCAAACTATGGTGAAAGAGGCTGGGATAATGCACTTTTCATTTCAGTTTCACCCTTTCAGACATTTTGGTTAGGCTCCTATGCAAGTAGCTAGACAAATTTAGAGGCTTGGCAACTGTAAAGTGCATGAGAAGTCTTATGTGTTATTGATATAGCCTAGAAAATATGCCCTCACATGTGAAGAACTTCATGACAACCTTCATCAATGGTGAATATCTCTCCAACAAGTATCTGAATGGGAAAACATGTGAGTGAGCTCCTTTGTATTGTGATTTCAAGTACGGTTTGTACTCTTCTAGGTCTAGGTTCATGCCTTTGAACCAATTTTCACCATGGTTTGGTATGCTTGCAGCTTGAGAGATGGAATCAACTGAAAACATGAAATCAGTCCATGCAATGGTGATCTTGTCTTCATTCAAGATGAGGGAAAATATACCTGTGAGATGCTCATGGTAACCTACTTCATGTACTCTTTGACAAAACCCTAAACAATTGACATATTCAAAGAATTTCAGGACAATGGGGAGGAGGTGATTTCATTGCAATTAGAGGGCTCAAACCTCAGTATCTTTCCCCCATCAGTATCTTTAGACCAAAATATGGGAAAAGGTATTTGGTAATAGGCTATTAAAGAGAAATATCTAAAAAATATATAGCTTAAGGAATGGATTAAAGAGGAAGCTCCAAAGAATAAGGTGGCATCTTATATATGGAGAAGCATGATGAGAAAAAAATATTGGCTACTACAAAATTTGAGATGGGAGGTTGGAAGGGGGAATAGGATAGAAATAAGACTAGATGATATCAAAGGGGTGGAGGGAATACATACTCTTTCTATTCACATCCTTGAGCATTTACATAAGAAAAGGGTACTTTATGAACTATATCTCTTGTGATTGAGGATCTTCTTCTGTTACAAGTTATTGGATTAATGCATTTGAACTTGGATTTCCAGAGGATCTATATTTGGAATGGGCACGTTTCACAACACAATTAAGTCTAATAGGTTTAAAACTCACTGAGAAGAAAAAAAGATAAAATGGGAAGGTGTTATGTATAATGAGCAGAGCTCGGTTAAATATATTTATAAACATATTTCTCTTGGATGTGGCTTGAATGATAATGTTTTTTGGTTTCATAACATGTGGCTATGGGATATACCTCTCAAATTAAAATGTTTTATGTGGCTGGTGGTCCACAATAATATTTTAACTTGGGATAATATCCATAAAAGGGGCTTTTAGGATCTTGGAAGATGCTCTTTATGCAAAGAAGATTTAGAAGATGTGGAAAATCTATTTCTCACATGTCCTTTTGTGATCTCGGTATGGAGTGGGGTTCTTCAAACACTTAAAATACATGTAATCTAGAACATGGTTTCCATTTAGAGCTATCTCACTCAATGGTTTGAAGGTTTCAAGACATATCGTTCCGTGCCTTTCTATATTTTGTGGGGCATATGGAGAAGCATGAATGAGAAGATTTTTGAACAAACAGAACCATATACTAGAATTTCCTATTTAAAGATATTTACATATTTTATTGAGATATGGCTAATGAAGGAGGAACAACCTATAAGACAATTTTGACTCATGGAGCTATGGTCATACTTTATTTTTTATTTTTATTTTTTATGGAGCATCCACCAACAGGGTTTGTGGAAGTGGGACACATTTGGTTTTGAAGCTAGACAACACCTGCCATTTCAGTTGGTATGGTGACATAGGGTCAAATAATAGAGTTGAGCTAATCATACTCTTGGGGGCTCTTCTATGTGCTAACTGGATTGCAATTGAATATTTACCTGTGTTTGGAGATTCCAAGATGATCCTAGATTGGGTACAATTGAGAACAAAATTTGGACCACCTTCCATTACTTTCTGGATGCAATACATAAGATCTTTGATGAATACCTTTCAAAGACTGGCCTCTAATAATGTCTATAGAGAGTAGAATCAAGTGGCAGATCTCCTATCAAAGAAGGGATGCAACTGTACATGTGCCAAGGAGGATTTTCTAAACAGTTTTCGACAAAGGAATCCTTTTGCAACTCAAGGAGTTTTAACTTATAAAGAGATGCCCTTGAAAATTTGTCCTTCATCTCATTTATTTGTCATCCATCCATGAAAATTTTCATAGATCATGATATGTTTTTGTCATGTTTGAATCATGTATGTTATATTTGTCATCATAAAAAAATTTAAGCTTTTTTTGTGAAAATTGATGTAGTAGACAATTTTTAGAAATAGAAGAACTATAATGTAGAGTAATAAGATACTTAGAAATTTAACCATTTTATTTTAAAATCTAATATATGGCATGCAAAAACATTAACAATGAAATACCAAAGTATATATCTACTTTTTATTAATGAAAATCAATAATTTTTTCCTTATTAAAAATAAAAAGAAATTTAATCTATCTAAATTCTTGAATACTTGATTAATCAAAATCTAAAATGAATCTAATTACAATGTTGAATTCCAATTCCTAGTCCGCTCAACTAGTGCACAATACCTCATTCAATAGCGTTGTGAACCATTACATGTAGTTACATAAAACAATCCCGCCCAATTTTAAAATTAGCTTCATAAAAAAACTCTAACTTCAATCCAGACCAGCACAGGGATCCAGTCGAAGTTTTTGCAGCTTGGTTAATTGAGACACCAAACATCCAATGCTACCGTGTAGCACACCATCAAAATCGTCAACAACAACTGGAATATGAACTTCGTCGTAACTGATAGTCAGGTAAGTCAAGAGCCGACGTCAGCACTTGCATCAAACTCCCGTATATTGGATTAGTTAAACACGCCGATTTGCCTCTATTCTAATCCTTTCGTGAGATTTTTTGTTTTTTGGAATCTCAGTTGCGAGCAACCCAACTTCTTATTATTAGACTTCCAGCATCAATCATCAATTTTTTGTATTCACACTTTGGGTTTTGAATACCTGAATTTGTAACCCCCACAATATATATATATCTATATATATATATATATATATATATATATATATATATATATATATATATATATATATATATATATCAGATTAAAGATCTTATTCGGTGGAATGGGGGTCATTTTGAATATTTGACAAACACAACTTCAAGATCCATAGTAGGGTTCATCAGCGCTACCATATTGTATCCCTTAGATACATGTAAGACCAAGTACTAGGCAGAGGTTTATGCCAGGGGTCGACAAAAATACAGGTTTGTAGCTCCAACACATATTTTCCTTATAATTAAACCAGGTTGTTTCTTTCCTTTTTGGAATGGGTTTTGTTGAATTCAGTATCTGACACATGTATTTCCTTAGAAATCATCTAGGTTGAGTATTTTGAAATGGGTTTCGTATTTGGTTGCAATTTGGGTCACTGGATCCTTGTGTTATCCTTGGGTTAGTGTGCTATTTGGTGGGGTTGATCCTCCTTAGCACACTTGGAACTCGCTAACACTCCCTATCACACACTCTTATTCATTCATTTCCATGCAATTAAAACTATTGCTCCCTTGTGTTTCCCTAGCACTCCCTAACATGCCTTGCTGTCACACCCTAGAACCTAGCACATCTTGGCATGTATTGGCATGCCTAACATGTCTTGAAACCGTCTCACATGTGTTAGCACTTCTTGTCATTCCCTAGCACACCTTGGAACTCCATAGTTATCATGCCCTTATAGATAGCCTTACCTTTTTTGCGATTTGGGAACCCAACCAAGTCATTGAAAAAATAGTGTTGTGCATAGCCCAAAGTCTCCCTTTATCTGAAACTACTTTTTCCCAACCTCTTATTGTAATCGTAGGTGTGCCTCCTGTAAGTCCTATTTTTTCCCAACCTCTTTGAAAGGTATTTCATTTTATTTTTCCTTTCCCCTTTTAATATTTTGTCGTGATTTTTGTTGTGCATTAAGAAGGTGATATTTTCAACCTGTTGCACTTGATATTCATGGTTCTGAAGATAATCTTCATTTCGATAAAAATTCTTCCATTAGCCTAACCTTAGGCTTGAGAGCGTTGGGGAAATTTGAATGTTTAGGCTTATTCACTACAATTTTAACCTCTTTAGGGAGGCTTGATAGTTCAAGGTCAAGGGGGGGGGGGATACATTTTGGAATAGAAGGGGTAAGGAAAAGAGAGGGAAGATGGAGAGGAGAATGCAAAATAATAGGGAAATCCATCAAAGTAAAAGAATTTATATGAAGAGATAAAACCAAAGAAGAATATGAAGGGGAATTAATCTTAGAAGAAGGAGGCATAATGTTTACTTGAACTTCTCGCTAAACCTTAAGGATAGGTTCCAACGTAACATGAACTTTTTGATAATTTTAAATTGTAGGTTTTGGTTCAAAATTACTTCCAAATTCTATTTTCCTCAAAATGGGAGCCTTCAACTCTAACCATTGGGTCTGAACATGTCCAACTTCATAATGATTGAAACAATGAAATGACATTTTCCAATAATCAATCTTATGGGTCTATATGTTTTCCTTGTAAACTAATTCAATGGCCTTAAATAAACACTCTTTGATATCTACTTTGACTAGAATCCATACCTAATGCCTATTAATCTAAACATACCAATTATGGTCCACAGAAATAAATCCACCAAGCTTCTTGCCAATAGTGTGAAGGGCCTCCTCTGTTTAGAAGACAAATGGAGGGCTCAACAATATAGCCCAAAGTTGATTCACTGAGATATGTTTGTGAGCGGGATCAAAATCCACTAACCATGTTTCCAAGACTAGGATCCATTTCCCCAATCCCATTCTGTCTCCTTCATCTTATTATAGTCCACCCTTAGCCAAAATTGAAAGCCTATCCAACCGTGAACAAATCCATGGAAAACTGACATATAACCCAGGGCTGACATCCAATTGTCCAAAACCCACACAGTGAGAGATGCCTTTTGCACTGTCTTACCATAAAATCTTCCCACCAAAGTAGTTTCTAATAAGTTTGGGATATCCTAGAACATGATATCCTTACCAATAATCATTGAAAACTTATCTTGTTTCACTCTACATAGAGCTTTGGCTTAGACAAAGCTCTGGAACCATGGGTGACCAAAAGAGGCTTAAAAGGCTTAAACGAAAGGGAGTTTGGTTGAGACTTAGGGATAGTTACTACCTCAAAGCTAGAATGAGAGCTTAGCTCTTTTGCACGACTATTTTTTCTCAAAATGAAAACAACCTTGGACAACTGATGCTCAAATTAAATATCTACCTTGGAACACCATCCATCTTGGAAACACCCCATGATTTGGTTGGAGATGATCTGTTAATACAATGAAGTGTCACCTATAAATTCATACTAGGATTTGAATGCCTCATATGGACATGATTGGGCTCATAATTAAAAATATCAACTTCCATTCGAAATTGTGGTGGGACGTAATTAATAGTTGACAAGACCCACTGCTCAATAACCAAGACAGTGAAAACCCTTGGGAAAAAGCAAGAGATTACACAACATTTACTTTTTGCCAGAGAAAAGTGCCTTCAACTCTAACCACTAGGTTTGAACATGTCCAAATTTATAACAATTGAAATAATGAAATGAGATTTTCCAATAATCAATGTTATGGGTCTAGAATTTTTCCTCATAAACCAATTCAATGGCCTTGAATAAAATATCTTTGATATCTACTTTGACTAGAACCTAGGCACACCTTGGCACTCCCTAATTGTCATGCCCTCATAAATATCTTACTATTTTTGCGACTTGGGAACCCAACTAAGTCATTGGAAAAATAGTGTTATGCCCAACCCAAAGTCTCCCTTTGTCTGAAATTGGTTTGACCAACAATGTTGAGCTCTTTGAGACGATAAAGGACTATGATTTTAATGAGGGAATGATGAAAGAGAATCTTCATTTGATGTTCATACTCTCTTTTTTGGACAATATAGGCCATCTTATCAATGCTCTGGAAAAGATAGTAGGGTATATTGAGTTTTTTTCCCTAGTGAAATACATTAAAAGCTGAATGTAATTGAGCATTTTTGTGTTCACTCTTTTTCGAGCTTTAATTGAGACATTCTTCTTCTGATTTGGGTTTGGAGGTTTTCGCTACAATTCGGAACAGAAAACATGTTGTCCACATATTGATAAAATTGCAACCTTCAAGAAATCCAAGGTGTATGGATATGTTAGAAAGGTATTTTTTTTATCTCATTTCTATGATTTTATTGTTAAAATTTCAAAGAATTTAAACTTGTATATCAAATTATGGAGAAGAAGGGAGGGTTAGGGTTGACAAGAGTTTATAAATTCAATCATATTTTTTTTGTGATTAGCAAGACTGGGCACTCCTGTGGAATTATGATCTTCAAGCATTTTGGGAAATTCAATGGTGATGTGGATTGATCAAGAGGCTATGGTTGCTTCAGAAGTTCTCCTATGATTGCACTGCTTCTTGTGATATATGGATCAACTTATGCTGGTATTTACTTTGTTCCTTACTCTAATACCATGTAAAAAATCCTTGCACTGCTGTAGTGAACAATTCTAAAACTAAACTATAACACCAAGACACAATTTCTCTACTAATTTCAACAAAATAGAACATAATTAAATAACAGTCACACAATCACAAACACAATTTTTCTAGGGAACTGAACTGGGAAAACCTTCTCCTTGATTGAGAATTTTATTGATAGAAAATGAGCAATGGATCTCTTACAATACAACTTTGTTTCACTGGAAACGAATCTGGTTTTCTTTGCTTGTCCTAAGCTTGAAACACCTGCAAGACCCTTCATCTAATTCCATCAATCCATATGCATAGGCTGCTCCTAGCTAACTAGCTAATACTATTGAATTTCCACGATCTTGGGTCTAGGATAGAATCTTAGAATCTCAACAAAAGCTACTTTGCACTGTAGAAAATAAATAACAGTAAATCACACATGCACAACTATACAAAACTTTTTACAAAAATATTGTACAAATATGTACAACCCAATCTATATTATATTAAACCAATCTGAATAATACAACAATATATGGAATACAAGGTAAAATGACAATCATGTTGCATACTCTTTGTCATATCTTTTCCTACTGGTCCTTCACTCCCATTCTTCTCTCTAGCTTCCCCTTAGTCCATCAAAGGAAAACACATAGAGTCTCGAGGAGGGCTGCCACCTATCACTGCTGAAATTCGCTTCTACTTCAATGAACATGGGATGATCCAATCTACTCTTCTAGGTTGGCCAATCCCTGAGCTCCAATCTTCCTTCTAGTAGCCTCTTTCATCCATCAAAGAGCTACACATAGGCTCCCGCTAATCCCTTAAGCACTAAGACATTAACCTCTAAGCCATATAGACCTCAACCCCATGGCACTCAACCCCCTAACTAGTAAGCCCTAACCCTTTTCCCTTTACTCTTGATTCCTAAACCGTTAAACCCCTTAAATCCTAGAACCCCTAAGAATTTCTCCCAATCAATAGGTGCTCCAATGCTAATATTATTGGTCATATTAGATTTTTGTCTACTAACCCCTCGAAATACAACCTCAAAGAACTAGTAGGGTCCAAGGAAAAGGGCCACAAAGTCTCTAAATTTGATCCATATTTTATGGATAGTCACATTTCTCCCAAATATCTTCTACGTATTTTCTTTCAAAGGGAAACAATATGTTCTTCTAATGTCCACAAGTGAATCTAAGTTCACAAAAAGTAAGGTTCATCTCCAAGTTGCTCCAAGTATATTTTAAACTGACACAAGTAATCCTCAACTACACGAATGACACAATCTTCAAGTTATCCATATCTAGGTTCATCCCCTTTTGACCCCATTTTTTGCTCATTCAATACAAAGCTAACCAAGTCCATCTTACAATTGGATCTCCCTTTTTCATTTGGTGAGAGTACCACCCCGTTCATTAGTATTGGATTTCTTCTAAACATAATTACACAAATACTCTCAACATATGTGGGTCTATCAGGCGGATTAAGAGGAGAAAACAAAGGTAAAACTCAAACTTATTGTCAAACATACGTCAAACATATATAAAAAATTAAATAGTCTACACATGTAATTCTTACATTGTTTGATGGTTTTGGATTAACTCCACCATTTTATTTAGCCACATTCATGTTAGTTTTTCATTCCATTAATTCTTCAACAACTGCTTTCAAGTTTCCAAGTTCCTTGACTTTTTCTCCCAATATCTCTTTTACTTCATGCAATTGAAGTTGATAAATAAAAGAACAAATAAACTATCTTAGATGAGGACATGGAAATGTTAGATAAATAAATACAAGAAGTGAACTCTATGGATCCAAATACATATCGAAGCTATATCAAAAGAAAGGTGAGCACCAAAATCCAGCAAAGAAGAGACATGAATAGATAACCCAAAAAGAAAGAAACAATTCCAAGAGATATGGAGGATGATGCAAAAGAAATGGATGTAGAGTAAGTAACCATGATAGGCATGGTAGAAGAGCTAAGAGCAAAAATTTGCAAACAATAACAGAAAAAATGGTGTAGATGTGGATAACCCCTCACAAGAAATAAACTTTGTGGATCCAAATATAGACCAAAGCTCTATCAAAAGAAAGGCACCAGAAACCAGCCAAGAAGAGCCACGAGAAGACAAACCAAAAGCAAAAAAAAAATTCCAAGAGATACCTAGGATGATGAAAAAGAAATGGATGTGGAAGAAGCAACCTTGGAAAGCATGGTAGAAGAGCTAAAAGGAAAATATTTGTAAAGAATATTGAACAAATAGTGTAGATGTTGATCAACCCTACTTGAAACTCTGTAATCATAAAGGGATGACCTTTCAAAGTTAAGGTTAGTCAAGATATGGCATCCAAACTCATAACTTCAAAGAACCCTCGAAGCACCACAAGGAAGCAAAAAACAATGGTAAAAAAAGCAACAAAAACCTCATACAAGAAGTGAGTGGGATGCTAGCCAATTTAAGTAAGGTGGCTCTCATGATGGATGTATTCCACTCCATTCCCCATAATTCTTAGTGAAATTAATCACATGGAACATTAGGGGCCTCAACTAAAAAGGAAAGTTGAGGCTCCCAAAAGGTTAAAAACATAAGGAAATCCCTATAGTACTCATACTACAAAAACAAAATTCTCTAACGAGCATGTAAGTGAAATCCTAGAGAAATGTTAGAAAGGTAGTGCTTCAGTGGAATTGGATGCAAAAGGAAAAGTAGGAAGGCTAGCTCTTATATGAAATCCCGTGGAAAGTACCATCACCAATCTAACTGTAGCCTCATGCATTCTTTTAGGTCATTTTCAATTCAAAATTTTTAAGTCAATAGGTAGAATTACAAATGCATGTGGTCTAGCTCTATTTAATGATCTCCACTCCATATCTTTAAAATACCTATGGATAATAGTGGGTAACTTACACATCATTAAATTGATGGAAGAAAAAAAGGTGGCTTGCAATATTTGGACTCTGATGCGTAGCTCTTCCTTGACCTCATGCAAGACCTGCATGCCACATATGCAGATACTATACATGGGATATTTACTTGGAATAATTGAAAAGGTGGTTGCCCTCAAATTACTTCCAGATTTGACATATTTTTGGTCTCAAAAGATCCTTGGGACAATGAGACCTTTGTGGAGGTTTTAATCCTTCCCTGTTGCATATCATATCATTAGCCTATAAGCTTGGAAGCAAATATCAAAGCAAGACCCAAAAATAGACCCTTTCGCTTTGAAAGCTTTTTTCTTAGGGATCCTTCCTTCTTAGAAAATTCCCAATAATGGTGGTAGGAAGCCAATCCTTGACTGGGCTCAACTATGCACCAATTCTAGTATAAAATCAAGTTCTTAAAAGCTCAAACAAAAAATGGAATAGAGAATATTTTTGGAACATCCACCAAATCAAATAAGAATTAGAGGATCACATGGAATAAGTCTAATAATGCATTATTTTTGAAGATCGATCTGACAAATTAGTTGAGGAAGAAAGTGAGCTTCTCACTCAATTAGAAGAAGGTTTCATTTAGGAAGAATTTCTCTGGTGCCAAAAACCTCACGTAATATGGCTTAAGGAGGGGGGAAAAACTCTAGATTTTTCCACAAATCCATGATCAAACACCACCATCACAACAAAATATTCTAACTTCAAAGCACTACAGGATATAAGCTTACAAAACATGAAGAGTTGTAAGGATAATTAGTTGGTTGAATTATCTTTAATAAGTCAATTAAATTTAAAGTCACATTTATACTATAAATATTATTTGGTTAATTGGCAAAGGTTACAAGTCATATTTACTATGAAAAAATGAAGGACCAACAAGTATGGCCACCATGTACAACATAAAAAATGTGAAAATTGATCTGGGGTTGCGAAAGTGTATGTAAAGAACACTTGCATTTTTTTAATAATCAATTCAATTATCTCAAAAATACCTATAGTTACATCAATATAAACTAACATCCTTGCAATTGACCTTTATCTTTCAGTAACAAAGACGTTATCCATGAGAATACTTTTTCCTAGCTTGTTTTCAATTGTGCATAAATCTTGAATAGTCTAGGGTTCCAAGGGGAGTCCAAGAAGTTTTATCCATACTAGGGTGTCTGACATGGTATCATCCCTAGCATAAAAAAGTATTGGCGGGGTTTTATAGACAAATAAGACCTATCCACAAACCAAACTTCATTTGCTATAGAAACTACATCTTATTCGTTCCAAAAGACAAAAAGAATGCATCTCTCTTGCTACTATGTGAGTTGCTAGTATATAGCATAAACTTGAACTTCAACTCTACTTTATCTATCTCAGAAAGTAGTCCATCCCTACCCTCTGCCAATAAAATTTCATGCCAAAGTGCATCTTGAAAGGTCAAGGATTTGGTTGAGTGCAATATATTCCCCCACAACTAAGAACACATTTTTCCTCAACTACTAATGACTTTACATCATTACTATTTCCAATGAACCAAAAACCTTCCTTAGAGGCCAAGAAAGCCACATGTTCCTTATACACTCCTTGAACATAACCTTCTATCAATAGGTATAGAGGGTTCAAGCACATAGGAAGATGTTCGTTTTTCTAAAAATTAACTCTCAAATTGAAAGAATTGGTTAGAGACAATACACCCATAGCCATGTCCTACTTAGGAGGGCCCTTATAATTGTCCAAAACATGGCAATATTAGCACCTGTACCACCAATATTATCACTACTCATAATATTTTACCAATTCAAAAAACCCATGTGAAAATATTCTTAATCATCTTAAAAATCATGTCATTACATTATCCATAGACCTTTTTCCATAAATCTTCTATTATTTTTTTACAAATTAATTAAAAAACTTATTTAATCTTTAAACAAGATATCATTATCATTCACTCACTTTGCAATTTCCTTTCCCACTTTAGCTTATGTTAGCTTTTATAAAATGAGAGGGGAAAATGATTTTTTTTTTTTTTTTTTTAAATATGAGGGAAATTGAAGAAACTAATAATTTTAATAAAATAAAAGGCCAAAAATGAAAAGGAAGTTATAAAAAGGGCAAATGAGAGTTCTCCTAGTTTTGGTCATTTGTATTTTCAAAGCAATTTCCTTTCCCACTTCAGCTTATGTTAGCTTTCCCACTTTAGCTTATGTTAGCTTTTATAAAGTAAGAGGCAAAAATGAAAAAAGATAATATTTTTTTAAATAGGAGGGAAATTGAAAAAAAAATAAAATTTTAATAAAATAAAAAGCCAGAAATGAAAAGGAAACTATAAAAAGGGAAAATGAGCATTCTCCTCATTTTGAAACGGAAATTGTAGAAAGGGCAAATGAGCATTCTCCTCGTTTTGGTCATTTGTATTTTTGAAGAAGAAAAATATTAGAGAGTTTGGAATCCTATGAGGCTACGGTGTCCAAAAGCTACGATTTCCAAAAAACCCATTGGGAAATTAGTTTTGGTGGTGAGAAACCAGCCCTAGGTAGATTGGAGCTAGATTTCGCCATTCACTGCATTGCCTTGGAAGCGAAATTTAACATTGGTGCTGCCATAGCTAGATTGTGAGATTTATGCATTGACGTGGAAGAGAATTATGACATTGGTGCTGCCCTAGCTAGATTGCATCAAGATTTCTGCATTGCCGTGGAAGCAAAATTTTACATTGGTGCAAATTGGGTAGGATTTTGAACTCACGAAGGTACTAATTTCATGAATTCTTCCACAAATATTTGTGCCATGAGATAAATTTGTAATTGCATGTTTGATGAGCGAAGTTCTAGAGATTTTGGTGTGCAATTCTTTTTCTATTGGTGTCTGAAGTAGTTCCATATGGTAGAATAAAGGTTGAAATGCTTAATAGAGGGCGTTTAGTTCCCAACCATTTCTAAACGAAATCCTGAGAAAAATAATTAAGTTTTGGTTGGTTCTCAATGGCTGAGAGGGCGTAATTCTTTGAGAAAAATATCCAAAATTCATTGCCAAGATTTTACAAGGGTAAAATCCCATCAAGCATGGCACCCAAGTTCATTAAATGAGGCACATTCTCTTGGGTGCGCAAATACTTTCAATATAAAACTCTCCTTTAACAAGGTTCTATAGCCAAGCAATAGAACTTTTAAAACAATAGTTGCACAGGAAAGGTCGTATTGAAGCTTGCGGAGGAAATTTAACAAACAGTGAAACTTTTTGTTGACTCAGACACATTCAATGAGTGTCTCCTCATTCAGGATCAACTTTCCCATAGGGTTTTATAGCCCAGAAATAGAACTTTTAAAACAATAGCTGCACAGGAAAAGTCGTATTGAAGCTGCAGAGGAAATTTGACAAACAATGAAACTTTTTGTTGACTCGAACACATTAAATGAGTGTCTCCTCATTTAGGATCAACTTTCCCATGATTGTTAATATCCAACAGATTTGAAGGGTCGACATTCTTATAAAAAGTGATTGCAATGCCATGGAGAAAGTAGTAAATGGCGTCAGACACGTCCCTTGTGCCGTAGAATAAGGAAATTCTAGGATCAAATTTGCGCTATGCGATGGAGGCATCCAAAAGATCAATTTTGAGCGTAAAAACACTGTAATTTATCTTCCATCCAACAATATCACTAATCACACAGAGGTACTCTTCCATAATCTGATCGCTTTTAAGGCATGCAAGGCATTTGAAATCAATTATGTGACATGTTACTTGAGTCTAATGGATGAGTTGATCGACTCTGAAGAAGATGTAGCTATGCTCAGGAAAAGTGACATCGTTAAAAATTATCTTGGAGTGATTCAGAGGTTGCCGAGCTCTTCAATGGTCTATGTAAGGGAGTCATCGTGAGCCAGATAGATGCATTGGCAAAACTGAAGGGAGATGTAGATGATCACTACAGAGGCAAATTCAAGGTTTGGTTTACCGAGCTTGTGAAGGAGCATTTCTCATCGCCCTAGAGAAGTCTAGCTCAGTTGGGAGAAATTGTTGCACTTTTGCTTACCACTGTGCAAACCATATACTCAATATTGTCACCTAATTGGCCTCGCCAGTGTTGTGTCTTTTAATTCCTATTCAATGCATTAGTAACAACGGGTTCTTTTTACTTATTTACGATTGATTTGAATGTTGGTGGCCATGACAAGTACTAAGTATAGGAACTTTGACAAAAAGTGAAACTTTTTGTTGACTCGGACACGTTCAATGAGTGTCTACTCCCCACGGGGTTTTATAGCCAAGCCACATAACTTTTAAAACAATAGCTGCACAAGAAAAGTCATATTGAAGTTGCGGATCCGCACTTTGACAAACAATGAAACTTTTTGTTGACTCAGACACATTCAATGAGTGTCTCCTTATTCAGGATCAGCTTTCCCACGAATGTTAATATCCAATAGAATTGAAGAGGCGACATTCTTATACAAATGAATATACAACAAGTTTCCACGTAGGGTTTAGTCCCTTGCTTTTTGTGGCATTGAAAAATTCCCATGCTTTAGAAGTGTGGCCCTAGCTTACTTCTCCAACAATCATTGCTAAGATAATTAGAGCATCACGTTCACAACGACATGCTTGCATTTACCAAAGGTACCTATTAATTTATTAGCCTCTTTGTATTTTATTTCCCAAAAGATGCTAAACCAAGGCAGTGTAGCTTGAAACAATAGGAATTCAAACTAGTTCTTTCATGATATGCATTGCATCAAATCCTCTCTTCACCTAGCCTGTTTTCAAGTAATCATCGATAAGGATGCCATAAACATTTTCAATAAGGATGCCATAAACATTTTCATCAGGCATGTAATTTTTCATTTTCATGACATTGACTGCATAACATAATCCATTTTTCCATTTTTTGCACAATCTTTAACTAGTACCCTATATGCGGAAAAATTCACGATCATATTTTCTGAAAACATCACTGAAGATTTTGCAAGGCTTTTTATTAACCAAAAATAGTAGCAAGAGAACAAGTTGCTTCAATCAAAATATATTTTGATTGTGCATTGCGGAGCCTTAGGACTAGTCCAATGTATTCAATTACTATATTTCTTTCACGTAAATAATTCTTGCAGTTAAATAATGCAGCAATAACTGAAGCAAATTTAGCTCAAGTATTGTCATTAGTAGAACAAAGGATTTTAGTCATTGTTTCAATTCCATCATTTCTAGTACTATCTTCAGTACAGATCTTAAGGCCTCCAAAAAATGAACTTTTGTTTTTGGTAAGTCACCAATTAGAAAAGTAATGAGTTGGCTGATATTACTACTATTTGATTTATGGGTGAAATGGTTTAGTATCTTTGCAGTAGTTCATTTCTGCTTGGGCTACCACTTTTTCAACAACCCAAGAAATGCAGGTACATCATCTGCACTTTCAAAACATGAATGGATATCTTCACTATGATTACAGAGGTTCACAATAACATTTTTAGAGTGCTTTTTCACTTTTGAAGATCCAATCTCCAGAATCTGGACTAGAAGAGGTATGCCACCTGCAACAGTAATTTCCCATTTGCTTTCATCATTTTCATATGACAACATACAAAGCAAGGCCACTGCACATTTCTACTGCTATTTGAAGAAAGAGCAAGAAGCAAAATAAAGCATTCTACTCCTTCCCTACCTTGAATGGCATAACACATATTATTTGCACTGTTGTAAAGAATTTTAAGAGACCTTATGAGTTCCTCTTGAACATCATCTGCAACCCTTATAAGTAAACCCACTAGCAAACACTTGCCTTCTGCATTTCGGAGTTTGCCACTTAAGTATCTATTTCCATACAAGCTAGCAAGGGCTTCTATTGTATTCTCTCGAACTAGAAAAGGTGATCAAGCCTTGAATTTCTTAATCAATACTTGTTCAATAAATACATTTTCTAGTGAATTATGCAAAATAGGTTGTGAATTTTTCCCACAAGAATTTATTAGCATATCAAGTGTAGTTGAGAGAACATACTTTGGATAGTGGGATACAAACTTCAGTTCTGGCAAGAGTATAAAAAATCACCCTTGGGCAATTGACTGCTAGCATATTCACATCAGTTTTTTGCTGAATGACTTCATCTTTGCTTTAGGGAAGTTTTCCTTGTGGATCTTCTGTGAACTCCTTGTCTTAGGTTACAATTTATTCTATTAGAGAAAAACAAAAAAAATACACAAAATAACATTGAAAGATGTTTGCAGTTTGCATTAACAACCTCCTAGATTTGTGAAAGTGCTTATTTTAAACTTAAGAAACGTTAAAATTGGCCCAAAGAGCATGCTACAATTTAATTTTCCTGAGAACTTTCATTTCTACATTGCATGAAATGAAATTTCAGAATCTTGAGAACATTAAACATTTTATTAGCCTCTATGTAAACTTGAACCACATTGATTTCTACATACAAAACTGATAAATGGAGCATCGAATATCTAGCACTAAAAGTACCTTTCTTTTTTGGACAATTTTAACTTTAAAACTAGTTGAAATTATCCTAAATCTCTGAGTTCCACTTCTGTAAGGGTGTTTTCTCCATGAAACTAGTCCCCAGAAATGGGGTGACCTAAGTTCCTCGTAACAGGCACTAGGATTTGGATGGCATGGACTTATTCTGATGTTCTTTGCAAGCCCAAATTTATGTATCTCATTTTTGAAGAAGCCTTTGAGTGCAATGTTAATTATAATTCTCTTCTGTAATCATTGAACCATTTAGTTTTCTTTTCAACAATAGTAAAGTACTTTCTTTTTGTGCTTGAAACACCATTCAAAAAAATTCTAGAGAGGCATCCCAAGCTATTGGACAGAAAATATTTTACTCAAAGAGATCATAGAGTCTTAATGTTACAACTTACATACGAAAATAACATACTGGAAATGGAAGTTTGTGCAATAGTTCTCACATTCCGATAACGCATTTGACAACCTAGCCTCTCTCTATCATCCCATTCTAGAAAACCTTAGGTTTTCCATCTATATCTAAAGAATACATCAATTTTTTTTTTTTTTTTTTTTTTTTTTTTTTTTTTTTTTTTTTTTTTTAAGATTGACCAAATCCCTTTTTAGGCCATTTCTTCACAAGTTCTGAAGCTTTATTTCTCTCACTTTCTCCCAAGTATGCATAAATAAGAGTAGTATAAATAAGGGCATTACCAACAAGACCCCTCCAAACATTTTATTGATTGTGTTTTTGTCCCAGCTTAGGTTTCCTAACCTCGAATAGTGTTACTATATAAAAACAGCTTCAGATAAACCTCTTTCGAAAAAATCATCAAGAAGCTTCAAAACTTCCTCTTCATTGTGTTGGAAACAATAGCCATAAAAAACTTAGCCATGAGTAAACACTAAAATTAGGTATAAACCTGCAATCATCATTTTAAATAGGACCTCCATTGCTTCATTTATTTCCCAAAATTTCAAAAGCCATGAATAAAATCCTTGTATGTATACAAAAAAAATATCCTGCTTGTAACATCTTGTTGTGAAGTTTCTAGGCATTAGCCATGTTACCTCTCTTGCACTGTGAATTGATCAACATATCGCATGTGAAGTGCTCAGGTTCAGGACCCTTCTTCTCCATTTCACGCAAAAGGTTATTGGCTTCTTCCAATTTCCCTTCCTCATAGAGCTTATGGAGGAGGGCACCATATGTCACCATTCCTGACACTAGCCCTTTCATTCTGCAACCTAAAATCCCTAATAATATTATCTTCTCTACAATCGCCATCAATCAGGGTAGTATATGTTACATTATTTGGAAACAGATCACCCATTTCATTCAAAATATTCAATGCATACCTCAATCTACCTTCTTTACAAAATCCATGTATCAGAGTGTTGTATGTTACAATATCAAGGGAAGAACCTTTGCTTGTAATCTTGGAAAGGAAATTGAATGCATTTTCAGTGTCCCCTTCCTTGTAGTATCCTTGAATGAGAAACATTGTAAGTAACAATATTTGGTAACATGCATTTAGGCATCATTTCCTCTATAAGGGCATTTGATTTCATCATCTTTCCTCCTTTGGAGAGACCGCTAATGAGTGCAATATAAATGAAAACCGTGAGTTTGATATAACGGTCCACCATTCCATCAAACAATTTGAAAGCATCGTCCATTTTGGATTGCTTGGAATATCCATTTATCATAATAGAATACAAGATGGTATTGGAAGGTATGTTTACGGTCCTCATCTATTTGAAAATAGCCTATGCCTCATGTTACCCCATCAATGCACGTCAACACACATCAAATGTCTTATCATGAATATATTCCAACACATTTCCAGTCATTGCTAAACGATGAAGTGTTCCATTTTAAATTTCCCAAGCTCAACATTCCTTCAATTTTTGATATTTGTGGTGCTAAAAGAAAATCAAAGTAGAGGAGACTGCATAAAACGATGCCCTTGGGATTGCAAATTGTCATGAATTAATATTTATTGTTCCACACAGCTGATGCTATGACACCCTTCAACTTGACTATGGAGAATGATCATTCTCACCTCCTTACACCTATTCTAGAATAAGATAAAAAAAATTCAAAATCAGTTGTGCATAATATATGGTGCTACAGACAATGGATCTTTACGTAATGCACACTTGAATTATCAGATCTGTATATAAACTAGTTCCATGGAAAATACACATATTTTTTTGATGCAAGATCATTCCACCAAGACAAACTCCACTGCCTGATCACACTTCTATGATACCATGTTGAAAAACCTTTTCTGATCTACAGATAATTACTTGTGATATTCTGGATTTGAGACCTCTGAGGTTTATATTTTTTAATTTAGAAGCTGGAGAACCCATAGTAATAACCATTTTTCATCAATGTTTCAAATCACAACAGGGATCCATCATTAGGACATTCTTGAATGATCATTAAAGCTCTTCTACTATCATCATTCAAGAATGTCCTGATGATGGATCCCTGTTGGGATTTGAAATGTTGATGAAAAATGATACTTGTGATATTATTTACCATGAGTTTAGCTTATTCAATTTTCATCAAGTAATTATACATCAGAAATTTAACCAATACTATTATGGCTATAGTCTAAGAGATTTTACTTAAAACATAGGAACAAGTATATGGGAACAAAGGAAAATTTGGTTGTAGCTACTACAACTAGAGCTTGCATGGCTGTGATAACACAGGTACAACTCCTTTTCTTCCTGATTTGTCCTAGTGATTTGGATTTCTAACCAAATTTTGGTATTTTGACTTGTACATTTCTTGCTCAAATTTATACATAAACACTATGTTATGTGGTGTTTTATTTTGTTTTAGAAAGCCACTGGATAGAACGTCTGCTCGGATGTAAACTAGTGCATTTTGGAAATCAAAGGGACTTTGGCAAACTCTTACTGAGGGTTCTTGGAAAGAGGCATTCGATGGACTTGGTGTGTCTTTACTCCTGATATCAAATCCTGCTATATAGGTACTATTAACACCACATTGTCTATTCAATTTCTGAGTTAAAACTTTCCATTCTGCATTTGTATATCCTTTATCCATTCTATTTTACATGTTTAGCTCTCATTGATATGTTCTTTGTCTGCTAATGGTTTGTTTTATTTCTTACTTGGTATGGAAAAATGAATAATTCAAACTAAACTATGAAAAATATATAAATCTAGAAAAATCCTTTAACTACATTTCATCATGATCAAAGCCTATGGCTTTGCTAAAATAGGCCTGCAACTTTAACAATAGAAAAGCTAGAGACTCATTGTAGGTTGAACATGGCTTTAAGAATTATATAGCATAAAATCAACACCTATGAGTAAATGTAGTTGCATCTTAACAAAACACTAACATTTTGTTGTACATTAAGTCATTTTCCTTTCAATCTTGGGGTTTGAAACAATTTATTATCCCATTGAGATGAATTTTCTTAAAACCATGTAGTTAATTTTGTCTTATCTATGGCAAAGATTTATACTTTGTTTGACTTAAATCTATCTCTTCCCATGCTAGTCACTCTTTTAAGGATTCAATTGATCACTATGGTAATATTTTTTTGATCAGTTGGTTCATATCCTTTGTTAGATTTTCTATCTTGTTTAACTCTGACAGTCCTCTCCACAATACCAGGGTGCACTTAATAGGTAGGTACAATAGTAGTAAGGGTGTACCTTTTGCAGGTCCATACAACAGTAATAATGGCAGTAGTTTGTCATGGTTCCTGTGCACATTATAGTATGAGGGAGGTATTGTTATGTAAGAGAGTGGAGGGTATATTTCCAGTTTTGATATCCTCAATTAATTTCAGTTTGCATGTTGTTTAAGATTAAGAAATTCCATTTTTTCTTCAGTTTACCTTAGTTTGTAGTTCAAATTCAATTCAGTTTAGTTCTACATGCATGATATAATATTTGGAGGGCACAAAACCCTAGATAATTAGAGTTCTTTTGCATGATAAGGTTCCAGTATTGGTAGGGGGGAAAATTCTCAAGGAAAGGGGTGCATGCTTCTGTTTGTCTTCTAGTGGAGATGTACCTACCTGGCACACTTATCCATGCAGAAAGGGTACACTAGATGATTAAACTTGGGCTAGCGTTTGACTGAGTCACCTTGAGTGCTTCATGCATGTGACCAGATACTTTGTATCTTTTCTCATCTTCCTATTCTATAAAGGAGATGTAGCGAACAATTTCATGTTGGTTAGAAAGCTTTTGGTTTTGACGTATTGCGTTGTATTTTCTTTGCTCTGCATTCAATAGATGATAGATGTGATTGAGAGTTCAGATTTGTGTACATGCTCTTATTACTTTTCAGTAGTATGTTTTGGTAGATTCTAGTTTACCCATTAAGGGAGTTAAATTACCTGGGATCTTAGAAATATTCTTTTAGTGCAAAATTTACTTACTATTGTCTGGATTACATGGTATCAGAGCACTTTCAATGAAACTAATAGGAAGTTGTGCATGGATAGGATTGCAACTTGTTAGAGGGAGTTGTTGAAGGGTTTCAAGGGCGGGATGCCCGAGTTTTAGCAAGTGAAGCAGATTTCGACTGGTTAAAGGTTGTGACCCATGGGGTGTGATGTCCCAGTTGTTCCAGGGATTGGAGTGTTATTTTGTGTGTTTGCAAAGGGTGGCCTCCACCTATAAGAGGTTGCAGGTTTGATTATTAGTTCTCGATATGTTTTCATGTTTGTTTAAAGAGTTGTAATCACAAGTAGTTAGGGTCTTTATGATTGTCACACGTTGGAGAGCACTTCCAACTCTATTATAGTTCAAGATGCAACATCTCTTGGAAGAGGTTGAATTGTAGTATGTAGAGGAGAAGGAGATTTTACTTTCAACATATACCAAGTAGTTGGTTGAGCATGATTAGAAATTGGTCAAACTGGAATGAATAGTTTTGGATTTGGTGAAGAATCATCTAACCCCTTTCATTGTAGATAAAAAGATTGATAGGGAAATGCATATTACCTTGATTGCATTGTATTGGAGCGAGAACATACCTGGGAGAATGCTCTTAATGAATAAATCGTCAATTACTTGCGTGAGCAACACTACTACAGTAGTTATCTATCTGGTAAAGATCAAGAATTGAGATATCAATGAGCTACACTTGATGAAGAGGTAGAAGAGAATGGACTAATTTGTATCAGTTTGAATGGCTTTGGTCCATCTTGGCACCATTTTGTATAGTTTGTATGTGCTTGTGAGAAGATACCTTCAATCGAAAGTTTTTGGGATGGATTTTTCGAGGATGAAATGAGATTGGAGATGGTTTCAGCTAGTAATGAGGATGTACTAGAGCTAGCCCTCATTGGGAGGGTGAGGAAATGAGGGCATAAAATAGGATTTGTGAAGGGTTAGAAGAAGAAGGAATATTCAAGCTCTTTTAACCAGCAGAAGAATAATTTGAGCCATATCAAGTGCAAGAAGCATGGCCAATATGCTTCTCAGTATCTTGAGAAGTAGGGGAAGGGTAAGCAACAATAACAGTAAAATAATTTGCAAGAATTGTAGAACCTCTGAGTATGGATGGCCACTATGCTTCTTAGTGTTCTAAGAAGAAAGGGAAGAGTAAGCAAAAACATCAATAAAAACAATTTCCAAGAATTCCAGAAGCTTCAGTTTCATACAAATTCATTGACAGGTGTGGTACAACCTTTGCGATGGTGTCATGCCTTTCCACCACCACTGTTTCAAGTGTTTGTGGTATGTTGATAAGTGGAGCCTCAAGACATGACAATAAACAAAATAGATTTTTTCAATTGTTGAGATCAGTATACCTCACCACTTCTAGTCAATGTTATCTGCCTTTAGGACAAAGTAAACATAGCACTCCACATGACTCTTTTGAAAAAGTAAAACCCTAGGTTTGTATGCTCTGATACCAAATGTTATGAACCATGTGCCTTATAAATGATAATAAGTCAATAAATACAATCCACTTCAAAAGTGGAATCTCCTTTTACACTGAATACAATACAATACAAGTTATGATGATCCTACTAGTAGGTCTCCTTAGTATATATAGAGGAGAAAGGGTACAATTATAATGAAAGGGCACAATGAAAATTTATGGCCTACATAATAATGTAACAATAGAAATGTAATGACTCACTATATAGAGTTTAATAAAGGTTTTTAGGTTTAACATGGGGGTCATCTAGGGTTTAACAGACACAAGATACTTCCTTATCAAAGGAAAGGATAGAACTATAAACTTCCAAATAATGGATATATTATGAGAAATTTTCAAAGGATTTATGATCCAACCTACCATTGTAACATGCTTTACGTATCTATGAATAAAAACCTAACACCAAATCTCATCACATGAGGTCAACCTCCAAATACATATGGTAGCCAAATCTTTCACAAACAAATGGATGTTGTTATACCCCAACCATATAACTTTTTTAACACAAAAATAAATTACCATTTAACCAAGGGAACCCTCTTTCTCTCTATGCCATGACCACAAAAATATAAATTAATTATCCTTATATTTTCAAGCACCCTTTTAGGAAAAGAGGTAATGACATCTAATAAATTGGAATCTACTGTAACATCAATTGACTAAAGTATCCCACTTATAAACAACCAACTATCAAGCCACACCATTAACCTATTTTCTACTTTTCTACAAACTAACCCTAATCATCTACCCCATAGCCATTAGGTTTGAGGTAAAACCCTAACTCTTAACTCCATCCTAACAACATCCTCAATTACACTAGAGAAACAAATAGATGATTTTCTCATATTAACCTCCATTCAAGTAGAAATATGATACATGTATATAATATTTTCTAACTTTAATTCGACTTTTTTTAACCCCTCACGAAATAATTTTAAGAATGTCATCAACAAAAAGCAGGAGATATAAGATTTTTTTTTTTTCTAATTTAATACAATTTAATGATCAGATCCTTGTTGCCTCAAGAAGCGCCCTACTTAGATGTTATTCTACATTGAGGATCAAAGGTGGGGATAATGGAAAACACTACTTGAGTCCCCTAAAAATTGAAGTTGAGCCATTTATAAGAGTAAAAAAAGACACAATGGATACACAAAGTGAACATAATACCTCAAGCGAATTAACATTAGTCTCAAGTACAACTAGCTAGCCATATTATATGCCATGAATGCAATTTCACCACAATAGTTGGCACCTTTTTAATCTTGATGGGACTTACCCCCTCCTAATTTACACAAATTACTTCATGAATTTGCCTTCTCGACAAGAACCCAATTTTCTCTTTTGAGATATATTTAGATACAATTTTTTCACCCTTAGTGAAATTATCTTGGATATATTCTTACATATGTAGTTGCATAAAGAGATTAGTATAAACCCCTCAAATGATACAGGATTATTAATATTTGGGATGACTACAATGAATGTATAATTAACTGCAACTAATATATTCCAAGATTCTCTTTGATTCTTCAATAGATATTAATTGATCATCCTCAATAACATCCTAAAACCTTGAAAGAATTTAATTGTCCACCCATCAATACCAAGAGTTTTTCCCTTTTTAAAAATATCGATTACCTCCTGGAACTCAACATCTGATACTTCTTATACTAACTTCATGTCATCCTCTTCTCCCAAAAATATTGGAAAAGAGGAATTCAGTGTTACCAAATTAACAATAGTAACTCTATTCTCTTCCTTATAGATGTTGTCAAAATGATCAATCCCTAGTTGTGCAATATCCCTAGTTGTGGCTAAAGAATTGTTGTTCTTACTATATTCCAAATATAATTCACATGTTTTTATGCTTTATATTAATGAAAAATACCTAGTATTCTTGTTCCCTTTTCAAAGCCATAAATACCTATTCTTAAACCTCTAAGCATTCTAACTATCAACTACCGAGGAACAACATAAATCCCTATGTGTAAGCCTCCAAACATTCTCCCTATCAATTATAAGTTCCTTATCCTCTACTCCATATCCTTCACATAACCTTTTAAATTCTTAATCTAGATCACTTATTGGCTTGAAATTATATAGGTCCTCCATAAAACCACTTTACATATTATTTTTTGCATTAGAAATACATTTATATTCCATATGAGAAATATACATGTTTTATTCCTCAAGGGACTACTTAGAAAACAAGGCTAAAATACATTACAAGAGATTCTTATTATGGGATCAACATGTCACATGCATTAATTGAACCTAAATGGGGAGGATAACAACATTTCCCCCAACAACTTGAGCTAAATTCAATTGGCAGACCATTTTATAGCTACTTGTTTTATGTTGTAGACTCCACATGGAGGGATATGAAGAGAAGGATTATTGTATGAACAGGCATATGGCTTGTGGAGTGTTCTCCTTCCTTAAGGAGTGAATGTATGGTGTTGCCCTACCATAAGGGTTTTATCAATAAATAGAATCATTTCTATCTATTTCAATCTTATTATTCTTGGGTTTATTTCTGTTATCAAATATTTCTGGGTTAGATCTACAACAATTGGTATCAGAGCTATAACAATTGGTATTAGATCTACAACAATTGGTGTCAGAGCTACAACATTTTATCTTCTTCAAGTTTTCTTCAAATTGAATACAATTTTATTTTATTAGTGATATATTTATAGGAACCCACTTCCCCTTAATTATATTTAAAAACTTCTCCTCCTTCATCTAGGCTAGATTGAAATTAAAAGGATTAGGGATTTTCTACCTACCTTTGAAAATTTCATAAAAACTAACATATGGTTAGAATCTTTCCCCGCACCTACCCCCACCTTAACCTAAAGTGATCACCCACAATATATTTAGCAAATAATAACTTGTGAAGTCTCTTAGTAATTCTAACAACTGTACTCTCTTATTTCCCTAGGTAAGGAATCGTTCATTAGGTTCCACATCTAGTGAACATGTATCTTCCAATTTCTTCAAACATTATTCCAACAAGTGATATACATGGGTAATAGATCCCCAAATATCATCTCTAGCTAATGTAAAATTTAAATCCCCTCCTAAAATGTCATCCCTCTATATAAGCAATTCAATTACAAATATCTTATCCCAATAGGACATTTTGTTTGTAATGGGGCATAGACAACACAATAATTTTTCCACCTATATCTTCTAAATATAAAGCAACACCTAAAATTGATTCTAGATAAAGAATTATAAAGTTTTATAAATATCCTCCTCCATCTCATAACTAAACCTTTGAAATGACCCACACAATTTAGATAAGCTCTCAATCCCCCAAAATCTTCCCTAATTTACCAATAATTTTGGAACCCTTGTGCATGGGTTCTTGAAGCAATATAATAATTGGATTGTGAGTATCCACGAGCCTTTTTAGGGCTTATTTTTTAGAAGGTGCTACTCAATACCTAAATATTCAAAGCCATACAAATCATGAACCACCCTATTGAAGGGATTGGTTAGTCTGAAGGACATCCTTAAGTGATTTGTATTACCCTTAATTAAATTTCGTTTTCACATTTACTTGCACAATACATAGATGTGATTTCCTTCCTTTCCCTTGACCCATATCACCTATATTTCCATTCATAAGAGCTAAAAGTAGGTATCCTCAACCTTGAAGGATATATGTTATGGCCCTCTAAAATACTATCTTCCTGAGCCAATGAAGAACATCGATGACTTAATAAATCATTCTCATTATTTCCTTATGGAATTTTTGATAACATCCCCCCTATTCCCCTCCCATATATTCTTCTGCTAAAGAAACCTAATTTTTGTTCATACCTAATGACCCAATACTCTCACTAGACTTACGAACACCTAGTTTTACGTAGGTCCTCGGATCTAAACCTTCATATTCATCATTATGTGTAATCAAAAGAGGGCAATCATTTATATACTTATTCTTTCCTTTAGAATTCAATATCTAGTGAAGAATGTCCTTTTTATTTACCATAATTTGCACAAACCCTTCATGGCTATTTGCATTAAGTATTTTTTTTGGTCATGATAATTGAATACTGAGACTTCACTACTCTCTCCTTCAACTACTACTAAAACACCATAAGTTCTATTTATAGGAACATCTACACTAGGATCTAATTCTCCCTTCCTTTTCTTTGCCCTAAAATTCTTCCCACTTCCTTGAGAATCATTTTTGACCCCGCGCTCTTGAACCTTCACTTTTGATTTTTTAAAACACATCTTCTTGTTGAATTTTAACTCACAATATAGACCTAAATGTAAATATTTATGGAACCTACTGTAATAAAATGCCTCACTAAAATAATCTAGAATATTGTAATGAGGAAGGGGCCTTTAACAATACAAGCTTTCCACCTAGGCCCTTGCACATATCCATACCCAACAAAAACTGAGTTATGGACAATAAATTAGAATTTGAAAAACTTATATCAACTTTGTTATCACTCAAAAAGTTTCTCTTGGTTGTAACAAAAAACTCTCTAAGGTAACCTTTACAAACCAATCTTACAAATTGAAGGCTAGCCCCTTCAATCTAGAGAGGGATCTCTCTAACAATCTAATCACTAATTTTAGCAACATACTATACATTCACACAATGGCTAGTTCTTCAGTTGAGTTGGGTTGAAATAGGGTTTGGTTGGGCATGAGGAATATAGTCCATTGGGCAATGGATCAATAATCTAGGTTTTAAAGAAACTTACCAAGATATTGGTTTGTTACATAGTATTTTATCACACCTCCTGCACTTCACCGTGACATACCCTGAATTTCTCGAAACATGACCATCATGCAGTGTACTCATTCAGATATGCAACTCATATCCCCCTAAAACATTGATTGGAAATGCCTTGAGCTTTCTGATGAGCACCAGTATTGCAGCAAGGATGTTGCAACTCCTGGGCTACCATCTTTACTTATCAACCCGAGGTTCATACAGACTTGGAGGTGAGAGTGTTGTATGCACAAGTAAAAGTGATGGTTCTACATGTTGTCACTGTTCAGATGGCAAGAGACCACTGGGGTTCCAAGATAGACTTCTATGGAGTTAGAAGAAGCTTGATTCTTTGATGAGAGAAAGGTAAATCTACTCTAAGCACTATAAGAAAAAATATCATTGGTGAGGGTCATGCCTATGACAGACCTTTAAGGTTTGTCACCAATGTCGCATATGGTGACGGTCTTTAAAAAAATGTTGTTTTAAGTGTATATAGTGATGGTCCTTTAAGTTTTGTCACCAAAGCCATTTTCAATGACACTTTTGGCGAGGGTCGTTAAAGTGTCATCACAAATTCTCTCTTTGGTGACACTTTTGGTGGGGGTCATTAAAGGGCCATCACTAATTATCTCTTTGGTGACACTGCTAGTTACAATCTTTTATTTACCATCACCAATGATTTTTTTGGTTACTTTTGGTGATGATCAATAAATATTCGTCATCATTGATCATTCCAATGAGTTTTTGATGATGCTTCATGCCTGTGACAGACCTTTAAGGTCTGTCACCAATGTCGCATATGGTGACGGTCTTTAAAAAATCATTGTTGTAATGTATATAGCGATGGTCTTTTAAGGTTTGTCACCAAAGCCATTTTCAATGACACTTTTGGTGAGGGTCATTAAAGGCCCGTCACTAATTCTCTCTTTGGTGACACTTTTAGTGAGGGTTGTTAAAGGCCCATCACTAATTCTCTCTTTGGTGACACTTCTAGTGACGATCTTTTATTGACCCTCACCAATGCTATTTTTGGTTACTTTTGGTGACGGTTAAAAAATGTTCGTCATCATTGATCATTCCAATGAGTTTTTCATGACGTTATGTACCTGTTACTATACTTTTTGTCAAAATATAAAGATTTAAGGCCATTGTTGTGGAGTATTTTTCATTATGTGTCCAAGGTCATAGTGGTTATAATAGTCAGTCAATTTGTTAAGAAGTAGTTAGTGTGTATCATTTCCCTCAAGTCATAAGAATATAGTTTTCCTATGAGTCAAGATAGGATTCATATCTATTAGGTTTATTATCTAGCAAATTTCCTTTAAATAAAGTTCCACTGGTGTGTGTAGGAACTATATTATTTAATACATAATCAAGCTCTATCAATTCTATTAATGAGAGAGACCTAACACTCCTCGACACTCATGGCACACTTTAACATGTTGTGGAACAATACACTAGCATTCCTTGGCACGTCGCATGTCTTGTAACATCTTTGTACCTGGAACATATTTGTACCTAGAACATCTTTCCATGAGTACGACGCCAAGCACATGTTGGCATGCCCTAGCATAGCATAGCACTCCCTATCATGTGTTGGCATGCCCTGTAGTCCCTATCATGCCCTAGAACACATTGGCATAATATTGCATTGACAAACATTAACACTTGGCACACATTGGCACTTCGCATGTATTGGAACATATTATTAGTGTGCCTAGCATGCCCCTTTTGAAAAAAATAAATTCCTGACTTATTAACCCTCTTATGTGTTCATTTCATTGCATTTTAGTTTGGTTATTCCTTTGGTTGCCTTGAAACTCCTTGATGCATATTGGCATACTCTAGCACCCTGCACATCCTAGCATGTCTTAGCACTTGGCATGCCTTGGCACTATTTGGCACATGTTAGCACACCCAAGAACTACCTAGCACACTCTAGCACTTCTTGACATTCCCTGATATTCCCTAGCATGCCTTACCCATGCTTAGCCTACCTTTTCAATTCCTCCTTGGCATGACAACTATCACTCATTGACACTCCTCGACACACCCTCATATTCATTCACTTCCATGCATTTTGACCTAGTGCTCCCTTGTGTTGTCCTAGTACTCCCCAACACTCCTCAACATGCATTGGCACTCTCTAGCACACCTTAGCACTCTTTGATATGATCTTCCACTTCATAGCATGCATCACACTCCCTGACACGCATTAGCACTTGGCACGTGTTAGCACTTGAAAAGTCTTAGCATGTTTGGCATTCGTTGAGATGACTTGGTATGCTTTGGCATGGTTTAATATTAAATTTATTTGAGATCAATTATTGGAAACTAGATGAGAAGAAACAGAGGAATATTTGGCACTTAGAATGCATTGACACTTGGAACTTGGCACCTATTGGCACCTAGTGCTTGTGTGCCTAGCATGCCCCTCATCGAAAAGGTAAATTGATGACTTATTAACCCTATTATGTGCTCATTTCCTTATAGTTTAACTTGTTCCTACGTTTTGTTTCCTTGACAGTCCGTGGCATGCATTGTCACACCCTTGTACATCTTGGCATGCATTAGCACTTGGCACATCTTAGCTTGTTTGACATGTCTTCATACTATCTAGCACATGTTAGCATGCCCTCGCATTCCCTAACACACCTTGGCAGTCATGACCTCACAACTAGCAATAAATTTTTCCATGGCTTGGGAACCTTACATTCACTAGAACACCTCCGCACTCCCTAGTTGTCCTGCTCTCTGTTACATTCCTCCACAATGTCCCAGGCTGATGAGGAGATCGACATAGGTAACCATAGACCACGACTTTAGTTTGGTATCTAGCCCTACAAAACCAGAGAGGGATCTCTCTATGAAATCATAACCAAGAGATGACTAGAATGTAAAGGATTTTAGGCTAGATAGCTAGGCTTAGGTGGGTTTTGGAAAATTTAGGCTCATCATGTTTGCTTGATGACCCCACCTCCATGGGTTGTACTGACATGGTTTGGTGCTGGCTTGGTGAAGTGGTTATATGCGTTTTCAAGGTTGCCTCAATGAAGGTGTACCATGTCATGTTCTTCTCTTTCAATTGATGAAGTACTATAAACTTTATCAAACTATGGTGAAAGAGGCTGGGATAATGCACTTTTCATTTCAATTGCACCCTTTAAGACATTTTGGTTAGGCTCCTATGCAAGTAGCTAGACAAATTTAGAGGCTTGGCAACTGTAAAGTGCATGAGAAGTCTTATGTGTTATTGATATAGCCTAGAAAATATGCCCTCACATGTGAAGAACTTCATGACAACCTTCATCAATGGTGAATATCTCTCCAACAAGTATCTGAATGGGAAAACATGTGAGTGAGCTCCTTTGTATTGTGATTTCAAGTACAGTTTGTACTCTTCTAGGTCTAGGTTCATGCCTTATAACCAATTTTCACCATGGTTTGGTATGCTTGCAGCTTGAGAGATGGAATCAACTGAAAACATGAAATAATCCCATGAAATGGTGATCTTGTCTTCATTCAAGATGAGGGAAAATCTACCTGTGGGATGCTCATGGTAACCTACTTCATGTACTCTTTGACAAAACCCTAAACAATTGACATATTCAAATAATTTCAGGACAAATGGGGAGGAGGTGATTTCAATGCAATTAGAGGGCTCAAACCTCAGTATCTTTCCCCCATCAGTATCTTTAGACCAAAAGATGGGAAAAGGTATTTGGTAATAGGCTATTAAAGAGAAATATCTAAAAAATATACAACTTAAGGAATGGATTAAAGAGGAAGCTCCAAAGAATAAGGTGGCATCTTATATATGGAGAAGCATGATGAGAAAAAAATATTGGCTACTACAAAATTTGAGATGGGAGGTTGGAAGGTGGAATAAGATAGAAATAAGACTAGATGATATCAAAGGGGTGGAGGGAATACATACTCTTTCTATTCACATCCTTGAGCATTTACATAAGAAAAGGGTTTACTTTATGAACTATATCTCTTGTGATTGAGGATCTTCTTCTGTTACAAGTTATTGGATTAATGCATTTGAACTTGGATTTCCAGAGGATCGGTTTGTGGAATGGGCACGTTTCACAACACAATTAAGTCTAATAGGTTTAAAACTCACTGAGAAGAAAAAAAGATAAAATGGGAAGGTGTTATGTATAATGAACAGAGCTCGGTTAAAGATATTTATAAACATATTTCTCATGGATGTGGCTTGAATGATAATTTTTTTTGGTTTCATAACATGTGGAGATGGGATATACCTCTCAAATTAAAATGTTTTTTGTGGCTGGTGGTCCACAATAATATTTTAACTTGGGATAATATCCATAAAAGGGGCTTTTAGGATCTTGGAAGATGCTCTTTATGCAAAGAAGATTTAGAAGATGTGGAAAATCTATTTCTCACATGTCCTTTTGTGATCTCGGTATGGAGTGGGGTTCTTCAAACACTTAAAATACATGTAATCTAGAACATGGTTTCCATTTAGAGCTATCTCACTCAATGGTTTCAAGGTTTCAAGACATATCGTTCCGTGCCTTTCTATATTTTGTGGGGCATATGGAGAAGCAGGAATGAGAAGATTTTTGAACAAACAGAACCATATACTAGAAATTCCTATTTAAAGATATTTACATATTTTATGGAGATATGGCTAATGAAGGAGGAACAACCTATAAGACATTTTTGACTCATGGAGCTATGGTCATACTTTATTTTTTATTTTTATTTTTTATGGAGCATCCACCAACAGGGTTTGTGGAAGTGGGACACATTTGGTTTTGAAGCTAGACAACACCTTCCATTTCAGTTGGTATGGTGACATAGGGTCAAATAATAGAGTTGAGCTAATCATATTCTTTGGGGCTATTCTATGTGCTAACTGGATTGCAATTGAATATTTACCTGTGTTTGGAGATTCCAAGATGATCCTAGATTGGGTACAATTGAGAACAAAATTTGGACCACCTTCCCTTACTTTCTGGATGCAATACATAAGATCTTTGATGAATACCTTTCAAACACTGGCCTCTAATAATGTCTATAGAGAGTAGAATCAAGTGGCAGATCTCCTATCAAATAAGGGATGCAACTGTACATGTGCCAAGGAGGATTTTCTAAACAGTTTTCGACAAAGGAATCCTTTTGCAACTCAAGGAGTTTTAACTTATAAAGAGATGCCCTTGAAAATTTGTCCTTCATCTCATTTATTTGTCATCCATCCATGAAAATTTTCATAGATCATGATATGTTTTTGTCATGTTTGAATCATATATGTTATATTTGTCATCATAAAAAAATTTAAGCTTTTTTTGTGAAAATTGATGTAGTAGACAATTTTTAGAAATAGAAGAACTATAATGTAGAGTAATAAGATACTTAGAAATTTAACCATTTTATTTTAAAATCTAATATATGGCATGCAAAAAAATTAACAATGAAATACCAAAGTATATATCTACTTTTTATTAATGACAATCAATAATTTTTTCCTTATTAAAAATAAAAAGAAATTTAATCTATCTAAATTCTTGAATACTTGATTAATCAAAATCTAAAATGAATCTAATTACAATGTTGAATTCCAATTCCTAGTCCACTCAACTAGTGCACAATACCTCATTCAATAGCGTTGTGAACCATTACATGTAGTTACATAAAACAATCCCGCCCAATTCTAAAATTAGCTTCATAAGAAAACTCTAACTTCAATCGAGACCAGCACAGGGATCCAGTCGAAGTTTTTGCAGCTTGGTTAATTGAGACACCAAACATCCAATGCTACCATGTACCACACCATCAAAATTGTCAACAACAACTGGAATATGAACTTCGTCGTAACTGATAATCGGGTAAGTCAAGAGCCGACGTCAGCACTTGCATCAAACTCCCGTATATTGGATTAGTTAAACACGCTGATTTGTCTCTATTCTAATCCTTTCGTGAGATTTTTTGTTTTCTGGAATCTCAGTTGCGAGCAACCCAACTTCTTATTATTGGACTTCCAGCATCAATCATCAATTTTCTGTATTCACACTTTGGGTTTTGAATACCTGAATCTGTAACCCCCACATATATATATATATATATATATATATATATATATATATATATATATATATATATATATATCTGATTAAAGATCTTATTCGGTGGAATGGGGGTCATTTTGAATATTTGACAAACACAACTTCAAGATCCATAGTAGGGTTCATCAACACTACCATATTGTATCCCTTAGATACATGTAAGACCAAGTACTAGGCGGAGGTTTATGCCGGGGGTCGACAAAAATACAGGTTTGTAGCTCCAACGCATATTTTCCTTATAATTAAACTAGGTTGTTTCTTTCCTTTTTGGAATGGGTTTTGTTAAATTCAGTATCTGACACATGTATTTTCTTAGAAATCATCTAGGTTGAGTATTTTGAAATGGGTTTCGTATTTGGTTGCAATTTGGGTCACTGGATCCTTGTGTTATCCTTGTGTTAGTGTGGTATTTGGTGGGGTTGATCCTCCTTAGCATACTTGGAACTCGCTAACACTCCCTATCACACACTCTTATTCATTCATTTCCATGCAATTGAAACTATTGCTCCCTTGTGTTTCCCTAGCACTCCCTAACATGCCTTGCTGTCACACCCTAGAACCTAGCACATCTTGGCATGTATTGGCATGCCTAACATGTCTTGAAACCGTCTCACATGTGTTAGCACTTCTTGTCATTCCTTAGCACACCTTGGAACTCCATAGTTATCATGCCCTTATAGATAGCCTTACCTTTTTTGTGATTTGGGAACCCAACTAAGTCATTGAAAAAATAGTGTTGTGCATAGCCCAAAGTCTCCCTTTATCTGAAACTACTTTTTCCCAACCTCTTATTGTAATCGTAGGTGTGGCTCCTGTAAGTCTTATTTTTTCCCAACCTCTTTGAAAGGTATTTCATTTTATTTTTCCTTTCCCCTTTTAATATTTTGTCGTGATTTTTGTTGTGCATTAAGAAGGTGATATTTTCAACCTGTTGCACTTGATATTCATGGTTCTGAAGCTAATCTTCATTTCGATAAAAATTCTTCCATTAGTCTAACCTTAGGCTTGAGAGTGTTGGGGAAATTTGAATGTTTAGGCTTATTCACTACAATTTTAACCTCTTTAGGGAGGCTTGATAGTTCAAGGTCAAGGGGGGGGGGGGATACATTTTGGAATAGAAGGGGTAAGGAAAAGAGAGGGAAGATGGAGAGGAGAATGCAAAATAATAGGGAAATCCATCAAAGTAAAAGAATTCATATGAAGAGATAAAACCAAAGAAGAATATGAAGGGGAATTAATCTTAGAAGAAGGAGGCATAATGTTTACTTGAACTTCTCACTAAACCTTAAGGATAGGTTCCAACCTGACATGAACTTTTTGATAATTTGAAATTGTAGGTTTTGGTTCAAAATTACTTCCAAATTCTATTTTCCTCAAAATGGGAGCCTTCAACTCTAACCATTGGGTCTGAACATGTCCAACTTCATAATGATTGAAACAATGAAATGACATTTTCCAATAATCAATCTTATGGGTCTAGATGTTTTCCTTGTAAACTAATTCAATGGCCTTAAATAAACACTCTTTGATATCTACTTTGACCAGAATCCATACCTAATGCCTATTAATATAAACATACCAATTATGGTCCACAGAAATAAATCCACCAAGCTTCTTGCCAATAGTGTGAAGGGCCTCCTCTGTTTAGAAGACAAATGGAGGGCTCAACAATATAGCCCAAAGTTGATTCACTGAGATATGTTTGTGAGCGGGATCAAAATCCACTAACCATGTTTCAAAGACTAGGATCCATTTCCCTGAATCTCATTCTGTCTCCTTCATCTTATTATAGTCCACCCTTAGCCAAAATTGAAAGCCTATCCAACCGTGAACAAATCCATGGAAAACTGACATATAACCCAGGGCTGACATCCAATTGTCCAAAACCCACACAGTGAGAGATGCCTTTTGCACTGTCTTACCATAAAATCTTCCCACCAAAGTAGTTTCTAATAAGTTTGGGATATCCTAGAACATGATATCCTTACCAATAATCATTGAAAACTTATCTTGTTTCACTCTAACATAGAGCTTTGGCTTAGACAAAGCTCTGGAACCATGGGTGACCAAAAGAGGCTTAAAAGGCTTAAACGAAAGGGAGTTTGGTTGAGACTTAGGGATAGTTACTACCTCAAAGCTAGAATGAGAACTTAGCTCTTTTGCACGACTATTTTTTCTCAAAATGAAAACAACCTTGGACAACTCATGCTCAAATTAAATATCTACCTTGGAACACCATCCATCTTGGAAACACCCCATGATTTGGTTGGAGATGATCTGTTAATACAATGAAGTGTCACCTATAAATTCATACTAGGATTTGAATTCCTCATATGGACATGATTGGGCTCATAATTAAAAATATCAACTTCCATTCGAAATTGTGGTGGGACGTAATTAATAGTTGACAAGACCCACTGCTCAATAACCAAGACAGTGAAAACCCTTGGGAAAAAGCAAGAGATTACACAAAATTTACTTTTTGCCGGAGAAAAGTGCCTTCAACTCTAACCACTAGGTTTAAACATGTCCAAATTTATAACAATTGAAATAATGAAATGAGATTTTCCAATAATCAATGTTATGGGTCTAGAATTTTTCCTCATAAACCAATTCAATGGCCTTGAATAAAATATCTTTGATATCTACTTTGACTAGAACCTAGGCACACCTTGGCACTCCCTAATTGTCATGCCCTCATAAATATCTTACTATTTTTGCGACTTGGGAACCCAACTAAGTCATTGGCAAAATAGTGTTATGCCCAACCCAAAGTCTCCCTTTGTCTGAAATTGGTTTGACCAACAATGTTGAGCTCTTTGAGACAATAAAGGAATATGATTTTAATGAGGGAATGATGAAAGAGACTCTTCATTTGATGTTCATACTCTCTTTTTTGGACAATATAGGCCATCTTATCAATGCTCCGGAAAAGATAGTAGGGTATATTGAGTTTTTTTCCCTAGTGAAATACATTAAAAGCTAAATGTGATTGAGCATTTTTGTGTTCACTCTTTTTCGAGCTTTAATTGAGATATTGTTCTTCTGATTTGGATTTGGAGGTTTTCGCTACAATTCGGAACAGAAAACATGTTGTCGACATATTGATAAAATTGCAACCTTCAAGAACTCCAAGGTGTATGGATATGTTAGAAAGGTATTTTTTTGATCTCATTTCTATGATTTTATTGTTAAAATTTCAAAGAATTTAAACTTGTATATCAATTATGGAGAAGAAGGGAGGGTTAGGGTTGACAAGAGTTTATAAACTCAATCATATTTTTTTTTTGATTAGCAAGACTGAGCACTCCTGTGGAATTATGATCTTCAAGCATTTTGGGAAATTCAATGGTGATGTGGATTGATCAAGAGGCTATGGTTGCTTCAGAAGTTCTCCTATGATTGCACTGCTTCTTGTGATACATGGATCAACTTATGCTGGTCTTTACTTTGTTCCTTACTCTAATACCATGTAAAAAATCCTTGCACTGCTGTAGTGAACAATTCTAAAACTAAACTGTAACACCAAGACACAATTTCTCTACTAATTTCAACAAAATAGAACATAATTATATAACAGTCACACAATCACAAAACACAATTTTTCTAGGGAACTAAACTGGGAAAACCTTCTCCTTGATTGAGAATTTTATTGATAGAAAATGAGCAATGGATCTCTTACAATACAACTTTGTTTCACTGGAAACCAATCTGGTTTTCTTTGCTTGTCCTAAGCTTGAAACACCTGCAAGACCCTTCATCTAATTCCATCAATCCATGTGCATAGGCTGCTCCTAGCTAACTAGCTAATACTATTGAATTTCCACGATCTTGGGTCTAGGATAGAATCTTAGAATCTCAACAAAAGCTACTTTGCACTGCAGAAAATAAATAACAGTAAATCACACATGCACAACTATACACAAGTTTTTACAAAAATATTGTACAAATATGTACAACCCAATCTATATTATATTAAACCAATCTGAATAATACAACAATATATGGAATACAAGGTAAAATGACAATCATGTTGCATACTCTTTGTTATATCTTTTCCTACTGGTCCTTCACTCCCATTCTTCTCTCTAGCTTCTCCTTATTCCATCAAAGGAAAACACATAAAGTATCAAGGAGGGCTGCCACCTATCACTGCTGAAATTCGCTTCTGCTTCAATGAACATGGGATGATCCAATCTACTCTTCTAGGTTGGCCAATCCCTGAGCTCCAATCTGCCTTCTAGTAGCCTCTTTCATCCATTAAAGAGCTACACATAGGCTCCCGCTAATCCCTTAAGCACTAAGACATTAACCTCTAAGCCATATAGACCTCAACCCCATGGCACTCAACCCCCTAACTAGTAAGCCCTAACCCTTTTCCCTTTACTCTTGATTCCTAAACCGTTAAACCCCTTAAATCCTAGAACCCCTAAGAATTTCTCCCAATCAATAGGTGCTCCAACACTAATATTATTGGTCATATTAGATTTTTGTCTACTAACCCCTCGAAATACAACCTCAAAGAACTAGTAGGGTCCAAGGAAAAGGGCCACAAAGTCTCTAAATTTGATCCATATTTTATGGATAGTCACATTTCTCCCAAATATCTTCTACGTATTTTCTTTCAAAGGGAAACAATATGTTCTTCTAATGTCCACAAGTGAATCTAAGTTCACAAAAAGTAAGGTTCATCTCCAAGTTGCTCCAAGAATATTTTAAACTGACACAAGTAATCCTCAACTACACGAATGGCACAATCTTCAAGTTATCCATATCTAGGTTCATCCCCTTTTGACCCCATTTTTTGCTCATTCAATACAAAGCTAACCAAGTCCATCTTACAATTGGATCTCGCTTTTTCATTTGGTGAGAATACCACCCCGTTCATTAGTATTGGATTTCTTCTAAACATAATTACACAAATACTCTCAACATATGTGGGTCTATCAGGCAAATTAAGAGGAGAAAACAAAGGTCAAACTCAAACTTATTGTCAAACATACGTCAAACATATATAAAAAATTAAATAGTCTACACATGTAATTCTTACATTGTTTGATGGTTTTGGATTAACTCCACCATTTTATTTAGCCACATTCATGTTAGTTTTTCATTCCATTAATTCTTCAACAACTGCTTTCAAGTTTCCAAGTTCCTTGACTTTTTCTCCCAATATCTCTTTTGCTTCATGCAATTGAAGTTGATAAATAAAAGAACAAATAAACTATCTTAGATGAAGACATGGAAATGTTAGATAAATAAATACAAGAAGTGAACTCTATGGATCCAAATACATATCGAAGCTCTATCAAAAGAAAGGTGAGCACCAAAATCCAGCAAAGAAGAGCCATGAACAGATAACCCAAAAAGAAAGAAACAATTCCAAGAGATATGGAGGATGATGCAAAAGAAATGGATGTAGAGTAAGTAACCATGATAGGCATGGTAGAAGAGCTAAGAGCAAAAATTTGCAAACAATAACAGAAAAAATGGTGTAGATGTGGATAACCCCTCACAAGAAATAAACTTTGTGGATGCAAATATAGACCAAAGCTCTATCAAAAGAAAGGCACCAGAAACCAGCCAAGAAGAGCCACGAGAAGACAAACCAAAAGCAAAAAAATAATTCCAAGAGATACCTAGGATGATGAAAAAGAAATGGATGTGGAAGAAGCAACCTTGGAAAGCATGGTAGAAGAGCTAAAAGGAAAATATTTGTAAAGAATATTGAACAAATAGTGTAGATGTTGATCAACCCTACTTGAAACTCTGTAATCATAAAGGGATGACCTTTCAAAGTTAAGGTTAGTCAAGATATGGCATCCAAACTCATAACTTCAAAGAACCCTCGAAGCACCACAAGGAAGCAAAAAACAATGGTAAAAAAAGCAACAAAAACCTCATACAAGAAGTGAGTGGGATGCTAGCCAATTTAAGTAAGGTGGCTCTCATGATGGATGTATTCCACTCCATTCCCCATAATTCTTAGTGAAATTAATCACATGGAACATTAGGGGCCTCAACTAAAAAGGAAAGTTGAGGCTCCCAAAAGGTTAAAAACATAAGGAAATCCCTATAGTACTCATACTACAAAAACAAAATTCTCCAACGATCATGTAAGTGAAATCCTAGAGAAATGTTAGAAAGGTAGTGCTTCAGTGGAATTGGATGCAAAAGGAAAAGTAGGAAGGCTAGCTCTTATATGAAATCCCGTGGAAAGTACCATCACCAATCTAACTATAGCCCCATGCATTCTTTTAGGTCATTTTCAATTCAAAAGTTTTAAGTCAATAGGTAGAATTACAAATGCATGTGGTCTAGCTCTATTGAATGATCTCCACTCCATATATTTAAAATACCTATGGATAATAGTGGGTAACTTCCACATCATTAAATTGATGGAAGAAAAAAAGGTGGCTTGCAATAACTGGACTCTGATGCGTAGCTCTTCCTTGACCTCATGCAAGACCTGCATGCCACATATGCAGATACTATACATGGTATATTTACTTGGAATAATTGGAAAGGTGGCTGCCCTCAAATTACTTCCAGATTTGACATATTTTTGGCTTCAAAAGCTCCTTGGGACAATGAGACCTTTGTGGAGGTTTTAATCCTTCCCTGTTGCATATCATATCATTAGCCTATAAGCTTGGAAGCAAATATCAAAGCAAGACCCAAAAATAGACCCTTTCGCTTTGAAAGGTTTTTTCTTAGGGATCCTTCCTTCTTAGAAAATTCCCAATAATGGTGGTAGGAAGCCAATCCTTGACTGGGCTCAACTATGCACCAATTCTAGTAGAAAATCAAGTTCTTAAAAGCTCAAACAAAAAATGGAATAGAGAATATTTTTGGAACATCCACCAAATCAAATAAGAATTAGAGGATCACATGGAATAAGTCTAATAATGCATTATTCTTGAAGATCGATCTGACAAATTAGTTGAGGAAGAAAGTGAGCTTCTCACTCAATTAGAAGAAGGTTTCATTTAGGAAGAATTTCTCTGGTGCCAAAAACCTCACGTAATATGGCTTAAGGAGGGGGGAAAAACTCTAGATTTTTCCACAAATCCATGATCAAACACCACCATCACAACAAAATATTCTAACTTCAAAGTACTACAGGATATAAGCTTACAAAACATGAATAGTTGGAAGGATAATTAGTTGGTTGAATTATCTTTAATAATTCAATTAAATTTAAAGTCACATTTATACTATAAATACTATTTGGTTAATTGGCAAAGGTTACAAGTCATATTTACTATGAAAAAATGAAGGACCAACAAGTATGGCCACCATGTACAACATAAAAAATGTGAAAATTGATCTGGGGTTGCGAAAGTGTATGTAAAGAACACTTGCATTTTTTTAATAATCAATTCAATTATCTCAAAAATACCTATAGTTACATCAATATAAACTAACATCCTTGCAATTGACCTTTATCTTTCAGTAACAAAGACGTCATCCATGAGAATACTTTTTCCTAGCTTGTTTTCAATTGTGCATAAATCTTGAATAGTCTAGGGTTCCAAGGGGAGTCCAAGAAGTTTTATCCATACTAGGGTGTCTAACATGGTATCATCCCTAGCATAAAAAATTATTGGTGGGGTTGTATAGACAAATAAGACCTATCCACAAACCAAACTTCATTTGCTATAGAAACTACATCTTATTTGTTCCAAAAGACAAAAAGAATGCATCTCTCTTGCTACTATGTGAGTTGCTAGTATATAGCATAAACTTGAACTTCGACTCTACTTTATCTATCTCAGAAAGTAGTCCATCCCTACCCTCTGCCAATAAAATTTCATGCCAAAGTTCATCTTGAAAGGTCAAGGATTTGGTTGAGTGCAATATATTCCCCCACAACTAAGAACACATTTTTCCTCAACTACTAATGACTTTACATCATTACTATTTCCAATGAACCAAAAACCTTCCTTAGAGGCCAAGAAAGCCACATGTTCCTTATACACTCCTTGAACATCACCTTCTATCAATAGGTATAGAGGGTTCAATCACATAGGAAGATGTTCGTTTTTCTAAAAATTAACTCTCAAATTGAAAGAATTGGTTAGAGACAATACACCCATAGCCATGTCCTACTTAGGAGGGCCCTTATAATTGTCCAAAACATGGCAATATTAGCACCTGTACCACCAATATTATCACTACTCATAATATTTTACCAATTCAAAAAACCCATGTGAAAATATTCTTAATCATCTTAAAAATCATGTCATTACATTATCCATAGACCTTTTTCCATAAATCTTCTATTATTTTTTTACAAATTAATTAAAAAACTTATTTAATCTTTAAACAAGATATCATTATCATTCACTCACTTTGCAATTTCCTTTCCCACTTTAGCTTATGTTAGCTTTTATAAAATGAGAGGGGAAAATGATTATTATTATTTTTTTTAAATATGAGGGAAATTGAAGAAACTAATAATTTTAATAAAATAAAAGGCCAAAAATGAAAAGGAAGTTATAAAAAGGGCAAATGGGAGTTCTCCTAGTTTTGGTCATTTGTACTTTCAAAGCAATTTCCTTTCCCACTTCAGCTTATGTTAGCTTTCCCACTTTAGCTTATGTTAGCTTTTATAAAGTAAGAGGCAAAAATGAAAAAAGATAATATTTTTTTAAATAGGAGGGAAATTGAAAAAAATAATAATTTTAATAAAATAAAAAGCCAAAAATGAAAAGGAAACTATAAAAAGGGAAAATGAGCATTCTCCTCATTTTGAAAAGGAAATTGTACAAAGGGAAAATGAGAATTCTCCTCATTTTGGTCATTTGTATTTTTGAAGAATAAAAATCTTAGAGAGTTTGGAATCCTATGAGGCTACGGTGTCCAAAAGCTACGATTTCCAAAAAACCCATTGGGAAATTAGTTTTGGTGGTGAGAAACCAGCCCTAGGTAGATTGGAGCTAGATTTCGCCATTCACTGCATTGCCTTGGAAGCGAAATTTAACATTGGTGCTGCCATAGCTAGATTGTGAGATTTATGCATTGACATGGAAGAGAATTATGACATTGGTGCTGCACTAGCTAGATTGCATCAAGATTTCTGCATTGCCGTGGAAGCAAAATTTGACATTGGTGCAAATTGGGTAGGATTTTGAACTCACGAAGGTACTAATTTCATGAATTCTTCCAGAAATATTTGTGCCATGAGATAAATTTGTAATTGCATGTTTGATGAGCGAAGTTCTAGAGATTTTGGTGTGCAATTCTTTTTCTATTGGTGTCTGAAGTAGTTCCATATGGTAGAATAAAGGTTGAAATGCTTAATAGAGGGCGTATAGTTCCCAACCATTGCTAAACGAAATCCTGAGAAAAATAATTAAGTTTTGGTTGGTTCTCAATGGCTGAGAGGGCGTAATTCTTTGAGAAAAATATCCAAAATTCATTGCCAAGATTTTACAAGGGTAAAATCCCATCAAGCATGGCACCCAAGTTCATTAAATGAGGCACATTCTCTTGGGTGCGCAAATACTTTCAATATAAAACTCTCCTTTAACAAGGTTCTATAGCCAAGCAATAGAACTTTTAAAACAATAGTTGCACAGGAAAGGTCGTATTGAAGCTTGCGGAGGAAATTTAACAAACAGTGAAACTTTTTGTTGACTCAGACACATTCAATGAGTGTCTCCTCATTTAGGATCAACTTTCCCATAGGGTTTTATAGCCCAGCAATAGAACTTTTAAAACAATAGCTGCACAGGAAAAGTCGTATTGAAGCTGCGGAGGAAATTTGACAAACAATGAAACTTTTTGTTGACTCAAACACATTAAATGAGTGTCTCCTCATTTAGGATCAACTTTCCCATGATTGTTAATATCCAACAGATTTGAAGGGTCGACATTCTTATAAAAAGTGACTGCAATTCCATGGATAAAGTAGTAAATGGCGTTAGACACATCCCTTGTGCCGTAGAATTAGGAAATTCTAGGATCAAATTTGCGCTATGCAATGGAGGCATCCAAAAGATCAATTTTGAGCGTAAAAACGCTGTAATTTATCTTCCACCCATCAATATCACTAATCACACAGAGGTAATCTTCCATAATCTGATCGCTTTTTAGGCATGCAAGGCATTTGAAATCAATTATGTGACATGTTACTTGAGTCTAATGGATGAGTTGATCGACTCTGAAGAAGATGTAGCTATGCTCAGGAAAAGTGACATCGTTAAAAATTATCTTGGAGTGATTCAGAGGTTGCGGAGCTCTTCAATGGTCTATGTAAGGGAGTCACCGTGAGCCAGATAGATGCATTGGCAAAACTGAAGGGAGATGTAGATGATCACTACAGAGGCAAATTCAAGGTTTGGTTTACCGAGCTTGTGAAGGAGCATTTCTCATCGCCCTAGAGAAGTCTAGCTCAGTTGGGAGAAATTGTTGCACTTTTGCTTACTGTTGTGCAAACCATATACTCAATATTGTCACCTAATTGGCCTCGCCAGTGTTGTGTCTTTTAATTCCTATTTACTGCATTAGTAACAATGGGTGCTTTTTACTTATTTACGATTGATTTGAATGTTGGTAGCCATGACAAGTACTAAGTATAGGAACTTGACAAACAGTGAAACTTTTTGTTGACTCGGACACGTTTAATGAGTGTCTCCTCCCCACGAGGTTTTATAGCCAAGCCACATAACTTTTAAAACAATAGCTGCACAAGAAAAGTCATATTGAAGTTGCGGATCCGCACTTTGACAAACAATGAAACTTTTTGTTGACTCAGACACATTCAATGAGTGTCTCCTTATTCAGGATCAACTCTCCCACGAATGTTAATATCCAATAGAATTGAAGAGTCGACATTCTTATACAAATGAATATACAACAAGTTTCCACGTAGGGTTTAGTCCCTTGCTTTTTGTGGCATTGAAAAATGCCCATGCTTTAGAAGTGTGGCCCTAGCTTACTTCTCCAACAATCATTGCTAAGATAATTAGAGCATCACGTTCACAACGACATGCTTGCATTTACCAAAGGTACCTATTAAGTTATTAGCCTCTTTGTATTTTATTTCCCTGAAAAGATGCTAAACCAAGGCAGTGTAGCTTGAAATAATAGGAATTCAAACTAGTTCTTTCATGATATGCATTGCATCAAATCCTCTCTTCACCTAGCCTGTTTTCAAGTAATCATCGATAAGGATGCCATAAACATTTTCAATAAGGATGCCATAAACATTTTCATCAGGCATGTAATTTTTCATTTTCATGACATTGACTGCATAGCATAATCCATTTTTCCATTTTTTGCACAATCTTTAACTAGTACCCTATATGCGGAAAAATTCACGATCATATTTTTGGAAAACATCACTGAAGATTTTGCAAGGCTTTTTATTAACCAAAAATAGTAGCAAGAGAACAAGTTGCTTCAATCAAAATATATTTTGATTGTGCATTGCGGAGCCTTAGGACTGGTCCAATGTATTCAATTACTATATTTCTTTCACGTAAATAATTCTTGCAGTTAAATAATGCAGCAATAACTGAAGCAAATTTAGCTCAAGTATTGTCATTAGTAAAACAAAGGATTTTAGTCATCGTTTCAATTCCATCATTTCTAGTACTATCTTCGTACAAATCTTAAGGCCTCCAAAAAATGAACTTTTGTTTTTGGTAAGTCACCAGTTAGAAAAGTAATGAGTTGGCTGATATTACTACTATTTGATTTATGGGTGAAATGGTTTAGTATCTTTGCAGTAGTTTATTTCTTCTTGGGCTACCACTTTTTCAACAAACCAATAAATGCAGGTACATCATCTACACTTTCAAAACATGAATGGATATCTTCACTATGATTACAGAGGTTCACAATAACATTTTTAGATTGCTTTTTCACTTTTGAAGATCCAATCTCCAGAATCTGGACTAGAAGAGGTATGCCACCTGCAACAGTAATTTCCCATTTGCTTTCATCATTTTCATCTGACAACATACAAAGCAAGGCCACTGCACATTTCTACTGCTATTTGAAGAAAGAGAAAGAAGCAAAATAAAGCATTCTACTCCTTCCCTACCTTGAATGGCATGCCACATATTATTTGCACTGTTGTAGAGAATTTTAAGAGACCTTATGAGTTCCTCTTGAACATCATCTGCAACCCTTATAAGTAAACCCACTAGCAAACACTTGCCTTCTGCATTTTGGAGTTTGCCACTTAAGTATCTATTTCCATACAAGCTAGCAAGGGCTTCTATTGTATTCTCTTGAACTAGAAAAGGTGATCAAGCCTTGAATTTCTTAATCAATACTTGTTCAATAAATACATTTTCTAGTGAATTATGCAAAATAGGTTGTGAATTTTTCCCACAAGAATTTATTAGCATATCAAGTGTAGTTGAGAGAACATACTTTGGATAGTGGGATACAAACTTCAGTTCTGGCAAGAGTATACAAAATCACCCTTAGGCAATTGACTGCTAGCATCTTCACATCAGTTTTTTGCTGAATGACTTCATCTTTGCTTTAGGGAAGTTTTCCTTGTGGATCTTCTGTGAACTCCTTGTCTTAGGTTACAATTTGTTCTATTAGAGAAAAACGAAAAAATACACAAAATAACATTGAAAGATGTTTGCAGTTTGCATTAACAACCTCCTAGATTTGTGAAAGTGCTTCTTTTAAACTTAAGAAACGTTAAAATTGGCCCAAAGAGCATGCTACAATTTAATTTTCCTGAGAACTTTCATTTCTACATTGCATGAAATGAAATTTCAGAAGCTTGAGAACATTAAACATTATATTAGCCTCTATGTAAACTTGAACCACATTGATTTCTACATACAAAACTGATAAATGGAGCATCGAATATCTAGCACTAAAATTACCTTTCTTTTTTGGACAATTTTAACTTTAAAACTAGTTGAAATTATCCTAAATCTTTGAGTTCCACTTCTGTAAGGGTGTTTTCTCCATTAAACTAGTCCCCAGAAATGGGGTGACCTAAGTTCCTCGTACCAGGCACTAGGATTTGGATGGCATGGACTTATTCTGATGTTCTTTGCAAGCCCAAATTTATGTATCTCATTTTTGAAGAAGCCTTTGAGTGCAATGTTAATTATAATTCTCTTCTGTAATCATTGAACCATTTAGTTTGCTTTTCAACAATAGTAAAGTACTTTCTTTTTGTGCTTGAAACACCATTCAAAAAAATTCTAGAGAGGCATCCCAAGCTATTGGATAGAAAATATTTTACTCAAAGATATCATAGAGTCTTAATGTTACAACTTACATATGAAAATAGCATACTGGAAATGGAAGTTTGTGCAATAGTTCTCACATTCCGATAGCGCATTTGACAACCTAGCCTCTCTCTATCATCCCATTCTAGAAAACCTTAGGTTTTCCATCTATATCTAAAGAATACATCAATTTTTTTTATTTTTTTTTAAGATTGACCAGAATCCCTTTTTAGGCCATTTCTTCACAAGTTCTGAAGCTTTATTTCTCTCACTTTCTCCCAAGTATGCATAAATAAGAGTAGTATAAATAAGGGCATTACCAACAAGACCCCTCCAAACATTTTATTGATTGTGTTTTTGTCCCAGCTTAGGTTTCCTAACATCGAATAGTGTTACTATATAAAAACATCTTCAGATAAACCTCTTTCGAAAAAATCATCAAGAAGCTTCAAAGCTTCCTCTTCATTGTGTTGGAAACAATAGCCATCAATTAGCCATGAGTAAACACTAAAATTAGGCATAAACCTGCAATCATCATTTTAAATAGGACCTCCATTGCTTCATTTATTTCCCAAACTTTCAAAAGCCATGAATAAAATCCTTGTATGTATACAAAAAAAATATCCTGCTTTGTAACATCTTGTTGTGAAGTTTCTAGGCATTAGCCATGTTACCTCTCTTGCACTATGAATTGATCAACATATCGCATGTGAAGTGCTCAGGTTCAGGACCCTTCTTCTCCATTTCACGCAAAAGGTTATTGGCTTCTTCCAATTTCCCTTCCTCATAGAGCTTATGGAGGAGGACACCATATGTCACCATTCCTGACACTAGCCCTTTCATTCTGCAACCTAAAATCCCTAATAATATTATCTTCTCTACAATCGCCATCAATCAGGGTAGTATATGTTACATTATTTGGAAACAGATCACCCATTTCGTTCAAAATATTCAATGCATACCTCAATCTACCTTCTTTACAAAATCCATGTATCAGAGTGTTGTATGTTACAATATCAAGGGAAGAACCTTTGCTTGTAATCTTGGAAAGGAAATTGAATGCATTTTCAGTGTCCCCTTCCTTGTAGTATCCTTGAATGAGAAACATTGTAAGTAACAATATTTGGTAACATGCATTTAGGCATCATTTCCTCTATAAGGGCATTTGATTTCATCATCTTGCCTCCTTTGGAGAGACCGCTAATGAGTGAAATATAAATGACAACCGTGAGTTTGATATAACGGTCCACTATTCCATCAAACAATTTGAAAGCATCGTCCATTTTGGATTGCTTGGAATATCCATTTATCATAATAGAATACAAGATGGTATTGGAAGGTATGTTTACGGTCCTCATCTATTTGAAAATAGCCTATGCCTCATGTTACCCCATCAATGCACGTCAACACACATCAAATGTCTTATCATGAATATATTCCAACACATTTCCAGTCATTGCTAAACGATGAAGTGTTCCATTTTAAATTTCCCAAGCTCAACATTCCTTCAATTTTTGATATTTGTGGTGCTCAAAGAAAATCAAAGTAGAGGAGGCTGCATAAAACGATGCCCTTGGAATTGCAAATTGTCATGAATTAATATTTAGTGTTCCACACAGCTGATGCTATGACTCCCTTCAACTTGACTATGGAGAATGATCATTCTCACCTCCTTACGCCTATTCCAGAATAAGATAAAAAAAAATTCAAAATCAGTTGTGTATAATATATGGTGCTACAGACAATGGATCTTTAGTAATGCACACTTGAATTATCAGATCTGTATATAAACTAGTTCCATGGAAAATACACAAATTTTTTTGATGCAAGATCATTCCACCAAGACAAACTCCACTGCCTGATCACACTTCTATGATACCATGTTGAAAAACCTTTTCTGATCTACATATAATTACTTGTGATATTCTGGATTTGAGACCTCTGAGGTTTATATTTTCTAATTTAGAAGCTGGAGAACCCATAGTAATAACCATTTTTCATCAATGTTTCAAATCCCAACAGGGATCCATCATCAGGACATTCTTGAATGATCATTAAAGCTCTTCTACTATCATCATTCAAGAATGTCCTGATGATGGATCCCTGTTGGGATTTGAAACGTTGATGAAAAATGATACTTGTGATATTATTTACCATGAGTTTAGCTTATTCAATTTTCATCAAGTAATTATACATCAGAAATTTAACCAATACTATTATGGCTATAGTCTAAGAGATTTTACTTAAAACATAGGAACAAGTATATGGGAACAAAGGAAAATTTGGCTGTAGCTACTACAACTAGAGCTTGCATGGCTGTGATAACACAGGTACAACTCCTTTTCTTCCTGATTTGTCCTAGTGATTTGGATTTCTAACCAAATTTTGGTATTTTGACTTGTACATTTCTTGCTCAAATTTATACATAAACACTATGTTATGTGGTGGTTTATTTTGTTTTAGAAAGCCACTGGATAGAGCGTCTGCTCGGATGTAGAAATCAAAGGGACTTTGGCAAACTCTTATTGAGGGTTCTTGGAAAGAGGCATTCGATGGACTTGGTGTGTCTTTACTCCTGATATCAAATCCTGCTATATAGGTACTATTAACACCACATTGTCTATTCAATTTCTGAGTTAAAAATTTCCATTCTGCATTTGTATATCCTTTATCCATTCTATTTTACATGTTTAGCTCTCATTGATATGTTCTTTGTCTGCTAATGGTTTGTTTTATTTATTACTTGGTATGGAAAAATGAATAATTCAAACTAAACTATGAAAAATATATAAATCTAGAAAAATCCTTTAACTACATTTCATCATGATCAAAGCCTATGGCTTTGCTAAAATAGGCCTGCAACTTTAACAATAGAAAAGCTAGAGACTCATTGTAGGTTGAACATGGCTTTAAGAATTATATAGCATAAAATCAACACCTCTGAGTAAATGTAGTTGCATCTTAACAAAACACTAACATTTTGTTGTACATTAAGTCATTTTCCTTTCAATCTTGGGGTTTGAAACAATTTATTATCCCATTGAGATGAATTTTCTTAAAACCATGTAGTTAATTTTGTCTTATCTATGGCAAAGATTTATACTTTGTTTGACTTAACTCTATCTCTTCCCATGCTAGTCACTCTTTTAAGGATTCAATTGATCACTATGGTAATATTTTTTTGATCAGTTGGTTCATATCCCTTGTTAGATTTTCTATCTTGTTTAACTCTGACAGTCCTCTCCACAATACCAGGGTGCACTTAATAGGTAGGTAGAATAGTAGTAAGGGTGTACCTTTTGCAGGTCCATACAACAATAATAATGGCAGTAGTTTTTCATGGTTCCTGTGCACATTATAGTATGAGGGAGGTATTGTTATGTAAGAGAGTGGAGGGTATATTTCCAGTTTTGCTATCCTCAATTAATTTCAGTTTGCATGTTGTTTAAGATTAAGAAATTCCATTTTTTCTTCAGTTTACCTTAGTTTGTAGTTCAAATTCAATTCATTTTAGTTCTACATGCATGATATAATATTTGGAGGGCACAAAACCCTAGATAATTAGAGTTCTTTTGCATGATAAGGTTCCAGTATTGGTAGGGGGGAAAATTCTCAAGGAAAGGGGTGCATGCTTCTGTTTGTCTTCTAGTGGAGATGTACTTACCTGGCACACTTATCCATGCAGAAAGGGTACACTAGATGATTAAACTTGGGCTAGCGTTTGACTGAGTCACCCTGAGTGCTTCATACATGTGACCAGATACTTTGTATCTTTTCTCATCTTCCTATTCTATAAAGGAGATGTAGTGAACAATTTCATGTTGGTTAGCAAGCTTTTGGTTTTGACGTATTGTGTCGTATTTTCTTTGCTCTGCATTCAATAGATGATAGATGTGATTGAGAGTTCAGATTTGTGTACATGCTCTTATTACTTTTCAGCAGTATGTTTTGGTAGATTCTAGTTTACCCATTAAGGGAGTTAAATTACCTGGGATCTTAGGAATATTCTTTTAGTGAAAAATTTACTTACTATTGTCTGGATTACATGGTATCAGAGCACTTTCAATGAAACTAATAGGAAGTTGTGCATGGATAGGATTGCAACTTGTTAGAGGGAGTTGTTGAAGGGTTTCAAGGGCGGGATGCCTGAGTTTCAGCAAGTGAAGTAGATTTCGACTGGTTAAAGGTTGTGACCCATGGGGTGTGATGTCCCAGTTGTTCCAGGGATTGGAGTGTTATTTTGCGTGTTTGCAAAGGGTGGCCTCCACCTATAAGAGGTTGCAGGTTTGATTATTAGTTCTCGATATGTTTTCATGTTTGTTTAAAGAGTTGTAATCACAAGTAATTAGGGTCTTTAGGATTGTCACATGTTGGAGAGCACTTCCAACTCTATTATAGTTCAAGATGCAGCATCTCTTGGAAGAGGTTGAATTGTAGTATGTAGAGGAGAAGGAGATTTTACTTTCAACATATGCCAATTAGTTGGTTGAGCATGATTAGAAATTGGTCAAACTGGAATGAATAGTTTTGGATTTGGTGAAGAATCATCTAACCCCTTTCATTGTAGATAAAAAGATTGATAGGGAAATGCATATTACCTTGATTGCATTGTATTGGAGCGAGAACATACCTAGGAGAATGCTCTTAATGAATAAATCGTCAATTACTTGCGTGAGCAACACTACTACAGTAGTTATCTATCTGGTAAAGATCAAGAGTTGAGATATCAACGAGCTACACTTGATGAAGAGGTAGAAGAGAATGGACTAATTTGTATCAGTTTGAATGGATTTGGTCCATCTTGGCACCATTTTGTACAGTTTGTATGTGCTTGTGAGAAGATACCTTCAATCGAAAGTTTTTGGGATGGATTTGTCGAGGATGAAATGAGATTGGAGATGGTTTCAGCTAGTAATGAGGATGTACTAGAGCTAGCCCTCATTGGGAGGGTGAGGAAATGAGGGCATAAAATAGGATTTATGAACGGTTAGAAGAAGAAGGAAGATTCAAGCTCTTTTAACCAACAGAAGAATAATTTGAGCCATATCAAGTGCAAGAAGCATGGCCAATATGCTTCTTAGTATCTTGAGAAGTAGGGGAAGGGTAAGCAACAATAAGAGTAAAATAATTTGCAAGAATTGTAGAACCTCTGAGTATGGATGGCCACTATGCTTCTTAGTGTTCTAAGAAGAAAGGGAAGGGTAAGCAACAACATCAATAAAAACAATTTCCAAGAATTCCAGAAGCTTCAGTTTCATACAAGTTCATTGACAGGTGTGGTACAACCTTTGCCATGGTGTCATGCCTTTCCACCACCACTGTTTCAAGTGTTTGTGGTATGTTGATAAGTGGAGCCTCAAGACATTACAATAAACAAAATAGATTTTTTCAATTGTTGAGATCAGTATACCTCACCACTTCTAGTCAATGTTATCTGCCTTTAGGACAAAGTAAACATAGCACTCCACATGAGGTACATGATGTTATCTGCCTTTAGGAAAATGTAAGTAGAGCACTGCACACCAAAGCCAGGTATATTTAAATTTTACAATACTTACACGCACAATTATCTTGCATGATTTGAACATTACCTCTTAAATGATCCTTAATAACTTGCAAGATATTTCTTAGAAGCATATATTTTGATGTGAGTGAATTCATATTACATATACATTTAGTGAAGGAAAAAGTATTACTAGGAGTCATCAAGGCCAACTATATGGTTGAAGATATATTTGTTGGTCTCGATGACTCCTAGTAATATTGATTTTGTATTGGAGTTTCTAAAATACATAAAATTATATATGGTGTATTGGCATTTGAAAAATACATAGGATGTCACAAGTAATCCTAATAATCAACTTCCCTAATGACTAGGAGGCCTTAAAACTCCATTAGTGGTTTTTGCACTAAATGTGGGTATCATTTATTGATAAAAGTGGGATCTCAGGGGGACTTGTTTGGAAGTTGTCTATAAAGAGAAACCAAATTTAGAATTAAAACTTTGGCACAAGTGCACTCTAAAAAAACTAAACAAGTTTCTCTTTATTCTTTCAGGGTAGCCCAGGACACCCTTGTAGATTGGTAATTACTGATTGTACATTCTAGTCTCATTGGCATTTTTTTGTCATTTGTTGGACATCAATAAAATTACCTTTCTCTGCTTACTGCAAATTAAAAATGTTAAACAATTGTAGTTTGATATGAATGTTTTGAAGGACAGTATCCATGTGGTGGAACCTATTATGATTTTCTCTTAAATAAGATAAATGACCACCAATGAATTCCTTCTCTAGAACTTAGTTCTCCTACAACTGCAGTCCTTCCTTTGACAGAGTATATGTTGTCCCATTAAATTCTCTGAACACATGAGAGGTTCTGATCATCTGGAATATTTCATCTGAGTAGCTAAGGGAGATAAGGAAGTATCCTGAATCTGACCTTGTGCATTCATCCAATTAACATCCAATGTTGAGTGCCCAAAGACCTATAAATGACCAATATTCTTGTCAAACGAAGATGTTAATAGGGAAAATAGAGCCTTTAACCTTACCAAGTTATTTTTATCTTTGTCCATGTTTTCCTTAGTTTGGAAATAGTGTGTCACAACAATAAAGCACAAACGCATGACTACAAATCTGATGAGAGTCTTGGCAAGAAATTCTACATGTAGTAAATTTTTTGTTTGTGTTTCACCTGTATTGCTTTTAAATTATCAAACTGTAGTGTTATCAAATGACAATAGATACATGTGTTGATGATAATTATCACAATTGTAAGATATTGAACAATAAAAGTTTAAAACCATTTTTATGTGGACTGTGTTCATTTAGTCTCATTTGTGTTATTGTTTTCCATCAGATAGAGTCATCTTGGTCTTGTTGCTACAGTTTACCTCTTTCAGAATCTTGACAAAGATGGCTTATTTAAACTTTCATGCTCACATATATATAAAGTTAATAGCCAATCAGCTTTCGAGTTGTAGGATAGTATAATGAATTAGTTCTCTCTCAAGGAGGCCACATAGTTATGTTAATGAAAAGGTTATCATGCTTTAGTCAACCAGCAAGTTCAATATGCCACAAGATTCAAATATGAGCCTTTCAAATAATAATAACCAAGTCTGCATAGTTACTGCAACTTTCATCAACAGGAATATACTATAATTTTATTGCAACAATGACCTTCAAGGAGCCAAGAGATTGTGTAAAGTGACCATCGAGTGCTAAGTGTTGACTAATCGAACCTTCCTGTGCTCATATTATCGATAACCTTGTTTTAGGGATACCTCCAACATAACCATAATATTTCTCTTGGGATCAATATGATCCTTCTTTATCTTTTCTCTTACACAATACTTCGGCCTTATTCCTGCAACAAGTTAGATGATTCGATCCTTCAAGCAAGGCATCACAGTGACTTGACCCTATTGCAAAAAATTTCTATCTTCAAAGAGAAATATCCTTCCAAAACCAGAGGCACTGATAGAGAGAATAGGTGCTAAATAGTTGATACTAATCAAAGATCATGGTGATCATGCTTAGAATTTTATGGAGGAATTTTGGATTCCGGGACCCTTTTGAAATATGTTTTGATCTAGGATTTGGTACTCTTGATCGATGTCTAGGACTGTAACTTCTTAGGAAATAATCTTAGCTTCAAAAGTAATGATAGAATGAGTGCAAGCCTATACTTGTTATTTGAAGTATTTGATATATATTAGATAGATATATCCTGCACTTGATCAACCCTCTAGAGATGATAACAGTATTTCAAATAGAGATCCGTAGAGGATTGACCTTACCTCCAGGGATCATAGAAAATATCTTTCCATAAGCTTACGATGATGATACAGTCTTAAGCTTGATGAGTAGGACTACTATAAAGTACAAGAACATACCTTGTTGTCTTCCAACTTTTCCCATGATAGTTGAATATCTTTAGGATTGGTGCCCATGTTTACTGATTAGGGCTTGAATAAGGCCTTGAGAAATAACCTAGATTTGAACTATGACTTGATTTACCATAGAGAGATGGAGGTATCAATGAAATTCTTTAGTGATTGCAATCTCTTTAAGCTTGGGCTTGTCCTCACCTGAGCTCCGATACCATATTAATTTTTAGTTAACATGTTCTTTGTTTAGGTTAGATACTTCATTCAACCATATGCCCATTAATACATTTACCAATCACATTAGATATTATATAATAGTAACTGACGAAATAACATAAATGATAGATGCAGAAGATAAGCCAAGATAGAAATACACGAGAATATGGTTCAAGCCAGGGAAAAACCCCAAGATGGGGAAAACCCTTGATCAGATCTTCTTATTATTATCATCAAATGTTAAAATAGAGAAATAGAGAGAGAGAGTAAAATGATGTAAAATAACTTGCCAATATGAAGATCAAACATCACTTCTCTTAGATCCATTCAATCCTGTAATCTGGGAAGTTTGTTCATAGAGGACAAATCATATTGTTGTACAAGATCGGTCTGGTTAGGGAAACAATAGTCCATTGCTTTCTAAGTTGACTGATCCAAAAATCCTCCTTTCTACTGCGACCTTCCTTATTACACATGATGCTCCCTTTGGCTAGCTTAAGGAGTTGGTCTGTGACCACATTAAGGTCACCGTTGATATTATCTTTGTGGTTTTGGATTAGGGCTTCTGAAGCATGCTTCTCCAGCCCTTGAATTTTGTAAACAGTGTGGCCTTTTTATTCTTACAAGGGCTCTACTATTTGTAGTAGTGCTAGCTTGTTTTTAAGTTTCCATGTCATCTTCAACAAGCACCTGAATACCATCATATAAGGTCAACGACTTTCTATTGTATTTCAACTTCTTGGGCAAGTGATTCAAGGCCTGCGGTCAAGTTGTGAGAATATCTTCTAGATGCAGCCAAACTACAGGAAGAAGTCCCATACGAAACAAGCCACAACCCATATATAAGATTTTCCTTAACCATAGCGAAGCACTGCTTCCAAACTCGGACCTGTTATGACAAACCCCTAACCAAAATAGTCCCAACAATAACTAGAATTTATCCTCCTTAATCTTTGTTGCCACAGAGATATATTTTTCTTTTGATTGATGTGTCCTAAACGAGAGAGAATGATCCTCTATATATAAAATTCAGTGGAGTTGAGTGGATGTGACTTTTTATCTTCTTAAGTCGACATATAGTTGAGGTCGACCTCAATAATTTACATGAGAGAAACATAAATTCAAAATTCCGCTTCTACTTATCCAAATTTGACGAAATTTAGACCAATTTTGATCCTCTAGAAAAGAGTAATTCAAGGCCACAATTATATTCCCAAAAGGAGTTTTCAAAGTGGAATTTGGCCCTAGTATCCGTTTAAAAAAAATTAACCATCAATATTTTTTTCTGGCATTTTGGGATGAATTCACAATAGTATGCTAAAAAGTGTCATTTCAATGTCTAGAAACTAGGATATTTAAATGTGAGATATATACTCTACATCATTGGGGTATCTCCTGTTCAAATCTGAGTTTTTTTAGGCTACATGTTAATTTTTTGAACTTTGAACTTTGAAGAAACTCCTGAATGGACTCCGTAAATACTCGAATGAATTGACTTTGTAAGGCAGTGGTACCATAAATTGTGTTATTTCAAAGATTTGACTTCCATATTTTCACAAAATACAATGTCCTCAATAAATAATTACATGTATAGATACTTATGTTTAGGATTATATGTGTTGGAGCGGTTCCTTTATGTTTTACTATAATCTTGATGTTGACAAGCTTTAGCTGACTTTTTCATCAATTGCTCATAGAATATGCAAAAGGAAATTATTGTCAAAATGTGGCAAAAATTACATTTCTCCTGATTTCATTTTTAATTGTTCATGACAGGATAACCATGTTGTAGGAATGATTTATCCCATAGTTTGTTTCAATTTGTGGATTATTTTTTTCCTCCCATTTTTTTACAAGGATGTAGATTTCATTTTCATGTTGATGGTTTTTGCATGTATCTTATCTAGCCCCAAATGCTGGTAATGGAGTGGATCTTGAGAAGTAGTCGTGGACACAGACTCTATCAGAGGTTAATGTTACAATACCACTTCCACCTGGTATCATAAAAAGTTTAATGGTCTGTGACATAGAGAAGAGTTATTTAATGATAGTGTCAAAAAGGGAAACCTCATGTCTTAGTTGTAAGTCATTTATTCATGTTTCTTAGCTGTAAGTAATTTGTTTGATTTTGGGATTTATCACATGAATTATTTCGCTAATCCAATATGCATGGCCTATATTTCTCACTCGATATTAGTTACTTGACATGGTTGATATAACATTCAATTCTAGGCCACTTTTATTTTAAGTCGGAGATTTTATTGATTAAAAGGATGTTCATATTTTGATTGGTTTACTTGGAACTCAATTTAAAAAAGTTTTGTAAATTCCATGTGGCTGCTATTTTTTCAGGGTGAGCTCTTTGCACCAGTAAGGTCAGATGATTCCTAGAACATAGGTATATAACAAGTGCATCTTTGGCCTTTGTTGTGTATCTGTTATTCTTTATATCATTGCTCTATGATTATTGATTGATGTAAAACAGAGGATGTGAAGGTCCTACCAATTCTATTGACAAAACAAAATCAAATGGAGTGGTAGAATTGTGTTTTAAAAGGTGAGCTAGAAATCAACACTTGAAAGGTAGAACTTGATAATAATAAGCTATCTAATCTGGATCTAGAAAAACAACAGACCATGGAAAAAAAACAACGGTATTGACGAGTCTTCCCTGCAAATAAGCTCTAACTATTAGACCATTGCCCAAATTTTAGTTATCTGCAATGAAAATAGTGACTCTAGATTTATTTGTGTGAATGCGACTTTGGCCATTGTCCTGTTCATTTCCTATGAATGGTTTTTATTTTCAAACCCCAACTAGTTTGTTGTTAAACTAATTAAAGCTTTGATGACAAACATATAGTTTTCAAAGCTATTTTCTAAATCTCTTTTCTTGAGAAAATTTTTCTTTTTACTTTAGGTACTTTAGGTTGCTATCGTATGACATATGCTATGAAATAATTGCTTGGATAAATAGACAAAAGTGTTGTACAACATAATCTTTTTTAAATCTAAAGAAACAAAATTTCCAAATACAAATTTTATTAAATAAGAAAATCTTTTAGACTTTTGAGCTAACTTATGATTATATTTCAGAAGGGTATTTTGTGTATGTTGATATTGAGTTTTCCCTTTGGTTTATGTCAGGTAAAAATGGTTAATAAGGAATGTGTTCTTGAGTAGCAGACACACATCTTATTCTACTATCGACATGGTTATCCATGGTTTTCAGGAATGACAACAAAAAGCAGATGTCAGTGGGATCTCCAAAGTCCGTGTTGGATGAATTTAATACTAGTGATGATTTTCGTTCCTTGTTAGATAAAGAATGTCACAAGTCAAATTCAAATAAATAGAAGCAACTCAAGAATGAAGGTGAAGCTATTGCTTTCTATCCAAATCAATTTCTTTTATTTGTTGGTTGCTATCATGTTTTGAGTGCGGACTTGTGAAATTCCAAATTGCATGTTGGTTTATGTAAAGGGGAAAGACATATATATATCTATATCTATATATATATATATATATATATAATTTTTTTTATCATATGTTGTTCATCGTTTCCGGAGATTCGTGTTACATTTTCACATAAGTTTAGATATCATTCAGATATCTAAACACAATACAACAATAACATTGAGATTTTTCTTTCACTCAACCTATAACATGGATATATATATATATATATATATATATATATATATATATGTATGTATGTATGTATGTATGTATGTATGTATGTATGTATGTATGTATGTATGTATTTTTTATTATCATATGTTGTTCATCGTTTCTGGAGATTCGTATTACATTTTCACATAAGTTTAGATATCATTCAGATATCTAAACAAAATACAACAATAACATTGAGATTTTTCTTTCACTCAACCTATAACATGTTGCATCTGTCTTCATTAATGTTATTCTTCCATATTGTATCCACTTATGACATTTTCTTTGCAATATTTGGTGCATTTGCAAGTTATAGGTCATTTATAGATTATAATTGTCTTTAGAGTTTCACTTCTAATTGAGTATTCAATTGAACATATTGATTCTCTTATACATAAATATTTTTCCCTCCCCCCACTTTTCATAACTTCCACAAGAATTAGGTAGGGACCTCCAGCTTCGATGTTGCTTTGCTTGTTTAGTAAAATATTGCTGAGACTTTAATTTATTGAAAGTTGTAGTATTTACAATTTATGAAGTTTCAAGGTCTCATTTTTAAAAGTCTAATTCTTTAAAGGGTGCTAGCTCAATGGAAGAGCACTTGCTTTATACGCAGGAGGTTGGTGGTTCGATTCCATCGTGCCCTGACATCCATATGGAATGAAAACAATCAATTTTTGGTGACAAAGGCTCTTTTGACCATCACCAATGAGCTTTGGTGACATTTTTTGACCCTCACCAAAATATGAAATGGTGATGGTCAACGAACGCCACCATATATACGCATCAATAGTGACGACCCTCAAAGGTCTGTAACCATAAATCATTGTTGTTGATATGAAATGGTGACAGTTGTTGTCTGTCATTATAGTCATTATTCGTGATGGACCTTGAATGTCACCACAACACCTATACTTCCGGCAATGTGGCTTTTGGTGATGGTCAACGAACATCACCATATATATGCGGCAACAGTGACAACCATGAAAGATCCATCACAATAAATTGTTGTTGTTCATATGAAATAGTGATGGTCACTATCCATCATTATAATCAATATTCGTGACATACCTTGAATGTCACCATAACACCAATACTTTTGGCAATGCCACCTTTGGTGACGTTGAATTTTTTGCAATGGAGGCTATGGTCCGTCACCATTTCTCATATGAAATGGTGACAATCGCTATCTGTCATCATAAATAATTATTGATGACGAACTTTGAATGTCACTATAACACCTATACTTTTGGCGACGCCACCTTTTGTGACGTTTAGTTTTTTGGGACGAAGGCTATGTTCCATCACCATTGCTCATATGAAATGGTGACGGTCGCTATCCATCATCATAAATCAATATTGGTGATGGACTTTGAATGTCACTATAGCACATATAATTTTGGCGACGCCACCTTTGGTGATGTTCAGTTTTTGCTGACGAAGGCTCTTTTGATTGTCACCATGAGCTTATGGTGACATTTTTCACCCCTCACTAATGTCCTTTTTTCTTGTAGTGAAGAGATTTACTCTACTGCAATAATGGAGAAGGTCAACATGTAATTCTAAATCACACCATTCCTAATTAACCATTTAAGAAGCTATGCTAGGTAGAAATGCTAGATCAACATGAAACAAATGCTACTATCTAAGTTGTAGAAGTAAGAAGCATCAACAACACTAATGTGCAAGTAAAGAGACTAAACTAAATCTATTTTTTCTTTTTTGTTATTTTTATGAAAAATCAAGTATGTAAACTAATTGTTTTTATGGATGAGACAGGTGAATTAAGGATGTTTGAGGATGGCTGGGAGGGTTATGAAATGGTTGGATGGTGTGGAGGACCCCTGGGAGGATTTTTGTGACTTCCTAGAGGTTTTCCATCAATTCAACCTCCAAACAAGTCGTTTCAGGAAAACCTATAGGATGTACTAGAAACCTACAATATGATCCTGTAGAAATTACAGGGAACCTATAGGATACAGCCGAGAGCGAAATGTGAGGTGTTGGAGGTGATGGGAGGCCCAGGAAAGGTGTGTGATGGGTGGAATGGAGTGGGAGAGGGTTTAGGATCACTCAAAAGTCAATATCCAAGATAGCAGATCGCTGGATTCGCTCAATTTGCTTGGGAGAATTTCTATGAAAAATGATGAAGAATTAGTGAAGGTGATGGTGAAAACAAGAGATAGCTAAGGTAGATGGCTACTAGCTATGAATTCTTAGTCTCCTCCTGAAGCACCTGCTCTGCACAAAACATGTGTGTCTTCCAAAAAACTATGCAATAAGATACATTTTCATAAACCAGAAACACAGAATTATTGAATCAAATGCCAATACTATGCATGAAGAAAGTTTCTGAAAGGAATGAAAGCATGAATGAGATCCATTGTAGAAATGGAGATGGAAAATATAAAAATGGAAATCTACCTTGCAAAACTAACCAAATACTAAAGTAAAGACAACAAACTCCAAATCTCATAAAAGAACTAGAAGTCAATGTTTTTGGGGTTGCTTGAGGGTCCCTTCCTCAAGTCATGATCCCAAAGGGAGGAAGCGAGGCCAAAACACCTGCTGATAACCTTTTGGTGATCCTTTTATCCTTGCTAACTTGCTACTTGAAATAAGGCACAAATGGAAGCAAAGTATTAAACAACCAATCTAATCTGCACTACTTGTAATGGAAATGCATCTAAAAAGCAAATGAACAATGAAGCTATGAAACTACACCAAACATACATGTACAATAAAGAGGAGCCTTGATTGCTAGGGTTGGGCCCTAACCCAGGAGCTTCAACCCTCTGAATTAACTCAGTGCTGGCTCAAAACAAAACTCATTCTTATTACCAAACAACAAATTACATCAATAAAACTTTAACAAGTCTTGCAACTCGAAAATAGTTTAGAGTTTTACAATAAAAATCTGAATCCTCTTGAGGCCCTAGGCCTCTCTACTTATAAATTTGAAGTCCCCAACGAATTCCTTAAAATTAGGGAGGCTTGGCTCCCAAACACGAGATAAACTAGTGCTTTGTCTCTCACTTGCTCGGCTGCCTTCGAGTCCTCATGATTTGGTCGTTTGCACTCTGATTTGATGTGATGAATGGAGGAATATTCAAATGGAAGAGTAGTAAATCAGGAGGATTTACCTCCTACAATCCCTCTCCCTTATCCCATTCGATTTTTAACCTTAGTCTTTGCCACAATTCCTTGATTTTATCCTTTAATCCTGCATTCAATGCATACTAGTCTACAAAGCATAATATCCAACTCTAACTCACCTCATAAACAAAATATAATAAAAAAAATGTAATAGGTTATGAGAAATGTTGGTTTGACTAAGCTAGGAGGTGAATTAAGGGCCATATAATTACTCAATGATGAGGTTCATCATCATCCCCCTACTGAAAGTGTTTCTCATCCTCTGAGAAACTTAATCAATATCCATATCCTTCATGGCTCTAGTGGCCTCTTTAACATCCCATGCTTCTATTGTGGTCTCCCATTCTTGTTCATAGAATCCTGCTTTATTTTATACCTCCTCCAACTGCCTCTTCTCTTCTTCTTTCTTTCTCCCTTCCCGCATCCCTAAGAGTAGTGGTGGACTAAGTTCTAGGCCAATCCAATTGACCTTCAACCTTTGCATATATTTCTTATACATAAGTGTCCTATTTAGTGCCTCTCTCAACCTTTGAGTAGAGTGATACTCTCTTATCTTTAAGTTGTATGGCAGTGTGTTCCATATCCTCAAGAAAGCATGTATTCTATCATCTCCTAGCAACCTAAACATGTCCTCAAAATGTGAAATTTCCTGCTCTTGGGCAACAAGATATCTAAGTGCTAGCTGAGGATCATTTGCAATCAAATTATGGGTACTCATGAGGGTCATGGGATTTGATTGTTCAGCTCTGATCAGAAGAGGTTCAGTTTGCTCTCTTGCCAATATCATTTTCATCTCAGTAGCCCTTGACTCCTCATGGTTCATCCATGATGCCAAAGCCATTAATTGTAAATCTCCTATCTTGGCATTAGGGTCTCATACATTCATGTCTACGAGGGCCATGTTGTGCAAATAAAACTCAACCATTTTGGCCCTATCTTCTAGTGTACTTTGATCACAAAGATCAATAAACTGCCTGTAGTCGTGAAATGTTATGGTTCCTCTCTGTGCTAGGGTCTTAATCTGAAATTGTAGCCACTATTATTTAAGGTATAGAGCATAGGATTTTGTTGGCATCCTACACTAGATTGCTTCCAAAGAGAGACTAACCATACATGCGAATTGATTCTCTCTTTCTTGCAGTTATCCCCTCAACCATGAATTTTCTGTCTCTAGTTGATTTCTCATTATGGCTTCTTTGTCCCTCAAGCCACTTAGCTCTTTGCCTATTTGCTTGAGTTTCTCTACCATGTGCCCAATGTCTTCCACCCTTTTGATTTGGCAATCTGCATCCATCGTTGAGTTCTGGCCCTTTCCTTCTCAAGCTCAAAGAACAGTGGGATGGAAAATTTTTGAGGTATGACCTTGCCTCCTTCAATAAACCGGTAATAGGAGTCCAGGTTAGGTTGGGGGCTGGGTTATTTTGTCTTTGGGTCCTCTTCTTTAGTTTCTTGTTGCTCCCCTACCTTCCTTTCCAATTTCTATGCTTCCTATAGGTTCAATAGAGTATCCTGTAGGACTGTTTTTGCTTCCTATAGATTTTGATGTGTATCTTGTAGGATTGCCTTTCCACTGGAGGAAGTTGATCTAGTAGTAGGCCTTCTCACATAGGTGATAGGGGACTTAGGGGAAGGAATTTTCTTCTTTTGTGTAGGGGAGTCTTCAATCACAATAGGAATTTTGGTTGTTGCTTGGGGTTTCCCTTGTTTTATTCTTGTGATTTTTCTTGTCCTGAAATATAATGGGGTCTACCTCTGTCTTTGTTCCTTTTTTCTTGATTTGGGTGCTAAGAGCAGTGAGGGCAGCTGCTACATCTCTCTCGGTGGCTTCTAGAGACACCCTAGTGTTGTGGGGAAAAGTATCCGATGCGGATGACCCTATCCCTACTCTAAAGGTGACAGTCTTTAGCAACAACTGAAAGTAAAGTTTTGATGATTTCCTTTATGAAAGTACAGAGAGAATGAAGAAAGATTAACCAACCTGGTGTCTTTCGCTTAGTCGATCCTTGTCCTCTCTCTTTGTCTCTTGTTCCCAGCTCTTTGCTCTCTTTGCCGGTCCAGCTACACACAGATCCTGCACAAACAAGAGAGGAAACTACAAGATACAAGTACTCATAACTGATACATGGATTAGAGTGAATCAAATATACATGTAAATACAATACATCAATGCAATACAAGTATATAGGAGAACATGCAAAACTTTATTGATAGAAGTAACAGGGTTCTGAGAAGGTTACAACCAATGATGGCTCCAATCCAGCAGCACCTCCCCAGCAGCAAGAACTCTCCTCTTCACCTCTAGTAAAACAATCACCCAATAGCTCTAACTGTAAACCAACAGCACCTCCTTGCTTTACACAAAATTCCAGCCTCCTTAGACCTCATAGAAGAGCTCTATATATAGGATAGAAGAAGAAAGGATGAGTCAGCTTGAGGCTAGCATAGAGCTGACTAGTGTCCTCTCCCTCTTCAGTTAATCTTTAGTTCTTGAGTCCACTTGGAGATCCTTGCTTACACATGGTGATCAAGTACCTCTTACTCATCACAGGGCGAATCTCATGAACCAAGTGTCAGTTTGGAAACTTCCTGGGCAGTTGACACCTTGCAGAATGACTGTGCCACTTGGCCAATCTCGCCCAGCGCAGGTAGCCTTCATTAGATTTGACTTCCAGCGCAGGTACAAGGAGGAGCAGTTGCATTCCAGTGCAGATGCTCAGTGGAGCAGCTGACATGATCCAGAATTAGCCTGTTTTGAAGTGTTTTCAGGTGGAGAACTGATTGGAAGTGCTGTTGTTTGATGACCTTGTTCTTTTAGGGGTAAGAAAAACATGTTTAGGGACTGAGGATCCCTGTAATTATTGACATTTCATGCTCCATGTCACGAGGCACAAAAATGTCTATAACAGTTGCCCCCTAAAGTATGAGGCCGTTTATCGGGTGAAATGCTTTATCTAGAGGGTCCGAAGTTCATTCCAGTGCTAAGGAGGCGCCCTGTAATACAATACAATACAATACATTATTTTTCATTCTGTTTTCATGATCTAGCTGAGGCGGGCATTCCCATGCTCAGCTTTATAAATACATTTTGGTACATATGACAGACGATCGTCTGAAGGTAGACTGATAATTTTCTGCTGAAATTATCACCCTTTGAATAGGATGATCATCTGCTGCAATGATGTACATGGCAAATGCTTTTATATTTCCTGAATATATATCGCAGCCCGGATGGATGAAACTAGATCCGGGGTCTTCAAACTCGTTCGATCTTCACTCAGTACAAGTCGATCCATGTGAGAATTTCGCTGAAGTCGAACATGGAAAGACATCGCTTGATTACCGGTCAATAATGAAAACCGTTAACAAGCGCGAGAGGAATCACCAATAATGACGATGACCCTCAAGGTACCGCAGTACAATTCACGTGGCGTGAATAAAGGACTTGGCGTCGAACGCCATGCAAAATCTTCTGGTCGAAGGTCATTGATGTATACCTGTCGCCGGAAGTGAGAAACTTGCCATTGAGGCATGCAAGCTTCAAAGTACTGATGGGGGTGTTCCTAGATCAACTTCTTGGATAATGAGCTGAAGTCGACAAGAAGCGATCTGTCAAAGGAGGGCCTTAATGAATCCCACATCAATGACACGGAACGGAGCTAATGATTTTAGTGGAGGTGAAAACAAACTGTGACATATGATTCAGGGTGGTGATCATGAATGGATGAAGGATAATGTATGGCAGTGGATGGGACACGGTTGACACTTTCAGAATGACCCCTCTTGAACATATAACGACACTGATGCGATGGATCGGTAGCATTACCCCAAATGTGGATGGTTTGGCGAGGACCATGGTGATGAGACCGGTGAATGAAACAACCCAACCCGATGTGGTACGGAGGAAAAGTGTCATGTTCAAGAGTGACTTGCTACCTTTAAACTTTGATGTTCTCCCAATTTTTCCCCAGTCATTTCTGATCAGTACCTCTTTATTTTTGTCAAGCTTGAGGAGGATAACATATGCTTGTTTTATAACCTGCCCTTCGGGCAAACCCATCGCTATGATTTAACGAGCCTAGCGATAGGGAAACTCGTTCTCATCTAAAGACAAGTTTGTCGCTATTTAATCATTTTAACGAGTCTAACGACAAAGAAAACTCGGTCCTTTTCATTTTTAGAGAGTCTGAAAAGGTACAGAAAGTCAACTCCATGATTCCTTTTTCGTCATCTAATCCCTTAAGTCCGAAAAAGTATAAAACAATACAGAAGGGATGGCTATTCGGTACTTTTACGAGCTGAATAAGACAAGCACTCGATCTTTTTGTGTAATAATCCCTCAGGTCCAAAAATATTAAAATCTAGAGGAGGGATAGCTTTCAGTCGTTTTAACGAGCTAGAAGGCCAAAAACTCGGCAAACTTTTCATATTTTACGAGTCAGTGAAAAGAGCTCAAAGAAGACTCATCTTTTGAGGAACGAGTGATAAACAGGGATAGCAATTGATTCCAGGTACAAATTGGAATTTTCCAATCACAGTAGTGTCACAAGGATGGCTAGGTGAAATCACTCTTCGCAGCTGTTCCTCAAAAAGGGTAAACACACATATGGGGGTGAACGACCGGCCAAATGAAATGGAGGTGATGGATGAAAACACGACCAAGGCTTTTAAGGCTTATAAATTTACGATCGCAATGGTTATTTACCGAGATAGGTTCATTTTTTTAATGAGCTTGAACTTTGGCGGAAAAACTTTGCTCACACTTTTCTATTTTTTAACGAGCATAAATTCTGTGGTAAAACTGCTCGATTCATGGTCAAATTTAATTTTTTACTTTTACTAGCTTTTCTCTTTTCAAATGTAGTACTTCATCTTCAATTGCTGCAACAAATTTTGTTAGAAATGGACAATATTTGCATGAAAACGAGATTATAACCCTAATATTTAACTTTAAACTGTGTAAAAGTCATAAAAAAGGGTTTTTACCTCTCATTTACCATTTCATTTGCATTTTGCTTGTTGGAGCTCTGGAGGTGCCTCTTTTTCCTTGATTTTCACCAGCTGATTCCAGGAGATTCTGTGGACGATTTTCGGCGCCGTTTGGACCAGGTAGGAGCTAAACCTTAGCCCTTCACTTTCATGGTTTCCTTTTTCAGTTTCATGCATGTTTTTCAGGGTTTCTGAGCCCCAGGGGTTTCATCAGGGCGCCCTGGCATCAGCGCAGGTTCCCCTTTCGAAAATTGCGCTGTATTTCAGGCAACCTTAAGGCAGACTGCCTTACAGCGCAAGGGGAAGCCTCTCTGCCTGCGCTGGGCCTAGAAAAGCTGACCTTGCATGTGTTTTTTGATGATTTTTTCGCCAGATTTTCATCAAAATCAGGAACTTCTTCTCTTGTTTGCTTGCAGGGAACTTTGAACAAAATGTCCCTTACATGGCGAGAACGAGAACATGAAGCAGAGGACATGGTTGCACTCCATGACCCAGTCACGGTGAACGCGCTTCGGAACTGTGGCCTGCTGAAGTTCTTCCGTATCTCTAGCATGAGAGCACAGATTTCTTTACTGCAGTATATGCTTGATGCTTGGGATCCTGTTAACCAAGTATTCCAGATTAGGGGGAAGTCTTTCCCCTTGACCATAGAGGACATGTACTTCTTGACTGGGTTGTCAAGGCGGGGTGCCCCCATTTCTTTGTCAGGTACAGCTCGAGGGACTACTTCCACCAGAGACTATATCCATCAGTATTGCCGGGAAGGTTCACAGCCGAGCAAAGACGGCAAGATCAACATCCGTGACATCACTGACAGGTATCTCAGGTCCATTCTGTTTACTATTGGTAGGATGGCCGGTAGCGCAGCTTTACATGTTGCCAACAGATCTTACATGCAGCACGCCTTGGAGTGTCTCCAACCGAAAGTGTTTAACTGGTGTGATGCAGTACTTGTTCAGATGAAAAGTCAATTGACCAAGGTAAAGGACGGGGGGCTGAAGAACTTTGGTTTTGGTTCTATTCTGACTGCCTTTGTCTTGGAGAAAATCCCATTGATGCAACCTCAGTACATCTTGCTCGATTTACCTTCTCCGACCGAGCCACGCATGCAGAGGTGGGTTGACCATATGTCCCGGCATGCTGGTCAACCTCATATTACTTTCACTGAGTCCTTCTTTAGGTGGTTCGAGCGTCAGGAGATGGCATTTTCCGAGTATCCATACGTGGGTATGGACTACCGAGGTGATCCGGACTTGGTGCTTCCGGATGGCGAGCAATGGGGCGCTATTGGTAAAATCTCTGACCATATCACTGTTTATTGTTTTTATTCATGATGTTACTGTTCAAACTAATCAAACTCTTGGGTGCATGCAGATGTTGGTCCTGTTCGTCCAGTAGCTCGTCCACGATCGCCAGTTGCTGCCCCAGCAGCAGAGCCTGCTAGGAGAGTTGTTATTCGCGACCTTGGTGATATTGAGATACTTGCAGCTGTGCAGGAGCAGGTTGAGAGCCTTACTCGTGGTCTTCCGGATGTACAGATTGACGAGTTACCTTTACAGTTGCAGCGGCACACTATTGGCGTGCCTAGATGATGGACTCGTCTCTTGCGCATGATCGCACAGACCGTGACGTACTTTCATGAGCACCACTAGGCTAGGGTGCCCCCTAGCATCTTTTTGAGTTCTAGGTCATATGACCAATTTTGTTTTGATTACAGCACATTATGTACAAACTATAAACAGCTTTATATATTTTGATTTTCGGAGTTTATTTCAGTTTATTTGTGATCCACTTACATAGCACCGATGCATCTCTTTTTTTATATATGTTGTAAATGTCTATCTAATACATAGTTTGCTAATGAATCTGTTAATGTGTTCAAGTTTCTGGAAATATGTTGGTATTGAATTGAATCAAACTCTCTTTCCAAAATCTTAACTTTTAGAAACATACGATAAATAGCTGGATTGCGGACGGAATATATACCAGTGAGTTGTAGTATCACAAGTTGTGAGTCTAGCCTGACAATTAGTCGGCGTATACCATGAGCGATGGTATCAGAGAGGAGTTCAATCAACGCACTATACTCAGCGATATTGTTCGTTGATCGTCCAATACACACACCTCTGAAACTCACTAACTCGCCGCTTGGATCAAAAATGGCCCAGGCTGCGGAGGACAAATTCCGCGTACTACGACTCGCTCCGTCGGCATATCCCACATATGTATCAGAATAATTCGACATCTGCAACAAACGAGAAGGGTGGATTACTTAACCGAAACAAACATTTTAGCGAAAACAAAATACAACAAAAGCACTCAGGTTACTATTTAGGCTTAGTAACGCTTGAGGTACAACCCGTTACGGGGTTGCGCCAGTGGTATTCCGTCATAATCCATTAACTCGTAGGCTCCTTTTGCTAACACCCTTTTAACAATATAGGGACCCATCCATAAGGACTGAAATTTTCCTGCTCCTAATTTATCGGATTCTTGGTCGTAAAGCAAAACCAAGTCACCCTCAGAGAAGTTGCGAGGTTTGACATTTTTGTCGAACTGTGCTTTGACTCGTTTCTTATGGGCCTCGTTCGCCAAAGCGGCATCACGACTGTTTTCATCCAACTGGATCAATTCCAGGAAACGAGCCTCTTCTTCTGAGGTTCCGGGGAGGAGGTCAATTGCGAGTTTAAGAGATGAAATTTCGCACTGGATCGGTAAGACTGCCTCCAGGCCATACACCAATTGGAATGGTGTGAACCCAGTGGCGTTCTTTACTGAGGTTCAGTAAGCCCATAATGCTGAGTAAAGGATTAGATGCCATCTTCTTTTGTGAACCCCGATCATCCTTTGCAACATTCGCTTCAGGACCTTGTTGATTGCCTCAACTTGTCCGTTGGCTTGTGGATAATACGGGGTAGAGCTGTCGTGCGATAGCCCTAGTTTGGCAGCTAATTCAACCATCATGTGATTGCGAAAATGCGATCCATGATCTGTCACTATAGCTTGCGGAACGCCGAACCTGGCGACTACATGATTGAAAAAGAAAAGGGCAGCTGTTTCACCAGTGTTATCCAATGTAGGCATCGCCTCGGCCCATTTGGTAAAATAGTCAACAGCGACTATAATATACCCATGCCCCCGGTCGAGGTGGGGTTACATTGCATGAAATCGATGCCCCACTTGGCGAAGGGCCCAACAGCAACTATCGGCTGTAAGGGTGCGGGTGGTCTTCTGGTTTTGCTATCAAAGATCTGACATGCATGGCAACTTCTGACAGCTATTATGCAATCTTTAAACATAGTTGGCCAGAAATATCCTGCTCGTAAGATCCTTTGTGCTGTTGCATATCCAGATTGATGCCCCCCGCACGCGCCTGAATGACAATCATTCAGGGCTTTTTCGGCCTCCTCATGGGTAAGGCACCTCCTTAGAACCGTATCGACACCACGACGGTAAAGTGTATCACCGACGATCATGTAGTCTTTAGATTGGTATCGTATACGTTTCCGTTCCGAGTGTGAGGTATTAGGCCTAAAATTTTGGGTTTGGAGATAAGCAATGATGTCTCCATACCACTCATCGCTTACTGATATCAGAAACAAATTTTCATCCATGATTGACTCTTCTGATGTTTCATCGTTGGATGACGATGGGAGATCGCATAATAATTCCGCGAAAACTAGAGCTTTCTTCGATTTGGATTTTACAAAATCTAAATCGAACTCTTGAAGGATGGCTATCTATTTTGAATATTTGCCCCCAAGCAACTGTCGCGACAGTATATACGTCATGGGGTTGCAATCTGACAGAATGGTAGTTTTCCTAAAGAGGACATAATGTCGAAACCTTTGAATCGCTTGAACAGCAGCAAGCGCTAGTTTTTCAACATAGGAATATTTACTTTCTGTGTCATTTAAGTTTTTACTTAAATAATAAATAGGGTGTTCAATTCCATCGACTTCTTGCACTAAGACCATCGCAATGGTCGTATCTGCTGCAGCTAGATACAGGTTAAAATCTCTTTGATAGTCCGGGGCGTACATTAATGATGCTCTTATTAGAGAATCTTTCAGAGCGTTAAAGGAAGCTTGCGCAACCTGGTCCCAGACAAAAGGTACATCCTTTTTCAAAAGACGAGTATAACCTTTGGCAAGTTCTGCGTAATTTGGAATGAACCTCCTCAGAAAGTTTGCTTTCCCTTGGAGTTTCTGAATCTGAAGCAAATTTGAAGGTGGAGGCAAATTAATGATTGCCTGAACCTTACAGGGGTCGAGACGAATCCCATCCTTAGAGACAACAAAGCCAAGTAAACGACCAGAACCGACGCAAAACACACACTTGTGCGGATTGAGCCTTATCTTGTAATGTCGGCAACGTAGAAATATTGCTCTCAAATGCCGCGGATGATCAGTCCGCTTCCGCGAATGAGCCGGAAGATCGTCGAGGTAAGGTTGAACGATGTTCTTGATGTCATGGAAGGCATAATTCATTGCCCTCTGAAACGTCGCCCCTGCATTCTTTAAACCAAAGGGTAATTTTCGATAAGCGAATGTGCCCCACGGACAAATAAATGCAGTCTTAGACTGGTCCTGTGGGCGGATATTTATTTGATTATACCCGGAAAATCCATCCATGAAGGAAAAGATTTCACATCCGGCGCATTCATCAATTATCTGGTCGATGAAGGGTGTAGGGTAGTTGTCCTTTGGACAAGCTTTGTTTACATCCCTATAGTCGACGCACACTCTTATCGTCCCTTGTTTTTTCATAACAGGGACAATATTCGATACCCAATCGGTTAGAGGAACCGGGTAGATGAATCCAGCATGGAGAAGTTTTTCAACTTCCGCTTTAATGGCAGCGGCTTTCTTCGGATGTACCTACCGAAGCCGTTGTCTTACTGGTTTGACATCAGGATACATTTTAATCTCATGTTCAACTATGCTCGAGTCAATGCCTGGCATTTCATCATATGACCATGCAAAGACATCTCTAAATTCGCGAAAGAGAGCACTATATATTTCCAGTTCTGAAGGGGAACAACTTTTGCCGACATGAATATTCTCAACAACATCAGATTTTGTCGAGATGTTTATGGCTACGGTCTCTTCAATATTGGATAGGTTTCTCTCTGAATCCACCGTGTTTACAGTATTTGTTAGGAATTCAAACACTGAAGGGTGATATAGGTCGTGATGAGTTTCTTCTTCACACTCTGGAAGAAGGGAACGATGGTGGTGATCATTCCATGGTGCCCCCTCAATCATCATTGATTGTAAGATTCCTTCGTCAGTCCCATGAACTTTTGACCATGGATCTAATGGGGTACCATATTCTTCGGACCTATCTACCCAAACGCTTGACGAGCGTTCATTTGGGCTCGCCTCCCATGCCTGAAACATTGATTGCTACAATATTTCAATAGGGCTAGGTGGCAATACCACTTGATGATCCATGACGACTTTGTCTTCTGCGACCTTTGACGAAGATACCATGTTGCATGTTGCTACAAACGGGATATTCCCTTCATGGAAAGGAGGTGGCAACGCGAAAGTTCCCATCATTGTGGGATCTTTTAGCAAGCCTACTCCTATATCTTTTATTGAATGGTCGCTCCCATGGATCAGGGGAATGCTTCCAGTAACTTGTGAAATATTAGGGAGGAAATTCTGTTGGTCGACGATCGTAATCCCTCCTTCAAACGGGAATGCGATCTTCCTAAAATATGTCGACACTACAGCTGCCATGGCATATATCCATGGTCTTCCCAGTAGGATGTTATAGTCAAGATTGCCATCAATGACTTCAACATCAATCTCTACTGTTTTTCCTCCTAGTTCAACCTTAAAGTTATTTAGGATACCGTACGGAGTGTACGACCTACCGTCAAATGCTTTCAATGTCGTCGAAGATCGCGACAAGGTTGGAGATCCAAGAGTTTTCCAGCAACTCATCGACATGATACATGTCGATGCGCCCTCATCAATAATCGTTCTATGAACAGTTTTGTTGAGTGCTTTCACTTGAATAAGGAAAGCTAATTGCGCTGGCAACTGAGGATCATATCCTTTGTGATCAAAGGATACAAGATTGGAATCTTTGGGATCCACTCCACCAATTGCTGATAACAATGCCTGTCTTTGGGATGGGCAATTTTGTAGTACTTCAAGAGTCGACATAGCAGATGGCGATTGGGCCAAATCCTCCACTATATTGTAGTGTTGCGCCGCTCTAGCGCGAGGGTTGAATGTCGACTTGTGGACTACTCCCTTAGGCGGCTTTATTGTTAATTCATGCGTGAGTGGGGGTACAACTTCTGCCGAAGTTGTTGTCGAACTACTGGGTTGATCTTTCCCTTTGTCGTTCGACACCGGCGGATTCCCATAATCTTTATTCCTAGTCGAGATCAAAGCATCATTTTGCTTAGAAACAGACAACATAAGCACTTGAGACGGAGAAGCATTTCCACTATCAACCATATTTTGACCTGGGGTGGGAAATGGATCAGTCAACACAGCTGAAGTTTGGGAACTTTTAAAGAACCTCTTTAACTCAGCTTTGAACGGACAGTTCTTTGTTGAATGATTTTCATCGCATATTTGACATGGAGGAAATTGTTTCCCTTGCCCAGGAGGGTTTGAAGAAGTTTTTTGAGGGGATGACCCACCTTGTTTCTTCTTCTTCCCTTTGTTTTGTTTCTTCTTGCTTCCTGGTTGATTGGAGTTTTTGTCTTTATCCGTAGATACAACATTTACCTCCGAAGCAAGAATTTCTTGATTTGCTTTTTGATTCGAAGTCTTACGGGCTTTCTTATTCGAATCCCTTATCGACTTAGCGTTTGCAGTTCCAATCACGCCATCACCGGCATGAGAGTCACTATTCGATCCGGGAGGAGGAGGGATTGAAAATTCCGGTCTGGGGGCATCAGGTATCTTATCATAGAGCATGCCCGACTGAGTATACACTAAGTCAAAATATTGAGCACGAGCAATCACTTGCTCTTCTGTTACGACACCTCCCTTGGCCACATCTTCTGTTATTGCCGGCAGAAGCGACTTTATAAACCACTCAGCTAATAGCTGATCTGGAACATAGGTTTTTACCATTCTGCGACGACGACGCCACTCATGTATATGATTAGATATATGTGTGGCTGTTGTCTGCTTGAAATTGGTCAAGATCTCTGTCCCAGTTTCGTACCTTATAGGTAACTGAAAGTGTGTTAAGAAAGTCATGGCTAGGGAACTAAAATTGTCGAAAGAAGCTCTAGGTAATTCAATATACCATTTGGCCGCCGGACCAGTCAATGTCCTCTGGAAAAGACGAAGCCTTATCGAATCATCATTCAAGGTATTCAACGAACACCACAGATGGAATGTCATCACATGATTCGACGGGTCTTCGCCCGGATTTCCATTGAATTTAGGAATGTCCGAAGGAAGTTTGTGAGGAATCGCTGGCCACCAATGGGCATAAGCGATTGGATCGTTCGTCAATCGATGTAAATCTGGTAATTCTAAGGTCGCCACGAATGGCAACTGCTGATTCAGGTTTGGCGAGGCGTACCCAGGATATGATGGAATCGCCTGAGCAGTAGGTCTTTGCACACCAGTATAATGCAACTGATGTTGATATGACTGATATGGTTGGTGGGCTTGGCCACTGTAAAGTGGTTGGTTTAACCCATTCTGAATATAGGGTTGTCCACTATTTGCAAAGATCTGTTGCTCAGACCCCTGGTACACCTGTTGAAACTGAGGTTGTTGGTATTGCACCATCCATGGTTGTGAAGCCATGTTTTGTTGTGCGACACTAACCGACGGACCAAGATGCGGGGTTATGGTTCCCGTTTGTATCTGTGTCGTCCCGGCAGTTGGCGATTGTGGTTGTGTTGCAGGGTCAATAGGCTGTTGCATTACAACTTGGGGTTGACATACAACATGCATCGATTGAACTTGCGACACGGTTACAATTGCTGGCGTCGTCGGGATACTAGACATAGGTACACATTGTTGCATGGAATATACAACTCTTGGTTGTTGGGGTAACATAGGTACCCAACCACTCGTCGTTACTTCAGTCAAACCTGAATGTGGTTGAAAACTGCCGTATGGGTATCCCCCCGAAAGGGGAAGTGAAAGGGCATATTGCCCCCCATACGGTAACAATCCGGAGCTCAAGGGTATAGATGGCCTTTGAGGACTGGATGGCCCAAACTGATTCCCAAAGGGATCAATTTGTCTCGTTTCAACATAAGAATTACCGGGTATTATACCGGAAGAACAAACTGGAACAGACCAAGTTGTCATAATAGTCCCTGGGTGGACTCCTTCTAGTTGATGAGAACTAGTTGGGACAGATGGTATGCCGGCAAACATCGTTGGAGTGGCAGCAGGAGCTTCTGCTATCGCTGTGTCATTTGGCACAGTCCTAGATGTCGACGGTTGTTCAGACATTTTAAGTCTATCCAATAAACTTCCTAACGATTCTTCAGGAACTTCCTGTGGCGATGGACAAACTTCTGATGCAGAAGGAAAAAGAGTGGTACCTACTCCAAAATGAATTGGAGTATTTGCTTGCTGGTCCTCTACGATTTCCTCTATTGCAATCAGACCAGGAGGAAGAGGAAGACCGTCAGGTCCGTAAAAGATTTATGGTGCCGAAGAAGGGGTTGCTTCGACAGCGACAGTCGTTTGAACAACAAGACTCTGTGGACCGGTTTCAGATGGAACTGGTTCAGTTATGCAAGTACTTGTCTTCAGACTAGGATCAGTACCACTGTCCTTCTGTTGCTGTTGAACTTCTTCAATAGAGGCAGGGATTCAAGAAATATTGGGAGTGACCAGAATCTCAGATGTTGTTGGAACTTCCGTTCTAACTTTAAAAGGAGATTTTGACCTGGTCAAGCGAGTTCGCTTCGTCCGTACTACTCTCGGTTCCGGAGACAAAGGCGGTTGACTCGCAAGCCTCCCTGAATGACGGGGTTTTAATTGACTTTCCTCCACGGTTGCGGATTACTTGATCAACTAAAATACAAAAAGGGGAATTATGTTTCCGTATTGAATGAATTTTATTAGACGCTTTTAGACACAACTTTGCTTTTTCATGTTTTAAGAGTCGAGAAAAAGCTAAAGATGACTCTAGTCGCCTTCGATGTATTAACGAGCCCGAAGTGACAAATGCTCGGCTGGACCTTTTCAGTTATAGAGTTTGAAAAGGGCCAAAAGAAACTGCTCTGGAGATCTAGGCAGAGGGTGTGCCAAACCTTTCGCGAAACCACAGAATACGTTTTACGGTACGGGTGGTCGATCTTCGTGAATGCTGTGTTCACTGCATCGCGATCAATAGGGCGGTCGACACGGCTTCCTAAGGATAAAGGATAAAAGCCTATAGGGGTCTCCCAATATACGCGACGGTACGCGGGAGCTCAAGTCCGTATTAGTGCCACCGACTCTCAGGAGGAATCACCCACCTTCGTAGAGATCGACAGTCACTACGTTTAACGACGCCGGAACACATCTCTACCTAGACCTCTACTGTGAGCGTTATGTTACAATGTGTTTTTAGATTCATTCAATATATTTTAAGTTGATCTTGTTTATCAGTTTGTCTTTCAGGATCACCACGAGATGTATTGGTACGAATTCCTAAATGCAGCTAAAATGATAAGCAAGCTTTCACAATCTTTTTAGCTTTGAAAATCCTAACTACTGAGGGGAGAGAAAAACAATATCTTTCCACACAGAGCACAAAGCACAAACTAATGCACTTTCTCCTAGATCAGACACACAAACTTATCAAAAATGCAAATGCAAGATGCATGTATTTCTTTTCTTTTCCTTTAATGTTGATGTAGACAAAAGGAAAACTGTTGTATGACTTTCGAATTCAATTTGAAGCGTAAACAAACAAGCTTTGTCTAAATGAAAAGACGCTTTACAAGTACTTGTTTTAACACTAAAAATATACGAATTCAAACCATAAGATGAAAAACAAACAAACTCAAACAGCCATGAACAGTAATAAAACTAGCTCTTAAGATCACAAAGACACTTTTACAGTTCAGGATCTAAGAGGTCACAACTATACTGGTTCGCTTTTCACAATGGGAAACTGTAACTGAAACAAGAAACACTGAAAGAACATTCACAGTTTCATCACACAACTGAGGCGGAATAATGTCAAGGAGAAGTGGTTTACAGCAAGTACAATGACCAGCAAGCAATCAGCAAAAAATCAGTGAAAACAGGGCCAAGACACAAAGGGAAAACTGAGCAAGACAATGGCTAACTGGACCAGCGCAGGCTCTCGTCTGTCAGTTTGACTCTCAGTGCAGTTCCCGAAGGGAGTACCTGCGCTGTAATGCAGACTGCCTGTGGACAGCCTGCTCTGGGACACGAGAGTTGCGTCTACAAAGTTTTCCGGGTCATAAAAAGCTCAAAAATGCACTGTTTTTGCTGAAATAAAAAGCTATAGGTCAAGTACAGGCTAAGGGATGATCAAGAGGATGAAAATATATCACAAAGAGTAAAGAGTATTTTGTAGATAAGCTCTTCAAATCTTGAATTTGCTCAGCAAATGAGCAAGAGTAGCAGTCCCTCTACTTCGCTTTTGATATAGTCAAAAGCTTTTTGATTTGGTACTCTTTTCTTCAAGAAATGAATGGCAAAATACTACAAACACCAACAAGATACTAGGGTCCCCAGTGGAGTCGCCAGTTTGTTGTGGGGAAAAGTATCCGATGCGGATGACCCTATCCCTACTCTAAAGGTGACAGTCTTTAGCAACAACTGAAAGTAAAGTTTTGATGATTTCCTTTATGAAAGTACAGAGAGAATGAAGAAAGATTAACCAACCTGGTGTCTTTCGCTTAGTCGATCCTTGTCCTCTCTCTTTGTCTCTTGTTCCCAGCTCTTTTCTCTCTTTGTCGGTCCAGCTACACACAGATCCTGCACAAACAAGAGAGGAAACTACAAGATACAAGTACTCATAACTGATACATGGATTAGAGTGAATCAAATATACATGTAAATACAATACATCAATGCAATACAAGTATATAGGAGAACATGCAAAACTTTATTGATAGAAGTAACAGGGTTCTGAGAAGGTTACAACCAATGATGGCTCCAATCCAGCAGCACCTCCCCAGCAGCAAGAACTCTCCTCTTCACCTCTAGTAAAACAATCACCCAATAGCTCTAACTGTAAACCAACAACACCTCCTTGCTTTACACAAAATTCCAGCCTCCTTAGACCTCATAGAAGAGCTCTATATATAGGATAGAAGAAGAAAGGATGAGTCAGCTTGAGGCTGGCATAGAGCTGACTAGTGTCCTCTCCCTCTTCAGTTAATCTTCAGTTCTTGAGTCCACTTGGAGATCCTTGCTTACACATGGTGATCAAGTACCTCTTACTCATCACAGGGCGAATCTCATGAACCAAGTGTCAGTTTGGAAACTTCCTGGGCAGTTGACACCTTGCAGAATGACTGTGCCACTTGGCCAATCTCGCCCAGCGCAGGTAGCCTTCATTAGATTTGACTTCCAGCGCAGGTACAAGGAGGAGCAGTTGCATTCCAGCGCAGATGCTCAGTGGAGCAGCTGACATGATCCAGAATTAGCCTGTTTTGAAGTGTTTTCAGGTGGAGAACTGATTGGAAGTGCTGTTGTTTGATGACCTTGTTCTTTTAGGGGTAAGAACAACATGTTTAGGGACTGAGGATCCCTGTAATTATTGACATTTCATGCTCCATGTCGCGAGGCACAAAAATGTCTATAACACCTAGGTGACAACTCCTTGTTTTTTGTACCCTCTTTTCCATTGCCTTCTTTGTTATGCTCATAACTTGCAAAAAGATACCCAAATACAAAATATGCAAAGAAAGATACCCAGAACATAGAATAGTGAGAGACAACAGCGAATATTTTATTATTCAGAAAGCAACATTCACTGGCCTCTTCAAGGGGGCAACCTCCAATAGAGTAGAGCTTGATTCAAAAATAAGACACGATGCTCCTCGCAGGGAGTCTCTATCCTTTATATATGACTCATACATGCAATACCATGGATCAATACCATGGGTTTTATTAATACCATGTATCTAATACCATGGCCCATTTGCAACTAACTATCGTCCTATCATTAATTGTGGGTTAACCACTTACAATTATTAATATGGGCTTTATTGACTCTTTACTATGACTCGATCCCACTACATAAATAAGGGGGTTAGGGTGGGGCTGTAACATGCCATCCCCCTTAAGAATAGACTTGTCCTCAAGGCTAAAGCTGTGGAAACTGCTGAAGAATAGTGGCTAGTTCCCAAGTTGCAGCTTCTGGAGAGGTGTCTTTCCACTTGACGAAAACTTCCCTAATCATGCGGCTACGTAGATGCCTTACTCATGTGTTTAGGACCTGTTCAGGTTGGAGCCAGATTGACCCTTCCTCGTCCAATTCAGGTAGACTGGTTTGAATTCTACAATTGTTCCCAATCACTTTCTTGAGGCATGAGACATGGAAAACTGGATGGATTTTTGCAGTAGGTGGCAAAGCCAGTTTGTAGGCTACTTCTCCAATGCGCTAAAGTACTTGATATGGTCCGTAGAATTTTGGAGATAGTTTTTGACAACCCTTGTCTTTGAGTGATGTTTGCTTATATGGTTGCAACCTCAAAAAGACCTGATCCCCTTCTTGAAATTGGTGCTCTGAGCGATGCTGGTCTACCTGTTGCTTCATGCGGTTTTGAGCTTGATGAAGATTCTCTCTAAGATGGGCGAGCATGGTTGCGCGGTTTTGTAGGAGTTGATCCACTGCTTGTACCTTTGAGCCCCCCTTGATATAAGAAGTAGGGGAAGGAGGGAGTTGACCATATACTGCTTCATAGGGAGTCATTTTGGTGGTGGCATGATAGTTGGTGTTATACCACCATTCAGCCATAGGTAACCACTGTACCCAAAGATGTTGCTTTTCTAAAGTGAAACACCTAAGGTAGGTTTCCAGAAATTTGTTGACGGCTTCCGTTTGACCATCCGTTTGTGGATGATAAGAAGTACTGAGTTTTAGTTGGGTGCCTTTTAGCCTGAAGTGTTCCTGCCAAAAATTACTGGTGAAGATCGGGTCGCAATCGGACACAATAGAAGTGGGCATGCCATGCAATTTGAAGATCTGATCCATGAAAGATTGAGCGACCAAAGTCAGTGTAAATGGGTGGGGTAGGGCGTAGAAATGAGCATACTTCAAAAGTCTGTCCAAAACCACCATGATGACTGACTTGTTTCTTGACTTTGGAAGACCTGTAATGAAATCCATAGAAACCTCCGTCCATATTGCTGTCGGGATGGGAAACGGTTGTAATGTGCCTAGTGCTTTGACGGTCTCCCATTTATGGTGTTGATAGACATCACATTCTACTACAAAAGTGAGGATGTCATTTTTCATGTCTGTCTAAAAAAATGATCTTCTGGTGCGATCATATGTCTTCTGAAAGCCTGAATGTCCTACAATGGGGGATGAGTGAAATTCTACCAAAATGCGACTTTTGAGGGTGGATGTTGGTGATATTACGACTTTGTCCCTGTAGCGAAGAATCTCATCTTGCCACGAGTAGCCCTTGGTGGAATTTGGATCCGCCTACAATTGAGAAATGAGTTGGGAGAGCCCGGGATGTGAAAACCATTCCCTGCGAGCCTCTGCAATCCATTCTAGAATGGGAAGGGAAATTGCTAGCAGGGTACTTCCCTCCTCAAATTGGCGAGATAATGCATCTGCTACACTATTTTCTTGCCCTTTCTTGTAAATGATATCATAATCATATCCCAGCATTTTGGCGAGCCATTTATTTTGTTGTGGGGAGGATAGGTGTTGCTCCAAAAAATATTTAAGACTATGATGGTCTGTGCGGATTTGGAAATGTTGCCCCAATAAGTAAGGTCGCCAGGTCTCTACTGCATGTAAAATGGCCATCATTTCCTTCTCATAGGTGGATTGGCCCAGATTCTTCCCACTTAGTTATTGGCTTATGAAGGCCAAAGGTCGCCCTTCCTGTATTAAGACCGCCCCAATACCCGTACCCGAAGCATCAAATTCAATGACAAAAGATTTGGTGAAGTCAAGTAGTGCTAAGACTGGAGTGGAACACATGGAATTTTTGAGAGCTGTAAATGCCTATTGTGCATCCTCATTCCAGAAGAATGAATTTTTCTTCAGGAGTTGATTGAGGGGCTTCGCTATGCGACCATAATTGCGGAAAAATTTGCGATAATAGCTTGTGAGACCCAAAAATCCTCTCAAGCTCTTCAAGGTCTTAGGCTAAGGCCAATCCTGCATTGCCTGGATCTTTTTGGGGTCCACCTTGACACCTTCACACCCCATAATGTGGCCTAAATACTCAACTTCTTCCATGCAAAACGAACGCTTGGACATCTTGACAAATAATTTATGCTTGCGGAGCAGTTGCAAGAGTAGATCTACATGCTGAAGATGTGTGGCCCAAGTGCAACTATAGATGAGGATGTCATCGAAGAAGACAAGGACAAATTTCCTGAGATATGGTTTGAGAAGGTGGTTCATAAGGCTCTGAAAAGTAGATGGGGCATTACAAAGACCGAATGGCATGACTAGGAACTCATAATGGCCTTCATGAGTTCGGAAAGCAGTCTTTGGAATGTCGACTTCCTTCATGCGAATTTGGTGGTAGCCTGAGTGAAGATCCAACTTAGTGAAGAATTGAGCCCCATTGAATTCATCGAGCAAATCATCAACCACTGGGATGGAAATTTATCTTTGACTGTCAACTTATTGAGGGCCCTGAAGTTTGGACACATCCGCCACTCCCCATCTTTCTTGAGAACCATGACCACCGGTGATGAATAAGGACTAATGCTGGGACGAATGACACCTGCTTCCAAAAGTTCCTTGATTATTTTTTCTATTTCATTCTTTTGGGTGAACGAATATCTGTATGGGCGCACATTTGGGGGTTGGGTCCCTGGAACCAAGGTGATGCTATGATCATGTTCCCCTCTCGAGGGTGGAAGCTCATGAGGCTTGTAAAAGACCGATAGATGGTTATTTAAAATCTATTTCATCTCAGGATGAATCGGCAGAGACTTGGTTTCGACTGCCTGGATGGCATTAAATTGAGCTATAACTTCATGATGGCCCTTTTTTAGCAATTTTTCCATCCTATGCGAGCTGATGATAGAGGGAGCTCCCGCCTTGTTGTGGGGAAAAATGCCTATGCAGGACGATCCTATCCACCTAAGGTGTGACAGTGCCTTAGCAACAAACAGAGACAGCTATTCTGGTTTCTTCCTTTATGAAATGTGAAAGAAGAGAGATCAATAGACTTACCGGTGTCTTCCGTTTGTCCCTCGATCCAGTCTCTCTTCTCTTTGGGAGTTCACAGCTACTTTCCTTCTCACTCGCCCAACTTCAACGGGTTCCTGTAAGATCACAAGAGAACAACTACTTGCGACAAGAGAACAACTACTTGCGACAAGAGAAGAACACTACACAAAGACAGATATTCACATTCATAACTAGTTTAGGATTAGAAATAAACTAAACATACTAATGCATTCATACATCAAAAATACATCATCATATAGGAGAAACCAAGATAGCTTTATTGATGAATAACAAGGTTCAGGAAGAGATACAACCCAGAGGGCTCCAATCCAGCATCTCCTTCCCAGCAAATGGAATTCCTATCTTCACCCCCTTCAAAGCATTAAGCGCCCAATGATTCCAATCTCAAACCAACAGCAATTCTTTGCAATAACAAAATTCCAGCCTCTAGATCTCATGGAGGAGAGATCCATATATAGATGTTTGGAGAGAGGATGAGTCAGCTTGAGATCTGACTAGTGTCCTCTCCCTCTGTCAGTTCTTGAGTCCACTTGGAGGTTCTTGCTTCCACTTGGAGATTTGGAACCTCTTACTCATCACCAGTCGAATTCCCTGAGGCAAGTGTCATTTTGGAAGCTTCCTGGGTTTTGACACCTTGAGAAATGAGCCTGCCACATGTCCATTCTCGTCCAAAAATACATTAGCATATAGGAGAAACCAAGATAGCTTTATTGATGAATAACAAGGTTCAGGAAGAGATACAACCCATAGGGCTCCAATCCAACATCTCCTTCCCAGCAAATGGAATTCCTATCTTCACCCCCTTTCAAAGCATTAAGCACCCAATGATTCCAATCTCAAGCCAACAACAATTCTTTGCAATAACAAAATTCCAGCCCCCAGATCTCGTGGAGGAGAGATCCATATATAGATGTTTGGAGAGAGGATGAGTCAGCTTGAGATCTGACTAGCTGGGGAGATTTGTTTAGTCATTTTATTTGTGTTTCTATCATTGTTTATTTCATAGACTTGACAGCAACAATCGAACTGCATCTGCCTTTCCCGAATGCAAAGTAGACAGTTGCTGCTTTGATCCAATCACTGGACTTGTCTATGATCTGAACAATGGACTCACAAATGATTTGATGATCCTTTATGATAGATCTTAGTACCCCCTCAAAGCATCCCTTTGATTTTACCTTGCTTGTTGCTTTTATTTGGCCTAAAACAGTGAATTAAATAGCAATCTGTGACCCAGAACCTGTGGGAAACGAGAGTTTCTCCTTCAGCGCAGACCCAGTGAAGGGATTCTGCATTTCAACGCAGTTCCCGTGAAGGCTACCTGCGCTGAATGTCAAAACCCCTGTGTTGAGGTTGCGCTGAACCAGTTTGCCCTTGTGCAGTTAGGGTTCTCTGCTATGTTTTGCCTTGTATTGATCTCTGATTTTTGCAACCTGTAACCAGCCTGAAAAGAAGAACAGAATAGCTACAAAATAGGCTGGAATAGCTGGATTGCGAACGGAATATATACCATTGAGTTGTAGTATTACGAGTTGTGAGTCTAACCTGATAATTAGTCGGCGTATACCATGGGTTAAGATTTTGGAAAGACAATTTGATTCAATTCAATACCAGCATATTTCCAGAAACTTAAACACATTAACCGACTCATTAGCAAACTATGTGTTAGATAGACATTTGCGACATTTATAAAAAGAGACACATCATCAATGTTGTACATATGGATCATATAACTCAACCAGAATAAAACTCGAAAATCAAAATATATATATAAGCTGTTTATCGTTTATACATAATGTTCTGTAACCAAGACAAAATCGGTCATATGACCCAAAACTCAAAAATGCTAGGAGGCACCCTAGCCTAGTGATGCTCATGATAGCACGTCATGGCCTGTGCAATCATGCGTAAGAGACGAGTCCATCGTCTAGGCACACCAGTAGTATGCCGCTGCAACTGTAAAGGTAACTCATCAATCCTCACATCGGGAATGCCGAGAGTAAGGCTCTCAACCTGCTCCTGCACAGCTGTAAGGGTCTCAGCGACGTCAAGGTCACGGAGGATAACCCTCCCAGCAGTCTCCCCTGCTGGGGCAGCGACTGGTGCTCTCGGGCGAACTGCTGGACGAACAGGGCCAACATCTGCATGCACGCATGAGTTTGATTAAAGTCTTGATAGAATAAAGCACAAGGACATTATAAATAAGAATAGTAAATAGTAATATGGTCAAATATTTTACCAATAGCGCCCCACTGTTCGCCATCCAGTAGTACCAAGTCCGGATCGCCTCGGAAATCCATACCAACATATGGATACTCGGAATAGACCATCTCCTGACGCTCGAACCACCTGAAGAAGGTCTCAGTGAAAGAAATCTGAGATTGACCAGCATGCCTAGACATGTGATCAACCCATCTCTGTATGCGTGGCTCGGTAGGAGAAGGCAAGTCGAGTGCGATATACTGAGGCTGCATCAGTGGTATTTTCTCCAAGGCAAAGGCAGTCAGAATAGAACCAAATCCAAAGTTCTTCAGCTTCCCGTCCTTTACCTTGTTCAACTGACTTTTCATCTGAAGAAGTACTGCATCACACCAATTGAATACTTTCGGTTGGAGACACTCCAAGGCGTGCTGCACATAAGATCTGTTGGCAACATGAAGAGATGCGCTACCGGTCATCCTACCAATAGTATACAGAATGGACCTGAGAGACCTGTCAGTAATCTCACGGATAACAACCTTGCCGTCTCTACTCGGATGGGATCCTTCCCTGCAATACTGGCGGACATAATCTCTCACAGAGTCATTCCCTCGGGCCGAACCTGACAAAGAAATGGGGGCACCCCGCCTCGACAAACCAGTCAAGAAGTAAATGTCTACCACGGTCAAAGGGATGGATTTGCTCCTGATCTGAAATACTTGGTTGATAGGATCCCAAGCATCAAGCATATACTGCAGTAAGGAGATCTGTGCTCTCATACTATAGATACGGAAGAACTTCAATAGGCCACAGTTCCGCAGCGCGTTCACCGTGACAGGGTCATGGAGGGCAATCATGTCCTCTTCTTCATGTTCTCGTTCTCGCCATGTGAGGGTCATTTTGCTCAAAAGTCCCTGCAAAACAAACAAGAGAAAGAGTAAGATCCTGGATTTGATGAGAAACTGGCAAAATTTTCATCAAAAACTGTGCAACAGAACTGTTTTTCTATGCTCAACGCAACTGGCTAGTGTCCTACCTGCGTTGAAGGTCAGATTGCCTTCATGCAGCTTGACATTCAATGCAGGTTTCGAATGGACTACCTGCGCTGATGGCAGAGCGCCCTAACAAAACCCCAGGGGCTCAGGAGAACAGGAAAACAGGTACAGAATGGAAAAAGGAAACCATGAAAAGAAAGAGCTAAGGTTTAGCTCCTACCTGGTCCAAACGGCGCCGAAAATCGTCCGCAGAATCTCCCGGAATCAGCTGATGAAAATCAAGGGGGAAGAGGCACCTCCAAAGCTCCAACAAACCAAGTTCAAATGAAATGGTAAAATGAGAGGTAAAAACACCTTTTAATGGCTTTTTTACGTAGTTCAAAGCGAAATATTAGGGTTATAATATCATTTTCAAGCAAATGTTATTCATTTCTAACTAGTTTGATGTAGCAATTAAGGATACAGTACTATCTTTGAAAAGGGCAAAGCTAGTCATGGTAAAAATAAAAAATTTGACCATATAATTTCGAGCAGTTTTAGCACACAGTTCATGCTCGTTAAAAAATAAACGCAAGATCGAGCAGTTTTAGCACACAGTTCATGCTCGTTAAAAAATAAACGCAAGATCCGAGCAGTTTCAGTACATAGTTCATGCTCGTTAAAAAATAAACATAAGACCGAGCAAATGTTTCCACCCGCGTTTAAGCTCGTTAAAAAATGAACTATCCCGGTAAATAACCACTGTGAATGTAATATCATCAGCCATTAAAGCCTTGGTCGTGTTTGCACCATCACCTCCACTTTTCCATTGGCCGATCGTTCACCTCCATATGATTGTTTACCCATTTTGAGGAACAGCTGCGAAGAGTGATTTCACCTAGCCATCCTTGTGACACTGCCATGATTGGAAAATTCCAACCTGTACCTGGAATCAGCTGCTAACCCTGTTTATCACTCGTTCCTCAAAAGACGAGTCTTCTTTAAGCTCTTTTCAACTGACTCGTAAAATATGAAAAGATTGCCGAGTCCTTGGCCTTCCAGCTCGTTAAAGGGACAGGAAGAGCTATCCCTCCTCTAGATTTTAATCTTTTTGGACCTGAGGGATTATTGCACAAAAAGATCGAGCGCTTGTTTTATTCAGCTCGTTAAAACTATCGAAAACTCATCCCTTCTGTATTGTTTTATACTTTTTCGGACTTAAGGGATTAGATGACAAAAAAGGACTTTTGGAGTTAACTTTATGTACCTTTTCAGACTCCCTAAAAATGAAAAGGACCAAGTTATCTTTGTCGTTAGACTCATTAAAATCATTAAATAGCGACAAACTTGTCTTTAGACGAGAACGAGTTTCACTATCACTAGGCTCATTAAAATATAGCGATGGGCTTGCCCGAAGGGCAGGTTATAGAACAAGCATATGTTATCCTCCTCAAGCTTGACAAAAATAAAGAGGTACTGGTCAGCAATGACTGGGGAAAAATTGGGAGAAACTAAAGAAAACTTTGATGGTAGCAAGTCGCTCTTGAACATGACACTTTTCCTCCATACCACAATCGGGTTGGGTTGTTTCATTCACCGGTCACATCCATGGTCTTGCCACACCATCCATATTTGGGGTAATGCTACCGATCCATCGTATCAGTGTCGCCATATGTTCAAGAGAAGTCGTTCAGAAAAGTCAACCGTGTCCCATCCACTGCCATACATTATCCTTCATCCTTTCATGACCGCCACCCTGAATCATATGTCACAGATCGTTTTCACCTCCATTAAAATCATTAGCTCCGTTCCGTGTCACTGATGTGGGATTCATTAAGGCCCTCCTTTGATGGATCGCTTCTTGTCGACATCAGCTCATTATCCAAGAAGTTGATCTAGGAACAACCCCTTCAGTACTTTGAAGCTTGCATGCCTCAATGGCAAGTTTCTCACTTCCGGCGACAGGTATACATCAATGACCTTCGACCGAAAGATTTTGCGTGGTGTTCGACGCCAAGTCCTTTATTCACACCACGTGAATTGTACTGCAGTACCTTGAGGGTCATTATCATTATCGGTGATTCCTCTCGTGCTTGTTAACGGTTTACATCATTGACCGTAATCAAACGATGTCTTTCCATGTTCGACTTCAGAACATTTCTCACATGGATCGACTTGTACTTAGAGTGAAGATCGAACGAGTCTGAAGACCCCGGATCTAGTTTCATCCATCCGGGCTGCGATATATATTCAGGAAAGATAAAGACATTGACATGTACATCATTGCAGCAGATAATCATCCTACTCAAAGGATGATAATTTCATCAAAATTATCAGTCTACCATCAGACGATTGTCTGTTCTATGTACAGAAAAATGAATTTATAAAGCTGAGCATGGGAATGCCCGCCTCAGCTAGATCATGAAAGCAGTATGAAAAATAATGTATTGTATTGTATTGTATTACAGGTCTCCTCTCAGCATTGGATGAACTTCGGATCCCCCTGATAAAGCATTTCACCCGATAAACAGCCTCATACTTTAGGGGGCAACTGTTATAGACATTTTTGTGCCTTACAGCATTGAGCATGAAATGTCCATAATCTAAGGGAGCCAAAGTCCCTAAACATGTTGTTCCTACCCCTAGAGGAACAAGGCTAACAAACCACAGCAATTCACAGAAGTTCTCCACCCGAAACTGTTAAAAAACAAGTCAATTCAGGATCATTTCAGTGGCTACACTAGCTGTTTGTGCTGAATGTCAAAGCCAACACTGGCTACCTGTGTTGAATGTCAAAGGGAACACTGGCTACTTGCGCTGAACGAGAATGGACATGTGGCAGGCTCATTTCTCAAGGTGTCAAAAATGTCTATAACACGCCTGGAGTCCATGGAGGGTATGTGTGGAGTTGTTCTGCTTAAAACTCATATATAACTCCTATAAATCCATTGTGATTGGCCCAAGAGTGCGAATCCATTCAGCACTGAGGACAATGTCACACCCCCCATGTGTATGGCAAACATGTGAGTCTTCAACTGATAATCCCCCATTTGAAGTTTGACATTTTCACAGTAGCCTTCACATTTCATTGTGCCCCCATCCGCAATTTGGACTTGGAAGTTAGAAACTTCTCGTACAAAACAATGCACTGCTTCCGCGAATTTTTGATGGATGAAATTATGTGTACTTCCACTATCAATCAAGACTACGACTGGGCAATATTTAATAAAACCTTTGATTTTGAGAGTTCGAGGTGAAGAAATCCCTGCCAAAGCATGCAGCGAAATAACTAGTTCGTCAGGGACATTGTCCTTTTGGTTGTCCTCTTCTACCGCCTCATGTTCCTCTAGTGGTGGATCTTCCTCCGATGAGCTGTAATCAGTGGCATCAATTTAAAAAAAATTGGGCTCCTTGAATTTATGAGCTGGGGATTATTTTTCATCATAGTAGTAACATAATCCTTGCTTTCTTCTTTCGGCCATTTTTGCAGGTGACACCTTTTGAACCTTAAGCGTTTGAGTCGTGCTGTGAGCCTGTGGGTGGCAACCCTTAGCGGTGAAATTTGGCCAACTGTACTGGGCTGCTAATGCACGTTCCACGTTACGAGATACCTTGCAAGCCTCCGTCCATGTGGGAGGGTGGTGCATTAGGACGTGGGCTTTGATGGCTTCTTTAAGACCACTGATAAAACATTCCGTGTAGAACACATCTGAGAGACCCCTAGTGCGGAAGGCTAAGGCTTCAAAGGCTGTAACATTTTCATCCACTGTGCCAGTCTATCGGAGCTTAGTAAGATGACCCAAAAAACAAGATTCCTGGTCAAAGCGTTCTGTAAGAGCTTTTTTGAAGGTGGTCCAAGTCACAAAAGTTTCATTGCAATGTTGATGCCATTCCCACCATTGCCACCTTTCATTGTCCAAGTACATGCTCCCCACCATAAGCTGAGTCTCATTATCTAAGATGTTATTTAGATTGAAATACTGCTCCATTTGTGCTATCCATGTTGCCGGGTGAGAACCATCAAATTTATGCATATCCAACTTGGGAGGTCGCGGACGGGATTGTTGGTGGGAGCCCCAGAGGTGAAGAGAGTGGCTAGACTCACCCTCACTATGTCCATTGCCAATATACGCCTACTCATGGGCTTCCTCCTTGCCCTTCGGGATTATGCTCGGGATTATGCTAGTTAGTCTGTCAAGCTGAATTTGGAGGGATTGCGAGGATTGTTCAAGTTTGTCCATCCTCTCATTGGCCATAGCTTGAGCTCTAGTTTCTACCATGCACCAACTTGATGTTCTTGAAATTTGGGACCGACCAAAATTTTTTTCACTAAGAATTGAATGGTACCATCGTGCTCAGCTCGTCGTCCTGATTCTGATGGGCTAGATCACTAATAAGCACCCCAGTTTTTTTTGTTTTTTTTGAAAACTCCTAACGGAGTTTTACTCCTTCCTTAGGAACACTGTGGTAGCCGAATCCTCAAAATGTCAATGCTGCCAACAATCCTGCGAAAATCATGCCCCGGTATAGGAACCCCACACAACTACTCAGATCAGGTGGATTTGAGAGATTTGAATGGCGGATCGGATAGCTCTGAGCGGCGGAATAGATTGCTGCTGCGGATCTGATGGATCTAATAGATCAAAATGGCTGGTCGCTAACTTAGAACTGCGGGACTGGTGTCTGCTGCTGCTGCACCCCTTTGCGCGAGTGGATCTAGAAGAGATGATGCGTGATCCCAAGATAGAAAAGGGAACTATGGTCTCGAGGAGTGTCAGGTGATACAGATCGCAATATACATAAGGGTCTGACAGTAGTACTCGGCCCAATGTTTCAGGGCTCTAACTAAGGAGGATCAACCGTACCCTTAGCCGTACAACCCAACTACCCTATCTTACAGGCGAGTAATCTCTCCGAGTGCTATTCTCAGTGTACTATAGTACCAAGATGGCCGACGGGTTATCTATGGCTAGGTTGCAGAGGAGCTAAGGGGCTTTCGATATACCCAGAAGGTACTTGGAAGATAGTCCGTACGCGGTTCTGTCTAATGCGCTACTACTCGAAGGGGTACCCACAGCGGTTACAAGGGAGTCCAACAAGCATGACCACCTCTTGTATTTCTTGTGTGTGTGCCTCCCCAAATCTACAGGTTTATGCGCTCAATGACAGATCCTGTGGTTTAAAGACGCCGAAACAGGTCTCTAGCCAAAAAAAAAAATTGCTAAGAAATGGAGATCCCACTGGCCCTAGAAAGTGCTCTGATACCACTTGTTATGCTCATAACCTGCAAAAAATATACCCAAATACAGAATATGTGAAGAAAGATACCCAGAACATAGAATAGTGAGAGACAACAACAAATATTTTATTATTCAAAAAGCAATGTTCACTGGCCTCTTTGAGGGGGAAACCTCCAATAGAGCAGATCTCGATTCAAAAATAAGACATGATTCTCCTCGCAGGGAGTCTCTATCCTTTATATATGACTCATACATGCAATACCATGGATCAATACCATGGGTTTTATTAATACCATCTATCTAATACCATGGCCCATTTGCAACTAACTGTGGTCCCATCATTAATTGCGGGTTAACCACTTACAATTATTAATATGGGATTTATTGACTCTTTACTATGACTCAATCCCACTACATAAATAAGGGGGTTAGGGTGGGACCCTAACATTCTTCCTCTATGTCCTTCCTTTCTTCTTCTTCTTGTAGATCTTCATCATCTCTATCAGTTTCCTCCTTAACATCCTCCTTTGTTTCTTCATCATCCTCCTTCTCTTATCCCTCTTCTTCTTCATCTTTATCATGTTCTTCTGTGTCATCTCCTTCTTCATCCATCTCATCCTCATCTCCTTCTATATCTTCCTCTTCCTGCTTTACTTCTTCTTCACTGACAGTTGGACTAACATCATATGTGAGAGCTTTGATGTCATCGTCTGTTGGCGTGTCTCTGAAAACTAACCATGTTTTAGGAGTTATGAGGTTATTGAGGGAATCTTCTATAAGTATCCTAATTAACCCATGGTGACCTAACTGTTGGGAATTTCCCTCCTTCACTTTGATGCTTGAGTCTATGAGTGATTGAAGAACGAAGTATGGTATGCTGAACCTTTGGTGAGGGGGTGTTTCTGCTCCAAATCTCAATTCTTCAAGGATACTAAAGTGATAGCCATAGACCACACTATACCTACCCTCACATTAAATGTATTTTATCAGTTGGTATCTTACCTCATTCCATGGATATGGCATACTTTCCCTCCTTACTCCATTTTTGTCCTCAGTGGGTTCCTCACCTTCTAAAAAGAATTTCCTTTTGGCAACCTGGATATCTACTCTGTCTTCTTTCCTCCATGGTATTCCTAGGGGTAGTGTGGTGACTTTTCTGATGAGCTAAGGGGTGAGTTCTATAGAGAGGCCCCTTATTACAATAGTTGCATGGATTTTGGTGAGTGGAGTGAGGGAGAGAGCAAATTCTTGAGCCACCTCATCATCATACCCTCTGAATTTTTCGAAAAACCCCATCCAATTATGTCTTGTGAAGATTTCAAACACTTGGGGGTGTTGATGGATTCTCACAGTGTTGGTGGGTTCCCTCCTATTAAACCTTTCTATCATCTTATTGGTGAAGTTTGAGGAGATGAGAGTGGGTAGACGATTTCAAATTCAGAACCAAAACAGAGATGATTGTGTATGTAGTATCCTTACATAGTTGCTAAATTCACTCAAACTTAGAGGATTTCTGGTTCAATTACTTGTAAAGAGGGATGTAATTAGAGGGCCTACCTCTTTAGACTGTTTGCAGTGGCCAACTCGCGTGTTATCCCTTTTGAACTCTTCTCTGCTAATCCTGTAGATAGTCTTTGTGTATCCTATAGGAATTCCTGTGCATGATCCTATAGGAGTTCCTGTGAAATCCTTTAGGAATTCCTGTGTAGTAAAATGATGAAGTTTTTCTTCTGGTAGATTTCCTGGGTATGAGAGCGACCTGAGAGAGTGGGTTTCGAGGAAGTGAAATGCATGAATGCATGGGAACGATGTTTTATTTCCTCTTATGGTGATTCAGGGTGAGGTGGTGTGCTAGCAGCAAAGGTATGTTTCCATTTTTGGACCATTGGTCCCCACTACCACCTCATCATTCCCCACTCCTCATAATCAGATCCCACCTTATGCATCCAAAGTTTTAACCGCTTTTGTCCTACTCCTTCTCTATCTTTGAATTGATTGCAGCCATGTGTGAGAGGACATCATGTTGTGTATGTGTTAACTGAACGAAGGTGGCCAAGTTAACTAGCCACCTTTTCACTTATAAACAAACTATCTCGTAACCCTTACATTTTTTTGACTACATGATGCATATGAGAGAGCGAGCAGGATACTTACATGTGGTTCCAATGCTATGATGCAGTTGTCAAAGACTAGAGGTGTTGCTGTGTGTATTTGCTACATGCTATTCTTCTTCCTCCTCTTACTGTCTATTAATGGCTTCTTTGTTTGTGCAGGTACATGTGGTTGAAGTTATGATGTTGTTGCTTTGGAGCTCCTAGATGATCATGCTGAAGGCTTGTTGTTGGTATGATTGTTATTCTATGGAATAGGTTGCTATAGGATTTCCTACAGGATGTCCTGTAGCTGCTTCTCCCTTATAACTCTTTTATCATTCTTCTTGCTAGGGTTGTGAGGATGGAAAGAAGGAATAGGAGTCTGGAGAGAAAGGAATCCTCAGGTGATGCTCTTTATTCCTCCATGTTTCCCTTTTTTTGATGACTAGAAAAAAATTACTCTTGAAACAGATTTATTTATTTATTTTTAATGGTGAGTGTAGGGGTGATGATGGTGGACAAGTTATGGCGATTGAATGATGAAGAGGGTGAATTTCATTGGCCTAGAAAGTTATTCATTTTCCTTATGACTGCTTCTTTATGATTTCTGGGTCACTATAATTCCTACAGGATCATCCTGTAGGTTTTTAGGGGATCTTGTATAAAACACAGTCCCTTTATAAATTGAAGCAATGGAGTGGAAAAATGACAGAAATGATGGAGGAATGCATGGTAATGAGTGGAAAAATAAATATGTGCATGACAAGGGTCTCTTTTTGATCCTCATTTTCTTCTTGACCGTCCTTCTTGCTAACCTGAAAATGGAAATTCCATGATTTAATTTTACTTTTTTTTTGAAAAACAACTAAGCTTCCACTGAGAGGTTTTCACCCTAGCTATTTGCCTTGGGTGCCTCAAGAGAGGTTTTCACCCAAGGATCTTTCTTATTCTCTCTTTTCCTTTTTTTTTTTTTTTGTTTTGACACCACTGAGTCGCCTAAAGAGGTTTTCAACCCAATGATGGGACTCATGCACCCCATGGAGGTTTTCACCTGAGTCCTTATTCTTTTTTCTTCTTCTAAGTGATTTGATGAGGGAGGAGCTGGAACTTGCTCCACTATCATCACTATTTTATTTATATCATAATGAACTCTTGTTTTGATAGAGATCTCTTGTAAATTTTAAATCAGTGTCCATTAACAAGCAAAGGAATGGATTCTTCATCTATGGTTCTGATTTTCACTAAACCATTATCATGGCATCTTTCCACAACATAAGGTCCTATCCATCTTGTCCTTAACTTTCCCTTGAAGTCTTTATACCTAGAATCATATAGCAATGCCCAATCCCCTTCTTGAAATTGCTTCTCCTTGATATTTTTAGCATGACAGGTCTTCCTCTAAAGTTGAACTACCTCTGTATGTAGGAGGGCCTGCATTCTGAATTCATTCAAACCATTCAACTGGAACAATCTCTCTTTTTGTGCACTGCTGAGATCTAGATCTAGTTGGGCTACCATCCTTAATTTGTTATACTCAAATTCAGTTGACAGCAAGGCCTTTTTCCCATAGACCAGCTCATAGGGTGTGAATCTAGTGGTGGTCTTCCATGTGGTATTATAGGCCCAGATGGCCTCAACTAGTCTATCTGCCCAGTCCCTCCTGCTGCTTCTTACGACTTTGGTCAAGATGCCCTCCACTTACCCATTAGATTGTGGATGATAGGGAGTGGAGGTTCTATGCTTGATCTTGTGATGGCTGAGTAGGTCTTCAATCATGTTGGAGGTAAATTACCTACCTTGGTCTGTGACCAGCTCTCTAGGGTACCCAAATTTGTAGAATACATTATCCCTTAGGAACTCAACCACCTTCTCTTCTCTTGCCGCCTTAATTGCCTTAGTTTCAGCCCACTTAGTCAAATAATCAGTGCACACAATAATATATTGTTTTTGCTTGGAAGTAGGGTCAATAGGCCTAATGAAGTCCATGTCCCACTTGTCAAATGGCTCGAAAGTCACTTGAGGCTGCAAAAGGCATTTCATCTCTTGGAGTAGGCCTTCCCATCCTTTGGCACTGATCACAATGACTAGTATATTTTCTCACGTCTTGATGAAGAGTGGGCCAATAATAGCCTTCTTGTAACACTTTGAATGTTGTCCTCTTTGCTGCAAAGTTACCTCCATAAGGCCCATCATGACAGGTTAGAAGGATGTCAAAGAATTCCTCCTCCCTGACACACCTTCTCAAGATTTGATCTAGGTCAATTTTGAATAGATTTCCCCAATCCAAGTGAAGGGGGCACTTTTCCTGACTATCTTTCTCTTTTCTTTGGAGTACAAGTTTGGTGGGAACTGTGGTGATACCAAATAGTTTTCTATATCAACAAAACATGGAGAGAGAACTGAAATACCAAATAAATGCTCGTCTGGTAACTGGTCATCAACCATTCCTTCTTCACTTGCAGGAAAATTTACTCTAGACAAAAAGTCTGCAACAAAATTTTCCTTACCAGGCTTATCAACAATGGTTAGATCAAACTGTTGTAATAAAAGTAACCATCTTATAATTCGAGCATTCACATCTGGTTTTTTCATTAAATATTTGATTACAGCATGGTTAGTATGCACAAATGTTTGATAGCCTATAATATAATTCTTGAATTTGTTCAGTGAATGCACAACAAACAGGAGTTCCTTTTCAATCACTGTATAATTTAGTTCATCCTTTGATAAATTCTTACTGATAAAATAAATAGAATAAGGCAGTTTTTCATCTATCTGACCTAGGGCTACTCCTATGGCTTTGTGTGAGCCATCAGCATGAATATTAAAGGGGAGGGCCCAATTTGGGCCTTGGAGAATTGGTGCAGTGATTAACTTATCCTTTAGGATGTCTAAGGCCTCTTGATAGCTTTTTGACCATATAAACTCAGAGTCTTTGGCCAACAAACCAAATAAAGGAGAGGCCAACTTGCTGAAGTCCTTTATGAACCTTCGGTAGTATCCAACTAACCCTAGGAAACTTTTGACATCTCTCTACTTTTGAGGAAGTGGGACCCTTTGGATGATAGCTATTTTGTTTGGGTCCACCTGCAGTCCTTGCTGATATATTGAATGACCTAGCATGGTCCCTGCAGTCATTAATAATTCACATTTTTCAGGACTAAGAGACAGGTGCATTTTAATACATTTGTGCAGTACTTTTCCTAGGTTAGACAGGGCTTCTTGAAAATCACAGGCATAAGGTGTAAAATCATCCATATAAATATCCACAGCATCATGGACTAATTCGGTGAAAATACTCAGGACTGCTCTTTGGAAAGTGGCAGGAGAATTACATAGGAAAAAAGGAAGGACCCTATAGGCAAAAGTACCCCAAGGACAAGTGAATGTGGTTTTATCCTGATCTTCTGGGTAGATATGGATTTCGTTGTACCCACTGAATCCATGTAGGAAAGAGAAAAACCTTTTCCCTGCCAGGCCATCTATCACTTGGTCAATGAAGGGTAGAGGAAAATGATCCTTCTTTGTGGCTTTGTTCAACTCCCTAAAATCGACAAAAATTCTCCACTTACTATTTTTCTTGGGAACTAACACCAAAGGAGATACCCACTCACTATTACAGATAGGGTAAATGAATCCTACATCTAGCAGTTTTTGCAGTTATTCTTTGACTATATCTTTAAGAGATGGATTCATCCTCCTTTATGGTTGCCGGACTGTCTTCCAACCTTCTTTGATCTATATGTGCTGAGTACACACTGAGGGGTGTACTCCCTTCATTTCTTTGTAACTCTAAGCTAAGGCTTCTAGATTTTCCTTTAGCATGTTACATAACTTATCTTCTTGGAGAGAAGAAAGAGACGGATTGATTTTAAAAGTTCTCTTTGGGCCGAGTTCTATGGTTTTGACACGGAGTGGATTGGAATCGGCCAAACATACGTTAATTGGATGATTGTTCTGGGTTTCCTTTACTGCTTCTTCTAAGGGTGATGAACTGGGAGTTGGACTTTGGAGTAGGTGTTCAATCAAGTCATCCTCATCATGTTGTCCTCCTCCCATGATTGCTTCTAAAGTATAAATTTGGGCAGAATAAACTTCATCTTCTTCCTCCTCGTCCAACCATAAAGGTAAGTCATGCTCTAGAGAAGGTTGAGCAGGAGGGTATAGGACTAACTTCTTGGACATATGCCCTTTCTTGATGGTCATATTCCCAGCTAATGTAAGCATAGGCAGTGGCCAACCATGGTCTCCCAAGGATGAGAGGGTAACCAGTAAGCTTAGCCTTAGGCTGGAGAACTAGGAAATTTGTAGGGTACTACGAAGAGTTAATGGAGACCATCACATCCTCCACAATTGCCTTAGAGGTTACTGTGGAACAATATGCAAGTTACATAATTGTTGTGGTCTTCCTCAATGAACCTTGGATGTTGATCTTGAGCATTGCGTCCTTGGTCATCACATTAATGGCAGCCCCAAGTTTGATCAAAGTGTGTGGGACAATGGTGCCATTGATGTGCACATCCACTACAGGGCTTCGAGGGTCCAAATATTTTGGACAGATTACCTGCCCCAACATTAAGTCGGATAACTGGCGAATGACATTAATGGTAGGGGCATCCCTTTTTTGCCTCCTAGGATGCTTGAAGCACTTCTCCTTAATCAACTTATTGTAAATAGGAACATATTTTATTGTTTGGAGAAGTGAAATCTTTACACATAGTTTTTTCAATTCTCCCAGAAGTTCAGTCTCTTCTGGGGTAGGCTGGAGTGGTTGGGCTAGTATCTCAGGAAAGGGTGGCTTTACTTTAAGATTTCTTTCCTGTCTCTCTTCCTCAACCTCCCTAGGTGGAGGTGGAGGTTGGTTATCTGGGAGAACTCTCCCAGATTTCAGGTTAATCTCCTATATTTCCACAACATAAGATGGATATGATGTCTCTCCACTATATACTTGCTGAGCTTGCCTGTTGTTCAGGTTCGGACTTGGCTGGGCAGGCATCTGGGGTTACTTGGGTGGATCAAAGGGTAGAGGTTGTGGTTGGGCAGGTGGTGGAGGCAATAGGGCTGAAGCATTGTTGTATTAGGGCCTCCACCCCTGGGGTGGTGCATTCCACATAGGTTTTGGTAGAGCATAAGGTTGAAATGACTGGCTGGCTAGCTAGGAGTGATACTGAGATGCATAGGACCAAGGAGGGGGTGTATACTAGGAAGGATGAGTAGGTGGTCCCCAAGAAGGTATGGTTGTGATTTGGTTGGGGTTGTAATATGCAAAGGACAACCCTTGCATGCCCAGCTGGTATGGTCTAGGCCCATGAGGTCTCCTTTGGTTAATGTAGTAGAGCTACTTAGTGACCCCTTCAGCTCCTTGATATACAGATTTGAGTCCAGGCAAAGAAGGGTACTTGTCGTGGAGTGGTTTTCTTCACAGATCAAGCAAATTTCAATAGAGTTAAATGGACATTCATTCTTAGGATGCCTCCTGGTGCATCTAGGACAAAAAGTGGCCAAGGCTCTCTCTACTTCCTCCTGCTTCCTCTTAATGTGCATGGTGTCCATTTGCAAGGCAAGGGTTTGCAACATCTCACTTTTGAAATCTTCCAGCATGTTTCTAATTTCACCCTTGATGGATGAGTTGGAAGACGATGTACTAACCATAGGTTGACTACCCCTACCCTTTTTCCTAGCTGCTCTAGAATGGTTTCTAAAGATAGTTTTGATATCCTCATAGGGTAATTGGTAGATATCTCCTCCTGCTAACAATGTAAGGTATCCAGAAGATCTTCCCTTACTCCCCTAAGCAAGACCAACTTTAGTGACTCAGGTTCAACTGTGCACCTAGCCCTTTTGTAACTAAGATGGAATATTTCTTCGTAATCTTCTAGGGATTCATCATTGCCTATGGTCATCCTAAGAATTTCTTCTTTAGTATCCTTTGACTGACAGTAGTCCTGATATTTGTTGTTGAAGGCCTACTACATCTAAGCCCAAGTTGTGATGTTATCTCTAGGTAGACCCATGAACCAGCGCAATGCTGCATCCTTGAGAGTAAGATGGTGTTAGAGTCGGTCCTTACAGCCCTCCGTCAGAGATCTGTTCAATTTTTTGCATATCATTCTTAGGTGGCTCACTCATTCCACTTCGTTGCATTTTGCTAGGGGCATGCCATTGACTGACGAGAGGGTCTGGTTGTCTTGTCTTTCCTCATGCTTGTACCTGTAGGGCTAATTAAAATTCCTCAAAAATCATTGAAGTTCAGGTCACGTCATCACAGTCACAAATGATTATTTTCGTTAAAAAGAGTCTTTAGTCCTAGAGTCTAGGGTTTCAAGTCTTTGGATACATGTGATAAAATCTCGCAGGCCATGAGGTTGGTTTCGAAAGTTTTCCATTTCATATTTTTATTCCCAAAAACATTTGAGGACATTTTTAGTTCAAAACTCTGTTTTGAATTGGAAACTGTCAAATATGGTTTGTGTAGTATTGATGTATTTGTTTCACCATAAGAAGTTTCACATCAAGCCTCTGATGTTTTCCAAAGCCAAATGCCAAAATCTCTGCAAAAAATCAATACATTTCATCAGTCCAAGATTCAGAAAAAAAAAAAAAAAGTGAAAAGCCAAAGACAGAATTGCATTAAATGATAAAGTGCCAAAAGCCAAACATTATAAAAATGGGTTATGGTTTATGAGATATTTTGCAACCCATATAAAGCATGGAAAACAAATCATTTTCACAAATTTCCCAAAGCAAAACCGAGTTCGAGTGTTGAAGAAAAAGTGGAAGAGTTTCAAGGTTGTGGAGTTGAAGTGGAAGTGCGCGTTATGCACAGAGAAGGCGCGCTACACATTGGGAGCACGCTACGCACTGGGCTTCATCGGCCTGTGAAAAATTACATGCGCGCTATGCATTGGGAGCACGCTACACATTGGGTAAGCGCGCTACACATACAAATTCAGAGCCAAAATTTTTTGCTCCTTCGTCCAGATTCATGCCAAACCGCCTCCAACTACTTGCAAGTAGGTCCTTTATGATTGCTCAGTGAATTTTAGACATGGTTATGGTGTGTTGAATGTGGAGAAAAAAGTGTGAAATGTAAAACCATATGTTGATTTCCAAATTCACTTCTTAGGGTTTGAAGCAAATGAAGCCAAAAGCTTCTTAGGGACCGTGTGGGTTAATATATGCCTGTGTCATCTATTTTCAGTGGTGTTCATGCTTATTTTTAACCTTGGCCTCATGCCCTCTTTTTGCCATTACATCATTGCTGTCATTATTACGGCGTTTTTCATTTTCACACTGTTTTTTTTTGGCAAACTCATTTGACAAAACTATTCTCATTATGGCTTTCCTTTGATACTTTGATACACATGTGACACGTTTGAGGAGTAAAGCATACACTAAAATTTTTGCCTTCACTATACCTATATCAGCATAAATTTTGCAACCAATCTGATTTCAGCACAATGTCAGAGATGGATTCAGTTTATGAACAGGAGTATGATAGTGATTCCACAGCAGAAATTAATGTAGCACGGAGGTCTCATAAAAGTGGAAAAAGTGGTAAGCATCTCAGGGAGGAACCTACTTCTTTGGCTCAATTGCATGCTTGCTCACTTGCAATGGATTGTTTTCGCTATCAGTCATGTTACCACTATTGTGAGCTGATTTCACAAACTTAGCATCATCATGAGCTAGCTCGTCTATTTGTTCTACACTTACATGATGGCCATGTAAATCTTGCTAGAGTAGATTTCATTCTATCACCAGAAACCATTGCTTAGGCCACCAGAATACCAAATGTAGGAGAGGAATGGAACAAAAGACACCAACTAGATAAATTCTACTATGAGCCATACATCAAACCTGGGTTTATAAGGCAGCTAAGCAGGGTATTTCCATTCATATTTCTAAAGGATGAGTTTGCACCCTTGATGAAGCTTATCATTCGATATTTCAGTTGTGAGGGTAGATTCTCGTGCCTCTATACGTACCATATTCGTTTGTTGATGCATTTCACGAGGGTACGTATGATGAGCATTCCATACTTCATGTATCGCAATATAGAGAGGATGACATATCTTGTATAGAGGAAGACCCCAGCACAGCAGGATAGAAGTATATATCATTGCGCGCTGATCAAAATCATTATGGTACAACAGCTCACACAGCAGGGCATTACTTGGGAGGATTTCATCTCCTGTGACTTCTTCACAGCGCTACAGTTGCCTCCCGAGGTATTTCATGATGAGGGAGAGCCTTAACATCAGTTTCACATTCCTGAGACCGAGCATATTAGTGCTCCAGTGTATGTGACATACCAGCGAGGCCACAGGGCCTTATTTGCAGCTACACGACGAGTACTATCTCCACATGGCATGGAAGGGGTCTCGCCTTCTTCTTCAGCACAGGTACAGGTTCAGGATAGAGGCAAGAGGCCGATGCATGAGGAGAGCCCATTAGGAGGCCATGATATTGATGTTACACTCAGTGATGTGGATGGGAGCTATCCTGGCTTGAAACTGAAAGAGATCATCCAAAAGCAGAAGGCTGAGATTGACAGCTTGAATGAGAAGTTGCTGAAGGCAGAATGTCTGATCAAATATTTGGAGCAACACAATAAGTAGCTAGAGGACTAGCACACACTTATAGAGCTGCGACAAATCTGTGAAGACCGAAAGTTGGCCCGAAAAAGACTTGGCGATTTGACACCTTTTGAGCGGCAATTTTGGCTTGAGAAAATCAATCGACATCTGGAGGAGTTGTTGGCGAAGGCCAATAGAGACAAAGACATGCTCCCTCATATGAAAAGTCACTATTGGGCTCACATGCACGTCGGCAAAGCAAAAATAAAGATTTTGAAAAGGAGGTTGAGCAAAGCACTAAAACGACGAAAGAGGCCTAATCCACTTCGGATTTTGGCTGAGGCTTCTGTGGCTAAGCATGATACATGATGGAGGGTCTTTGCTCCGAATTTGAGCAAATTCGGATATATTTTTGTCATTTTGAAAATTTTGGCTTGCAAAACAGATTTTTCAGCCCAACGCATAGCGCGTCGACGCGCGCGCTTATGATTGGGACACTTGCTGGAGGAAAAATTTATAGTTTTGGATTTTTCATGGTAATTTATGCATGCTCTAGTATGGCCAAGGCATTTCATCAAGTTCTGGATGATCAAAAAGGTCAAAAACACCATGAAAATCACCTTTTTGCCACCTTTTGCATCAGCAGGAAGTACTTGTGGGAGAATGAATGTTTGAAGGGGCAAATGAGCTCCAAATTGGGAAATTCCACTTGGGCTGGATAGCCGACATCCAGAACTTTCCAACTAGCTATTGTGAGCTTGATTTTGATGTCAGGAAGTGCCCCAAAAGTAGGCTGAAAGGCGCGCTATGCATAGAGCTCAGGCACACGGTGCATAAAGATTTTTGGTCAAATTTTCATCTTCCAGCTCAGGAATTCGGCCAGTTTTCAACAGTTTCACCTTCTGATATAGTATGCGACTTATCTTGATGTAATTTGATGTATATGATGTAACTTTGGCACTTATTTACCTATTCTAGATGATTCATTCACAAAATAGCAAAAATTTAATGTAATGAATCAGTTTCCCTTCTTTTAGAGGCAGGTTGTTTGGATGCCTAATTTTCAGCTCTATGTTTGGAATTAGTTAAAACTGCTCCTAGAAGGAGGAGGTCGACCCCTAGAGGCTAGGATATAGGTTGGAATGGTCTATATTATGTAGATTTTCAGTCAGTAGCAAAGGTTGGACTATTGGGAAAGTTTTGGCACACTATTGTACATATCTTCTGCATTTTGGCTAAGGAAAGATCAGAGGTTTTGCAGCACCTATTGGGATTCATGTGGTTTTCAGTTTCGATGGTGTGTTCGCTCAGTTATTTTTAAGTTCTTTAATGTTTTAATGTATGCCATTCCCTTCTTTTGCTTTTGAAACTAAATGAATGAGTAAGTGAGGTTGAATCCATTGATTTCGGTGCTCTGCCTTTAAATTTGTTTAGTTTTATATGTTTTCACCAGTCTGGAGAGGATTCTTGTTTCCCCTTGCCCTTTTCAGCTCCTTGTCATTCTGATCCATCCATACATATGATCAAAAAACATTAAAACTACTACCTACCTTGCCCCAACTCGAATTCTGCAAAGATCTAGTCTCATCCCTGAGCCCAAATTTGTTTTTTCCCTTTTCTCCAACAAAACCCCAAAAAATTTTAAATCAAACCTACCTATCCATTTACTAGCCTAAAATCAATATCCATTATAAGTTATCTCAGCTCCTTTGAAGACCTTTTGCCGAGATAGACCTGGAGATAGCCCTCTCCTGTCCTCGTAGGGCTAGCTACGAGGCTAAGCTTGGTTTGATGTGGCCTTGAGTCTCGCCTTCCTTCAGCCTAAGGCAGATTCCAGCGCTAACAGATGGAAATAGTTTTAACTTTTTCTCATCATCTGTATTGTCATAGGTTTGACATATAACAACAAACTCAAATAGGAGAGTGTCGAGGTATTCTGTGGTTAGGCAATCGAAATGAGGTAAGGCAGAGGGGTTGATATGTTTCATCTTAGTGTCCCCAATGGTTTCCCTAATGGGGAAGGAACACTCAACTCTCTCTCTCTATTCCCTCTGTCATTTTTGTTTTCAGCCATTGGTTCAGTAGGAATGGGTTCTTCTTATTCTTCTCCCCCTTTAGGTTCTTTAAATATTTTAGGTTGCTCTTTAAGGGTTCCTCCAGTTCACAACCACCGAAGAAGAGGGAAGGTTGGATGTTGGATGCATTAGGGGTATTTGGTAAAAGTTTCCCTAAGTTGTCCCTATTCCTACGAGGCATGAAAGGAAATATTTTTGGTTTGGTTTTGTATTTTTTTAAAACTTGGAAAGTACTTGAAAAATTGAAATTGTTGATTGAATGAAAATTACTGACAAAATGAAATAGCTACTTGCTGAATTGAAATCTTGCTTGAAAAATGGAAAGGAAAGAAAACAATGCAAAATGAAAGAAAGGAAAAAAATAGATTACTTTTGCAGAAATAAACTAATGGCAAAATATTGAAGACAAGAAATAGAAGAAACGAAAGCAATAATCACTTTCTACTCAGACACCTCCCTGACAATGGTGCCAAAAAGTGATGAGCACCAGTATTGCAGCAAGGATGCTACAACCCCTAGGCTACCATCTTTACTTATCAACTTGAGGTTCTTACAAACTTGGAGGTGACAGTGCTCTATGGCCAAGTAAAAGTGATGGTTCTGCCTATTGTCATTGTTCAGCCGGTGAGAGACAACTGGGGTTCCAAGCCAGAATTCTATGTAGTCAGAAGAAGCTTTATTATTTGATGGGAGAAAGGTAAATCTACTCTAAGAGAGTTACTCTATTGCAATAATTGAGAAGGTCGACATGTAATGCTAAATCACACTGTTCCCTAATTAACCATTTAAAAAGCTATGCTAGGCATAAATGATAGATCAACATGAGACAAATGCTACTATCTAAGTTGTAGAAGTAAGAAGCATTACCAACATTAATGTGCAAGTGAAGAGAATAAGCTAAATCTGTTTTTTCTTTTTTGTTCTTTTTATGCAAAATCAAGTATGCAAACTAATTGTTTTTGTGGATGTGACAGGTGAATTAAGGATGTTTGAGGATGGGTGGAAGGGTTATGAAATGGTTGGATGGTGTGGAGGACCCCTGGGAGGATTTTTTTGACTTCCTGGAGGTTTTCCATCAACTCGGCCTCCAAACAGGCCGTTTCAGGAAAACCTACAACATGTACAAGAAACCTACAGGATGATCCTGTTGGAATTATAGGAAACCTATAGGATATAGCCGAGAGTAAAATGTGAGGTGTTGGAGGTGATGGGAGGCATAGGAAAGGTGTGTGATGGGTGTAATGGAGTGGGATAAGGTCTAGGATCACTCAGAAGTCAATATCCAAGATAGTAGATGGCTGGATTCCCTCAATGTGCTTGGGAGAATTTCTATGAAAAATGATGAAGAATTAGTCAAGGTGATGGTGAAAAAAAGAGATGGCTAAGGTGGATGAAGTGGAAGGTGGCTACTGGCAATGAATTCTTAGTCTCTTCCTGAAGCACCTGCTTTGCACGAAACATGTGTGTCTTCCAAAAAACTATGCAACAAGATACATTTTCATAAATTAGAAAAGAAGAATTAATGAATCAACTGCCTATACTATGCATGAAGAAATTTTTTGAAAGGAATGCAAGCATGAATGAGATCCATTGTAGAAATGGAGATGGAAAATATAACCATGGAAATCTACCTTTCAAAATTAACCAAATACTAAATTAAAGACAACAAACTCCAAAGCTCATAAAAGAACTAGAAATTTGTGTTTTGGGGGCTGCTTGAGGGTCCCATACTCAAGTCATGATCCCGGAGGGAGGAAGTGGGTTGAGACACCTGCTGAAAACCTTGTAGTGATCCCTTTTATCCTTGCTAACCTGTTACTTGAAATAAGGCACAAATGGAAGCAAACTATTAAACAACCAATCTAATCTACACTACTTGTAATGGAAATGCATCTAAAAATAAAATGAACAATGAAGCTATGAAAATACACCAAACATACATGTACAATAAAGAGGAACCTTGGATGCTAGGGTTGGGTCCTAACCCAAGAGATTCAGCCCTCTGAGTTAACTCAGTGCTAGCTCAAAACAACATTCATTCTTATTACCAAAACATCGAATTACATCAATAGAACTTACACAAGTCTTGCAACTCGAAAATAGTTTAGAGTTTTACAATAAAAATCCAAATCCTATTGACGCAATAGGCCTCTATACTTATACATCTGAAGTCCCCAACGACTTCCTTAAAATTAGGGAGGCTCGGCTCCCAACCTCGAGATAAAATGGTGCTTTGTCTCTCACTTGCTCGGCTACCTTCTAGTCCTCATGATTTGGATATTTGCACTCCGAGCGGATGTGATGAATGGAGGAATATTAGAATAGAGTAGTAAATGAGGAGGATTTACCTCTTGCAATCCCTCTCCCTTGTCCCATTTGAGTTTTGACCTTAGTCTTGTCCACAAAGCATAATATCCAACTCTAACTCACCTCATAAACAAAATATAATCAAAAACATGTAATAGGTTATGAGAAAAGTTGGTTTGACTAGGCTAGGAGGTGAATTAAGGCCCATAAAATTACCTAATGATGAGGCTCATCACTTTACACTAAAGAAATAACTCTAAAACCCTAATTTTGAGACTCGTCTCTCTTATGAACTTAAAATTGTGATGGTTGCTTGTTGCATCACACTTTACCCACGATGATCCCCAAAAAGGAAATTTCCCCAAAGAGGATGAGAAGCTCCATGATCTATAAGCTTCCAGGGCAACGAGTTGGAGGTTGTTCAGTGTGGATGAGGTCGAATTCTCCCAACTTGGGCTCTTGGTCTTATCCTTATGAGCTACCTCCTTGAGATGAGGGCCTACTAATTTCTTTGTAGATATCCTAACTCTTTTTCCCTACCTATATATTCATATTTTCCCATTAAAAAATGGTTTGTCTATGCCTATTTTCACCCTTATGCTAAGATTGTGCATATGTGCTATTCATTTGGCATGGAGGAGGAGTTCTTGGAGAGCCTAGATTGGACTTGGATATTCATTCAGGGACAACCTATCAACATCAAGGATTGGTTGTATGGTTCCCCTTATTTTATATTAATATAAAACTATTGGTTCATTTTCCCTAAATGTGTATGCTCATGTATCATTTATCTTAACATTCCTTGATCAGTTAAGTAGGTTTCTTTGCTATTTGTATTTGCATGCCTTGTTGTGTCTTGATATCTTATGCAGGTGCATAAACACTGAGTGCAATAGGAATGAGCCTGTGACACAAGGGATTCAAGGTCTTCAACAAAGGAGATCGAGATAGCATCAGAATGAGGTAGGCCATCTTCTTCATTTCTATTTTCAATTGCAACTTAGGAAAGTGTCTAGTAGATTGTCAATTCGGTTGCTAGACCCACTCATTGGGTTAGAGGGATTGTCTCCGCTTGTAGAAAGGATTTACCTAGACAAAAAAATGGTGACTCCACTGTGGAGCCTATGATCCTTTCCATCCAATCCTTTACCTTGTTTTTGTGATGAGTTTGACCAACCGTTCCATCTCGGACTTGTTTGCTTGTCTATAACTATTTTCACTTCTTGGTAATTGCTTGAAGGTTCTTAATTTGTGTTTCTCTTGAAGATTTTTTTCTTTCTCTTTTTCTTTCTCAACCATCGCGGTTTTGGCCCTCACGGTGGTGATGACATCGCAGATATGTTGATTACAGTAATGATGATTGCTACTTTTATTTTAACAAGTGAGATGATAATAGAAGTTAAATAAAATTGTGGTTTGTCTTCTTGTTTTTAGTTTTTTACCTTCTGTCAGTGGCTTACCAATGTGATTTTAGTGTCCTTGACTTGCTTGACATGTTTGTCTGATTACAATTGCCTCTTTATTTGGTTTTAAGTGTGTTTGGAGCTTGATCTTCCTTCTAGGGTTTTAGGTCTTCTAGGTCATCCTTCATTCACTCATTGGTCTTCTCTTCAGAGATAAATTACCTTTGTTAAAAGAGTCTTTTGTGTTTGGACATCTTTTGCAAGTCACTTTTGGTTCATGGGTATTAATTTGTTTTCATTAGTGTCGAATTGAGTAGATGCTGTGAAAGTCATTTTAGTTCCCTTTAGCAAGAAATAGATGCGAAATTGTTTGTTTCGATCGAACTAAAGGGAAATATTCGCTTTGAATTTTGTGTTTCGAAAAACGAAAGTGAAAGTGTTTATCTTTTAAGTAGTTTTCAAAGAATTTGTTGCATTCAAAATCATTAATGTGAAAGATGTTTTCATGATTATTGAAGTTGTTTGCATTCTCTTTTGATTTTTGAATTAGATTACATTGATTGCGTTAAAGTGAAAAGAAATCATCATTATAGATTAAGGTAGTTCAATTTAAGGTTTTTTTTTGACATTGAATTTGCTTATGATATGAAAGGTCAGATTTCATGTTTTGCTTTTAGCATTGGAAAAATTTCAATGACGGATTGTTGCTTGTTTGATGCATGATTTGGGTGTTTCTCTTCCCTAAATAGGTAGTTTTCATCAAATGAAAGGATTTAAATTTCATCATTTAGCTACATTTTAGGAACAAGTGACATTGTTAGGGCCTTGAAATCAAAACATAATTTCAAGATCAACTTTAAAATCTATCAGTTAATCTAAGGAGAATTTGAAACATTAACGTTCATACTTAGTGGTCTAGGCTAGAGACATGTTCCAATGTCTATAAAACTTAGCAGTTGTCATTCTCTTTTGCATTAGATAGCGCTATCACAGACTTGTGCTACCCATACCGTCGAGTATATAAAGGGAGACCCTCATAGGTTGCAAACCTTTATCTATAGGAAGCCGAGTTTGCTTCCCTGTAAATGTGATGTTGAAAAGTGTGCAACAAGAAATGCTTGTTGAGATTGCAACAAGATGATGGAGCTTAGTGAAAAGAGTCGCCTTCACTAAGTGGGCCCGCAGGCTATTTTTGGCGCAAGTCTATTTTTAGACTATGTCTATTTTTAGACATATGGATCATGTCTATGGATGATTGATCAAGTTGGGAAAAATAGATGGACTTCTATTTTTGATGAAAGTGTGAGTGATCACAGTGTGAGTGATTACAGTGTGAGTGATCACAGTGTGAGTGATCAAAGTCAAAAATAGAAAAGTCAAATATTATTATCTCACAATAATATTTGGACTATAAACTTAATCTTATTCTCTTGGAGCACTTCAGTTTGAGCTACGGAAGTGGCACATGCAGCTGTCAGAAGGAAATACATTTTTCTCATGAGTCAGTTGAGTTGTTGCATGCATGACTTCAGTTAGAACTCAAGTGAGTTGAGTTTAGTGGACTGGAGGTACAGTTGATGGAGTTGTGTTCAGTTTAGCTTTGTTAAACTGGTTGTATTTAGTCTAACTGATCAATAGACTAAAGATGAGTTGGGTGAATTAGTTATTAATTAATTCACAAGTTATTAACTCATAATGCAACTATAGAATACATCAGTTAACTCAGTTGCATGTCAGTGCATGTTCAGTTCAGCAGGGACAGGTGTTAGAGGATCAGATTGCTATCAGTTGTGACTATAGCTGTGCATGATGATTTGCACAATCAAAGGATTGAGTATGCCAATGAGTTTGCTCACGTATATTCATGATATTATAGCTGTTTCTCACGTCCAACATAGTGTGGGTGACTATTTTGCAGTGTAAAATCGAGTTTGGGAAGCAATTCTCATCAGTTCTCGAGTAGGTTTGAGCAGTGGAGGCAGGCAAGCAGCGGGAGAGATTTGGAGATCAAATCTGAGCTGTATTGTGTGTAACAAGTGGAGATACTTGTGAGAAGTATTATGCTTTGTATTGTTACATGATTCAATCAATATAATATACAGATAGTGTGGGGTTTTTAGCGAGATGCTTTCCCCGGGATACATACTGTGTTTATGAGTTTGATTGATGCTTCTATGTGTGCCTGTGGATGTTTCTGCTTCTGTAAATTGATGATCAACGTAGAGGAGATTATGTATTATACATGTTCCGCTTATAATTGTATGATCAGGATAATCTCTGTGAATATGTGTCATATTATTCAAAATTTCTACATGGTATCGGAGCTAGATAATTGTAGAAAAAGTTTCTACATGGTATCGGAGCAGCTTGATTTGTAGAAGAGATTTTTACAGGATATCAAGCGAGGATTGATCATCAGATCTACTATTCAGTCACGAATTCTAGATCGGAAGCAGTTGAGTTTTTGTGCTGGTGGAATTCGAATTTAATTCCAAAGCAAGAGATAAAACTTAGAAACATTCAGTTCGAGAATGGAGATAATATGCCCCAGTATCTCACGAGGTTCACTCAGTGTCGAGATGAGCTGGGAAGTGTGGGGGTTACTGTTGATGATGAGGATGGTGAGTCTAGGACTCCTTGACCTTCCTAAGAGTTGGCATAGCTACCAGGACTCGGTGAATGGAAGGGAGAAACTGCCAAATTGGGAACGACCATGGTCGGATTTGATGCAGGAGGAGATTAGACGGAGCACCAGAGATGGTTCTTCATCCATGCAGGATGAGGAGAACCGTGCCTTAGTGAGTAAGGTGAAAAAGGGGAAGGAGAAGGTTTCTCTTTCTGAATCTTGTTCTTCCAGTGATGGGAAGAATGTTGACAAATCGAAGGTGAGATGCTTTCATTGTCATGAGATTGGTTCACGGGTCAGGAACCTGTATGCTCTTGAGGTTCAAGATGCATGCAAAGCCTTGAGCAGCGAGGCAACTGATGGAGACTTGGTGGTTGAGAGGGAGCGTATATTACCTCTCAACATGCAGAGCCAGAAGAAGTCTCAGACGATTGTGGAGGAGCCACGATTGGTGCAGCAGCTTCAGGAGGTTGTGGAGCAGCCACAACAAGGGAAGCTGAGAGGAGATCGAGTAGAGACATCTACTCATCCAGAGACCTCCAGTAGCGGGAAACTTCAAGCCAGGTGGGCTGAGGGATCGCATGCAGCCATACCTCCAGGTAGGAGGTGGGGTGATGTGGATTGATTGTCCCAAGGAGGAGGGGCAAGATCCTTGAGGTACCCAACCTCTTGGATGAGACCTTGCTACGGGAGCCCCGATGTGTAGTAGCAGGAACTGACTGATTGGGTAGAGTCAGATGCGGATGGAGCGGCAGAGAGAGCGACAGTGCAGGGAATCCCGGGACAGCGCATAGCTAGCAGGCTGTAGCAATGCGAGAGGCACAAGTGTTTTGCACAGTGCTAGGTGGCACAGAGAGGTGTGCAATGGTGCGAGATGCATGGAGATGTTGCAGTGGCGCAGATGTCAGAGAGGGAGCACTTGTCAGCTGCAGGTAGAGCTTCAGCATCAGAGGATGTTTCTATCCCAACAGGGAGGTCAGTTGGGAGGTGCAGTGTGGATGCAATGCTGGGAGATAGAACCGGCAGCAGCACGGATGCAGTCAGAGATCAAAGTGACAGAGGCTAGAGCAGTCAGATACTGAAGAGCACAGAGATGCAGAGTTTCAGTCGACAGAGGCAATAGCAGTCAGAGACTTTGATGACAGAGCAAGTGGACCGGCCAAATGTGTTGCATGGAGAACATTCCAGAGTTACAGGATCGGGTTTGAGAGGAAGCCTTTCTTGTTGAGAGGGAGTGTTGAAAAGTGTGCAACAAGAAATGCTTGTTGAGATTGCAACAAGATGATGGAGCTTAGTGAAAAGAGTCGCCTTCACTAAGTGGGCCCGCAGGCTATTTTTGGCGCAAGTCTATTTTTAGACTATGTCTATTTTTAGACATATGGATCATGTCTATGGATGATTGATCAAGTTGGGAAAAATAGATGGACTTCTATTTTTGATGAAAGTGTGAGTGATCACAGTGTGAGTGATTACAGTGTGAGTGATCATAGTGTGAGTGATCAAAGTCAAAAATAGAAAAGTCAAATATTATTATCTCACAATAATATTTGGACTATAAACTTAATCTTATTCTCTTGGAGCACTTCAGTTTGAGCTACGGAAGTGGCACATGCAGCTGTCAGAAGGAAATACATTTTTCTCATGAGTCAGTTGAGTTGTTGCATGCATGACTTCAGTTAGAACTCAAGTGAGTTGAGTTTAGTGGACTGGAGGTACAGTTGATGGAGTTGTGTTCAGTTTAGCTTTGTTAAACTGGTTGTATTTAGTCTAACTGATCAATAGACTAAAGATGAGTTGGGTGAATTAGTTATTAATTAATTCACAAGTTATTAACTCATAATGCAACTATAGAATACATCAGTTAACTCAGTTGCATGTCAGTGCATGTTCAGTTCAGCAGGGACAGGTGTTAGAGGATCAGATTGCTATCAGTTGTGACTATAGCTGTGCATGATGATTTGCACAATCAAAGGATTGAGTATGCCAATGAGTTTGCTCATGTATCTTCATGATATTATAGCTGTTTCTCACGTCCAACATAGTGTGTGTGACTATTTTGCAGTGTAAAATCGAGTTTGGGAAGCAATTCTCATCAGTTCTCGAGCAGGTTTGAGCAGTGGAGGCAGGCAAGCAGCGGGAGAGATTTGGAGATCAAATCTGAGCTGTATTGTGTGTAACAGGTGGAGATACTTGTGAGAAGTATTATGCTTTGTATTGTTACATGATTCAATCAATATAATATACAGATAGTGTGGGGTTTTTAGCGAGATGCTTTCCCCGGGATACATACTGTGTTTATGAGTTTGATTGATGCTTCTATGTGTGCCTGTGGATGTTTCTGCTTCTGTAAATTGATGATCAACGTAGAGGAGATTATGTATTATACATGTTCCGCTTATAATTGTATGATCAGGATAATCTCTGTGAATATGTGTCATATTATTCAAAATTTCTACATGTGATACACTGAAAAAAACATTCAGATAGATTTCCTATACATATGTCAAGTCCTTAGTAAATTTATTTGCTAAGTTGTATATTGTAGTTCACGGTTACTTGGTAATCCCTTTTTCCTAGAGTATCCTGAGTAGTCATTTCGATCTTTTCTGACTCCTTAAACTTGAAAAGATCATCGATTACTTGTCCTTTCAAGCTCTCTAAACCAACGAAAATGACTAGAGTCACATTTTTGTCCTCTTCTTGACTCACAAAACATGAAAAGGCAAATTTTTTGTTTCAAATTCTAAAATTAATTGACTGCGAAACAACATCCTTCCTGTGGAGATACTCCTTAGTAGATCTTAGGTTGATATCAATGGAAACATTTCCTGAGTCTACCAGTCAAGGAAACCCCTCTAACGGGAATCCTAGTCCTTTTCCTTATTTTGGAAATAGAGGTGCTCACTTCCTGGAAATGCTGGTGCTCCCTTCCTGGATTGACCATTTTCTTGGAAGTTTGGTTATTTTTGACCTCGGTGTTTCTGAGTGTCCAAACTTCTTTTCAACCAAGTTCTCCTCCACTTGAACAACATCAACCTCATGTTGATCCTAAAGTTGACCCCTTTCCGTCTTCGCCTATTTCTTCACCACGTTCTTCCTCTTCACTTAGTGAAAGTCTGGATTCTAGTAATCAGGAAGCCAAGAAGAAGAAGAAGAGGATGAAGAAGAAGAAGCAAAATGAGAAAAAGGGGCAACCATACAACTATTGTTACCGATGCGGCTAATGAAGAAAAATCTTCCAACGAGCCCCGTAAAGTAAAATTCCCTTGCATGTTATGTAAGGGTGACCACATTCTTCAGAATTATCCTGGTATTCCCAAGGAATTAGAAGTGTGGTCCACAGGTTCACATCGACCTTTGTCATCAGCCTTTGGCGATCATGCTGGTGATAAACCTTCAACTAGTAAATCCCATGGGAAAAAGGGAAAAGTCAAATTTCCTTGTAAGTTGTGTGAAGGTAATCATCCCATTCACCTTTGTCCTCTTATGGATGAAGCTTCCAAAGAGTTGGAAAACCTTACTACTTCCCAACCTCATCTTCCGACTGGGTATCAAAAGCTTTCCCCTGATCCTTCACTAGTTGATCCAGCGATTGATCAAAATTATTCTTTGGTCAAACCCACTCTCTATGAAAGTGAGTCTCGTGAGTCCATTATCGACCAACCATTGGTCGAGAAAATGGTAGACCTGATTCCACCTCCAATTATCCGTACCTTTACGGTAGAGAGTGAACCTCATACTGCTCAATTTATTCTAGTTTCTTAAGTTTCAAATGAACTGGAGGGAAATACTCCTGTTTCCGAGGTGCATGAGAGTAGTTCTCTTGTTCCCATAGAGAAAGAAGGTAGCTCTCCTGTTCCTATGGCACCCCCTCCGAGTAGTTTAGTCACTTCTTTTGATTGGAGTTGATTGGTAGGATATCGCCTTCCATCTTATGTGCCTTTCTAGATTACAATAAATGCTTACCATATGGCCATACCTAGCATAGTCATAGATGAGGATACATATGTTAGCATTCTATCCTCAACTTCTTGGCAAGATTTAGGTTCTCCTCATATTTTCCTTGTCACCAAGAATCTGTTAGCTTTTAACAAAGGAACCAATCAATCATTAAGGATCCTTCCTAAGTTACCTCTTACATTGGGAGGAAAGACTGTCTATATAAACGTCATGGTTGTTCAAGGCCCTTTAGATTTTAATATACTCCTTGGTTGTGACTATGTTTACATCATGGGAACTCTTGTTTCTTCCCTCTTTCAAGTGATGTGTTTCCCACATGAAGGAAGCATTGTGATCATTGATCAACTTACATTCATTGGGCCTGAATCAACTCCAACTCAACCACCATCCATAAATGGTTCTCATATGCAAGCATTATCATCCTCGCCACAGGTTAATTACATGGCCACCTGTTCCACATCTATTGATGCTCTAGTACGCCATGTACTGGGGGCATTGGAGCCCAATTTTTCCATTGGATCCCTGGACATGTATCCCTTCCAGAGTGTTGTTCTCTCATCTAATGAGAACCTATTGGAAGCCATGGCCTCTTTTGGGTTGTGATAAAATGATATGGAGCAGAGTTCCTTGTCTTGTGTCAAGCTCCTAAAAAAATGAAACAAGTGATGGTGCAGAGTTCCTTGTCTTGTGTCAAGCTCCTTAAAAAATGAAACAATGGATGGAGCAGAGTTCCTTGTCTAGTGTCAAGCTCCTTTAAAAATGAAACAAGGGTTGGAGTAGAGTTCCTTGTCTTGTGTCAAGCTCCTTAAAAAATGAAACAAGGGATGGAGCAGATTTCCTTGTCTTGTGTAAAGCTCCTTAAAAAATGAAATAAGTGCTGGAGCAGAGTTCCTTGTCTTGTGTCGAGCTGCTTAAAAAATGAAACAAGGGTTGGAGCATATTTCCTTGTCTTGTGCCAAGCTCCTTAAAAACTGAAACAAGGGATGGAGCAGAGTTCCTTGTCTTGCGTCAAGCTCCTTAAAAAATGAAAAAAAATACCATGAGGATAGATCTTTTACTATGTCAACCTCGTTCAAAAATGAAATAGGGCCATGAGGATAGTTCTTTTACTATGTCAACATCATTAAAAAATGAAATAGGTGTCATGATCATGGTTCTTTTCCTGTTTCAATCTCGTTAAAAATGAAACAAATCCCCTTCCAATTCGAGTCTTTGATTAGATCTCGTAAAATCCCAATTGAGTCTTTCACTTGATCTCATAAGTAAACCTTCATTCCATCGACCTATTAGTAACCAATAGTCTACTTAGTTGAATCAGAGGAAACTTGGGGGGCATGTACCTCAAATTTAGTCATTAGGCTGGGGGCATGTAAACTCATCTCAAGAATAGTTTATCTTTGTTTCAAGCTTGTGTAAAAATGAAAAAAAATCCAAGCATAGTTTGTTTCCATTTCAAGCTTGTGTAAAAATGAAACCATTCCCACTTTACATCTCATGATTGATGTTTTGTTAGCCTATTTTTGCTTGATGAGCCTTGGTTGTTCCATTCCATTGCCACCATCTTTTTGGTTGATCATTTGCTTTCAATTGGTTGTGTTAACCTTGCCTGAGGAACATCTACAATGAGTGGTCTTATTAGCCAACCTCTTGACCATTACAGGTTTTGAGTAGTTCCATTATTATCGGAACCAGTTGCTATCCTTTTATACCACTCATTCCTCCAGGTGGAGTCCCCTTTCAGCTCTTATTAAACTCCAAAAATATGAAAAGATTGTCGAATACTTGTCCTTTTGAATTCGTTAAATTAAATGAATTGACGTCGTCTCAGTATACGTTTACCCCTTTTTCGAGCTGAGATTGACTATTTACGAAAAAGGTACACCTTGGTTGACATGGTCAAGAGGTCCTCGTTTTCTACCTTTTCGAATTCGAGAGACAAATTACGAAAAGGGACTTAATGGAGTTTTCTTTTTTGTCTCTTTTTCCAACTCTCTAAATATGAAAAAGACACCGAGTTACTCTTTCATTTCATGTTAGAAATTAAACGATGAAAGATTTGTCGCCATGACGACCCCGAGTTTATCCTTCCTACGACTCGTAAAACTTACTAGGATGGATTCATCCAAAGGGTAAACTTATATGAAAATCATATGGTATCCTCTTCAAACTTATGTAAAAATAAAGAGGTGCTCACTAGAAATAGTGGGGAAAATTAAAGTGAAACATCTCTTGTATAGGCAACATGTTGCTCTTGAACAAGACACTCATCTACATATCATGTTGGGTTTGGGATATCCTCGCTCAATCACCTTCCTTTCCGAGTTTGGGTGATCCATTTTGCCTCTCATCTAACTATTCCATTTCGTCATCATGACCCTTGGTCCTATGTTGAGTCTAATACTACCACACTCTGGAGTCGTGTCACCAATATGTTCAAGAGAAGTCCTATTTGTAGTTTGTACCTATAAATTGTCTGACCTTTTGCTACAGTATTGATCATAATCATTTCATTCCACTTTATTCCTTATTTTGTGTCAATGATGAGGGAAGCATTATGACCCTCCTTCGATGAGTCACTTCCTATTGAACTCAGCTCATTATCCAAGAAGACGACTTAAAGACTCCCTTTTAGTACCTTAGAGCTTGCATGTGTTTATGGAAAGTTCTTCGCATCCAACAATAGGTTTTCACTATTGACCTTCAATCATATGATTCCATGAGTGTTCGAATTCAAATTCATTTTCACATTCATAGATTGTATTGTTATACCTTGAGGGCCATTGCCATTATTGGCGATTTCTCTCATGCCTGTTAACGGTCCACATCATTGGTTAGTAATTAGGTGGTTTTCTAACATGTTCGACTTCGACACATCCATTCACATGTTAGAAATCGTACTTTGATCGGGTTGGGATGGAACACAAGACCCTAAGTCTTGTCTAATATGACTCAAGCTGCATGTGTTATTCATGATTGTACCCATATTTCTGCTATGCGGATGGTTGTGACCATACCATGGGACTTTACATTTATGACGATCCTTCCAATATGGATGATTACGTCCATTCCTTGGATCTTAGATTTACAGATGATCCTCATTATCTGGATGGTTGCACCTATACCATGGATCTTTTCATATAGTCCTCATTATTCTGATGGTTGCATCAATACCATGGACTCATGTTCTGATATCAGATATGTATATGTATATATGTGTTCTTGATTTGTAGGTCTCCTGACAGTGGTTGTCCTCATCCTTGAAAAACCTCATAAATAATCTTAGCCATCACTCCCTGTTCTACCTTCATGCTTTAGGGGGCATTTGTTACATAGTATTTTGTCACACCTCCTGCACTTCCTAGTGACTTGCCCTAAATTTCTCGAAACATAACCATCATTCAGTGTACTCATTCAAATATGTAGCTCATATTCTCCCTAAAACATTGATTGGAAAATGCTTTGAGCTTTCCCCTGAAGAAATAGCTCTAAAATCCTAATTTTGAGACTCATCACCCTTATGAAGTTAAAAACCACAATGGTCACCTATTGCATCACGCTTGACCCGTGATGGAATCGATCTATTGATGATCCCCAAAAAGGAAATTTTCCCAAAGAGGATGAGAAGCTTCCAGTGCGATGAGTTGGAGGTTGTTTGGCGTGGATGAGGTCGAATTCTCCCAACTTGGGCTCTTGGTCTTATCCCTGTGAGCTACCTCCTTGAGATGAGGGCCTACTCCTATATTTGTAAAGATACTAACTCCCTTTCCTTGCTTATATATTCATCTTTTCCCATTCAAAAATGGTTGGTCTATTCCTATTTGCACCCTTATGCTAAGATTATACCTATATGCTATTCATTTGGCTTGGAGAGCCTAGCTTGGACTTGGATATTCATTCAAGGAGAGCCTATCAACATTAAGGCTTGGTTGTATGCTTCCCCTTATTTTCTATTGATATACAACTGCTGGTTCATTTTCCCTAAATGTGTATTCTCATGTATCATTTAGCTTGACATTCCTTGATCATTTAAGTAGGTTTCTTTTGAATATCTATTTGTAATTTCACTCCTTGTTGTGTCATGATCTCTTGTGCAGGTGCATAGACACTAAGAGCAATAAGAACGAGCCTGTGACACAAGTGATTCAAGGTATTCAACAAAGGAGATCGAGATAGCATCAGAACGAGGTAGGCCATCTTCTTCATTTCTCTTTTCAATTGCAACTTAGGAAAGTGTCTAGTAGATTGTCACCTCGGTTGCTAGACCCACTCATTGGGCTAGAGGGATCATCTTTGTCCGTAGAGAGGATTTACCTAAACAAAATGGTTGTATGTTCAAAGATTGGTAAATGCAAGGTAGATGGAACATCCTAGACATTTAAAATCATCATTGTAGCTAGAAGAGGAAAATAGAAAAATAATCCACCACAGTAGGGAATATGAAATGAATCCTAAAGAAGCTTTAGAAGATAGGAATGCAAATACTTGAATCTATGAGAAAAATCATAAAAAACCAGGATGAATTTTGTAACATGTATTCCCATTCAAATATCAAAATACACTACATTCAAATGATATTACAAAGATGGAAACACTAAAACATGTAGAAAATATAGACAAATAGATACCATCACATGAATATTTGTGTCACTGATCAAAATCTTCTGATCTTGGAAAACTATAAATTAATAATGCTTTCAAAACACAGACAATAAATTATCTTTTCATCAAAATCCAACCTTTTTCCTCATTTCTCATGTAATATATAAGAAAAATACATATAAGATAAGGTCAATAAAGTTTGTTAGCAATAACTGTAAAATATTTACAATGTCTAAGAGTTTAATTAACAAAACGTAATCAAAATCCTATCCTTTTAGCTATTCGGATCTCTATTTGGCACATAAAATTGGTCAAATATCTTGTGAAATTGTTGCACGTATGTTATCACAAAAAATTGATCATCTAGCCATAATTTACTAGATGGGTCGAAGTACACCATGTAGGGCCAATTTTCCCATAGTAATTGCTTTCACTGTGAGAAATTACTTAATAAACCAAACTTGTTAAGTCATTTATAATTAAACCCATGAAAAATAATTAAATAAATCACTATTTATTTAATTATCTTCTAGGAATAATTAATTAAACCATTGTTTAATTAATATTCTTTGTCACATTTGACCCAATAATGAGAAATAAATAGATAAATCATTAATTATCTTATTTTTCTATAAGAATAATTAATTAATCACTAAATAGTTATTATTCCTTGTCAAGTTTAACCAAATCCCTTGGGAATAATTAAATAAATCATTATTTGTTTATTATTCCTTAACCATATTTCTTGAGATGGTAAATAAACCATTTATTTATTTATTATTTCTAAATAAAAGTTTAAATGCTTTTTCCCTCTAAACCAAATATAATAAAATATTTCAAATGGTTAATTTTAGAATAGGGTTAATAATATTTATTATTGCTCATTATTCAAGGATAACCTAATATTTTGTTATAAATAGAAGGGTTTTCCATTCATTCTTCACTTTCGATTATTTTCATTGTTGTACTCACTGTTGCAGCTCTAATTATTATCACAATCGCACACCATTTTTATTTTCCATTGAGTTCTCGTTGAGCTCAAAAATTTTGTTTGCTGGTTTTTACACATTATAGAGGAGAGAGAGTCTATAAAAACTGAAGACGCTGAGGATAGCCAAGAACCCATCCCATAGAGGGGAACTGCCTAAAGTAGTTTCTTTTCGTACACATTCAAGAAGAATTCTACATAACAAATTGGCGACTCTACTCGGGAATTTTTTATTGTCACTACAAATTGGTGACTCCACTATGTTTTTAATTATGTTTCAGAAACCTGGGCGACCTTCGGTTTTTCAGTTTAGTTAGTTAGTTAGTTAGTTTGTTTTTTTGTTTTTGTTTTTGTTTTTGTTTTTTGTTTCGTTTTTTTTTCTTCCAGTCAGTCTCTTGATGTTGTTTACTAGCATTCTAACCCTAGATCAGTCAAATTTCGAACTTTTGAAAATTTTCTAGTCATTTCCACATGTCACAGGAACCAACCACGACAGAGATGACAAATTTTTCTGAGACTTACGCTCGAGAACTGAGGAATTTCTGATTGTCGCTACAAATTGGTGACTCCATTGCATTTTTAATTATGATTCAGAAATCTGGGTGACCTTCAGTTTTTTAGCTAATATTTTTTTTTTAATTTGATTATTATTTATTATTTATTTAATTTTATTTATTATTATTATTATTTATTTTTTTTCAATCTCTTAATGTTTTTTACTAGCATTCTAACCCTAAAGCAGTCAAATTTCTAACTTCCATAAGGTTTCTGGTCATTTCCATAGGTCACAGAAGCCAGCCACGATAGAGACAACAAATTTTTCTGAGACTTGCCGCCCGAGAACTGAAGAGCAAAAATCACACTTTTCTACCACAAAAGTGCGATCTAGAGGTTCAGAGAGCTCTTTCTGGCCCAAAAATTGCGATATCCCCCTAAACAGGTCAGTACTTGTGATTTCAGGTTTTCTGGGATTTTTTCTTATCTGTTACTAAGTTTTTTTGAGAGCTATCTGCTAGATTGGTGGACCACTATCTTAGCCTGCTTAGGCCTTGGTCTACTCTGTTTCTCTCGTCGAAGTGGAATTTAGCCCCTTAGGGCTTCTAGTACGCTTCAACCTTTATAGGAGGAGTTTAGTTGAGTACGAAGTCTGAGATTCCAGAGATTTCAACCATATTTTCCAGATCTATACCTTCTTATTTCAGATCTTCTAAGATAGATTGTTTCCATCCAAAGTTTCATCTTAAACCTTGTTTGGTCATTTTCCTTAGGGTCCCATTGTTTGCCCTATGTTTCACACCCATATCCCTATCTTTTTGCAATGATTTTCCTCCCTATTGTTTTGTTGTTGCTGCACCACTTTCTAACAACATAGTGTCATTTGATCTCAGCCACACCGACGCTTAGATCTCTTGGCCTTTTTGTGTGTTTTCTATTGATTTTGCCACCAACCAATAGAGTGTTTGCAAACCCATTTTGGGTGGGGTTTAGAGATTTGATTAGATATTCATTTTCTGTTTTTAATTTCAGTTTATTTCAACATTATTTTTCCTTTTTCAAACATGATATGGGCTTAATTAATAAACACAGAAGCACACCTTAAGTGAAGGGCACTTGGTTTACACCTCGAAGCCAAAAATTAACTTAATTAATTTGTCTCCCCACACATAGACAAAAGCATCTTTTTAATCTCCCTTCACCATTTCTTTGTCACTTGTGTCTTACAACCATTGTGTCAGCAAGGAATTTGTCACGATGACTCTTAGGTTTTCATCCCCAGTTTCCACTTGGGCATATTACTCCTCCCTGCAAGGTTCGAGTTCATAGTCCCCTGAGTCCCCATACCAACTCTCTTCTGGTTCATCTGATTCTGAGCCTCCTTCACCACATACCGTCATCATGTCAGGATCCACTGTAGGTGCAGGAAACCAACCTAGTGTTGGCTCCGGTTCTACCCCGGTATTCACATCTAGTGGAACCATTTTGGAAGCTCCCATGCTACCTTTCATGGCTGGACTAAGCCGCCTGGATTTTAGCCAGTTGATTAATGACCCTGTACACCACGATGCTAGTTGGTATGCTACGCCGACTAAGCTTCCCTCCAACATTCCCAAGTTTGAGGGTAATTCTGGAGAGGACACCACCAATCACATCCACTCCTTCCATATGTGGTGCTCATCCAACTCCATCACTGATGATTCCATTTGTCTTTGGTTGTTCCAATGCACTCTCACTAGAGATGCTATGAAGTGGTATGTTGACCAACCTGCCACCTCTCATTCCACTTTCATGATGCTTGCTAAAATGTTCCTCTCATACTTTGAGTTACCTCTCCAATACGACATTGGTACGGAGCTTTTGACCGCATTCCGTTAGTCATCTGCCACCTGTCTTTCCAATCATGTCTAGGAATGGCATAGAAGGAGGAGCATGTGTCGTTCTCTGCCCTTTGAAGACCATGTCTACCTCAATTGGTTTCTTAGGACTCTTTTAGTGCCTATTGCCAAAGATATCGTGTCTCACTTTCCTCAAACATAGGAAGAGGCTCTCCAAACTACTCTAAGATATGACTTGATTTATGCTCAATCTAGTTATGTCTATACTGTGATACCAGACCTCCCCTATCCTAGTGGTGCCAATGCACTAGGGGCATCTCACACCATCAATGGTATCATTGGCTCTATTTCACATCCTTTACCATATACTCAACAGAGTTATGGCTACTCGCAGGGGGCACCAGTTCCTCCAACACTTATTCCCCTCCTTCCAGCAATGTGTATTCAGATTAATGCACCTCTTATGCATTCACCCAACCACATCAACAGATGTCAGAGCCAGCTAGTGCTCAACCTATCTACCAGACTATTGGTCCTTCACCATCTTACACCTATGCACCACCAAGCGCTCCAGCCCCTCAGACATTAGCACCGCAGCCTCCCATCCATCCTCAGCCCTAGTAGCCACCTTGTTACAGATCCATTTGGGCACATCAATCCCATCACCCCAATCATTTTTTTAGGGCTCATCAAACCCTAATTTCAATTTCTACATGCCCTAAACAAGTCACCCCTTTGAATGCCTCCTTCCCAGACAGTTTCATGACTTGAAGACATCCAGAAATAGCCTCTAGAGGTAACAACGTAGGTAAGACTTTGTAAAGGTAAGATGCAGAGCAGTAGAGTCCACTGCCAGGGTGCTCTGCAGAGCACTTAGGCTTCCTTTCACTTGCGTTGGGCAAGATTGAGCAAAATTCACATATGGTTTGGGGAATATTCTTATCTTTTGGAGTCATCTAGAAGGTTCCCTCACTTATCAACTCCTATGAGCTCGAAAATGGATGAAGAATGAGTTAAGGTGCATCCTATCCTCTCATCCCTTCCTCCATGGAACTAATTCTAAGTATGGAAGGCCATTCAATGCCACCATTTATGACAAAAACTTCTTCATCTTCCTATAAATTGACCACTCATCTAAGTGATCAGGGGCGGGATTATGTTGAATTGTAAGGAGATAATGTTGCTATGAGATTTGGCTTTGAAGCAAGTATTGTAATGCTACAAGTTTGTCATGATTTTGATGTGATGTGGATGAGATCCAAGCTGAAGGAATGACTTTGAATCAGACACCAATGGTTGTAATTCATTCTTATATCTAATAAATTGTTTGAACCTTTCTCCATATGTTTGTATTGTTTCATAATGCTTATATGTGTGAATAGTATCTGATTCCTTTCACTTATATTCAATAGATCGTGTGCTTTCATCAGTTCTTTATTTTCTGTTGTGTTTACAAGGTACTTCTCAAGCGTATTAAGTATGGGAAGGAGCGATAGGATCGATATAAGGGAGACGAGAGGAAAGTGGAACTAGAAGTAGGTCTTCTTATCTTCTCATTTATCTATTTATTATAGGAAAATTCTAAAACACTTTAAATTGTTGTTCTAGATACAACTACTTACCTAGGGAATTAGTATTTATCCATAGATACCAAATTCTCCAAAACACACCACCCCCTTAGGGTCAAGTTTTTTCACAGTAGAGTGTGACCAATCCCCAAAATTCAAAGAAAAATAATAAGGGGAAAGGTAACAAGGGTAATTAGAGTATTCAACCTAATGAACCCTAGGGGAACCATCCTGACACCAACAACCAACAATAGGGTGACAAACCCAAGAAAAAAAAGGTTATTCGTACGAACAAGCCTCATGCATGTTGTGGTGTACATGGACATTATACTCATGAGTGGCCCCTCTTACCCTAGATGTGCCAAATGTGGGAAGCCCAAGAAACTTTTAGAGGTCAATTGCCCATGTAGCAACTGCCTCAGAATCCTACGCTATCTCAACCGGTCGTGCTCACAAATCCTTTCACTCAGCAAGGATTTGTTGCTGCTCAACCTTAGAAAGGTCAAGCAGTCCACCTTCCCCAACCTTCTGGTCCTGGTGACTACTAGATCCTCATGATGAATTCTGACAAGGTCAATACCTTTGATATCGACTTGCAAACTCGGTCGCGTCAATATGACAAGCCATCGACTTCGTCTGCCACTGATTCCAAAACCAAATCATCTACTAAGCCTCTTACGACACCAAATTGTCTGCTACATATCTCTTAACCTAAGGTTGAGTCAATTCCTAAGATCCCCAAGGGAACATTACACTGTAACGTGGCTACTAACTGAGCTGCCCATACATACATTATAGTAGACGACTTGGCGCAATCACCTGCTTCCATGTCGACGTTAGAGGTGCTTTAGTTGTGTCCATCTCAAAAGAAATCTCTACTAACTACTTTCGGTCACTTCAGGGTATGTCGTAGGGAAGTGTGGGAGGTGTGACAAAATATTGTGCAATAGATGCCCCCAAAAGCATGAAAGTAGAACAAGGAATGATGGTTGAGATGATTTATGAACTTTTGCAAGTACAAGAACAAACAGTTTCAAGAGACCTACAAATCAAGGATGCATATACATATACATATCTAATATCAAAACATGAGTCCATGGTATGGACGTAGCCATCCAGATAATAAGGACTATGTGACAGGATCCATAGTATGGGCACAACCATCCAAATGAAAAAGGATCATTTATAAATCTAAGATCCAAGGTGTGGATGCAACCATCCAAGATAGAAGAATCATCTTAAATGTAAAGTCGCATAGTATGTTCACGACCATCCATATAGCATAAACATGTATGCAATCAAGAATAATACATAACTCCATGCAGCCTGAGTCACATCATACAAGACTTAGGATCTTGCGCTCCATCCCAACTCGATAAAAGTACGAATTCTAACATGTAAATGAATGTGTTGAAGTCAAAAATGATAGAAAACCACTTGATTATCGGCCGATGATGTGGACTATTAATAGGCACAAGAGAAACCACCAATAATGACAATGGCTCTCAAGGTACAACAGTACAATCCATGAATGTGAAAAAGAAGTTGAAGTCTAACACTCATGGAATCATCTAATCGAACGAAAATGATGAAAACCTATGGTCAAATGAGAAGAACTTTCCATTAAGGCATGCAATCTCCAAGGTACTGAAAGGGAGTCTCTAAGTCATCTTCCTAGATAATGAGCTGAATTTGATAGGAAGTGACTCATTGAAGGAGGGCCATGATGATTCCCCTATCATCGACTTGAAACGAGGAATAAGTGGAATAAAATGAATAGGATCCAAGATTGTAGCAAAGGGCCAGACAATGTATAGGTAATGAACTGCAGATACGAATTCTCTTGAACGTCGACGACATGACTCCGGAGTGTTGCATCATTTGACTCAACATAGGACTAAGGGTCATGATGACGAAGTGGAATAGTCAGATGAGAGGAAAAATGGATCACCCAAGCCAGGGAGGACAAGTGACTGAGAGAGGATATCCCAAACTTGACATGAGAAGCATAAAAGTGTCATGTTCAAGAGCGACACGGTGTCTATACAAAGGATGTTTCACTTTCATTTCCCACCACTATTTCTAGCGAGTACCCCAATTATTTTTAACCACAAGCTTGAAGGGGATATCATATTCTTGTCATATAAGCTCATTCTTCAAATAAATCCATCCTAGTAATTTTTATGAGTCCTAGGAAGGAGAAACTTAGTCTCATCATAGTGACGAGTATTTTGTCATAAAATTTTAACAAGTCCGAAGGAAGAATAACTCGGTATCTTTTCCATGTTTAGAGATTATGAAAAAGAGATGAAAAATAAATCTCCATCATGTCCCTTTTTGTAATTTGTCTCTCAAACCCGAAAAGGTAGAAAACAATATTCGAGAGAACCTCTTGACCAAGTCGACCAAGGTGTACCTTTTTTGTAAATAGTCAATCCCAACCCGAAAAAGGGTTAAACATATACTGAGATGATGTCAATTCATTTAATTTAACGAGTTTGAACTCAACGATCTTTTTATTTTTCAAGAGTCAGAAAAGAGCTTAAAAATTACTCCACCTGGAGGAATGAGTGGTATAAAAGGATAGCAATTGGTTCCGGTCATGATGGAACTGCTCAAAACATGCAAGGGTTTAGAGGCTGGCTAATAATACCACTCATTGCAAATGATCCTCAGGCAAGGCAAAACAACCAAGTGAAAGTGTACGATCAGCCAAAGAGATGGTGATGATGGAATGAAAGAACCAAGGCTCATCTAACAAAATAGGCTGATAAAAATAGCAATCACGAGATGTAAAGTGGGAACGGTTTCATTTTTACACAAGCTTGAAACATGAGAAAATATGCTTGAGTATACATGAAGGTGATTTCATTTTTCACAAGCTGGAAACATGGGAAAAAACTATGTTTGGATTTGGTTTCATTTTTACACAAGCTTGAAACAAAGATAAACTATGCTTAGATTTGGTTTCATTTTTACACAATCTTGAAACAAAGATAAACTATGCTAGAAATAAGTTTGCATCCCCCCGACATAATGAATAAACTCTAGGAACATTCCCCCCAAAATTCATTTCATTCACCTAAGTAGACTACTCACTACTAACAGGTGGATGGAATGAAGGTTCACTTATGAGATCAAGTGAAAAATCAACTCGGATTTTACAAGATCTAATCAAAGACTTGAATTGGAAGGGGATATGTTTCATTTTTTAATGAGCTTGACACAGGAAAAGAACCATGCTCATGACACCTTGTTTCATTTTTTACTGAGCTTTACACAAGTAAAAGAACTATGCTCATCGGAACCTTTTCATTTTTAAATGAGGTTGACATAGTAAAAGAACTATCCTCATGGGAAACTATTTCATCTTTTAATGAGGTTGACATAGTAAAATAACTATCCTCATGGGAACCTATTTCATTTTTAAATGAGGTTGACATAGTAAAAGAACTATCCTCTTGGGAACCTATTTCATTTTTGAATGAGATTGGCATAGTAAAAGAACTATCCTCATTGGAACCTATTTCATGTTTTAATGAGGTTGACATAGTAAAAGATCTATCCTCATTGCCCTTGTTTCATTTTTTAATGAGATTGACACAAGACAAGGAACTCTTCTCCATGGACCTTTGATTCATAGACCAAAAGAGGCCATGGCTTCTAAGAGGTTCTCATCAGATGGGAGAATAACACTTTGGAAGGGATACATGTCCAGGGATCCAAATGAAAAATCAGGTTCCAATGCCCCCAACACATGGTGTACTACATCACCTACTATATCATCAGTAGATGTGGGCATGGAACAGGTGGCCACGTAATTAACCTGTGGCAGGGGTGATACTGCTTGCACATAAGAACCATTTAGGGATGATGGCTGATGGGGATTTGATTCAGGACCAATGAATGTAAGTTGATCAATCATCACAATGCTTTCTTCATGCAAGAAACACATCACTCGAAAGAGGGAAGAGACAAGATCTCCCATGACATAAACATAGTCACGACCAAGGATTATATTAAAATCTAAAGGGCCTTGGACAACCTTCACATCTATATAGAAAATTTTTCATCCCAAAGTTATAGGTAACTTAGGAAGGATCCCTAATGGTTGACTGGTTCCTTTGTTAAAAGCTAATAGATTCTAAGTAACGGGGACAAGCTGAGGAGAACCTAAATCTTGCCAAGCATTTGAGGACATGATGCTAACATATGTGCCCTCGTCTATGACTGTGCTACGTACGGTCATATGGTAAGACTATATTGTAATCTGGAAAGGCACATAAGGCGGAAGGCGATATCTTGCCAGTCGACTCCAATCAAAAGAAGTGACCAAACTACTCGTAGGGAGTGTTGTAGGAACGTGAGAGTTGTCCTCCTTCTCTATGGGAATAGGATAACTTCTCTCATGCACCTTGGGAACAAGAGGATTTCCCTTGAATTCATTTGAAACTGAAGAAACCAAAAGAACCTAAGCAATATGAAACTCAATCTCTACCGGAAAGGTATAGTTAACTGAAGGTGGAGTTAGGTCTACCATTTACTCAACCAATGGTTGGTTGAGAACAAACTCATGAGACTCACTTTCAGAGAGAGTGGGGTAGACCAAATATGACTTTTGATCAATCATTAGATCAACTAGTGAAGGATCAGGGGAAAGCTTTTGATAACCAGTTGGAAAACAAGATTGGGAAGTAGTAAGGTTATCGAACTCTTTGGAAGCTTCATCTAAAAGAGGAAAAATGTGAATGAGATGATTACCTTCACACAACTTACAGGGAAATTTTATTTTTCCCATGGACTTTATGTTGGATTGTAGGGGCCTGAGCTAGGTTTAGAAATGTTTTTAGCTAAACAAATCCCGCACTGTCGGCCCTTTCAGCAACAATCCATGGAGCGCCAACTGAAGTCTAAGCCGAGGTAGTATGGGAGGGTGTTGGAACCAGGTTTCTGCACCCTTGGGATGTCGTGATGTGGTCTGGAGGGGTCGCGAACCTTTTTACGACATTGCGCTACTCGATACTACTTTTGGGCTTTGTGTAGATCCATGCAGATGCGCTATCTTATTAATGGATTCATTACAGATATGATCTTCCTCTTACAGTCTTGAAGCAACATTTAACAATAAAACCCAGTGCGCGCAATCATAATTCTTAAAGACAGAGCATAAATTTAGAACATAATAGGTAGATTTATGATAAAACACATGATGATTCAGAAACTTTTATCTTTATTTATCTTCCTTCAATACAACCAAATCCACCCTCCGCACTCAACTCCAAGGGTCCGTGCACATAGCTGCAAACTCTACCAAGCCTCTACGCACAAAGTTGTAGAGCCTCTATCTATCTACCAACACCCTTGACTTGGACTTACAGACGCTGAGAGAATATTGTCTTCATAAACCCATTACATTTCAGATCAAAAGTCCAATAAAACTACTTCCACCCTTAGAGCCTTGCTCTATTTATACATTCCCATGATCCGTGGACCATGGGCAGGCCGACTCACTTTCTATTTTCTTACATTATTTTTGGGCAGAAAACCCTTAAAACCCTTTGAATTGACTCATTACAATTCACGCTCCACACACCTCACGGAGCCTTTACCAGATTTTTACCCAAAATTGTGGGCTTCAAGCCGCAAAACTGTTATGCGGGGCCTTTGCTACCCAACAAGCCCCCAACACAATCATCATGACTCGTCTCGAGTCACTTGGCTAGTGTGGTAATCTTCACGCAGAGGTTGTACAGAAACTTTTGTGCTTTGCTTACACTTGCAACAAACTCATCTGCCATCTACCGTACCTATTCTATGTGAGCCACCGATGCATTATTATTTGTTTTAGTTGCTTCTCTGGGTGCATATGATGCTTGCATGTGTGCCACCTTTCGCTCGATGGTGGTGGAAACTACGAATGCCTCATCAAGCCAAGGCTGGAGATGTTCTTTAATCATTGCTTCCTTCTGTCGAGCGGTGTCATCTTGTATCTTTAGAGCCTGGGACTCCCTCATCTTTGTTGGAAATAATACTGAGAGGGGGGGTGAATCAGTATTATCAGATTAATCAAACTTTTAAATGCCCAAAAGCATATACGCTACTTCAGTTAAGTGAACCAGCGTGTACACGCTACTGTGACGAAGTAAAACAGCGTATAAGGAGAAAACTCACAATTTAGTTGGCTTATTCTTCAATTAAGTGCATCAGGACATTATTCATCATATTAATAGTAAACATGTGCAGTGTAACAGAACAGATAAAAATCCACACACATGAACACCAAGATATAAGGTGGAAACCCAATGTGGGTGAAAACCACCTGCTGCAAGTTGTCTCTATCTTTCTTAATATGAAACTTCAGTTTACAATCTTTTGTACTGGTGCAGCCTTATACCAGTACGCAGGCTACAACCTGCAGAAGGCTTCAACCTTCTCTCGTTCTCCAAACTTCCTTGGAAGGGAGCTCCAACCCCCTTTGCTTTTGTACTAGTCAAGATACTAGTATGTAGGTGCTGACCTACAATCTTCCTTCTTCCAGGTATCACTTTTCATACATTTTCAGACTTGGATATTCCTGAAGCACAACATTACAATCTGAAGACCACAATTCATTCAATTTTCACAACAGATCATTGAAGCATAAAACAACCCAACTTTGAATCACTGAACCACTGAACCCTGTCAATCACCAGTTACCAGAACACAGAGCAGACTACAGAACTCTGTAATAACAGTCAGACCCCACTGTAAACCAAAATCAAGCTTCAAAAGATATACGCTACTTTAATGAGCAGAAACCGCGTATACACGCCCTTTTACCGAAGCCAACCTGCGTACAGATCTAAAAATAAACTTTCTCAACTTGCAGCTGTACCAGATATTAGTTAGACTCAGAACGTAACATTGCGACAATATGCAGATCTAGAAATACGCATAATCAACCATATCATGATAGTGCATTTCAAACCATTAGATCCCGATCTATCCTTAGATCTAGTCTTCCATTAACCGATGTGATCTCTCCTTAGCTTAGATCAACCAACTCAGAACCTGCATATCAGATCTCTTTCTCTCTTAGATATTCATGCCTTGTCGAAAGATGATTTTTGCCTAATGATCTTCTTCTCCTTATATAGCCTTAGGCCTTTCTCAATACCAAGAGCCAAAACCATAGTAACACAATACCATCAACTTTAAAACTAGGGATCGACACGCCCGTCGAGACATAATGGTCCGAAATCATAGGCACAACTTCCAAGGTCTAACCACCATGAACCAAAGGAATCTTTCCACATACACGCGCTTTTTCTGAATCGAACTTGCGTGTACACGCGACTTGGGCTTAACTAAACAGCGTGTATGAGTTTCCTTGGCATGCTGTACTGAGATCTGTCTTCTGATTAAGTTGCCATCACCTGTACCAACTTCTGAGCACCTGTACCATCCACTGAGTGAGTTGCCATCAAGGACAACACTTGAACCATAATGCCAACAATCTCCCCCTTTGGACTTGATGGCAACCACCACACCAAGTCACTCTCCCCCTTTGACATCAAGGGCAAAGGGTGGACCAAAATATTCTCTTCCTTGGTATTCCTTCTGCTGTCCATACTGCTGTCCATACTCCCCCTGAGTACATGCTGAAATCTCCAAGTGTGCTCCCCCTTTGTGTATGCCAAAGTGTACCAATCTATCCGTCCTGCTTACCAAGTGCTGTTCATGCTCCCCTTGACTGTAGGCAAGATCTGCAAAAGATGTTCTTCAAGAAGAACAAAGACTTATACATTAAAGAAGACCTTCCTATCATCAAAAAAACTCAACATACATTCATCACCCAATCTAGTGGGGATATACCAATATTGACTCATCCACCTAACCATGTGAAGACACATGATAATACATGAACATTTCATCATTCATCCCAGGCATAGTGGGGAAACCAACAAAGGCCGTTACATGACCTTGACACCATAAAAGAGACAAGAAAGACATAGAGACAACAGATCTAGACCAAGATTTAGAAAAGACACCAGCAGCATCGGATAAACATCTTGTTAGATCAGCAACTAGAATTGCTTTCTGAGCTCCTTCTTCTTAAACCAACAACCAAAACATCTGAATGCCAACAATGCTTTATGAGACTTTTGAGCTGCTCCCCCTGAACCTGTGCCTGTTGCACTCCCTGAAACTGTGCCTGAATACTTCTGACATTCCTATTGCTGTTCAGAACTTCAGAGTTTTCCTTTGCTGTTCAGAACTTCATATACGCGTTTTATCCTGTATAAAACAGCGTATGTACGCGGATATTCTTTCTGCAACAAGCGTCCAGCATACACGCGACTTACTCACCATAAATCCGCGTGTATACGCTCATATCCCTTCCGTAACCTGCGTATACCAACTTTTCTGTAGAACAAAACAAATTTCAACAACAGGATGAAGCATCAACTACTCCCAGCTTTTGTCTGAGATATTCAAAAGTTTCCCTGGGCAGTGGTTTTGTGAGAATATCAGCAACTTGCTCCTTAGAAGGAACATACTCCAATTTGACCTTCTGCTCAAGCACTTGTTCCCGAAGAAAATGGTACTTGATTGGTATGTGCTTGGTCTTTGAGTGCATGACTGGATTCTTTGAAATGCTGATTGCACTTGTATTATCACATAAGATAGAGACAGGTGGAGTGCAAGTGATTTGAAAGTCCTGCAAGGTCTGCATCATCCAAAGAAGTTGTGTGCAACAAGATGCTGCAGCCACATATTCTGCTTCAGCTGTAGATAAGGCAATCGAACTTTGCTTCTTGCTGAACCAAGACACTAATCTGGAACCCATGAAGAAAGCACCTCCACTTGTGCTTTTCCTATCATCCACACTTCCAGCCCAATCTGCATCTGTGTAAGCATGAAGAGTGAGATCTGTATTTCTAGGATACCATAAGCCATAGTTTTGGGTCCCTTGAAGATATTTGAAGATTCTTTTGACTGCCTGAAGATGGGTTTCCTTTGGGTTGGCTTGAAATCTTCCAACCATCCCTACTGCATGAGTAATATCTGGTCGAGTACCTACCAAATAAAGCAAACTCCCAATCATGGATCTATAAGTGGGTTGGTGAACTGCTGCTGATTCATCATTTGCACTGAGGCTGCATCCTGTAACCATGGGTGTACATACTGGTTTTGATTCTTCCATGCCATACTTCTTCAAGATCTGCTTGAGGTATTTGGTTTGAGACAAGAAGATACCTCCTTCATTTTGTTGGATTTGCAATCCAAGAAAATATGTCAATTCTCCAAGAAGTGACATTTCGAACTCTTTCTGCATAACCAAGGCAAAGTTTTGACTCATAGTTTCTTCATTGCTGCCAAAAATAATATCATCTACATAAACAACAAGAATTAGCAATTTGTTATTTTCAACTTTTATATAGAGATTGCTATCTGCTGATCCTTTTGAAAAGCCTTGTTGGTGAAGATATTTGTCCAACCGATAGTACCAAGCCCTTGGGGCTTGTTTGAGCCCATAGAGAGCCTTTTTCAATCTGCATACAAGGTTTGGATCATTCCCAAGAATGAACCCATCTGGCTGCTCAATATATACTTCTTCTTCTAAGTCTCCATTCAGGAAGGCTGATTTCACGTCCATTTGAAATACCTTGAAGTTTTGAAAGCTTGAGAGAGCAAGGAACATTCGGATGGCCTCTAGTCTTGCCACAGGAGCAAAGGTCTCTTCAAAATCTATTCCTTCTTGCTGTGCATACCCTTTACAAACAAGTCTGGCCTTGTTTCTAATTACTTCTCCATTTTCATTTAACTTATTCTTGAAGACCCATTTTGTTCCTATTACATTCTTATCTTTTGGTCTAGGAACCAATTCCCAAGTGTTGTTCCTTTCGATTTGCTCAAGTTCTTCATCCATTGCTTTGACCCAACATTCATCTTTGCATGCTTCTTTCACATTTTGTGGTTCAATGGAGGAGAGTAGAGCCAAGTAGCTTGAAGCTTCTGCAAGTGTCCTTCTTGTTTGTACTCCTGCTTCTTTCTGCCCCACAATCTGAGTTTCTGGATGATTCTTTTGGACATATCTGGATGGAGTCTTCTCTTCTATTCTTGTCTGCTCCTCTGGTTCTTCTTGAGATTCTTCTTCTTCTTGAGGTTCTTCTTCTTCATCATTTCGCCTTTGAGAGTAACCTTCATCTTCTTCATGATGAACTTGCCTAGGAATATATCCCTTCTCATAAACCACTATATCAATACTGTCAACAATTCTGCCAAGTCTTTTATTGTAGCACTTGTATGCTTTGCTATGTGGAGAATAACCAAGAAGAATGCCCTCATCTGCTCTAGGTTCAAGTTTGCCAAGTTGCTCATCAGTGTTCTTAATATAACATTTGCTCCCAAAGATTTTGAAATGCTTCACGGAAGGAGTTTTACCACTCCAAAGCTCATGAGGTGTTTGAGTGCTGTTTACTCGGACATTTGTTTTGTTAAGAATGATAACAGCAGCATGTGCGGCTTCTCCCCAGAAGGTTGCAGGAGTACCTGATTCATCGAGCATAGCACGAGCCATTTGTTGGATAGTTCTGTTCATTCTTTCCACAACCCCATTTTGCTGAGGAGTTCTAGCTGTAGAGAATTCTCTTCTTATCCCATGTTCATCGCAGAAATCAAAAAATTCATTTGATGTGAACTCCCCACCTCTGTCAGATCTGAGGCACTTGATTTTGTGTCCTGATTCATTTTCGGCCAATGCTTTGAAGGATTTGAATTTTTCGAATGCTTCATCTTTGTGCTTCATAAGCCCTAACCAAACAAACCTTGAGAAATCATCAATGAATAATATCAGATATTCTTCTCCTCGAGGTGACCTTTTCCTAAATGGACCACATACATCTGTATGGACTAGCTCAAGAGGCAAGCTAGCTGATCCTTCCTTCTCTGGAAAGTTAGTTCTGGTCTGCTTTCCAAACTGACAAGATTTGCATATGGTGTTGTCTGGAATTTTGATATCTGGAAGATCGCGAACTGCCTGATATTTGCATGCTTTCCTTATTTGTGAGAAGCTTAGATGTCCCAACCTTCGATGCCATAACCAGTGCTCTTCATCCTTGCTAAGATAGCATTGTTGTTGTTCTTCTTCAAATATGTACAGATTATTTGGAGTTCTTTTGCCTTTGAGAACTGTTTTACCTGTATCAAGATCACGAACAAGACATCCATTCGATCTGAAAATAACCTCTGTTTTTTGATCACACATCTGGCTGACACTTAGAAGATTATGTTTCAATCCATCAACATACAAAACATTTCCAGCCTTGACCTTTTCTTTTAAAGGAGCAATACCTTTTCCTTTTATAGTAGCAGGAGTATCATTTCCAAAAGAGACTTTCTTTCCCTTTTCTAAAGTAGAATAAGATTCAAGTTTTTCTTTATCACCTGTCATATGTTTCGAACATCCACTGTCAATGTACCATAGATTTTCCTGTCCTTCTGCATAAAATGCTATCCCACATCTTTCTGTTTGAGGTTCCTTTATTCTCCATGTTTTGGTGCTTGTGGCTTGTTCCTTTTTCTCCTGAAACCTGCTCCTGCATTCAGAGTCTTTATGACCAAAATTATTGCAAATAGAACATTCAACTTCATTTTCAAGCACCGAAAAGTTGTTATAGGTCCTTTTTGTAATCCCTGTCATACTTCTTTGTTTTTGAGCTTCCCTAGTCATGATTGTTTTATATGCAACACATTGAGCTGCTCTGTGACCAAAGTTGTGGCAAGAAAAGCATTGTCCATTGAAGAAGCTTCTGCGGTTATTGAATCTACCAGCCAACTGATTGTAATTTCTATTTTCATCTATTCTTGAGCCAAACTGAGAAGATTTTACCTGTGGTTGGTTGTAGCTTTTGTTCATCCTTAAGGAGGATTGTCCCTGATAGTTTCTGTTTGTAACTCGTCCCTGCTTTACCTGATTATCTTCATTGTTCTTCCGCTCATTTCCTCTTGCTGCATCAAGATAACTTTTTGAGGTGGATGCTTGAGAGGTTTCTCCATTATAGCCCAAACCTGTTTTGTTTAGAGGAGACCGCTGCACACTAATAATCTCATCCAAGGTTTCAGATCCTTTGACAAATTTAAGATTAATAGTTTTTGTTTTCTCAATTTCTTTTCTGAGACCAACAATTTCACCTTCTAGTTTTTCAAGATGTTTTTCCTTTTCATCAATCTGAAATTGCAAAGTATCAATAATCACATTCCTTTCTTCTATGCTTCTCTTGAGTCTAGTGATTTCATTATAGAGATTATCCACATCTATAGCATCCTCATAATCATCATCTTCAAATGCCATTAACAGCTTATATTTATTACCTTGTTCATCTTCATCACTGTTTGATAAGCCATCACTATCTTCATGGGTGTAGTAGCTTTTCCTATTTGCACTTTGTTTCTTGTTCCATCTAGCAGGTTCTTTTCCTTTATCCTTATAAGGACATTTTGCAGCATAATGACCTACTTTCCCACAAGCAAAACATTTGAAAGGTAGCTTACCTCTGAACCTTCCAGAACCCCTTTGAAGATTTCTGACAAAATTTGATTCTTCTTCCTCTTCTTCTGGAACATGGCTTGCTTCATAGTAATCTTCTTTTCCTGATGCCTTAAAAGCAGCTTCCCTTCTGTCAGATGGACCTCCCTTTCTCATTTCATAAGCGGTTAGAATTCCATGTAGCTGAGACATAGTGAGAACACGGAGATTTTCTTTTTCTTCTATTGCAGATACTTTAGATTCAAACTTGGGGGATAAAGATCTTAGAACCTTTTGAACTACTATAGTTTCTCTTATTTCTTCACCCAAGTTTTTCATACAATTAACAATTTCATCTACCCGGAGAAAATAATTAGCCACACTTTCATCATTATACATCCTGAGAGTCTCATATTGAATCCTGAGTGTTTGAAGTTTAGCTTCCTTTACCTGTTCATCTCCTTCATAGCTAGTGATCATTTTGTCCCATATTTCTTTTGCTGATTTGAAGTGCATGACCTTCATGAATTCTGTTTGAGATATACTTCCTAATAGGGTAGCGACTGCTTTTGCATTTGTTTCATATGCCTTTTTTTCATCTGGATCTGTAGGAGTAGCTGAAGGAAAAGCATAGCCTTTTTCTACAATGTCCCAAACTTCTGTACCAAGAGATTGAAGATATGCAGTAACTCTTACCTTCCAATAATTGAAATTTGTTCCATCAAAAACCGGTGGCCTGATTGATGCTTCTTTCTCGTAGTTGCTCATGATGAATGATCTTCCTTCAAGCGATCAAGCTTCTCTGAAGGACCTGCTCTGATACCAATTGTTGGAAATAATACTGAGAGGGGGGGTGAATCAGTATTATCAGATTAATCAAACTTTTAAATGCCCAAAAGCATATACGCTACTTCAGTTAAGTGAACCAGCGTGTACACGCTACTGTGACGAAGTAAAACAGCGTATAAGGAGAAAACTCACAATTTAGTTGGCTTATTCTTCAATTAAGTGCATCAGGACATTATTCATCATATTAACAGTAAACATGTGCAGTATAACAGAACAGATAAAAAGCCACACACATGAACACCAAGATATAAGGTGGAAACCCAATGTGGGTGAAAACCACCTGCTGCAAGTTGTCTCTATCTTTCTTAATATGAAACTTCAGTTTACAATCTTTTGTACTGGTGCAGCCTTATACCAGTACGCAGGCTACAACCTGCAGAAGGCTTCAACCTTCTCTCGTTCTCCAAACTTCCTTGGAAGGGAGCTCCAACCCCCTTTGCTTTTGTACTAGTCAAGATACTAGTATGTAGGTGCTGACCTACAATCTTCCTTCTTCCAGGTATCACTTTTCATACATTTTCAGACTTGGATATTCCTGAAGCACAACATTACAATCTGAAGACCACAATTCATTCAATTTTCACAACAGATCATTGAAGCATAAAACAACCCAACTTTGAATCACTGAACCACTGAACCCTGTCAATCACCAGTTACCAGAACACAGAGCAGACTACAGAACTCTGTAATAACAGTCAGACCCCACTGTAAACCAAAATCAAGCTTCAAAAGATATACGCTACTTTAATGAGCAGAAACCGCGTATACACGCCCTTTTACTGAAGCCAACCTGCGTACAGATCTAAAAATAAACTTTCTCAACTTGCAGCTGTACCAGATATTAGTTAGACTCAGAACGTAACATTGCGACAATATGCAGATCTAGAAATACGCATAATCAACCATATCATGATAGTGCATTTCAAACCATTAGATCCCGATCTATCCTTAGATCTAGTCTTCCATTAACCGATGTGATCTCTCCTTAGCTTAGATCAACCAACTCAGAACCTGCATATCAGATCTCTTTCTCTCTTAGATATTCATGCCTTGTCGAAAGATGATTTTTGCCTAATGATCTTCTTCTCCTTATATAGCCTTAGGCCTTTCTCAATACCAAGAGCCAAAACCATAGTAACACAATACCATCAACTTTAAAACTAGGGATCGACACGCCCGTCGAGACATAATGGTCCGAAATCATAGGCACAACTTCCAAGGTCTAACCACCATGAACCAAAGGAACCTTTCCACATACACGCGCTTTTTCTGAATCGAACTTGCGTGTACACGCGACTTGGGCTTAACTAAACAGCGTGTATGAGTTTCCTTGGCATGCTGTACTGAGATCTGTCTTCTGATTAAGTTGCCATCACCTGTACCAACTTCTGAGCACCTGTACCATCCACTGAGTGAGTTGCCATCAAGGACAACACTTGAACCATAATGCCAACAATCTTGGCCAAGCACTGCATAATAGCAACCATCTGCGTAGTCTCACTAACACTATCATAGGCTTGTTGTAGCTCCCTTGCCTCTGTTTCCAACCGCTGTAAGGTTGGATATTCCTGTAGTGAAGTGAGCGTAATAAGCGACTGATCCAACAAGTTGGCGCACTCCTTCATGGCACATGTTATTGTTTCCCACCCAGATTGAATGATGCCTCTGCGCTGCTTGGTGACCTTCGGTGGTGTAGAAGGTTGTGCTTGCAGTTTCAGTTCTGCAATCTATAAGTTGAGGACCAACTGGACCCTCGCGGCTTCTTCCTTTACTTCGTGGAACCCACTAGCCAACTTGTGGATTCATATGTTGACAGGTAACTTGGTCACAATCTCTAGCCTAGGGGAATGAGCACATGCTTCCCCTACAACTTGTTCCAACTGTCGATTTTGTGCTATCACTTTGTCCCGTTGGAGGCTCAATTGTTCTATATTAATTCACTTTTTGTTGAGTACCTATACCACACATCCTTCCCTAGTGCGGAGCTCCATCATTGTGATGTCCTGGAGCTGGTACAAGCTTTTGCAAGGAAGGGTAGCCAAATTTAATCCAAGCCCTACAAGCCAGCCTACCACAACTTTGTCTGTCGTATTTTCTGTTGTCATTGCTCCTACTGGGAGTGTGATAGTATTAGCTATTTTGGCCTATAGAAACTACTCAGTGGCTGACAGACGTGAAGCTCCACGGGTAGCAATGGTTCCTGGTTGCAAGGCTCGCACCCCAAGTTCCTACAGCTACACGCGGAGCACCCCCAACACAGTCTGTTGCTCTGACATGGCTTCATTGATCGCCTCTCGGGTGACTTCACGAACTGTATCCCCTATGTCACCGAGGTCACCCTCGGTCAATGTGATAAGTTCCCCATCCCATTTAGACACCTTGGCCTTCTTCCGTGGCTTCATCCATTTTGTTGGCCATGGTCATTTTAAGGGCAACCCCATGGTGGTTGGTGTCATTCCTTCCGTTCCTGTATCCATGGTCGGCTCTATGGTCACCGTCAGACCACTTTCATCCTTTGTCATTGCAGCCCCTCCTGCTGTCGCCTTACCTATAGAAGTTTGTGCTGCCTCCCGGGCTACCCGTACTTCCATAGTGTGCTGTTCGTTCCGCTTTTGCTGTGTTACGTGCTTAGCTTCAACCTTCTATTTTTGGATAAGGGTCTCATCGCACCCCACCACATCTAGTGTGCCACTCTGGTGGCTAGGTATCTAATACCGCATAGATGGCTTCGTCAATGGCAATGAAGGGAAGTGTGGTCCATGTCTGTTTTGGGTCCTTGCATGCCCAGATGTAGACATAGTGCATATTGGCCTTAAACTCGGCTACATTCATCACACTGTCATATACCTCAGTGGAAAAATGGGGTTGCTTATTGATCCATTGTCGGACGTTCGCTTCCATTAGTATCCAGAAAATTTTGACATCTCGGATTTTGGTAGCATTCTTTGTTTCCCAGAGTGATGTGTATTTGGAAGCTTCTGGCCAATCCTGGTACAAGGAGGGAAACTGACTATCTTCGGGTAATTCACTTGTAACCAACAGGATAGACAACAACAACCACACATAGTGGAAGGTCTTATCCTACTCTTGGACCTTCGTACAATTGGTCAGGAATTTGTCGTAAAGGAACTGCACCCAATTGAACTGTTCCCCTACTGCACATTGCTCAGCTAGCGCGATGACTATTGCTGGGACCTCATTGTCGCGGCATTTCCGCATCACTTTTCCTGCCAGCAGTTGGGTAGCAACAAGGATCCCTCTGTCTAGAATACTGTCAATAGCATAACCTCGTTGCTTTTTCTCCAACTTGTATTTCTTTTTCAGGGTTTCCGTCATTGTCACATCACCACTCATATCAACTATTTCCATGGGGTCCCTTCCTTCACAGGGAAGCCATGAGATCTTGTGAATGAGTTCCACCATGATGAGGACAGGTTTGTCTAGCCATAAGTATCCATCATGTACCAGACAGAGCAGTTTTCTGATGAAAAATATTGTAATAGGGGGCTGGTGAAAATGTGCAATTGCCAAGAGACAGAGTAACCCAGATTCCTCCACCTTTTGCAGCCACTCTTGCGGCTGAAGTATCGTAATAGCCCCCTCCTCTCTTTGCTCCATCAGTTCGCTAGTTTCCAAATGGGGAAGCTTCTTAGTATCTGCAAGGTCCTAGTCTTCAAATTTCATAGTAGAGATGTGGTCGGTCGTTGTTCCTTCAAGCGGAACCCCTTTAGAGAGAGACGGGGTGATGAGTATGTTGTCAATAACATCCATATTGTTAAGTACCTTGGCCTTCCCTTTCCTTGGAGGAACATACTTGGGTCATCTTACTGGTTGGAGATCCTCTTCCATCTCTTCGTTGGGTTCTATTTCTTTGATATAGGTCGGAGGGTCTTCAACCTCTTCATCGCTCTCAATTTTCATTCTTTTGCATTTTTCCTCCATCGACAATTTGTCGAATCACAGATTTTGTGGAGATGTCCAGACTGGTCCTGCTACTTGGGGGTTCTTCTTGGTCTGCGGTGTCCTGGGTGATTTAGGGATTTTGGCTGTATCATCCTTGGGTGTGGATATCGACCTGAGTAGGGACTCCTGTATTACCTTCAGCAGGGCTTTAAACCATGAAATTTCTCTTACGACTGCTTCATCCATCCTGTGCTGCTCTATTTGAACCTTGAACAATTTACTATGCAAGGGGCCAAATGGTGTGTGGTAATAAGCCACCTGTGTTTTATATACCCTTTCCACTTCAACATTGGCTGTTCTCCTCGTTCGTGGCTTATTAATGCGATTTTGGCAGCAAATCCATTCAGTCCTATGCCTTAATGGCTCACTGTCTGCTCCTCGGTGTCTTAAATGGGACATCTTGTCATGAACAGTAGCTGCAATGGTCATTGTCCATTTTTCCCACGCGGCAGTGTAGTCCCTAGTACGCAGACGTGTTCTATGCTTTTTACTGGTCTAGCACGCCACATTCGAATCGCACAACCTTTCTATAGACTGCTTTATAGTCCTGTGCCCTCTTCCAACTATGTGGAGCTCTGAGACGGGGTCTCCTACAGATAGTTAGGTGGTCTGACCCCTCGTGCGAGCCTTCTTATTCCCTGATAGCCCAGGCTGTGGGCACCGTTTGCGTTCCTTTGAGTCAGGTAGTGCATTACGGTCTGTGCTTCCTTGTTCACTAGGGTACAATTCGAACCATGATAGCAGGGTCACGGCTTGTTCTAGTAGCGTAGGAGGGTTGGCCAGGTCTGGTCCCCTCAGTGGCTCTTTCACACGGCCCGTTTGTGTGACTCCTATTTTTATTTTGTCAATTTCTTCATCCAGCCTCACACTTTTCCTCCTTAGCCTGGCCCCCACTTCCTCTAGTTCATGAAGTCTCATGTTGCCACGCCAAATGGCTTCCCACAACTGCCAGATCCCTTCGTCCAGGTCTTCTTGTTTAGGTCGAACTGCAGGGGTAGTGGCTGGGGAAATTCTCTTCAGTCCCCCGGTTTAGCGCGTTTATTCATGGGTAAAGTTCTATGCACATACCTTGCTTGGTTTATGGTTTTCTTGGCCCAGCAAACCCTTGTTACGCACATATTCCATTGGGTCAATGGTTGCACCACACACAGTTGTGCCCTCCGTTATAGATGGGTGCTCGAACTGCTATAGTGGGGCTGACCTGTTCACCGTGGAAGTCCTTCAACCCGTACTCGTAACCACCTACTCACTCCACCTCATCTTCCTATGTGCACACCATATTGTTGCGCACGACGCTTCTTCCGTTGCACCATGTTGCTTCTGTTCTATGATTGAAGTGCCAAGGTTGATGAACTCCCCCTCATTTGTTGAGTCATCGTCCATTGGCCATTGCCGTACTTCAGTGGTCATGCGTCATAATGATCTAATCATCATATTATAGTTGAGTGTTGTGACTTCATGCAATCGGTTCTGCCATTGCTCAATCTCCTCATATGAATCCGATGTGCAGGAACTATCATGTTCCCATGAGAGTCTTCCATTCACTAAGGGATTCACCCGATCCTGGTCTTGTGCTGTTATCTGGTAGATGCAGTATAGTTCATCGTCACTGCCATCGTCGCGCACCAGTTCGGTGTAACGCGCTCCTTCAACTGGGTCTATCAGAACTATTACATGGAGTGACTTTTTCTTGAACGCCATTTTCCATTTTTTTAAGTTGATGACCCCATTCATGTCCGTGGCCCAATCTATTCCTAGCAATGTAGGGTATGGATTACAGTCATCAACAATTTCTATTACCTCAAATTCAGTCTGCATACTTACTCCTTCAATGTCCACTGTCACCCCTTGCAGTCATCCCATCAGTAAGATCTTTTGTTGGTTGGCCATCTGTAGTTGAATAGGAGACCACTGTAGTGCGGGCCTACCCATGCGTTCCCACGTTTTCTTAGGCAACACATTCGCATCCGACCATAAATATAGAATGACCTGGTCCATCTCGTACTCACCGATTTGTGTCGTCATTTGCATCTCCCACCTGGTGAACAGAGCATGTTTTCCTAGTTTCCGGACTACACGCAGCTCCCCTGATCCTGTGCATGTAGTGATAAGCTCTTGTAGTCCTTTAACTACTCTATTGTTGCGTACCAACTTCATACATGTCTCTAAAAATGTGGTTAGCATAGAGGGATCCATTCCCGGCTCAATTGGATCCCCATTACCTGGAGTACAGACTTCCATGAAGCTCTTTTGAGCTTCTTTAGATGTCCCTTTTACCTATTCTATCTCCAAGTCATGTTCCCTCGTAGGAGCATCGTGACCCTTCCCATATTCTCCACACTGTTTCCTCACATCTCCTCCTGTAGTTGCACCACTCCTCAGTACCATGTTTACACTAGGGTCCTCTTCGCGTGGTTCCAACCTCATCATTTGGACATTTTGAGTTGGTGTGGGCTGCAATACCCTCTTTTCGTGCATCTGGGCAATTAGCGTCGGACAGACTGCCATTTCATGGTCAAACGCTCACAGTAGGGACAAGATATTCTCGTTGGGTTAGTACAATCGTGAGCATAGTGCCCCGACCCTCCAAAATTATAACAGATCAGCTATCTGCAACCTCGCCCAGGCCCTATCCCTCTTCCTCATCCGCGTCCTTGAAATCCCCTGCGTGGCCATGCGGCTGGATCGAAACCCCATGCCTCAGTATGCATTCGATAGGCTGGGGTCATCTCCATCATTAATTCATAGCTTCGACACATTCACTCGTCATGACCCACCAATCAATAGAAGTTGCAATATAGCTGCTGCAGAGTCTAGGTATACTTCTGCAATAGGTGGTAGTTGTCTGTTGCGTGCTTTCCTCCTACTTGACAAATTGTGCACTAGAGGGCAGGCGCCGAATTTGGCCTTGCTTGTACCTCCAGCCTTTATGGAATCGCCTCCCTTCCTGCCAGATAGTTCACAAATACGGGGTAGTTGTCCTTGTTGTGACACTGACTTTTTCATTTGATGCATCTTACTTCTATACGTGCCTCCAATCGGGGCACCCTTTCTTGCTTCAAACTTTGCATTTCTAAGCACAGGTTCTATAGTTGCGCGTGGATTTGCTAAACTCCCAACCCTGAATCCTGTATTGGAGTTTCATGCAACCTCATCGATGTCTCCAATGCTTCAGCTTGGGTTGAGATCTTTTGCTGCGATAGCACCGTTCTCAGATGTGGTGTTAAAGACGCCACAAACCACATGCAATGTTGCTTATCCATTAGCGTCATGTTAGCCTTGTGGATTGTAATCTTCAATATTTGATCCAAATCCCATGGGGTTTCACCATGTAACATCGCGATCTCTTTGAACCCAATGATCGATTGTGTCTCTTATTTTGGTTGGCTAAATTCTTTGTTCAGTGCATCCTAGATCACCGCTATTCTCGCATTTCGATGATCGCTCGAGTACTTTATATACCACGTCAAAGCACGGTCCTGCAACACGATAACTAGAGTAGCCTTTTTGATGTTATCATTTGTTATGCCTTGGGTGATCTGAAATCACCCGTAAATGACGTTAGAGAAAGAATGAAGGTATTACAGACCCAAGTGTTGGGGTATGCCTATGTTATTTCATGCAACAGATCGATAAGATTGCGAAATACATAGACAGTGAAATAGTAAGAGAACATAGTAAGCCAACACGTAAACACAACAAATTTAATAAGGATTTCACCCAATCCTCCTGGGCTACGTCTCCTGGTCCGGCCTTTAGTGGTGGCCTTTCTATTGTGTTTTAAAGCAGAGTTTTTACAATAAGGATCTCAATTTAAGTCTCACTTAATAGATGATGATCAGTATGATTGTACTTGGATCCCCCAAGTCTCTAGAGTACATAGACTCCCCTTACTGAATCTCGACCTCAACTAGACTTAGTGGTATGAGTCCAATTTGGTACTCAATACCTGACAGTTATGCACAGAAGAGTTGCTTGAACCTCTTAAGCCTTCTCTAGAGTTCACAGACTCTCGGACCCTCTCTATCTCTATTTTGTCAATGCTGCCTTTGCTCTGCAGGTCAGCTCGGCTTCTCTATTCTCTGCAATTCACTTCTTTCTTGCCTCTCATCTTTCTGCTTCTCTTTCTCTGCATGCCTTTACTCTTTGTCTGTTCGTGGCTTAAATCCAATCTGCCCTGTGTCTATTCCTTTCCGTTTCCCAGCTCTCTGGATCTCCTGCCTCTGCCCACTGGAATTCCCCTACTCTGCATCATCATCATTGTGTAATACTTCACAGAGAAGTGGCCACTTGTTTCCTCACGAACTGAGTGTCAGTTCTCTTCGAATGGTCATTATTTCCGTTGCTCCAAGATTGCTCGCAAAACTAGTTCCTCTACCAACTGAGCGGTCATGCCAGACCTCAAACCTCATATGACTCAACTTATTTCCCATAGAATCCGGTCATCGATTGGATCATTTCTCCACCATTGATTTGGAGTCTCTAGATCCTACGATCTCCATCCATATCGGTCGGGTAAGTAGCGTGACCTTTACCTGCATGATGTGAGTGGTTTTCTCTCTCATCTACTGGACGCATGTCACCCAGTGTATGGCATTGAGCGGGACTTGGTCGAACCTGCTTACCACTTGAAGCCCTTCAGATATCCTGTCGGTTTTAGTGCGGGACCCACCTTCTAAAGGAATCAGAAATTTCCGTACAGTTTTACGCTTTTCCTCATGACCAAGTGCTTAGGGCTTTCCTTCACTAAGGGGGATGCCCTGCGATACGTGAAATTGCCTCTGTTTTTGGATTTGACCTCCCATTTGTCAATTTGTGCCAGTGTGTGGTCACCATGGGCCAATGGTCTGTGCGCTTTGACCGAGGGTCCTCGCTGTTCCGTGCTAACCACAAATTGCCATTTTTTTAGAGGTTATTTCTAATAAGCTCGATATCCATAAGATTTTTAAGCTTGACATAATTTGAAACAATCATGAAAACTTAGAGAATATTTAAGGATCCAATTCGAATCACAGTCTTCCCACTAAAAAAGCTTTTGGACCACCAAAAGTTGGTTTTCAAGCATCGACTATGTGAGGGTATAACTGTCTCACTTGTCTGATCTCTATCCATTTTGCACTGCTTGGATTTGAACCCTTGAGCCCAATCCTAAGGTACTCAACATCTCCCCTACGCGTCGTCCTCACCTTCCTATCCAGAACTGTGTCTTCCTTGTAATTCATTGAGATATTCAGGTAAAAAATCATCAATAGTAGGCAATTGACTCTGCTCTTCGGGATCTTCAATTAATGAAGGTTGAAATAGTCTCAAGTTGTCTGCATTAACGACTAAGTAGATGTGCATGTAAGCTGGTAAATCAAGGCGAAAATCATTCTCACCAATTTTCTCAAGTATCTTGAAAGGTCCATACCTTATTGGCTTTAGCTTTTTACCTTCAGCTTGCATTCTGTCTTTTTTGATATACAACCAGACTTGATCACCAGCTTGCAAACTATGCTCCATCTGATGCTTGTCATGCCTTACCTTGTATTTTGCTTGGCTCTTTTCCAACTGTTCCTATACTTTCTGGTGAATCTCTTGGATTTGTTCAATGAACTTGGTTGCCTTGTCCACATCACTGTGTCCATCAACTACTATGTCTTTACCAAAGACAAAATCCAAGAGAGACCTTGGTGTGAAACCAAAACAGGTCTCAAAAGGAGATCTCTGTGTAGAATAATGTTTTGCTCGGTTGTAAGCATGCTGCACATAACACAAATGTTCATCCCAAAGTTTGGGATGCTTGCTACAATAGCCTCTGAGCAACTGGATCACTGTCCTATTGACCACTTCTGTCTGGCCATCTATCTGTGGATGAAAAGTTGTGCTTTTCTTCAATTTGTTGTCCATCAGTTCCCGCAGACTTGACTAAAACTTCCCAATAAATCGGGTGTCTTGATAAGATACAATGGAACTGGGTAATCCAAAATGAGCCCATGCATGCTGAAAGAATAACTTTGCAGTTTGATCAACTATAATTTGTTTATTACAAGGTATCAAAATACACATTTTGCTGAACCTATCCACAACAACATATAAATAGTCATGACCTTTACTAGATTTAGGCAGTCCTTCAAAAAATTCCATGGAAACAGTTTCCCAGGGATGAGAAGGAACTGGTAGCGGAGTGTACAAGCCTAGTTTTCTTTTGCTGGGCTTGCTTTTAGCACACATGGTACACCCTCTTACATATCTAGAAACTGTCTCATTCATTTTTGGCTAATGAAAAAATCTTTGCAGCTGTGCAACCGTTTTACTTACCCCAAAGTGACCTGATATTAGAGAAGTGTGTGCTTCTCGAATTATCTTTACTCTATCAGTTTGTGGAATGCATAGCTTCCCACAATTATACAAGAGTTGGTCCTTAATGTGATAATCCAATTCTTCTACTCTTTTTCCTTGACTTAAAGTTGCATATACATCTTTAAAGTCTATATCTTGAGCATATTGTTCAATGTAGCTCTCATGCAATACTGAGTTATGCTTAAGTATAGTAGATGCATTTATAATTGGTCTAGATAACATATCTGCAACTTTATTGTGTATGCCTTTTTTATATCTGATGACTAAATGAAACTGTTGTAGAAAACCCATCCATCTATAGTGTCTTGATTGCTGCAACTTAGTTTGGGAGTGTAGATATTGAAGTGGTTGATGATCAGTATGTATAAATGTCTCTTTTCCCATTAAGTAATGTTTCCAGTTTTTCACACTCTGTACTAATGCATACAATTCTTTATCATATGTGGGATGGTTAACTACTGATCTCTGCACCATCTTTTTACGCTGTTGGAAAGACAATATCTGCTTGAATCCACTCAAGTGCGTCTTCTGCATCACGGCTAGGTGCCTACTTGGATTCATCATCTCTTAGAAGGGCCGTCGATCCACTTAAAGTGAAAGCCATCCTCGAGCTGCCCCCTCCTATGAACCGGCGCCAGCTGCAAAGCATCCCCAAGGGAAAGCCAACTTTCTCTATCGGTTCATCCAAGATTACGCTACTGAAGCACACGGGTTATTACTTCTTTTACGGAAGGACATTATCTTCCAATGGGATGATCAAGCGCAACAGTCTTTCGATACACTTAAGAAAGTGTTTACATCCACCCCCCTCATCTCCCTACCCAACTTCAACCGTGACTTAATCCTATATATTTCATCTCCTTCCATCTATCCGCGCCTTCCTTCCATAACCGCATGAAATCTCATTATGAAAAGAATATATCCGGGATCTCCCCATATTCTGGCTACCTTCTTTGAATAAGGGAAATGATAACATATGGGTTTACCGTGTTGTATCAACACTGCTCCCATGGCATAGTCACTTGCATCCGTTTGGATCTCAAATGGTCTTTGAAGATCGGGCAGTGCTAGTACTGGTGCTGTACTAATATTTTCTTTCAAGGTGTGGAAGGCTTTCTGCTGTTTGCCTCTCCACTGAAACACCTTGTTCAAACCTGTTAAAGCGTGTGAGGGAGTTGCAATTAAGGAAAAGTTAGAAACGAACTTTCTCCAATATTGTGCTTCTCCTAAAAAGCTTCTAACTTCTGTAGTAGATTTAGGTTTAGGCCAGTTTACAATGACTGCCAGCTTAGAGGGATCTATCTTCAATTCACCACCCCCTACTATATGTCCCAAATAGTTCAAAGATGTTTTTCCAAATTCACATTTTGAGAGTTTAACATAATTTTTTCTCTTTTCAAAACATCTAGTGTCTGCTTAACATGCTTTAAATGTTCTTCCCACATTTTGCTAAATATAAGAATGTCATCCAGATATACAATAAAAAATTCATCAAGAAAAGGTCTGAGTACATCATTCATTATTCTCATGAAAGTAGCAGGAGCATTAGTTACGCCAAAAGGCATAACCAACCACTCATATAATCCCTACTTTGTTTTGAAAGAAGTCTTCCATGCATATTGTTCTGCAACTTTGACCTGATGATATCCACTATGCAAGTCTAACTTGGAAAAATAAACAACTTCCTTTAACTTATCTAATAGGTCATCTATGCGAGGAAGGGGATAACGATTTTTGATTGTTATCTTATTTAGTGCTCGGTAATCAATGCACATTCTCCACAAGCCATCTTTATTTTTCACCAAAATGATTGGAGACCCACATGGTGATGTGCTAGGTCTGATGAACCCCTTCTCGAGCAACTCCTGCACCTACTTCTTGATTTCTGCATTCTCTAAAGTGGACAATCTATACATTCCGATGTTAGGCAATGGAGCATCTTGTTGCAAATTAATATCATGCACTATTTCCTTTTTGGGTGGCGGACCTTTAGGTTCTTGAAACAAGATATCATATTCTAAAACAACTTTTTCTAAATCAGCTTGCTATTTAGCATGACAACCCTCAAATACATTGGTTTTATCAGGTTTCTTTTCCTTTACAACCATTAGTAAAAATTGTTTGCATGAATCTACAATTCGTTTCATCTGCCCTAAGTTTATGAGAGTATAATTATTCTTGAGCTTATGAGCTCTTACAATATATTCGATTCCATCTTTAACGAGGAGATACTTGTTCTCAGCTCTATAGAAAATAGCTTTTCTATCATACAAGTAGGGACTTCCTAAAACAATTCCACATATATCCAAAGGAACTATATCTAACTCTACCTCATCTACAAATACTGACCCAAAAGAAAACTTAAGTTTACATTGTCTAGTCACTTGTAGTTGTGATTTATCACTTAACCAACCCAATGGGTAAGGTTTCTTGTGAGGTGTAGTCAGTAATCCCAACTTCTTTACAATTTCTTTAGAAATTAAATTTACTTGTGAGCCACTATCAAACAAATTATCAATCTTTTGATGCTTGGAAATAACTAGAATATGGAAAAGATCATGTCTTTTTCTCCCATTTTCTTCATTATTAGTAGATTGTGCAGAATTACTAGTAGATGCTTCAGAATTTTTACCTTTTATACCTGTGGCTGCAATGGTTGTTTCATCTCCTGAGTCTGACCCCAAATCTTTCTGAATAGCTGCAACAGTCTTCTTCTTCTTGCCCTCGAACTTCTTAGGTCTTAGCTTCGGATGCAGGATCCAATAGTGCTCCTCATCATGCCCATCCTTCTTACAGTGAGTTCATGAAGACTTGCTTTTCTGTGCAGTGTTGGCCTTCCTCTCTTTCCATTTATGTTTTCTTTTCTCCTTATTCTTGCTTGCAATGGGCTTGGATGATCCCCAAAATTTTGGGTTCCCATTCTTTCCTCTAACTTCTAGATGCGTAGCTTGAATAGATACCTCATCTATACTAGTGAGATTAAACATGAGGATAATGTGCCTCATGTAGCTGTGTAGACCACCTATGTACTTCAACAGAGTCTCAAGTGAATCTAATGAAATTTCTATAATCAAATCTCTTTTCCTAAATTCTTGGGTGTAACCTTGTACACTTTTCCTTTTCAATTGGAAAAGAGTTTGCCAGCTCATCATGGCTTGCTGCCTGTAAGCTAGTGGATAAAACTGCTTTTTGATTGCGGAAACAAATTCACTCCAGACAGAAAGAATCTTACCATGTTTCTTCATGTTAGCTTGTGTCTTGCCTTCCCACCATACCAAGGTAGTGCCTCTGAGGCATAGGCTGGCCAATTGAATCTTACTCTTGTCTGAGTCAATACTCTGCACTATGAAATAAACATCAATCTGTCTGATCCAATCATCCAGCTTCTCTGCATTCAAATATCCATCATATATTGGTAAATCAAATTTAACATCTAATTTAATCAGAGATGTCTTCTTTTTATGTTCAGGGCTATTAGGAGGTGTGAAAAAGTTTTCTTCTTTCCCTTTTCCTTTTGAGTGGTTATGGATGAGAGACTCTTCTTCTCCTTTATCTTGTTTGGAGCCTGATGAATCTTCATCTTTATGTTTCTTATAGTCCCTATACATTTCCTCTACCATGAACTTCATGGACAGGAAACTATTTATAAATTGGGGGTCTGGTCCCAAAGGACTTTCTTCTGACATTTTCTTCTAAGGATAGACTCTTCCAATTTCCAGGTTAGTTTCAACCAACTCTCCTTCTCCTAATTTAAGCTTCGATCTAGTTAGCATTCAACAACAAAATCCAACACAAGTTTGTCTAAACTTATCAACCTAGGGCTCTCATACCACTTGATATAAAATCACCCGTAAATGACGTTAGAGAAAGAATGAAGGTATTACAGACTCAAGTGCTGGGGTGTGCCTATGTTATTTCATGCAACAGATCGATAAGATTGCGAAATATATAGACACTGAAATAGTAAGAGAACATAGTAAGCCAACACGTAAACATAAAAAATTTAATAAGGATTTCACCCAATCCTCCTGGGCTACGTCTCCTGGTCCAGCCTTCAGTGGTGGCCTTTATATTGTGTTTTAAAGCAGAGTTTTTACGATAAGGAGCTCAATTTGAGTCTCACGTAACAGATGATGATCAGTACGATTGTACTCGGATCCCCCAAGTCTCTAGAGTACATAGACTCCCCTTACTGAATCTCGACCTCAACTGGTCTTAGTGGTATGAGTCCAATTTGGTACTCAATACCTGACAGGTATACATAGAAGAGTTGCTTGAACCTCTCAAGCCTTCTATGGAGTTCACAGACTCTCGGGCCCTCTCTGTCTCTGTTTTCTCGACGCTGCCTTTGCTCTGTAGGTCAGCTCGGCTTCTATGTTCTCTGCAATTCACTTCTTTCTTGCCTCTTGGCTTTCTGCTTCTCTTTCTCTGCCTGCCTTTACTCTTTTTCTGTTCGTGGGTTAAAGCCAATCTGCCCTGTGTCTATTCCTTTCCACTTCCCGGCTCTCTGGATCTCCTGCCTCTGCCCGCTGGAATTCCCCTACTCTGCGTCATCATCATTGTGTAATGCTTTAGAGAGAAAGCCACTTGTTTCCTCACAAACTGAGTGTTAGTTCTCTTTGAACGGTCGTTATTTCCGTTGCTCCAAGATTGCTACGAAACTAATTCCTCTGCCAACTCAGCGGTCATGCTGAACCTAAAATCTCATATGACTCAGCCTATTTCCCATCGAATCTGGTCATCGATCGATCATTTCTCCACTATTGATTTGGAGCCTCTAGATCCTACGATCTCCGTCCATATCATTCGGGTAAGTAGCGTGACCTTTACCCGCGCGATGTGAGCAGCTTTCTCTCTCATCCGCTGGACGCATGTCACCCAGTGTATGGCATCGAGAGGGACTCGGTCGAACCCGCTTACCACTTGAAGCCCTTCAGATATCCTGCCAGTTTTAGTGCGGGACCCACCTTCTAAAGGAATCAGCGATTTCCATACTATTTTATGCTTTTCCTCATGACCAAGCGCTTGGGGCTTTCCTTCACTGAGGGGGACGCCCTACGATACATGATTAGCACTTTAGCGCTAATCGCGTATCAGAAATTGCCTCTGTTTTTGGATTTGACCTCCTGTTTGTCAATTTGTGCCAGTGCATGGTCACCATGGGCCAACGGTCTGCGTGCTTTGACCGAGGGTCCTCGTTGTTCCGTGCTAACCACAAATTACCATTGTTTTAGAGGTTATTTCTAATAAGCTCGATATCCATAAGATTTTGAAGCTTGACATAATTTAAAATAGTCATGAAAACTTAGAGAATGTTTAAGGATCCAATTCGGATCATTGGGCTTCCCATACAACCTTTACCACGAACCAGAACTGATCTGGTTCCGCATTTCCTACGCCTCTAAATATCGGAAACTTGACTGCACTTGCCATCCCATCCTTGGGTGGTGACGGAGGTAGGGTCGGTAAAGATGGGTTTGATGCAGGCGAAGTAGGTGATGGCGTGGACGGTGGTGGTATCAGTGCAATGCGCTACTTTATCAATCGGACTGCGCTTCTTGGAGAGAACCCTGTGAACTCCTCCTCACTTTCTCGTGATAGTGAAATAAGAGGACTGTTTTCTAATCCTTCTGTCCTCGGTAGCCTCTTCCGCTCCTTGTTACCCAGACATCAATGGATGCGCATAACCCATTTTTTACATAACATCATTTTAATCCAAGTATTCAATGATTTGATGTACTTACTCCGTGGTCCTTGGAGAAAGCACCTTTCTGCCTCACTGTAACTCACAGTTGTGTATATCGTAAAATCAATTATAAACCCTCCTCTTATCCGATCCATCCAGTGATCTACTACCCATGCGATTTTATCTTTAGACTCTTCTAGCCTATGCACCAACTCTGGAGTCCACACAATGGGTTGATCCAGTCTGCACCTTCCCTGACTATCAGCTAGCTTCGTGATCCACTCGTACAGCTCGGTCGAGAAAGGCGTGAAGAAGATCTCGTGGATATCTATGTATATGTAGTGATCCAACCACCTTTCCTCATATATCCGTAGATTTTTTTTCCTGTACCAGGAATTCGTGAAGCTTCTGATCCAACCAATCTTCAAGTTCTTTCTTCGTAGGGTTCCAACGTCCTGACATAAAACATCCCTTAGGCAGATCCCAATCCCAGCAACAGAACCATTTGTTGGCTTGTAGGGGCCTGACCCAGGTTTAGAAATGTTTTTAGCCGAACAAATCCCACACTACCGGCCCTTTCGGCAACAATCCGCGGAGCGCGGACTAAAGTCTCACTCGAGATAGTATGGGAGGGTGCTGGAACCAGGTTTCCGCACCCTTGGGATGTTGTGATGTGGTCTAGAGGGGTCGCGAACCTTTCTACGAACTTGCGCTACTCGGTACTGCTACTGGGATTCGTGTAGATCCACGCAGATGCACTATCTTATTAATGGATTTATTACAGATCTAATCTTCTTCATACAGCCTTGAAGCAAACATTTAAAAATAAAACCCAGTGTGCGCAATCATAATTATTAAAGACAGAGAATAAATTTAGAACATAACAGATATATTTACGATAAACACACGACGATTCAGAAACTCTTATCTTTATTTATCTTCCTTGAATACAACTAGATCTGCCTTGTGCACTCAGTTGCAGGGGTCCGCGCACATAGCTGCGGACTCTACCAGGCCTCTGTGCACACAACTGTAGAGCCTCTATCTATCTACCAACACCCTTGACTCAGACTTATAGATGCTGAGAGAATATTGTCTTCATAAACCCATTACATTCCAGATCAAAAGTCCAAAAAAAATACTTCTACCCTTACAACCTTGCTCTATTTATACATTTCCATGATCCGCGGACCATGGGTAGGCTGACTCAATTTCTATTTTCTTACATTATTTTTGGGCAGACAACTTGTTGACTTGACTCATTACAATTCGTGCTTTGTGCACCTCGCGGATCCTTTACCATACTTTTACCCAAAATTGCAGGCTTCGAGCCCCAAAACTGTTACACGGGGCCTCCGCTACCCAACACTTTACTAGTTGAAGGTCTTCCACCAACATAAACTCTAGAGGCTGATGAAAAAGGTCGATGTGAACCCGTGGAATACCCTTCTAAGGCCTTGGGAATACCAAGACAATTCCGAAGAAGGTGGTCACCCTTACATAACATGTAAGGGAATTTTACTTTCAGGGGCTGGTTGGAAGATTCTTCTTCATTAATTGCATTGGTAACAATAGTTTTTTGGGTTCCCCCTTGCTTAGTTTGCTTCTTCTTCTTCTTTGTCCTCTTCTTCTTCTTCTTCTTCTTCTTAGCTTCATGGTTAATAGAATCCAAACTTTCACCACGAGAAGAGGATGAATGGGGTGAAGAAATAGGTGAAGAAGGCAAGGGGTCAACTTTAGGATCAACATGAGGTTGATGTTGTTTAGGTTGAGGAGAACTCGATTAAATAGAAGTTTTGACACCCGGAATCACCGAGGTCAAAAACAACCAAACTGGAAGACTAATGGTCAATCTAGGAAGGACCAATGTTGCCATATAAGAAGCACTAGTGTATCCAAAAGAAGGAAAGGGACCAAGATTCCCATCAGAGGGGTTTCCTTGACTGGTAGACCTAGGAAATTTTTCCATTGGTATCAACATAAGATTCACTAAGGAGTATTTCCACAGGAAGGATGTTGTTCCACGATCAATAAATTGATTTTAGAAATTAACAAATAAAACCAAAAGAGGGGTAATCTAGGCAAAAGGGTTTTCCAAGTATCCATGAACTGTAATATACACCCCAGCCAAAACCAAGAACTTAACATATGATGACCAATATCCTCGAATGCTGTGCTCGGTGTATCACATTAACAAGGCAGCTAACTTAGCTACATGTGGCTAAAGTATAGCAACCTAATGGGGTCTCCCAATACATACTTGACGGTACGGGGAGCACAAGTCTGTGTTAGCGTTGTATAATGCAGAACCGTTTTACGAGAGAATCCTGATATACTTATCATACTGAATTGCCTTCGATATACTAGAGAACCTTCTATATACTTCCATACTGGGACGAGATTTCACTCTCGTGATACACTGCAAGCAGTTAATGACAACTGATATGTTTAAAGATGATGGAACGCATCTCTAGCCTAGAACTCTAGATATTTGCGTTAAGTTCCATATGCTCCTATGAGGTAAATTTTAACGTTTATCTTCAATTATGTTTCAGTTTTGGGCTCAAAATGATGTCACCTGAATCCCTAAGATGCAGCTATATGAGAAAAGTAAATTTTCCACTTCAATGAAAGCTAGACTAACCAAGGGAAGAAATTTCAAACAATAATTCATCAAAGAAAATGCACCGTGAAAAATTCCTTCCACTAACTTTCACTTTTGTCTTCCAAATGTAATGCCAAAAGTAAAAATGATTTCCACTTTTCACTATCCTAAATGCAACTTTTCTAAAGACAAATGATTTGAACTTTACTAAGATGCACTTATATGAATTATGCTTTTCTTTTCGTTTTGAATAACTTGATGCACCTAATACATTTTTTAGCTTTCAATCACTAAAAAATGTGATATATTTTCAATGATGAATCTTAAAAAAATAACTTTTCAATGCAACTCATCTAATGCATTTTCACGAAAGGTAAATTTTGAAATACAGGCTAAAGCAAATGCAAACGATGTTTTCAATGATTTCCATAGAAAACAACCCTCAATCAATCAACAAAAAAAACATCTCAATGACATCAACAAGCGGCAAGCAATGGCCAATTGACTAGAAACCCTAGAACTCAGTAAGATTTCACTTCGAAGGAAATGAGACAAAATTTTCAAATTAATCAAGAAAATCAATCAAAGAACTGATAAATCCAAGCATATAGGACGTGAAAAGACCTTAGGGGCCAAGACACACTAGATTCTAAGGAAGAAACCTTACAAATTCTCACATTCAAGGATCAACGCTACTTTAGATACCAAAACCTGTGACGATTGGGTCATCATCGCTACTTTGCATAGCCAAATCCATGATGGTCGGGGTCATCAACACTACTTTGTATAGCAAAAGTAGTGATGATTTTTAGTGTGGGCAAAGAGTGAAGAATTTTGTTTTCATCGCGACTGTACAAGTAAAAACTCACGCTGCTAGCACGACTGTTAGAACTAAACTTGCTATGGGTGAGGAATATGGGAAAAAATAAAAAAGATTCCAAGAAACAATCCAGACTTAGCTCTCTAAGGTAGTAATCAATTATGGCATAAACCTAGACTGATGCATACAAGCCGAGAAACTGATGGTTGTTCTAACTAGTCAAAGGATCTGATTGGAAGAATGGATGGAAAGGGTTATAGCTTCCCCATCGGAGTCACGATTTTTTTGTCTAGGAAATTCTCTCTATGGACAAAGACGATCCCTCTAGTTGAATGAGTGGGACTAACAACCTATGTGACAATCTGTTGGACACTTTCCTAAGTTACAATTGAAATAAGAGACGAGGAAGATGGCCTACCTTGTTCTGATGCTATAACATCCTTCTTTGTTAAAAACCTTGAATCACTTGCGTCACGAGCTCGGTCCTACTGCTCAAAATGTTTAAATGCCTGCACAAGAGATCAAGGCACAACGAAGCATATAAGTGAAAATAACATAATCAAAAGTAACCTACTTAACAGATCAAGGAGCATTAAGATAAATGATACATCAACATACACATTTATGGAAAATGAACCAGCAGTTGTATATATTAATAGAAAAAAGGAGGAAGCGTACAACCAAGCCTTGATGTCAATAAGCTCTCCTTGAGTGAATGTCCTAGTCCAAGCTCAACCTCTCCAAGCACTCCTTCCCCAAGCGAAATGAGTAGCATGTAGGCACAATCTCAGCATAAGGGTTGAAATAGCCAATGAACAACCATTTGGGAATGGGAGAGGATGAATATATAGGTAGGGAAAGGGAGTTAGGATCTCTCCAAAGATAGGAGAATGCCCTCATCTCAAGGAGGTAGCTGATAGGGATAAGAACAAAAGGCAAAGTTGAGAGAACTTGACCTCATCCACGCCAAAAAATATCCAACTCGTCATTCTGGAAGCCTCTAGATCATGAAGCTTCTTGTCCTCTTTGGGAAAATTTCCTTTTAGGGATCATCATTGGTATCCAAGCCAAAAACGTGATGGCATCACGGGGCTAGTGTAGTGAAACTAGTGATCATCGCGATTTCTAGTGTAAGGGGGGTGATGATGCCAAAATTAGGGTTTTAGAGCTAGTTACTTCAAGGGAAGCTCAAGGAATTTTCTAGTTAGTGTTTTAGGGAGGATCAGAGTTGCATATCTGGATGAGTACACTGCATGATGATCTTGTTTCAAGCACTTCAGGGTATGTCACAAGGAAGTGTGGGAGGCGTGACAAAATACTGTGTAATAGGAAGGCCACTTACCTGAAAGTCATTGATCCTGATTCTGATGGTCAGTTTGTCCGCTACGATCCCCACAAGATTTCGGGCATTTTCCTCCTCTCCAAAATTCATGACAACTCACTTAGAAAATGAATTCAAATTGTAGGGAAAATGTCCTTTTAGAGAAAAACCCACCATTTTTCTGTTGCCCATTGCGACCAAACCATAGCTCAGTTTGATGAACCATCAACACCATTGGTAAACTCTCATCAAGTTCTATAATGGGTCTCTTTTAGTTTTTTATGATTTAACACTTCACCAGGAAGCCATTTTTCCAAGAAGGGTCACTTCGTCACCTCTCAAAATCGAATTTATTCATAAGCGGAACTTGTACTTTGGGAGCCACCTTCCCTTGGCACTTTTCATCTCACATGTCGATTTTCATCATGAGAAACCATCATTTTCTCATGTTTTCATAGTGCCCACTGGGCCTCTTCTGTGTGGCAGTGTCATCAAATCACCCTTGTTCAGAGCATATGCAATGAGTCACCTTTGTATCCATGGAGTCTGTTTCACATCCCATTATATCATATCACAATATTCCATCCAAATTTGCATACCATTCATCCCGTGTTGCCCAATTCGGCCTTCATCCATTCTGTACCCCATCCCCTACAGAGTCGAGTCAATCACTGCCAGGTGAACCATACACTTTATACTTTGACAAGGGAAGTCATTTTCTTGTCCCTCTGTCCCATCCTCCCCATTCTTCCTAGTGTGAGTCCATCATTCACATTACTATTTTCCCTCATGCCTTAGTTGATGATCCTCATTGCATCACCTATGGCGAGCCCTATTCTATCGACATCAGCACATCTATAACCGAAAAAAAACCTCGAGGGCGGTGTATCTTGGTTCCAACTTTCACTCTTGTTCAGTGCCTCAGATCAAACAAAGGGAATCATAATTTCCCTTAGGCTTGGTTGTTTCATGTTCGTGATTCATGCACTTGACAGTCTAGTGATTCAACAGATTGTACCAGTGATTCCCGGGTGTGTGTGATATGTTTCAGACCTCATGAGGGGGTGTCCCTTTAGGTATCCCCCCACATGCCCAGATGCCTTCCTATTATGCTACAACCTCAGATGTAGTTTAGCAAATTTTATGGGTTCTTTCCCTGTCGCTTGCAACCTTCATCGCATGCATGTCTTCTTCAAATGATCCATTCAGTTTTGTAGAGCCCTTTCCTGTTCAACATGGCTTCTTTGGTTGTTTTACCCTCCCTCCCACCCATTTTCTAGGGAAGTGCCATTATATCTCATGTAATAAGATGATATTATATTTAGTCCTGGATCATGTTTTTTCTAGGCGCATTATGTATGTGGGACACATTGTATTATTTTCTGGCTCATTTATGCCAACATGTCATGTACCATTCAACATGTATTTTATTTCTCAGTTTCATGTTTCTGGGTGCATCATTAATTATGTACTAAGTTATCTCGGCAAGTATAGGTATGCCTCCCCCGCCTCACTAAGATCTGGTATCACAACATAAAAGGAGACTTGCATTGGTCTCGCCCACTCTATCACTATCCTCTTTCACTTCAACTCCATTGGTCTCTCTATCTCTCTCTCTCTCTCCGACTCCACTTCTTTGTCTAGTGATTGTGTCCTTACAACGTACTCCGGTCATACATTTTTCTCCTAACACTCGTACGTTGGGGGGAAATATGTTATCACAAAAATATGACCATCTAGCCATAATTTACTAGATGGGTCGAAGTACACCATGTAGGGCCAATTTTACCATAGTAAAATTGCTTTCACTATGAGAAATTACTTAAAAAACCAAATTTGTTAAGTCATTTATAATTAAACCCATGTAGAATAATTAAATAAATCACTATTTATTTAATATCTTCTAGGAATAATTAATTAAACCATTTTTAAATTAATATTCCTTGTCACATTTGACCCAATTATGAGAAATAAATAGATAAATCATTAATTATCTTATTTTTCTCTAAGAATAATTAATTAATCACTAATTAGTTATTATTCCTTTTCAAGTTTGACCAAATCCCTTAGAAATAATTAAATAAATCATTATTTTTTTATTATTCCTTAACTATATTTCATGAGATGGTAAATAAATCATTTATTTATTTATTATTTCTAAATAAAAGTTTAAATACTTTTTCCTTCCAAACCAAATATAATAAAATATTCCAAATGGTTAATTCTAGAATGGGGTTAATAATATTTTATTATTTCTCATTATTCAAGGATAACCTAATATTTTGTTATAAATAGAAGGGTTTTCCATTCATTCTTCACTTTCGATTATTTTCATTGTTGCACTCACTGTTGCAGCTCTGATTATTATCATTGTCGCACACCATATTCTTTTTCATTTGAGTTCTCATTGAACTCAAAAATTTTGTTTGCTAGGTTTTACACATTATAGAGGAGAGAGACTCTACAAAATCTAAATACATTGAGGATAGCCAAGAACCCATCCCATAGAGGGGGACTGGTAACATTATTTGTTCCCTTCATAGGTGTTTTTTAATAAAATATATTCTTTATATATCTGGTTTCCATTGGATTATTGGAGTTATTTGTGCTTATTTTACTAGTCCATTTTGTTGCTTAACTATGTCTGTGGCATATATAAGGGCTTTGGCAGGTTTTTCTCCTATCATTTACTGCAGATCTACACTGTTTAACAACCATTTTTATTGTTAGGGTTGTTTGTCATTCACAACCTAAAGTAGTCTCTTTTCGTACACATTCAAGAAGAATTCTACATAACAACGTATCTCTTGCTATTCTTCTAGAAAAATGATGAGTCATGGTTGTATTGTAGGATCTGGAACTGTTCACTCCCTTGTAGGCTTGATATTTGGAACTACAGCTCGTATTTCCTCTTGGTAGAAAAACTGGTACATGAACCTGTAAACTTAGCTGAAACTATGCAACTGCATTGTGTAACTTCTTACTTCTCTTAAGGATTTTTTCCTTATGTTGAATCGTATTCTTTGTACTTCCTTAGCCAAAGAACCCTTTCACGTATTACCATAACATATCAACAATCAGGTATCTGTCAAAAAGATTAAAATGGAGCAAGTCAAAACATTGAGGTAAAATTAGGGTTTGTTCAACAAAATTAGGGTTTTATATATTTCTCTATCAATGAGGTAAACTAATCATTTTTCCATAGCTTATGTAGCTTGAGAAAGGAGGTATAATTTGTTTTGGCTTCTTTTCATCCTTTTGGTATCTTTTTGTATGTTTTTTCCAGCCTTTAGGGTTTCTTTCTCTTTTTTTTCTACAAACTATGTTTTCCTCTGTTTGGTGGCCTTCTTTATGCTCTTTAAAACTTGCACAATCTCTTCATCCTCATCAAGAATCACTATCTCCTTCAACTTAGGGTTATATTTTTTCTTTTAAACCCAATCTTAGTTTGTTTATGAGGTTTTTGGTAGTAAGCCCTATGCTTTGTTTCTACTTCTTCATCCCCTGTTTCCTTTTTTTATTTGCCTTTCTCATTTTTGTTGTTGTCTGCTTTGCCTCCTCTTCTTCTAGCATTGGCCTTTGTTGTCTTCTTGTTCTCCTCTCATAGGCCCTAACCTCTGGTTCGTTTACATGGATTTAAACATGTTCTTTAAAAAGGATATAGATGGGTTCTCCCTTTGTTTCCTGAGCTAGGGTTTGGATAGAAACTTTATTTTTCCTCTCCTTGGTCTTTTGGGTGTAGGTTGTCTCATGTTTCTTTGTCTCAATCGTTATACCTACTTGTTTATCTCATGAGTATATAGTATTTTTATCATGTCATGATGAAAAGTATCACGAGGTTGCAACTCAGATCTAGTTCTAGCTTTGGTATACCTCTTTAGCAAACTTTGATGAATAAAATAGGGAAAATTCATCTTACTAAAACCCCCTAAATGATATAAAACCCTCATGTGATACAAATATGCTTTAAAGTACCTACCTTCACAGGTGAAGAAAATTTGCACAGTATTGAGAGCATTAGACCATTCAGGCTCCAACTTGTTCTAGATGACTCTTATGTTCTAGTCTTGGTTCTAACAGTCTTCCTTCAAGAAAAATTTTATGTCCACATTTTGTAATCTCTGCTTTTTAAACCACCTTTCACCCTCAGTAGGAAAATCCATGGCCTATGCAATGGACTCCTCGGTGACTAGAAACTGTAGGGTTCTAATTTGTATTGTACTACCATCAAAAGAGTATATGAAATCATGACACCAACCTAGGTTGTGTCCATTGAAGCACTAGAATATTTATTCCCATCCTGCATATCAGAACAAAGCCAAAATTTATGGATAAACTTCAAAGACATGCCATAGGGTTCAAAATGCTTCACATGACCTGATCGACCCATATTCTAATTTTTTTTACGTTGAAAATTCCTCTACAACTTTGAATCACCCTGGTCGGACATTGCAAACCCTTTGGAACCTTCCTGTGCACTGTAAACAAATTTTTGGGTTCGCTGGAAATTACCGTTTTATGGTAAACTGGGAATTTTAGGGTTTGATTTTAAACTTCTTTTTTAGGTTTCAAAATGCAAATAGTTTTCAAATCATGGATGAAAAGGGATAGGGTTTTGTGAAAAACCATTTAGGGAGTTGAAATGATAGGTTTGGAAACTATAAAACCTAACTTTTAATTTTTTTGATGAGTGCTACAAAAATATTTTGTATCGCCAACTGTAGGCTAATTTCGTTGCAAAAAACTTAGGGAAAGTTTAGGGTTAGGTGAAATGGCTTGATTTTACATTTCCCTAGGCTTACATAACAATTTACAAAAAAAAAAAATGTATAGGCCCTTTACATAACCAGGACCTTTCATAATGAACTTTATAAATATAACCTTTGGACCTTTTAGGGAAAGGTGCAAACCTGATGCTAACAAGATTCAATAAAGGAAACTAATGATCCGAATGGAAAGTGGAATCCACCCATGGTATTGTAAGTGGTATCCCCCCAAGGTATTAATCCACCCATGGTATTTATCCACCCATGAAATTTACCCATGGTGTTGTAAGTGACATCCACCCATGGTATTCATTCACCCATGGTATTTTCTGATGGTATTCATCCACCCATGATATTTATCCACTCATGGAATTTACCCATGTTATTGTAAGTGACATCTAGTGATGATATTCATTCACCCATGGTATTTACCCACCCATGGAATTCACCTTTGGTATTGTAACCTAGAAAGACTATAAGTAACAATTCACATTTTGTAAAAGGACAATTGTCCACCACAATGTAGCTTTTAAAGTTATTCTCTATTTTAATAAAAGGTTTATTTGTGGTTTTTTTTATTGTGAATTCTCCTCTTTTATTTTGGAATTTCATTTTCTTTAGATATTGGGGTCCTCCCCCCAAGTTTTGGATCAGTGTTATCATATTTAGGTTATGACTCCATGGGAATGAGGGTTTGAATCATATTTTAGTTTCAAAATTTTGCAACAATATTCATAACACTTCATGCAATTTATATGAAATTCACACAAAATTATAGAAGGTGAAAAATATCTCATTTGAAATTATTTTTTGTTATCTCAAATGGGTTTTTTTACATAATTTGATTTTGTTTCCCAATTTGAGAGATATGAGCAATTGAAGTTACACGTATCTGGAACATTGCGCGGCCACGCGTACCATGAATTTCTAGAATCATTTTCTCACTCCACGGATCATGATATTTCAAGTGTATTATATAAATAGAAATATCTCTTCAATACCTCAAATGATTCTTTGAGGGAATTTGATTTCATCACCTGTAGCATAAGTTATCAAAAAAGTTGTAGTAAGAGCTCTATAATGTAAAAGAAGCATTTACAATGTCTCATTGGATAGGAGAATCTACAACACCCATGAGAACTTTTATTACAAGTCTGAAACACATTTATAGTTCAATTACATCTATGATGTGGCCTGGTTCTTTACCCCACCCAGAATCCATGAGTTTTTATATTTGGAGCAACATTCAGAGTAGGTTCCCTTTGGAGACATGTCCTCCCACCCGCTTTAGTAGGCACCTACTTCATATTCATCATTTTCAGCATAACAATATTTGGCTTGGGTTCTTTAGAGATGTGCCCTCCCACCCTAGGCTATGTAGGCACCTTCTACTTCATCAACATTCAACATCAAGGTTACGGGTCAACCACACAAAGCCCTTGTCATCGAAGTCCATTTGCTAGGACACACACTGTTATTATCACAGTTGGTCACAAGCATTACAGGGTACCTCTATCCTTAGATCTTCATTTTTCATGGTTATGGGTCATCCACAAACCCATGCTTCATCAAAGTCCATTTTCTAGGTCACATTGTTAGTATGACAGTTGATCACATGTATAGCAGAGTATCTCTATCCTCGAACCTTCATTCATCATGGTTATGGTTTAACCACACAAAACCCTTCTCTTCAATGGCTGTTCATATTCAACAAAGGCTTCTTAGGAGGGAACTTCATGCAATGGGCACCATTGCCTCTTAAGAAGGGAGGAACGATCTGAATGGAAAATGGCATCAACCCATGGTATTCATCCACCCATGGTATTGTAAGTGGCATCCATCCATGGTATTTATTCACCCATGGTATTTTCCCAGAGTATTGTAAATGGCATCCACCCTTGGTATTCATCATCCCATGGTATTTATCCACTCATCAAATTTACCCATGGTATTGTAAGTGACATCCATCCATGGTGTTCATTCACCCATGATATTTACCCACCCATGGAATTTTCCTTTGGTATTGTAACCAAAAAAGGCTATAAGCAACAAGTCGCATTTTGTAAAATGACAAATTGTCCACCACAATGTAGCTTTTACAATTATTCTCTATTTTAATAAAAAGTTTCTTTGTGGTTTTTTTAATTATGTTTTTTCCTCTTTTCTTTTGGTATTTCATTTTCTTTAGATCTTCGGGGGCTCCCCCCAAGATCTAGATCACCCAAAGAGTTAGCATTTTGTAAAAGGACAGATTGTCCACTACAATGTAGCTTTTATAGTTATTCTCTATTTTAATAAAAAGTTTCTTTGTGTTTTTCTTTATTATTTTTTCTCTTCTTTTCTTTTGGCATTTCATTTTCTTTAGATCTTTGGGGGGTTCCCCCCAAGATCCAGATCACCCAAAGAGTTACTAATATCCTTAGAAAGTTCACATGTCTATAAGTCTAGCGATAGACTAGGGATCTTACCCACATCAAAAGAGTATTGGTCTATTATAGGTTTTCATCAAAGAAATGACTTCACCTTATAATAGATAACGGTCAAGGACCCTACTTCCAATTGGTGATTAAAACTTTATCTGCATGCCTTATAGACTAAAATGTAAATTCCATCTAACCCCTATATAATAAATAGAAAATTGGAATGTGGCCAATATATGCCTCCCACTCAGCTTACATCCACTCTTTTAGAGATTTCTCACATATGATTGTACCAAGGCATCTCCCCACTAAGCCTTGGGTCACTAAACCTACCACTTTATGCATTTCAACATCATAACCATGAACCCATTTTAATTAGTTCTTATTTTGCTTCACACGCATCTTTTCATGCTTGACCATAATGTATCTACTAACTCCCCTCTTCTAAGCTCTACCTACATGAATATTTAGAAAACACACCTCCTAAATCCTCCTTGTACCCTGCTCCCAATCTCCAAACTTGTTCAACCAACACACATCCTTTTGATCCTTGGGATCAACTTCACTACTCAATAATGAAGTTTCTTAGTTCCCCTCTTGCAAGCTCTACCCACAGTACAATTAAAAGAAAACACTTCTTAAATCCTCCATGGACCCTCGTCTTGATCTCCAAAATCTCAATCAACATACATCCTTATATTCCTCGAGACCAACTTCACCGCCTACTAGTGTTAAGGAGATAACTAAAGGACATGTTACATGTAGACAAAATCTCCCCATTAAGGACTTAGCTTTTTCACTACCCCATAGATGGAGAAAATGTTGATCCAAATAGGTTTTTCTATCCTCTTTCAATGATTCAAGGTCATTATAACCTCTACAACATTCATTTAGGTAAATTTTACTACCCCTCTCATGTTGAACTAGAGAAACTATACCATAGCCAATCTACTAGTGTTCACAAAATTGCCCCAATGCCTCCAAAGTTGTGCCTCTTGCTGACTAGCCAATATCCCCCTTATGTAACTATCCTCTACATTTGACATATGATAGCTTAACCATTTAGAAAATAGTTCGAGTCCCTCAAGTGTGTTGTAAAAGTAACCAACAACCTTTCCATACATTGTCAAAGAAATCCTAGTGTGATCTTCGTCCATTAACAAAAATTGTGAAACCCTAGCCTATTCATCTAACCCTAAAAAAACCATCTTTAAGCATTGGTATCATCCTTGGCGTCAAGTCCCTCTCCATCTCATTGCTAATTTTAAACCTTCCATGATACTTTTATTATCATAATAGTTTTTGTTTTTAATCTTTGATTTAGATGTAGATAAATTTAAACAACATAACTAACTTTCAATTCTTAGGACTAGAAGGCTATAAAACCATTTGATTGAGAATGCATGAAATTGATATAGTGGGACTAAACAACATTGGATTATACATGGAGTAATATGGACAATGAACTCTTCCTTATTAAGTTGTCGATAGATTGATGTTTTTAATGTAGTAGTAATGTATATTCATAAAATATGAAATGTTAAATTTTATGGACATTTTGGGATGTGTGTGTGTGTCTCTCTCATTTGTTTGAAAGTCTTGGATTCATTAATAGAAAGTAGGTTTAATTTTCAACATGCTATGAATAAGAGATATAAGGTAATTTAATCTTAATAAACTAAAATAAAAGAAAAATGAAAACCTATATAAAATTAAAATGTAAATGTGTGTAATAATAATTATAAATTATGGTATTTACGTACCAAAAGATATATAAAATTAAAAACAAAAAAGTTTATATATTTATAATTGAATTATTATAAACTTTTGGTTTTTTATTTATATTTTTTCGATATTCAAAGATTATCATATTGTAATGTTCTCAATTTCTTGCATACAAGGGCTACATTTTCACTCACCTAATTGTCTCCTTTAGGTTAACGAGAAGGGAAAGTTATCTAGGAGACACAAATGAATTTACCCAATTTTCATATTATTAAATAAAAGAGGTAAATTCTAATTAATAAAAATGAGCAAAATGTGTTTTTATTAAAAGGGGCAAAATTCACTTAGGAGGAAAAGTGACTTCTTCAATAAAAGAATATCAAAAAATATCGAAAAGCTTGGAGAAGACAATGAAAAATTATAAAAGGAGAGTGGAGCTAATTTTCTAATCATTTTTCTATCTCATCATTTCTCATTTCCATTGAAGCGAAACTCAGGTAATTTTCAACTTAAAGGTTTCAAGTGAAATCCTCACATGGTTTTGATAGATCTCATTGCCACCCTATCTAGTCTTTCTCCAATTTCAGTGGACGCTATTGCCATCCTCGATGGATATTTTTTTCGAGATATTATTTGGAGATCTAATTGGATTGTGTTGTAGACAAACTTCAGTTCTAACAAATATGTCCAAAAGAACGAGATTCAAGCCAAGAGGGTCGAATCCCTTCCAGATTTGAGGGCCCAAATTGCTCAATTTGAAATGATAGAGTTGCCTTCATTAAGGAGCTGAATTTCCAAATCTGGAGAAGAGCCAAGGGATCTAGTTATTTCTAATTAGATTGAGTTATAAAATTGAAGGGGGCATAACACATAACACATAAAAACATAAATTTATCAATAAAATTGAGCATTACTTGCTTCTTCTTGGTCATCCTTTGTTTAAGAGGAGCTTTGTTTATCGATCTCCATTGAGTCTCTCAGTTTTTAGAATATCACTTCCTCCTTGAACTTGTCTTGAGTTGAATTATTTATTCCTCTATTATTTGATGTTGTTGATAAAGATTTTCTGTGAATATTAAGTGAAAAGTTGTGAACCATGTTGTACTATGCTTCAAGGATGCCAATTTCCTTTGCTACACTAATAGGCTCATGATATTTTCTTGTTGGTTCATGCATAAGTTCTCATGTTCAGTGAATTTAAAAGATTTTGAGAATAATTTACTTCAAATGGATTGAATGAGGTCTTTGTATCTTCTTATTATTCTTCTAAACTCTTTCACTTCCTTATTCTCCATGTTGGTCAAACTTGTACAATGTTGTTGATGCTGAAAGACAAATATGACACTATAAATTATGATCAAATAGATAGGAAGGACACAACTAAGATGTTATGAGCCTAGAAAATCAAAGTCCAAAGTAGAAAATAAGATATTTCTATGCTGAAAAGCTTAAATCACTTCTCTAGAACCTAAGGATGATGAGAAACTTGGAACTAGTGTTCAAACACGTTTCCTCTATAAAGGAATTCTCCTAACCTTCCATTATATTGTAGGCCTTTACAATTATAGAGATATCATTGAGGCTTTTTGAATTTCTTGGAATAAAAAATTAAAAACACACAAAACACTAAGACTAATATAATCTTAATAAACAAAGATAAAAATTCTAAGAAGAGACTAAGGTTTCTTTAGAGCCCAACCTCTTGATTCCACTAATGTCAACTTATGAGATTTACAAATTGAAGCACATAAACTAACACATAAATCTTAGGCATTGAACATCACTTGGTCCTTTAGAAAAATATTCAAATGGGGTTTATGAAAGGGGAATAAATTAAATGAAAAGCCACAACAACAATAAGTCTAAAGGCAAAAGTAAAAAGTTTCGAGAAACAAAGGCCAAGAAATCCCCAACACCCTATAGTAAAAATTGATCATTGAGAGAATATAAACATCCCAAAGAGTGCAAAGGTTGAAAAAATTCCAAAGAATTTATTGGAAATATTGTTTTCATTGATGTCAAAGATAGGGGGAGACTGCAAATGTCCAAGATAAAGATTGCAAGATGAATATTTTTGGATACCCTACCTTTCAAGGAATTTTTATTTTAAATACCTAGATAAAATGGAATAATAATATTTATGGTTGAATATATCATTTTGATACCTTTCCAATGGTATATGGAACTTCGTCTATCAGGGCCTCGAGTTAGCGAGCACCCAAGAGAGTTACAAAACTGAAAGTGCAGTTACGGACATTCCCATGATATGGGATGGTCGTGTGGATGTAGTGGTGTGAACCTGTGTGATGCAAATTCTAGTTAAAGGTGACTTAGTTCAGAGGGAATTCAGTTAAAGGTGACATGGACGAGTGACCGAGCAGTATGACGGGTAGGCAAGTGCAGACGAGCGAGACATGCACCCAACTGACCAAAGGTCAGACCGACGACTTAACAAAAGATGAAGGGAATGTGCAGACAAGTGAGGTGCCCACCTGATAGACCAAATATTGGCCTGACTACTTATCAAAAGATGAAGAAGCGCATGTGTATAGCGAATAGGGCGGCTGGGAAAAATAAATGGGCAGGTCAACCCTTGGGAAAGTCAAATGACACGACCCTTAGACAAATCATAATGGATGGAAAGCATATACATTAGCATTGGAGAATTTAGTTGGAGGCATCACCAAACTCACAAGTTCAGAGATGAACAAGGAGGCAAACACACAACAAAACGGTAGACCAAACAAGAGGAAATGAAGGTGGGCAGAGTGGGGTATGACAAACAGAGCAACAAGATTATTGAAAAGTCGTTGGCTGAGTTTTAGGTTTTTCACAGGGAGGCCACAGTGCAACAGAATTGTGTGGGTAGGCTACCACACAGTGAACGTGATAGGGCCACAAGCCGCTACATAGTGAATGGGGTGGGGCCGCTACACAGTGAACGAGCAAGCCTCTACACAGTGAAGGCGGGTCTTAGATCGCTACTTAGTGAATGGTGGGCACATGCTATTGTTTCTTGAATGTAGGTTGTTGTTATCTAAACATGGGCCGTTGTGGGCTACAAGCAGGGGAGCGTATGGTAAAAACGTGAAGGGGTTGCACATTGACTGTAAAATTGTAATTGTAAATTGAATTGCAAAATTTAATAAAGTGTTGGGCAAACTTATTTTAGAGTTTCCCCTCCCATTTTATATATGTGTACATTGCTTTTACTATTGTTGATGGTTTATTCTGCTGCATATGAATATGAATGGTTAATAATAATTGAAGATAATTTCATGGCATTATAAAACTTAAAGGAAAAAATAGTTAAGTGTGAAGGTTAGGTGTAGTTTGTAAGCTCAAGTAATGGGAAACGAAAGAGTTAGGAGGTGGCACACCATGCTCACAAGTGGGAGTTATTAAGTCACCACTAGAGTGAGGTCGTGATAGATGGTATGAGAGCCTGATTTGTAAAGATAGGTAGAAAAGATACATCTTCCCACTTCATGGTCATATGGTATCAAAGCCTTGGTTCAAGCAGGTGGATCAATCATATTTGAAGAAGTATTGGGGTCGCAGTGTGACATGACACAAATTTGGAAAGGGAAAGATTGGGCCAAGCTAAATGAAGAAGCATTTTATGGTCTTGACACATTCTCAAAGGAAAGTACTAGTAGATGTTGGAGAGGAATTGCTGAAACATGAAGATAGCATGGATGCTGAGGCATATTTCATGAACAAGGTGTTGGATCATATGGATGAAATGAATTCGAAGATGGATGCATTGGAAGCTGAGAATGTTGAACTTAGAGATAAGTTCACGAAGCAGAGAGAGAACCATGACACCCTCAAAGCATGATATGAGTATATTAAATGGCGGTATGGTCAAACCATGAATGAATTCAAGGACTTTGAAGTTGTGAAGGATCAAGGATTAGAAGAGATGACAAAGCTACGAAAAAATCTTGATGAGGCTCTCAATGAGATTGCAATTTTGAAGAAAGCAATTAGAGAGGGATCGATTGGAGTGACTTCCCACATTAAAATCAAGGAACCTGACTCTTATGATGGGGTGAGGAATGTGAAGAAACTTGTAAACTTTCTATGGGATATGGAGAAATAGCTTGAACGCTGAGGGCTTCCAAATGAAGAGGCCAAGGTGAAGGTTGAAGACTTTAATGGAAGAGATGAATTCCTGATTGATCAAAGTAATGATATTTTTCAGTTTGTGTCCCCAAGGGATGGATTTGTTGATAATTATCTCAATAAATGTTATCAAATCTCTAAAAACTAAAAGTTGTCTAATATTTTCTTCCTTGACTAAAGAAAGTCAACACAATAAGACATATTATTTTACCAATTTTTTTGGTAATTTCTCAATCTCCTAACCAAAGGATATCATTAATTTTCCTTTGAGATTAGTAGACTTCCCTCATTTTTACTACCTTTAATTAAAAACAATATTATACTAAAATATCCCTATGGTGGGTGTCCAATGATGGAAATGGTCTGATTGATTGTTTGTTAGTTTTAGAGAATGATGAAGGTGACAACGCACTCCACTTGGCATTGATATGGACTAGGCAATTATTGACAATATGGTACCACAACCAATGGCATTAAATCCTACACTCAAGGTTCGTATAGGGAGGGGAAAACGATGTTTATTAGATGGAAATCCCAACATATTATCAAAATGCAGGGGTACTTTTCTATCATGTTTGTAGTTGGGAGCAATTCATGGCAAAACAAGGATGGGGAGGAAGTGTTCCATTACTAGTGGCCACTGAAGAGAATGAGGAGAAAGGACTCCCCCATCCCATACAACTTCTAGTAGAATGACATTTTTCACACTAGGTTCCCCTTCAATGTTCATTGTTGTTTTTTTTTTTCAATGATTTGTGTTTAAAATATATTATTCACATTGCTACAATATCTTTTCCTTCTTTTGCAAGGAATTTCAGAGGTTTGTGCATTACACTAGTTCAATGTTTGGAGCTTTATCTCTGCTTAGATCCACAATGCTTTAGTTTACTTCTTCTGAGTCTCCTCATTTGTGTTCAACTTCCAAGTATATTTGAAGATTTGGGTCTCTGCAGTGTTCAATATGCAAGTTTCCTCTGCACTCTCTTTGATTGTAGTTGTTATGTAGATTCCTCTCGTCCCTTGGGATGCTCTAAATTCCCTCATTATTTTCCTTCGTTAGCTTATTTGGGAAGTTTTCTTTCTACTTACATAATGTAATCTAGGTGGCACTTTCTCCATTTCACTCTCTCATGATTTTATAGCCTTAATTCCCTCCTCTCTCTAGACCAAGGAACCTTGGTCCCGCTCTGTCTATATTATGTTGCAACCCCATCCATCAAGATTCATGCTTAGAGGCAAAAGAGCCCGATGAAGGAGATGTTTTCATGATGGCACGAGGCCCTCCACCTCTATATCTCATATTGCTATAAAAGGATCAACTAGCATATATCATAGCATTACACCCCCAACAGTCTAGCAAGAAATCGAGAAAGCATAACGAGAATCTATGATAAAGCATAGGTTCATTTCAAATGAGGAAGTGATTGCACAAGTGGGCAATTGTATACCATATATAGGTACTACAAGGAACATAAAAATAAATACATGCAAATAAATGACATTTATTAGTAGTTTAAAACCGTCATGGGGAAATGTTTAGTGGAGCACTCAGAGGAGAAACAAGAAATTTTTCTCCGCTTAGATAAGACGAAAAAATAGATGAGGAAGTTGGACAACAAGGTGACAAATATGGCTCATTCTATAGAGAACCTAGAGTCGATTGATTCAAAGAAAGACATTAATCCACATGTAACCATATAGGTTGATACCTCATTTGAATGATTAGTTTTTCTATCAAAATCTATAGTCTTGTTTTGCTTATTTTTGGGATCATTATTTGATAGGAGATGAAGTATAGTAGGTAAGGCTAGTTATTGTAGATTATGTATGTAATAGTTTTGTAGTTTTTTTTTTTGACTATTTCAATAGAAAAAAAGAGTCAATTTTGCTATGTGACTAGTTAGATTTCCCTAATGGCAGACCAGTGCACATAAAAAACATATCTTGTATAACATTTCTTTAAACTGATCTAATAAAACACCTCCCTAGCTTATATATATATATATATATATATATATATATATATATATATATATATATATATATATATTTACTTTTTTAAATCTTCTTTAGACTAAATAAATTTAAAATTTAATATATATTATAATTTACTATCATATATATTATAAATCCTAATTATATTTATAATGAAAATATATATTATAATTTATTATTATATATTATAAGTCCTAACTATAATTATAATGGATAAGTACTAGGTCCATTCACACAAGACAATCCATCTTTTTATTTATATTTTTATAAATAGATGTGTTCGAATAATTTTGATTTTGTATTACAGTGTGTTGACAGTTCCAGAACTGCCAACATTTAGGGGATCTCCTCGATATGAAGTCCCAACTAGACCTCACACTGTTTCGAGTAGGAGTCCCAACAATGGGTGGTAATGTTATGCCTTGAATGCGAAAATACGCAGAGTGAAGTACGATAACTTTGGGTGAGAGCAAGTGTGCGACCTTTGCAAAAAGTGAAGTGTGATACATGAAGGTTCCAAAACACTAAAGGGAAGGGAAGTGTGCCCCTTGGGAGCCTGTAATAGTACGCAGCTTGAAAGGAACACACGAGCGTAATGACATCACAAGCTAATATGCATAATAGTCCACAAGCTAAAGTGATGAATTAATATAACAACATGCAACAATGTAAACTTTGAAACGAGAACTATAAACTCAAAAAGGGAACTCTGGCAAAAAATCCTCGTAAAAACATTAAAAATAGTGCTAAAAACGAAAAGTGTTGATGCTGGAATAATACCTTTTTTTTCTAGGGTAAATTTTCAACATGTTTTAAAAATGGCGGTGAAAACCAAATTTTTGTGCAAAAATTGTCCAAAAAACACCCTCAAAACAAAAAGTGTTATCGCTGGGATAACACTTTTTTTTTCAAGGGTTAAATTTCAACATTTTGAAATAATGGTGTAAACTATTTTATCATGACCCCGAAAAACATTAAAATTTCAAAAAAATAATGAAAACATAAAATAAAATTAAAAATTAAAACAATGAGAAAACACAAAACAAAAAAAAAAGTTAAAAGAAATAACAAAACATAAATTAAAATATATATTAGAAACAAAACATAATAAAAAAAAAAAATCAAATATATAAAAAAAGTAAAAAAAAATTAAACATTAAAAAAAAAATCATAAAAATGTAAAAAAAAAAAACAAAATTAACCTATAAAAGATAAGAATTAAAAAACTTAAAAATTATAAACAAATAAATAATAAAAAAAACATATTTAAAAAAAATGCAAAAAAACTTGTAAACCATATATTAAAAAAATAAAAAAATAAAAAATTAAGTAGGTAAAAATAGAAAAAATTAAAAAACATTAACAAAAACAAAATTAAAAATGAAAATTAAAAACAAACTAGATTTAAAAAGAAATAGAAAATTAACAAAAAAAAATTAAAAACTACTAAAATTTAGATTAAAATATTGATTACTTAAGAAAACAAATATAAAAATATATATAAAGAAGACAAAAAAAAATGTTAAAAAAAATTTTTATCTCATAAAGCATAAAAGAATTTGGAAATATATATATATATATATATATATATATATATATATATATATATATAAACTAAGTAAGAAAAATTAGAAAAATTAAAAAAAAACATTAACAAAAACTAGAAAAAAAAATTAAAAACAAACTAGATTAAAAAAATAGAAAATTAACCAAAAAAAATTAAAAAACTAGTAAAATTAATATTAAAAACATTTAAAAAAAACAAAAAATAAACTCAAATTTAAACAAAAAAAATACCGAAAAAATATGAAAATTTTAAAATTATATATGTCTTTTCAAATTAAAAAATAAAAAACATTTAAAAATTATAAAGAAATATGTATTTTTGATTTAGAAAAAGAAAAAATATTTTTTTATTAAACTTACATTATCTATTTAAAAACAAAGAAAACTAAAATTTTAAAAATTTTAATTTTTTTAAAATTTTTTTTTTTAATTTTTAAATTTTTTTAATTTTTTTTTAATTTATTAAAAAATTCCTCTGGCCGCCCTCCTGGGCGCCTCCAGTGTTGCGGCCTTAGGCAGAGGGCTTGCGTGCAGACCCTCTGCCCAGGGCCGCACCGCCATGGGCAGCCGGAGGAGTTTTTTAAGACATTTTAATAATTTTTTTTAAATAAAAAAAATTGTTTAAACAAATTTTTTCAAATTTTTAATATTATATTTTAAAAAAAAATAAAAAAATAACTTGTTTTACTTTTTTTAATTTAAAAGAAAAATTAAATAAAAAAATTTGTTTATTTATTTATTTATTTTTTTCATATTTTTTTTTAAATAAAAAAAAAATTGTTTGAATTTCTTTTTGTTTTTAAATAAAAAATGTAAGTTTAGTAATTTTTTTTTTTTTTTTAAATCAAAACTACATGTTTCTTTATAAACTTTAAATGTTTTTTATTTTTTTATTTTTATTTTTTTTAATTTGAAAAGACATATATATTTTAAAAATTTTATTTATTTATTTTTTAATTTGAGTTTATTTATTTATTTTTAGTTTTTTTTAAATGTTTTTAATATTAATTTTACTAGTTTTTTTTTTTTTTTGTTAATTTTATATTTTTTTTGGTCTTTTTTTATATGTATTTTTATATTTGTTTTTTTAAGTAATCAACATTTAAAAAAATGAAAAATAAAACAACTTGAAAATTCATTAAGTAATCATAATTTAAAAAAAATTGGACATAATAAATTTTAAAGTGTGAAAAATAAGTCCTCTAAAAAAAGGGTATGCTGCATCAACACGTTTCAAAATCAGCATTAAAATCACTAACATTTAAAAACAAATATTTAAATTTGATACAAAAGAAATTTTAAATTGTCAAAAATATGCTCCCAAAAAAAAGAATTGTATTTTGCGTCACCACTTTTCAAAATCGGGTCATGTTTTTACTACCCCTACGAAACGGGTAATCGTATCGGTTATTTAAAGTGCCAAAAACTATGTTCTAAAAAAAATATGTGTTCTGCATCACCTCTTTTCAAAATCGGGTCAATTTTTTGCTATCTCTACGAAATGGGTAACAATGTTAGTTCCCGTTTCAAAGTTTACGTTGTTATGCATTCAAAAAGGTTCATACAAATGCAAACGAAATAGTTCATAAGCATAAGTGTAAGTTAAATAACATACATTGCAAATACAACAAGAATAGTCCTACTAAATTCACAACATATGTATGAAATTATGTTGACTTTGATTTTATTATAAGTGAAAGATCCAATCATACATACACCATTGATGACCACTAGCCCTAATAGTGGAACATTAAAATCAAGAACGCCTGCTCCTCTAAAGGAGTATACTCGCTCTGCGCTACGGAGAAGCCAAGACTCTTCACAATACTCCCAAGCTCCTTTTAGGCTTAAGCCTAACCAAAAGCTTGGCTCCCAAAAGCTCCTTGCACGAGTTATGAGGTTATATTTATAACAACATGGGGTGAATCTTCAACTCCCCTTTGTGACCTTTGGACTAATCTCATGGCTCTTCAACTTCTTTACAAAATGACTCATTACATTACATCATGACTCTTCACATTCCGATATTGAGACTTGGAATTTCAGTGTGCAAATAATTACAAATAATATTACATTTTACACTCATAACCATATAGGGAAAAATAGTGTAGAGACAACTTGAAATCCTAACAAGAAAAAACACTATGATGCTTGACTTTGGGGAAATTCTAGCTCAACAACTTCCACTTGATGCTTCTCAGTCACTGTAATAGCCATGGTGAAAATTCCATGTAATAAAAGTTAATAAAGGAAAAATAATAACCATGGTTGGTGGGACACTTATTCCACGTTGAATGCTGGGCAAGACATCCTAGTGTGGGTGTTCATTTGGTTATTAATGTCTATGGAAATGGGCAAAGGAAATGGCTAAGGCTTTGGAAAGGAAAAATGGCATTTTTGGCGCATTTATTTATGAAAATAATGGAAATTAGGAGAAAAGGGAGGTCAAAGGTCAAAGGTTGCATGTGAGGATGAAATTGAAGGAAAATAATAGAAAATGAAGAAAATAGAGGCCACATTCATAAAAAGACTTTTGAGGATCAGTTAGGAACCTTTCGTTAGTTAAGTTTTGGAGCTCCCTCATTATTCTCTCTCTCGTACTCTTGGATACTTAGAGTTTTCTTGGTGCAGTCTTGGAGGGTGTGGTATTCTTGGATTTTTTGAGGAAGAAGGCAAAGGAAGAGCAATAAAGTGCAAGAGGACATCAGGATCAACATCTACAATGGGATTTTATTGCATGTACCAAGTTTCATGTATGTTTTCCTCACTAGTTTTGGCATGCACGGCATATGCATGTGGATTATTTGTCATGATCTGTCACTAGCATGGAGGATTGTCTGGATTGAAAGTGGATTGCCTGCCTTTCCATTTCTTGGATAACAATGTAGATTGTGGGTTTATTTCCTTGTTTTGTTTTGGTTGGTTCTCATATTTCCTTAGCTTGGGTTGAGTTACCAGCTCCTAGAGCCTTGGTTGGAAAAACTCTCTAGAGCCCTATAACAGCTTAGTTTGAGTTACTAGTCTCGTAGCCTTAGTTGGAAAAATGCTCTGGAGCCCTGGATGGGTTGAGTTACTAGTCTTGAAGCCTTGGTTGGAAAAATTCTATAGAGCCCATTGCTAGTTGTGGGTTGAGTTACTAGTCCTGGAGCCTTGGTTGGAACAAATGCTCTCGAGCCTTGGATGGTTGGGGTAGAGACTAATCTGCTGATGGTTTTGTGATGTTTGACCGTGAGGCGGAATCACAATTTGATGGGTTGAGGTGGATGGCCTTTGAAGGCCCTGGATGGTTTTGGATTGATGTGCTTTATGATATCCCACATTCATTCTTGGAATATGGCATGGGGGTGAATGGATGAAGAGAGATTTGGCTCAACCATTCTACAGTCGAGTGGAACGTGGAAGTCCAATCTCGGGTTTAGATTTTGCATCATCAATATGAGTTTATTTCTCCTTGTATTTCTATGAGTATTATACTGGCTTATATGTGGTTTATATGGCTGTGATTTCATTGGTATTTCTGTTGCCACTATGTGAGTTATATAGTTTTTTATGACAGTAGCTATGTATGGCTCTCATCATGTTTCTACTAAAAAATGAATGAGAAATGTATCTATGACCTAATGGATGAAATGGAAGTTGATGTGTTGAGGCATCAATGTTTCTTAGCGGTTCTAAGCTAAGTATGAGACCCATATGCTCAGATTTGTTATTTACACCTCCAGATTACATATTTATGATATGTTTGACGAAATGCCTGTCATGGCTAGTAGAGGTCGAGTCGAGGTCTTATTCAAGTAATTTATTTTGCACCGTCATTTCCCTGTTAGATTATTGTTTTGAAGATGTCATTCTATTCTAAGAAGTGACCTGGGCTCTGAGCCTAAAAAGGTGCACAAATCCTGGGGACGCTAGCACAGTACTATGAAAAAAAGTCCCTGGACATTGGCTTGCATGCTTGTGAGTGCGTCTAGAGGTCCCTCGATGTTGGCGTGCCCATAACATAAGAGTTTCCAGAGGTCAAGTGGTCCAAAAGCTCAGTGGGACCCAGGGCTAGTTGGTAGAAAGGTTGGATTGGTTCCTGAGGGTCCTAATGCTGATGTTGAATGTCTATAAGGTGTGTTTCTGCCGGTTCCACTTCCTTAACTTGACTTAGGAGGTCAAATCATATCATAGTAGCTTCTCGTTGCATGTTTACCCCGGTTGGTTGGTTTCTTGGGTAGATGTGGGAGGAGGGTGTTATAGAGTGGTATGAGAGCATGGTTCATCCCTCGAACTGGATGGACTGTGTGTGGGTCATGCATGCATGTTAGTTGCGTGTGTGTCTCTTACACTTTCATTCCATGTGCTTGGTCCAGTTGCATGATGTTGACCATGGTTGTAGTGATGTATTCATGTGGAAGTTTATGTTGTTATTGTGGAGTGCATCATCATGAGTTTATGACTGGTTACATGTCGATTATGTTTATTACATGTATCATTAGTGTATTCTTGGTTACATCCTTGTATGTTTGGTTGTATTATTGTCTGTTTGGTTACATGTATCATTCTTGTAGGTTCGGTTACAAGTGTTGTTTGTTTATTCTTGATTATATGTGTTTATGCATGTGTGTGGTTGGTTATGCATTACTTATGCATGTTAATGTTTGCATGTGGTCAAGTGTATCATGATGTAATGGTTGTCGTCATGCATGAGGTCGTGGTATGTGTTGTTGACATGGTCATGCATTGATGATTGCACCCTAACTAGAATGATGTTTGCATGGTTATATATTATGTGTTATGTTTATATATGTTGTCATGATTATGTTATAAATGTATCACACTGATTTGTTGATATTGCAGACAAGGTATCCTCCCCGAGCTATACTAAGGTACATTGGTTTATTATGATTTGGTTTAGCTGACATGATATACCTTGCAGGAAGAAATATCAAACGGATAGCAAGATGGTAGACTACAAAGACTATCCCAATGAATCAGAAGAGCAATATGGTGTTGGGAACTCTTCCGATTTGGAAGATACAATGAGAAGATTAAAGGAAGAAATAAGGATTTGTATGGAAGATAATGATAGAATCATGCAGACACCGGAGAAACAAGCAGAGGTAAATGTAGTGATACTCCAGTGTTTGTCAAATTTGTAGCCATTGGGACCATGTCAGCTCAACTATGAGTAGGAGGACAGAACTAATGGGGCATATGGAAATAGGTCGCATGGTGGTCACAGGTCAGATAGAAATGACACAGTTAGAGATGGCAAATTGTTGGACACTCTGGAGAGGAGAAAGGATAGACACAGGTATTATTCTAGTTCTAATTCAAATAGGCACTATGATTGTCATCGTTATCATTCGTATAGAAGGAGTGATAGGGGATACTTTTCAGATGAGTTTAATGAAGAAAATCCACCTACATTTGATGGATAGATGAAGAAACCACAGGATGCAGTGGCATGGTTGTTTAGCATGATTTCATGATTATTCAAAGAACATGAAAACCAGAGTAGCTACATTCAGTCTCAAAGGTAAAGCAGACATTTGGTGGGAAGGCGTGAAGAATGTCATATGTATTCATGAGGAAGATTTGATTTGGAGTGAGTTTGAGCATATCTTCAAGAAGAAGTATCTATTAGAGAGATACTTTGATGACAGGGAAACATAATTCTATGAGATAAAGATGGGATCGATGATAGATGAGGAGTACACTAATAGTTTCCTTGACTTACTGAGGTATGTACCTTATCTCACGGAGGAAAAGACCAAGATTTAGAGGTTCAATAGTGGATTATCGGTTGCATTCAAAGACATGATTGATTTCGATGAGCCTAGCTCATTGGAGGAGACCATTCGAAAGCTAAGGGCATTGCTATGAAAAATCGAAGCATAGATCTAAGACTAAGCTAGATTGGAAAGGTAATGGAAGGAACAAAGGAAAATGGGACAGGAAACGAGAAAGAACTTAGGGTGAAGATAATAAAAAGAATGTTGCACCATCTAAGAAGTTCAATGCATCAGATAGAGGAAAAGGACATTGATATGAGGAGAAGAATAAGGAGCTCGTGTAGTGTTGGACTTGTGGAGGCGATCATCGCAGGAGATATTGTCCACATTATTAGGGTGGTAGGACTCAGATATATAGTGTACATGATGCACAAACTGTTGGGGATGTTGGTCATAACATTCATCGTATTTATGCAACATTAGATAAGAAAAAGGTAGACCATCAGGAATCTATCATTCAGATGGACGGTAAGCTTTTTGATCAAGTTATTTTAATTTTTATTGATCCTGGATCAAATTATAGCTATGTTAGTCTTGACTTGGTCGATAAGTGTGGTTTGAGTAAGGAATTGCATGCAGAATCTTAGTTAGTGCAGTTGGCTACAGGTACAATGAAGCGAGTTCACCATTGGGTAAGAGCTTGTGCATTTGATTTGAATTGTAATCCTACCATAGATATTTGAATGTATTACCATTGGGATCATACATTATGTTGTTGGGAATGGATTTATTGTACCTTCATAGAACCAAGGTGGATTGTTATGACAAATCCATTGAGTGCTTGGATGACAATGGGGAACCAAAAATATACAGGGAAAGAAGAAATCAACGTAAGTTAGGATGGTGACAGTTATGTAAGCAAAGCACAGTCACAGAAAAGGGTGTGTGTTATTTGCAGTGCACATTTCTAGTGACAAGAGTAAGTAAGTCAATGATGCAGAGGTTTTGAGTAGGTACCCAGTTCTACAATAGTTCAAGGATGTATTTCTTGAGTATATTTCATAGTTGCCACCTCACAAGGAGGTAGATGTTTCTATTGAGTTGGTGTCAAGGGAAGTTCCAACATCAAAAGCGTCTTGTAGGATGAGCACACTTGAGTTGGTAGAGTTGAAGTTGCAATTGAAGGAAATGTTGGACAAGGGATACATTAGGCTAAGTGTATCACCATGGGGTGCACCAGTATTGTTTGTAAAGAAGAAATATGGTACTCTCAGATTATGAATTAACTACGGGTAGTTGAACAAAGTGACCATCAAGAACAGGTATCCACTACTGAGGATTGATGATTTTTTTGATCAGTTGAATATAGCAGAAGTGTTCTTGAAGATTGATCTGAGATCCAAATATCATCATGTATGCATCAAAGAGGAAGACATTTATAAGACAAATTTTTGGACCAGGTATGGGCATTATTAGTTTTTTGTAGATCCATTTGGCTTAACTAATCCTATAGCTACATTTATGTTTTTGATGAATAATGTGTTGTTTCCATATCTAGATAAGTTTTTTATTGTGTTCATTGATGACATATTGGTATATTCTAAAAATAAGGAAGAGCGTGCTCATAATTCAGCAGCAGTTTTGAGATTGTTGAGAGAGCATCAATTGTATGCTAAGCTTAACAAGTGTAGTTTCTTTCAAAATGAGGTACATTAATTGGGGCATGTTGTCTCCAAGGAGTTCATTGCAGTAGATCTAGATAAGATAAGTGCCATCATGGAGTGGTTAACTCATAAGAATGTAGATGAGGTGAGATATTTTATGGGGTTGGTAGGCTATTATAGGAGGTTTGGCAAGAACTTCTCACAAATTTCTTATCTTATTACATCATTCAGATGAAATTTAAAAATTTTGAATGGACAGAGGAATGTGAGGCTATTTTTGAGTAGCTTAAGAAGTTTTTGACACATGCACCAGTGTTAAAGATTGTAGATACGGACAAAGATGTAAGGACCTGGTGGAGTCCTTACATAGGATGAACAGGTAGTATTCTATGAGTCTTGAAAATTGAATGAGCACAAGTAGAACTATCCCACACATCATCTTGAGTTGGTAGTGATTATACATGCATTGAAGATGTGGAGACACTATATTATGGGAAGGAGGTTTACATTGATGAGTGATCATAGTGATTTGTAGTATTTATTTGACCAAACAAATCTGAATGGTAGGTAGGCTCGGTGGTTGGTTATGATCGATGAGTTCGATTTTGGGATCAGGTGCATCAAAGGAAAAGAGAATAGAGTGGTAGATTCTCTTAGCAGGATGATACAGGTAAATCACTTAGCAGCTATGAGCTCCTATGGGATAGACTTACAGCATAAGATCTTACAGGCAAGTCAACAACATGTCAAATATATGGAGATTATGTGTAGGTTGCAGAAGAGTACTGGTACAGGTACTTGTGGTAGTATAGGTATAGGTATAGGTGGTAGTATATGTATAGGTATAGGTGGTAGTACAGATATAGGTACAGGGATAGGTGCAGTTGCATAGGATGTGGACTATTATCTTACGACAGATGGATTGGTCATATTCAGAGACATGATATATGTGTCATATATTAGTGAGCTCAAAAAGGTGATCTTGTGGGAGTTTCATGCAAAACCATATTCGGGCCACCAATGTTATCAGAAGACACTGACAATAGTGAAGAGATTTTATTACTAGCTGAACCTGAAGAGGGATGTAGCAGAGTATGTGGCTAGGTGTTTTTATTGTCAGCGTGTGAAGTCAGAGTGTAAGCATCTAGGTGGATTGCTACAGTTGATTGCGATTCCAGAGTGGAAATGGGAAGTCGTTCCATGGAATTCATCATAGGTTTGCCGAGGGAAGTGAGATAACATGATTCCATCATGGTTATTATGGACAGGTTGACAAAGGTTGCGCACTTCGTTCCAGTGAAGTGTACATTATCAAATAGTGATGTAGCACAAGTATTCATCAGAGATGTGGTTAGATTGCATGGCTGTTATGAATAAGATCATGTCAGACATGGATGAAAAGTTCAGTTCCAAGTTTTGGAAGGAGTCGTTTACAAGTTTGGGCACAAAGTTGGCCTTCAATATAGCTTATCATCTACATACAAATGGATAGACATAGAGGGTTAGTATGATATTGGAGGGCATGTTGAGGATGTATGTGATACATCAACAATGAAAGTGGGAAGAGTATCTTCCACTGGTAGAGTTTGATTACAACAATGGGTATCAGGAACCTTTGAAGATGAGTCTGTTTGAGGCATTGTATGAGTGAAGTTGCAATACTCCTATCAATTGGAGTGATCCAATTAACAGGGTATTGAGTGGACCGGACATGTTGGTGGATATGGAACAAGAAATGCATGTTATAAGGAAGAATCTATTAAAGGTAGCACAGGATGGGCAGAAGAGCTATGCAGGTCGAAATAGGTTGTTCAAGGAGTTCCAGGTTGGAGAATAGGTGTACTTGCACATCAAACAGAAGAAGATCTCCTTATGGATTAGATCATGTGCCAAGATGGCACCACAATTTTGTGGACACTTTAGTATCATTGAGAGGATTGGACCAGTAGCATATCGACTTGCACTACCTCTGACATTGAAAGTCCATGATGTTTTCCATGTGTCATTTCTTAAGAAGTATGTTAAATATGTTGATCATGTGATTGAATGGTTTATATTTCATGTGGAACCAGATGGAGAATTATGGCCAGAGCGTCAATGTATATTGCAGAAAAAGGTGCTCATGATCCGTAATAGAGCAATCGAGCAGGTTAAAGTGCAATGGAAGCAGTTTGGGCCCAATGAAGCTACATGGGAGATGGCGGATTAGATGTGAGTTATGTATCCTTCCTTGTTTTCTGGTTGAGGAAAAGAAGTTTTGGCATGGTGTTTTAGTATATGTCAATACCACCATGAAGTGTGTCATAAAGATTCAATAAGTAGTATGGGTGTCATGTCATTATGATGTTATGTTTTCATGTTGGTTTTCTTCTCAGCAGGTTTATCATTGTAAATAATGCATCGAGCTACATTATAAACCTTCATCTATAGTATATTCTTCTTACTGTAGTCTTTTGGTTATAGGTGTTGTTGAACACTGAGGATGGTGTTCCCCCAAGGGGAGGGTTTTGAAACACCCCTGGTGAAAATTCCATGTAATAAAAGTTAATAAAGGCAAAATAATAACCATGGTTGATGGGACACTTATTCCAAGCTGAATTTTGGGCAAGACATCCTAGTGTGGGTGTTCATTTGGTTATTAATGGTTAAGGAAATTGGCAAAGGCAATGGCTAAGGCTTTGGAAAGGAAAAATGGCATTTTTGGCACATTTATTTATGAAAATAATGGAATTAGGAGAAAAGGGAGGTGAAATGTCACAAGTTGCATGTGAGGAGGAAATTGAAGGAAAATAATGGAAAATGAAGAAAATAGAGGCCTCATTCATAAAAAGGTTTCTAAGGATTAGTTGGTAACCTTTTTTCAGTTCAGTTTTGGAGCTCTCTCATTATTCTCTCTCTCATACTCTTGGATACTTAGAGTTTTCTTGGAGCACTCTTGGATTGTGTGGCATACTTGGATTTTTGGAGCAAAAAGGAAAATGAAGAGTAGGAAATTGCAAGAGGACAGTGAGATCAGCAACTACGACTAGATTTTCTTGCAGGTACCGAGTTGCATGTATGTTTTCCTCACTAGTTTTGGCATGCATGGAATATGCATGTGGATTATTGGTTATGATCTATCACTGGCATGGAGGATTTCCTGGATTGATAATGGATTGCCTAGCCTTGCCATTTCCTAGATAGCCATGGAGATTCTGGGTTAATTTCCTTGTTTTGTTTTGGTTGGTTCTCATATTTCCTTAGCTTGGGTTGAGTTACTAGTTCCTGGAGCCTTGGTTGGACAAACGCTCTGGAGCCCTGTAACAACTTAGGTTTGTTGGGTTATGTTATATTCTTTCCACGACTAGCCCACCTAGTTAACCAGGGGATTAGAGGGGGGCGGAGCCCCCCCTTTGTTGCGCCGATTGCGCAGTGGGTAGCCCCCCTCTATGGGGTCCGGGGCAGCGGCCCGGGGAATTTTTTTTTTGGACCCTATATTAGGTGGGGAAAACCTACCTATGGTTTTGTGCATGGTTTTTGCACATGGTTTTGGGCATGATGGTTTTCGATCCATGGTATTGAATGCTTCGGCATGTATAAATATGTATTGTAACATTGAAAGGAACATAATGAAAATCAATTTGGTAGTCTCGGTTTCGGGATCCAGGGGAAAATATCTCTGTATATGTGTTTTATGTGTTATACTCTTGCATTGTTTATTTTCTGTGTTTTAGTATCCGTATGAAGGTAATTTTTGTACGGGGTTGAAACGTACATTTCGTATCAGAGTTGTTTTGACTTCAAGGGGATGCTTTTATTGCTGAGGGATTTCGCTTGGGCCTGTGGTAGACCCTGTTTAGTGGGAGATCTGTAGGATTTATTCTGGTGGTGAAAGAAGATGGCGAGCAGTGGAAAGATAGAGATCGAGAAATTTAATGGTCAGAGTTTTGAGTTATGGAAACTCAAGATGGAGGATCTATTGGTAGATAAAGATTAGTGGATCGTGGTAGATCTAGGTACTAAACCAATAGGAGTGTCTGATGAAGAATGGAAGAAGTTGGGAGTGTCTGATGAAGAATGGAAGAAGTTGGATCGGAAGGCAAAGAGCACAATACGATTGTGTGTCTTAGATTCAGTATTGTTGAATGTATTCGAGGAAGCTACTGCTAAGGCTTTGTGGGTCAAATTAGGGACTTTGTACCAATTTAAGTCTCTGGTGAATAAACTGTTCCTACGGAAAAAGTTGTATAACTTGAGGATGAAAGTGGAGACTCGGTGACAAATCATGTAAACACATTTAATACTCTGGTCAATTATTATCTGTTGATATTAAAATGTTAGATGAAGATAAGTGCATTAGTTTGTTGTGTTCTCTAACATATTTGTGGGATAGTCTGGTTATTGCAATAGGTAGCAATGCAACTGCCTTGCAGTTTGATGAAATAGTCTCATCCTTGTTGATGGAGGAGATGAGACGAAAAAACATGGAGTGCCAGAATGGTGATGCCTTTTATGTACAAGGACGGTCCCAGAACAGAAACAAAAATAAGTCATTGAGTGGGAGATCTAAATCTAGAGGGACATCTAAATCTCTAGGAAAACTTGTAAGGGTGGTGTGCTAGAAATGTGGAAACGAAGGGCACTACAAAAGGGACTATAAATCTAAAGCTCCTAACAAAGGAAAGGGATATAATAATTCTTCTTCTGTGGAGGCAAAAACAACCTTAGATGAAGGTGGGGATGTGTACTTGGATTCTTCAAGTACACATGTAGATCATGAGGCATGGTTGATTGAATCAGGTGCATCCTTTCACTTCACTCCACATAGAGAGTGGTTCTGCGAATATGAGAAATATGATGGTGGTGATGTCTTCTTGGGGGATGACAAGAAGTCTAGAATCGTTGGACATGGAAAAGCCAAGTTGAAGTTACAAGGTGGAAGGATTAGAACACTTCCGGGTGTTCTGCATATTCCTGCATTAGCCAGAAATATGATATCTGTAAGCAAGTAGGATGATGCAGGTGTAAAAATAGTGTTCGAGAAAGATACCTGTAAGATGGTTTGGGGAGCACTGGTATTGATGCGGGGAGCTTGGATTGGAACTCTGTACAAGTTGCAAGGTAGCACTGTTATTGATAGGTGCAACAGTTCTGTGGTTACTGAAAGTGGAGTAGAAAATATAGTGGTCTCTAGAGAAAAAATCATGCTATGGCATCAATGGCTTGAACATATTGGAGAGAAGGGCCTTTGAATACTTCATGGTAAAGGTATGGTAGGAGGTATGACTAATAGCTCTTTGTATTTTTATTTCTGTGAAAATTTTGTATATGGGAAGTAGAATCAAGTGAGTTTCCCCTCTAGTGGTAAGAGGGCAAAACAAATATTAGAGCTTGTGCACAATGATGTGTTTGGACCTGTGAAGGTTCCATCACTGGGTAAGTCTGTGTAATATGTATCATTTATAAATGACTTATCAAGGAATACATGGATATATTTCCTCAAGAAGAAATCTGAAGTCTTTGACAGGTTTGAAGAATTTAAGGCTCTGGTGGAAAACCAGACAGAGAAGAAGATAAAGGTGTTGAGGGCAGATAATGGTGGAGAGTTTTGTAGCAAGGGATTTGAAGAATTCTGTAAGAAGTGTGGTATAGCACGATAGAAGACTACTCCATACACACTTGAGAAAAATGGAGTTACAGAAAGAATGAACAAGACATTGATGGAAAGGGCAAGAAGCATGCTCAGTGGAGTCAGGTTATGACAAGAATTCTGGGCAGAGGCAGTGGAGACAGCATGTTACCTGGTTAACAGATCACCTTCATCAATGTTGGAGGATAAGAATCCACAAGAGGTATGGACTGGTAAGAAACCCTCTATTTCACATATGAGGGTATTTGGATGTGATGCATATGTACATGTTCCAAAGGAGAAAAGAACAAAGTTGGATAGTAAATATGAAAAGTGCTTCTTTATTGGGTATAAAGATAGTTTAAAGGGTTATAATATTTGGAACCGAGTAACAAGGAAGGTTGTGTACAACTGAGTTGTGGTGTTTAGAGAGGTGAAAAAAGTTATTAAACATGAAGGCCCATCAATGGAACCTGAGAAGATAGAGTTTGAGATGAAGGAGGAAGAATCACAATCTACAGCAGAAAAAGAATCAGAAGATGAAGAGCCACAAACTTTAGGTGTGAGAGGATCAATTTGAGAAAGAAGGCAGTCAGAAAGGTATAGTCCATCTGATTTCTATTCAAATTTTTCTTTATCTATTACTGATGATGATCCCAGAACTATGAAGGAAGCAGTAGATTCAGAGGATGACAAACTTTGGAAAGAGGCCATGGTTGATGAAATGGAATCTTTGCACAAAAATGAGGCTTGAGATCTAGTGGAGTTGCCAGCTGGAAGGAAACCCATTGGTAGAAAATGGGTGTTCAAGAAGAAGACAAATGCATAAGGAAAGGTGGAGAAATACAAAACTTGGTTGGTAGAAAAAGGTTATTCCCAAGTACTGGGAATTTATTTTGGTGACATTTTTTCTCTTGTTGCCAAGGTAGCTTCTATTAGATTACTGTTATCTGTTGCTGCTACTTTTGATCTTGAGGTAGAACAGATGGATGTGAAGACATCATTTCTTCACGAGGATATGGAATAAGAGACCTACATGAAGCAACCTGAAGGTTTTGCGTTGAAGGGTAAGAAAGAACTGGTATGCAACATAAAACAGTCTCTGTATGGGTTAAAACAGTCACCAAGGATGTGGTATCATAAATTTGATACATTTATATGGGGACTTGGCTTCACTGGAAGAAAAGCAGATCACTGCGTGTATTTTAAATTAATTGGTGACCGTGTTACTTATTTGGACTTGTATGTGGATGACATGTTGCTGTTGGAAATGACAAAGAAATTATCTAGGATTTGAAGACCCAATTGTCCTCCAAATTCGACATGAAAGATCTTGGTGCTGCAAACTATATTTTGGGCATGGAAATTAAAAGAGATTGGGAAAAGAGGAAGCTCTGGTTAAACCAAAGGAAGTATGTAGAGACAATATTACAGAGGTTTAATATGCAGGATAGTAAACTGGTGAAGGTTCCTATTCCTATAGGTGTAAAGTTATCTGCTAAATAGTGTCCCAAGGCACAAGAAGAGGAAGAGGACATGTCCCGTGTTCCATATGCAAATGTAGTCAGTAGCCTGATGTATGTGATGGTCTGTACTAGACTAGACATTGCACATGCAGTGGAAGTATTGAGTAGGTTTATGTCAAAACAAGGGAAGTAGCATTGGACAACAGTGAAGCGGGTTTTCAGGTATTTGCGTGACACTAGTGATTATGGTTTGTGCTACCAAGGAAGACCAGGATTGGACAGAGTTTTGGATATTCGTGGCTTTGTTGATGCAGACTAAGCTAGAGATCTGGATTAGAGAATATCTACAAGTGGGTATGTATTTAACCTATTTGGAGGTGCAGTGAGTTGGATGAGTAAGAAACAATCTGTAGTGGCACTATCAACTATAGAGGCAGAATACATGGCAGTTACTCATGCAAACAAGGAAGCAGTTTGGTTGTAGAGATTGTGTTCAAGAATGGGGTTAGTACAGGGAGCTATAAGGATAGACTGTGACAACCAAAGTACAATTTTCTTGGCAAAGAACCTTGCTTACCATTCAAAGACAAAGCACATTGATGTTTAGTTTCACTTTGTGAGGGATATGATAGAAGACAAAAAGGTGTTGCTGGTAAAGGTGGACACTTTGAAGAATACTTCAGATGAATTGAAAAAATCTGTGAGCTCTGAGAAGTTCTCTTGGTGTAGAGAAACAATGGGCATTGCAGTGCTGGATAAATGACTAAGCTCTCCTGTGGACCCGTGTGTAAACAAAACAACAAGTGGGAGAATGTTGGATTGTTTTATATTCTTTCCATGACTAGCCCACCTAGTTAATTGGGGGCTTAGGGGGGGGTGAAGCCCCCCCTTCGTTGCGACGATTACATAGTAAGGCGGCAGCCCCCCTTGTCCAGGGGGATTGAGGGGGGTGGGTAGCAGGGAAAATTTTAAGAATGGAAAATTATCTTGAAGTTTAAAAACATCGGTGAATCTCACTAGTCCCTAATATGAAAACTATAAAATATTTATTGATGTATTTCTAAAACTATTCAAATTTATAATGATTTTATATATACTATCTATATAATGTTGGCGATTTTTAAGGTAAAATAATTTTATACTATAAAATTTGGGCGAATCCTTTTTATAAAAAATGAAAATTGGAAATTCTTTTTTTTTTTTGAAAAATCATGGAAAATTAGCTCACCTATGAATATTATCCCCCAAAATTTTCCATGGCGGGTAGCCCCCCTCTATGAGGTCCAGGGCAGCGGCCCGAGGAATTTTTTTTTTTGGACCCTATATTAGGTGGGGCGAACCTACCTATGGTTTTGTGCATGGTTTTCACACATGGTTTTGGGCGCGATGGTTTTTGGTCCATGGTATTGGATGCTTTGGCATGTATAAATATGTATTGTAACATTGAAAGGAACATAATGAAAAATCAATATTGTAGTCCCAGTTTTGGGATCTAGAGGAAAATCTATGTGTATATGTGTTTTATGTGTTATGCTCTTGCATTGTTTATTTTTGTGTTTTAGAATTCGTATGTAGGTAATTTTTGTACAGGGTTAAAACCTATAGGGTTGAGTTACTAGTCCCATAGCCTTAGTTGGAAAAATGCTCTAGATCCCTTGGCTTACCTATCTTGGAGCCTTGGTTGGACACATGCTCTGGGGCCCGATGACAGTTATGAGTTGAGTTACTAGTCTTGGAGACTTGGTTGGAACAAACACCCTTGAGCCCTGGATGGCTGGGATAAAGATTGATTTGATGATGGTTTGGAGATGTCTGACTATGAGGTGGAATCATTGTTTGATGGGTTATGGTGGATGGCCTCTGGAAGCCCTGGATGGTTTTGGATTGAGGTGCTTTATGATATCCCATATTCATGCTTAGAATATGGCACGGGGGTGAATGGATGAAGAGATATTTGGCTTAGCCATTCTACGGTCAAGTGGAACGTGGAAGTCCCATCTCAGGTTTGGATTTTTCATCATCAATATGAGGTTATTTCTCCTTGTATTTCTATGAGTATTATTCTGGTTTATATGGTTGTGATTTCATTGGTATTTCTGTGTCCACTATGCCAGTTATCTCTCTCTCTCTCTCTCTCTCTCTCTCTCTCTCTCTCTCTCTATTTATATATATATATATACATATATATATATATATATCTATATATATATATATATATATATATATATATATATATATATATATATATATATATATATGACAATAGCTATGTATGGTTGTCATCATGTTTCTATTGATAAATGAATGAGTAATGTATCTATGACCTAATGTATGAAATGGCAGTTGATGTGTTGAGGCATTAATGTTTCTTAGTGGTTCTCAACTAAGTATGAGGCCCATATGCTCAAATATGTTATTTACACCTGTAAATTAGATATTCGTGATATGTTTGACAAAATTCCTGTCATGGCTAGTAGGGGTCTAGTCAAGGCCTTATTCAAGTAATTTCTTTTGCACTATCATTCCCCATTATCTTACTATTCTGAAGATGTCATTCTATTCTAGGAAGTGACCTGGGCTCTGGGCCTGAAAAAGTGGCTCAAATCCTGGGGACGTTGGAACAACATTGTGAAAAAAAATCTTGGATGCTGGCTTGCAGGCCTGTGAGAGAATCTAGAGGTGCTTGGGTGCTAGCATGCCCATAGCATGAGAGCACACATAGGTCATGTGGTCCAAACACTCAAAGGGACCCAAGGTCTAGTTGGAAAAAAGGTTGCATTTGTTCCTAAGGGTTCTAAGTTGATGTTGAATGTCTGTATAATGTGTTTCCATTGGTTTCACTTCCTTAACATGACTTAGGAGGTTGAATCATGTCATAGTGGCCTCTCGTCGCATGTTTACCCCGACTGGTAGTTTTCTTGGGTAGATGTGGGAGGAGGGTGTTACAGTGACATATTGGTGCCAAGATTGGTATTGTACAATGAAATCCCCAAACTTCTTGATGGTGTTTGGCTAGAAGTGGATTCTATACTCCATGCATCCAAGTACAATGAATTGGAGCCACTTTTAACATCCCTCTCGAGCAAGAGCAACATTTTTCTAATATGGACAAGACCACTGATGTAATTCTGCATGTTCTATCTACTCATCTCCAAATCCTCCTTGGTAGAAATTTGTCTCAACCACTCCAAGTAATCTTTAATCTCCTGCTTGATCCGGGTTCTGCATTTAGCTTCGGTGAGCGAGCCAACTGATGGGATATTGTGAGTTTTCACCATGAAATCCAAATCATTGTATAACCGTACATATGAGGCTTGAACACTTCCAATAAATGAGATGAGATGCTTTTTTGATCCGGATTTAAACAGGAACGCAACAAATTACAGAGATAACCATATACACAAAGATGCAGCGGAAATAATACTTCATTTCATTAATGGAAAACACTGAAATATGCTTACAACCAGAAATGGAAATAAACCAGCTAGGGCGATGGTAGCTTATCTCTAAGAAGAGATGTAGTGGCTACATGCCTCTGAACTATGTTACAATGAGGCTCGAAGGCCTATTTATTGTTGAGAAACAATGGAAAACCCTTAACATTCCAAAACCTAACCCTAGGAGATGAAACGCCAAACTATGGGCCCCGTTTCGGGGTAAGTTGGTACATCAACTTCCCGGGGTCGTAACTTTGGCATATGATCTCCGTTTGACGCGTACAATAGCTCATTAGAAAGATCTATCCGAGCACTATCATTGTTGGAATGGGAAACATCGGTCCATTCCATGGACCCATGTTTCCCCTAGATTCCCCAAAAAATGTCGCTTAGGGCCTCAAAACAACTCCGGAAGTTCAGGACCCGAAAAACTGCTAAAAATAGTAAGTTGTGCTACAATTAAGGAAATTGAAAATGCTGAGAAAGACAATGGTGGGGGTCCAAGTGGACTTGGAAGGTGGCCACCAATATCCATCTGGATCATTCCTCCCCCCTTAGGAAGCAATGGTCCCCATTGCGTTGAGCTCCTCCATGAGATGAGGAAACTTCTGCTGAACTTGTTCCCTGGTGAGCCACTTTCCCTGCTGAAGGAGTTGGCCTGCTTTGACAACTCGATACAGTTGGATATTCTGTTGGCGAGTGTTCTTGATCTGTGTGTCCATGATCCGATCAGTTGTAGCTTGTTCCATGCAATCTGGATTTAATTCTGTGGGTTTGAGCTGTTCTGCAATGTCGGATGTGTCTAGCAATGGTGGAAAGTATGGCCGAAGGCGGTCCACATTGAACACTGGGTGCAGGCCAAGGAATGGGGGAATGCTGAGCTCAAATGCATTGTCTCCCATAGCCTTAGTAATGGTGTAAGGACCATATCAGAGTGGTCTCAATTTCCGATAGGCTCCAGTAAGGCGTTCCTTTTGCAAATGCAACCAGACTTTGTCGCCCACCTGAAACTTGTGTGGCACCTGGTGTTGATCATGTCGCTGCTTGTACTTGGCATTTGATTTCTCAAGAATATCATGGACCTACTGGCGAATATGTTGGATGCGCTCAATGAAGCTGGTGGCCTTATCTGTTTCGGACTGGACATGAGCTGAATTCATGTGAGTATCTGCAAGGGGCATGGCCACATCAATGGGGCATAGTGGCTAGAATCCCAAACCCACCTGAAAAGGGCTATGGCCAGTGGAGCTGTGAAGAGATCGGTTGTAGCTATGCTGAACATAGGGGAGGCTCTCGTCCCATGTGCGTGGATGCTTTGAGTTATACACGCGCAGAATGTGCACAATCATCCTGTTGACAACCTCTGTCAGGCCATCAGTTTGAGGATGGAAGTCTGTGGACTTCGTGAGTTTGGTGTCCAGCATTGACCAGAGACTGGACCAAAATGTGCTGAGAAACCGACTGTCCCGATCTGAGATGATAGACTGTGGGATCCCAAAGTGTACCCACACTCGTTCAAAGAAGAGTTTAGCAGTGGCTTCTGCTGTGATATTCTTCTTGCAGGCCATCATAATGGCCATCTTCGAGAACCTGTCGACGACCACAAAAACACGGTCATTTCCATGCTTAGTGGAAGGAAGGCCTGACATGTAATCCATGGAGATGGATTCCCAAGGTCGACTAGGGGTAGGCAACGGGGTATAGAGGCCGTGCTTCTTAATGGTCGGTTTGGCAATGGCACAGGCAGTACATGATCGGATGTACTTCCCAACATCCTATCGAAGATTCGGCCAATAGAAATAATTTTGCAGTACTGCCACTTTTTTCTCGACCCCGAAATGCCCAGCAGCCCGACTGTAGTGTGCTTCCCAAATCATCTTGGCACACTCGCTTGAAGGAACACAAAGGTGCTCGAGGTGGCATAATAGGGCGTCTTGGAGGTGAAAATCTGCAACATGCCGACCCTCCAAGAGTGTCTGGTATGTGTGGCCGAATTCTGGGTCGCTTTTGTAGAGAAGTGGCCAATCAGCAGTCTCGTGCCCACAAGAGTTGAGCACGGTGGTTAGCGCCATGATTGGTGGCCGACTGAGGCAATCTGCAACATTGTTGGTGTTGCCCTTTTTATACTTGATATTCAAGTGAAACTGTTGCAGGTATGTAGATCACTTCTGATGGCGATCATTCTGCAATTTCCCTTGGGTCTGTATGAACTGCAGAGGTCGGTGGTCTGTGTGGATGACCGTTTCCTTCCCCAAAATGTAATGCTTCCATTGTCGGCAGGCCTGTACAATGGAATACATCTCTTTATCATAAGTGGGGTACTTCCAGACTATGTCTGAAAGTGTTTCACTGTGATAGGCCACTGGATGTCCATGTTGAGTAAGGACTGCCCCAATAGCATAGTCAGAGGCATATGTCTCGACCTCAAATGGTTGTTGTAAATCTGGTAACGCGAGCACTGGTGCTGTGCAGAGGCGATCCTTCAATTCCCTGAATGCCTTCTGTTGAGATTTAGACCAAAAGAATTTTGCTTTTGCCCCGCCCTTGGTGACTTGACTCAAGGGCCAAGAAATATGAGAAAACCCCAACACAAACCTGCGGTAGAAGTTGGCAAGACCTAGAAAGCTGCGGAGCTCTGTTAGAGTGGTTGGAGAGGGCCAATCCCGAATGACTTGGATCTTGGCTGGATCGACATGTACCCCCTGCTCATCAATGATGTATCCCAGATACTGAACCTGGGTCATGCCAAAAGTGCATTTCTCCAAATTGGCACATAGCTTGTGTTGCCGCAGTGTTTGGAGAACCTATCGGATGTGGTGGAGGTGCTCTTCCCAACTCTGGCTGAAGATCAGAATATCATCCAAGTATACTACTACAAAGGAGTTGGTGAATGGCCGGAATATGTCATCCATTAGCCTCATAAAGGTTGCAGGAGCATTCGTCAATCCGAAAGGCATGACCAACCATTCGAAGAGGCCCTCCTTGGATTTGAAGGCAGTCTTCCACACATCGGAGGGTTCGATTGGTACCTGGTGATATCTTGACTTCAGATCGATCTTGCTGAAATATTTCACCCCCTTTAGTTGGTCTAGGAGGTCATCAATCCGCGGGATCGGGTATCTATTATGGACAGTGATCTTGTTCAGCGCCCGATAGTCAATACAGAGTCTCCACGTCCCATCCTTCTTCTGTACCAACACGATCGGGCTCCCACAGGGCGATGAACTCGGATGGATGTGACCTTTCTGCAGGAGCTCTGAATCTGCCTCTTGATTTCATCGTTCTCCAGAACGGAGCGCCGATAAATTGGTCCATTGGGTAGCGGCGCACCTGGGGTCAGATCGATGGAGTGCTTGACTTGACAGTGCAGAGGAACCCCTGCCGAGGAGGTGAAGATGTCCTCGTACTCCTCCACAACCTTGTCCATCTGTAGTTGTCGTGCAGAGGGGCCCCGTTTGGAGGCCGCGGCCACTGTCTTCTTCTTTCCTTGAGGGCGTATCATCAGGAAAACAAATTTCCTGGTTTTGTAAATGATCTTACTGCATTGTTTTGCAGTAATCAAAGAGATGGCGGCAGGTGGTGCTACCTCTGGTATCCTGAACAACGTATTTCCCAATGTAATAATAACAGCACGGGGTCTTGATTCATACACAGCATGTTGCTTCCACAAGTATGGTTGTCCTAGTAATACATCACAAACTTCAAGGGGAGCAATGTCACACAATACCTCATCCGTGAAGGGCTTGATGTTGTATGGAAGGCGACACTGCTGGCTTATGCGAAGTTCTTGTCCTTGGTGAAGCCACCCAATGGTGTATGGTTGTGGATGTGCTGTGGTCGGTAAGCCCAACCGCTTCACGACCTCTGCCGAAATGAGGTTCTTTTGACTCCCGCTATCAACAATGAATTGTATCGGGGAGCCCTTTACCCACATCTGGGAGTGGAAGAGACGCTCCTCCTCCTCTGGATCTTCGGGTTCATTTTTCTAGATCTTTGCGGTAGCAACAGTGGCGCTGGGATCCGCATCAATGATTTGCTTCCCTTTTTCATACCCCTTATCGGGTTCTGACTCAGAGTCGGAACATGCATCTGATTCTTAAACCTTTAGCTCAGCCACCAGTGACTGCTTGGCCCGACACTCACTTGTGTTGTGAGTGGAGCTCTTATGGAACTCGCACCATTTTCCAGTGTCCTTTCTCAGCTTCGCGGCACTGTTCTTTGCTTGCGGCTTCGACTGGTTGTCTTGGGCTGTCCCGCCTTGGCTTTTTCCTCTGTTCTGTGGTTTAGGGGCACCTTTCCCCTGCTTTGGATTCGCAGATCCAAAGTCTCGCTTCTTTTGTTTAAACTTCTGCTCGACCTTGACGGCATATCGGTATGCTGCGTCGAGCGAGGGGATGTTTAGGAATTGTATTTCTTCCTGGATGTATTTGTGCAGGCAGCCACGATATTTGAGTATCAAATGTTGCTCCGAATCCTTGATACCCAACTTTGTGCGAAGGGTATGGAAAAGATTGGTGAACTCCGGCACGTCTTGGTCCCTTCCCTGCCGTAGCATGGTCCACTTTATGTATTCATCCTCATAGCTTCCGACAGGGTAGTACTGCTCCTTGATGGCATCTCGGAATGAATCCTAGGTGGGTGCGGCTGAAAATAGTGAGCCAGTACTTTCATCCTTCTGCTCGCAGTAGGTTTCCCACCAGTCCTTGACGTGGGGGGCTGCTTTGAGAAGAGCAAAAACAATCTTTTCCCGACTCGAAAATTCATGAACAGAAAAATAACCCTCTAGCAGATTTAACCATTTATCTACGACATCTGCGTCTATCTGACCCTCGAATATGGGGATTTCAAAATTAACTTGTACCTTAAAGGGTGTGGCGTTTCCAGAGTAGCTGCTGGAAGCCGATGCGTTGCTTCTGGGTAGCCGCTGAAGGATCTGGGCAAAGTTTTCCATCATCGCATTCCGTTGTCGCTCGAGGGCTTCTTCGAGCAAGATTTTGATGGGATCTCCTGCCCCCTCGTCTTTCTTCTTGTCCGCCATGGGAGGCCGTCGGGATTTGCGAGGCTGGTCTTGCAAAGGTTCAACCAGTTCAAGCCCTAACTCCTTATATCCCGACCTTGTTGGGGACATGCAAAGAAAAACAGAGAAAAAGCAGACCGCTCTGATACCACTGATCCAGATTTAAACAGGAACACAACAAATTACAGAGATAACCATATACACAAAGATGCAGCGGAAATAATACTTCATTTCATTAATGGAAAATACTGAAATATGCTTACAACCAGAAATGGAAATAAACCAGCTAGGGCGATGGTAGCTTATCTCTAAGAAGAGATGTGGTGGCTACATGCCTCTGAACTGTGTTACAATGAGGCTCGAAGGCCTATTTATTGTTGAGAAACAATGGAAAACCCTTAACATTCCAAAACCTAACCCTAGGAGATGAAACGCCAAACTATGGGCCCCGTTTCGGGGTAAGTTGGTACATCAACTTCCCGGGGTCGTAACTTTGGCATATGATCTCCGTTTGACACGTACAATAGCTCATTAGAAAGATCTATCCAAGCACTATCATTGTTGGAATGGGCAACATCGGTCCATTCCATGGACCCATGTTGCCCCTGGATTCCCCAAAAAACGTCATTTAGGGCCTCAAAACAGCTCCGGAAGTTCAGGACCCGAAAAACTACTAAAAATAGTAAGTTGTGCTACAATTAAGGAAACTGAAAATGCTGAGAAAGACAATGGTGGGGGTCCAAGTGGACTTGGCAGGTGGCCACCAATATCCACCTGGATCATTTTTGTTTTGAATCAATATTCAAACTCTTACTTTCTCTATCTCTACATGTGGTTTCATTTTCTTTGGCAAGTTAAGCAGTGCCCCTTTGTATCGCATTGTCCATTGTTGCATGGTGATAATGATAGCATGTACATCATTTTTTAAAGTCTCTTCTCTGTTGTTGCAATCCATGCAAGTGAAAAACTACCCTATGTATGGTTATGAGCTCCTCATAGAGGTCTTGCATGGTCTCTCCAAGTGTTGATACTTCACAAAGTATCACTAATCTGATTTCCTCCAAGTAGACCTGTGAATAGACTACATTCTATGCTATTGCGCGGAGCTGTTCTATCTCTTTCTTAGCAAAAAATAAGTTTTGTGCCAATTACTTTTTCTTGGTCGTCAAATATTGAATGTTTGATCTTGTTGCACTTTCAAAGGCCAAGTTGTCTTCGAAAATGGAATTTTGATTCTTGTTGGTGTCTATCACTATCACCCTCTCTCTAATGAATGCAGGTGATGCATGATCATCCAATTTTTTTTTCTCTGTGATTGTAAAATTCTCTTATGGAATTCATCATAAGACAGATTGTACAAGTCCATTACAAGATCATCATTAAGAGGAACAACATCCCCTTCTTTTCTCGGAGCTAACTCTTCAGCTAGAGGTGATGGAGACTGAACAGTGGCCTAGGGTGCTCTCAACCTCAGGTCAACATCCTCATTCTATGTCTCCAATTCCAACTCCATATATTTAAATTCAATTAAGTCTTCAATCTGTTGAGTAAGCTCCCGATCCCGCATCTTTTCACCCTCCTCCTCTACTGTTGGCTGGTTCTTTTTTTAATCTTCAACCTGTATTAGAATTGTTTCTTCTATTGTGGTGCATTGCCTTTATTCTTCTTCCTGCTTCTGATTCTCTTCTTGTTCTTTCTTCCTCAGCTCCCATTCTTCCTTTAGTTCTTGTTCTGCTTGCTTCAATCTTAGTTTTGCTTCCTACAAGCTCTGCTCTTCTCTCTGTAACCTCTGTTTCCTCTTCTCTTCTTCTACCAAAGTTGCACTCATATGGATTGGATCCACTTTCATATTGAAAATTTATTCTCCCTTTGGACTATCATCAAACTTTATCTTCCCCTTATCATGTATGGGATTGTTTCTTTCTGCTAGTGTTTCTTCCAGTGTTATCCTCTAGATCTGCCTCAAGGCTCTTTTCTGAAAGAGATTCATTTAATTCTTGCCACATTAGTGTTGAATCATTTTCTATAAAAAAATTAAGTGTCTATATATACTGGAAAGTGTACCGGTGTTTTCTCAACTACCTCCCTAGTACTGCTTTCCATGTCCTCTTTTGAAAAAACTCTCTTTAGTGCCATGGTAACAATGATAGCTAGGAGAAAGTGCTTCACAAGTTTGGTATCTGGGGAAAAAAAATGACACTCATGGAAAGCAAATATTAGCTTCATCAAATCTACCTTTAAAGCATGATCAAGCAACAAATCGGGTAACTGGAGAGAATTATTGCATAATTTTTATCAACAAGGGAGACTAGTTGACTGTGGGAACTACGCATTACACAGTCCCAATAGCCAAGGATGAAGCCTGAGGTTTTAGACTCAACAATACACAGTCCCAGCTTGGTTGGAGACTGGGGCCAACCTATACTACACACTGTGTAGTTCTAGAGGCCAAGCTTGTGGCTTGAGCCTTAGGATTATGTAGTGCCTATCTGGGCAAGGCAAGATCTGGCTAAGGAAAGTGCAGATTTCCCAATGGAAGTGTGAAAAATGAGAAGTGAATGATGATGTGAGATTGAGAGAAAAATTGACTAAGTATGAGTGAATCAATGCATATCCACTACAGAAACTAAACAAACAGAAGGAAAATCAAGTATGTGAGGGGAGTCATTGCAACGACGACCATTGGTGCAAAAATAAGAAAATATATGTGACACTTATGAAAATAAAACGACAAACTAAAAAAACACTTCTATAAGCTAAAATATGTTGAAACACTAGCAACCATGAAGAGAAGCAAACAAAACAACACTCACACAAGCGAAAAACAAAAAGCGACAGAAAAAGTGGAAAAAGATGATAAAAGCAAAACTCACCCAGAAAAGTGACGACCACTCCACCGAAGGTTCCTTGATCTCCTTGGGAATTCTAGATCTCCAAGATGAAATTCATGAATGATCTCTAGAGGTGTCGATTAACTAGATTTGAGCAAATTAGGGTTTATGACGCACATGCCCAAAATCAAGGAAAAAGTGACACTTGGTGGAAACTTCTAAAAATAGAAAATTTCCACCTTTGGGAAACTAATAATAGATCCCTATCTCTTAGGGATGCTTTTTTCCTTTTATTTTTCTGGGGAAAATTTCCATGCATGCTTCCGGGAAAGATTGCTCAATTATGGGGAACTGGGAAAAATTTTTGCTCAGTGCACTGCACAATTTCTTAGCTCAGTGAAGGATTGCATAGTTTATGGGCTCAAGGTAGGGCTGCCTTCCATGAATGCACAGTTTCTAAGCTCAAGGCTAACTTCTAGTATGAACTATGCAATTCCCATCATCAAGCTTACTTGCCCTCAAGGATTCTACAGTTTCTGTAGGAAATACCATAACTGTTATGAGACCAAGTCTGGAGACCAACTTGTGACTTAGAAATATCAGTTAAGTGTGGAAACAAGAAAATACAAGTCCAAATGAAAAAATATGTCTTTATCATAACATGAGTACTTGAATCAATGCAAGATAAGCTCCTCTAGATAGGAAGGAAGGATCGAAAATCAAATCATAGGCAAAATTTTGGAGGGTGGTTGTAGTTGCTACAATTCTGGAGACACACTTGTATAACTCCAGTTATCTGTACGGATCTTGTCTCATGTAGAATAATTCTAACTCTTTCAGAAGTATTATTTAGTTCATTGACTGTCTCAACTTCTTCACTTGTCTTGAGTTAGACATATAGTCCCAACCATTCTCTTCATTGGTAGCACACATACCAAGCCAAGTCAGATTGATTTGTTTCTATTAGGGATGAGGAGTATATAAATGCACAAGTAAAATATATTTTCATAGTCTTATTTTTTATATATGGTGTTGCTCTGTTGCCAGCAGACCTAGACAATACCTCGACGAAGTCACTTCAAGAACACAAACATTGCTTCGATGTCAGCGAGCCTGAATATTACCCCGATGGAGTTTCTTGATTCACCTCTCTACGAAATATTTTCTCTTCTTTTCCCTTTATTTTATTTTTCATTTTTTTCGTTTTTATTTGTTAAAAAAACTATGCATAACCACTTATTTATTTCATGGGGTGGAAGAGGTATCCCAACTTATTGAGAGAAAAAGAGGTTGTCCCTTCAGACAGGGATATTTATATACACCTATGACATACTTGTTAATTGTTTTCTCCCCTCCTTACTCTACCTGACTTAGTTGAAAAGGATTAACTGAAAATAGAAGACCGATTAGAGTAGGTGGTACTAGTTAAAAGTGTAAGCATCATGATTTCATTGTGACTCTCTCTGAAAGGAATGTATTTTCCATTAGAGTATCATCGACTAGAAGAAATAAAATATTCACATGAAGAGAGGGAATAGAAAAATAGCCAAGCATTGATAGTAGTACAACTTCGTCTTGGACTTCACCCTAGTTTTCTAAGAAGCCAATCGTGGTTTCATGTGGAAACTTTCCTATAACTGAAAAGGACACAAAGATAAGAGACGAGATGAGTGGAAAGTAAAAGAAATCAAATCAGAGAAACCAAACAAAAAAAGAAAACAACTACTCCTACTCCTAACCTAAGAGTGAATAGGCTAGACTCACGTGAAGTGATACTTCCAATGTAGCCACCAGCACATTAATTCGCCTATGTACGCAAGGGAATGAAAGTCAAGAAATATATACAAACATAACAATAAAAGAAATATATGAAAATATAAACAAAAACTTTTGAGGTTTGAAATTAAGAAAAAAAAACGCATGGAAGACATTTTGTGGGTGCATTATGGTGTTTAGACACACTGCGACTTGAAGACATGCAAACACAAACTTTCGATGCAAAAATAGATGGACATAAGGAAAGAATAAAAATTTCACTTTGCAACCATTTTTTGTTTAGGTAAATCCTCTCTGCGGATAGAGACGATCCCTCTAGCCCAATGAGTGGGACTAGCAACCTACGTGACAATCTACAAGACACTTTCCTAAATTACAGTCGAAATGGGAGAAGAGGAAGACGACCTACCTCTTTTTTATGCTATAACACACTCCTTGGTTGAATATCTTGAATCACTTTCTCGTTAGGTTCATCTCTACTGCTCATGGCATTTGGATACCTACAAAGGAGATCAAAGACACAAAGAAGCATACAAGCACAAGAAGCATAATCGAAAATAATCTACTTAACAAATCAAGGAGAATTAAGATAAATGATGCATTAACACAAACATTCATGGAAAGTGAACCTGAAGTTGTATATGTTAATGAAATAAAGGAGGGAGCATACAACCAAGCCTTGATGTCAATAAGCTCTCCTTGAGTGAATGTCCAAGTCCAAGCTCAAGCTCTCCAAGCATTCCTTCTCCAAGCCAAATGAGTAGCATGTAGGCACTATCTCAGCATAAGGGTGCAAATAACCAAAGACCAACCATTTTGGAATGGGAGAGGATGAATATATAGGTAGGGAAAGGGAGTTAGGATCTCTCCAAAGATAGGAGAGGACCCTCATCTCAAGGAGGTAGCTCATAGGGATAACATCAAAGGGAAATATTGGGAGAATTTGACCACATCCACATCGAAAAACCTCCAACTCATCGTTTTGGAAGCCTCTAGATCATGAAGCTTCTTGTCCTCTTTGAGAAAACTTACCTTTTAGGGATCAACATGAGTATCCAAGTAAAAGGCGCACTCATAGTGCAAGTCTGATATAATGAAACTTGTCATAAACACTAGTTGCTAGTGTCATAGTCGCGCTGGTCCTAAAATTAGGGTTTTAGAGCTTACTTCTTCAGGGAAGGCTTAAGGCATGTTTCTATCAGCGTTTCAAGGAGGATCTGAGCTATATATGAGGATGGGTACACTTCATGTTTACCAAGTTTTAGGCACTTTAGGATATGACACAGGGAAGTGTAGGAAGCATGTCAAAATATTGTGTAACAGATGCCCCCTAAAGCATGAAGGCAGAACATGGAGTGATGGCTGAGATGATTTACAAGATTTTGCAAGGACCATAAAAAAACTATCAGGAGACTTGAAAATCAAGGACGCATATACATATACAAATCTGATATCAAAACATGAATCCATGGTATGGACCCATCCATCTGGATAGAAAGGACTGTGTGAAAAGATCCACAACATGGGCGTAGCCATCCGAATGAAAAGAATCATTTATAAGTCTAAGATCCAAGGTATGGATGTAGCCACCTGATATAGAATGATCATCATCATCATAAATATAAAGTCCCATGGTATGGTCACAACCATCCACATAAAAGAAACATGTGTACAATCATGAACAATACATAAATCTACACAACCTAAATATATCAGACAAAATTCAGGGCCTTACGCTCCATCCCTAACCCGATCAAAGTATGAATTGTAACATGCTAATGAATGTGTTGAAGTTTAACATGGTAGAAAACCACCTAATTACTGGCCAATGATGTGGATTGTTAACAGGAATGAGAGGAACCACCAATAATGACAATGGCTCTCAAGGTACAACAGTACAATACGTGAATGTGAAAATGAAGCTGAAGTCAAACATTCATGGAATTATCCGGTCAAAGGCCAATGATGGAAGCCTGTCATCGGATGACAAGAACTTTCCATTAAGGCATGCAAGATCTAAGGTACTGAAAGGGAGTCTCTAAGTCACCTTCCTAGATAATGAGTTGAAGTCGACATGAAGTGACCCGTCGAAGGAGGGTCATGATGATTCCCCCATCATAAACAAAAAATGAGGAATAAAGTGAAATAAATGAGTATGATCCAAGATTGTAGAAAATTTTTAGAAAATGTATAGGTAATAAACTATAGATAGGACTTCCCTTGAACATATCGGCGACACAACTATGGAGTGTGGCAACATTTGACTCAACATAAAACCAAGGCTCATGATGATGAAATAGAATAGTTAGATGAGAGGTAAATGGATCACCCAAAATCGAAAAGACTAGTGACTAATCAAGGATATCCAAAACCCGACATGAGAAATAGATGAGTGTCATGTTCAAGAGCGACATGTTGCCTATACAAAAGATATTTCGCTTTCATTTTTCCCCACTATTTCTAGCTAGTATCCCAATTATTTTTTATCACAAGCTTCAATGGGATAGCATATGATTGTCATATAAGTTCATTCTTCAAATGAATCCATCATAGTAAATTTTATGAGTCCTAGGAAGGAGAAACTCAGTCTCGTCATGGTGACAAGTCATTCATCTTTTAATTTTTTACGAGTCCAACAGAAGAGTAACTCTGTAGCTCTTTCATATTTAGGGAGTTTGAAAAAGAGACAAAAAAGAAAACTCCATCATGTCCCTTTTCATAATTTGTCTCTCAAATCCGAAAAGGTAGAAAAAAATATTTGAGAGAACCTCTTGACCATGTCGACCAAGGTGTACCATTTTTATAAATGGTCAATCTCAACCCGAAAACGGGTAAATGTATACTGAGATGTCGTCAATTCATTTATTTTAACAAGTTTGAAAAGACAAGTACTTGATGATGTTTTTATATTTTGAGAGTTAGAAAATATCTTAAAGATGACTCCAAGGGGGTTCATTTTTCGTTTGTTTTTAAAGAGTCAGAAAAAGAGATAAAATGAAAACTCGTTGAATCAGTAAAAGATGATCACTGTAACCACCGAAAAGAACCTGTAACTGCACAAAGACAACCACACATCACTGATATTGACGAAAATAATAAAATATTGGAAAAAATGTGTTTAAAAAATTATGAATAGACTAAAAGTATAAAAAAAATTACCATTTCACTTGGAGTAAATTGGAGAGTGCATTTTACCCTATTTTCCTTGATTCTTCAGGAAAGCAGTGTGAGAGATCCAGGACATCATTTCACGAATCGTTAGTTGTAGATAAGAGCTCTTCCTTTTTCCTTGCTTTTCATTCTACTTTCATGCAATGTCATAGGATTTTTACTGGTTAAAAGGGAGGATTTCAAATTTTAAAATTGGGAGCAATCAGTGTGAGTCTTCTCATCATATCTGCGTTGATCACACCTGAACCCAAAAGTCTCTTGCCTTGCCAATGTGGAATCAATCAAAATAGACGAGCTGGCCACGGGGTGGAAAAAATAAAAATAAATCCCCTCTCTTAACCAAATTTTTTGAGTTTTTTGATTCGTGGAAAGGCATTTAATCCATGTAAATGGTTGTTTTGCAATATTTTTTGACAACATGGTCATCGAATGGAAGGAAAGGGGCCATGAGGCAGAATATCACCAGGCTAACTAAAATGATGAATGTGTCAATGCTTTGAGGGACTGTGGGTTATTGAAATTCTTCCAAACCCCAAGACTCAGAGCTCAAAATGAACCGCTACACTATTTGATCAATCTATGGGATGTTGATCAATAGATCTTCATCATTGGAGACCAAGAACTAGAGTTGGAAGTAGCTGATATCTACTTCAGTACTATATTTCCTATAAGAGAGGAAAGATTCCAACTCTTTGGATCTTGTGGTGGAGGTGAGAGCACCAATTCCTTAATTAGAAGGCATTGCCTGGGTGTAGAGACAACTATGAGTGGGAAGTTGAAGATACTGACCATCGAAAAACTTCCCCTGAGGACAATTCTATACACCATGGCTCATATAGCTGGGGCGCAAGCTTTGTACGAGGTCTCAAAATCACAATTCCAATATGGAGTGGATTTCCTTACTCCAACAGTGTTCAACTAGTGTGAGGGACTGTTGGTCAACATGAAGAGGCAACTGACCAAAGGCAAGTTAAGAAACTTGAAGCAGTTCACATTCAGATCAGTTTTGGTCACTTTCCTTTTGGAGCACGTGCCCCTATTTCAATAATAGTGGAAAGAGGTGGCAAATCCTGCTCCATAAGATCCGAGGCTGCCCAGATAGAGTGCGATCATGCCTCATGGAGGAGGGAACCATCATTTGCATTTCCCTTTGTATTTATTCGGTTCGCTACACCGACAATTGAGCATTGTGGATGACTATGCTTATGCAGGCACAAAATTTAGACGGGATCTAGATCTACCTCTACCATCGAGTGAACAGTTTACTGATGTAGATAAAAACTTGTTTTTGTAATTTGCAAGTTTTATGAGTTTTTTTTATTTTTAAAGTGTATTTGAGAGTTTACTTGTGATAAATGTGCATATGTGGGACCAGAATGGCCTCTTGGCATGTCGCCAATAGAAAAACGAGTAGCACATTAGATAGAAGATGCTCCATATGAGTAAGGAGAAGATCCTATGGTAGGGATGGAATGAAATCTGGAAGTGATTACCCAAGGGATTCCATAATATGCGACTATAGATGACATGCCACTGCGATGCCAGAGGCAAACAATAGGAGTGTCTATGAGACTATGTCGGTTGTTGGGCTGAGTGATCAGAGCGGTGTCATTTTATCATGAGCATCATGTGGGTGAATAGCCTTTTCTAGTTGTGTTTTTTGCACTATTGCAGGTTTTGAAAGCCATGTGTTCTAGAGAATTTATTTTGAAATTTTGATGAACAAACTTTGAAATACACAATATATATATATATATATATAGAGAGAGAGAGAGAGAGAGAGAGACATTTGCGTAACGTATAAAACTGTTCACATCATCATGATACATGAACACATAATTAGAAGATAGAAACATGCATGCATGTGTGTGTGTGTGTATATATATATACACACACACACACACACACACATGCATGTTTCTATCTTCTACTTATGTGTTCATGTATCATGATGATGTGAACAGTTTTAGATGTTACGCAAATGTCTATCAAGAACATAATTTGCTAATGCATCTATTAGTATATTCAAATTCCATGGAATGTGTTGATATGTGATATAATCAAAATTTATTTCTAGTAATCGAAAACGTAGATACATACGCAAAATTTGTGGATTTCATACTGAGTAATGGCTATTCAATTGTAACACAACGAGTTGTGAATCTAACTTAACAACTAAATTTCTAATGCCAAGAGCAACTGCTTCAGATAAAAGTTCAATAATTGCACTATACTCGGTAATATTATTAGTTGTTCATCCCAGACAAATACCTTATAAATCGATTAACTCGCCATCAGGGGAAAAAGGTGCCCAAGCTGCAGAGGATAAGTTCAATGTTCTATGACAAGCACCATTAGCAAAACCAACATAACGGTTTGACGACATCTGCAAACTGAGTTAAACACAAGGTAAGCAAAGGAAACATGTCTGCAAAGTAGACAATCACATTAAAAACCAAAAACGCACACAATGAATTTGCACACTAATGTACAAAAGTAATTACATGGAACTCATGCATAATACCTTTTCAGATAAAGCCCATTGCGGGGCTGCGATAACACATTACCTTCGTAGTCAAATAGCTCATAGGAACCTTTTTGCAAGACATGTTTGACGATGTATGGCCCATGCCACATAGGTTCAAACTTTCCAATTCCCAACTTATCATTGGCTTGGTCATACAACAAGACCAAGTCACCTTCAGCGAAAACTCACAGAGAAAGAGTTTGATCAAAATGAGCTTTAACTCATTTTTTGTGCTTCAATCACCATTGCAGTAATGCGACGGGTCTCATGAAGCCTTTCGAGATAAATTAACTGCTCCTCTTCAGGTGAGGTATCAGGGATTAGCTCGATAGCTAGCTTTAACGAAGGAATTTCACACTCGATGGAGAGTGTCACCTCTAAACCATAAACCAAATAGAATGGAGTGAAACTAGTGGTTGTCTTAGCCAAAGTCTGGTAAGCCCAAAGATTTGATAATAGAATGATATTCCAATCCTTCTTATGCTTCCCAATGGTTCTTTGAAGCATAGTAATCAATAATCTGTTAATTGCTTCAACTTGGCCATTGCCCTGCGAGATGTAAGGAGTTGACCTATCATGATGAAGACCCAACTGAGCAGTCAGCTCTGCCATCATGTACTAATGAAAATGTGATCCATGATCAGTGACAATGGCTTGAGGGACACCAAAACGGGCTATGACATGGTTAAAGAGGAACTAAGAAGCAGTGATACCGTCAACATTATATGTGAGCATCGCCTTGACCCATTTAGTAAAATAGTCGACGACGATGATGATATAGCCATACCCCCTGGCCGAGCGAGGGTTGCATGTCATGAAATATATGCTCCATTTAGAAAATGAGCCATTGGTAATGATTGGGTGTAAGGGTGTTGGTGGGGCTCACTGTTTGTGGTTATAAATTTGACATTCATGGCACTTTTGAATTGCCATAATGCAATCTTTGAAGATAGAAGGCCAGAACTAACTGGCACAAAGGATCTTCTAAGCAATGGCATAGCCTGATATGCGATCACCACATGCCCCAGAGTGGTAGTCATTCAAGACTCATTCAACCTCTTCAAGTGTTAGACATCTGCGAAGAACAAAATCAACACTAACTTGATACAGCATATCACCAATAATCAAATAAGGTTGATATTGATGCCAGATGCAGTTTCGATCAGATTGAGACAACTTGGATCAGAAAGTTTGGGTATGAAGATAAAAAATAATATCTCCATATCATGGGTCAAGAGTGCTGATGAAAAACAAGGTTTCATCAGGAATCTGCTTAGTAAAATCAGTGGAGGTGTTTGCAGAAGGAAGGGTGCAGATTAATTCGGCAAAAACGATTGACTTCTTTGATTTGGCGGCAATGAACTCCAAATAAAACTCTTGCAGGGTAAAAATCCATTTAGAATATTTTCCCCCAAGCAATTGATGAGTCAAAATATAAGTCACAGAGTTATAGTCAGAAATCACTGTGGTCTTCTGTAGAATAATGTAATGGCAAAATCATTGAACACCATGGACTACTATCAAGGCAAGTTTCTCGACATGAGAATATCGATTTTCAGTGTCAATAATATTTCAAACCAAATAATAAACCACATGCTCATTTCCATCATCATCATCCTAGACCAACACCATAGCAACGATACTGTCAGTCGTAGCCAAGTATAGGAAATAATCACGGTGATAGTCAGGGGGTGCAATAAAGGAGCACTAATGAGTGTTTCCTTTAGAGCGTCGAAAGATTTTTGGGAAATTTCATCCCAAATGAATAAGATCCCCTTTTTGAGAAACGAGTAAATCCCTTGGCAAGCTCAGTGTAATTAGGGACAAAGCGATGAAGAAGACTAGCCTTTCCTTGCAAACTCTGCAATTGGTGCAGCGATGAAGGAGAGGGGAGATTTACAATAGCCTCAACTTTCAGAGGATCTATTTCGATACATTATTTGGAAACAAAAAAACCCAAGAGTCTACCTGATTCTATGCAGAAGACACATTTATGGAGATTGAGACAGATATTATAGTGTCGAAAACGTAGAAAGGTTGCTCGAAGGTGGTCCAGATGGTCATGACGCTTAGTAGAATGAGCTGGTAAGTCATCGGGATAAGGTTGAAAAATGTGTTTAATATCATGAAATGCATATGAAATTTCTCTCTGAAAGGTAGAACCAACATTTTTAAGACTGAAAGGGAGTTTATTGTAAGAAAAAGTCTCCCATGGATAGATGAAAGTTGTCTTGTGTTGATCATCAGGTAATATGTTAATCTGATTGTAACCAGAAAAACCATACATAAAGGAGAAGATCTCACTCCCTACGCACTCATCAATGATCTGATCAATAAAGGGAGTGGGATAGTTATCTTTAAGGCATGCGCGATTGATATCATGGTAATCAACACATACTTAGTTTTTTCTCTGCTTTTTAGTAACATGTACAATATTAAAGACCCAATTTGTTAATGAGATAGGGTGAATAAAACCAACCTTTACAATTTTTTCAACTTCTTCCTTAATATCAACGACCTTCTTGGGATGCATGGGACGAAGCCATTGACAAATAGGCGTCACATTACGATACACAGGCATTTCATTCACCACAATAGTTGGATCAATATCAGGCATTTCCTCATACGACCAAGCGAAGAAATCATGGAATTATTTGAAAAATTTAGTGTAAACCCTAATCTTATCAGGAGAATAGGAAACCCTAATGTAAATGTTCTTGACAATTCCAGGTTTAGTGGGAATTTCGATTAGCATGGTTGTAGTAATATTTCTCATATTACCTTGGGAAAAAACTTGGTGCACCAAAACAGGTGTTTGAAGTGGATGTGTTGGGTTATGTGAAACAAAGGCGCCGAGATATGAGGGAATCTCACTTAGACTTGGAAGAAACGAGGAACAATGATGGACATCATTCCAAAGAGTTTCGTCAAGAGACATAAACTCAACAATACTCTCATCGGTAGGGAATATCTCATTCAAGGGATCCGGAGAATCCCAAGAACCAAGCCAAGGATATTTCAAATAGGTATCCATGTGCATGTTGAGAACAACATGAATTTTTGAAGCGACTGCCAAAGAGACAATTTCTTGGTAAGCTTGTTCTAAAGGACTTAGTGGCATCATGTCACCAAATGGGTCAACCTGATTTGGAGAAGGAACAATCCACAGGTCAGTAGACATAGAGATCATGTTGATTGAAGCAACATGTGGAGGCAGGAGAGAAAAGGTTCGCATCAAGGAAGAATATTTGAAAAGACTTTCCCCCACACTCTCATATGGAATATTGATATTTCCCACACATGGGACATTTCCATTTGAAGCACTGGAAGAGAAAGAGGAAAATTGATTGATGGTGACAATTTTCCCATCATGGGGTGTTATAGACATTTTTGTGCCTTACAGCATGGAGCATGAAATGTCCATAATCTAAGGGATCCAAAGTCCCTAAACATGTTGTTCCTACCCCTAGAGGAACAAGGCAAACCAACCACAGCAATTCACAGAAGTTCTCCACCTGAAACCACTCAAAAACAAGTCAATTCAGGGTCATGTCAACTGCTCCACTGAGCATCTGCGCTGAATGTCAACTGCTCCACTATCTACCTGCGTTGAATGTCAACTCCAACAAAGGCTACCTACGCTGAGCGAGTTTGGACAAGTGGCAGCCTCATTCCTCAATGTGTTAATGCCCAGGAAGCTTCCAAAATGACACTTGCCTCAGGGAATTCAACTGGTGATGAGTAAGAGGTTCCAAATCTCCAAGTGGAAGCAAGAACCTCCAAGTGGACTCAAGAACTGAGAGAGGGAGAGGACACCAGTCAGATCTCAAGCTGACTCATCCTCTCTCCAAAATAACTATATATAGATCTCTCCTCCATGAGATCTAGAGGCTAGAATTTTGTTATTGCAAAGAATTGTTGTTGGTTTGAGACTGGAATCATTGGGTGCTTAATGCTTTGAAGGGAGCTGAAGAAGGAATTCCATTCTGCTGGGAAGGGGATGCTGGATTGGAGCCCTCTAGGTTGTATCTCTTCCTGAACCTTGTTATCAATCAATAAAGCTATCTTGGTTCTTTCCTATATGCTGGTGTATTTTGTATGATTGCATTAGTGTATTTGATTTACTTCTAATCCTGAATCATTTATGAATATGAATATTTGCCTTTGTGTTGTGTTCTTCTCTTGTCGCAAGTAGCTGTTCTCTTGTCATAGGTAGCTGTTCTCTTGTGATCTTGTGGAAATCAAGTAGCTGTTCTCTTGAGCAAGTGAGGAGGCAAGTAGCTGCGAACACCCAAAGAGAAGAGGATCTAGATCGAGGGACAAACGGAAGACAACGGTAAGTCTATCGATCTCCCCTCTTTCACATTTCATAAAGGAAGAAACCATAATAGCTATATTTGTTTGTTGCTAAGGCACTGTCACACCTTAGGTGGATAGGATCGTCCTGCATAGGCATTTTTTCCCCACAACAAATTGGCGACTCCGCTGGGGACATTGCTTTAGTCATTTTATTTGTGTTTACATCATTGTTTGCTTCATAGACTCAACAGCAACAATCGAACTGCTTCTGCAAAGTAGACTGTTGTTGCCTTGATCCTTCACTGGATTTTGTCTATGATCTGAACAATGGACTCACAAATGACTTGATGATCCTTTATGATAGTCTTTAGTACCCTCTCAAAGCATCCCTTTGATTATACCTTGCTTGTGTTTCTGATTTGGCCTGAAACAGTTGATTTTTGAGCATTTTTATGACCCAGAACCCAGGGGAAACGAGAGTTTCTCCTTCAGCGCAGACACTGTGAAGGTAGTTTGCATTTCAACGCAGGTCCCATGAAGGCTACCTGCACTGAATGTCAAACCCACAGTGTTGGACTTGCACTGAACCAGTTTAGCCTTGTGCAGCTGGGGTTCTCTGTTGTCCGTTGCCCTGTTTTGATCTCTGTTTTTTGCAGCCTTTAACCAGCATAGGTACCAGTCTGATAACTCCTTTTCTTTGCTTAGATTCCGCCTCCTTTTGTACAAAAAGACTGTGAGTGTTTTTATGTGTTTTTACGTCATTGACAATTTTCCTTTGCATGAGTGAAATAATCATCCTGTAGCCCTTGATTCAGATCTGATTGACTGTGATCTTAGGAGAGAGTTCATTGGATGTTTACAGTTGATTATCATTTGCTTTTGCTTATTGGTTTGAGTTTGTCTCTTTTAAGTGTCGAAACAAGTATTCATTTCGAAAGTCGCAAAGTGATTGTAATCTCTTCTACCCTTGTTGTTTTCGAAAAAGTAAACTTGTTTCTATCTGTCATTTAAAAGCAAATTCAAAGTTGTACAAAAAGCTTTCTTTGTAGGCATTAATACTAAGAAAGCAGAAAACAAACACCTGCATTGTGCATTTGCATTTTGATAAGTTTGCATGATTGATTTAGGGAAGAGTGCATTAGAGTGTGCTGATTGCTCTTTGAGAAAAGATAGTGTCTTTCTTTTCCCTTAGTAGCTAGGATTTTCAAAGTTGAAAAGATAATAAAGCTTGCTTATCATCTTAGACTGCATTTAGGAATTGTACCATACATCTCGTGGTGATCCTGAAAGGCAAACTTCTAAAAAGATCAACTTAAAATAAACTGAATGAACCTAACAACGCTTTGCAACATAACGCACAACATAGAGGTCTAGGCTAGAGACGTGTTCCGGCGTCGTTAAGCCTAGTGACTGTCGATCTCGTAGAAGGTGGGTGATTCCTCCTGAGGGACGATAGCGCTAGTACGGATTGTTCTCCCACGTACCGTCGCGTATATATTGGGAGACCCCTATAGGCATATATCATTTATCCTTAGGAAGCCGTGTCGGCCGCCCTACTGATTGCAATGCAGTGAACACAGCATTCACAAAGATCGACCGCCCGTACCTTAAAAAGTATTCTGCGGTTTTGCGAAAAGTTTGGCACACCCTCTGCCTAGATCTCCAGAGCAGTTTCTTTTGGCCTTTTTCAGACTCTATAACAGAAAAAGTCCATCCGAGCATTTGTCACTTCGGGCTCGTTAAAACATCGAAGGAGACTAGAGTCATCTTTAGCTTTTTCTTGACTCTTTAAAAGTGAAAAAGCAAGTTGTGTCTAAAGCGTCGTTAACAATTTATTTTAAACGGAACAATTCACCTTTATTCCCACATTGATATTTAGATTGAAAGGATGGAGCACACCAACCAAGGAATTCCCCTTGGTGGAAATCCTAGTCCCTTCTCCTCTTGGGGAGATGTTGGTGCGCCCCACATGGCCACATTGTCGCTTCCAGGACTGACAATTGGCCTACCAGTCTGGCTCTTTTCAACCAATGTCGTTCAGAACACCACAATTCCTGAACAGTCGAGTCAACAGTTAGATCAGACAAGAGTTGCCCACCAGCCTTCCACTTCATCTTCCTCTCCTCCTTCCTCTTCGCTTGACGGAACTGGTCAAACAAAAAACCGGGTTCCTAAGGAAAAGAAGGAGAAGAAGAAGAAAGAAAAGAAGAAGAAGGAGCCTAAGGCGACTGGGGGCAAACAAGTGTCATCTAACAAAAATCCACACACAGCACTCATAAGGCCTAAATCGCCATGCGTCATATGCAAGGTGTTATCACTTAGAACTAAAAATTTGATGCATATAATTGTCTGTCCTAGTCCGATGACAAAGGTCTGTGTTAAGTTGATTTCATTTTATTTTTCCTCACTTAGGATTTGGAGTTTTAAAAGTTTTTAACTCAAACCATACTCGACTCCCATTGGTTCTCCTCCACCTATCATTGTTCCATAGTCATATCTTGTCTTATCCGAGTCACCGTGTCTTTTAGTGATTTCGCAGCGTAATCCCATTTGCCAGTTTCGCAGCGCATCATTAGAATTTAAAACTAACAGTGCTGCAAAATCATGGATTCGTGCATTTCGCAGCGAATCTTTCCCGAAATGTCAAGTCCGTTAGGTGAGTCACCAGTTGTGTCCACTCATGTCAGTTTGTGTACCTCTCATATCACGTTTGAACGCTCATTTGCCACTACCCCACCACTAGATCTGTTGATATGCACAGAAATATCATTCCCAAGGGATTTTACCGTGCATAGACCTTAATGATAGTCGTAAGTGCTGCATGAGTGACGAATCTTCCTGATTATGTATTGAAGCGTTTTAAATGAAAGAATTTGAATTTCAAGCGAGGCTGATTTCAAGAGAGGCTGAATTAAAAAGGAGCTGAATCACCATTTCAACCAGAGTTGTTAGACTTTGTGTGTGAAGATCTCGAAGAAAAAATGGAGAAAAAAGAGCACAGATCCGGTAAATGCCAGAGGACTGAACCTGAGGGCTTAGACATAACACTAAGGGATGAAGGTGTGAAGAAAGCGTTCAAAGATGCCAGGTGCTGGAACTTTTGTAAAAAGCTACAAGGAGGACATGCGCAGGTAACTAAAGAATTTGCGCTAAACTTCACTAGTTTAAATTCAAAGGTAGCCATGTTAGAAGTACAGGTTTCTCAAGAAGCAATATCTGCTGTGACAGAGATCCCAAGAGGACGAGAAGAATGGTTTAAAAATTTTAAGTTTGACATGAATCCTTGTAAGGAGTTTTTAAAGGAGGCATATGTAAACGAAGATTTAACAAAAGCAGTGCCCAGGAATTATGTCAAGGAACATTATGCTCTTCTTCTCACCTGCATACAGAAATATTTGACCTATGAAGGAAGGTACAATAAGGTTTATTCTTACCATTTCAAACTGCTTTTGCATTTCAAGGGGAAAGTCTCCATAGACATTCCTTTTTATTTATTTCGCAGTTTGAGTAAGATGTGTGATAAGGTGCAGCTGAGGAAAGAGGACTGTGAAACCTCTTTGTTTCATCATGGTTTGATCAAGTTGCTAGTTTTAGATGGCCTCCAAAAGATAGGCAGAGACTGGAATTCATTTATTTTCATGGCTGGATTCCAAAGCAAGACTGGCCTTACTCCACAACCAGCCAGAGAATTCACAATAGCTGAGCTCCAAAAAGAGGCAAGGGCTAAAAAGCAAACCAAGTCACAGCTAAGAAAACCAGTGAAGCCACTAATCATTCAAGATCAACCTCAGCAATCAACAAAGGAAAAAACTCATGATAAGAAGACTATACCTGAAAAAAGCAGATCTGAAGCAGTCTCAAGGGTAAGGACAAGAAGCCAGATAAATAAGGAAAAAGGTAAAGCCATAGTAGTTGAAGAGAGCCCAGTGTCTAAGGCGAGTTTGAATGATTTATTACAGGCCATTGAATTCGAGCAGTCTAAACCATTCCATATTGATTTGACACAGTCACTGCAAGAAGGTACCAAGAAGTCTAAGGCCTCAAAAAGGCTTAAATTCGATGAGCCAGGTGAAGAATTTATTTTTAAACCCAGAAGACCTATTACAAGGAAGCAAGTAAAGGAAGCGCTGCCAAGAACAACGGAAACCGGGAAAGTTAGGCAAAAAGATACAAGCAAAACAATCATCACATCTCAAGGAGATAATATAGCAGCCATAAAGAGTCAATTAGAAGCAGCTAAATATGAGATTGCTAAATTGAAGAAAGCTGCTAGAAAACGTGCAGTCATGTATGCAAATTATCGTAAAGCTCTGTGGAAAGGGAGTGAAACCCTAGAAAACCAGTTGAATTCAGTAGTTGATGGCCATGCACAATTTCACACATGGACAGTACCAGCAATCAGAGAGGCCAGGTACATTAGAAGGATAAATATGCAACTAAGAGCTGGGAATAAAGCTATGAAGAGGAAAATTGAAGACTTGAAGGCACAGCTAGGCCAGTTACTTGCTAAATAAATTTTCTTTTCAAGAAAGGTTTTGCTCCAAATTTTGTCAAATTTGCTTAGGCTTATTGTTCTGAAGAAATGTACATCCCTGTTATACATATGAAAAGTTGAAGGGAATTTTTGGCAATCAAATGTTTGGGTGATAAAGATCTCGGGTCAAAGGCAAGCCGTTTCAAATAATTCAGCAGTTTCATAGCGCGCTACGAAACTGCTATAGGTAATGATTTTAACACAGACAGGCAGTTTTGTATTATGAGCGGGAATTTTGAAAGGGAAATGCCAAAAGGGTATGCAAGACATCAGCTGGAACAACAATAGTCAATCAGATCAAGACATGTGGATGCTTTAAAAAGGTGGAATATTTTGACCCAATTTTAAATTTCTGTTGTAAAGTCCCTTTATCACCTTTCAAGAGGTATCAAACGATTTGCATACAAGGAACTTTTGCCTGCACACATGTCCATTGATGCAGCTTACAACACATCAAGAACGTGGCAGTGTTCTATATTTTGGGTTATTAAAGGCTAGAAAACATGCTTCTGTACATTCGAGCATTTTGAGGAAAACTGGAGCCGAGAAGCAAGGGAAATCTCCTAATACTTCTGAGCAGTTAAAAGATTCAGCGTTCAAGGTCAATATGGAGTATTAAACATCCAGCTCAGCCAAATCGAAAGAGGACCAGGTGTCAAAGAACAAGGAGAAGCCATTATGCATGGAAAATGGAGTTAGAGTCATAGTTAATTTTGAACTCTTTAAAAACTCCAGTCAGCACTTTATTGTATTTATTAGTTAGTTAAATAGCTGATAGGTGTCATTAGAGGTAGTTATCGAATTCCCCTCATGCTGGAGGAGCAAGCTCGAATTAGTTAGAGTAAGGATTCTATATATAGCTGAAACAACAATGTAATGAAGGTTGGAAATTTTATAACAGAGGACTGTTTTGGCTTATGTAAAGACAGAGTTTCAGTAATATAATTTGGCTACTTTTCTTCTCAGGATTCATGAAGGATTTCCATGTTCAGAATGTGTGATTTTATTCTTTCCTTAATGTCTTTTACAGTTGCATAGATGTGTAATCACTCAGAATTCACTGATTGTGCTATGATTTCCTGTATGCATTTATGAACTATGGTTTTATATGAGTTGTGTTCTGAACATCCAAATGCTAAATGCCCTGACTTCTATGTAAAGGCAGTATCATTGTTTACTGAGGTGTTATTGACTCCATAGGCCCAATGGAAACTTGTTTAATGTATTTCCAGCATTCATTTTTATCACTGTTATTTCACAAGAGTTAGCCATCTTATTCTTAATCAAAATCAATAACCCTATGAGAGAGCCCTCTCAGGCTAAGGAGGCTAAGCCTTAGTCAAAAGATTGGTTTGAAACAGTTACTTGAAGTCTTACTGGTTTGCAGCCTTCCAGGGTCTGATTTTGAGATAACACAAGGGAGACCACTTCCATAGAGATTGTCCTTGTATCCCCTGGATACTAAGGGACTGGTCCCCCCATTTGCACAATTCGGTAGCATCGACCTCTGATAGCCATGTCGACTACTCACCATCAACTAGTGGGAGTGAAGCCCCAGGACAGAGCGGGAAAGCTAGATTTCCCTGCAGACTGTGTGAAGGCGATCACGCCATCCACCGTTGTCCCTTCTTAGACGAGGCAAAAAGAGTTATGGAAGATCGCCCGATTTTACGAGCGCATCTCCCTCCTGGATATCATAGACTCCTGCCAAGTCCCTCACTAGTTGAAAACCCGGCTGACCCACCCAAGTGGTCAGCCGAAGCACCCGTCATTGAAGATGAACCGTCTGAATCCATACCTGACGAAAGTCTAAAGGTTGAAATGGCAGTTGACCCGGTTTTGCCTTCAGAGGATCTATCTTCGAATGACGCCATCACAGAGAAGAATAAAGACGACACTGTCCAGATTCTTTTCATCAGCACTGACTCTAATGATCAAGGGGGCAATGCCACCATTCCTTTATCGCAGGAAGGAAGTTTATCAGAGCGCTATCCGGCCGTATACTCGGTCCCACCACCAAGAAACCTGGTTGTGTCCTTCGACTGGAACCAACTAGGCAGACCCCGCTTTCCAGCTAGCATACCATTCAGAATCATTGTCCAAATATACAGAATGGTAATGGCTAGTACAGTTATTGATGAAGGGGCATCTGTGAGTATCCTTTCCTCTATTTCTTGGAAAGCGCTTGGTTTTCCTGCGCTTTTGCCTGAAATGAGAAATCTATCAGGCTTTGATAAGGGAACCAGTCGACCTTTGGGGATCCTCCCCAATGTTCCCATAACATTGAAAGGGAAGACCGTTCAAATGAACGTGATGTTCGTTCAAGGACCCTTGGATTATAACCTACTCCTTGGACGAGACTATATATATTGCATGGGAGCCATCGTCTCATCACTCTTTAGAGTAATGTGTTTTCCGCATGAAGGAAGAATGGTCAAGCTCGTGGACCAACTTTCATTCCCCGGATCACGCATCGCAAATAGTCAGATACCATCCCTAAATGGTCTGTTCACGCAAGAAGTGTCTCAACCCACGCTCCATCCTCCTGATGAGCGCGAGTGATTCAGGAGGACATCACTGGAACCCAGGGGACATGCATCCTGGCCTGCTTCGGCAGGGAAACTTTGGGTATAGGGTAGGTTTCCACGGGAAAATATGACTAGTCTGTACCCCGTCCGTCTAGGAAGAGGGGTTATTCTAGAATAAGATTCTTTTGTCAAAGTTACGTGTTTGGCGCCAAAGTCATTCACCTTTGTCTATCTCGGTAGACACCGCCGAAGAAGTATTTTGTTTGGATCCCAAACGAAACTATCTTTGGGTAGCCTGGAAGAGGTAGGCCTCGCGTGGTAAAACATTTGTTTTGGCGTAAAAGAAAGAGGTAACCTTGAAACTCTGTTTTATTCCTGGGGGCATGCAAACCTTTTGGAGTTCAAGCAAGGGGCAACTATTTATTTTTAAAATTTTTAGGACCTCTAACCCTTTAAACTCGTAGGATTAGTCGTTTCCGAACTTGCATAAAGAAAGGATCCGGGGCAAAGCTTACGTGAGATGAAGCTCCATAAAAAATAGCATCTCCAATGAGACACTCTTATCATATGACTGGTATAAACGAGCAGTTTTAGCATAAAGTTCATGCTCGTTAAAAAATAAACGCAATATCCGAGTAGTTTTAGCACATAGTTCATGCTCATTAAAAAATAAACATAAGTCCGAGCAGTGTTTTGGCGGATTCAAGCTCGTTAAAAAATGAACCTATCCCGGTAAATAACCATTGTGTATATGACTTGATCAACCATAAAAGCCTTGGTCGTGTTTTCACCGTCACCTCCACTTTTCATTTGGCCGATCGTTCACCTCCATATGATTGTTTACCCATTTTGAGGAACAGCTGTGAAGAGTGATTTCACCTAGCCATCCTTGTGACACTGCCATGATTGGAAAATTCCAACCTGTACCTGGAATCAGCTGCTACCCCTGTTCATCACTCGTTCCTCAAAAGACGAGTCTTCTTTAAGCTCTTTTCAACTGACTTGTAAAACATGAAAAGATTGCCGAGTTTTGGCCTTCCAGCTTGTTAAAGCGACCGGAAGTGCTATCCCTCCTCTAGATTTTAATCTTTTTGGACCTGAGGGATTATTGCACAAAAAGATCGAGCGCTTGTTTTGTTCGGCTTGTTAAAACTATCGAAAACTCATCCCTTCTGTATTGTTTTATACTTTTTCGGACTTAAGGGATTAGATGACAAAAAAGAACTTTTGGAGTTAACTTTATGTACCTTTTCAGACTCTCTAAAAATGAAAAGGACCGAGTTATCTTTGTCGTTAGACTCGTTAAAATCACTAAATAGCGACAAACTTGTCTTTAGACGAGAACGAGTTTCACTATCGCTAGGCTCGTTAAAACATAGCGATGGGCTTGCCCGAAGGGCAGGTTATAGAACAAGCATATGTTATCCTCCTCAAGCTTGACAAAAATAAAGAGGTACTGGTCAGCAATGACTGGGGAAAAATTGGGAGAAAATCAAGAAAACTTTGATGGTAGCAGGTCGCTCTTGAACATGACACTTTTCCTCCGTACCACAATCGGGTTGGGTTGTTTCATTCACCAGTCACATCACCATGGTCTCGCCACACCATCCATAATTGGGGTAATGCTACCGATCCATCACATCAGTGTCGCCATATGTTCAAGAGAAGTCGTTTAGAAAGAGTCAACCGGGTCCCATCCGCTGCCATACATTATCCTTCATCCATCCATGACCGCCACCCTGAATCATATGTCACAGATCGTTTTCATCTCCACTAAAATCATTAGCTCCATTCCGTGTCACTGATGTGGGATTCATTAAGGCCCTCCTTTGACGGATCGCTTCTTGTCAACATCAGCTCATTATCCAGGAAGTTGATCTAGGAACAACCCCTTCAGTACTTTGAAGCTTGCATGCCTCAATGGCAAGTTTCTCACTTCCGGTGACAAGTATACATCAATGACCTTCGACCAGAAGAATTTGCGTGGTGTTCGACGCCAAGTCCTTTATTCACACCACGTGAATTGTAATGCAGTACCTTGAGGGTCATTATCATTATAGGTGATTCCTCTCGCGCTTGTTAACGGTTTACATCATTGACCGGTAATCAAGCGATGTCTTTCCATGTTCGACTTCAGCGCAATTCTCACATGGATCGACTTGTACTTAGAGTGAAGATCGAACACGTTTGAAGACCCCGGATCTAGTTTCATCCATCCGGGTTACGATATATATTCAGGAAAGATAAAGACATTTGACATGTACATCATTGCAGCAGATGATCATCCTTCTCAAAGGATGATAATTTCACCGAAATTATCAGTCTACCATCAGACGATCGTCTGTTCTATGTACAAAAATGAATTTATAAAGCTGAGCATAGGAATGCCCGCCTCCGCTAGATCATGAAAGCAGTATGAATCATAATGTATTGTATTATATCTTATTACAGGTCTCCTCCCAGCAAATGGATGAACTTCGGACCCTCCTAGATAAAGCATTTCACCCGATAAACGGCCTCATACTTTAGGGGGAAACTGTTATAGACATTTTTGTGCCTTACAGCATGGAGCATGAAATGTCCATAATCTAAGGGATCCACAGTCCCTAAACATGTTGTTCCTACCCTTAGAGGAACCAGGCAAACCAACCACAGCAATTCACAGAAGTTCTCCACCTGAAACCACTCAAAAACAAGTCAATTCAGGGTCATGTCAACTGCTCCACTGAGCATCTGCGCTGAATGTCAACTGCTCCACTGTCTACCTGCATTGAATGTCAACTCCAACAAAGGCTACCTGCGCTGAGCGAGTTTGGACAAGTGGCAGGCTCATTCCTCAATGTGTCAATGCCCAGGAAGCTTCCAAAATGACACTTGCCTCAGGGAATTCGACTGGTGATGAGTAAGAGGTTCCAAATCTCCAAGTGGAAGCAAGAACCTCCAAGTGGACTCAAGAACTGAGAGAGGGAGAGGACACTAGTCAGATCTCAAGCTGACTCATCCTCTCTCCAAAATAACTATATATAGATCTCTCCTCCATGAGATCTAGAGGCTGGAATTTTGTTATTGCAAAGAATTGTTGTTGGTTTGAGACTGGAATCATTGGGTGCTTAATGCTTTGAAGGGAGCTGAAGAAGGAATTCCATTCTGCTGGGAAGGAGATGCTGGATTGGAGCCCTCTGGGTTGTATCTCTTCCTGAACCTTGTTATCAATCAATAAAGCTATCTTGGTTCTTTCCTATATGCTGGTGTATTTTGTATGATTGCATTAGTGTATTTGATTTACTTTTAATCCTGAATCATTTATGAATATGAATATTTGCCTTTGTGTTGTGTTCTTCTCTTGTCGCAAGTAGCTGTTCTCTTGTCACAGGTAGCTGTTCTCTTGTGATCTCGTGGAAATCAAGTAGTTTTTCTCTTGAGCAAGCGAGGAGGCAAGTAGCTGTGAACACCCAAAGAGAAGAGGATCTAGATCGAGGGACAAATGGAAGACAACGGTAAGTCTATCGATCTCCCCTCTTTCACATTTCATAAAGGAAGAAACCATAATAGTTGTATCTGTTTGTTGCTAAGGCACTGTCACACCTTAGGTGGATAGGATCGTCCTGCATAGGCATTTTTCCCCACAACATGGGGAAAGAAGAGCACCCAGAACAAAGAGGAAACCACACAAAACATGGCATGGGTCCAACTTCACCCAAGTAGAAGGTTGTAATTCAATTTTTCATCTATGACTTCTACTTCTAACTCGACAGTATTTCCTTCCAAAGTGATGGGAAAACTTGTAAGAATACCATAAGGATGGGAGCCTCTACCATCAAAGGCCTCCAAGGTGTTCATGGACTGGTTAAGAGGTGGAGAGCCAATAGCTTTCCAACATGAAATAAACATGATGTAGGTGGAATCACCCTCATCATTGAAAGTCTGGTGGATCGTCTTTCCTTTGATAACGACTTGAGTCAAAAATGCAATTTGATCAGGAATACAAGGAACATGGTTTTCTATATTTAAAGTTATCAAATTCGAATTAGCAGGATCGATGCCTCCTATAGAATACAATAAGGATTTCCACTGTGTTGGACAAGTTTGGAGAACTTCCAAAGTAGACATCGCTAGAGGAACTTGAGATAAATCTTCGACAATATTGTAATGTTGAGAAGATCTAGCATTCTGATTATAGGATGACTTTCGAAGCACACCTTTGGGAGGTGGTCGGATGACAAATTCATTATTAGGTCTCTCAATATGGAGAGGATCAAAACTGGGTGGAATGAAAGTGGAAGGTATATCGGTGGCTTCCTTTTCCACCGTCTGCTTTTGAGGTGTTTGATAGTATTTCTATCGAGTGGCTATAGAGATAGGTAGTGAACCCATCATCATGTAAACTTGAGAACCAGATGAGGTAGAGGATTGTAGTTGGTCTACCAAATGAGTCTACTGAGATGGAAATGGCTCTTTCAATACAGCCAGGGTCCCTTTCAATAAATGACTAACTTCTCCATGTTAGGGACAATCCTTGATGTAATGATATTCCTCACAAATGAGGTAATGATATTTCGCCTTTCATTTGGAGGCATCATCAACAAATGAATTAGGAGGACCTTGTTTTGGGGTATCGGATTTTTCTTTACCTTTACCCTTCTCCTTAAATTTCGAGGCTTTGTATATCATGGTAGACTGGATGATATTGACCTGAGAGGTTTTACCAGGATTCTATGGGTTTTTCAAAGGAGGATTATAACCTGTATTCGAAACATATTTTTCCTTTGAAGAAGATTTGCTAGAGGTTTTAGATATTGATCCAATTATACCATCAACAGGTGGCACATCTGGAAACTTTGAAGATGCAGGATCTGAAGATGGCCTTGGAGCATTAGGAAAAATTTCATATAGCATGCCATATTGGGAATAAACCAAATCTAAATACTGGGCACGGAAAATAACCCGATCCTTGGTAACACAACCTCCCATTTTTATATCTTCAACGATTTTGTTTATGAATGACTTGGTGAACCATTCAGTCAAAAAATGATCAGGGATTTCCAATTTGATGAGGCGACATCGATGCCTCCATTCATGGATATGATCAGAGATATGGGTCATGGTATCATGTTTTAGAGATGTAAGCAAGTTGGTACCATTTATCATAGAAAACTAGTAACTGGAAGTGGGTGAGGAAGGCCATGGCCAATGAATGGAAGTCCGCATAGGTAACTCGAGGAAATTTGATGAAACACTTTGCTGCAACACCCGTCAAGGTTCATTGAAAGAGGCAGAGATGAACAAAATCATCAACGTAGGAATTGGAAGAACACCATAAGAGATATTTCATCACATGGGCTTGAGGGTCCTCTTTAACTTTTCCTTAAAATTTGGGGCAATCACTCAAAATTTTAGTGGGAACTGGAGGCTAATAAGGTGAATGAAGAATTGGATCATTAGTAAGCCTCGAGACATCAAGCAGTTCCAACATTTCTAAAAATGGCAATTGCAGGTTAAAATGCATATAAGGCCTTTGATGAGGCCTAGCCTATGGGTTGAAACCTTGTTAGTAAGGATTCTGTCCCCAAAGTGGATGATTTTGACCATAAGGGGCTTGATGTTTCCCCCACTAAGGGATACCTTGACCATAAGGTGGATTTTGTCTAGGGTAGGGCTGATATTGACTTTCCATAGGCCGTTGATAACCATAAGGAGGATAGACATTATGTGCATCATATGGATTGTAAGGTTGCTTCAGCTGTTGACCTTGGTAAAGAAGTTGTTTTCCCTGCTGCTGTAGGGGTTGGTCATGTGTCTGCAAGGTTTGACCTTGTTGATATATAGGTTGAGCTTGCTGTTGCAAGGGTTGACCTTACTGCTGCAGGGGTTGGTCTTGTGTCTGGAAGGTTTGAACTTGTTGATATATAGGTTGAGCTTGCTGCAGCAATGGTTGACCTTGTTGCTACAATGGTTGACACTAAGGATACAAAGGTTGGTTGGGTTGTTGAACAAACTATGTTTGTTGTTGTAATGGTTGTTGAAACTGCTGCAAAGGTTGCCCCTACTACTGCAACCTATCAAAGGGAAATATTGGGAGAATTCGACCACATCAAAGGGAAATATTGTGATAATTTGACCACATCCATACTGAACAACCTCTAGCTCATCGTTCTAGAAGCCTATAGATCAAGAAACTTCTTGTCCTCTTTGGGAAAAGTTTCCTTTTAGGGATCAACATGAGTATCCAAGTAAAAAGCGTGCTAACAGTGTGAGGCTGGTATAATGAAACTTGTCATCAACACTGGTTTCTAGTGTCACAGTCGTGCTGGTCTTGAAATTAGGGTTTTATATCTTGCTTCCTCAGGGAAGACTCAAGGCATGTTTCCATCAATGTTTCAGGGAGGATATGAACTGTTTATCAGGATGGGTACACTGCATGATTTCCAAGTTTCGGGCACTTTTGGGTATGACATAGGGAAGTGCAAGAGGCTTGAAAAATATGCGTAACACCATGCTCGCCGCATATGATTCCTCCAATGACTGAGCAATAGAATTGTGTGATGCAAGTGGAGGATGTGAAAATTGTAAAACATAATGATTTTCAACATGCATGACATAGTGATGAGGAGCCTAGATAGATTCAACACATTTTTGATCGGAAGTGGAACATAACTCAAGACTACGAGAACCTAACATAACCATATGCTCGGGATGAAGTGCCCTTGACAGCCTGGGGAAGTTATAATTAGGCAGAAGATGGATCATCAAAGATCGATAGCTTGGAAATATAGATAATGGAATAATCACAATCGTGATCAAATGAATTAATAAAGAGATCATGATATCCACGATAAAAGAGGTTCAAGATTACAAACAGAGGCATCCTCATTATCTGACGAATCATAAAGAGGGGATAATGGAGAGCGAGAAATTTCATCCTCTATATTTGTAGAAATATAAGATGAGAGAATGGATAGATCAAGGAAAACCGATTTATCCTATCTGCCTTCAGATGGAAAACTGACATTCCACATTTTTTGACAATGATTGAAAGTAGTAACATTAACATAAAATAATCTTTCACAAGATTCAATAGGAGTGACAAAATCGTGGAATATGTCAGGGTAATGTGGAAGAGGTGCAAAATGAGGGAAGTCATCCTTCACCTTAGATTCTTATTCATATTCCCACACATACTCATCAAAAATGATATCACAGGTTTGTTGTTCAACACTGACTCCATCCAAAAATTGATACTCGTGAATATCAAAAGAGAGATTCGAAATAGGTGAACACAAGACATCACAATTTGGAGGATCAGAGGGACAAAAGGATGGAGGATGAGGAGATAACACTTCATCACAACCTTCAGACTCACAGTCCAAACTTGCATTGAAATTATGAGTATGTGGGGTCGGAGAAGATGGTTTTAGATCAATGGATGAATTTTGACCATCCCACCTCAACTTGCATAACTAGAGTTATTTAATGAGAATGGGGCAGAGGGCCACTTGGAACAACAACCTCATCCACAATAGATTTAGAAGTCTAATACCGAGGTATGTTGGGATAGGTTCGAAATATTCAATCTCATGTGGATTTTCTAAGACGTGAACAAGATATAGAAATATGTCTACCAAGAAAGACCAATCAACATTGTCTTCTAGAAATTCAAAGAAAAAATTAATAAAGCAATCATGAAAATCCTAAATAGATTCATTAGGTTCTTTTCAAAAATACAAAATCTTCTTGCATAGAGTTTTACGATCATAGAAATCAAAAGCATGACACAACTCTATGAAAATTTGTTTGAAAGAGTGTATGGAGTCATTAGTAAATGTTTATATCAAAGTCATATGCCCTTCAAATGTGAGAATGAATAACCTACAACCAAAATCCTCATTGTGGATGTTGTGCTTTGTGTAGAAATCAAGAAAATGTGCGGTGTGCTCAAAAAAGGTTGTTTCACCCTCACCATTGAATTTAAAATTGGACAAGTCATCAATAATTCTCGCCAACACTTTCAGATTTTTGTGTTTAGAAAAACATGTCAGGGTTATGAATTGGGGAGAAGTCATTAAATGAATGTAGAAATTCAAAACCGACTTCAAGGGCTGAGCTTATCATCTTCCCTCCTTCTAGCACCATAAATCTTCACAGTATTGGACTCATGAACATTCAGGGGATCTTCCCGATATGAATTCCTAACTAGACCTCACATCATTTGGAGTAGGAGTCCCAATAGTGGGTGGTAATTTTAAGCCTTGAATACAAAAACGCGTAAAGTGAAGTATGGTAACTTTGGGTGAGAGAAAGGGTGTGACCCTACAGAAATTCTAGTGTGATGCATGAAGGTTCCAACACACAAAGGGGAAGGGAAGTGTGCCCCTTGGAAACCTGTAATAGTATGCATCTTGAAAGGAACACATGATCATAATGACATCTCAAGCTAAGATGTGAAATAGTCTACAAGTGAAAGTGATGAATTAATATAACAACAAGCATTCAACAAGGTTCATACATATGCAAACGAAATATTTCATAAGCATAAGTGTAACTTAAATAACTTAAATAACATACATTGAAAATACAACAAAAATAGTCCTACTATATTCACAACATATGCATGAAAGCGTGTTGACTATGATTTTATTATAAGTGAAAGTTACAATCATAAATACACCATTGATGACCACTAGCCCCAATAGTGGAACATTAAAGTCAAGAAGACCTGCTCCTCCAAAGGAGTGTACTTGCTTTGTGCTATGGAGAAGCCAAGGCTCTTCACAATACTCCCAATCTCCTTCTAAGCTTAAGCCTAGCTAAAAGCTTGGCTCCCAAAATACTGTTGCATGATTTGTGAGGTTATATTTATAACAAGAGGGGGTGACTCTTCAACTCCCTTTTGTGACCTTTGGACTACCCTCATGACTCTTCAACTTCTTTACAAAATGACTTATTACATTACATCATGACTCTTCACATTCCACTATTGAGTCTTGGAATTTCACTTTACAAATAATTACAAATAATATTACATTTTACACTCATACCCATATAGGACAAAATAGGGTAGAGACAACTTAACAGCCTAACAAGACAAAACACTATGATGCTTGACTTTGGCAAAACTCTAGCTCAACAACTTCCACTTGATGCTTCTCGGTCACATATTGGTGCCAAGCTTGGTACTATGTGATGACATTCCAAAACTGCCTGATGCTGTCTGGATGGAAGTGGACTCTTAGCCTCCATAGCATCCAGGTATAATGACTTGGAGCCAGTTTTAACATCGCTATCGAGTAAGAGCAACTTATTTCTAATATGGACAGTGTTGGGCATGGGGCATGATTATTTAGCGGTCTTTGTTTCAGCTAGATGTATACGCTAGGAAGATTGTACACCCCTCCGTGCGGGGGGGGACTTGTCCCCCCCGCGAGGGTTCGGGGGGGGGGGGTCGATCCCCCCCGGCTGGGGGTCTGGGGGCCAGCGGTTGCCGGCAGGGGTTTTGGGGGCGCTGCCCCCGAAGCTAAAAATAGATGTAAAATTGCCTTATAAAAGTATAGTAATTTCTAGTCAATCTGGGCCGTACATTAGGCAGATGATCTGACAGTAGAACTTATGTTTAGTTTAGGGTTTTTTTCCCTAGAAGGCAACCCCTCTCTTTGTATGAGGGTAGTGTATTGAGGCTGTGTATATAGATGTGTATTCTCAGAGCAAGAAATAGAGAGGTGAGACTGTGAGAGAAAACAGAGGATATTATAGCGAATCTGCTGTAGGTTGTGTCTCCTCATTTTGCTGGATAACGAAAATGAAGGACTGGTTGTTCGGGGTGGATGTAGCCCAAACTGGGTGAACCACGTATATCTGTGTCTCTCTGGTTATATGTGTTTGTGTTTTTCCGCATATTATATGTCTTGAATTTCTCTGTCATATATAATATTTTTCTAACAGACAGGACCGCCAATGTAATTATGCATGTTCTGTTTGCTCATCTCCAAATCGTCCTAGGTGGAAATATGTCTCAACTACTCCAAGTACTCTCAATCTCCTGCCTAACATGGTGTCTTCGTTTGGCTTCAGTGAGTGATCCAACTGATGCCATCTCGTGTGTTTTCATCATTAAATCCAAACTGTTGTATAATCATACATATTAGGCTTGAATACTTCTAGTGAATGAGGTGAGTTGATTTTTGTTATGAATCAATATTTAAACTCTTTCTTTCTCCACCTTTGCCTATGGCTTCATTTTCTTTGGAAAGTTAAGCGGTGCCAATTTGTATCGCATTGTCTCTCCAAGTGTCGATACTTCACCAAGTATCACTACTCTCATATCCTCCAAGGAGACCTATTCAAAGACTATGTTTTGTGCTACTGCACGGAGTTGTTCTATCTCTTGTTGGGCAGGATATAAGTTTTGTGCCAATTGATTTTTTTGGTCATCAAATACTGAGTGTTTGATCTTACTACACATGCAAAGGCTAAGTTGTCTTCGACAATGAAATTTAGATTCTTGCTGGTATCTGCCACTATCACCCTCTCTAGTGAATGTCGATGATGCATGATGATCCGTAAAATTCTTTCTTCGTGCATGTACAATTCTCTTCTGGAATTCATCATAAGACAGATTGTACAAGTCCATTACTGTATCATCATCAAAAGGAACAACATCCCCTTCTTCACTCAGAGCTAACTCTATTGCTATAGGTAATGGAGACTAAATGGTGGCCTATGGTGCACTTAGCCTCAAGTCAACATCCTCATTCTACGTCTCCAATTCCAGCTCCATATCTGCAACTTCAACTAAGTCTTTAATCTGCTAACCAAGCTCCTGATCCTGCATCTATTCACCCTCCTCCTCTGTTGTTGGATGGTTTTGTTCTTGATCTTCAGCCTGTATTGGCATTGTTTCTTCTGCTATGGCACCTTGCATTTCTTCTTCTTCTCTCTTCTACTTCTCTTCTTGTTCTTTCCTCATCAACTCTCATTCTTCCTTCAATTCTTGCTCTACTTGATTCAATCTCAGTTCTACTTCCTACAAGCTATGCTTTTCTCTCTTCCTCCGTTCTGCTCTCTGCATCCTCTTCTTCCTCTTCGCTTTTGCTACTAAAGTTGTGTTCATAAGTATTGGATTCACTTTCATCTTGCATCTTTGTTCTCCCACTGGACTATCTGCAACCTTTCTCTTTCCCTTATCTTGTACATGATTGTTTCTTTCTACTGGTGCTACTTCTCGAGTTGTCCTCTAGATCTTTCTCAAGGATCTTTGCAGAAAGAGCTTCATTAAATTGCTTCCATGTTAGTGTTAACTCATTTTCTATAAAAATTTGAGTGCCTTCATATACTGGCAAGTCTACTGGTGTTTATTGAACTACCTCCCTAGTACTTCGTTCTATGTTCTCTTTTGAATTAAATCTCTTTGGTGTCATGGTAATAATGATTGGTAGGATAAAGTGCTTCATAAGTGTGGTACCTATGGAACAAAAAGGACTCTCATGGAAAGCAAACATTAGATTTAGCAAATCTACCTTCAAAGCATGATCAAGTAGAAAATCGGCCAAATCGAGAGAAAGAATTATGCAATTTTTATCAACAAGGGGGACTCGCTGACTGTGGGAACTATGCATTGCACAATCCCAATAGCCAACGATTAAGCCTAAGGTTTGAGACTACACCATACGTAGTCCTAGCCTGGGTAGAGACTAGGAGAGAATGCACATTGCAAATTCTTAGTAGACAAGGTGATATGTTGACCCTTGGAACTATGCAATGCATAGTTGGGGTAAGCCTATACTACACACTACGCATTTCCAGAGGCCAAGCTTGTGGCTCGAGCCTTAGGATTGCATAGTACCCAGCTAGAAAAGGTAATATATGGTCAAGGAAAGTGAAGATCTACATGTTGGAAGTGTGAAAAATGAGTAGAAGTGAATGATGATGTGATTTTTAGTGAAACAAATGACTAAGTATGAATGAATCAATGTAGATCCAATGAAAAAACTAAACAAATAGAAGGGAAATCAAGTATGTGAGGAGAGTCCCTACAACAATGACCATTGGTGAAAAAAAAAAATTGATGTGACACTTGTGAAAGGCAAACAAAAACTAAAACAACACTTCTACAAGCTAAAATATGTTTAAATTCCAACAACCATTAAGAGAAACAATTAAAACATCACTCACACAAGAAAAACAACAAAAAGCAACAAAAAAGCGGCAAAATACGATCAAAGAAAAAATCACCCAGAAAAGTGACAACAACTCCACTGAAGGTTCCTTCATCTCATTGAGAATGCTAGACCTCCAAGATCAAATGCATGAATGAACTCTAGAGGTTTCGATTAACTAGATTTGAGCACATTAGGGTTTATGATGCACATGCCCAAAATCAACGAAAAAGCGACACTTGGCGGAAACTTATAAAAATATAAATGTGCCATGTTTAGGAAACTAATAATGGATCCCTTCCTCCTAGGGTTGATTTTTCCCTTTAGTTTTATTTCTTTTCTAGGGTTACTTGACATGCATGCTTTCGAGAAAGATTTCACAATTATGGGGAACTAGGCAACTTTCTGGCCCAGTGCACTGCGTAGTTTCTGAGCTCAATGAGGGATTGCATAGTTTCTGGGCTTAGTATAAGGCTACCTTCCATGACTTCATAGTTTCTGAGCTCAAGGATGATTGTTAGTCTGAACCATGCAATTCCCATCATCAAGATTTCTTGCCATCCAGGATTGCATAGTTTTTGTAGGCAAGCCCTTAACTACTATGAGACTAAGTCGGGAGATGAACTTGTGACTTAGAAAGATTATTTAAGTGTGGAAACAAGTGAACACAAGCCTAAATGAAAAAATATGAGTTCATTCATAACATGAGTAATTGAATCAATGCATGATTATCTCTTGTGGATAGGAAGGAAGGCTCCAAAATCAAATCTTAGGGAAACTTTTGGAGGGTTTTTGTAGCTGCTACAACACTGGGGAAAAATGGTATAAATATAGCTCTCTGTATGGATCTGGTACCATGTAAAATAGGTCTAACTCTTTCAGCAGTAATGTTTAGTTCATTGATTGTCTCATCTTCCTCACTTATCTTGAGTTAAAGATATAGTCCCAACCATTCTCTTCATCGGTAGCACACATAACAAGCCAAGTCAGACTAACTTGTTTCAATTAGGGATGAGGAGTATATAAATGCATAAGTAAAAAATATTTTCAGAGTCTTAGTTTTCATATATGGTGTTGCTCCGCTACCAATAGGCTTGGACAGTACCCCAATGAAGTCACTTCAAGAACACAAACATTAGCTGCTTCCAGGAAGCCTCGAGAGTACCCCATCAGATTTTCTTGAGTCACCTCTCTGAGTAGGAATCCTTTCTCTTCTTTTACCCTTTATTTCATTTTCATTTTTCTCATTTTCACTTGTTCAAAGAACTTGTGCATAAGAACTTATTTATTTCATTGGGTGGAAGAGGGATTTTGACTTATTGAGAGTAGAAGAGGTTTTCCCTTTAGAGAGGGATTTTTATATACACCTCTAACATACTTTCCTCCCCTCCTTACTCTACTTGACTTAGTTGAAAATGATGAACAAAAAATAGAAGACCAATTAGAGTAGGTGGTACTAGTTAAAAGTGCAAGAATCGTGATTTCATTGTGGCTCTCTCTAAAAGGAACATATTTTCCATCAGAGTATCATCGACTAGAAGAAATCAAATATTCACATAAAGAGAGAGAATGCATAGATAACCAAGCGTTGATATCAGCACAACTTCGTCTTGGAGTTCACCCTGCTTTTCTGAGAAGCCAAACATGATTTCATGTAACCAAGTGATGATAGCAGTACAACTTCATCTTGGACTTCACCCTGCTTGTTTGAGAATCCAAACAAGATTTCATGTAGAAACTATCCTATAACTGAAGATAACACAAAGAGAAGAAAAGGGTTAAGTGGAAAGTAAAAGAAATAAAATCAAAGAAACCAAACAAGAAAAGAAAAAAACTACTCCTACTCATAACCTAGTAGTGAATAGGTCAGACTCACATGAAGTGCTACTTCCAATGTAGCCACCAGCGTATTGGCTAGCCTATGTATGCAAGGGAATGCAAGTCAAGAAAGATATACAAACATAACAATAAAAAAAAGAAAAATATAATACAAACCAAAACGTTCGAGGTTTGAAAGTAAAAGCAGAAAAGTAAAAACAAAAAGTGCACAAAAGACATTTTTTGGGTGCATTGTGGTGTTTATACACACTGCGACCTAAATACATGCAATCACAAACTTTTGAACTGCAAAAATGAGAGAACATAAAGAAAGAAGAAAATTTTCACTTTTCTACCATTCTCACCACTTATGATTCCTCCAATGACTGAGAAATAGGATCGTGTGATATAGGTGGATGATGCAAAAAATGTAAAACAAATTGATTTTCAAGGTGCACAACAAAGTGATAAGGAGCCTGGAAAGATTTGACACGTTTCTAAATGGAGGTGGAATTGACCTCAAGACTACGAGAACCTTACAGAACCATCATCTTGGGCTTAAGTGTCTTGATAGCTTGGGGAAGTTCCAATTCTACAGAATTTGGACCATCAAAGATTGATGGCTTGGAACGATCGATAATGGAAGAATCAGAATCATGATCAAATGAATTAATAAAAAAATCACGACAACCATGATCATAAAGTTCAAGATTACAAACAAAGGTATCCTCATGATCTGAAAAATCGTAAAGAGGGGAAGATGGAGACCAATAAATTCCACCCTCTATATTTCTAGAAAGATAAGATGAGAGATTGGATAGATCAGGGAAAACATATTTATCCTCATAACCTTGGGATGGAAAATTTACTTTCTACATTTTTTGAGAATGATTGAAAGTAGTAAAATCAACATAAACTGAATTTTCACAAGATTCAATAGGAATGAAAGAATCATGGAAAATGTCAGGGTAATGTGGAAGAGGTGTGGAAATAGGGAAATCATCCTTCATCAAAGATTCTTATTCAGATTTCCACACATACTCATCGAAAATGATATTTCAGTTTGGCAGTTAAACACTAAATCCATACAAAAATTGATCATTGTGAACATCAAAAGAGATATTCAAAACATGTGAACACAAGACATTACAATCAGAAGGATCATAGGGACCAAATAATGGAGGATGAGGAGATAACACTTCATCACAACCATCAGACTTATGGTCCTAACCTTTGCTGAAATTCTGAGTATGTGAGGTGGGAGAAGATGGTCATAGATTAGTGGATAAATTCTCACCTTCTCCCACCTCAACCTATAGAACTAGAGCTGTTTGATGAGAAGGGGATGGAGGGCCACTTGGAACAATAGCCTCATCCATCACAGATTTAGAAGCTCTAATACTGAGATATGTTGGGAGAGGTTTGAAAGATTCAAGTTCACGTGGATTTTCTGAGATGTGAACAAGATATAGAAATTTTTCTACCAAGAAAGACCAATCAACATCATCTTTTGAAAATTAGAAGAATAAATGAATAAAGTAATCATGAAAATCCTGAACAGATTCATTAGGTTCTTTTTGAAAATTCAAAATGTTCTTGCATAGAGTTTTACAATCATAGAAATCAAAAGAACGAGACAAATCTATGAAAATTTGTTCGAAAGAGTGTATGGAGTCATTAGGCAATGTGTTACATCATTATCATACATTCCCTTCAAATGTGAGAAGGAACAACCTACAACGAACATCCTCATAGTGGATGTTGTGCTTTGTGCAGAAATCGAGAAAATGTGTGGCATGCTAAAACAACGTTGTTTCACGCTCACCATTGAATTTCAAATTGGACAAGTCATCAATAATTCTCGCTGGCACATTCATATTTGTGTGCCTAGAAAAACATGTCAGGTGTATGATTTGGGGAGAAGCCATTAAATGAATGTAGAAATTCAAAATAGAATTCAAGGTCTAGCTTGTTATCTACCCTCCTTCCAGTGCCAAAAATGTTGACGGTGCTGGACTCGCCAACATTCAGGGGATCTCCCTGACATGAAATACCAGCTAAACCTCACACCATTTGGAGTAGGAGTCCCATCAGTGGGTGGTAATTTTATTCCTTGACTGCGTAAACATTCAAAGTGACATACGAAAACTTTGGACGAGAGAAAGTGTGTAACCCTGTAGAAAGTTAAGTGTGATGCATGAAGGTTCCAACACACGTAGGGGAAGGGAGGTGTGTGATTGGGTGCTCAAAAATTTGCTCAAAATTCAAAGTTTTTGGATCGGTATGGAACCTAAATGACCATGTAGTGCTCGTCATCATGAATTCAATGCAACTCATTTCGTGCAAAACAGACTCCCTATGCTCCCAGAAACATGTTATGTTCTTTCTCCTAAACATGCGAATTTGTTAAAAAATATGCAGACAACCCAGTCAGTAGTCCATACTCCTAATGTGATGCTGACTCGGCATGCCTACATGGTAGGGTGACTATACATATGACTGTTCACCTCTGGTGAATTAGATGGTTCCAAGTAGCACACTTTATTGGTGTAGATTTGGATGAATTTCATTGGTTGGTTGATGGCTAGCCACAAGTTGCCACATGGCCTAGCCAAGGGCCACCACGTGGCAGCTCGAGGGCCACCAAAAATTGGGTAAGGTCTAAGAAGCAGCAGGCAGGGGTCAAACCTTCAACCTCCAAGTGACAAATCCAAGCCATTATGAATATGCCACACGATAGTTCTTATTAACTATTGTTGTCAACACCTATTTAAATTTTAAGTCAGGCACCATCCAGGAAAGGGGCCAGCCCCTGGGCATGTGCCACCAATGGAACCACGATGGAGTAGAGTAGGGGCCCGACCGATGGGGGTGGGTAGCTTGGCCTTAGCCCCAGGCTCGTGGCCCAAATTTTTGGGATTAAGCCCTCATTGGGCATTTAATCCATCTGACAAATTTACCAAGAATTAGGCAAAATCGACACTCGATTAGAGGAATTGGAGGAAAAGTTGTAGGTTGGTGCTGGATTTTGGGGAAATTGAGTGTGCGATTAGCAGAAAGACTTGGGTAATTCATAAATTCTTCAGTTTTTTACCAAATTAGGAGTAGAAAGAGGCCAAACATGCATTTTTGGGCATTCTGGAGCCATTGGAATAGGTTTTAGAGCTATTTGAGCATTATAAACTGATCGATTCACACTTTTGAGAATAATAGAGAGGGATAAGCATTTGGAAGCTGGACCAAGGAGACGTATCCCAGGCGGGGTGAACTCCTTCATCATGTGTTGTTGTGATACTATTTTGGTGATGTTCATGTATGTTATATGTTGTTGTTTAGTCATTTGTTTATGTTAATTTGTACATGAAATTTACATAAAAACACTAAAAAACTCATGATAAAACTTGAAATTAACCTCATGAATTCTTAATAAATTTTACATATTTTGAAGAGTAATTTAGCACAATAAAACTAATTTTCCCATTCAGATCAAGTTTGGTATTAGAGCTCTTGGTTTTCTTTATGCAAGGAGGATTTAACTATTTTCAAGTGAATGTGATATTTACAAGGTTGAAGCTCAAGAGAGGAGAAGGAAAGCTGGTTGAAGGTCTCGAAGTTGGGTCAAGGAGAAGGAGTGCAAGATTGCCACAATCTCCACCGCCAGTGCTGAATCAAATTTCAGTTGAAGCTTTAGTAAGCATATCACATGAAGGAGAGCCTACAAACATGACAGAGGACAAGATTTTTTTTAGGAAGGGTGAAAGTCCTTTATGAAGAGAGGAATACAAGACTATAGGGTGAAAGCTTCAAGCCTCCAAAATGAGAAGGTTCTTCAAGAGGAGGAGGTAATGGAAATGGTGGTAAACCTCCACCATCTCCACCATCATGTTCATGTTCATCTTCATAGGCATCTTCACAGGCATCTTCACCCTCTTCCACTAATACAACCCTTATACTCATTAACATACCTCAAAATGAATTTGTAAAACACCCCTGTTAAAACTTGATGTTAAATTTGAGTTGCCTATGTATAATGGTTATGTGAATGAAGAGAAGCTTGAAAATTGGGTTCGTTAGTTGGATGTCTATTGTAGAATTCAAAACCTTCAAGATGATGACACAAAGATTCAACTAGCTTCCTTGAGACTGGAGGGTGCAACACTAATATGGTGGGACGCCAAGACACAAGAAGAGATTAAAAAACATGGTAAGAACTCAATTTCTTGGTCTGATTTCATTGCTGCAATTAAAATAAAGTTTTACCCTCTAGCATATATGCAGAAAGCCATCATGAATTGGCAGAACTTTAGAAAACTTAAAGGTCAAAATGTGCATGATTACACCCAAGAATTTAGAAGAAGGTCTCTAATGTTAGGTTTAGATTTGCAATCAAAAGACATGTTGCTGAAGTATATAGGGGGTTTACATAGCTACCTGAGGAAAACTATCCTTATGTTTAATCCCAATAGTCTCGATGAGGTTTATGTGCAAGCCAGTCATCTTGAGACAAGAGGGACAAATATTCTAGAAGAGGGTAAAAGGAAGCTATTTAAGGGTGGAGAGAAAGGAAGGAGTTTCAAAGGAAAGAAAAATGCATCCATTGAAAAGGAAGGAGAGAAAACAATATGTAAACATTTTTCCAAAGAGGGTCACGATGAAGGCCATTGTTGGAAGCTTCATCCAGAGATGAGGCCTAAGAAACTCAACAACAAAGGAAAAGAAAAGACATCGACAGTCATTCAAGAGGATTTGGGATCCGATTTGAGTGATGAAACTAAAATTAAAGACATGGGTATAAACATAAAAGAATCCATTACTAGAATTAGTACATCAAATTGTCACACTAGCACTCCAAATGAAGAAACAAGGATTAAATTATTTCATGTGAGAGTTATTGCAAAACATAAAAAAATCGACACACTATTTCATAGTGGGTCTCAACCCAACTTGATATCTGAATACTTAATCAAGAAACTTAATCTTGAAACCATTCCACATCCCAAGCCATATCCATTGGGTTGGATATGCAAGGACACAAACTTACAGGTTACAAGGAAATGTATTCTTTGGTTTTTAATCACAACAAACTTCATTGACAAAGTTGAATTATATGGTGTACCACTTGATATTTCATGAATTCTTTTGGGTATTCCTTACCTCTATGATAGAAAATAAATCTTCGATCGCCGTGAAAAAAAGTACCACTTGTTCAACGATGGTGTGGAGTATATTGTGAGAGCTCATCGCAAGAAACTAAATATTTCATTAGTTAATGCATGTCAAATGAAAAGACTAGTGAATTCAAGCAAGAATTTAGTGCTTCTTATGATCAAACCAAAGAATGATGTTGATTGTGAAGCGTTTGAAGATTGTGATACAAAATTGAAATCTGATTGTGTTGATGTAGTTAACCAATATGATGAGATGTTTAAGGAACTAAAGGGATTGCCTCCCAGGAGGGGAATCCAACATGAAATTCCATTGCAACAATATTGCCATATTTCTAACATTAGCACGTATAGGATGTCAAGAATATAAAATGAAAAAATACAAAATAAAACCCAAGAGTTGTTGAACAAAGGGATCATCTGACCATCTCCTTTGCCATACAGATCACCCATTGTTTTGGTGCCCAACAAGAATGGAAAACATGTCACTAAGTGGAACTTAAGGAGTGGATTTCACCACATTAGAATTGTTGAAGGATACACATAGAAGATGAAATTCAAAACAAGGAAACGTTTGTTTGAATGAGTAGTTATGATTTTTGGTCTTTGCCATACTCATACTACTTTCGTTCGTATGATGAGTGATGTATTGGAGCCATTTCTAGATGAAATAGTCTATTTAGATGACATCTTAGTTTTCATAAAATCTCTTGATGAACAAGTCATGCATGTGAGAAAAGTACTTAATGTCTTGAATAAAGAACAATTGTTTTTAAAGATGTCAAAGTGTGAATTTGGTAAAACTTCTTTGATGTGCTTGAGGTATATTTTTGGAGGTGAGTTGAAGATAGACCCCTCCAGGGTTGATGTCATGATGAATTGGCTAACGTCCAAGATAGTCAATGGAGTAAGAAGTTCTTTCAGAACAATCCAATATTGGATAAATTTTATTGCTAACTTTTATTCTATCGTAGTTCATTTGCATGCATTGACTAGTGTGGAAAAGGCCTTCCAGTGGGGACACAAGCAACAAAAGGCATTTGATTTCTTGAAAGAAAACATATGTTCAGATCATGTACTTGCAAGTGACTATGCCATGGGCACAGTCCTCATGTAATATGGTAATCCCATTTCAAGTCATTCAGAAATTTTCAATGGTGCAATGACAAAGTTGCAGAAATCAAGGCACTTTCGATGGATGGGATCCTTACAACAATTTCACTTCGTCAGCAGGTATAATAAAGGTATATACAACAAGTTTGATGATATGAATTATAGGCCTATTGTTAGTGTATCTACTTTACTCAAGCATAATTTTGTTTTTCATGAAATTTATGTTCAACAATATGCATACTTTCAAAATGTACATTTAAGCTTGATTTAAGAGAACTAAGTAGGGGAATTTGATTACCATTTGTGCCATAATTTGTTGTAGCATCTTGGTAAGAAGGATGTTTCTATTAATAGTGACATGGAAAAAGACAAGAATTTCATTGAATGATTCCAAATGGTAACTCAAACAGTTCAAGATCATCTTGAAAAGAGCCAAGGCAAGTACAAAGCAAGGCATGACAAGCATCGTGTAGATCACAAGTTCCAAGTCGTTGACGAAGTTTGGCTTCACATTAGCAAAGAGAGGCTCCAAGGAGAAGGTAAAAACCTGAAACCAATTAGATATGGTCTATTCATAATTCTCGAAAAGATTGGTGACAATGCCTTCAGGTTGGATTTGCCTTCATATATGCAACTTTATGTTGTTGTCAATGTGAAAAAGTTAAGGTTGTATAAGCCTCCTCTGATTGAATATCAAGGAGGGAATGTTCAAATTCCATCCATTGAATATTTCTCTCCTAAATAACTTTATGAACTACAACAAGACACCATTCTTGACAGAAGAACAAGGTCTTCAAAATGAGAGAATGTGGATTACCTTCATGTGGGGCTAAAAGGAAAAAATCCTTCCAAGGCCAAATGGATTGAGATTGGAAAGGTGAGAGAATTGTACCCTCACCTACTAAACAACTAAAAGTGATATTTTGGGTTCAAAAAGCTTCCAGTGGGGAGGAATGATCAGGGGCTCAAAATGTTTCTAAAAATTCAAAGTTATCGAATCAACGTGGAACTTGAACGACTGTGTAGTGCTCATCATCCTGAATCTGGCGCAACTTGTTTCACACGAAACAGACTCTATATGCTCCCAGAAACATGTTTTGTTCGTTTTCCTAAATAGGCAAATTAAAAAAAAATATGCAGGCAGCCCAACTAGCAATCTTTACTACTATTGTGGCAATGATTGGGCATGATTATGTGGCAGGGTGACTGTGCATATGACTATTTACCTCCGGTAAATTAGATGGTGCCAAGCGGAACACTTTTATTGGTGCAGATTTGGACAAATTTCATTGGTTGGTTGGTGGCCAACCACTGGCTGCCATGTGGCCCAGCGAGGGGCCACCACATGGTAGCTCGAGGGCCACCAAAAATTGGGTAAGATACAAGCAACAATGGATGGGGGTTGAACCCGCGACCTCCAAGTGACAAGTCCAAGCCATTACCAATACGCCACACAATAGTTATTATTAACTATTGTTGTTGGTACTTATTTAAAGTTTAAGTCTGGTGCCATTTGGGAAAGGGACCAGCCCCTGGGCCATGCCACCCAACAAAACCATGGCAGAGCGGAGTGGGGGCCTAGCCAGCCGGGGCGAGCCATTGGCCTTAGCCCTGGGCACGTGGCCCCCATGAGGCCCAAATGTTTGGGATTAAGGCCTCATTGGGCATTTAATCCATCCAAAGTTTTTTCTCGAAAGTAGGAGAAATCAGCCCTCGGTTAGTAGAATTAGGAGAAAACAACCCTTGGTTAGTGAAATTTAAGGATATCAAGGATCATGGTCTCTCCAACTGTCGATACTTGACCAAGTGTCATTGCTCTCATTCCCTCCAAGTAGACATGTGTGGAGACTGTGTTTTGTGATGTTGTGCAAAGTTTTTCTATCTCTTATCGGGAAGCCTGTAAGTTTTGTGCCAATTGCTTATTCTTGGTCGTCAAATACTGAATGTTTGATCTTGCTGCACCTACAAAGGCCAAGTTGGCTTCGGCCATGGAATTTGGATTCTTGCTAGAGTCTGCCACTATCACCCTCTCTCTAGTGAATTCAGGTGATGCTTGATTCAAGAGAACTAAGTTGGGGAATTTGATTACCATTTGTGCCATAATTTGTTGTAGCATCTTGGTAAGAAGGATGTTTCTATTGATGCTGACATGGAAAAAGACAAGAAGTTCATTGAATGATTCCAAATGGTAACTCAAACAATTCAAGATCAGCTTGAAAAGAGCGAAGGCAAGTACAAAGCAAGGCATGACAAGCATCGTGTAGATCACAAGTTCCAAGTCAGTGATGAAGTTTGGCTTCACATTAGCAAAGAGAGGCTCCAAGGAGAAGGTAAAAAGCTGAAACCAATTAGATATGGTCCATTCATAATTCTAGAAAAGATTGGTGACAATGACTTCAGGTTGGATTTGCCTTCATATATGCAAATTTATGTTGTTGTCAATGTGAAAAATTTAAGGTTGTATGAGCCTCCTTTTATTGAATATCAAGGAGAAAATGTTCAAATTCCATCCATTGAATATTTCTCTCCTGAATACCTTGATGAACTACAACAAGACACCATTCTTGATAGAAGAACAAGGTCTTCAAAATGAGGGAATGTGGATTACCTTCGTGTGGGGATCAAAGGAACAAATCCTTCCAAGGCCAAATGGATCGAGATTAGAAAGGTGAGGGAACTATACACTCACCTGCTGAAAAACTAAAAGTGATATTTTGGGGTCAAAAAGCTTCCAGTGGGGAGGAATGATCAGGTGTTCAATTTTTTATAAAAATTCAAAGTTATTGGATAAACATGGAACCTGAACAACTACGTAGTGCTCGTCATACTGAATCTGGTGCAACTCTTTTCACATGAAACAGACTCCGTATTCTCCCAGAAACATGTTTTGTTCATTTTCCTAAATACGCAAATTTAAAAAAAAAAGAAATGCAGGCAGCCCAATTAGCAATCTGTACTACTAACATGGCAATGAATGGGTATGCCTTCATGGTAGGGTGACTGTGCATATGACTATTTACCTCCAACAAATTATATGGTGCCAAGTGGAACACATTTATAGGTGTAGATTTGGATGAATTTCATTAGTTGGTTGGTGGCCAACCACAGGCTGCCATGTGGGCCAGGAAGGGGCCACCACATGGTAGCTTGAGGGCCACCAAAAATTGGGTAAGGTACGAGTAGCAACGGATGGGGGTTGAACCCGTGACCTCCAAGTGGCAAGTCCAAGCCATCACCAATACACCACATGATAGTTATTATTAACTATTGTTGTCGGCAATTATTTAAATTTTAAGTCTAGTGCCATTCGGGAAAGGGGCCAACCCCTGGGTGCATGCCACCCAACAAAACCATGGCAGAGCGGAGTGGGGGCCTGGCCAGCCAGGGCAAGCAATTGGCCTTAGCCCCGGGCACGTGGTCCCCCATGAGGCCCAAATGTTTGGGATTAAGGCCTCATTGGGCACTTAATACATCTAAAAATGTTTCTTGAAATTAGGAGAAATCAACCCTCGGTTAGTAGAATTAGGAGAAATCAACCCTCGGTTAGTGAAATTTAAGGATATCAAGGATCATGGTCTCTCCAACTGTCGATACTTGACCAAGTATCGTTGCTCTCATTTCCTCCAAGTAGACATGTGTGGAGATTTGTGTTTTGTGATGTTGCGCAAAGTTGTTCTATCTATTATCGAGAAGCCTGTAAGTTTTTATCCAATTGCTTATTCTTGGTCATCAAATACTGAATGTTTGATCTTGCTACACCTACAAAGACCAAGTTGGCTTTGGCAATGGAATTTGGATTCTTGCTAGTGTTTTCCACTATCACCCTCTCTCTAGTGAATGCAGGTGATGCATGATCATCCAGAAAATTCTTTCTCCGTGCTTGTACAATTCTCTTCTGGAATTCATCATAAGACAGATTGTACAAGTCCATTACCGGATCATCATCAAGAGGAACAACATCCCCTTCTTTTCTTGGAGCTAAATCTGTTGCTGGAGGTGATGGATACTAAACGGTGGCCTATGGTGCACTCAGCCTCAGGTCAACATCCTCATTCCACAGCTCCAATTCCAACTCGATATATGCAACTTAAATTAAGTCTTCAATCTACTGAGTGAGCTCTTGATCCTGCATCTGTTCAACCTCCTCCTCTATTGCTAGATGGTTCTATTGTTGCTCTTCAACCTGTATTTTCATTGTTTCTTCTGATATGTCACCTTTCCTTTCTTCTTCTTCCTGATTCTGATTCTATTCTTGTTCTTTCCTCCTCATATATTATTCATCCTTCAGTTTTTTTTTCTTTCTTCAATCTAATTTTTTATTCCCCTAAGCTCTACTTTTCTCTCTTCCTCCACTCTACTCTCTGCATCCTCTACTTCCTATTCACTTTTGCTACTAAAGCTACTTTCATAAGGATTAGATCTACTTTCATCTTGCATCTTTGTTCTCCCCTAGACTATCAACAACCTTTCTCTTTCCCTTATCTTGTATGAGATTGTTGCTTTCTACTGGTGCTACTTCCAGAGTTATCCTCTAGATATTCCTCAAATCTCTTTGCTGAAGGAGCTTCATTAACTTTATGCCATGTTAGTATTGACTCCTTTTCTATAAACAGTTGAGTGTCCAAATACATAAGCAAGTCTACTGGTGTTTTCTCAACTCCCTCCCTAGTAATTCTTTCTATTGTCTCTTTTGAAGCAACTCTCTTTGGTGCCATGGAAAAAATGAATATTGGGAGAAAGTGCTTCACGAGTGTGGTACCTTTGGAACAAAAAGGACACTTATGGCAAGAAAACATTAGCTTCAAGAAATCTACCTTCAAAGTATGATCAAGTAGAAAACTGGGCAATTGGAGAAAAGGATTGCATAATTTTTATCAACAAGGGAGACTAGATGAATGTGGGAACTATGCATTGTGCAATTCCAACAGCCATGGATGAAGCTTGAGGCTTGAGACTACACAATGCACATTCCCAGCCTGGGCAGAGACTGGGAGAGACTATGCATTGCACAGCCTCAGTGGCCAAGGTGACAGGATGATTCTTAGAACTACACAATGCACAGTTGGTGCCATCATGTATTGCATAATGAACATTTACAAGGGCCAAGCTTGTGGCTTGAGCCTTAGGATTACACAGTGCCCAACTGGACAAGGTAAGGTCTAGCCAAAGAAAGTATATATCTACCAGGTGGAAGTGTGAAAAATGAGTAGAAGTGAATGAAGATGTGAGATTGAGTGAAAAAATTATTAAGTATGAGTGAATCAATGCATATCCAACATAGAAACTAAAGAAACAAAAGGAAAATTGAGTATGTGGGGAGATTCACTGCAACAATGACCATTGGTGAAAAAACAAGAAAATCAATACGACACTTGTGAAAGGCAAACAACAAACTAAAAAAATACTTCTATAAGCTAAAATATGTTGAAACTCTAGCAACCGTTAAGAGAATCAAGAAAAACAACACACACACAAGTGAAAAAAAGAAAAAGTGACAAAAGATGATAAAAGAAAAACACGCTTGGAAAGTGGCGACAAGTAAACCGAAGAATCCTTGATCTCCTTGGGAATTCTAGAGCTCCAATATTTAATGCGTGAATTAGCTCTAGAGGCTTTGATTAACTAGATTTGAGGAAATCAGGGTTTATGACGCACGTTCCCAAAATCAAGGAAAAAGTGACAACTGGCGAAAACTTATAAAAATAGAAATGTGCCACCTTTGGGAAACTAATAATGGATCCCTAATTCATAGGAATGCTTTTTTCTATTTATTTTTATTTCTTTCCTCAGGAAACTTGCCATGCAGGGTTCTGGGAAAGATTGCAGAATTTTTGGGGAGCTAGGAAACTTTCCGCCTCAGTGTTGGGCTTCCGTCAATGACTACGCGGTTTCTAAGCTCAAGGTTGACTACCAGTTTGAACTATGCAATTCCCATCATCAAGGTTTCTTTCCCTCAAGTAATGTGAAATTTCTAGAGGCAAGCCCAAAACTACTGTGATACCAAGTCGGGAGATTAGCTTGTGACTTAGAAATATCAGTTAATTGTGGAAACAAGAGAAAACAAGCCCAAATGAAAAAATATACGTCTGAGTCATAAAAAGAGTACCTGAATTAGTGCAAGATAAGATCCAGTGGATAGGGATGAAGGCTCCAAAATCAAAGCATATGTAAAATTTTGGAGGGTGGTTGTAGTTGCTACAATAAAGTGTCACTACTTAATAAAACTTTTATGTTCCTTAGTTCAAATAAAATTGCAGAGGAGATACTTCTTATGAAAATAAATACTTATTATGAAGTTTATGTAGAGAAGGCCAACTTTACATCTTCATTAATTTCCAAATTCATAAAATAATTTGTAAAAATATAGGAAAATATTTGCATTATAGAAGTTTTTGAATATTGTAAATTTTAATTACACTAAATTAAGGGAAAAGGTGGTGTAAATTTTTAATTTGAATAAATTAAAATATAAAAAAATATAAAAACAAGGGAGGTTGTAAAGAGTAGAAAGTAAATTGTGATAGAGGAAGCCACTCAATGGAGTATAGAAGCATTCTAAGTGTTTCAAACCTTGAATCATATGGTGAGGAAAAATATCTAGATGTTACACATTTAGAATTAATGTGTAGAAACATTGCTTTGATAACTCTAAAGTATTTTCATGGAGTTCTATGTTATGAAACCAGCTCACAAAAAGATATAAAAGATAGATGAACGCCTTACAATTTAGACTCTTCAAGGGGGAAACCTCCTTTACATTACACAAATTAAAAATTCTTGGATGATACAAATTACAAGACCTCCTTTCTATATATAGGAGTCTAAGGGGTCATAATATAATCAGAGCCGACATAAGAATAATAATGTAAGGGAACAATAATAACAATAGTGGGCTTCTATGGGGCACAATAATAACAATATGGGGACTACATGGGTACAACAATATAATAAGGGGCTAGTACTAATAACAATAAGGGGGTTACACTAGTAGTATAGGGGCCTAACATGCCCCTCTCCTTCAAAAAGTGTTGTCCTCAACGCTTGAGTAGTTCTTGATGCTTCTATATAAAATTCTTGTCCTCCCATGTGGAATCTTCAGTGGGTAAGTTATTCCACTTGATGAGATACTCTGAAATTGATCGCTTTCCTAGTTGTCAGGTTCTTGTTTCAGTGATTGCTCCAGGTTCCAATATGACTTTTCCTTTCTCTTCAAATTTTGGCAATATTTTTTGAATTGGGATATTCTGCAACTTTTGAATGAGTGGCCACACTTATTTGTCCTTCTTCCATTCATACCTTGCTTCATTTATCCAATTTGGTTGGATAATAGAAATAGCACAAAACAATGCTTCCACATCCTCATTCTTTCTTGAGAGTGCATCTGCAACAAAAGTTTTCTTCCCTTTTCTGTAGATGATGTCAAAGTCATAACCCAACATATTTGTGACCCATTTTTTCTATTCTTCTAGAGATAATATTTTTTCTAAAAAATATAAGACTATCATGATCCATTTTTACCTTGAAGTGTCTTCCCATTGGGTAAGGTCGCCATTTCTTAAGTGCATGTAGTATTGCCAACATTTCCTTCTCATAAATAGATTTCTTGAGATGTAGCCGTAAAAATACCCAATCACCTACATCAAAACTTTTTTCAATGCGATGTTGATCTACCTGCTGTTTCATTCGATTTTGCACCAAAGTGGCATTATCCTTTGAAAGTTGGAGAACTCGTTGTTGATGCTCGATGTGATATTTCACTACTTGAAACTTTTCTTCTTGATATGTCCTTCTATCTTAAGAGTTTGAGGAGTGGTGATTTCTTCCAATGCTTTACAAGATATGGTCGGATTCATTTATTGACGCTTGATGTGATCTTTCACTTCTTGAACATTTTTCTTCTGGATATGTCCTTCTATATTGATAGTTTGAGGAGGGATAATTCCAACCAATGCATTACAAGATATGGTTGGATTCATTTCTTCTTTCTTGATATGATATTTCATTTCTTGAACCTTTTTATTCTTGATATGTCCTTCTATCTTGAGAGTTTGAGGAGTGGTAATTCTTGTCAATGCTTTACAAGATATGGTCAGATTCATTTCTTCTTTCTCTGGGGTTTGTTCCTAGAGTATATCCTCTTCTTTTGATATTTCTTGATCCTTTTCTTCCTCCTCTTCATACTCTATGTAAAATAATTTCTTCTTAGCACACTTATGACCTTTAATGTATTTGCTATCACAATTGTAACAAAGCCCCTTTTCTCTTTTTTCTTCCAATTGTTGTGGTGTAATCCTTGTAGGTTGTGGAAGGCTAGGAGAAGAAACACTTTCATAATTATAGTTGTGAGTGGTGGGATTCCTTGTTTCCATAATTTCGCTTTCAATTTTTCTTGCCCACCTGAATGCCTTCTCCGATGAATCAGGTTCCCAATGACGAACCTCATGTTGAATGTTATCCTTTAAAGTACCTATGAAGACATCAATCCTTTGCTTCTCCAGAATATCATTTACCCTTATATTCAATTTTTGGAAGTCCTCAATGTGCTTTGCCATTGAACACTTTTGTTTGAGATTTATCAATTGGCTAAAGAATGTGTTTCTCTTTGTATCCTCATAATGTGCTATCATTTCCTCCGTGAAAATTGACCACATAACAAATTATTTATGAGAACAAATCCCTTTATACCATAAAAATTGATCTAGTTCTAAAGATGAAGATGCAATACATACCTTTTGTAACAGTGGTACACCATGTATATCAAAATATTTCTCCATCTGTAGTATCCAATTTACCGGATCCTTGCCATCAAACTTCCTCATATCAAGTTTTCTTGATTTTAGGAGATCGATCTTGAAACGGCTGTAACTCTGTAATTTCGGATCTTCCAGTTCTAAAATTGTGACTTGTAGTAGTCCTCTGCGTCCTCTTTCTAATGCCACCAGTCTGATCGAAATTGGATTCTCCAAGAAAGAGTTATGCACAATCTCCCAAAATGACCTGATTATATACATTTTCAAAAGAGCGAACTTGTATGAAGTGCCACATGTCATTGTTTTGACCTTTAGATCTAAAAAATATACACAGGAAACCACAATCCGTCCTCTTTTTGTAACTTCTTACAAAATTTCAATCTGATGCTCAAAACAAAAGTTATGATGATTTCCCCCAGGTCACCTGTTTGGAATGTAATTCAGAAGGCTTCAAAAAGGCCAACTTCCTCAGATCATATCTCCACAAATATAGCATGAAAATCTCTGAAATTCAGACTCGAGGTTCAGAACGATTTCAAACCAAATGTGTTTTTCTTTTAGCATCTGAAACATCGCAGAAGAAAACTTATAGTGCAAATTCCACGATGACTTGTTTGGAGCAGCGAAACCCTAGAATCCAAAGCTCTGATACCAAATGTTATGAAACCAGCGCACAAAAAGATAGAAAAGATAGATGAACGCCTTACAATTCAGCCTCTTCGTGGGGGAAACCTCCTTTACATTATACAAATGAACAATTCTTGGATGATACAAATGATAAGACCTCCTTTCTATATATAGGAGTCTAAGGGGTCATAATATAATCAGAGCCGACATAACAATAATAATGTAAGGGCACAATAATAACAATAGTGGGCTTCTATGGGGCACAATAATAAAAATATGGGGACTACATGGGTACAACAATATAATAAGGGGGTTGTATGAATAACAATAAGGGGTTACACTAGTAGTATAGGGGCCTAACATTCTAGCTCACTTTCTTAATCCCACCCTAAGGGACTTGCTCCTAAATTTATTGATTCAAAGCAGCTGCAATACTGTCGACATACAATAGATTAATATCAAGAAGCATCACCATAAGTAAGGGTGTCATAGGAAAAACAAAAGGCAAATACATCATTCCTTCCCACAATTTACTATTATCTATAGGGTGGGAGGTGAAGGCACTTACGAATGCAAGAGTAAAGGTAGATCCAAATATAGTTCCTCTCATTCAAGATATAGTAGTACCAAGATAATGAGAAGAGGAATATGCAGGTTCATTTTCCTAAGAAAATTGCCTTGAGCTTATTCTAATGCCATATGTTGATTCAATTGATCGGGATTTCAATCCATTTTAATTTGTTGATCCATAATCATTTTAAGTTTCAATAGCAACAAGGCCTCATTGGAAGCATTACCCATAAAGAAATAAGAGCAAAAGTTCTAGCCTTTCTATAAGAACCTGAGGAGGAGTAATGGATATGTTACTTAATTTGGACCTAGAAGAGGTATTGGAGTGGGAATGAACTCAAGATATATATCCACTAGGTGGCACTCAATTTAGATTCCCAATTGGAGATTATACTGACTCTTGACTTCAAGGGTTGCCTCCCCCATTCATATAAAGTTTGATCTTCAAAAATTATTGGAATAGTAGGCAAGTTGGGTAAACTATTATGGACTCAAAACTCTAAATCTACCTTTGTCACTTTATCTCTTGCCTTCATCCATAATGTTGCTTTCCTCTTTATCACTTAGCTATCAAGTGATCAATTAATTTGGAGTTTACTCTCATAGTAGGGGGGTCACTCTAATCAGTTCACTACTTTAGATCTTTCCCTAATGAAAGGGGTGTTATGCCTAACACTAAATTTTGATCTTGATCATGGTTTTATCTCTATAGTGCATTTATACATGGAACTTCAACTCTTACGTCTAGGTCAAATGTGGGAAGAAAGATATCAAATTGTAAGTTATGATTTTGGCTCTTAATTAAAAAATGTTTGGTTATGTTGGTTTTCAGGGCCTATTCAGATACGATTCAAAAAAATAATGGCATAAACAAAAATACAATAGTACACAAGAGTTTAGGTGGTAAAACAATGACGATTTTTGAAGGAAACATTCATGGTCAAGGTGAAAGGTTTTATTGCATAATAAATATTACAACCATGCTTACACACACAACCTCCTCATCTCTCATAACCATAAACAACGTAGGCATTGTTACAATAATTTTAGTAACTATCTTATGGTTCATAAAACTGTCAGAATAACCACAACAACATTGGTAAATAAAGTTATATATTTACATTCTATTTTAACATATTATTTTCATATTCTAGCAATATCCACCTTAACAACATTTTTCCTAATGCCTTGCCAATGTCATGTCACCTCTTTTGCAAGCCAAGAGAAGCTAGAAACCATCAAAGCTTGTCTATCAACATTTGTTTTGTAAATATTTCTGCATAGTTTTCTTGAGTGTGGACCATTTTAAGATCTAATCCGCCTCCATTTATAAATTATCATACAAAACGGTACTTGATATCAATATGTTTGGTCATGCTATGATAAGATGGATTTCTATCCAAATGTAGAGCACTTTAACTATCGTAGAATACAATTATGGTGTACTGCACTCTTCCACGTTCACCTAGAAGACCCTTCAAACGAATTTATTTTTTGCAAGCATGTGAGATAGTAACATACTCTTCCTTTATGGTGGAAAATTCTTGAAGCTTTGACATTGAACTAATGGATCCCCCTATGAGAGTAAAGACATATCCTAAAGTAGACCTTACATTTTCTAAATCAACTGCAAAATCTGAATCAACATATCCACAAAAATAATCATTACAACCATTAAAGGTGATACAGTAGTCATTGGTGCTTCAAAGATACTAATGCACCCATTTCACCGCTGCTCAATGCTCATTTTCCATGAACCTGTGGACAAGACCCACTGCATGTGAAAAATCTAGTCTAGTACAAACCATCACATACCTCATACTTCATACTTCATTAGTATATGATAAGTGAGACATATAATCCTTTTATTTTTTTTTACTAGGACATAATCATAAAGAAAGCTTAAAATTGGAAGTGAAAGGGCTATTAACTTGTTGGTCAATAATTTTCATTGACAAAATATATATATATTGTTTAGCTCTCCTAGTAAATTTCACCATGAAGCCTTACATTTTCAAATGGCCTTATTCTCCATGAAGCCATTTTGTCCTACCTCTAATTCTGCACTAATTGATGACCAATCACATTAATTTTTTTTTCACTACTTTAGAGGCAACCTCTAAATATGATACCTATACCATCTTTTAGAGCATAATTTTTCCTTTCCAATGAGCTCTTACTTGGCCCAAAACTCCAAATAGTTTGGGAGATATAATTTTTTTAAGTTAAGAATATTATTCTAGATAGTGAACCGAGTTATCTTGGCCTACTCATGTCAACCTATTTGAAGATACATGGACAATATATATTAGGAATACACATTCATTCTTCACTCATCAATTTGGTCATCAAGAAGAATATGAGGTAATAGTTCACATCTTGTGAACTTTAAGAAAGGAGAAACATAAAAAGAAGAGGAGCCCGAAACTTGAAACATGAGCCATCTTTCTAACACGAATAGGGATTAATACAACTTGAAAAGCTTGTTTTCAAAGGACAGAACCTCAGATCATCTTCAAAACTGTGTGCTCGATTTTCTAAGGATCTGTTGGCACATCTTTAGAATTGTTGGCTTGATTTTTTGCAGATCTGTTGACACATCTTTAGAACTGTTGGCTCAATTTTTTGCAAATCTTTTGACACATATTCAAAATGGTTGCCTCATATTTCTCTGCAGACCTATTGACATAGTTCCACTACTCAGACTTGAAGATAACCTCTGCTGCATTGCAATAACTTGGATCCTCTTCAAACTATGTCTCCAAACCTTGGATTGGGCATCTCTTTCTGTACGATGACTGTGTAAAGGAATCTTTGTTTGGGTAGTGTATCAACTGTCACATTGTGAACTAGGCAATGGTGCTTTTGGACAGGGTGCTCTCAAAGTTTGTGACTGTGGCAATTGACACTTTAAATTGTGGGGTGCTCTCGGACAAGTGCAGTCTAGTATATCCTTTGTGAGCTGGGCAACAATGTATCTTCGACTGTGGGTGCTAGTATATCCTCTTGGACTGGGCAGTGTTGAATTTCAAACTATAGTTTTTTTGAAGACTGGAATTGTGGCATGCATTGGAGACCTCGATATTTGGCATAAAACTTTGGGCAATAGTAGATTCCTCCACCTTAGTAAGCAGCAAGCAATGGAACAAGTAGTGATGGATTAAGTGAAGTAAAGCAAGTGGACAAATGAAGTTGAAGATTCAAATCAACAACACATTAAGGTGATCTCATTGATGCCAGTCAAGTAAGTACATTTTTCATTTTTAATTAAAAGAAGAAAAGATAGATGGATTGGTGTCCTTGGAGTTGGTGAGATCCTAAATTCAAGGTTGGAGCCTTGGATAAGATAGGGTCGAAGCCCTAGAAGTTGGAGCCTCATCAAGTCCAAGTTGGTTCTTGGCAAACATTCATCATTTATTATATTCAATATTTTCTATACTTAATAAAATCAATATTATACATTTCTCTGATTAAATTGTGAAGAATCTAATTGGTAAAAATAGTAATTGAAAATAAACACTGGTTCACCCCCCTCTCAGTATTTACAACAATTGGTATCAGAGAAATCATCTTCATTATCAACCTAATAGCTGGAAGAAGGATTCACAGGTCACAATGAAGAATAAAAAAATGACAAGAAAGATTCTCTTGTTTGATGGTACAAACTTTGGTTTTTGGAAGAAAAGGATTTCCTACTATTTAATGTCCCTTGGACCTAACGTATGAAAATATGTTTTGGATGAGTACAATGCTCCTCCCACTGTTTTGACTAATCAAGATGGAAGGAAAGAATACATTACAAATGCCAAAGAATTAAATTCCATAACTAGTGGAATCAATAGCTCCGAATTCACAAAAGTCATGGTTTTGATTTTGCAAAAAAAATGTGGGACAAGCTCATTGCTTTATATGAAAAGGACTCCAAAGCTAATAAGGTAAATCTCCAAAATCATAGAAGGCAATTTGAGAGTCTTAAAATGGATGACAAAGAAGATATTTCATCATTCTTTCTCTGAGTAGTTGAATTCGTCAACCCACTTAAAGGCTTAGAAGAAAATATTGAAGAAAGCATAATTGTTCAAAAGGTCTTGAGATCTCTCCCATATATTTGACTCCAAGGTAAGTGCCATAGAAGAAATGAAGGATTTGGATACTTTAAAAATGGATGAACTTCACAGAAATCTCATTTCTTATGAAACGAGAAAAGGGATCCCAAATTCCAAGGAAGAAGCATTCAAAGCTTCAAAATAAAAAAAGAAGCGGAAGAATTGGAATACCAACAACGATGACTCTGATACTGAATTTGAACTTGCATAATTTGTATGAAAGCTAAGAAAAGGATCTGAGATGAAAGGTAAGTATCCGCTCATTTTTTTAAATGTGGAAGGATAGATCACTATACTGCAAAATGTCCTCATAAATATGATAGTGATAATGAGGAGGAATATAAAAAAGGGATGTTCAAAAAGAAATTTTTTAACAAGAATAACTTCTTCTCCAAACGATATGATTCTAATTAAGATGAATTCTCGATCACCAAGAAGAAATCAACTAAAAATATCACTTTTCACAAAAGAAATGATGATGAATCAGATGAGGAAAATGACTACGCTCGAAGCAAAGAAGTATTATTCATGGAATTTACAAATGATGATGACTCAAAACAAGAAGGAGAAGGAAATGTGGATGAGTTACTAATGAGTGCCATTGAAGAAAATGAAAAAATTACGAAAGAAGATTATTTCTCTCAAAGTAGAAAAAGAGGAAGCAAAAAGGAGGGAATATTTCTTGAGCAATAAACTATAAGAGAAAGAAGAGATCTGCAAAAAACATGAAATTGAAATAGTTTCACAAGAAAACAATTGGATCAAGTTAAAAGGAGTTGGAAAATCTCTCAAACACTTGATAACATCCTTAATTCTCAAATACCTCCATATGACAAATCTGGGATTGGCTTCAATGGAGAATCATCAAGTACAAAGGAGAATGTGAATAAGGAAATCCAAAGAAGATATTTTGACATTCTTTATAGTCATCCAAAAGAAGAGAAGTCATCTCACCAAGAACAAAAGTTTAGCTTTATCATTCCAAGGAATGAAGAAAGGACAACTCCAAGGAAGAATACTATCTCAAGTCTAGGCCATTCTAACAGGTACCAAAAAATCTTTCTCGGTTATTGTTTTTATTGTAAAAGCATTGGCCATCAAGCCAAGCATTACAAGGCTCATAAGGACAATGCTTCAAGAAATAAGAATCAACCAAGAAAGCCACTTGGCCTCAAAAAACAATGAAAAAGAAAGTCTTACAAATCTTTTGATCCTTTGGCTAAGTATGATCCAAATTGCTCATTATGTAATGATTATGGTCACGATGAACAAAATTGTCCATTAAAAATGGAAGATCTACAAAAGGATGAGCCCACTATTAATAAATGTGGCATAGCCCTATGTGGTCATAGCGATGAAAATCAATGGTTCGTAGACAGTGGATGTTCAATACACATTCAGGTGATCGAAAGAAACTTACCTCCTTAATCAAGAAATATGGTAAGGTGTATTTTGGAAGTGGATCTACCAAGATAGTAGGAAAAGTAATTGTTGCTCTCATCAATGGAAAAGGAAAAGCCCAAAATGCATTATTGGTGGAATGACTCAAACACAATCTTTTGAGTGCGAGCCAAATTTGTGATCAAGGACACAAGGCTGTCTTTAGTACGAAATCTTGTGAGATAAGGTGCTCATCCTCATGTGAACTTATAGCTAAAGGAATAAGAACACCAGATAATGTATACAGTTTGAACAAAATTCAAGAAAATACATGTTATGTAAGTCAAGCAGATGAAAGTTGGCTATGGCACAATTGATTGGGACATATAAGCTTTGATAACTTGATCAATATTAGTAAAACAAATATAGTAAGGGACATTCCAAAAATAATCAAGCCTGATAAAGTTGTATGTTGACCATGTCAACATGGAAAACAAACAAGAATTAGTTTCAAATATAAGGAGTTCTCTACATCAAAACCTTTTGAGATCATACATGCAGATTTATGTGGACTGTTAGTCTCCTATACCAATAGGGTTTCATTTTTCATGATTGACAGTGGAAGTGCCAAAAATGTCATCTTTTATGCTACAAAGGTTCCATGTTTTGTGAAAGGAAAAGAGATTTAAAAAATGTAAAGAGGGTGCCTTAAAAGAATGATCAAAAGGCAAGAAAATGAAATTGTCAGAAAAAAAAAAAAAAAAAAAAAAAAAAAAAAAAAAAAAAAAAAAAAAAAACACAATTGAAATAAACACCAAAGAAAGACCATGAGAGTGGCTGACCAAAATGCCACTGCTATCTTGATGGATGGCCCAACAGTTCAAACTGGACCATGCCATGTTTTAAATTTCTTGTTCTAGGCTAGAGAATGAACATCTGCTCAAACAGTTCAAGCTTGGTAGATGAGTAGTTAGATAGAGAAAAGGAAGGAGCCCAACTGCTTAATCTGGGCCCTTGGAAGACATAAGGGTAGATTTAGATAGGAGGGAAGCCAAAAGAAAAGAGGGTTATCAGGGTTTGCAAGGCTAAGTGCACCCATCCAAAATAAGAAAAAATGTTAGGTCTATTAGGTAGGGTAGGAAGTTGGAGGTTGCAGAAGTAAGCTATGACCACCTGATATATTGAAAATCATATCTTATCTCATCAATAAGAGAAGGGCAAGAACAATGGTCTATATGGCAAAACTATCAAAGCATGTCTAACTTCCCTCATTCCCTTCATAAGGTTTATTACTAATATCCCCTTGAGGACTTTAGGATCTTCCTAAACATTCCTACTTACATTTCTCCCTTGAGAAAGTCATGTCAAGTTGTGACCTTCTTCTTTAAAAAAGAAGCCACATTTCTTGTGTAAAGCCCTCACTTCATACTTCATCCATTTATGGTTTCTAAGTTTCATTTCTCAAGCTTAAATTCTTCCTCACACTTCACCTCACATACCCATATTAACTCCTAACCCTATTATATAGCTCCCTAATTTTTCCCCTCCCCCTATTATTATAACAAACTATGCAAAACCCAAAAAATATGTACATAGCCTTCCCTTGGCACTATAGCCATATGTTCTAAAGTTCGGGAAATGTGAATTCCATCTGGAACTTATGTATATAGTCTTCCATACCCTAATTGGGAGTTACGTTGACATTCGGTCAACATAACAACCCTCGTCCACCACATTGTCTATAAAGTTCATTAACCCCCTTTTCCCATTCATTTTTATATCCCCCGCGCAACTTACACTTTATCATTTACCAAAGGTTCATCCCTCGATGCGTATTTGCAAAAAATTGATTTAATATGCAGCGGGCCCCGGTATTATATCACCCACCAACTTACCTTTCCGTCCATCGTCGGATCTGGGCCATCCCATCCGACGGCTCTTAGCGATTTCGGAACTACCCCGCTATCCAAACGTTAGCTTCTGAAATGTCAGTGGTATTCCCACCGTACCAAGGACACATGTCCTATTCCTATTGCATCGGACTTCTGCTGACACTTACCGCCCCAGTACAGAAAGCAATCCGATAAAACCGCTTACCGCTTTCTGTCTCCGCACCCGCATCATCGGTTACGTTAGCTCCTACGTCAAACGTCATGTCGCCATTTATCCAATGTGGCTGCCTTGTCACCCTGCCAGGTCAGCGCATACATCCTTCGCCGCGTCATCCCGTCGTACCCAGGCCTTGTCAATAACGTCATGCTGATGTCATTTCAAGAAAAAGGCGCCAAAAGTCCCAATTTTCATATATTTCGCGCAAGTAATTGTTTTGATGTATTTCTATTGGACAATTGCAAGAGTCCTCTGCATGCTGCATTACGTCGTTTGTCCGCTCGATTGCAATTCAGCCCCTGTGTCGCTGCCTCCACAAATTCGCCACTTTGTCCCTTGTTGCAACTGTTCGGGTGCCCTCGGCTTCACCCTTACTAGGTATTTGCCATTTTCTTCTATATGCCCTGTTCTTCCAATTTTCTGCATTGAAAGTGTAACACAACCTGCCAAATTCCCCAGTTTACGATCCTGAAACTTCAATTCGATCCCAAACTCATTGAAAGGGCCTCTGTTCAAGAAATTGATGAAATCCTACAACCAGTTCAAGACTTGCAACTGAAAAACCATTTTAAAACAAATTTTGCTGTGAAAATCAGCGCTCTGCCCCATCATTCACTTCTTTGTCATTACCCTCAGCAGTAGCTTCCCTTGGTTCGCCTAATCCGTTGTCTTCCCTTCTGCAAATCGTCCCACCCCTCACAAACCACTTTTCAGTGCTGGTCATTGTGGAAACCCATGCATAACCCAATTCTAGTCATAATCAAACATGGAGGCTCCTGTGGCTTTAAACATTGCCCCTCTAAATGCCCCACATAAGAGTTTGGAGTGGTTATCCCTTGCCGACAGGGATTACCAAATGATAGAAGGAGTTGAATTATCTAGCAGATATCATATTACAATCATTTATGATATAAAAGCAAGACATAGAAACAACACTGACATCTTGGGGATCTGGGAATCCAACTTGCCAGTCTATTATCTCCCTTAGGTGAATGTCTTCCCTGACTTGATTCATCAATGCTGTGAAAATTATGATCCAAATCAAAGGGCTATTCTGAGTCCTTCAGGCTCTGTATTGTTCCATATCACTCCTCAAGCCATCAACCAAATGTTGCAATTTCAGGCAGCAAAGCCTACTCCTCTTTCCATGCAACTCCTGTTGGATCAAGGTGCTAAGCTGTCTAGCTCACATATTACAAGAATCGCTCAGTTGTTTATGAAACCAGATTGCCAACCTCAGAGGCCTCCTCTGTCATGCGGAAAGAGTCAATTTTGTGGACAAAACCGACCTCCCTAGAAGCTAAGGCTTTCTAGTGACAAAAAAAACAATCAAGCACTATCTTTCCCTAAATATGCATTTAAAATAAAAGCAACCAGGTGTTTAAGGCATACCTTTAGTCCAACGTTGTTTGTAGCAGCCAAGCCTCTCCGATCCAGATGAGCTCCTTCTCCTTGAAACCTGCATTCACTAACAAGCCAATGATTACATAGCACCTGAATAACTCATATAATAAAACATATTCATCATAAAGACCAAGGAGTTTATGAAACAAATTATATATAACAATTTGTTGAGAAAAATGAACTTAATTGTATTAATTGGAAACAAAAGAAACCATTACAACCAGTGCCTTGGTGTTGTGCAGGTCCCTCCCAGGGTCCAACAAGAGTTCTCCTTTACTTTGATCAGCTCACCCACTTCCAAATGAAGCTATGAAAGGATGGGAATCTCTCCTCTCAAGATCTATAAGGGAGTCCTAATTTCAGCAACATCTACCCTTAGGAATGTTCAGCTTTCAACCTCCCCTCCCTCTGGCCCAATGCCTGTATTTATAGTGCTTTGGAGGAATTTAATCAGGTCCAACATCAATGTGATAAGCCCCTCTTTCAATGGGATAGCTCCCCTCTTGATGGGATAAGTTCCTCTTTCATTGGGATGCATGAACCATCTGGAGGCGCTCAATCCACGTCAAACCATCTTCTAGAATGCTCTAGATTCGACCACAAGTAACTTTTTTGAAGTAAAACTTGCGCCTTTTGACCTTTACAGGAGTACGCACCCACCCCTTTACAGACAGAGCGTACAAGTACGCAAGTATTATGAACTTGAGGTGCGTACACGCAGGTAAGGGTAAGAGAAACTGCGTAACCAGAGTTATATTGACTTTTTAAAGACTTTCTCTCTTTCTTGGAGTTTGACATGAGGAGCAGAGGTATAAGACTTGCCAAGGAGGAGAGTATGACAATTGATGGAGCCATACTGACTGCAAATAGTCATGGTGACAAATTTTAGTGTAACAGATTGCCCCCTAAAGTGCGAAGTCTGTAGTAGATTAGGGTTTTATATCATCTAGGAAGGGTGAAGCACTTTATCATTTAAAGGATTATCTTGTGGAGAGCCCAGTTGGAACCTGCAAATATTCAACACAAAATACATATATGAGATCATATCATCGCTGAGGTAGGCATTCCCATACTCAGATCAAAAACGTTAACTAACAAACTAACTACTGCTCTGATACAGGAATGATTTCGCAGTACATCATACTCATAGACTCATGTAGACACAGTATGGACGCAACTATCTGTTTATAATTAGTCTACTATATAATGAATACAAAACTCCTTGCAGCCTGGATGGCAGAAACTAGATCCAGGGTCTTCATTTCTGCTTCCCGAAATAGTACGATTCTATCCATGCGAATAAATGAGTTGAAGTCGAACATGGTAGAAACCACTTGATTACCAGTCAATGATGTAAACTATTAACAAGTGTGAGAGAGACCACCAGTGATGTCAATGGTTCTCAAAGTACCCAGTACAATCCATGAGATGTGAATGAATGTGTTGATGTCAAACATGTCACGGAATCCTTCGATCGAAAGTCAATGATGTAAACTGTCGTCAAAGGCGAGAAACCTGCCATTGATGCATGCAGATTTCGAGGTACTGACGATTTCTAGATCATCTTTCTAGATAATGTGCTGATGTCGATAGAAAGCGATCCGTTGCAGGCAAACCCACAACACGAAATCATAGATCAAGTTGAAGAAATGTAGCTGTAAGGACTGACTCAGGGATGGTCAAGATGGATGACAGGTATTTTGCAGATGAATGGCTTATTTGCAGTGACCTCTTGAACACATAACGACACAACAGATGGCTTGGTGACGAGTGACCCAAAGTTAATACCCAGAAACCGGCTGAATATTTTCAATGTGGTTTGATCAACTGTTAGGCAAAGGATTTCCCAACCCAGGTGAATGAAAAGTGTCATGTTCAAGAGTGAAGATAAGGCTTTTCTGAGACAAAAGATAACAAATAGGCTCATTTCTCTCTCTTTTCCCCAACCATTTCTGGCAAGTACCTCTTTATTTTTTTTACAAGCTTGAGGAGGATAACATTTGCTTGATTATAAGCTCATCCTTCGGATGAGTCCAACTTAGTTTAGATTCGAACCCTAAGAAGGAGTGGTCCGTTCCTGTTTGTAATCGAACAGGTCCTTTACTGTGAAATTTTAACGAGTCCAGTATAGGAGAAACTCGGCGTTTTTCAATTTTAGAGAGTCTGAAAAAACTTAAGAAGACTCCAGGGTTGACCTTTTTCGTAAATTTGTGTCTCCCAAGCCCGAAAAAGTATAAAATAATACTTGAGAGAACCGCTTGATCTTTACGACCAAGGAGTACTTTCATGATTAGTGTCTCTGATCTGAAAAGTAAAAAGCGATCAAGGACACGTCGTTTTATTTCCAATATCGAATTTGAAACGACAAAAATCCGGCAATCTTTTCATGTTTTTTCGGTCAGAAAAGGGTTGTAAGAGGACTGTCTTTTAATTCCGTTTTAACGAGTGTAAAAGAAACGCTCGGCAATCTTTTCATGTTTTAGGAGTCAGAAAAGGGCTTAAAGATGACTCTGATGTTTTTGTTTGTAAAAAATGACAATTTTCCCTGAAAATCCTTTATCCTGCACAAAAACCAACACATTATTCATACCTATTGAAGATAGATAAAAATACTTTGCAAAATACCTTTTCATGGTGAAAAGTAAACAAATTTACCATTTATTTACCCAAAAAACCTATAAAAAGGGCTTTTACCAATTCATTTTTACCATTTTACTGTTGAGGAGAGAAAAAGGGCTTTTGGCAAGAAACTTCCCGTGGACATTGTGGAGAATCCGACCGTCGAAACCGAACGTCGTCTCTTTCAGGTAATTTTGAACATCCTCCTCTTCATTTTCATCCGTTTAGAATTCTTTTTTAGGCCCTAGATTTCATTTTTTGGAGGCTTTGGGGTTTCAAGAACCGCCTTTCGAGGTACGCAGGTGCCACACTAGGGACCCGCGTACCCCAACATTTTCTCAGTTGGGAAAATGTTGGGTGTACGCACCTTGCCTTAAGGGACCCTGCGTACCCACGCTCTGTTCCTAAAGGCGGGGTGCGTACTCCGCACAACGAGTTTTCAAACCCCAAATTCTCCAAATGGACCAAATTTTTTTGATTTTACGGACTCTAATGGATGTTTTATGGTGTGTAGATTGTTCACCATGCTTGATTGGCGTGAGACAGAGCACGAAGATGTTGATTTGGCCGCCATTAATCATCAACCGTCAATTAATGCTTTGAAGGCATGCGACCTTTATAAATACTGGGCCATACCTGGCATGAGGGCCCAAGTGAGATTTCTAGAGTGGCGGGTAGAAAGATGGAACGTTCAGGACCAGTGTTTTTATATTGGAGGGCACCAGCTCGAGATGGAGCCCGCAGATATATACTTTCTCACTGGTTTTCCCAAGAGAGGCGAACACTTGACTCTGTTCGGGACTAGGCCGGGTGGCCAGTCCATCGCTAGTCTCCGACTAGAGTGTTGTAACACTCAGACTCAGGAGAAGGGGATAGAGATCAAAACTATATCCCGTCCTGAACTTATGGTGATTGCCTTTACAGTTACCAGACTTTGCGGGGCTGCCACTTTACACATTGCCACTGGATCCCAGATGCGGATGGCGATTGATTGCTATCGAGGTACCATTTTCAACTCGTGTGATGCTGTGTTGGCCAATGTAAAAGGCCAACTGACTAGAGCCAAAAACGGACAGCTAAAGACTTTTGGTTATGGGCCTTTAGTTGTGATTTTTGGCTTAGAGAGGGTTCCGATGCTGATCCCACAGCAGCTCACTGTTGAGGTTGGGCTTCCTCGAGAGCCCAAATTGATGCGATGGGTTGCGGTTATGGCCCGTCATCCTGATGAGGGAACGGATTTTGTTCGATTTAATCCGGAGTACTTTCACTGGTTAGAAGACCAGGTCTTTTCTATACAGGATTTTCCTTATGCCGGAGTTGATTTTCGTGGAGATCCGGACATGGTTCTTCCACCGGGAGAACAATGGGATGATACAGGTAACTTCATTTTCCACAAGTTTTCTAAACTATCTATTTTTTTTGTTTGTTTTTATATCGTCTCAAAACTGATAGTAATAATTTTCAAAATGCAGATGTAGGCCCACGTCGTCCAGCCAATCTCCGGCCTTTGAGAGGAGACTACCAGCTGCAGCGGCATCGGCCCCACAGGACGTGGCCACAGAGACTTTGACCGAGTTGGAACATGACCTAGAGCTTCTTACAGCAGATATACCGGAGACTACCATAGATGATATTCCTATCAGGCTTTAGCGCTATGTAGTCGGGGTCCCAGGACCTTTTAGGAGGTTCTTGTGTAGGGTGGCTCGTGCAGTGATGTCATATAGAGATCATCACCGGTGATTGGATGGTCGTCTTTGTAGACACATGTGACATTTTGGTTTTTTGTACTTATCATTTTTGCCGATCATAAGGTGTTTTTCAACCTATGATCGAAGACGATGTATTTTTTGACACACTCCTATATATATATATCATTATTACCGGCTTATCTTGTTAAACATGTGTGATGAAATGTTTTTAAATTTACATGTATGATTATTGCAAATGTCTATTTAACATTCGAGAAGCAATTTCATCTGCTAATGTATTTAGAGACCTTGGAATATGTTGATATTCAATGTAATCAAACTCACGTTCCAAGAGACGCACTCTCAAAAATAACCTCAATAACACTGGATTTCTAATGGCATATACTCTATTAAGTTGTAATACAACGAATTCAGAATCTAACCTCACTATCAAACTCCGAATCCCAAATGAAATAGGTTCAGACAATAACTCAATCACTGCACTGTATTCGGCAATGTTGTTTGTTGTTTTACCGAGGCTCACCCCATGCATAGAAACTAACTCGTCAGAGGGCGAATAGATAACCCAAGCTGCGGAAGAGATATTCCATGTACTACGACAAGCACCATCAGCGAAACCAATGTATGTTTGGAGAGGCATCGACATCTGCAATATCAAGAGTAAAACCAAGATAAGCCAGAATAACGACAAAAAACACACTCTCTAAGCTAAGCACACTGTCTAAACTAACAAACACACCAGCTAGAAAGAAAAACTAACCTAACTAAGAATCTCCATACCCATCTTTTAGGCATAATACCTCTTTAGGTAAAGTCCATTTCTGGGTTTACCCAAAGAGTCCCCATAAAAGTCTACCAGCTCATAGGCCCCTTTTGCTAGCTTTCTCTTGACAATATAGGGCCCATGCCACATAGGAACGAATTTTCCAGCACCTAATTTATCATTAGCTTGATCATATAATAACACTAGGTCTCCTTCCGAAAAATTTCGAGGGGTCACATTTCGATCATACTGAGCTTTCATATGTTTTGCGTGAGTCTCGATTGCCAATGCAGCATCACGTCGATTCTCATCTAATTGAGCTAAGTATAATAAACGCTTTTCCTCTTCGGAAGTAGTTGGAAGTAACTCGATGGCCATTTGCAGTGACGGGATTTCGCATTCAATGGGTAGCACAGCTTCCAAACCACAAACTAGTTGGAAAGGAGTGAACCCTGTTGATGTTTTCACTGAGGTTCAGTACGCCCAAAGCGCTAAAAATAACATGTTGTGCCAATTCAACCGATGAATACCAATGATTCGTCGGATCATGATAACTAAAACTTTGTTGATGGACTCAACCAGACATTCGCTTGTGGATAATAAGGAGTTGAACTATCGTGACGCAAACCAAGCTGGGCGCCATTTTCGAAACATTATGATGGCGCCCATGGTCAGTGATTATCGCTTGTGGAACACCAAACCTAGCAATTATGTGATTGAACATGAAAATTGCAGCTGTGTTGCCGTCTGCCTCAAATGTAGGCATCGCCTCGGCCCACTTAGTAAAATAATCTACCGCAAGGATGATATACGCATGCCCCCTGGCCGAGTGAGGGTTACATGTAATAAAATTGATACCCCATTTGGAAAAAGGACCAACGGCAATTATAGGGTGGAGAGGAGCAGGTGGAGCACGCATCTTTTGATCAAACACTTGACAGTTGTGGCATTTTCGGACCGCAATAATACAATCTTTAAACAAGGATGGCCAAAAGTAGCCAGCGCGCAATATCTTTTGGGCTGTGGCATACCCAGACATATGACCGCCACATGCTCCAGAGTGACAGTCATTCAAAACCCTTTCAGCTTCCTCATGTGTTAAGCAACGTCAAAAAACCAAGTCTGCCCCACGGCGATAAAGAGTATCTCCAATAATCTTGTATTGTTGGGACTGGAATCGAATTTTCCGACGTTCCGTCTTTGAACTTCGGGCCGAAAGGATTGGGTCTGGAGATAGATGATGATATCCCCATACCACGGATCTAAAGTGCTGATTAGAAACAAAGATTCGTCCGCAATGGGCTCCTCTGCCACAATTTCCATGTCAGCATGCGGGAAGTCACACATTAACTCTGCAAAAACTAAAGATTTCTTAGACTTAGATTTCTCAAACTCCAAGTCGAACTCCTGCAGGATAACAATCCATTTAGAGTACTTGCCCCCTAGAAATTGTTTAGTCAAAATGTAGATCATAGGGTTGCAATCCGAAATGAATGTAGTTTTACGAAGTAAAATGTAGTGACGAAAACGTTGGACAGCTTGAACGGCTGCCAATGCCAATTTCTCCACATGTGAGTATTTTAGCTCAGTTGGGTTTAACGTCCGACTAAGGTAATATATCACATGTTCCGTTCCGAATTCGTCTTCCTGAACTAAGACCATCCCAATGGTGGAATGGGCGGCGGCGAGGTACAAAAAGTAATCCTGGTTGTAGTTGGGAGGATGCAACAACGGTGCATGGGTCAACTCGTGTTTGAGTGCATCAAAAGATTTCTGAGCTATCTCATCCCAAGAGAATTAAGCATTCTGTTTCAACAACCGTGTAAAACCCTTTGTAACCTCGACGTAGTTAGGAACGAATCGTCATAAAAAGTTTGCTTTCCCCTGCAAACTTTGGAGTTGGCGAAGACTCGAAGGAGGAGGAAATTTGATGATAGCTTCTACCTTCGAGGGATCGACGCGAATGCCGGCTTTCGAAACTACAAATCCTAACAATTGTCCCACTTCTATATAGAAGACACATTTGTGTGGGTTCAACCGAATTCGATAATGCCTACACCTCATAAAAATTGCTCGTAAATGGACAAGGTGATCAGCTCGATGTAACGAATGAGCAGGCAAGTCATCGAGATATGGTTGCACAATGTGTTTGATGTCATGAAACGCATAAGATATCGCCCTTTGAAAATTTGCTCCGACGTTCTTAAGCCCAAAAGGTAATTTGCAATAAGCAAATGTCCCCCATGGACAAATGAAATCCGTTTTTGGTTGATCGGCAGGTAGAATATTGATTTGATTGTAACCGGAAAAACCGTCCATAAAGGAAAATATTTCACTGCCGGCACAATCATCAATGATTTGATCGATATAGGGTGTTGGGTAGTTGTTCTTTGGACAAGCTCAATTAATGTCCCTATAATCGATGCATATTCTTATTGTTCCCTGCTTTTTGTTAACCGGAACAATATTCGATACCCAATCTGTTAACGGGATCGGATAAATGAAACCTGCTTTCAACAGCTTTTTAACTTCTACTTTAATTGCAGCCGCTTTTCGTGGGTGAATCTGACGCAAACGTTGCCGGATGGGTTTAGCATCCGGGTAAGTCTTGATCTCATGGACAACAATCGCGGGATCAATTCCTGGCATTTTCTCATAGGACCAGGCAAACACGTTGCGGAATTCTTGAAATAGGGCCTTGTATGTTTGAATTTCGTCATCTGTACACGAGGCACCTATATGAATGTTTTCAACAATTCCAGGCTTGACTGAAATGTCAATGGGAATAGTTCGAGAGATGTTTCCCAAATTCAGCTCTGAATCAGGATGTTTCATTGGATTCTGAGATTCTTTGACATATTCAGTTGTAAAGATTGATGAGAAATCATTTTCAAAACGATCATCCTCAGGTAAAAACGAAGATCTGTGATGGAGATCTTCCCATGGTAAATCGTCTACACACAGGACTTCACGAAGTTGCTCGTCAGATGAAACAACTTCGGGAAACGCTATTAACTCCGAAGTTGATGTGAAAAGTGATTCCTCACGGACCACATTCTTTTGGTCGATTTTGGTTGAACACGGGTCGGTAAAAGACTGCACGGCTTCATAGGAAATTTCATATGGACTCAAAGGCATAGCATCACCAAATGATTTTATCTTAGATTCATAAGGAACGATCCAAGGATCGTCATAAACAATGGTGTCTGATGTAATCATATGAATGGATGCAAACGAAGACAATGCGTTGATTGGAGGAAAAGGAAAAGTTCCCAGTAAACCGACATCTTTAACTAATCCTACTCCAACATCCTTATATGGGATAGTCGTTTTACCGACATGCTGAATAATCTCTGAAGAGGATGGGTCAGATGAAAAATAAGCCAGCTGGTCTATTGTTACGATCTTTCCATTATGTGGAAACTTTATTACTCGAAAGACCGATGAAACGACCGCTGTCATAGCGTAAGACCAACTCCGACCCAAGAGAAGGTTGTAGTCTAGAGGGGCATCAACCACCTCCACATATAGACTAACGGTTTTTCCTTCAACCCCTATAGGCAAATCCTGTAGAATGCCAAAAGGATGAAACCCATGGCCATCAAAGGCCTTAAGAATTGTTGGGGATTGATTTAGTGAAGGAGAACCAAGCGATCTCCAACACTGTATCGACATAATACACGTTGAAGCTCCCTCATCAATTACAGTCCGATGAATAGGCCTGTTTTTGACTATCACTGGGATCTGGAAAGCCATTTGATGAGGCAAACGCGGTGTACTATTTTCTAGATCAAAGATTATTAGGTTCGGGTCCTGAACATCAACAGCTCCTATAGCCGACAAAAGTAATTTGTGTTGTGCTGGGCATGATTGCAGCACTTCCAAAGCCGACATTGCTAAGGGTGAAATAGCTAAGTCCTCAACAATGTTATAATTTTGGGCCGCTCTCGCATGTCGATTGAAAGCAGACTTTCGAAGTATACCCTTGGCGGGCGGTTTGATTACTAAGTCCGGGTTAGGTTTCTCGATCTGTAGTGGATCGGAATCGGGAGCTGAGGTTGATGGATTAGAATGAGAATATTCTGCTTCTTTGCCATCAACAGGACTTTTACTACCATAATCTTGCGATCGAGTCGCAATCCTTACATGATACATCATCAATATGGGTTCTTCACTGGCACTTGAGGAAGAACCTCTCATCTTACTATCCTGCTTTGGAAATGGATCCTTCAAAACAGCAGGAGTTTGGGAACCTTTGACGATTTTCACAACCTCTGCTCGATGAGGGCAGTCTCTTGTAAAGTGTTCCTCTTCACAAATAAGACATGGATAACGAGGTTTGCGTTTTTCGTCATTGGTTTCCGATTTTTCAGTTTTCTCCTTTGGAGTTTTGTCTGCTTTATTCTTCTTCTTCCCTTTCTTCTTTCCACCGGATTTTGATTTAACTGTAGATGACTCTACAGCGTGAATATCGGCGGAAATCTCAGCAGAAGAATCTCCTGCCGGGGAGTCAGGCAAGGTGATGATAGGAGAAGAATTCTTGGAAGACTTCTTCTTACTTTTAGTGTTCACCGTACCAATCATGTCATCAGCAGCATGAGATCCCGAAGGAGCTGCAGCGATTTGATTTGACTTAGGAAGATTTGGGATCTTTTCGTGTAACGTACCTGACTGAGTATAAACTAAGTCAAGGTACTGCGCTTGAGCAATCACTTGCTCCTCAGTAACTACTCCGGCCTTAGCTACGTCTTCAGTAATCTTCGGTAACAATGATTTAACAAACCATTCAGCTAAGATCTGGTCCGGGATAAAAACTTTCACTAATCGCCTTCGACGTCTCCATTCATGAATATGATCAGAAATATAAGTGGACGTCGATTGCTTTAATGAAGTTAGTAACTCCGTGCCATTATCATATCTGACCGGCAACTGAAAATGAGTTAAAAACGAGGTAGCTAACTGGCTAAAATTATAAAAAGAGGACCGTGGTAACTCAATGTACCACTTGGCCACAAGACCAATGAGACTACGCTGGAAAAGACGTAAGTAGATCGAATCACCCGAGATGGTTTTAGAGGCACACCAGAGGTGGTAAGTCATCACATGATTCGACGGGTCCTCTCCAGACTTACCCTCGAACTTGGGAATGTCACTGGGCAACTTATTCGGCATTGACAGCCAAAACGGAAGATAATTAATTGGATCGTTCGTTAGGCGTGACAAGTCTGGTAAGTCCAAAGTTGCGATAAACGGTAACTGCCGATTAGGATCCCTAAAACTCTGGGTCACGAGACCAGCCCCAGGAGGAGGATATCTGGGATAACTTGGAATAGGAATTGCATTCGGGATATTGTATCCTCCCGGAAAACCTGGATTAACCGGACCGTACTGGGGTTGTTGTGGTTGTTGATAAGTGTACCCAGGATACGGTTGATACTGGTAAACTGGCTGCTGGACAGCAGGACCGAATTGGTACTGTCCCTGATACGGTTGATAAGTGAATTGTGGTTGACTTGTGACAACCGTACTTAAACCAGGTTGTCCTATAGGCATTTGAACCGTAGTTTGAATCGTGGATCCAGACGATGGTAAAGATGTCTGAGGAGTAGATACAGGAACAGTAGAAACCGGAGTTGTCGATACTCCAGAAGTAAGTGGGGTAGATTGAACAGATGTTGCGGTAGCTGCAACAGTCGTTTGAGATGGAGTACGAGGTGAAATAGGCCCAGACTGAGAAATTACCGAAGGTACAGAAGTTTGAATATTAGACTGGACTGGTTACTAGGGTGAACCAGAAACTAAGGGTTGTCCAGTTTGAGATGACAATAGTACATTTGGTTGCAACACCTGTTGAATTTGCAATGGATCCCACACTATGTTCATTCCGGGGTATTGACCCATAACAGGTTGAGGATATTGAGATCCATAACCGGATTGAGGGTAGGATTGATAATTGAAAGGTACATTTCCCGTTCCTTGAACATAAGATTGACCTTGGGGTGGTTGGAAATCTTGGTTCAAGTACTGACCTTGGGGTTGATACCCTTGAGGCATGTACTGATACTGGGGTTGACCTTGAGGTATATATTGATACTGAGGTTGACCTTGGGGTACATATTGAGGCTGGGGTTGACCTTGATGAATGTACTGCACCATGGGTACATACTGTCCTTGAGGTTGCCCCCCAGACACAATTTGTGTACCTTGAGGTTGCCCCCCAGGCGTTAATTGAGGCTGCCCCCCAGGCGGTAACTGGCCACCTTGAGGTTGAGAACTGGGAATAGAACCTGACATCATGAAAATGTTTCCTACGCTCAACGGTTTATTACCATTGTTTCCAGTTAATAACCCATGTTCAATGGGTTGAGGATATGCTCCCGCAAAAGTACCAGAAAGTGACTAATACCCAGAGGGAACAGAAGGACCGCCGTACAAAAAGGATTCAGGCGATTGAGTAAACATGGACGATTGACCAGACATATTTATGGGAGTATAAATACCCTTAGGTGGATAAGGAGCACGAGGTGGTGAAAAACTTAACCCTGAGTTGTCCAGATAATTAGTTAAAGAAAGATACCAAGTAATACTTCTAGGTGGACTGTAAAAAATGGATTCACGCTCCCTTAGATCAATAACAGGTTGATTTTTAGGGATAGGGATGCCTATTTCTTCTTCTAGAGCAAGCTCTTCAATAGCTATCAAACCAGAAGGAAGATTTTCGGTGATGACTCTTTCTACCCTAGGTGAATTAGAAACACTAGAAGTTGGAGAGACTAACCCCGATGTTGGAGTAACAGGTTCAGATATCTCAGGTTCTTCGCTGATATCACTAGTAGATGAAAAACTACCAGCAAGTTCGGAAACCGAAATAGCTTCAGGATTATAACCTGTTTCTAGAGTTTGGTAATCAGGATGAACAACCAACGAAGACTCTCCTTCTTCAGGTGATCCTACTTTACTGCCACTAGGAGTTACGAGGACTTTCAAACCTTCGTAATGACCCGGGACGTCTTCAGGAGGTTGGCCCCGAAGTCTACGGGACTTCCTCAACAAATTGGCCATGGTTACAACCTCAGGAGACTGGCCCCGAAGTCTACGGGACTGTCTCGGTAATTCAGCCACAATTAAAACTTTTAACTACTGCACACGCAAACAAAGTAAAATCTCAAAGCAAACCACCTAAAGTCTCTAAAGAACCAAAGAAATTCGAATCACACGCCTAAAGAATCTACGGCGTCAAACCACACACAAATAGTAACCTTCCGGACCGAAAACACTAGTTGGTGATGAAATCCAACATCGCAAAATTCAGTACAGAAGTGGCGGGTGGAACAGTTACCCCGGCAACCTGCTTAATGAATAGACTGGCACAAGTTCCTCCACTTTAACCGTCTCGAGTGAAGTGAACCCCCCAGAAAATCCAAGTGAGTCTAGCCGACGTCTGCTCCAGGTACAGTGGGATCTTCCCTCCACCGTCACCTTGGGTAGAACCCTAAAGATAATAGTCACTAAGGTCACCAACAACAACAAATATACCTGGGGGAACAGTCTACGATCCAATAGCATGCAAGGGCAGAGTAACAAGCTCAATCCCCTTGCCGGATCCTTGACAATAATCCAAGATTTACCGACAAGTGACCCCAGGCTCCTCGACAATGGTTAATCCGAGGTTTACTGTTTGTAGTACGTGCATATCTGGCGTCGTTCCCAATGAAGGAGGATTGATCTCCTCACTGGTTCGGACACGATATCGTGCTTCTCCTTTAAGAGGAGCTTTCCCAGAGCATAAATGTAACAGTTGGATTTATCCTACCACAAGATAAGCTACTTGTTTGTTTTTATTGTCTTGGAGAGTTAATTACTCTCCTACTCCAAGACACTAGCCTGATCTATGTTGGTGTATCAGAGCCCTAGTAAATAAAATGTTACTAAGTTAATTTTACTTTAAGCGTTAATTTTTATGGCTTTTCTTTAGGACGAAAGGTAGCAGAGATGAAACTGATGGTGTGTAGACTCGACTCAAATCCACTAAAAAGATGCATCTAAGATTATTTAAACTATCTTTCCTTTTCAATGAATTACCTAGCTAAGAGAGTTGGAGAAATGCAAAATTTATAAAGACAACTTTCTTGGCAATGAAAATCAAAGAAACAATCTCTTTATCTTTTCCAAAGCACACAACACATGACCACTAATTATTTCACGAAAACTTCCTTTCTCTTTTCAAAGACTTCAAATGCTACTAAAACAAACTTTTCTTCAAAAGAGATTTTGTATTTTTCCTATTTTAACAAAGCATGTAAAACTACTTTAACAAAAATCAATTTTAAGATCTATGAAAATATAAAAGAAATTTACCTAAAAGCAAATCTAAGAGAAATTTACCTAAAAGCAAATCTAATGAGGTAAAAGCCTACAAAATATAATTCCAGGATGTTTTACTCGGTTACAATTCAACCAAGGACTAATTCATGCAGAATCATAAACCAGTCAAAAACAAAAATGAAAAATCTTTTGTTCTTTTTCTTAAGAATGAAATTCACAGCTTAACCAACAAGCCTTCTCGAAATTCCACAAAGAGACAACACAAAAGTAGGTTTCTCAAAAAGGTGGATTTTACGAAAGGTCCGACTCCTAAGAAGACTGAAAAGACCAGGGTTATCCAAGGTTTTTACAACTTCTAAAGCCAAAGTCACTACAAGACCAATACAAAAATCAAACCTAGGGCTAGAACTTCTATGAACTTCACTAAAACCCTTGATGCTAATGAAACAAGCTTAGATGAAAACTTTTGACAGGTAACCAGTGGATCTGGGCAGCAAAAAATAAACTATAAACAAAATCTAATGGGTAAAAAGGAAAAAATGGAAAATTTCTAAACTTTTGACAGGGTACGCAGGAAGCCTGTTTGCACAGGTGCGGGCACGCTCTGTGTACAAAGCAGAAGTGCGTATAGGTACGCACTGTGCTTAACGCAGAGGGTGCGTACTGCTCTCAAAACCAAGAAAAATAAAAACTAACTCAACCCTAAGCTATTCCACCCAAATTCACAGTCAATCAGTTAAAAACAAGAAAGAAATCAACTTTTCTCAAATCAAAGTATCAATCAAAATAGAAATCAATCAAATCCATGGATTCCCCAGCGCAGTCACCATTTTGTCATGTGGAAAGAGTCAATTTTGCGGACAAAACCGACCTCCCTAGAATCTAAGGCTTTCTAGTGACAAACAAAACAATCAAGCACTATCTTTCCCTAAATATGCATTTAAAATAAAAGAAACCAGGTGTTTAAGGCATACCTTTAGTCCAACGCTGTTTGTAGCAGCCAAGCCTCTCCGATCCAGATGAGCTCCTTCTCCTTGAAACCTGCGTTCACTAACAAGAAAACGATTACATAGCACCTGAATAACTCATATAATAAAACATATTCATCATAAAGACCAAGGAGTTTATGAAACAAATTATATATAACAACTTGTTGAGAAAAATTAACTTAATTGTATTAATTGGAAACAAAAGAAACCATTACAACTAGTGCCTTGGTGTTGTGCAGGTCCCTCCCAGGGTCCAGCAAGAGTTCTCCTTTACTTTGATCAGCTCACCCACTTCCAAATGAAGCTAAGAAAGGATGGGAATCTCTCCTCTCAAGCTCTATAAGGGAGTCCTAATTTCAGCAGCATCTACCCTTAGGAATGTTCAGCTTTCAACCTCCCCTCCCTCTTGCCCAATGCATGTATTTATAGTGCTTTGGAGGAAGTTAATCAGGTCCACCATCAATGGGATAAGCCCCTCTTTCAATGGGATAGCTCCCCTCTTGATGGGATAAGTTCCTCTTTCATTGGGATGCATGAACCATCTGGAGGCGCTCAATCCACGTCAAACCATCTTCTAGAATGCTCTAGATTCGACCACAAGTAACTTTTTTGAAGTAAAACTTGTGCCCTTTGACCTTTACAGGAGTACACACCCACCCCTTTACAGACAGAGCATACAAGTACGCAGGTACTATGAACTTGAGGTGCGTACACGCAGGTAAGGGTAAGAGAAACTGTGTAACCAGAGTTATATTGACTTTTTAAAGACTTTCTCTCTTTCTTGGAGTTTGACATGAGGAGCAGAGGTATAAGACTTGCCAAGGAGGACAGTATGACAATTGATGGAGCCATACTGACTGCAAATAGTCATGGTGACAAATTTTAGTGTAACATCCTCCTTACCTGCATACATGGTTTAATGACATAGGTAAAGTCCTAGTGAACATGATTTCCTACATTTTGGGATACAACACCAATGAGTATGTTGATGAGACAATCTTGGTCATGCTATCTATGTTTGCCCCAGGGCGGCCTCGTGCTGTCCAGTATGACTTTGCTGCATTTATTGCTAACAAAATTCATGAGCAATTCATGAATTTGGAGAGAGAGAGGGTATTCAAATACACCTCCTACATATATCATCTGCTACTGTACAATCAGCCTGATAGCTTTCCTGTTTTCCTCAAGAAGTTAGATGCTAAGGGAAAGAGAAGATCTATAATATTCTGGTCATTAGTTTTCCACCATTTCTCTCTCCATACACCTACTATGAGTTTATTGATTTATTCATTCATCCAGCCATCTCCTTGTTGGTGAGTTCTCCTCCTCCTAGACTTACTGATGAAATGCAGAAGATTCTCCAGCTCTCAAAGAGCTATAGCATTGGAGATTGGTATTTCTACCAAGATCACAAAATAATCAGGGTATATGGCTGTGAGCTAGCCCCATACAGACTGCCAAAGTATGTTCCCATGAGACTTTTTGCCTTGGAATACTTTTGTCAATTTCGTAATGCATACATGGTCCACTTCTATAGCAAAAGTAAGAAAGCACAGCTCAAGATTAGGCACCAACTGGGCCCATTTATTTTCAATAAAAGGGAGGAAGCCTGGGAAGAGGCAGAAAAGATCATGAAAATTTTCCAGTGGAAAACAAGTTTCTATTGGGCACCATATGACCCTAACCACTTCATAAGCCTTAGGAGAATCAAGTACAGGCTTGCTGGTTATGACCACTTCAGCATTCCCCAAATTGAAAAATATGTTAACCAACAAGAGTGGGTAGAGGGAACACTAGTTGAAGATTATTCTGAAGAAGAATTAGCAGAAAAAGCAATAAAAAATCTTGAAAAAGCAGTTGACCTGGAATATTTTGGATAGGTATTTTTCACAGTCCCTCAAGAAGTGGGATAAAGTGCCTCCTCTTCCACCATTTTCCAAAAGCCTGCCCAAGCAGGTGTCCAGCCATCAGCCATAGCTAAAGGAAAAGAAGTAAAACAAGAAGAGAAACTCCTCAATTTGGAGCAACAAGAAGAAATGACAGAGCAACCTGCTTCTAAGATCAGCAAACTCAAGGGCAGGACCCTCCAATGCAAGAAAAAGCAATTGAAATCCCAGTGCTACAAACCCCAACCAATGAAGAGAGAGTCAAGAAAAGAGATAGGCAAGAGGAAACTCCATTAATAGTCTCAACAGATCAGCCAGGTGAAAAGCGACAAGGGTTAAATCCTTTTTCTGAGGAAGAAATGCCTAAAAGACCAACTGAGAGCATGGTTCCTCCAAGCATAGAAACATCAGCCAGCTCCTTACAGCAGGAGCAAGAAAGACAACAAGGGGCAGAGGTCAGTTCTTCAAGGTAGCAAACCAAGCCAGGCTCTGATATCAAGAAAAGGTTCACAGACATCAAAGCCAGAAATGAGTCGGTCAGATATCAGCTCTACAATCAACTCTTAAGGATGGCACCAACTAATCAACAGAGGCTAATGGTAGCCAACGATATTCAAGAAGGGAAAATGACTCTTAGTCATTTTAGACCTACTATGCAGCAACCTCAGTCAGTTGCTGACTACATTAGGAACAATCTAGAGGTTTTTGCCAATGACATCCACCCCATGGACCAGATTGAGTTGCATAAGCAAACTAGGGAAATGGTATACTCCACCCTAGCTGACAAAACATTGATGGCGCACAAATTGCAAAACTCTCTACATAATATTGTTGCTCAATTGGAGTTAGAAAAAGCCTCATCACAAACCAAGGGCAACAAAATTAAGTCTTTGGAGGGGATTATTATAGATCTGGGACATGATCCCAATGACCCTAAGGGTATACAGGCCCTAATGAGGAAAAAGGATGAAGATATAGCAGCCCTTAGAAAGCAAATCAAGCTACCAGCTACTCTTCACCCTCAAACTGCAAGTGTAGCACAGAAAAAAGAGGATTAGGATGTGGTGGCTCTGCTCCTGACCTTACACAAGAGATTGGTGGAAATAGAGGGTGCCTTGGAAGCATCATTAAAAGAAAAACAGGGGGAATTAGCACTACATCCAGCACAGACATCTACAACTATTGAAGATGTGCCTCTTGTAACCACTTCAACGGATCCTCCCACTGGCCAAGCATCCGAGGTAGGTCCTTCAGGCTCAGCACCAATTCCAGGAGTTACCACACAAGCTACAGCATCATATCAGGCACCCAACCTTAGTATGCAGAACATGATGAAGGAAATTCAAGCTCTTGAAACGCAAATGGCAGAATTAAAGGAGGCTAAAGAGAAATTAACCAAGCTTGAAGAAAAATATGATAAATCAAAGCAGTATATAACTGAGAAGACAAGAGGGGTGAAGGCACTGGAGAAAAGAATAAGGGAATTAGAAAAGGAGCTCACTCTTGACAAAACTTTAACTGAAGTCAAGAAGATCTTATGGACCAAAATTGGTCAGTCCATCACAGATCAATGGCAATCCATTGAGACCATCCATGAGCAAATAGATCTCATAAACTTGGCTCAATTTGAGAATCAAAAAGCCAGAGCATCTTTAGGGAGTATGCCTGAGCTAGCCAACAGAATGATCCAAGTACTCAACAATCATACTGGCCCTCAGCTAGCAGAAATGGGTATCAGGAATAGGATAGATACCATCCTACTAATAAAGAGGGTGTTAACCCTAAGGAATTATGTGCAGACATTGGACAGAAAATGCCGAGAAATGCAAACAGAGGTAAATGAGTTTATTGCAAAAATCACAGCATTACATAACAGGGGGCTTCCAAGCTTGGTAACCAGTGCAGGAAGGTTATTGTCACATGAACAATATGCTAAGAGGGTCAACAATTATGCAACTAATCAAATCACAGCATCCTCAAGTATCTCAGAGGCAACCGGGCCCCCACCTGGGCAGAGTCTTTATGATAAGCTGGAGAATCTATTCTACATTGAGCATGAAATCAGACACCTTTTTGAAGTGCCACCAAATTATTATAAATACACTGAGGTTGATGAGACTCTAATTAAAATACAGAGACACCAATTGCCTACAGAATATTGGTGGAAAGGCATGATACACAAATTACTCTGATGGAACAAGTTTATTTATCAAATCATTTTGATTAGTCACGGGTCATGCATTTTCAAATGACTCATATGGTTAGTCTAGCTGGAAGGCGATGAAAAAGGGAAACTGAATGACAAGGATGGTGACTAAGCACAAATAAACGAGTACCATCGATGAGTCTAAAGCAGCAGCGTCATGGAAAAGCAGCAAAAGGCAAAGACTCCTGAAATAAATGCGCATTAGTCGGCCACCCCAATTGGTTCCAAAGTCAAAGATCTCTAACAAAACTAAACAGCTGTTTATTGATCTTTTCAAGTAGCATTAACTTTTTGTATTTACTATTCCTAAAGAGTTGGTAAAAAGAGTTACGAGTTAATGACTCATCTTTCAGATATTTTGTATCCACTCTTTGTATATATATCCCCTCGTAGAACACATTTGGGGATGTTGATTTTTATTCTGGAGAGCTACGCTGTAAGTTTCAGACTTTGAATACAAGAAACTAATGGAGTTCCTGAGATCTACGTCATTTGGATGTGTTCTGATGAGATTGCTTGCTGCTGCAGAATTCCTGTGTTATTTCATGATACAATAAGTTTTCTGAACCGTGTTTTTATGTTTTCTTCGCTTACAAAATCTGCATATACTGTATATTTCATGGTCTTAGCAAAAGAGAAAAATAATAGTTTAGGATTTGTTTGTTAGACACCCTAAGCTCAATCTCTATTGCTAATTATGTTTTCTTCAGAATTAGTTATGAATGTGAAATTCTTAATTGCTCACATTTACGCTGAATCTTTCATGGTAAATATTGTTTAGGAATTCTGATTTTCTCCTTAATAATATTTCACTCTTCCATCTCACCAGTATAGTGAAAAGAATCTTAATTGCCTTTCACTGCCTGATTGCATCCCATCCCTCCAAAATTTGAAGGTTTGTTTCATGAATGCTTGTCTGGCTCTGCAGTATCACCATTTTCACCCAAATACTTTAAGCAACACATAATCACTGACTCCAATACCCAATGGAATAAAAGCCTCTGAACATTGCATGCCCTCTCTGCTAGAAGATATCACCCAACCAAACTTCAAACAAAATTCAGTGCGTCATAACTAGCCTAAAATTTCACCAAACAAAGCTAAATCAGAAAGAGAGAACCCTCTTTGGTTGCAGGTAGGCTAGGACCTGTGGCTAAGAGATTGGTTAGTGGTTACCTCGGCCGTATTCCCTTTGGAGTCAAAGGGAACAACCTGAGTTATAACATTATTGGCGACTTCGCTGGGGACCAGAACGAATTTTTCAATTGCTGTCTATTTGTTTAAAACTACAGATGAAGCCTGAATGTCAGCCAAGAAGCCTTTGAAACTGTTCTTGCTTTGCATTTACAGGAGTAAATAAAAGCTGCTTCAGTCAAACTTCATGCTAGTTTTAAAACTCTAGATAGTTGTTCCAAAAATTTGAGCAGTTCCTTGTTAATTCCAAAAACATTCCCAAAAATACCAAAAAACAAATTTGGAAGCTGGCTCCTAAAAAGAAAACTAGGTATACCAGGTCAAATCCTAACCCAGATCCTCCAGCTGTTTTTGACAATCCTAATTTAATCCCCAAGATTCTTAGGAAGCAAGAGGAACAAGAAGATATTGTTGATTCTAGCCCTGAGGCAGTTCAACAAAGTTATATCCCAACCCCTGCTAAACTATCAGTTCGTCCTCACATAACTCCTTCTTCTCCTTCTTCCTCATCCACCTCTCAAAACATATTCTTCACACCTTCATCCACTGCACAAACTGTCGTTTTTGTCCCTTTTGTTCCAGTTGTTCCCTTCCTTCCTGTTGTCCCATTTATCCCTGTAAATATGGAAAATCGTTATGCCCCTCTATAGCTACCTGGTAATCCTGGGGCTATGCCTTAGGACTACCAAAGTAAGATCACTTATTTTGATGGTACTGGCACATATACTACCTTACAGCATACCAAAAAGATGCAAGACTACTTTGAAAATTATGAAATAGATGATGATGTGAGAATGAAAATTTTTGTCCAAAGTTTAACATGTGAAGTAAGAACTTGGTTCAGAGCACTTTCTGCAAATTCCATAGCCGATCTGGGTGCTCTTTACCAATCCTTCCTGAACAGATGGGAAAAGAAAAAGGACCCACTACATATTTTATCTGAGTATGACACCATAAGAAGAGGCCCACAAGAAACTGTCCTAGATTATTGTGCAAGATTCAACAATGTTTACAATGCCATCCCTCAAAACCTTAGACCTCCACCTGATTTAGCCTCAATCAAATTCCCTAATGGATTTGATTCTAACATGGCATATCAACTGAGGGAAAGAGCCCCTGCAACCTTGGCAGACATGCAAAACATAGCTGTCAGTGTAGAGGCAAATCTTATTGCTAAAAGAAATCGGGAAAGAGTTGAAAGAAGAACCACTTTTAAGGAAGAACCTTCAGCATTTGAACAAAAGCTAGATGCAATCATCAAAGGCATGGATAGGCTTGGGGACAGGGTAGAAACCATAGAAAGAAAATCATCATGGGAAGGTCAACAAAGTACTGCTAGAAACCCAAATTTTAGAAAGAATCAAAATCCAAAAGTTGGAAGGGCTGATCCTGACCAGCACATTAGACCTCCTTTTCAAGAAAATTATGCTGAGGCCTCAACATCTAGTGAACCAACCGAGGACCTTCACATCAACCTAATGGGTTTGGACAACGAACATCAAGTCTTTCTAACACAAGAAGATCAAGAGGCCCATAATTGTAATCAATTTCAAACCAAGTCAGGAGAGTCATTTGACTTTAGGGAAGGTTACGATGCAGTGGTTTATGAGGTACATAAACAGTATAAACTAAGGAGTAGAACCATAAATGTGCCTGAACCTATCAAACCAAAGGACAGTAAGCAGTCAAAAAAGACAAAAGACAAAACTGTTCTTCCAGAATAGCCTGATAAAACAGATCTACATCCAAGAGAAGTCACTGTGGAGAATATATCAGATATATAGCCCTCGGGAAAACAGCAATCCCTTCCCTCAAAAGCAAGTTCAAACAACATCCCTGAAAATAAATCTAGGACTGATTTTATTCAAAATCATACCAATCATGAAGAAAGGGTTACTGAAAATTTAGCTGAAAAGGAAAAATTTGTTGCACTTAATGCTAAGACTCAGATGGAAAAGCCCTTCAATTTAGAAACAGAAATAAGTAAGCTGAAGATAGTTGTTCCTCTTTCTGAATTGGCCAAACATCAAGTGTATAGACAGCAAATCAATAGGTCACTCCAAATGTCAGACAATAGGGATGTTGTAAATGTTCTAGATGATCAACCTGAATTGTTGTTTGGCCCTGAGGTTAACGGAAAGACAACAAATGGAGGGGTTCCACCCTTCTATGTCAGTTTAAACATTCATGACAAGGTTTTACACAATGCAATGTTTGATTCCGGGGCCTCACATAACTTAATGCCCAAGTCTGTAATGGAAAAACTAGACCTAGATATCACAAGACCTTACAAAGATCTATTCTCATTTGATTCAAGCCAAGTCAGGTGCCTAGGCTTAATTAAAGATTTGTGTGTCTCCCTGGTCCAATACCCAACCAAAATGATTTTGATGGATGTGGTCGTAGCTGAAATTCCACCCAAGTACGGTATGCTTTTATCCACATCTTGGGGAGCCAAACTCCAAGGATCTTTGCAACTAGACATGTCCTACGCCACCATTTCAGTCTTTGGACAGCCAAAGAGGTTATACTGTGAAACATTAATGAAATATGTGGTGAGTAGTCAAGAAAAGCCCCAAAACTTCCCCATATATTCACTACATTCAGACATGGATTCATTCATTTTGTATAATGCTGACATGTGTACCAACGCTTATCCCAAACTATTAGTGGCAGCACAGACAGAGGGATTGAATGAACAATTTGCCTCTCAAGACCAAAATTCTTTTGATATAATTGATACAACAAAGGAGAATGATACATCTAATGACTTGCAATAAACCAATCTACCCATGATCTAATCTTCTAAGAGTCTCAATACAAACCTTGACCATGAAACCTTGTGGTACCTAGAATTTGATGGATCTGTAAACAAGTTGGGAGCTGGGGAAGGGGCCTGGATTCACAATATGCATAATGACTAGGCTGAAGGTCATGCATATAGGTTAAACTTTCGATGCACAAACAATATGGCTGAGTACGAAGCCCTTTTGTTAGGTCTCAAACTCATCAAAAATCTAGGTGCAACCAAAGTTTCAATCTTAGGGGATTCAGATCTGATCATACAGCAGATGAAAAGAAATATTATCACAAATGATCTAAGGTTAAGGGCTTATAAGGGAGCAGTTATTCAAGTACTTGACACCTTCTCAGAATCTCAATTAACCAAAATTTCAAGAAAGCTCAATTTACATGCTCATAGCTTGGCAACCTTTGCCAGCACTTGCAAGCTACCTTTTAGACCCAATCACAGTTTCACTGTTGAAATCAAACATAGGCCTGTAGTCTCAGATAAAATCAAGAATTGGCAAGTCTTTGAGTGTGACACACAGATAAAAAACTTCCTTACTTTAAAGGACGAATTTTCTGGCATGAACATTGATACTAGCACTATGGATGATCAACAACAGGCATACACAATCAAGCAGAATATATCAGCTGAAACATCGAATCTGGTTTTGCATCCTACTACCTTTAATAACGAAAATGTACAAGAGCTAAAGCAAACAGATTTTGATGAAATAACTGAGACAGAATCCGAAGTAATTGATCTAAAAGAAAATTTTCTGCCCATAGGTTTAACCCCTTTGGAGGATTTGTTTGATTCAAATGATATCTCAAGAAAACCAAAAATGCAACCATTGAATGCTGAAATTGAAGACTGTAACATTGGAACCACAGAAAATCCCAAAATGATAAAATTATCCAAGGCATTACCAGCTGATCAGAAGTTTAAATACATTGATTTGTTTAAAGAGTTCCAAGATATCTTTGCCTGAGTTATGAAGACCTCAGGTCCTATGATACCTCAGTGATCCAACACACCATACCTTTAAAAAAAACCAAAAACCTTTTAAACAAAAGCTTAGGAGAGTGAACCTTGTTCTCCTTCCCCTCATTGAAAAAGAAGTTAAACATATGTATGAAGCAGGAATCATTGCTCCAATCAGGTTCTCAGAGTGGATTTCAAACCTAGTGCCCACTAGGAAGAAGACGGGAGAGATTAGACTGTGTGTTGACCTAAGGAATTTGAACAAAGTCTCTCTCAAAGACCATTACCCTTTACCAAAGATGGATCATATCCTACAAAGGGTAGTGGGAGCCTCTAGGATCTCATTACTAGATGGATTCTCTGGATTCAATCAGATTCTAGTACACCCGGATGATCAAGACAAAACTGCCTTTACAACACCTTGGGGAACTTTTAAATATGTAAAAATGCCTTTTGGGCTTAAGAATGCAGGGGCCACATTCCAAAGAGCAATGGATATAGCCTTTGCCAAAGAAATCCATGATTTCCTAGTAGTCTACCTGGATGATCTTATTGCCTTTTCAAAATTAGATCAAGAACACTTAGAACATTTGAGGCAGGTTTTCTTAATTTGTAGAAAATATGGCATATCTTTGAATCCAAAGAAATCACTGTTTGGCCTAGAGGAAGGTAAGCTCCTAGGTCATATAATCTCAAAAGATGGTATTAGGATCGATCCGGACAGAATTCAAGCTATCCTTCATGTGCCTCATCCGAGAAACATCAAAGAACTACAAGGCTTCTTAGGAAAGATCAACTTCTTGAGAAGACTCATTCCTAATTTAGCTGAGCTCATAAGACTATTAAACAATATGTTGAAGAAGGATTCTAAGGTCAAATGGACCATGGAAGCTAAACAAGCTTTTGAGGATATCAAAAGAGCATTGACAAACACACCAGTCCTCACAAGTCCTAGGTTTGATAGGGATTTCATCATTTTTTCTTTCGCACCTGAGCATAAAATTGTTGTTGTCCTATTACAAAAAGATGACCAAGGATGTGAAAAACCCATTGCATTTTTTAGCAAAGCCCTTAGAGATGCTCCCTTAAAATATCAGATTATGGAAAAGCAAGCCTGTGCATTGGTAAACTCCATCAAAGACTTTAGAATCTATATTTTATACTCTCACGTGATTGCCTATGTCCCAAATGTAGTGGTTAAAGACATTTTAACCCAAGAAGGAATTGAAGGCAAAAGGGGCAAGTGGATTGTTGATATCTTAGAATATGACATTGAAATCAAGCCTACCAAACTGATAAAAGGACAAGGTCTGGCCAAGCTAATGACTGAAACCAATTTCCAAGTCCTTGACATTAATGAACTGGACAACGAAGAGGAGATGGCGACTCCACAGATCAATCAAGCCTTTTTGCAATCTCCCTGGTATGCTGATATATGTTTTGTATTGTTAAACCTGCAAGCTCCTCCAGGGTTGTCCAAAACTAAGAAAAGGTTCTTGAAAATGAAAGCATCAAAGTTTTGTATTATATACAATGTTTTGTGTTGGAGAAATCATGAAGGAATTTTACTTAATTGCCTAACATTGGATGAAACTGAAAATGTTCTCAAGGAATTTCATGCAGGTGACTGCGGAGGACACTTATACTGGAAATCCACAGCTGATAAAAGCCTAAGAGCCATATTTTATTGGCCTTCCTTGTTTACTGATGTGAGAAAATTTGTAATGTCTTGTCACAAATGCCAAATTTTTAAAGGCAAGAGAAAGCTACTACCCTTACCACTCAAACCTGTTTCAACTGAGAGACCATTCCAGCAATGGGGTTTAGACTTCATTGGTGATATCCACCCTTCATCCTCTGGCCAACATAGGTGGATTCTGACTGCTACATACTATTTTACCAAATGGATAGAAGCCATCCCTTGTAGGCAATCCAATGACTCCATTATTATGCAATTTTTAGAAACCAACATCCTGTCCAGGTTTGGTTGTCCAGATAAAATTATTACAGACAATGCTCATGCTTTCAAGTCCAAAAAAACGATCAAATTTTGCCATAAATATCACATGACCTTGGGCCATTCCACTGCCTATTATCCTCAAGGAAATGGCCTAGCTGAGTCTTCCAACAAAAGCCTTATCAACATCATCAAGAAGGTCTTGGAGGAGAACAAAAAGAATTGGCATAAGAAGTTGGTAAATGCACTATGGGCAGATAGATTGACCACCAAGAGATCCATTGGCACAAGCCCATATGAACTAGTTTATGGAATGGAAGCAAGATTTCCTTCATCTTTCGGGATCCCTGTAATCAAGTTGCTACAAGAGATACAAGCTGAGCCTAATGATGTTCAGAGAAGGATCAATCGGACAGTTCACTTACAACAAACAAGAGAGGAAGTCTATCAGAGAACCCAAGTACTACAAGACAAGCTCAAAAGAATATTTGACAAAAGAACCAAAGCTGAAGACTTCTTCATAGGGAGCAAAGTGTTGAGATGGGATTCCAGGAGGGAGGACAAGGGAAAACATGGCAAGTTCGATTTCTTCTGGAAGGGACCTTATCTCATTTATGTTGTACAAGGTAATAATACCTATTTTCTGGAAAGTTTGGATGGTTCAAACACTGAGGAAGGCCCAGTCAATGGGAGGATGCTCAAACATTATTTTGACCCCCTTTGATGAAACACTACACAGCCACATATTGTACATAAATATTTGTATTTCTAGTTTTTTCATTTACAGCGGATAGATAAAGGACCAAGTAAAGCAGATTGTGAGGAAGATCAGGGTGCTGCACCATTTTGATATATGTTTTAATCCTATCATTGGAAAGCAAGAGAGAACACTTGGGAACTATCAAGGTGATGAGGAATACTCAGAGAAACAAGTAAAAACAGAGCTGTAATTTCACAGCAAAACAGCTTAAGGGGTATTTCATACAAGTTTCTAGGATTCAGATCAATGGTCTCTAACAAAAGGAAAATTCAGACTGCAGCAAGAATGGAAAAATAAGGTGATCTGACCTGCTGTTCTTGGCTTTTTATCTAGAAAAGCCATCCCCAAGTGGAGCCACTGTTAGTATCCTATACCAATAGGGTTTCATTTTTCATGATTGACAGTGGAAGCGCCAAAAATGTTCATCTTTGATGCTACAAAGGTTCCATGTTTTGTGAAAGGAAAAGAGATTTAAAAAATGTAAAGAGGGTGCCTTAAAAGAATGATCAAAAGGCAAGAAAATGGATTGGTCAAAAAAAAAAAAACAATTGAAATAAACCCCAAAGAAAGACCATGAGAGTGGCTGACCAAAATGCCACTGCTATCTTGATGGATGGCCCAACAGTTCAAACTGGACCATGCCATGTTTTAAATTGCTTGTTCTAAACTAGAGAATGAACATCTGCTCAAACAGTTCAAGCTTGGCAGATGAGTAGTTAGATAGAGAAAAGGAAGGAGCCCAACTGCTTAATTTGGGCCCTTGGAAGACATAAGGGTAGATTTAGATAGGAGGGCAGCCAAAAGAAAAGAGGGTTATCAGGGTTTGCAAGGCTAAGTGCACCCATCCAAAAGAAGAAAAAATGTTAGGCCTATTAGGCAGGGTAGGCAGTGAGAGGTTGCAGAAGTAAGTTATGACCACCTGATATATTGAAAATCATATCTTATCTCATCAATAAGAGAAGGGCAAGAACAATGGTCTATATGGCAAAACTATCAAAGCATGTCTAACTTCCCTCATTCCCTTCATAAGGTTTATTACTAATATCCCCTTGAGGACTTTAGGATCTTCCTAAACATTCCTACTTACATTTCTCCCTTGAGAAAGTCATGTCAAGTTGTGACCATCTTCTTTAAAAAAGAAGCCACATTTCTTGTGTAAAGCCCTCACTTCATACTTCATCCATTTCTAGTTTCTAAGTTTCAGTTCTCAAGCTTAAATTCTTCCTCACACTTCACCTCACATACCCATATTAACTCCTAACCCTATTATATAGCTCCCTAATTTTTCCCCTCCCCCTATTATTATAACAAACTATGCAAAACCCAAAAAATATGTACATAGCCTTCCCTTGGCACTATAGCCATATGTTCTAAAGTTCGGGAAATGTGAATTCCACCTGGAACTTATGTATATAGTCTTTCGTACCCTAATTGGGAGTTACGTTGACATTCGGTCAACATAACAACCCTCGTCCACCACATTGTCTATAAAGTTCACTAACCCCCTTTTCCCATTCATTTTTATATCCCCCGCGCAACTTACACTTTATCATTTACCAAAGGTTCATCCCCTAATGCGTATTTGCAAAAAATTGATTTAATATGCAAAGGGCCCCGGTATTATCTCGCCCACCAACTTACCTTTCCATCCATCATCGGATCTGGGCCATCCCATCCGACGGCTCTCGGCGATTTCGGAACTACCCCGCTATCCGAACGTTAGCTTCCGAAATGTCAGTGGTATTCCCACTGTACCAAGGACGCATGTCCTGTTCCTATTGCATCGGACCTCCGTTGACATTTACCGCCCCAGTACAGAAAGCGGTTTGATAAAACCGCTTACCACTTTCTGTCTCCACGCCCGCGTCATCGGTTACATCAGCTCCTACGTCAAACGTCATGTCGCCATTTATCCAATGTGGCTACCTTGTCACCCTGCCAGGTCAGTGCATACATCCGTTGCTGCGTCATCCCGCCATACCCAGGCCTTGTCAATAACGTCATGCTGATGTCATTTCAAGAAAAAGGCGCCAAAAGTCCCAATTTTCATATATTTCGTGCAAGTCATTGTTTTGATGTATTTCTATTGGACAATTGCAAGAGTCCTCTGCATGCTGCATTACGTCGTTTTTCCGCCCGATCGCAATTTAGTCCCTATGTCACTGCCTCCACAAATTCGCCACTTTGTCCCTCATTGTAGCTGTTTGGGTGCCATCAGCTTCACCCTTACCATGTATTTGCCATTTTCTTCTATATGCCCCGTTCTTCCAATTTTCTGCATTGAAAGTGTAACACAACCTTCCAAATTCCCCAATTTACGATCCCAGAACTTCAATTTGATCCAAAACTCATTGAAAGGGCCTCTATTCAAGAAATTGATGAAATCCTACAACCAGTTCAAGACTTGCAACTGAAAAACCATTTTAAAACAAATTTTGCTGTGAAAATCAGTGCTCTGCCCCAGCATTCACTTCTTTGTCGTTACTCTCAGCAACGGCTTCCCTTGGTTCGCCTAATCCATTGTCTTCCCTTCTGCAAATCGTCCCACCCCTCACAAACCAATTTTCAGTGTTAGTCATTGTGGAAACCCAGGCATAACCCAATTCTAGTCATAATCAAACATGGACGCTCCTGTGGCTTTAAACATTGCCCCTCTAAATGCCCCACATAAGAGTTTGGAGTGGTTATCCCTTGCCAACAGGGATTACCAGATGATAGAAGGAGTTGAATTATCTAGCAGATATCATATTACAGTCATTTCTGAGATAAAAGCAAGACCTAGAAACATCACTGACATCTTGGGGGTCTGGGAATCCAACTTGCCAGTCTATTATCTCCCTCAGGTGAATGTCTTCCCTGACTTGATTCATCAATGCTATGAAAATTATGATCCAAATCAAAGGGTTGTTCTGAGTCCTTCAGGCTCTGTATTGTTCCATATCACTCCTCAAGCCATCAACCAAATGTTGCAATTTCAGGCAGCAAAGCCACTAACTCCTCTTTCCATGCAACTCCTGTTGGATCAAGGTGCTAAGCTATCTAGCTCACAGATTACACGAATTGCTCAATTGTTTATGAAACCATATTTCCAACCTCAGAGGCCTCCTCCTTACCTGCATACATGGTTCAATGACATAGGTAAAGTCCTAGTGAACATGATTTCCTACATTTTGGGATACAACACCAATGAGTATGTTGATGAGACAATCTTGGTCATGCTATCTATGTTTGCCCCAAGGTGGCCTCCTGCTGTCCAGTATGACATTGCTGCATTTATTGCTGACAAAATTCATGAGAAATTCATGAATTTGGAGAGAGAGAGGGTATTCAAATAAACCTCCTACATATATCATCTGCTACTGTAAAATCATCATGATAGCTTTCATGTTTTCCTCAAGAAGTTAGATGCTAAGGGAAAGAGAAGATCTGTAATATTCTGGTCATCAGTTTTCCACCATTTCTCTCACTCTCCATACACCTACTGTGAGTTTATTGATTTATTCATTCATCCAGCCATCTCCTTGTTTGTGAGTTCTGCTCCTCCTAGACTTACTGATAAAATGCCAAAGATTCTCCAGCTCTCAAAGAGCTATAGCATTGGAGATTGGTATTTTTACCAATATCACACAATAATCAGGGTATATGGCTGTGAGCTAGCCCCATACAGACTGCCAAAGTATGTTCCCATGAGACTTTTTTCCTTGGAATACTTTCAGAAATTTGGTAATGCAGACATGGTCCACTTCTATAGCAAAAGTAAGAAAGCACAGCTCAAGATTAGGCACCAACTGGGCCCATCTATTTTCAATAAAAGGGAGGAAGCCTGGGAAGAGGCAGACAAGATCCTGAAAAGTTTCCAGCTGAAAACAAGTTTCTATTGGGCACCATATGACCCTAACCACTTCATAAGCCTTAGGAGAATCAAGTACAGGCTTGCTGGTTATGACCACTTCAGCATTCCCCAAATTGAAAAATATGCTAACCAACAAGAGTGGGTAGAGGGAACGCTAGTTGAAGATTATTTTGAAGAAGAATTAGCAGAAAAAGTAATAAAAAATCTTGAAAAAGCAGTTGACCTGGAATCTTTTGGACAGGTATTTTTCATATCCCCTCAGCAAGTGGGAGAAAGCGCCTCCTCTTCCACCATTTTCTAAAAGCCTACCCAAGCAGGTGTCCAGCCATCAGCCATAGCTAAAGGAAAAGAAGTACAACAAGAAGAGCAGCTCCCCAATTTGGAGCAACAAGAAGAAATGATAGAGCAACCTGCTTCTATAGATCAGCAAACTCAAGGTCAGGACCCTCCAATGCAAGAAAAAGTAGTTGAAATCCCAGTGCTGCAAACCCCAGCCAATGAAGAGAGAGTCAAGAAAAGAGATAGGAAAGAGGAAACTCCATTAACAGTCTCAACAGATCAGCTAGGGGAAAAGCGACAAAGGTTGAATCCTTTTTCTGAGGAAGAAATACCTGAAAGACCAACTAAGAGCATGGTTCCTCCAAGCATAGAAACCTCAGCCAGCTCCTTACAGCAGGAGCAAGAAACATAGCAAGGGGCAGAGGTCAGTCCTTTAAGGCAGCAAACGAAGCCAGGCTCTGATATCAAGAAAATGTTCATAGACATCAAAGCCAGAAATGAGCCGGTCAGATATTAGCTCTACAATCAACTCTTAAGGATGGCACTAACCAATCAACAGAGGCTAATGATAGCCTACGATATTCAAGAAGGGAAAATGACTCTTAGTCATTTTAGACCTACTATGTAGCAACCTCAGTCAGCTGCTGACTACATTAGGACCAATCTAGAGGTTTTTGCCAAAGACATCCACCCCATGGACCAGATTGAGTTGCATAAGCAAACTGGGGAAATGGTATACTCCACCTTAGTTGACAAAACACTGATGGCACACAAATTGCAAAACTCTCTACATAATACTGCTGCTCAATTGGAGTTAGAAAAAGCCTCATCACAAGCCAAGGACAACAGAATTAAGTCTTTGGAGGAGATTATTATAGAGCTGGGACATGATCCCAATGACCGTAAGGGTATACAGGCCCTAATGAGGAAAAAGGATGAAGATATAGCAGCCCTTAGAAAGCAAATCAAGCTACCAACTACTCTTCACCCTCAAACTGCAAGTGTAGCACAACAAAAAGAGGATCAGGATGTGGTGGCTCTGCTCCTAACCTTGCACAAGAGATTGGTGGAAACAGAGGGTGCCTTGGAAGCATCATTAAAAGCAAAACAGGGAGAATTAGCACTACAGCTAGCACAGACATCTACAACTATTGAAGATGTGCCTCTTGTAACCACTTCAACAGATCCTCCCACTGGCCAAGCATCCGAGGTAGGTCCTTCAGGCTCATCACCAATTCCAGGAGTTACCACACAAGCTACAGCATCAGATCAGGCACCCAGCCTTAGTATGCAGAACATGATGAAGGAAATTAAAAATCTTGAAATGAAAATGGCAGAATTAAAGGAGGCTAAAGAGAAATTAAACAAGCTTGAAGAAAAATATGATAAATCAAAGCAGGATATAGCTGAGAAGACAAGAGGGGTGAAGGCACTGGAGAAAAGAATAAGGGAATTATAAAAGGAGCTTGCTCTTGACAAAACTTCAACTGAAGTCAAGAAGATCTTATGGGCCAAAATTGGTCAGTCCATCACAGATCAATGGCAATCCATTGAGACCATCCATGAGCAAATAGATCTCATAAACTTGGCTCAATTTGAGAATCAAAAAGCCAGAGAATGTTTAGGGAGTATGCCTGAGATAGCCAACAGAATGATCCAAGTACTCAACAATCGTACTGGCCCTCAGCTAGCAGAAATGGGTATCAGGAATAGGACAGATACCATCCTACTAATAAAGAGGGTGTTAACCCTGAGGAATTATGTGCAGGCATTGGACAGAAAATGCCGAGAAATGCAAACAGAGGTAAATGAGTTTATTGCAAAAATCACAGCATTACATAACAGGGGGCTTCCAAGCCTGATAACCAGTGCAGGAAGGTTATTGTCACATGAACAATATGCCAAGAGGGTCAGAAATTATGCAACTAATAAAATCACAACATCCTCAAGTATCTTAGAGGCAACAGGGCCCCCATCTGGGCAGAGTCTTTATGATAAGCTAGAGAATCTATTCTACATTGAACATGAAATCAGACACATTTTTGAAGTGCCACCAAATTATTATAAATACACTGAGGCTGATGAGACTCTAATTAAAATACAGAGACACCAATTGCCTACAGAAGATTGGTGGAAAGGCATGATACACAAATTACTCTGATGGACCAAGTTTATTTATCAAATCATTTTGATCAGTCATGGGTCATGCATTTTCAAATGAGTCATATGTTTAGTCTAGCTGGAAGGCGATGAAAAAGGGCAACTGAATCACAAGGATGGTGACTAAGCACAAATAAACGAGTACCATCGATGAGTCTAAAGCAGCAGTGTCATGGCAAAGCAGCAAAAGGCAAAGACTCCTGAAATAAATGTGCATCAGTCGGCCAGCCCAATTTGTTCCTAAGTCAAAGATATCTGACAAAACTAAACAACTGTTTATTGATCTTTTCAAGTAGCATTAACTTTTGTGTATTTGCTATTCCTAAAGAGTTGGTAAAAATAGTTATGAGTTAATGACTCATCTTTCAGATATTTTGTATCCACTCTTTGTATATATATCCCCTTGTAGAACGCATTTGGAGTTGTTGATTTTTCTTCTGGAGAGCTACGCTGTAAGTTTCAGACTTTGAATACAAGAAACTAATGGAGTTCCTGAGATCTGCATCGTTTGGATGTGTTCTGATGAGATTGCTTGCTGCTGCAGAATTCCTGTGTTATTTCATGATACAATAAGTTTTCTGAACCGTGTTTTTATGTTTTCTTCGCTTACAAAATCCGCATATACTGTATATTTCATGGTCTTAGCAAAAGAGAAAAATAATAGTTTAGGATTTGTTTGTTAGACACCCTAAGCTCAATCTCTATTGCTAATTATGTTTTCTTCAGAATTAGTTATGAATGTGAAATTCTTAATTGTTCACATTTACACTGAATCTTTCATGGTAAATACTACTTAGGAATTCTGATTTGCTCCTGAATAATATTTCACTCTTCCATCTCACCAGTATAGTGAAAAGAATCTTAATTGCCTTTCACTGCCTGATTGCATCCCATCCCTCTCAAATTTGAAGGTTTGTTTCATGAATGCCTGTCTGGCTCTGCAGTATCACCATTTTCACCCAAATACTTTAAGCAACACATAATCACTGACTCCAATGCCCAATGGACTAAAACCCTCTGAACATTGCATGCCCTCTCTGCTAGAAGATATCACCCAACCAAACTTCAAACAAAATTCAGTGCATCATAACTAGCCTAAAATTTCACCAAACAAAGCTAAATCAGAAAGATAGAGCCCTCTCTGGTTGCAGGTAGGCTAAGACCTGTGGCTAAAAGATTGGTTAGTGGTTACCTCGGCCATATTCCCTTTGCAGTCAAAGGGAACAACCTGAGTGATAACATGGACCAACCAAAACTCCAACTCTATAAGGCGAAAGGTATTTTTCTTTATTTGTTGATGACTATACTAGAATTATGTGGGCATACTTTATAAAATTCAAATTTGAAGATTTTGAAAGTTTTAAAATTTTTAAAGCTCTAGTAAAAAATGAAAAAGAATCAAAGATTACATGCCTTAGAATAATAGATAATGGAGGAGAATTTACTTCAAAATAATTTGATGTCTTTTGTAAAGTGCATGGAATCAAGAGAGAGCTCTCTATTGCTGGAACTCCCAAACAAAATGGAGTAGTAGAAAGAAGAAACAAAACTATACAAGAGATGGCAAGAACAATTCTACTAGCGGCTAATTTGCAGCCCAAGTTTTGGAAAGAAGTAGTCAGGACAACAATTTATACCTTGAATCAAACTCAACTAATACCAAATAATGAAAAGACACCATACAAACTACAGAAAGGGAGACCTTCTTCGGTAAAGTACTTTGGAATATATGGAAGAATTTTTTTTTATGAAGATCAATGATGACTCACCAGGAAAATTTGATTCTCGGGTCGATGAAGGAGTACTCCTTGGATATTCTAAGGGAATAAAATCTTACAAATGCTACAATAATTTACTACGAAAAGTAGTAGAAAGCATTGATGTAAAAATCTACAAAGCCCTTCCAGAAAAATAAATTGAATTCCATGAAGAAGATCCTATCCTTGAAGAATTCGAAGAAGAAGAGTCAGAAAGGAGGAAAAGGATCAAGAAAAATAGAAAGAACCATCTCAAACTCCTTCAAAAGTGAAATTCCTCCAAAAACATCATCTGGGACAACAAATTATTGGCAATATAGATGAGGGAATACAAACCCAAAGAAGGATGACAAGTACACCAAGGAAATATGATGTTGCTCTCTTATCTATGACAGAACTAGAAAATTTTACTCAAGCAAGGATCCTCATTGGGTAATAGCCATGGAAGAAGAAATGTCTCAAATAAAGAAGAATGGGACATGGGAGGTGGTACCTAATCCGAAAGATAAAAATATAATTGGAACCAATTGGGTGTTCAAAATAAAAATGAATGAGGATGGAAAAATCATCAGAAATAAGACAAGGCTTGTTTGTAAAGGTTATTCACAAATTGAAGGAATTGACTTTGAAGAAACCTTTGCACCGGTAGCACATATGGAGGATATAAGGATGTTTTTGGAATTTTCTTGTTCAAAAGGATTCAAAGTCTATCAAATGGATGTAATATCAATGTTTCGGAATGGGGAACTCAAAGAAGAAGTCTACATGGAGAAACTAGAAGGATTTGGTCTAGCAGAAGGAAAAGAATTTGTATGTAAGTTGAAAAAGAAATTATATGGGTTGAAGCGAACTCCTAGAGCTTGGTACGTAGGATTGGATCACTATCTACAACAACAAGGCTTCAAGAAGGGGGTGGCAGGAAGTTATCTCTACATGAAGATGGATAAGGATAAATTACTAGTAAATTTTGTATATGTTGATGATCTAATATTTTCTAGCAATGATGGTGAGATGAGCCATGAGTTTTCTCAAAATATGTCAAAAGAGTTTGAAATGTTGATGATTGGTGAGTTATCTTACTTCCTTGGACTACAATTATCTCAAACCACAAAAGGCATGTTCATATCTCAAGCAAGATATCTTAAGCACATGCTTAAAATATATGGGATGGAAGAATGTGCACCTATGAGCACACCAATGATCACATACTGCAAATTGAGAAAATATGATGAATCCCCCTCAGTAGATGCAACTCTTTAAAGATCAATAATTGGAGCTCTACTATACTTAACTACTACAAGACCCGACATTATGCAAGTAGTAGGAATGGTGGGAAGATTTCAATCAGCTCCTAAGCAATCCCATTTGTTGGTTGTGCAAAGAATTCTCAGATACTTGAAAGGAACTCCTGATTTTGGTCTTTGGTATCCAAAAAGTACAACTCTTACAGTGACAGCTTACACCAATGCTGATTGGGCTAGAATTGTGAATGATTGAAAAAGTACCAGTGAAAATGCATTCTTCATGGCAGATTGTTTAGTATATTGGCTTAGCAAAAGGGAATCATCTATATCTCTTTCCATAGTTGAAGCCAAATATATAACTGATGTAAATTTTTGTACTCAAATACTATGGATGAAGGAAGCTTCGAAGGATGTCAACATAGAAACTAAACATCCAATCACCATCTATTGTGACAACACTAGTGCCATCAGTCGCTCAAAGAACCCAATAATGCACTCAAAGACCAAACATATTCCAATCAAATATCACTTCCTCCATGAACAAGTTGCTGAACAAAACATCAAGTTGGAATACATCAATACAAAATAACAAATTGTAGATATCTTCACAAAGCCTCCTCCATGAGAAGCATTTGAACATCTTCACCAAAAGATGGGGGTTATTGCTCTCGCATCACATTAAATAATCATCTTCACAAGATTAAGAGTGACATGTTAGGGGGAGTAGCATGACAAAGGAAACAGTTTGATAGGGGATTTACTTGGGCACCCCATTTGCCATTGATCTCAAAGGGGGAGAGAATGGAGAAATATTTCGATCAATGACAAAGGGGGAGATTGCTGGTAAATAATTCTCATTGATGAAATATATATATTGTTGAGCTCTCCTAGTAACCATGAAGCATTACATTTTCAAAAGGCATTATTCTCCATGAATCCATTCTGTCATACCTCCAATTCTGCACTAATTGATGACTAGTCACATTAAAAATGTTCTTTCATCACCTTATAGGAAATCTCTCAATATGATACATATACCATCTTTTAGAGCATAATTTATCCTTTCCAATGAGCTCTTACTTGGCCCAAAACACCAAATAGTTGGGAGATATAAAAATTTTAAGTTAAGAATATTATTCTGGACAGTGAGCCGACCTATACTAGCCTACTCATGTTGGCCTATTTGTAGAGACATGAACACTTATATTAGGCATACACATTTAATCTTCACTCATCAATTCAATCATCAAGAATAATAGTAGGTAATAGTTCACATCTCGTGAACTTTAAGAAAGGAGAAACATAAAAAAAAGAGGAGCCCAAAACTTGAAACAAAAGCCATATTTCTAACATGGACAGGGATTAATACAACTTGAAAAACTCATTTTCAAAGAACAGAACCTTGGATCATCTTCAAAACTGTTGGCTCGATTTTCTGTAGATTTTTTGGCACATCTTCAGAACTATTGGCTCGATTGTTTATGGATCTATTGGTACATCTTCAAAACTATTGGCTCAATTTTTTGTGGATCTCTTGACACATCTTCAGAATTGTTGCCTCGGATTTCTCTTCGGACTTGTTGACATAGTGCCACTACTCAGACTTCAAGATAACCTCTGGTGCATTGCAGTAACTCCGATCCTCTTCAAATTGTGTCTCCAAACCTCAGATTTGGAATCTCTTTCTATACGATGATTGTGTAAAGGAATATCATATTAGGTAGTGTATCAATGTTGCATTGTGAACTAGGAAATGGTGATTTCAGACAGGGTGCTCTCAAAGTTTGTGACTATGGAAATTGACACTTCAAACTATGGGGTGTTCTCAAAGAAGTGCACTCTAGTATATCCTTTGTGAATCAGGCAGTAGTGTATCTTCGAATGTGGGTGCTGGTATATACTCTTGGATTGGTTAGTGTTGAAGTTCAAACTATAATTTTTTTTTGAAGACCAAAACTGTGGCATGCATTGGGGACCTTGATCTCTGGCATAAAACTTTGGACAATAGTAGATTCCTCCACCTCAGTAAGAAGCAAATAGTGTCACAAGTAGTGATGGATTAAGTGAAGTAAATCAAGTGGAAAAGTGAAGTTGAATATTGAAATCAAAAACACAGTAAGGTGATCTCATTGACAGTCAAGTAAGTACATTTTTCATTTTCAATTAAAAGAAGATAAGACAACAACATTGGTGTCCTTGGAGTTGGTGTACCTAAATGCAAGGTTGGAGTCTTGGATAAGATAGAGTTGAAACCCTAGAGGTCAGAGCCTCATCAAGTCCAATTTGTGCTTGGAAAACATTCATCATTTATTTTATTCAATCCTTTCTACACTTAATAAAATCATTATTATACATTTCTCTTATTATATTGTGAAGAATCTAACTAGTAAAATTAACCATTGAAAATAAATATTGATTCACCTCCTTTGAGTATTTACAACATAACTAGTTTCACATTGTTCATCTCGAGCTTCACAAGTAGTTTTATACATACTTCTACTATGAAAATTTGAGCTTACAGTTGTTCCTGTTCTTTGTGTATACATTTCCAAAGATTTATTTTTCATCTCCTATACCCTTTATATCAAACATCATAGTCATCTAAGCCTTTAACCTATTGATCACATCCATGTTTTTGTTTGGAATAAGCATGCCATCAACATATAGCAATAAGGTAAAATTTCAAGTGTGTGTGGTGCTATTTTGAGCTTATTAATTTTGTATGTTTACATTTGTCTTAAATTTTTTGGTTTGTAGTCTCACATGTGATACAGTGTTATGCTATGAAAATCTAGGGTTCTGAAACCACTCCAGATTCAATCTTTGCATCACACAATGGTGCCCCCATCATGGGGCAGAGGAGGTGGCTCCTCCTTCTGAAATGTTATTTTCACCAAATCCATTCAACTTGTGAAACAAAATTTCTTGTACACAACGAACTTTGTTGCATTAATCCCTGAGCCCATTGTTATTACCCCTAAAAAACAATCAACTCCTGACATAGCTAGAGTAAGGATCTACATTCCACAGGAAACAAAGACTTCGCCATTGGAGATATCGCCAGAGAAACTGGGAGAAACAATGGAACACCTGCAAGAACACATTATCGTTTAAAAATTTATCATGATGTGGTCATCAAATAAGACTCTGATAAGTTGGGTCCGAAGAAACTAAGTTCTTAAAGGGGACCTATATTTGAATCTAGGCTCGAAAGGGTTCTTCATTGCCATCTTCAATGGCATAGATGATAGAGACAAAATCTTCCAAGGTGTACCATATTCATGTACATAGTAGGCCTCTTCATGAAACCCTGGATCCAAAATTCAACACTGAGAAATAATATTTCTCTTCGGTGCCTATTTGGATTTGACTATATTCTTTACCACATGAATATCGGGATCTAGACATTCTTGTAGGAATTGGAAATTCACTATGCCTCTTTGTAATGGTATTTGACACTAGAAAACATAGTAGATACACCTCCTGTGTGCATATTTATGCATACTTGGACCTCTCACAACCTTTGTTAGCTAGCATTCATCTTAGCAGTGAGGAAAAAATATGGGAAAAACCAATTGACTATGAATATATCTCACTCTATTATTATAATTTCCATTAGCACGAGCATATGTTCCACGATTTTCCTACAGATCAACCTCATCCCAATGCTCCAAATTAATACTAGGAAGGATTTACTAAAGTTTAAAACAAGAAAAAGACAAGATGAAAAGGAATGGTGACACCAACCATAATCCAGTAGAGAGTCAAAGCCAATTCACAATTCTTCAATAGATCAAGGAACAAGAATCACCAAAAACAAGTGAGAAACAACAAGATAGAGAACCATTCCAATCTTGTCAATCCCCCCGCCTATCCACAAAGCCTCCACACAATTATATGACTAAATAGACACCACCAGATAACCTAGAGATGGAGGAGATGAAACAAGAGCACTAAAATATCATGGAAGGAAAAACTATGGGGCTACAAAACCTAGATCTACAATTGATGGAAGAAGAATGGCACAAAAAAGACCCAACCACAATATTGGAAGAGAAATTCCATCTTATAGCCAAATCATATATTGAAAAGCAAGAAGTTATTTTGAAGCATGCTGAGGTATTAGGCCACTCTCCCCATCCTCACTCTTCTTCATCTCATGGTCTTAAAATAAATGTGCCCAAAATTCAGGGAAACAATCTAACAGGAACAAAAAATAAAGGTAGGAAAAGTAATACTCAACTTCTGCAAGTACTGGGAGACTTTATGGTTAACTTAGGCATGTAAACACCATGGATTCCATCTTTCAACCCTCCACCCACCTTACTCAATGAAAGTTATCACATGGAATATCTGGGGTTTGAACAGTAAAAATACAAATACATACTCCTAAAAAATAAAATCAAGAATGACCATCCTAACATCATGATGATACATGAAACAAAATTCTCAGAACAAACCCTCCAAATAATCCTTAAGACCATTTGACGTGAAAGTGAGCACGTCACCCAAGATGCTCAAGGAGCCTCTGGAACACTAATACTATAACCCTTAAGGATTACTTTTCCCTCCCAAGAATCCCTACAACCACCTTCCAACTTATCGGTTCAGCCATCTCATGTAAACTCTCTAATGTCTACAGTCCTAACTACCCTCCTGCGAATACAACTATTCTTCATAATCTCCAAAGGGCATATCAAATAATTGCAGACCACCCCTAGATACTTGGTGGGGATTTAAATATAATAAAAAATCTCAAGAAAAATAAAGGAGGCATCCACAAACTTGATGAAGATAGTATATTATTCAATGACTTCATGAACAACTCTCATCTGGTGTACCTCTTGTTTCTGGGAAAATTAGTGTCTTTTTTATCGACTAGCCCTCTAGGATTGGCAGCTACCCTAGAAACAAATAGTTTAAAGCAATTCATGATTTCTTCTATGTATAATAGACAAGAGAAAGACAAAGGAACCAACCTGGATCTTTCGCTTAACTCCTTGCTTGATCTCTCTCCCCCTTGATAGAGCTTGCAACTCCTCTCCATATTTATCCCGCTTGGAGAGTACCTGTAGAAACACAGTAACAAAACACCATAAAAGCATCTTGATCTATTATATCATAAACATTTCAGAATTAGATATACAATGAACATACAATAGCATTTACAAATAATAACATTCACAATTGCACAATTGTATGGAAGAAAACTCAAAGAACTTTATTAAATAGAAGGGAGAATTACAACCCAACTGTCTGATCCAACATCATCCTCCCAAAATCAAAGCCCTCTTCACCTCATGAAAAGAAAGATCACCCAAAAATACAATGCTCTTTCTCATATGCAAACTATCAACACTTGCAAATTACAAAATTCCAGCCCCGAGATCTCTCAGATGAGCAATCCATTTATAGATGTGTGCAAGGGTGTGAGTCATCTCTGGGTTTTTGATTAGTGTCATTCCACTTGTTTCATTTGGTTCCACTTGGATATTTCTTGGATCTCTTACTCATCCCTGGGTGAATTCAAAGAGGCAAGTGTCATAGGAGAAGTTTCTAAAAGATTCCATGAACATCCACTTAGCAAACTATCTCGGACATGTGTCCATTCTCACTCATCGCAGCCTACAGAAGACCTCATCAGTATGCATCATACCTAGCTAGTGTAGAAGTCAGTATGCATCGCACCCTGACAGTGGAGCAATCAGTATGGTCTAGTTTTGGCCAGTTCTGGATGGTTTTTCAGGTGGAACTTTTTGGGAATGATGTAATCAGTTGACCATGATCTTTTAGGGTATGAAACAACGCTTTTAGGGGTTAAAGAGCCATAGTTTATTGACATATAAGATTGGGGTTGAATTTCCCAAATATGTCTATAACAGTTGCCCCCTAAAGCATGAAGTCGTAAATCTTTGATGTCGGGTGAAATGCTTTATCATGAGGATCCGAGGTTTTCAAAACTGCAAGGTGACCTATATAAGATACAATACAATACATCATAATAATATAATTTTTCATGATCTAGCTGAGGCAGGCATTCCCATGCTCAACTTTTTAAATTCATTTCATGTACATAGAATAGATAATCGTCTGCAGTGGTAGACTGGTGTAGAGTCATCATCCCTAGCTTGGATGACCATCTGTGTAGCTTCTATGTACATTTGATGTCTTTATATCCCTGAATATATCGCAGCCCGGATGGATGAAACTAGATCCGGGGTCTTCAAAATCGTTCAATCTTCACCTGATGTACAAGTCAATCCATGTAAAGAGATGTTTTGAAGTCGAACATGGAAAGACATCGCCTAATTACCAGCCAATAATGTGAGCTATTAACAGACGCGAGAGGAATCACCGATAATGATAATGACCCTTAAGGTACTACAGTACAATTCACGTGGTGTGAATATATGATCCAATTTCGAACACCACGCAAAATCTTTCGGTTGAAGGCCATTGATGTCAACCTATTGCCGGAAGTGAGAAACTTGCCATTGAGGCATGCAAGCTTCTCAGTCAACTTCTTGGCTAATGAGCTGATGTAGACAAGAAGTGACCTGTTGTAGGAGGGCCTTAATGTATCACACATTTACAACATGAAACGAAGCAAATTATTTTCTAGAGGTGAAAACGATCTGACGACACAAGGTTCAGGAATGGCAGTCATGAAAAATGGAGGATGAAGGTATTGCAATGGATGAGGCATTAACTAGATTGTGGTTTCTCAACTGAATGACTTCTCTTGAACATATCGGCGACACTGAGATGGATTGGTAGCATTAACCCCAATCGATGGATGGTGTGGAAGACCAATGGTGAAATGACCGATGAACGGAATAACCCAACCCGACTCAATCATGGTGATGGAGTGAAAGTGTCATGTTTAAGAGTGACTTTCTACCGTAAAATTCTTCAAGTTTTCTTCCCTTTTTCCCTAGTCATTGCTGACCAGTACCTCTTTATTTTTGTCAAGCTTGAGGAGGATAACATATGCTTGTTCTATGATTTACCCTTTGGGAAAACTTGTCGTTATGTTTTAGCGAGTCTAGCGACAGTGAAACTCGTTCTTGTCTAGGTGGACAAGCTTATCACTATTCTTTTAACGAGTTTACTGACAAAGACAACTCGGTCCTTTTCATGTTAAGAGATTTTGAAAAGGATGAAAAGGGTACTCTGTCTCGTCTCAGGTGGATGAGTTTGTTGCTATTGTTTTAACTAGTTTAACGACAAGGATAACTCGGTCCTTTTCATGTTTAGAGAGTTTGAAAAGGGATGAAAAGGAAACTCTAGCAGTTCTTTTTTGTAGCATAATCCCTTAAGTCTGAAAAAGGATAAAATAATATGAAAGGGATGACCTTTCGATCATTTTAACGAGCCGAAAAAGACAAGCGCTCAAACGTTTTTGTGAGATAATCCCTCAGGTCCAAAAAATATTAAAATCTACAGGAGGGATAGCACTTCCAATCACTTTAACAAGCTAGAAAGACTAATAGCTTGACAATATTTTCATATTTAACGAGTCTGAAAAGAGTTTAAAGGAGACTCGATTTTTAAGGAACGAGTGGTGTTTAGGGTAGCAATTGGTTTCAGGTAAGCTTGGAATTTCTCAAAACATGGTGATGTGAAGAGGGTGGCTAATAAGACCACTCATCACAGCTATTCCTCAAAAAGGTAAACAATCAAGTGGAAGCGTATGATCAGCCAAAAGGATGGAGGTGATGAGCATAACACAACCAAGGCTCAAAAGGCTGATAACATGGCAATCACAAAGGTTATTTACCGAAGGTGGGTTCATTTTTTAAAGAGCTTGAACCGTGGTGGGGAACTATGCTCGGTGGTAGGTTTATTTTTTAACGAGCTTGAACCATGTGATAATATATGCTCGGTTTTTAGTTTTCTTTTTATGCAAGCTAGAAACGATAAAACTAAAAAACTAGAAAAGACAAAACTAAAAATCTAGAAAACTAAAAAAAATAAGGAACTACTGAGGTTAGGTAGGATGGTTTAGTCCACAGAGTAGACAAAACACTTCCTTTGATTCATCTGTAGAGTAGACGAAGGTGAATGGTGTGTCAGACCAATCACCTAACCTAAGAAGCTAAAAGCTAAAAAGCTAAAAAGCTAAAAAAATGAAATTGAAAAAGGTTTGCATGCCCCCGGCATGATGAAAAGGAGAGTCTCCAGTAACCATATGGAAATCATTGTGGTTAAGCATGATTGTTTCATCTTTAGAGCAGACAAAACACTTCCTTGGATTTTTCCACCAAATAGACAAAGGTGAATGGTGTGTCAGACCAATCACTTAACTTACAGGGAAATTCATATGGTAGGATGGTTTCATCGATAGACTAGACAAAACACTTCCTAGGCTTTGTCCGCAGCGCGAACAAAGGTGAATGGTGTCTCGGGCCAATCACATAACCTACAAGGAAACCTATCTTTTTAGCTACGTTCGTCCGCCAAATAGACAAGGGTGCATGCCCCCTAAGCTTCGTTACATTCACCAGACTACTCGCGGTAATTAGGTGGATGGAATGAAGGTTCGAGAGACACTACTGACGTACAAGGAACATTTAGGGATGATGATCGACTTGGAGCTATGCTTGAACCGGGGAATGAGAGCTAGTCAATGGTGACAATTTTTCCTTCATGCGGGAAACACATCACTCAAAAGAGTGTTGAAACAATATCTTCCATGTTGTAAACATAGTCACATCCAAGGAGTAGATTGTAATCTAACGGTCCTTGGACTACTATCATGTTCAGGTGAACGGTTTTCTTTCCAAAAGTTATCAGTAACTTAGGAAGGATCCCTAACAGTTGACTGGTTCCTTTGTTAAATCCTGACAAATTCTGTGTAACAGGCATAAGCGATGGCGAACCAAGTGCTTTCCAAGAAGTTTAGGAAAGGATACTCACTGATGCACCTTCATCTATGATAGTGCCAAACATGATCATTTTGTAAACTTGTACTATGATCCAGAATGGTACGTAAGAAGGAAGGTGAGATTGTGGTAGTCAATTCCAATCGAAGGAGGTGACTAGACTACTTGGAGGGCTTACTGAATAGACAAGTGAACTAACCCCTTGAGTAGTGGGAACTGGGGGATGTTCCTCCTATTGTGAAGGAATAGGTGGAATTCCCCCAAGTTCATGAACTCTGAAGTAACAAAAAGAATTCAAACAGTATCGTTCTCACTCTCTTTGGGAAGGATATCATCTGAAGGTAGAACTGGGTCAACTGTCACCTCGACCTATTGACTTTCGTCTGGTATAGACTCAGAAGATCCACTTTCAGCGATAGGTGTTTAAACCAATGGTTAAGTTATGTCAGTTGGATTTTCAACTAGTAAAGGACTTGGGGAGAGTTTCCTGTATCCAAAAGGAAGTCGCTGCGGTGAAGCAGGACGGTTATGCAAGACTCTTTTGGCCTCAAAAAAAGGACAATGGGAAGGGTATGGTCCCCTTCACATAATCTACATGTAATTTTTACCTTTATTTTTTTTCCGTGAACTTCAGTATTACTAGTTGATGGTGTGTTTTCAACATGATCACCAGAGGTTGATGACACTTGACGGTGCGAACAGGGAGACCATTCTCTCCAGATTTGAGGAGGGTAAGGACAGTCTCGATGAAAATGGTCTCCTTTACAAATTATGCAAGGAAATTTAGGAGATTTAATGTGCAGATTTTCACCAAATCATTCATGGTTGCCCCCTTGCTGAACCATCTTATTCTTCTTCTTCTCCTTCCCTTTCTTCTTCTTCTCGGCCACTTGGTTACTAGCATCACTATTTTCACCAAGCGAAGAGGAAGAAGGGGAGGGAGAAACAAACTAAGAAGAAGGTGAAGGGTAAACTTTAGTATCAACTGGATGCTGATTCGATTGAGGAGGAATCACGGTATTTTGAACAACAGAGGTTGAGAATAGCCATAATGGCAGGCCAATTGTAATTCCTGGAAGGGAAAATGTGGCCATATATGGAGCACCAATATTTCCCCAAGAATAAAATGGACTAGGATTTCCATCGAAATGGATTCCTTGATTGGTGGACTCCATTATCTCAACCTAAGATCAATGAAGGAATAAAAAATTTTAATGACGCTTTGACACAACTTTGCTTTTTCAATTTTTAAGAGTTGACAAAAAGCTAAAGATGACTCTAGTCCCCTTCGATTTTTAATGATCCTGAAGTGAAAAGTGCTTAGATGGACCTTTCCTTTTAAAGAGTCGAAAAGGAACAAAAGTGACTACTCTGGAAATATAGACAAGGGGATTACCAAACCAATTGCAAAACTGCAATATACACCTTGGTGATAAATTAAAGAGAAATTACCAAGGACTTATGTACGACAGTCAATCTCCCCGAATGTTGTGTTCAGTGCATTGCGATCGATAAGGCGGCAGACATGGCTTCCTATGGATAAAGGATGTAAGCCTATTGTGGTCTCCCAATATATACTTGACGGTACAGGGAGCACAAGTTTGTTCTAGCACTTGTTGTATCAAAGAGGAGGAATCACCCAACCTTCCATGAAAATGATAGTTACTAGTTTTTACGACACCGGAACATGTCTCTAGCCTAGACCTGTAGATGTGTTGCGTTAGGTTCCAAAGAATTGTTAAGTTCATTGAAATTTATTTTAGAGTTGATCTTGTTTAAATTTTGCCTTTCAGTGGTTCACTGCATGATGTTGACTTGAAATTCCTAAAATGCAATCTACAATGATAAACAATTGTTGTTTATTTTGAGCAATGAAAATCCTAGCTACTAGGGAAAGAAAATTACGATTCTTTCAAACAAAGAGCAAAGAGCACACACTAAATGAACTTTCCTAAATCATTTTTCGCACACAAGCTAAATGCAAATGCAAATGCATGTATTTGTTTTTCGTTCCCCTTAATGTGAAAAATGCCAAAAAGGAAAACTAAGTTTAGCCAAGATCTGAAATATTTTACTCAAAGCGACATTTCGACAATTTCTTTTTCAAAATAGAAAGGAAGAATAAACGACACTTTTCAATTTCAAATAGAAAATGCTTTCAACACTTCAAATATCAACAAATCAAATTAAATACTTGACAAAAGTTCAATTGACTATCCATGGAAGGAAGACTCAATGACACTTCTCTTTTGACACAAAATGATAGTTACGACACGTTTTGTACCAAAACAACAGATTGATTTAAGCAACTTTTCGACAAAGGATTGTAAATGATGGAAAGTACATAAAAAACATTTACTTATCCTAATCAATGGAGGCTGATCTATGTGGTGCAAGGAGGCTTCAGTAATGAGGTACTGTTCATAAGCAACAAATCAACTAAATAGAACTGAAAACAAGGACAAAACCCCCAAATTTCAAGGATGGAAATAGGTTCAGTCAGTCATCGCACCTGGGCTTCACAGAAACAGGGATGCATCACACTTTTTAGGCTCAAGAGGTGCAATGCATACTGGTTGACAGTGACAGATAGTGCAATGGGCCAGGGAGCGCAACTAAAGTGGGTTTTGGCTCAAATTTGCAGCTGCTTTAAGTGAGTTAAGCTGAGCTATGATGGAAAGTAAAGAGAAAAGTACATAGGAATGATATTGAGAGGTTACTGAGCTACCAAAAGGGCATATAGAATGCTTGTAAGTCAAAATTTCAATTCATAAACTAAACTGGAGATTGACTAAAGCAGCATTCATCTACTATGCAATTGCAGAGTAAGAGCAGTTTGAAGGCTACCTGGTTGACTTCAGGCTCCGTCTATAGTTTATAAAATAAACAACAACAACAAACAAACATCTATTCGTTCCCCAGTGGATACGCCATTTTGTTTCTGGGAAAACTAGTGTCTTTTTTATCAACTAGCCCTCTAGGATTGGCAACAACCCTAGAAACAAACAGTTTAAAGCAATTCATGATTTCTTCTATGTATAATAGACAAGAGAAAGAAAAAGGAACCAACCTGGATCTTCCGCTTAACTCCTTGCTTGATCTCTCTCCCCCTTGACAGAGCTTGCAACTCCTCTCTGTACTTATCTCGCTTGGAGAGTACCTATATAAACATAGTAACAAAAAACCATCAAAGCATCTTGATCTATTATACCATAAGCATTGCAGAATCAGATATACAATTAACATACAATAGCATTTACAAATAATAACATTCACAATTACACAATTGTATGGAAGAAAACTCAAAGAACTTTATTAAATAGAAGGGAGAATTACAACCCAGCTGTCTGATCCAGCATCATCCTCCCAGCATCAAAGCTCTCTTCACCTCATGAAAAGCAAGATCACCCAACAATACAATGATCTTTCTTAGATGCAAACTATCAGCACTTCCTTGAAAATTACAAAATTCCAGCCCCCAAATCTCTCATATGAGGGATCCATTTATAGATGTGTGCAAGGGTGTGAGTCATCTCTGGGTTTTTGATTACTGTTATTCCACTTGTTGCATTTGGTTCCACTTGGAGATTTCTTAGTTCTCTTACTCATCCCTGGGCGAATTCAGAGAGGTAAGTGTCATAGGAGAAGTTTCTAGAAGATTCCATGAGCATCCACTTAGCAAACTGTCTCAGACATTTGTCCATTCTCACTCATCGCAGCCTATAGAAGGCCTCATCCGTATGCATCGTACCTAGCTAGTGTAGAAGTCAGTATGCATTGCACCCTGACAGTGGAGCAGTTAGTATGGTCCAGTTTTGGCTAGTTCTGGATGGTTTTTCAGTGGAACTTTTGGGAATGATGTAATCAGTTGACCATGATCTTTTAGGGTATGAAACAACACTTTTAGGGGTTAAAGAGCCCTATTTTATCGACATATAAGATTGGGTTTGAAGTGCCCAAATATGTCTATAACACCTCTACACTCAGAATGACATCCACACTTGGAACAATATAAGAGGAGGAAATTCTCAAAATGTTTCCAAGCTTGATAGATTCCTCATAGTAGAATATTTTCTTATCTCAAACAGAACCTTCAAGCCACCATATTACCAATCCATGGCTCAGACCACTGTCTTGTCTAACTATCAATGAATTGGATAAAAACTCATAAATAAACCCTTCAAGTTTGAAGCCTTCTAGCTAAGGAAACCTAAATTCCTCTCTAAAATAGAGACTTGGTAGATGGAATCAAAGTTATTCTCATTGTACAATGTTCCACTTCCAACAACATCTCAAATTTATAAAGAAAAAGATCAAAGAATGAATCTCACTAGCACTGTTAACATTCACAAAGAAAAAAGCATCTTGAGCAGGAAATGGCCAATATTCAACAAATCATAATCCTATGGGGTACAATTGAGGAGATAAAACAGCAAGAGATAGCCACACTCCTCAATATAGAAGACAACCTAAAGCAGGAAGAAATTATATGGAAGAAAAAATCTTGGGTCCAATGGCTTCAAGAAGGGGAAACAACACTTCATTCTTCCATATATTTGTGATAAATCCCCAACAAAGAAATCATATCTCTAGCCTTAAAACCACCTCCACCCATAAAATAGAAAATCATGATGTTATAACTTAGGATAAATTGAACCATTTTCAATCTCTCCTATATGAACCCAGCCGTGATAGAAGGCCAACCATAAAAAAATCAACCAAAATATTACCAAAATTGTTACCAAGGAGCATAATGGTCTTTTACTCAAAGCTATAACAGTGCAAGAATTAGAAGCCATAGTTATGGATATGCCCAAAGGAAAATAATTGGGACCTAATAGACTTACTGTAGATTTTTATCAAACTTGATAGCCTATCATAGGTTAGGTTGTATGGAATATTGGTGAAGAATCCAAATGCTGATCCCTCCATTCCCTCAGCTTTAGAGACCACTTTTATTGTTGTCATCCAAAAATTCTCAAGAGCTAACTCATCCTCTAAATAGTGAGCCATATCCCTCTTGAATTTCATCTATAAAAGAATATACAAAGTCATCTTCAACACTCTCAAATCCATCCTCCCCTCATAGTAATTCTGCAAAGCAAACAAGTTATCTAGAAGGCAAACACATAATGGATAGTATCATCCTGGCACAAGAGCATATCCACTCTCTCAAAACCAACAAAAATAAGGGAAATCCCATAAAACTAAACATGTCTAAATCCTTTGACAAACTTAGCTGGCAATACATCTTTCATGTTCTCACAACCTTTGTCTTTGAAGAATGATGGGGTCACTAGATCCTTTTCCATATCACTAAAACCTTTTTCTCTATCCTAATCAATGGGTCTCCCTCACCCACCTTTGTCCTATCTAGAGGCATATGTCAAGGAGACCCCATCTCCCCTCATATCTTCCTTTTAATGGAAAAAGTCCTTGGGAAATCCATTACAACTACCCCTCCATAATGCTCACACAAAAGGCCTCCCCAAGGATCTACAGACCACTCATTCATAAAAAAAAAACTGTACGACACCTTACTCATGAGAATACCCACAATAAAAGAAGATTTAACTCTCAAGCACATCCTTAACACATTCTCTGACACCTCTGAACTATCTTTAAATCTATCTAAATCTCAATTTTTCTTCTTCAATACCTAATTAGCCATTCAAACTCATATCTCTTGGATTATATACTTTCAAAAGAGTTCCCTTCCTACCAAATACCTCAATGACCCCTATTGGAAACCCCCTCAAACATTTCATATGGGAAAACCTTATTCAAAAATTTGAACCCTGTCTCTCATGCTAGACCATTTGCCTCCTAAATCTAGTAGGCCATCTCAGCCTCCTCAAATATATAGTCCATTATGTTCCTATTTATCTCCTTTCTGGATTTGTTTCCCCCAAATATATCCTTAAAAAAAATTGAAACAGTCAACATAGCTTCATATGGGGAGGATCCAAAAAGGAAAAGAAATGGGCTCTAATTGCTTGGGACAAAATTTTTCAAGCAAAGCTTAAAGGAGGGTTATGGCTAAGAGATCCAGAAACCCTCAGCAAAGAACTTTGTGCCAAAACATGGTTTCAAGCCCCAAAATTGTCATTTTTAATTCACATTTTTACCCTATGCTTACTCATGGTTTTCATTGTTATTACTATCATTTTACAAAATTGTCGGGCTAGTATCTTAAACTTGGAGCATGATCAGGTAATTGTTCATTATTTAATCTTTTTCCTTTATTTCAATAATATATGCATCAAAATAGTTATTAATGATGGTTCTTATGTTGTTTTAGGTTTTCAAGAAGTTGTATAAAATCATGGTCAAATATACACATGCATCAACAATTATTTGCACCAAGTTTTGTTCCTACACCAATTTGGGGCTTCGATAGATTGGAACATTTTCGAGGAAAACCGAAGATGGTTTTTGTCCAAAATAATCTTCTAACATCTCCACATCAGTTAAAATGCACCCAAGTCACACGTGTGAGTCTCTAGAAGCACAATGACAAATAAGCCCCATAATTCACATAGTTTTCAACTTGCCAACTTTGACCTCGATCTTTGTGCCAATGAAAATGAATCTCAAAATTCAAAAAAACGAATTTTGTTCCTAGTATAGGAAATTGACTAAGCCTCAAATGGTTTTCCAAAATTTGTCACAGTTTGGGAGATCCAAAGGGATCTTTAGGGAAGATTTGTGATAAAATAATGTTAAACCCAAAATTGTACAAGTATGTAAACAATCAACGTGGGGAACGATTTTCGAGGAAATTAAGTTGTGTTAGAAAATTCAAAGAGAGGTATTTATTCAAAACATGTAAAACTAGTCTACCTCTAAATATTTTTACAAAATTCATCAGAGTTTGAGAGCTATGTTGGATTCTTTAAGGCCAATTTGTTAAAAATGCAGAATTTTCCAGAATTGAGAAATTGGGTTGTTAGAGCCAAAATTCACCTTGTAACCTTCAAAAAAATCCTAGGCATGGTCTGTGAGATGGGAGGATGTTATTTTAATTTCATATGGTTGGTTTGGATCTTGAACATATGGCTTGGGTTGTAAAAAACTGATTCAATTTTAACAAAAATTTCTAATATGAGGTTCTTATTTTTATTTCTTGTGCAACTTTTTTGTGATTGATCTTGTCTCTGTAATTTAGATTTCTTATACAGGGGATGATCTGGTTTGTTTGGGCCTACCAACTCATCTCATCACCTTTCTTATTTTTTTATTTATTGAATAGGTTATAGATCTAGAGTGTAGTGTGTATAGGAGACTGAACTTTGAATATGAAGCATAGATTTGAGAATTTAAGTCTTTATTGAGATTTTAAGTCTTCATTTCAAGAATTGAGAATTGATTTATTATTTTTTTAGAATTCAATTCTTATTTTTGAAAATTGGTTACATTTCTTTCTCTTGCAAAGTTTTCTTTAGGATCTTTGTTTTGGGACATTTTTTTGGTTTGAGAAAATAGAGTAGAGTAAATCCTTTTGTTATGCAAGTTTATACATTTTATTGCCACACCAGGATTTCCACATTTTACTTTTCAACGCACAAAGAATGAGATGTTGAAGCAGTGCAAGAATTAAAAGCATAAGAAAGTTGAGGTAGTTCAACAATACTTTAATATATATGTGGATTTCTTTAAGCTATCTTTTGGAATTATTGGAGTGAGGCTTGTGTTCTTTTCAAATCTCTTAATTATTTGTTTTGTTTGAAAGCTCAGTTTGCCAAGATTAGTGTAAGAATCAAATTAGGAGTTTATGCTTTGCTTTTCAAATTGATTCAATAGTTAGGGTTTTATATTTAAATGGTCAAAAGGTTGGGATTGTTTTCAATTGATTTATAATTAGGGTTGTTTCCAAATGTTGGTGATTTTCAGCGTTAATGTTTGCAGTAATCAAGGTTTTCACTTTTTAATGAATTTTTTTGATTGCATAATTGGAGTGGGTGATGATTATTGTTTGCAAGACAAATTAAGGTTTTGTTTTGCAGGTTTCTTAAGTCCTTCTCTGGCATTTCCAATGCTGCGTCTCAAAGTCCATGGACCCCATATTGACATAAAATGTTGGTCCATTAATATATCATATACTACACCCAACATTTTAGCGTCATTTCTAGGGAGACATGTAGTGGATTGATCTTGGTGACCTGTTGCATTTGATTTTCTTTTTCACTTAGTTTTTTTTGCAAGCTTTCATTTCTTTCCTGCACATTTTTCAAGTTTTTTTAATTTCTCGGGTGTTCTAAGAACCCCCCCACCCCCCTTATCTATTCATCCATGTGATGACAGAATATACCAATTGGCTTGTTGAGAACAGGAAAATGGTATTTTGAATAATATTCTAATGAGGAGTTTTGATGCTACTGTAGAGATATACAAATCGTCCAATGATGAATTCATAAGTGAAAATCTTAATACTTTTCTTGAACATAAAAATAATATTATCAACTCTTTGATTTCAAAGTTGGATGATTTGCAGGAAGAACATAAGAAGGATGAAGAACCACTGTTAAGTTTTTGCACCAACTGCAGAAAGAAACACTTCCTTAGAAAGTGTCCACTTAGTAGCCTGAATGTTTTCAGAATTTGTAAAGAGGCTCTTGCAACAAAAAATTGTCCACACTTCTAGGATTACTAAAGGTAATCAGGAAATGAAGTTAGGAATCAAATCGATTTCTAGGTATAAGTTAAACCCCATCATCATTTAATACTTGGAATAATGTTTATTATCCTAAGTAGGTTCCTCAATAGATTTATAATCGTGCAGTTCCATGGAAAACTTTCAATCCTCCTCCAATTGAATACCCAACCTCATGGCCACAGTGGCCCTCTTCTTCAATTCAGATTTCCCCATGGCCTCAATAATGGTATGGAGCCTCTTCCCTAGGGCAATATTTAATGCAAAATCAATTACTTGAACAACAAAAACAACCATAATTTCCACTTAATGCACCATCAAGTTATCATCATTCATGGTCCCAATTACCTGTGCAGCCTTACTTTTACCCTAACACTAATCCAATCCCTAGACGTAACCTTAGTCCACACCCTAATCCATACCCTAACCCTAATCCATATCCTAGCCCTTATCCTAATCCATATCCTCACCCTAATCCAAACCCTAAACCTAGCCCTTATCCAAACCCCATGCCTAACACTAGTCCATACCCTAATTCAAACCCTCAACCAAACCCTAGTCTAAACCATAGCCCAAATCCTGATTCGCGACAGTAGGTTTCACAACAATTTAAAACACTTATTCTTCCCATTAAGTCCCCTACTAAGCGTATGATATATCTTTGAGGTTGGGGTAAGGGTTGAGTTTGAAAACATCTCCTACCACTACAGAACATTCACCCCTGGAAGATCTAATTCAAGACCATTGGAGGAGAAATCTTTGATTGGAACATGTTATGAAATTATTGTTGAAGCTCATCTAGAGAAAAACCCTAGAATTTCCCTTAACCATTCTTGTTAATATGAAAGGAATACATTTGAGCCCGACCTTGAGGGATTTTTCTTTTGTATTTCACCAGATTCCTTATGCCTCAAAGAGAGTGATTATCAAGCTGTGGAAGACTTGCATGAGTTGGAGAATCGTGGATAAGTGGATCCCATTGAATCATGGTTCAAACAATCATCATCACACCTCATTCCCTAATCATTCGACAATTCTTGGTACGATATCAATTAGAGAAGTTGGTTTCTCGTACTCTGGTATGTGTTAAAGCTTACTTTTTGAACACGAGTGTGAATATATTTAGCATTTTGTTACCCACATGGCTACATTGGAAGTACTCCTACACTTGAAGTAAAGATTCCTCTCTAAATTTGAGTAGGGTAGTATAAGAGTAATGAATGAAAATGTCATTTGAAATAAAATCGTTACAACAACACTCTTGAAATTGCAATTCCTGAGGCGCAACTATTGAATTTGTTTTCATTATGCACTTTTGTGGTAAGACTTGTTAGAAGGAATTCACTCTTAATGCCTCATATTCTATAAATTTACTTTGATTGTTCGATGATATTATTCATTGGGTCAATTAGGGGGATTGTTATTGTTATGTTTAAAACTTTCCATTCATAATCTTAAAAATTTATTTTGGCCTATTCATTCGAACAGACTGTCATCCAAGAAACCTTTTCAAGTTTCTCTTTGAAGTTATTGATGAAAATCCTCCTATGCTGGACCACGCATATAAAAATGTAATGAGATCTAATTAGAACCATAACATGATTAACTCGAGAAATATTTTGGTCATTATCTGAGATGCCTTCTTTAAAATGAGTCTTTAGGGTTGAAGAATCGAGCAGTTTTTAATTCTTGGAACTGTGGTAAAATTCCACTTTGAACAGCTAAAATGACTGAGATAATGATTTCATTGGAATCCTCTTTTTGCGAGGACCAAAATCAACCTAAAGATCACCAAATTTTGTCAAGCAGAGGTTGAGTTATGAATTATTTTATTCATACATGTATTATGGAATGGATCGACCCTAACCACATGAGTAATTTCTTGGGTCAGTATTAACCCCAAGTGAACCCTTAGGAAAGCCTATAAACATAAGAGACCTCAAGATCCTTTGGATACATCTTCTCTTCTCTTTTGTCTTGGTTCGCATAGGTTCAATGGAAGGAGCTCGCACAAGGGTTTGAAATCACAGGCGAAAGGTTCGCTCAGGGTTAGGTTGTTCTGTATCTCAGATTTTGGCATAGAAGAGGGCATTTAGGTCCCTGAATGCTAGCACATAAGCCTATGAGAGAGCACATATACCCTTGGATGTGGGCATAGAGGCTTATTGGAGTGACTATGGCTTTAGAGGAATATGTGGAGTTATCGGTCCTCTGCCACTTGCACGGAGTAGTCTTGAGAGCGACCTGGATGTCCTGGATGCATGCACAGTAGCTTCAAGTGAGTGACCAAAGGTTTTAGGTGTGTTTCACTAGGTTGTGGGAACAGATTCTTCCAGAGAGAAACTGAGCAGTCACAGTCACCCTCACATAGTATCCGAGAGAGCGACTAGGGAGTTTCGGTCCCACACAGAGAGTTCTGATGAAAGAAACTAGAGTTCAGATCTAGGTTTTTTTACATCTTGGCTTCAGTTGACTTTAGTGATATGGTAGATCTAGGTTTCTCTTTGATGTTATACAGATCTATAGATTTTTAGATCTGATTTGTTAGTACTTACTACAAACATATGTATTGGGCTCATTGACAGTGACAACAGTGTTCAACACTTTGGCAACAGTATACAATAGTTGACATCAGTTTGTGACATCACATTACGCCCATTAGTATGAGGGTTTTGATTCCTAGCATGATTATATTTGTTTCATAGATATCATTATTTTTTGCTGCATAGATAAATTTATGGATCATTGTACTTTCTTTTGTTGCATCATTTGATGATGATCTAAGAAGAAGAATATTTGTAAGGGTTTTCCCCATAGTGGGTTTTGCCCTGGTCTTGGACCAATCCTAGTGTCTATTTATGTGTGCATGCTTTCTTCAACTATTCCTTTTATGTTCCACTGCATTGATGATGATGGTGATGTTGTTTCTTTCTATGTAATTGCATATGATGTTTTATAATGGTGTAGATCTGAATAATGTAATGATGATATTGGGTGAACTTAATGTATTAATGATGAAATGCAATTATCAAAGCAAAAAAAAATGTTGCCCTATGAAAAGTTAACACCAGTAAATATTAGTCATTAAAAATTTTTCATGCCATCCCATGCTCTTAAGGATCATATTTTCCTCCCCACCTATTAAGTAATCTATCTGAGGTTAATTATAATTAGAGTTTTTTTAACATAAAGAGATTAATTAAGGGATAGAATGTCTCATTACGAGCTGAACTATAATTATCATGGGTCATAATGAGAATGACATTACTGCTACTGGTCACCAAACCAGGGTAATGGATTTCAGTTGAAAAGATGGAAGACAAGAGGTCTCATCATGAGTTGACTTGTTCATTCTTTTCATATCTCATGAATGGCACTGCCATTAGCTGGTTACCAAGCCAGGAAATCAACCTTTAGTTAATTCCTAAATCAATGTAAATGCTTTTAAATGACTTTGAATATATATCTAATAGGTAGGACACAGGAATTTCGTGGGTAAAAGGCATCCTTGTTGAGGCTATAGACACTTGCTAGTAGTAGGGCCATGCCTGTGGTATTAAAGTTAATTTTACACTATGATTTACTTGGTTGATTTTGTCTTTCCCTGAACTCATTATCATATCTCTACAAGAACGAATTTAATATCCTTCTAGTGTTGTTCTTTAGAGTTCTATCTTTTTTAATAATTTGGTTTCTATGGATGTGGGACCCTTAATGTAGGTGATTCACTTAGACTGAATAAGAGGAGCTTGAGATATATTCTTGGATAATAGTAAGATGGTCACTCTGGGAAGGTATCATTTTGTTATCCTTATTTTTCCATATTTCCATCCCTATTTAACGCCATGGCTTTCAAATTATGTAACTTTTATTTGTAATGATGATATTGAGGTGAAAAAATTCTGACTAAGGCTATTCTTGAGATTCTTATGGAAATTTTGATGGTTGGCTATTTCATGTGGACACTATTCTTGCAGTCACAACATTGTTAGCATTCCTATGGTAATTGTGGCATTAGTTAGGAAATAATGAAGGTCATTCTTGACATCACTAAATCTATGGTCACAGGTCTTTCTTATCTTACTGATGCAAAGGGAGTCGATATCATATGGCACTTACCTACATGCTCTTACTAAATTATCCTATAGTTTAACTCAATGAAAAATTACTCCAATAGATAAATCCTAGCCCTAGAGTCTTGTTGATGGCATTGGACCCGCCAAAATGTCAGGGGATCTCCCCGATAAGAAGTCCCAACTAGACCTCAAACCATTTGGTGTAGGAGTCCTAGCATTAGGGTAGTATGGTATCGCCTTGACTGCAGTTGCATGAAAAGGAGAGTAAGATGTCCCCGTTGCTAGCAAGAGTGTGACATGCACATCAAGTCAAGGAAGGTGCATGAATGGGTCTAACACATGCAATGGGGGTATGAGTGCGCACCTTGGAAACCTGTGACAACACGCAACTGGAAAGGGAACACACGAGAGAGATACATCACAAGCTGGAAAAAAGGTTAGCCAATGATCCAAAGTGATGGTTAAATCAACAACACATCTCGATAAGATCCATACAAACATATATAGAAAATTCCATACATACATGCGTAAAGAACAAATACATATATCATTAGAGTAACCAAGATAGCTGAAATACATTAACAACATACGCATGAAATGTGATGGCTTTGTTATATTAAGAAAGTGAAAGCTCCAATCATACATACAACTATGACCAACCACTAGTCCCAACAACAGAACATTATAGTCCCTGCTGCTTGCTCCTCCAAAGAGATATACTAGCTCTGCACTCTGGAGAAGCCAAGGCTCATTACAATAGACTCTAATCTTTCTCTAAGTTACACCTATAGGAAGCTTGTCTCCCAAAATCCTGTACAATGAGTTATCAGGTTCTATAAATAACAAAGGGTGGGGTGACCCTTGACATTCCCCTTTGTGACTCTTCACCTACCCTCATGACTCTTCAACTACTACATGACTATTACACTCTACTATATACACTTGGTCTTTCACCAAATTTATAAGATGTTACATTATAATCTACACATGTACCCATGTGAGACAAAATAGTCTTGAGAAATCCATGCAAGACACTACTAAGACTCAGAAAGTTGTGGGAAGACCAACTCTTCGACATCCTCGTGATGATCAACGATGGAAAACTGATTCCAAGCTTGGTATTCCGTGATCATGTCTATGTGCTTAATGATGACATCCTGCTGAAAGGGAACTCTCACCTCCGTTGCATCCATGTACACTGATTTGGCACCTCTGTCCAACTCGTCTGATAACATGCACATCATAGTCTTGAGTGTAGCTGGACCAACAACATACTAATGCATAGTGTTTGCGTTGATATCCAAGTCTACGTTGGTGGCTACGTGCATCAAATCATCAAATTACATGTCTAGCTCTAGTCAGACTTGGTTCTTTGAATTCGCCTCGGTGAGTGTGCCGATAGATGGGATCACGTGCGTGCGCATAATGACATCCATGCTTCTAAACACTCGTGCATGTGAAGCCTGAAAACTGGTGATGAACTACAGGAGTTCCTAATAGTTCTGGATCTGACTCCAAATGCATGCCTTCAACTCTACCACCTTTGGCTTCATCATCTTTGGAAAATGCAATGGGGCTCCTTTGTACCTCATTCTCCATTTTTGCATGTGATCGACAATAGTGTGAAAATTTGACAAGATGTGTGCTCTCCTAGTATAGCGTTGCTGCCAACTGTTGAGATGGACAATTGAAATGCATAGTGTCGAATCTGGAATACAACATCCACATGACTATATCGAGGGACAATACTTCATCCAGTGTCACTCTCTTCAACTCTGCTCTAGTGGATGATGTCGCTCCTCCCTTCCTGGCCACTTGTAATGCCTTAGCCATGCACTCATTCTCTGCTATCAAGAATCAAACACTCGAGCTGATAGCTTTGGCATATGCTCTCATAGCATTAGCCAACACTATTGGATGCTTGTGCACACTGAATACAATAACTCATTATTCAAACTGTGCAGGAGATATCTGAACATCTGGAGTGGGCACTCTACATGACTTCATAACTCTGTGTTGTGACTCATCGAAAGATATGTTTTGCATCTCCCCCTCCAGATTTTCTTCAAGGATTTATGTGTCTCCTTAATCGCTTGGGATTTGCTTTACTTCCAGATCTGGTGAAGCTGGTGGGGTGACCTCTTGGATTTGAGGCATGAGGTCAATATCCTAATCTGACTCTAGTTACACCGTATTTGTATCCATCTATTCTAGAATATGTTCAATATCTTGAGCTAAGTCCTACTCCTGCGACTGCTCCCCTGATCCAGGTGGATCTCTATACACTAGTGGCATGGAAAAGGCTCAAAATTCAAAGTGGCAGAAAGACAATTAACTTGACATCAGATCAAAGTACTTGTTGCACTGATTCCAATAGTGAAAACAACACTCCAATCTGAGTCTGGATGAGGAAGATAGAGGCAGTCAAAGTTGGGTTGACTTTTGCTGACTGGGCAAGATTAATGAGGACACAAATTGGACTTTTCTGGAAGATGGAATCCAGCCAACTCCGGCCAGATTCCAGGCGAAATTTTCGCCTGGTTAAAATGACTTCTTCGGCCAAAAATCTGAATTTTCAGAAAGGGCATATTGTTTTAATAACAAAAATTTGTTTCAAAAAAGGGGGTGGCAGGCCACCAACCCTGCCACCCCAACCAATATCATAATTTATTTATGGAGGGGTGGGCCACGACCCCTGGCCCCTCCCCCAATTACATGAGACCATTATACGCAGTGCAAAGGTTTGGCTGGGCCAGCCCTTGGGGCACGGACCCAACCCATTTAAAACAAACTACATGCATTAAAGGTGGGCCGACCCTTGGGGCGTAGACCCAACCTTCTATCCACCGCCAATTAAAACAATATACTAGCCATAAGGAGAGGGGATAGATGAGGTGGGAAAGCCACCCAAGGCGGGTCTAGCCCAACCCCCCTTCCCCATTTAACAAGTTTAGTTATGTAAAAAAGGGAGGGGGCAAGGTTTGACCGCCTGACCTCCTCTGTAACAAACAAATCTTAAACCAACTCAGCCCAACAGATTTCTTGTGAAGTCTGCCACCATTTTGTTATTTAAATTTAGTTTATCAGTGCGCCTAGGTGGAGGGAAGAGTGCACGTAGTTTGAGGCAGATTTTTGCAGGAGGACTAGATTTTCACTTTGTCAGATTTTAACAAATTTTATATGGTTTCAGCATTTCTCGACGCTATGAACGCAATGGTGCTATCCGTTCCTCCATCAGAGTTCTACATTTTTCAGCCATTTTTCAGTATGGAGGTATAAAACTCCTTTTTGTAACTGATGCTTATACTCTTCTTTCTCATGCCACTTAATGAATGAAGGCCTCCCCATTGATTGAGCAGGGCTCGGAGATGTAATCCAAGTCGGAAAAACTCCATTATCAAGTTTTGTTGTCTTCTTTCATGCTTTATGTGTTTCTCCTCTTCCCTCATGTGCACATTAAATTTCTATGTTTAAGCTATAATTTATGCATGTAATTCTTTAACACATCTATAAGCAAAAGATCTTGGATCATCACCCTATCTGCTCTGTGCCAGCTTCTGGGATGAGTCTATAACCTGTATGGGCATAGTTTCATAAATTTGTGCATGTTGTGCCTCCTGTTGCGTCCATCCCTGCTGCGCTTCCTCCATCCTTTGTTTCTCTCTTTTCCTTTTTGCAATCCTCTTATCGCGTTGTCGCCTCTTAACCTCAATCTCCAAAGATTATTTCATCACAAGTGGATCTGCTTTGAACTTGTGGCTTTGTTCTGCCTCTACACTGTCAAAAACCTTTCTCTTGCCTTTGTCATGCGCAGGTACATTACCCTCTATTGTTGATGATGATGGTGCTCTCTGAGCTGCTGCTTCCCTATGCTTTGCTAACCATTCTACAACTATGCCGACCAATTCGTTGAGCTTAGAGGATTGATAAAAATATCTCCATGGGTCTTCTTGAGGCCAATGACATGCCCCATGGATCCAAGCAAACCACACTCTCACACAATGGTCCTTCACCAAGCAATGTGGGTCATACAAATTGAAACTTCTGGTACCAAAGGTGAATATTTTGAACTCCTCCATCTCCGCCTCAGCATGCTTGAGATTCCATATCTTGTACAACCCGATCCGTAAAGGAAGAATGGGCGAAGGTGCCTTCTTCTTTCTGTACAGTCTCACTGACAACCCTGTCAAGATGTGATATGACACTTCTTAAATGACTAGCTTGTCCATGGAAAATTTCGGTAAAACATCCAGAGCCTTCTTCATGTTGTACATCCATAGGAAGGTGCCAAGGGGTGGGGCATACCAATCTGCTATGTCAATCAATGCCTCCATCGCTTCTTGCGACATGCAAGGTCGATCCTACTCAAATATCATTTTGTACATAAGGGTGAAAAAGTGGTCTGACAACTATGTGATAACTCTGCAGAAGCTTCATTCGGAGAACAATCTGCAATAAGTGTGCATAGAGGTTTCTGAAGGTGTCCATGCCCAACTAAAGCCTGGGAACTACTGACAGGCACACACTGCATCTATTATGTAAGAGGACATGTATATATATGCTTGGTGACCTTTGGGCAGATTTCAAGCTTTTGTCACCTGTTCCTTCAACTTTAGAGCCAACATGTTAGACCAGTTGCAATGTCTTCCTTCACTGGCCAGTTGGTCCAATGCGATCACCCAGCTCTGCAGGAAGGTTTCTGTGCTCTCTTGGCCATATAAGCAACATGCAAAGATGACAAAGTACCGATATGCCTTCCGCATTATCTTTGTCTTGTCAACCTAGTTGGGTGTTATCCTGAACTTGGCTGGATCTTTCACCCATCTCTTCAAGATAGCTCTTGAGTTTGCACTGCGGTTGGGTTTACTGAAGGGTTTCTCCATTGTGATCACTGGCTGTGGCAAGTGATACATATCTTGGAATTACATCACCCTGAAGGTAGCAAGCTCTATCCTACTGACACTTCTCAACATCATCCTCTCAAGATCGGTGTGCGAGATAATCCAATGGATCATGTCTGTGCATGGAAACACAGGATACCTGCATGCAATGCAATACAAGAAAAACTTGTGAGTGTTGCCATAAACCCTATGGTCTTCTAGATTTTCCTCAAATTTGCCTGAGAATATATCATTTATGTCTTGCCATTTCATCTTGATTTCCTTGTCTATGAACAAATTGGTGTCTTCGTAGATAGGCAAGCTCAGAAACACTTGTTCAACTGCATCTCTAGTTTTACTTTCGACGGTGTCCTTTGACCCTCCTCTCTTGGAGGCCATTGAACCTGAACTTCTGAGAGATGGACAAAAACCTATAATACCTGGAGAGATAGCAACATTGATGGAAAGAAATATGTCATTTTAACACCAAAACAACTTTGAGGACTAACATGCAACATACCTGGGTGACTGACTGGAAAGATTGCACAATCTTCACCACGAGGCTGGGAGACTGACTTCCAAAACTGCACAATGTACAATCTATGCTATAAGGAGGCTGACTGACTACTGAATGCCTAGTCCAGCCTAGCCCGCTGAGGACTAAAACTGTGCAATGTGTAGTTTCAATCAACAATGACATATAAACCACCAATCTGCATTGTGAGATTTCTGGGGCCAACAAGGCACTGCCTCCCAGAATTGTGCAATGAAAGCCTGGAGGTTAGTGTTGGCTAGATTTGGACATTTTCTAGGAGGAAGGTAGAGCCTCCACTCTCAAGAATGGGCATTGTTGTTTGGGCAAGGCAAGGTTTGGGCCAAGGCAACCCAAACCCGCCGACGAGCGACTAGAAACATGAAAAGGTTTGAATGCATGGTGAGACTGAGTGTAAGCAAGAGTGAATGATCATGCATGCAAACAGCTAGTACAAGATTCAGAAAGCGGGAAAACAAGCATGTGTGTGTAGCGGGTTGCCGCAATGACGACCATCAGTGAAAAAATTGTGTCATGCATGCGACAACAGTGAGATGTAATGAAAACTTAAAACATTGCTTCTACAAGATAACATGCATTAAAATGACAGTAGGCGTTCAAAAAGACCAATAAAACAACATTCACACAAAGAAAAATAAAAAAAGTGATACAAAAGAAGTAAATGACATGAAAAGAAAGCTTACCCAGAAAAAGTTGAGTTGAATGTGCCGAAGACTCCTAGATGCGGTGTGGGATGTTAGAGCTCCAAGATCAATGTGAGGAATGATCTTTGCAACATTGAATAAATACGTTTGATAAGGATGATGCTTATGACATGCATGCCACAAATTTAGGAAAAATAAACACTTATAGGGAAGTTTCTAAATGATCTTTGCATGTAACCTCCAGCTGCTAAAAATAGATCCCTAAAATCTAGGGATGATTTTTTTATTTTTGATTTTTAATTTTTTCAGGGAAAGCAACCCATGCATGAAAATCAGGATTGCTCAGTCTTGGAGGGAACCAGTCAACCTAAAAGCACATGCAACAGTCTGCAAGCCCGGGGATGAGATTTGCATAGTTTCTGGGTTGAGCAATATTGGCTATCCCTCATGCATTGCACAATTTTTGGACTAAAGCCCTCGCTGTCAGTCAGAATTATGCAATTTCTAAGCTAAAGCCCAATGCTGGCTTGGATTGCACAATTTCTGGAGGGAAGGCTGCCTGGATGGATTGCACTTTTCTGGAGCCCAACAGGATTGCGCAATTTCTTGAGGGAAGGATGGTTCCCCTCCAGAATTGCGCAATTTCCTGAGTGAGCATCTCAGCCAGAAAATTGCCTGAGTTCGGAATGAAAACCTGTGGTGGGAGACAAACAAGTTGACATGCATAGGCTGGGAGGCCACTGAAACTCAGTTGAAGCCTATGTACTTGCACAATGCAAGACATGTTGCTAAGGATGGCTGGTAGGAAGACTCCAAAACAAAGCTAAGGAAAAAATTTTGAGGGTGGTTGTAGCCGCTACAACAAGTCTTAATTAACTTTGGTCCCTATTAGAGGTATTTTTTGTATGACATGCAAGATGATTGGCATGGGGGTATGTTAGGCCCGAGAATTGTCGCTTTTAATTCACATTTTTACCCTATGCTTACTCATGGTTTTCATTGTTATTACTATCATTTTACACAATTGTTGGACCAGTATCTTAAACTTGGAGCATGATTAGGTGATTTTTCATTGTTTAACCTATTTCCTTTATGTCGATAAGATCTGGATCAAAATGGTTATTAATGACGGTGATTTGTTGTTTTAGGTTTTCACGAAGGCGTATGAAATTACAATCAAAGATACACATGAATCAACAATTAATTGCACCAAGTTATGTTGTTGCACCAACATTCCTACACTAGCATGCCTGCACAAATTTGAGGCTTTGATAGATTGGAACACTTTCAAGGAAAAGAAAAGATAATTTTTGTCAAAAATTATGTTCTAACACCTCCACATGTGAGTTTCTAGAAGAAGATTGACAAATCAACCCCAAAATTTGTACAGTTTTCAAACTTCCAACTTTGACCTCGATATCCATGCAAATGAAAGTGAATTTAGAAATTCCAAAACAAAAATTTTGTTCCCAGTATAGGAAGTTTACTAATACTCAAACGTTTTTCCAAAATTCATCACGGTTTGGGATATCCGAAGGGATCTTTAAGGCAGATTTGTAAAAAAATCATGTTAAACCCAGAATTGTAAAAGTATCTAAACAGTTAACTTGGGGCACAATTTCTGAGGAAATTAAGTTGAGTTAGAAATTCCAAGAGAGGTATTTGTTGAAAACATGGAAAATTAGGATCCCTCTGATTTTTTTTTCCAAAATTCATCAGGGTTTGAGAGTTACATGGGATTCTTTAAGGCCAATTTGTTAAAAATGCAGAATTTTCCAAAATTTAGAAATTGGGTTGTTAGAGACAAAATTCACCTTGTAACCCTCATAAAATTCCTATCAATGGTCTATGAGAGAGGATGATATTATTTTAATTTCATAGCATTGGTTTGGAGCTTGAGAATATGGCTTGGTATGTAAAACACTGATTCAATTTTAACAAAAAATTATCATGCCAGGTTCTTCTTTTTATTTCTTGCGTGATTTTCTTTTGATTGATATTGTCTCTGTAATTTAGATTTCTTATACAAGGGCTGAGTTGGTTGGTGTGGGCCCACCAACTCATCTCATCACCCTTCTTCATTTTTTATTTGTTGAATAGGTTATATATCTAGAGTGTAGTGTGTTATTTGTGTGATGCTCTGCATCAAAAGTTTATGAATGATAATGCATGGATTATCTTTGTTTGTGAAACCTACAGATCTCTATGCTAGAGCGCAAAATTATACTTGTTGTAATGATTTGTGAATTTTCTTCTTGGGCTCACCTAATTGTATTACTCTAAATATTGTGGTATGAACTACAAATATTTGAGTTAGAACCATTCCATTAAGAAAATATAAACATTGAATATTGATTTGCAATTTATCCACGGGAATGTAACCAATAATTTGTTCTCATTTCCATAATTTTGAGTTCATGGAATTAGAAGCGTGTATATAAGTTTGAAAAATCATTTATGTGGCTTTCATAATAATTGAAAACAGGGGATTGACGATATTAAATATGAAGTAGAAGTCGATATCTCTTTCCAATAAGCCATGAACTGTTACAAATAAAATTGTACAAAAGAATTTGGATCTAATTTTGAGATTCATACTTTTTTAGTCCACAAGGTTCGATTTTTATAGGAGATTGGGCTTCAAATCTGAAGCACACATTTGAGATTTTAAGTCTTTGTTGGATACACTTGTAGCTTTATTTCAAGAATTGAGAATTGATTTATTATTTTTTTAGAATTCAATTCTTATTTTCGAAGATTGGTTGCATTTCTTTCTCTCGCAAATATTTCTTTAGGATATTTTGTTTGGGACCTTTTTTGGTTTGAGAAAATGGAGTAGAGTAAATTCCTTTGTTATGCAAGTTTATAAATTTGATTTCCACGTTAGGATTGCCATTTTACTTTTCAATGCACAAAGAATGAGAGATTGAAGCAGTGTAGGAATTAAATGGATAAGAGAGTTGAGGTAGTGCAATAATATTTTAATATCTACGTGGATTTCTTTAAGCTCTATTTTTTAATTATTGGAGTGAGACTTGTGTTATTTTCAAATATATTAATCATTTGTTTGGTTTGAAAGCTCAGTTTTCCAATATTAGTGCAAGAATCAAATCAGGAGTTTATGCATTGGTTTTCAAATTGATTCAATAGTTAGGGTTTTCTCTTTAAATGGTCAAAACATTGGGCTTGTTTTCAATTTATCTTGTTTCCAAATGTTGGTGATTTGCAAGGTTAATGTTTGCAATAATTAGGGTTTTCAATTTTAATGAATTCTTTCAGGATTGGAGTGGGTATTTATTGTTCTTTGCAGGACAGATTAACATTTTGTTTTGCAGATTGTTCAGGTCCTTCTATGGCATTTCCAGTGTTGCATCTTGAAGTCCACAAACCTCATATTGACATTAAATGTTGGTCCATTAATATACCCTATACCACACCCAACACATGGTGGATGGATTAAAAATCTAGATGCCATATGGAGAAAAATGTGGTGATTCAAATACACCCCTAACCTGCAAGAATCACAAATCATCAAATTGATAGACAACATAAAAGGATCACACATATGGAATGTTGTCAAGGAACAAAAAATCTCATCACAAAGAATTTATTTGGGAGATTAGAAACAATCAAAATGCACAATTTTGGATAGATTCTTGGCATCAATGGCCAAAACAATCACAATAATCTCAACTCCACTCCATTAAAAGTTCTCTTCTAGTCCAAGAGCTCAATAATGGTTCTCTTCTTCCTATACTACCTCTTAATGGATAAAATGGATAGATTGGACTAGTAGAACATAATTAATAAACATCATAGAAAGAATTTCATTTCAAAAATCTCTTGTTGATCAACAAATTTCACTCCAAGAAGGAGAGGACATCCTTCACTAGGGTTATTGACCAGAGGGAAACTTCAACATATCATAAGCATGCATCCTCCTCTCCACTCCTATTATAGATGCAAACTGCACCAATGGAAGAAATTATGGCATCTAAGATACTAACCCAAAATCACCCTCTTCATATGGCTTCCACTCTGGAACAAAACTCCCACTGGGAATAAACTTTGAAATCGAGGCTTTCTTGGACCTTTGATCGGCTTCCTATACCTCTCTCATGTTGAACCTTGCAACCATCTCTTCAATGAATGTAACTATACCTCCGACTTATGGGACAATTAGACCATCCTGTTCTACCTCTTTGAACACAATCATTCCAACATTTCCTCCACTCTCCTATCATGGAAAACCTCCCCCTTTTCCAACCCCATCATCAATAAATCATGGAACCTGATCCCTGGGTTTCTTCTATGGAACAATTGGAAATAACACAACTGCAGAATCTTCAAAAATAGTTCTATCACCTCCTTTAGTGTATGGTAGCTTATTCTTAACAACATTTGAGGATCAATTCTATCACTCCCATGGAATTAAAAGGGATGGGAGTACAACATTATTGAATAGATCATCCTCTTCTCCCTAGGGATCTCCTCTCATCTAATATTTTTAGCCCCCAAGTCTCCCCCCTCCTTCCTTTTATCCCTTCCTCCTGGTTCCCCCCACCTCCCTAGACATCACCAAACTCAATTTTGATGGAGCATCCAAAGGAAATCAAAGACTTGCAAGTTATGTTGGAGTCTTATGCAACTCAAATGGTCACATCATTAATATTTATTCAGGAGAAATAGGCCACAATACAAACAATATAGCAGAAATGTGGGTTCTCGAGTAAGGCCTCCTTATAACCATCTGTAATCGTTATGTGAAACCCATCATAGAGGGTGACTCAAAATAATTATAAACATATTTTGAATAATTTAGATTGGAACAACTTCACCCAAAGAAACCAACAATTAGAGGCTGGAAGCTCAATTCATAACAAAAACTAAAACTTTGACTCAGATCCCAGCTCCTTAGTTATCCCATGTTTGGCGAGAAGAAAATAAATAAGTAGACTAGATATCTGATTCGGATTTAAACAGGAACGCAACAAATTACAGATATAACCATAAACACAGAGATGCAATGGAAATAATACCTCATTTCATTAATGTAAAATACTGAAATATGCTTACAGACAGAAATGGAAATAAACCAACTAGGGCAATGGTATCTTATCTCTAAGAAGAGATGTGGTGGCTACATGCCTCTGAACTATGTTACAATGAGCCTCAAAGACCTATTTATTGTTGAGAAACAAGGGAAAACCCTAAACATCCAAAAATCTAACCCTAGAAGATGAAACGCCAAACTGTGGGCCTCGTTTGGGTAAATTGGTACATTAACTTCCCGGGGTCGTAACTTTGGCATATGATCTTCTTTTGATGCGTACAATATCTCGTTAGAAAGAGATATTTGATAACTACAACTTTGGGAAGAGCAAAATTGGTCCATGAACCCAAGTTGCTCCCAATTTTCCCAAAAAACATCGTTTAGGGCCTCAAAACGGCTCCGAAAGTTCAAGACCCGAAAAACTGCTAAAAATAGTAAATTGTGCTACAATTAAGGAAACTGAAAAGATGAAAGAAACAATGGTGGGGATCCAAGTGGACTTGGTGGGTGGCCACCAATATCCACCTGGATCATTCCTCCCCCCTCAGGAAGCAATGGTTCCCATTGCATTGAGTTCCTCCATGAGATGAGGAAACTTCTGTTGGACTTGGTCCCTGGTGAGCCACTTGCTCTGGTGAAGGAGTTGGCCTACTTTGACAACTCGATATAGTTAGATATTCTGCTGGCGAGTGTGCTTGATCTGTGTGTCCATGATCTAATCAGTTGCAGCTTGTTCCATGCAATCTGGATTTAACTCTATGGGTGTGAGCTTTTCTGCAATGTTGAATGTGTCCAGTAATGGTGGAAAGTATGGCTGAAGGCGGTCCACATTGAACAATGGGTGTAGGCTAAGGAATGGGGGAATGCTGAGCTTAAATGCATTATCTCCCACAACCTTGGTAATGGTGTAAGGACAATATTGGAGTGGTCTGAGTTTCCAATAGGCTTTGGTAAGGTTCCTTTTGCAAATGCAACCAGACTTTTTTGCCCACCTGAAACTTGTGTGGCACCCAATGTTGATCATGTCGCTGCTTGTACTTGGCATTTGATTTCTCCAGAATTTCATGGACCTGCTAATGAATATGTTGGATGTGCTCAATGAAGCTATTTGCCTTATCTGTTTTGGACTGGACATAAGCTGAATCTGCATGAGTAGCTGCAAATTCCATGGCCACATCAATGGGACATAGTGGTTGGAAGCCCAAGCCCACCTGAAAAGGGTTGTGGCCAATTGAGCTATGATGAGCTCGATTGTAGCTGTGTTGAACATAGGGGAGGCTCTCATCCCATGTGCGTGGATGCTTGAAGTTGTACATGAGAAAAATGTGTACAATCATCCTGTTGACAGCTTCTGTCTGGTCATCAGTTTGAGGATGGAAGGTTGTGGACTTAGTGAATTTGGTGTCCAACATCGACCAGAGACTGGACCAAAATGTACTGAGGAACCCACTATCCTGATCTGAGATGATAGACTGTGGGATCCCAAAGTGTACCCACACTTGTTCAAAGAAGAGTTTAGCAGTGGCTTCTGCTATGATATTTTTCTTGCAGGTCACCATAATGGCCATCTTCGAGAACCTGTCGATGACCGCAAAAGCATAGTTGTTTCCATGCTTAGTGGAAGGAAGGCCTAACATGTAATCCATGGATATGGATTCCCAAGGTTGACTAGGGGTAGGCAGCAGGGTATAGAGGCCTTGCTTCTTGATGGCCGGTTTGGAAATGGCGCAGACAGTGCATGATCTGATGTACTTCCCAACATCTTGTTGAAGATTTGGCGGATAGAAATACTTCTACAATACTGGCACTATTTTCTCGACCCCGAAATGCCCAGTAGCCTGACTGTAGTGTGCTTCCAAAATCATAATGGCACGCTCACTTGAAGGAACAAAAAGGTGACCCAGGTGGCATAACAGGGCATCTTGGAGGTGAAAATGTGGAACATGCCGACCCTCCAAGAGTGTTTGGTAAGTGTGGCCGAATTCTGGGTTGCTTTTGTAGAGAAGCGGCCAATTAGAATTCTCATGCCCACAAGAGTTGAGCACGGTGGTTAACGTCATGATCGGTAGTCGATTGAGGCAATCTGCAACATTATTGGTGCTGCCCTTATTGTACTTGATATTCAAATGGAACTGTTGCAATTATGTGGACCACTTTTGATGGCAATCATTCTGCAATTTCCCTTGGGTCTGTATGAACTGGAGGGGTTCATGGTCTGTGTGGATGACCATTTCCTTCCCCAAAATGTAATGTTTCCATTGTTGGCAGACCTACACAAAGGAATACATCTCTTTGTCATAAGTGGGATACTTCTGGACTGTGTATGAAAGTGTTTCACTGTGATATGCCACTGGATGCTCGTGTTGAGTAAGGAATGCCCCAATAACATAGTTGGAGGCATCTGTCTCAACTTCAAATGGTTGTTGCAAGTCTGGCAATGCGAGCACTAGTGCCAAGCAGAGGAAATCTTTCAACTCTATGAATGCCTTCTGTTGAGATACATACCAAAAGAATGCTGCTTTCGCTCCTCCCTTGGTGACTTGACTCAAGGGCCAAGTGATATGAGAAAATCCCAACATGAACCTACGATAGAAGTTGGCAAGACCTAGAAAGTTGCGGAGCTCTGTTAGAGTGGTTGGAGAGGGCCAATCCCGAATGACTTGGATCTTCGCTAGATCCACATGCACCCCTTGTTCATCAATAATGTATCCCAGATTCTGAACCTGGGTCATGCCAAAAGTGCATTTCTCCAAATTGGCACATAACTTGTGTTGCCGCAGTGTTTGGAGAACCTGTCGGATGTGGTGGAGGTGCTCTTCCCAGCTTTGGTTGAAGATCATGATGTCATCCAAGTATACCACTACAAATGAGTTGGTGAATGGCCACAATATCTCATCCATTAGCCTCATGAAGGTTGCAGGTGCATTCGTCAATCCGAAAGGCATAACCAACCATTCGAAAAGGCCCTCCTTGGCTTTGAAGGCAGTCTTCCACACATCGGAGGGTTCGATTGGTACCTGGTGATATCCTGACTTCAAATCGATCTTGCTGAAATATTCCCCCCCTCAGTTGGTCCAGGAGGTCATCTATCTATGGGATCAGGTACCTATTACGAACAGTGATCTTCTTCAGCGCCCGATATTCAATATAGAGTCTCCAAGTCCCATCCTTCTTCTGTACCAACATGATCGGGCTCCCACAGGGCGATGGACTCGGACGAATGTGGCTTTTCTGCAACAGCTCCTAAATCTACCTCCTGATTTCATCGTTCTTCAGAACGGAGCGCCGGCAGATTGGTCCATTGGGTAGCAGTGCACCTGTGGTCAGATCGATGGAGTGCTTGACCTAACAGTGTAGAGGAACCCTTGTGGGGAGGGTGAAGATGTCCTCGTACTCCTCCACGACCTTGTCCATCTGTAGTTGTCGTGTGGAGGGGCCCTGTCTGGAGGTCGTGGCCACCATCTTCTTCTTTCCTTAAGGGCGTATCATCAGGAAAACAAATTTCCTGATTTTGGAAATGATCTTACTGCATTGTTTTGCAGTAACCAAAGAGATGTTGGTAGGTGGTGCTACCTTCAGTATCCTATACAACTTATTTACGAAAGTAATAATAACAACACAGGGCCTTGATTCATACACAACATGTCGCTTCCATTAGTATGGTTGTCCTAATAGTACATCACAAACTTCAAGGGGAGCAATGTCACATAATACCTCATCTATGAAGGGCTTGATGTTGTATGGAAGGCGACACTGCTGGCTCACACAAAGATCCCATCCTTGGTGAAGCCAACCGATGGTGTACGGTTGTGGATGTACTGTGGTCGGTAAGCCCAGCCGCTTCACGCCCTTTGCCGAAATGAGGTTCTTTTGGATCCCTTTACCCACATATAGGAATGGAAGAGATGCTCCTCCTCCTCTCGATCTTTGGGTTCCTGCTTCTGGATCTTCGTGGCGGCAATGGTGGCGTTGGGCTCTGCATCGATAATCTGCTTCCCTTTTTCATTCCTCTTGTCAGGTTCTAACCCAGAGTCAGAACATGCATCTGATTCTGAAACCTTTAGCTCAGCCACCAGTGATTGCTTGTACTAACACTCACTTGTGTTGTGAGTGGAGCTCTTGTGGAACCCACACCATTTTCCTGTGTCCTTTTTCAGCTTTGCAGCACTGTTCTTTGCTTGCAGCTTTGGCGGGTTGTCTTGGATCGCCCCGCCTTGGCTTTTTCCTTTGTTCTGCGGTTTGGGGGCACCTTTTTCTTACTTCGGATTCATAGATCCAAAGTCTCGCTTATTCTGTTTAAACTTTTGCTCGACCTTGACGGCATATTGGTATGCCGTGCCGAGCAAGGAGATGTTTAGGAATTCTATTTCTTCCTGGATGTACTTATGCAAGAAGCCACGGTATTTGAGTATCAAATGCTACTTTGAATCCTTGATACCCAACTTTCTGCGAAGGGAATGGAAAATATTGGTAAACTTCGGCACGTCTTGGTCCCTTCCCTGCCGCAGAGTTGTCCACTTTATGTATTAATCATCATAGCTTCCAACAGGGTAGTACTACTCCTTGATGGCATCCCGGAATGAATTCCAAGTGGGTGCAACTAAAAATAATGAGCCGGTAATTTCATTCTTTTGCTCGCAGTAGGTTTCCCACCAATCCTTGACGTGGGGGGCTACTTTGAGAACAGCGAAAACAATCTTTTCTCGACTAGAAAATTCATGGACATAAAAATAACCCTCTAGCATATTTAACCATTTATGTACGACATCTGCGTCTATCTGACCCTCGAATATGGGGATTTTAATATTAACTTGTACCTTGAAGGGCGTGGTGTTTCTAGAGTAGTTGCTGGAAGCCGATGCATCGCCTCTGGGTAGCTGCTGAAGGATCTGGGCAAAGTTGTCCATCATCACATTCCTTTGTCACTTGAGGGCTTCTTCGAGAAAGATTTTGATAGAATCTCCTGCCCCCTCGTATTTCTTTTCATCTGCCATGGGAGGCCATCGGGATTTATGAGGCTGGTATTGCAAAGGTTCGACCAGTTCAAGCCCTAATTCCTTATATCCCGACCTCGTTTGGGACATGCAAAGAAAAACAGAGAAAAATTAGACCACTCTGATACCACTGATCTGGTTTAAACAGGAATGCAACAAATTACAGATATAACCATAAACACAGAGATGTAGCAGAAATAATACTTCATTTCATTAATGTAAAATACTGAAATATTCTTACAGACAGAAATGGAAATAAACTAGCTAAGGCGATGGTAGCTTATCTCTGAGAAGAGATGTGGCGGCTACATGACTTTGAAATATGTTACAATGAGGCTCGAAGGCCTATTTATTGTTGAAAAACAAGAGAAAACCCTAAAAATCAAAAAATCTAACCCTAGAAGATGAAACGCCAAATTGTGGGCCCCGTTTGGGTAAATTGGTACATCAACTTCCTAGGGTCGTAACTTTGGCATACGATCTCCGTTTGACGCGTACAATATCTTGTTAGAAAGATCTATCTGAGAACTACAACTTTGGGAAGAGAAATATTGGTCCATTGACCAATGTTTCTCCTAGTTTTCCCAAAAAACATCGTTTAGGGCCTGAAAATGGCTCCGGAAGTTCAGGACCCAAAACAATGCTAAAAATAGTATATTGTGCTGCAACTAAGGAAACTAAAATGATGAAAGAAACAATGGCGGGGGTCCAAGTGGACTTGGTGGGTGGCCACCAATATCCACCTGGATCAATATCCAACCCCTGTCTCACCTTAAAATCTTAACCACTAGACTCAATTTGGCATCATAATGTCACTAACTCTATCCATTCCCAATATCAAAAACAGGATGAATAAGACTTCCCTCCCCATAATAGGTGTCCAAGAGCAGAGCCCTGTCACATAATAACATCATGAAGATAAAATATTATTTAAGATACATCATGCTAGCTATTTGGCACCACACGAATCATAAAATAAGTTGGCATCCATGGCAAGACCACCTACCAAATAAAAATTGAAATTCCAAGAATAATTCATGTTCCAAGTTTCACACCCCAAACCCATTTCGGACTTCTACGACAACAAAGTTGAAAGAATGCATACATTTTTCAATTAGGACATGAACCACCTTTCCAACAACTTTTGGAGCTTCGCTACCATATAAAATTATACGCAAGAATTCACTAAATTGCAACAACAACCTAGTAACATCCTCAAGAAAAAGAAGGCAAAACAATATCAAAGCAACCATTCTTGGTGTGACAATGCTCTCAGTCAAGTAGAGCTGGAAAGAATTACAAAACACTTGGACTACACAGTCTAAATATTCCTCAACAACTATACTAAACCTCGGGCTCTGAGGCTACACTTCAGTAAGCTCCCAAACAAAACAATCAACAACCCTGCACTCACTTCAATGCGGCCCCCCACTTTTGACTTTTTGTATTTTGTTCATTGAAGGCATGGTCAAATGAGGTACAACCAAACTCTATATTATATTTCTTATCTTATGGTTGTAATGATCAAAATAAGGTTACATAACCTCAAGAATTTAGAGTTCAATCTCTAGTCTGGTGTCTCACCAAACAAGCCAGAAATTGTAACTCAATGACTATGTAACCCTTTTTTGATATTATAAAGTGCCTTAATCCAAAAAAACAAACAAACATATAGCACTAAGATAATGAATATTTCATGCAAATTTTTGAAGTACACACAATGGTCATACTCACTTCTAGTATAATTATGGCTTATCATGAAGGAATCAAACTTATACTATTGCTTGAGTGTCTGCCTCTGGCCATACAACAATTTCCTGAGCTTGCAAACTAATATTTTTTGCGATGTTGCACAAAACCTTCTATCTATTCTATATAAATCTCCTCATCCATATCTCCATGGAAGAATGTTGTTTAACATTTCATTTTTATATCTATGAATCAAGAAAAGCAACCAATGCTAACACTATTTGAACATATACAAGTTTAACAATCGACAAAAAGATTTCATGGAAATATATACCTTCCATATGGGATAACCGTTTGTGACCATTTTCGCTTTAAACCTTTCAATATTGCCATCGACACCTCTCTTCAATTTGTAAACCCATTTACATCCAACAAACTGTAATGTTCCTCACTAAATTTTTCCAAAATTTCTCCTCAAAAATTAAATATTTATGTAGTAGACTTTCATCAAACAGTTGGTATGCTAGTTTTGTCATAAATTAAGTACTTTTTATAGCCAAACATTTAAAACATTTTTGCAAGAATATGGTAGATAAAAAATAACATTTTCAAAAACCATGAATTTTCACAACCAATTCATCCCAAAAATGACACCATCATTGCATTAACTAACAAAAAAAATTTACAAATAGAAAAATGGTACTCGGGATGATTTTATGAAGAAGAATGCACCACTAAAGCCCATCAAAAAGTGTCGTGGTACACAAAATTTACAATTGAGTGTTCTTGGATTTTTCCTAGCAGTATCACCCAAATTAGCCCTACTGGCTAAATATCCATGCCCTCCACAAGGTAGAGAAACTCCACCCTCTCTAAATGTTGCACAATTAGCCACCCACTGAAACCAACCCACCTTTGGAACCAAGGAAAATCGACCCACTTGGCAACCTTGACAATGCACACAGCCCCCTGGAAATAATTTAAATTCATACATGTGGAACAACTAAGCATCCACCTCAAATTCAGCCATGGAAGATTATTATTTAGCCTCCGCAAGAACAATCTAACCACTTTACATTAGGGGCTCCTTTTTATGTTGAATTTCGCTATCCCCTAAAGGAACTCGACACTCAAAAATGTGTCCAGGTCAGCCCTCCAAGAGAAGTATCAGCTTGACCAAGAGAGAGAATAACTCAACCCCTCCAATTATGCGAATATTCAAGCCCTTCTTCCCAAGTGAATCATGGCCCTTGCTAGTAGCTCAGAATTCCCACAAATATGGCCTCTCTATCACACCAATTTTGGCCCCCACTAAGAAATTTGTAGCCTTTGGTAATGGGTCACTATCTGCAACATAATTTAACAATGTACTCCTGAATAAATTTGGAAAAATTTATGGTAAGTAAAAACCCAACTAAAGTGGCACATACGTCCACTAAAATTAGGGGTCTAGTTAGGGTAGCAATTTTCTTCTACTAAAACTAGATGAAGAGATTCCCTTGAAACCCTCCAAGTGAAATCCCTTAAGCTCTTGAGAAACTACAATAAGATATTATCAAATTGGTAACCTTCAAAATGAGATCTCTTCCTCCTTCTATAATCCTCTTTGGTGTATCCCTTTTTAATTTTTAATTTAGAATGAGTTGACTTTATTTCCACCCTTTTACAAAAACATAAAAGAATGGATTTGCCTTTTTGCCACATTGTTAGCATAATTGATCAAAATTGTCAAAATTGGGAAAAATAAATAGTTTTGATTAAAATGGTGGGAACATTACAGTCCTCCTTGCCAAAAATTACATGTCCTCAACAAATTTTTGTCCTGGATGTTAAAAAATTTCCTCCCCCTTGCAAGTAGCATCCTTTGGGGGTAAATATTTCTACCGCACAAGTTTTTCTTTGAGGACCCTGCTTCTCAATATTGTCTCTCGCACCTCCAATATCCCCTCAGGAATTAACACTAAGTGCCTCTCTTCATCCAAGGGATGAAACTTGGATAAAGTAGTGACATGTTGTCCCACTACCTTATGTTGTCCTCTAATATGATTGTAGGTTAATTAATCATGCTAGAACATCTAAACTCTTTTGTTTGTTTGAAAGTTTTTGGATGACCAATGTTATGAACAGTTTGAAAACACGTGCTTAAACTTTAACACTTGCCAAATAGAATGAAAGGGTTGTTTATTTGTCTAAAATAGTCAATTGATTTTAATTAAGTGAATAGAAGAATCTTAAAGAATTACAAGCTACTAAATATTCAAACTGAATATTTAATTGATTATAAGAAGGAAAGTAGGTAAACAATGTTTGTATGGTCAACAAAATGTATCTAATCTAATGTAGATGAGTGTGACAATTTATTGATATGGAGGAGTTTATAATACCAAACAGTCTTATAAACTAATTTCTAGTTATTGTTTATAACTTCACAGGGGTTTTAAGATGCACTGATATTCAATTTGATCTTATCCAAATTTCTCCATAAATACTTATATACATGAAGAAAAACATAATGAAATGAACACATAATAAAAACTTACAAGAAGACAAAATATTTGAGGCAAATTCAGAATCCATTCATTAATTTGAAGCAAATCTCCATCTTGATTACAATTCTGCTTTGAAATCTCATCCAAGCATTCAACCCTTAATAACTCGAAGGAAGATTTATTTATAAAAAATGAAAGATCTTCTAGAGACATTTTAACAAAAGACAAAAATAGTACAAAATTATAGGAATTATAAAACTACTGAGTGCCAACACTATCTTTAAGGAATCTGTTGGTGATTTGGTTCCCAAAAAGTGCTACCTAGTTGTATGTCAGTTGGTGATGAGAGTTACTCAATAATTTCACATAGGTGATCCCACCTATCTTCACTTGGTATAAAAAGATTAGCCAACTTCCTGAAGACTTCATCAACCTCAGTATACTTTTCGAAAGTAGGCTTATTACCACAAATGCATTTAATTTAATGCTTTATTATTAAATCAAAATCCAAAGCTTCTAAGATTTCCTTCCCTGTAAGGTGACCCTTTATACCTGCAAATCTATCTTTATCAATGGAAATTGCATTCTTTTGAAAATATTCCTCCAGACTGATCAACCTGTCATTTGGTTTCACTAATCCTGGCAGTCCTCTCTAGTTGAGTAAGTTGAACTTGAAATAAAGCCTCTTGACAACAATTTTCAAGGCTTGGCACTTGGTATTCAACTAAGTCATGAGATTATTTTTCTGCAAAACCTTCTTAATCTCCAAAATAGTTTCAGTCTTATCCACAATATGAATATGCTCCAACTCGGCTCTGGTTTTCGAATTTAGAACTTTAATCATTTTTGTGGCTTCGCTTGGTTTATCCTTAAGGAGTTCTCTAACTTCTTCAATAGTTGTCTAGCACCTATCTATCATCTCTTCCTGTTAAAAAATAATTTGTATGGAGGGCCAAACTTCAGTTATGACCTGACTTATGTCTGCCCAAATCTTTTCCTTGGCTTGGGCCAAGGTCTAAGCCATTAATGACTCATTTTCCAATTCTTTTATCCTTTTGGTCAATCTATGGGTATTCTACATATCTTCAACATAAAAAGTTTCATTTTTAATCTTCTGAGTCTCCATATTCTTAATTTTCTTATGAATCTTTTCATTCTCTTGTATTTGGAGAGACAACTCCTCTATGACTTTGTTTAAATCTCCTGTTGTTGATGTAGACTCTGTTGATGTTGATGTCGATTCCCTTGTTTTACTTGACACTGTAATAGGTATAGTTGTAATTGGAGCTATGGCTACTTGAGAAGATCCCTCTTTTTCTTTAAGCAGTTTCTCAATTTGATCTTCCATTGTCTTTATCTGTACATTTTTCTCAATGATCAACTTGAGAATTTCTTCTTTGTGCTGCTCACTTTCTACTATCTCCTTAGTTTGAGGATCCTCTATAGAAGGTAGTTTGAGCTACTTCCTTAATGCTGAAATGTATGCATTCTTCTTTTTAATAATGTCTTCTGCAACTTTAACATCAGTGAGATCATACCCAATTTTTATCACTAAGTCTTCTAGTGATTTTACTTTGTTATCCTTTACCAAAGAGGATATCTTTTCTATCTTTAATTGTTACTATACATTTGAAAGAGTTGTCCTCAGTTTTGATAATGCCATAGTAGTGTTAGCCATAGTAGAGAAAAGAATCTCACCAGAATGCTTGTGCATATCCATCTGATCGATTGGACGTATTTGGTTGGCATCAAAAGAAAATATAGTCTTCCTATAGTCTGATGAAGCCTTTGGAAAGGCACTTGGGCTTGTAGGAATGCCATTTGCATCCAACCTTTTTCACTATCAAAAGATTTCAATAACCTGTGTTGTGAAGTTTATTTTTGTTTCCAAAACAAAGAATATACATTTTCCTTCAAAGATTCATTCTTATTTTTAATTTTGAAAGAAATTAGTGAAGATTCTTGGCTCCTCTTGCTCACTTACTCCTGCGGACTGGGTGATCTCCAACAAATTCTGTGAAACTGAAGAGGAAGATGGAGGAGTGATTATAATTTCTTTTATCCCTATAGAAACCTGTGAATCATCCAAATTGATGATTATAGGCTCATTTTGACTTAGAGTAGTAGTGCCTTTGGAGTCAGTCCTTGATTTCTTTTGATAATGAATGAATTCGTTTTCACATTTTGCTGACGATGAAGATTCTTCTCTGGGCGTCTTGTTTGCCTGCTTTGAGAAGTGGGAGTCTGGAGGGTAGAAGGAGGTAAAGTCTATTCTTCTACTTCCTGGAGTGTATTCTCTTCCCACTATTCTTGATTTATGTATTTTTCAATCTTTGGTCTTGGAGTATGATTGTAAGGTGTGGTTTTGAGTTCCACCCTTAAGTTGAAGATTATACTGAATGGGTCATAAGACCAGGTGATACTTGATTGGAATCCCATTTGTTTGAGGATTGAATCTACTTCAATACTACTGATCTGGTATTGCAAATAAATGATCCTATTTGTGACTTGATTTTGAACTGAGATTTCCTCTTCCTTGAAAAGAAATGTATTTCATCCATATTAATCATTTGCCTAATATATTCTAGAGAGAAAATTATCATTGGAACATATTTGGGAAATTTTTATGGAGCTAGTTCACATCCATACACTCTAATCTTTGTTTAATTCTAGTAAAGATACCAGTCCCCTGTCTTGGCTTGGTCACTCAGATGTAGGATCCTTTTGATTTATGGATTGATCCTAGGCTCAGTCTGGCTGTTGAGAATCTATGCAACTGGATGAATAAAATAGTCAATGAAATCTGAAAACATGAACTCAGTTGAGTTCCTCTTGATCAATGAAGTCCATTGTGTGACTGCTTGAATCAGTTGCTGATTAACCTTCTTATGTAAAGTTATAGGCAGCATGTCTCCCCGTTGAAAAAGAATCATATGCACTAGCACAAAGGAATAATTAAATACTTCTTCAGTAGTAATTTTCATCAATTTTTCATGCATACGTTCAGCAAAAAATTGACTGTAATTATACATGAAAGCAAGTTTTTTTTATTTGGAGAAGATGGATAGATAGCCTATGATAGATTCATCTACCCATTGATATGTTTGGTAACCTAACAAGCAATAAATTAAGGAAATGATGTGTTTGGCTCTCTCAGGGAACATGGATGTTGGAAAAGGAGGGTTCTTTTTAGGAAGCTCAACATCTTCTAGAAGAAAGATCTCAATAATTTGAGCTCTTTGGGGAAAGTGAGCTTATGGTATAGATCCATTAAGACAACAATGGAGCAAAAGATAAGAGAATTATTTTCAGGGATAAGAAGCATCTTATTGATAGTTTTAGGGGTGATGGATATCAAAATGTCTCCATTATGAGCTTGACACCACATGACTAAGTCAGGAAAAGGATGAGTCTGAGGAAACATGTACATGGGCAATAAATATTCCCATAAGTTGATTTCATCTTCAGAGTCTTGGTAATTTTGCTTTAACCAATGGTTCAATTCAAACATGTCGAGTTCACACTCTATGTCTGTAATTTTGAAGAACTAGTTAGCTAAGGGAATGTGATCAAGGTTTGGGGTATCAAAGACTTTGGGATTTTCCTATGATGAAGTTTGACTAGCAGAGGGCTGGTCATTTCTTTTAGGAGCCATTATTTGCAGAATAGGAGGAAGAAATAACAGAAAGTTAGGGATGAAAATACTTGACAGAGAAGAGATTTTGTTCTAAAGGTAAATTTAGTTATGCCACGGAGAAGAAACAAGTAACATTCAAACTTTAGGAAACTTGAATAAAAGACAAAGAGAGGGGAAATCATGTAACGAGATAAGGGATTATTTATAACAGATAGTGTATTACTGTTAAAGGGAAACCATTACTAAATGAGAGGATTTTCATTTATCGCCAATAGGATAATATACCGGCTCAAAGAAATGGATAAGTGGATAGACAACAATGGATATGGACATGTGGAGTGAATTGGTTGGGGAATGGAAGGTGTGGGAAAGGGAATGACACTGGTGGGATGACGTACGTGCAAAGTAGATAAACGGATTTTAGAGGGGGGGTAGTTGTAAGTGGTAATGAGCAGGGGGGCGGGGGGGTGTGCGAAGTGAGGAGGGAATGACACACTGCGAGGGGTCCTCTTGAAGGAAAACCTATTTTCGGATCCCCCCTGCCTTTATTGTACAACGATGGAAGGTAGTACGAATGGCTTCCCTGTCGTTGATCTAGGTGGGGAAGTGGATCACCGTCCAAAAGTGTCAGCTTCTTAGCGCTTCGCGACAAAGTTGATTTGTCATTTATAAATTTGGCTTAAGACATAATAAAAGTTTAAATTAATACAAAATTAAACACCCTTAAGAGGTAATAATAAATCCAATCCTTAATCTAATATATCTTGGCCAAATTTTGAGAATGTTAGGCCATAATTTATTCTATTATATCCTATCTAATAATATTCTACCAAGATTAAACAATTTGGTGAACTTAATCTCTAACATAAATTTAAATTATTTGATCATGATTGAACAATATGATTCAAATCAAAACAACATGTTGTGGCATTTAAACAAGATGCACACAAAAGCTTAATTTATTACAATGTAATTTATTTCTTTGAAGTGGCATTTAAACAGGCTCACTGATACAAATTTTGATTTTCTATTGATGGGGTTTCATTTCATCTCTTTTTATTTTATATTTTTTCATTTCCATTTTTTTTTATTCTTTATTTTTTCATACCCTCTTTTATAAATAAAAACTAACTTATCAAAAATAAAGGATGTTACAACATTGGCTCCAACTGGGGACTGCTTCCTCCTGCAGGATGTAGAGAACTTATAGATCCATTTGCCTTCTCCTCAAGCTAATGGGGTCTTTGTTGAAACAAATACACACTACATGTAAAATAAACTCTCTAGTGATATACAATGAAGAATGAATGGGGAACCTATCAATACTGAATGTAGTGCTTCAAGTATTTCCCATTGACAGACAATGATGGATACTGTCCTTCCAAACATTATAGGATGAAAGTGTTATTACCCTTAACCTCAGCAATGCTAAAAGGTACATACCAGAGGTTATCAAAATTTCCATGTTTTCCTTTGTCTTCTCTTCTAGCATCCCATCTTAATACCAAATCACCTTCCTTAAAATATCTTTCAATAGATTTTCTATCAAACAAACTTTTCATTTTGTTATGATATTTTCGAATATTGTAATGAACTTCATCTTTACCTTCATTAAGTTCTATAATATGATTTATTCTTCTAGAGAAATCATTAGGCTCTTCATTTGATTCTTGTAAAAACTTTATGACAGGAAAAGCTAAATGTCTAGGAAATATAGCTTCTTTACCATAAATACGCTGAAAGGGAGATTTACCTATCAATATCTTTGGTGAAATATGGTTGGCCCAAAGTGCATAAATGAGATGACTATCCCAACTCCTTTTATGATCCTCCAATGTTTTCTTTATGACTTTAACCAAACTCTTGTTTGAGGACTCTTCTAGTCAATTTCCCTTTGGATAGTATGGAGTAGAATGATGCATCAAGATTTGGTATTTCTGCCAGAATTCAATCATCTTGACACTGTTGAATGTTGTTACATTGTTTGTCACTATTTTCTGGGGGCATACAAATCTAGACAATATGTATTCTTCAATAAATTTAATAACTAAAGTACCAGTTGCATTTATGACTGGAATGGCCTCTACCCATTTGGTAAAGTAATCCGTGGAAGTCAATATCCATCTTTTCTAACTACTTTATGGAGGATGAATTTCACCAATGAAATCCAATCCCCATTGAAGGAAAGGTGCTTGTACTAGTACTGGAACTAATGGAAGTGCTGTTAATTTCTGCTTTCCAGCAAACATCTGACATTGAGTACACCTTCTAACCTTTTCTCCCACTTGTGCAAACAAAATAGGCCAATAAAATATTTCTCTTAAAATCTTGTGTGTTGTAACCCTCCAAGAATAGTTCCCTCCACAAATGCCTGCATGAAATTGATCAATAATCCCTTCTGTCTCATTTTCTGTTAATCAAAGTAAAACGATGTTAATAGGATCCTTCCAATATAGATTTGCATTAACAATAAAGTATTTTATGGCCTTCAACTTTAGTGTTTTACATTGATTCTTTGTGAATTCAGATGGACACTCAAAATCTCGAAGAAAATTCACAATATCAGTGTGCCAATCAAATAATAAAAATTTCTCATCAATATGAATCAGAATTGATTGGTCTGATGAAGAAGGTTCGTGTGGATTCTTCTGTGTTGGGATTGAAAAAGGTTCTTGTCGATTCTTCTGTATTGGGACTTTAAAAGGTTCTTCTGGATTCTTCTCTGTTGGGATTTCAGAGGGTTCTTGTGGATTCTTCTCAGTTTGGATTTCAAAAACAGAATTTATTCACAAGATCTTATAATTTGACTCAACAAGAAGCTTATTTAGGCCTTGACCTTTTACCAACTTTGTGGTTTTGATAATGAAATCATACTCTAAAATATTAGTTATCCATCTCCCTCTCCTGCCATCAGTATCAGGTTGGGTTAACACAATTTTCAACACTCTTGGGTACATAGGCAATAATAGAAGAGTGAAGGAGATAGACTCTAAAATCTTTCAGGGCTTCAACTAAAGAATAGGCATGTTTTTCAATAATGTCATATTTCAGCTCAACATCTCTCACGACTTTACTAAAAAAGGCAATAGGTTGGTCATCTCCATCTTTATTCTTTTGCAAAAGAACAATAGCCAAGGTAGTTTTAGAGGAAAAAGAAAAGATACTAAATGGTTCAGAATAATCCGGGCTAGCTAAAATAGGAGCTTCTACAATAGCATTTTTAATCTGATCAAATGCATAGCTTGCAAGAATAGTCAATTTAACTTCATGATTTTTTCTCAACATATCAGTGATATCCTTAACTATTTTTACATAATTAGGAATAAACCTTCTTAAAAAGAATATTTTCCCAAGGAAAGCCCGAATTTCCTTCTTATTCCTTGGTAATGAAAGTGCTTGTATAACTGAAACTCTTTTAAGATCAATGACTACTCCTTCCATATAAATAATAAGGCCAAGCAATTTTCCTTCCTTTAGTGCAAACAAAGACTTTATGGGGTTAAGAGAAATCCCAAACTTTCTACACCTGTCAAAAACCTTTCTTAAATGCTTTAAATGTTTTTAGTCAAAATTGGAAAAAATAGCGAAATCATCAAGATAAATAACAACAAATTTGTTTGTCTTACCCACAAATGTTAAATCCATAGCTCTTTGAAAAGTATCTCCATTGTTAGTTAAACAAAAAGACATCCGAGCATATGTGAATGTACCCCAAGGAGTTGTGAATGTTGTCTTTTCTCTATCCTCTGGACTAACCATGATTTGACTGTATCCAAAAAAACCATCTAACATAGAAATTCTATTAGCTCCTGAAACTTTCTGAAGTAATTGATCCATCTTGGGTAATGGATAATTATCCTTCAAATATGATTTATTCAAATTCCTAAATCTGCACATAGTCTAATTTCAGCATTCTTATTTCTTATAGAACTAAATTAGCTACCCAATCATAATATCTCAATGGAACTATAATTTTAGCATCAAGTAGATTTTTGAGTTCTTTTTCAATAACATGAAGGAGGACATGAATAATTCTCCTTATTTTTTTCTTAAAAGGTTTAGCCTCTAGTTTTAATGGGATTTTATGTTCAATGAGAGATGTATCATATGTCTTTAGTTAATTATAAGACCAGGAAAACACATCTTCATAGGCTTTAAGGAGGGCTAAATATTTGTCTTTGGCTTCCATTGACAAGGATGCAGAAATTTTAACATTTCTGATTTCATCAGAACTTCCAATGTTACAAATTTCAATATTTTCCTCAGGGGAATTTGTTCATGGATTTTTGGGAACATCATTATGAACAAAGAGCTTCTCAAGAGGGACTAACCCTTTTGGAATAAAATTGTTAGATAATTGAATAATGCTATGATCAAAATTTTTTGAGTCAAATTGTGGTTTTTGATTTTCCTTGTAAACTTCATGATTATCAAGTTGTTCTTCCTCAACTTGCAGGGTTCAAAACTCATCAATTACTTGAAAAAAGGATTTTAACTACTTGCAATCATCAAATGTTTGCCAATGTTTAAGATTGTGAAGAATAGATGGTCTATATTTAACTTGAATTTGATATTGGACAAGCATTTGATCAGGAACTTTAAAATAGCTAGCAAAAAAAAACCAAGGAATCTACATGAATGTTTTGATCTCTAGGAATAACAGTGATGTTGAATGCTGAAAAGAAATTATCTATTGAATTCCAAATCTCATTCCTATAATATATAAGTCTAGGGTCCTTAGTTTGACAAAGATTCCTTACTTGTTTGACAATAAGTTCTGAGTCACTAAATACACTTAGATTTTGCACCTTAAGACTTCTTGCTAATTCCAATCCTAGCATGAAAGCTTCATACTCTTCTACATTATTAGTTACATCGAAATCAAGCTTATAGGATTGGGTAATATTTTCTTTGTCTGGTGAAATTAATACAATTCTAGCTCCTGCTCCTTCCTTTGAGAAAGAACCATCAAATTACAATTTCCAAATATCAATGTTGATCGCTTTAGGCTTGTCAACAATGTTTTCAATAGTAATCTGCATATTTTGTGATTTATTTGATGATTATTCAAAACATCCAAAGTCTCAATCTACTACATAAATAGGATGATTCCTAGCTTGATCAGATTTACAAATAGTATTCATGAATCTTACTTCTCTGTATAATCTGAGATGCTCACCCCCATATACGTGAATGGTAGCATAAGACATTTCCATTTGAAGGCTTACTCCTAATTTGGCACAACAAGATCTTAATAATATCATGCCAAATGTGGGAGGGATGTCAGTGACTACAATGTCTAAAACCACACTCTTAACAGGGATTTGAACTAAAGTAACTGCCAGATATTTTATAAGTCTAAGATAGGGTACTTTCTTGGAGTCAAAAGTGTAAAGATCATGATAATTTCTAGTGGCCTCTAATTACAGCTGGTCCATGATTACCTTTGGCATCTGATTATGGAAAACCCCAGAATATAACATGCAATTATATAACAAGAAATCATGAATTTTTAGAGTCACATAGAAAGGTGGTACATTTTCATCAATCATGTCTGAGTTGGGACCAAAGGCTACTGAATGTTTTTCATCTTGTAGGCTTATTACAGCCCCTTCAACATCAACACTGGATGCCTTGATCCATTTAGAAATTTGGTTTTTATACCCTGGATTCTTTGAAAGTTTAGATAAAGGAATGACTACTTTAACTCTTTCCAATTCCCTTTCAACACTGAAAGTGGTTAAAACAATTTTATCAATTAGAGTTGTTTTAGTTGTTTAATTCAATGGTTGAATTGTTGTTGTTTGAGTTTTGGTGGATTTAATTTGAGGTTAATTTACAATAAGATTTTTGGAGGTCTATCAGGCCCTAACCTAGGTCTTATATCATATTTCCTATTCAAATTTGAAATTAAAAACTCAGAAAAGGCCTGATATTTTCAAAATTTGAGTCTTCTTGATCTTGAGAAGATTGATTTATAGGGAGAGAAACAATAGAATTTTGTAAAGATGAATGATCCAGATTATTTATATCTTCAGAAATCAAAGGGCCAGTGTCTTTTGGTTGCTGGTCATTAATCATCAATGGGGGTTGGACCTGTTGATCATTATTTTTTCTTTGCAAAATTTGAGTTTGGGGGGATCTTCTAAATTGAGTTTGAGTTCTAACAGTAGTTTGTTGAATTGTTCTAGGCTGAGTTCATATTTTTCAAATTCTATTTGAAAGGTTTCTAAGTAATGATGTGATCTCATCTATCTTTTGGAGTCTTCATTTTTAGTTTTTGAGGAAGATTCTTCTTAATTAATTTTCATTTTCATTTCAGCTTTATCAGACTTAGCTTTAAGTTTAGTTGATTTTGACATGTTAGCCTAAACTTCCATAGCATTTGTTTGCATGTCTTGTAGAGTATGGGATAACCTTTCCCTAAGCATGACTGCAAAGTCATCATCAAATGCTTTAGAAAATCGAACTTTTGTTGTTTCTACTGGTGGTTTACAGTCAGGTGGCATCTTATGATAAAATTTATTGAATCTTTTTGTGAAATCTGCTACTAGTTCACCATGGTTTCTTTTCAAATCTTCAAATTTTGTAAGATAGTAAACTAGATCCTTCTTAACACCCCATTGATTCTTAAATATGGTAGTTAATTCATTCCAAGAATGAATTGAATCAACTCTTAGTTGTCTAAACCAAATCCTAACGTTCCCCTATAAAGATTTAAAAAATAAACTCATATATACATTGTCATTTTCAATGTTCATATTATTAGAAAAATCCTAGAAGGCAGCTAAATGATGTTCAACAGACAAAAAATTTTCTCCATTAAACCTTGGTAGCTGCTTTAAATACCCATCAGTAAAATTATTGAGCTATTTAGGAAGATGTATGGCAGTGTACCTAGCTTGAATAATAGGTTGAAAGGCGACCATATTTGAAGATGAAGATGAAGATGGATCAATAGAAGAGGTGGGAGATGATGTAGTAGAGGATGAGGAGGAATATGGTGAAGTTATAGGTGAAGATGGAAGTGTAATGGTAGGAAGAGGGGGATGGGAAAGTGGAGGATCCCTAAAAAAATTCAAAGGCGTTTTGATAACTAGCTTCTAAACCTCTGTTTCAACTTCTTATTTATTTTCAAACAAAGGGTTTGAATATATAGAAAAAGTTTCCTTAGGTTGGGTAGAAGTAGATGGAAATGTATAATGAGTGGGGGAGATAAAATAAGTAGGTTTTAACTCTGTAAATGTACATCTAATTCTTCTTCAGACTTGGGTGAATCTGAAAATATTTTAGGGATTTATATGATTCCAAAGAATGGAGTAAGAGAGCTGATTGCATATCAAACCCATTAGATAATAGCTCTAAAACCCTAGGTCTTAGATCATCCAATTTTAATTGGAACAAACCTAAAGGGATAAAAAGAGGAAATATATTCAGGTTGTAGTGGTACACAAGAGGAAGTAGAAGCTTCAAGTCTCCTTCTAAAAGAAGCTTCTCTTACCAGTCTCTCTGGATTAGATAATGGAGAAAAAATTTGAGAATCAGAATGAGATCTGATATGTTTTGAAGGAGCCAACTTGGGCATGTAGAGTCACCAGGTGAAATATCTTAACCTACAATTACTTTATTCACTTTAAAGGAAAGGTCTTAATCGTTGTCCCAAGGAAAATACTTCAATTTTCGCTCCCCGACAATGGCACCAATCTAATGTTGTCCTCTGAGATGATTCTAGGTTAATTAATCATGCTAGAGCATCTATACTATTTTGTTTGTTTTAAAGTTTTTGGATGACCAATGTTATGAACAATTTGAAAAAATGTGCTTAAACTTTAACACTTGCCAAATAGAATTAAAGGGATGTTTATTTGTCTAAAATAGTTAATTGATTTTAATTGAGTGAATAATAGAATCTTAAATAATTACAAGCTATTAAATATTCAAATAGAATATTTAATTGATTATAAGAAGGAAATAAGGTAAACAATGTTTTCCCGGTCAACAGAATGTATTTAATCTAATGCAGATGGGTGTGACAATTTATTGATATAGAGGAGTTTATAATAACAAACAATTTTATAAACTAATCTCTAGTTATTTTTTATAACTTGACAGACGATTTAATATGGACTGATATTTAGTTTGAGCTTACCTAGATTTCTCCATAAAGACTTAAATGCATGAAGAAAAACATAGTGAAATGAACACATAATAAAAACTTACAAGAAGACAGACTATTTGAGGAAAATTCAGAATCCTTTGATTAATTTGAAGCAAATCTCCAACTCAATTACAATTCTTCTTTGAAAGCTCATCTAAGGGTTCAACCCTTAATAACTCAAAGGAAGAGTTATTTATACAAAATGAAAGATATTATAGAGACATTTTAACAAAATACAAGAATAGTACAAAATTTTAGGAATTCTAAAACTGCTGAGTGTTGGCACTATCTTTAAGGAATCTATTGGTGATCTAGTCCCCAAAAAATGTTTCCTAGCTGTTTATCAGTTGGTGATGAAAGTTACTCGATAATTTCACATAGGTGATCCCACCTATCTTCACTTGGTATAGAAAGATTAACCAAATTCTTGTAGAATTCATCAACCTCGGTATAATTTTCAAAAGTAGGCTTATTAACACAAATGTGTTTAATTTCATGCTTGATTATTAAATCAAAATCTAAAGCTTCTAATATTTCCTTCCTTCTAAGGTTTATATCTACAAATCTAGATTTATGAGTGGCAATTGCTTAAAGCTTTTGACAATATTCCTCCAAACTGATCAACCTGTCATTTGGTGTCACTAATCCTAGTAGTCCTCTCTGGTTAGTAAGTTTAACTTGAAATGAAACCTTTGGACAACAGTTTTCAAGGCTTGGCACTTGGTATCCAACTGAGTCATGAGATTGTTTTTCTCCAAAATAGTTTCAATGTTGTCCACAATCTGAATCTGCTCCAACTTAGCTCTCGTTTTTGAATTTATAACTTTAATCATGTATGTGGCTTCACTTTGTTTATCCTTAAGAAGTTCTCTAACTTCTTCAATAGTTCTTTGACACCTATCTATCATCTCTTCCTGTTCAAAAATAATCTGTATGGAGGGCCAAACTTTAGTTATAGCTTGACTGATGTCTACCCAAATATTTTCCTTGGCTTAGGCCAAGATCTGAGCCATTAATGACTCATTTTCGAACTCTTCTATCCTTTTGGTAAATCTATGGGTCTTTTGCATATCGTCAACATAAAGAGTGTCATTTTTAATCTTCTAAGTCTCCAGATTCTTAAATTTCTTATGAAGCTTTTCATTTTCTTGTCTCTAGAGAGACAACTCCTGTATGACTTTATTTAGATATCCTGTGGTTGATGTAGACTTTGTTGATGCTGATGTCGATTCCATGTTTTCGTTGACACTATAATAGGTATATTTGTAATTGGAGCTATGGCTACTTGAGCAGATTCCTCTTTTTCCAATTTCTCAATTTTCCCTTCCATTGTTAGTATCTGTACATTTTTCTTAGTGATCAACTTGAGCATTTCTTCTTTGTGCTGCTCACTTTATGATATCTTCTTGGTTTGAGGATCCTTTGTAGAAGGCATTTTGAGTTGCTTCCTTAATGCTTAAATGTTTGCATTATTCTTTTTAATAATGTACTCTACAACTTTAACATCAACGGGATCATACCCAATTTTGATCATTAAGTCTTCTAGTGATTTTACTCTATTATCTTTTGCCAAAGAAGATATATTTTCTATCTTTAATTGTGATTGTACATTTGAAAGAGTTGTCCTGAGTTTTGATAATGCCATAGTAGTGTTAGTCATGGTAGGGAAAATCATCTCACCAGATTGCCTATGCATATCCATCTAATCGATTGGATGTATTTGGTTGCCATCAAAAGAAAATACAGCCTTCTTATAGTCTGAAGAAGCCTTTGGAAAAGGCCCTTGGGCTTGTATGAATTTCATTTGCATCTCGTCTTTTTCACTATCAAAATTTGTCAATAACCTATGTTGTGGAGTTTATGTCTATTTCCAAAACTGAGCATATACATTTTCCTTTACAGATTAATTCGTCTATTTGATTTCAAGGAAATTAGTGAAGATGTTTGGCTCCTCTTTCTCACTTACTCCTCCTGATTGTGTGATCTCCAACAATTTCTTTGAAACTGAAGAGGAAGAAGGAGTAGTAATTACAGTTTCTTATGTCCCTGTAGAAACCTGTGAATCATCCAAATTCATGATAATAAACTCTTTCTGACTTAGGGTAGTTGCCTTTGGATCCAGTCCTTGATTTTTTTTGATAATGAATAAATTCTTTTTCACCTTTTGCTGATGATGAAGATTCTTCTCTAGGCCTCTTATCCTACCTGCTTTGAGAAGTGGGAGTCTGGAGGGTAGAAGGAGTTAAATTCTATTCTTCTTCTTCCTTAAGTGTATTCTCTTCCCACTATTCTTGATTTCTATACTTTTTAATCTCTTGTCTTAGAGTATGATTGTAAGGTGTGGTTTTGAGTTCCACCCTTAAGTTGGATATTATACTGAATAGGTCATAAGACCAGGTGAAACTTGGTTGGAAACCCATTTGTTTGAGGATTGAACCTGATTCAATATCTGATGATCTGGTATTGCAAATAAATGATCCTACTTGTGACTTGATTTTGAACTGAGGTTTCCTCTTCCCTGAAATGAAATGTATTTGATCCATATTAATAATTTTCCTAATATATTCCAGAGGGAAAAATTCTCATTGGAACATATTTGGGAAATTTGTATGGAACTAGTTGATCCAAGTCCAGGTGTGACAAAGGACCCTTCCAAGACCTTTTAATTTTGTGATGTGTTAAATTTCATTTTTAAAAGAACATAAGTGAATACATTTGCATATTGTAAAGAAGAGGAACATTTCAATTATCAACACATGAAAACATAAGTTGTTGATAACGGAGTTCATCCAGGAGGGACTACGTCTCCAGGCCCCGATGTCAAGATGGTGTAGGCTGCTGCATTAAGTGTTGTCAATAGTGATGATGTACATAAGAGGTTATGTCTCTATCATACAAGGAAAATTCCCTCACACAGGAGTGTCTCCAAGAGATGTTCCACTACAGGAACTCTCAGTCAAAAGACTCCTATCAGTATGACATAAAACTCAAGCACGATGATCATCCTGCCAACATGGCATAAAATGGATCTCAATGCAAACATGCATGGCAAAACATGAGTATCCCTTCAACATATGACAAAGGGATCTCAAAACACAACATTACGAATCATGACAACAAGTACATCACACAAATGATTCCACATCACATCAAGCAAGAATCATGAAAATGAGTAAGAAACAAGACCCCTCATCAAGCATCAAACAAGGATTTGTGTAACACAATGCATAGCAAAAGAAGTACATGAACACATTACATATACCTCACATCTAGGGCCATTTGAAGAAGAGGATGTCAAAATACTAAAGCTGTTCGGATCATTGATCTCACCACATCGAATCACATGGAAATGACTGCTCTCTCATGAATGTTGACACCTGCATTCCTCTTAGAAAAGTGGCCAAAAAATAGAATGAGAAAATGAAAAAACTGAACGCATCATCAGATTTGTGGCGTCGAATAGTGCAAATCAACTGTCAAATTTCTGAATTCTGAGAAAGTTGAAATATAGAGCTTAACGAATATTTTAGATTCCCCCTAGATTCCTCAAATATTCCCTCCTTTGGGTCCTCTAGAAACCAACTGCTCAGATTAGGAAATTGACTACGCCATTGGGTTCGTGTCACTAAGAGGTGTAAGATCGACATAAAGTTTGTCCAATTTGGACACTTCGGAAATTTCACCCTCTTGGAAATTTTGCTCAGTCATGGTTCCACCTGCATAAAAATTAATTAAAAATTAACTCAGCCTCGTTTTCTATTCCTGCTCTTGGTTCCTCCATCTATCTGGGCGCACTGAGAAAATTGGGTTTTATAAAAAAATCTGGGTGGATATTCCCATGTGGTTTGGTTGGTGTAGTGGTAAAATTTGAAAAGTTTTTGAGGAGGGGTCAGGGGATCAAATCTCACCCCTCCTCTTTTACCATATAAATTAACTGCATGTCTTCATTAAAGATGGTGGGTGGGAGGTTGGCTCCGCACCCCAAGGGCCGACCAACCTTTCCCACTTGTGTTTTATATTAAATGGGTTGGGTCCGTGCCCCAAGAGCCGGCCCACCCAAACTCCAGTTCTTTTAAATATGGTGTTTCCGTGGGAGGGGCTGGGGATAGTGGCCAGGGAAAATTTTAAGAAACCCCCCTAAATTTATATGTATAATAAATGGGCGAATCTCCATGGTATATAGGAAAAATGGAAGGTGATTTTATCAATAATATAATATGTATATATAATTTTTGGCGAATCTCTCTCCAAGAATGGCGAATATTTTACTCAATTATAAAATTTTGTAAGATATTGGCGAGTCTTTCACTAAATAATAAAACTTTGTAAAGTCCTAGTGAATCTTAGCATTGTGAACTCTTAGAGAATATTTTGAAAAAGTATAAAACCATATATGACAAGAGCCACATGGTGGCAATATCACTATTTTTTTTCACATTTCCACGACATGGAACTTGTTTATAAAATTATAAAAAAGCCAACCAAGTCCCTTATAATATGCAAGTAAGCTTATAATAGAGTCTGATACCTCTACTATGCTTGTCTTCATTCAAGTGTCATAGCTGCTATACTTAACATTGTGAATCACAACTCTCTCAGAACTCAACTCTATAATGTAATTAAAACCTTTGGAAATTGAATTTGACAACTCTATAAAAGGGATTAGTGAAATAGAAGCTTTTGTGAATGAGCCCACTAACTATCACTGCTAAACAATCAATCTAGACTATGAAGTTTTCCATCTTGATCACAATCGTGCTCACGATCAATGTGAAATCAAAGTCACTTTGAATTTCCTTTCCTGTGAGGGATCACATCCACAGTTGATTAGTAAAAGACAATCTACTATATATTATGTTCAAGAAACTGACTGCAATCTACAGTGGAAAAAAGACCTCAATTCTTATTATGAATTTGAATATCTCAGGACAACATAAGAGATAAAAATGCATATGGCCTGAGTAGCTAGAAAACAATCACTCCATCATTACAAGACCACCTGGATTTCGACACTTAGTCTAAATAATGGCACTAGTTGTAGTGCTCATTTGCATTAACACCATGGAAAAGCAACAACAATGTTTCAAAGCACACTTATTGGAAAAGTTGTAACGTTCCGAGAATATTTAATGATAGCATCTGAACCTAGTAGCTATGGTGGGGAAACTAGGGAACCCAAATCTTGGAAGATATCTCATACCAAATCTAAGAGAAAAATAAAAAAGGGAAAAAATCAAAATCTATAAATCAAGCAATGAATTGTTTACAAATCAAATACAATTCCTTTAACTAATAGTTAAATTGTGGCGATATATTTAAATATTTAGTAAGAGGGGAACTTCAAACCATGGAATATTACCTTTGTCATCCCTCAGTGACTGAGATTACAAATCAATACTTATGGAAAGGTTGTAAGAAATTCTGTGAAATAGTAAAGCATAACCTCTATTTTCAAGCAACAAAATCAAAAAATTATTACATCAAGAGCCATAATTGATACATAATCAATGAATCAAGTCCTTGTATGGCACGGGCTTGTTTCACAACCTCTATTTTCTCAATAACAAAATCAAGACATTGTATGTGGTTATTGCCAAAAGGAAACTACGTTCTAATTTGGAAGAGGATCTTATCAAAAGACATGGATTTATTCAAAGCTACAAAGCCTAATGGGTTACTGAAAAATAAGTTTGAATATGGGATCATGATACTTAAATTGAAAAAATATGCTTTCCTTTTAGAAACATTACAGTTATACAATGTTTCTTGAAAGCATTAGAATTTGAAATTAGGCCTTTCTATCAAGACAAAATTTCATTAACAATGTACTTTCCTACCTGAAACATTGTAGATATCCAAGAAAAACTTGAAAAGAATAAGAGAACTTAGCATAATTTACTTTCTTTCATTCCTTAACATTCTTAAAGAGTTGAGGTTCCCTAAGTCATCAGGTAACTTTCGAAGGAAATGACAGTTAGTAATAGTCCAATTCACAACTGAAGATGTGTCACAAATACAAGGGGGCATCTCCTCCAAATCACAAAAGTGCTCCAGGTTAAAATCTAGCATTATTGGAAGCTTAATGCTCAATTGGGTGTTATTGAACCCAGACATTTTTCCAATCTTCACTAAAAGCTTAAAGATAGCTTCTCTAAGTTCTACATGACTTTACTATGCTCTTGAAGTGGGGGCACATGCAGCCTCTCCAAGTGAATAGTCTTAAACTAAGTGAAGATAAGGCCGTTAGATCATTTAGTGTGGATCTCTTTAACCCAAAATTGAATACTATGTCTCTCTTGAACCCATAATTGAATACTATTAGGACTTTCAAATTTTTGATGGAACTCAAAAATGTTGGAAGAAAGTATTTGCTTCCAGAAAAGAGTAAAACTAAAGCCTTTGCTTGAGGACAATTGATGTCACACCACTAATACTTCTCCATGGAATTTGTATAGGTAAACCACAAATGAAAAATTCCATTAGAATATTGTGTTTATTGAATACACAAATGAAATCATTGCATTTCTTTAAAAATCTTTTGAAATCAAAATTACCGAAATTACATATCGATAACCTAGTCAGTGTAGGATAAAATTCACCCTTGTCATTCACAGAAAGCATGAGAAAAAACCTAATACTATATATAAAACCAAGAAAAATTCAAATTCATCACTTCTAGGGACCTCGTAACCACCTTGACAATACACAAGTATGTTCCTGTTTGCAGTTAGAAAAATTACCCAAATTACAATCTGTTTACCCCAGCCTATGTTGGAAAGTTATAGAAGGATGACTAGTGCAATCAATCCATTTAAAACAAAAGTATACAAATATACTTGTCCAATGTCTATGCTTTAACCATTCACCTTAAGATGTTTTTACAATATAATTTCCTAAGTCTATTTAATATCTTCATTATCATATAAACCAACCTATATCCATATTAACTCCATTTCTACCACTCTTAGGGGGATGAAATCTATTTATCCCTCTGAGCACTTGGTAGACCTAGAATTAAGATAGATCTAAGATGATAGAATTTCCCCTTTAAATAGTCTATGCTCACATGAATACCATGGTATTACCATGGGTCATGAATACCATGGTATTACCATGGGTCAATACCATGGGTTGTCATAAACCTGGAGCTTAAAAATTACTATTAGTAATTTATAAAAATTAATAAAATTAATAGTTGATTTTTATTTTATTTTTTATTTTAACCAAGCTAAAATGTTTAACATACATTAAATTACAACATCCATTTTTACTCTCGATCCCCAAGCCCCAAGAGGGATCAAATATTTTTTCACTCTATGCTAGTTTTCATATCACGATATTTGATACCTCTCGGGGGTTAGTAGATCCAAAGTAAAGATGGATCTATGCTGGTTTAATTCCCCCATTTAAATAGGCTACATTCCAGGTGAATACCATGGGTCAATACCATGTGCCATTTGGTGAATACCATGGGTCAATAACATGTGCCATTTTTATTTTTATTAATACTAATATTAGGGTTAATAATGTTTTTTTCATGACCCATGGTATTTGTTCCATAGTATTTTTCCCATAGGTTTCACCTAAATATAATGCATTTTTTGAGTGTTCGTAAATATAAGGTGACTTATGGAGTAAATATAAAAAAATGTCTTATTTGTTTACCATACCTCTCGTTTATTTATATTTTTATTAATTTACCATACCTCTTTTACAAATATTGTATTTGGCCCATGGGACTCACTTAAATAAAACCTCTTTTTTGAGCCTTCATAAATAGAACGAGGGTTATGGACTAAATATAAAAAGAGGTTTTATTTATTTACCATACATCTAGTTTATTTATATTTTTATTTATTTACCATACCTTTTGAGTAAGTATAAAAAGATGTTTTATTTATTTACCATACCTCCACTTTACTTATATTTTTATTTGTTTACACCCTTGCATGTATATAAGGTGACTTATGGAGTAAATATAAAAAATGTTTTATTTATTTACCATACCTCTCATTTATTTATAATTTTATTAATTTACCATACCTCTTTTATAAATATGGTATTTGGCCCCTAAGATTCACATAAATAAAACCTATTCTTGAAAATTAGGGCATTGTAACTCCTAATTTCAAGGGCTAAATTTACCTTTTTTACCCTCTCCCTTAAAATAAGGTGGGCTATTTGAGGTGATTTGTAAAAATATACTACGATACAAAATATTCGCCCACTAAAAATTTAAAACCCCTTAATTTCGCTAAAGGGCGAACATTCGCCCTAAAATTTTCCATGATAGTGGCCCACCCCTCCACGAATAACATTGTTTGATACGGTTTTGATTGGGGTGGTGGGGTTGGCGGCCCGCCACCCCTTTTTTTATGTTTTTTGTTGTTTAATAAAACAACCTGCATTTTTTTGAAGATTTGGATTTTGACCAAAGGAGTCATTTTAACCAGGAAAACATTTCGCCCAGAATCTGGCCAGAGTTGGCCAGATTCCATCTACCGTAAAAGTCCAAAATGTGTCTTCATTAATCCTGCCCAGTCCGCGAAAAGTTAACCCAACTTTGACTACCTCTATCTCCTTTATTCGGACTCAGATTGACAAACCATTCACACCACCGCGATCATGACGACAAGATATTTAACATGAACCTAGTTCGAGCATAATCCAAAAACTTTGATTTTTGACCCTTCTTGAGTCCTCCTAGACTTCTGCATGTGTCTAGAGCCACCTAGATCAATCCTCCCCATTGAGGAGATTTTGGTCCTCCAAAAGCATGAAAAATAACCTGCAACTTCTTTGTACCTTGTCTGCATCACAAGCATCCTGAAAGGCCTCGCTTCCCTCTCCTTCACCTTTGTTCTTCGGAGCCTTATGTGATGAGCTGACACCTGCAACCTCTGCAACCTGTAGTACATTTTTTTTCAAATTAAATGCTTGAATTTCATGACTAAATAATGACCCAAGCATCCGACACTTGCCATGAGTTTATAACACATACTCGGTGGTCAAGTTTACATCAAATGGAAACAATACCTCAACTACGAAAACAAGGCTAGCATATCATTGTTGCTTCAACATGTGATGCAAAACACTTCATCACTGCAACACATGATTTACAAATATAAGGCCAAACAATATTTTTGTTTTCGACAAGTGACGGGAACACGACATCACTTTCACAGTTTATCATGCTACTCAAAATAATACTAGAAATCATTGTTGTTGAACAAGTGATGGAAAACACATCATCACTTTTACATTTTAAAATGCAAAAAATGATTTTAAAAAGCATGACCATGACAAGCTAACATATGTAGAAACCATTTTTCACTTATCAGTGTGAATGGATCACCTCCCTATGGTGGTTTTGCTTGTCGAACAATTGTTTCATCTGGTTCATGCACCGACACTTTTTCTTTAAGGCACAGCTCTAGATGGAGCCTCTAACAAGTGGCTCTTTGATGGCCATTTCTATCACAATCACTGCAATAGGTATTCTTTCTCCAGATTTTCTTAACATGTTTCTTTACCTACTGTTGAGAGGGTATTTCATGCCTCATCCTTTTTTGTTCTGCCATTCTTTTCCAACACTTAGAAAATGTATGGTTATGTAATGAACAAAAGGTACATGTTTTTCGATTCTATGGTTCACATTCATCTCTAACAACATGATTATAATCGAAATGAACATTTGAATGTCGAGAGTGGTTATACCTTTCCTTTTTGTCTCTAGTGTAAGTATGGCGATGAGAGCTTGCCTCATCTCTTTTCCTACAATGGGCACTGCCATGGGATGATGGGGATGTTTTCCCATCATTCTCTTTCCTCGATGATTTCAACAATGTCTCGGAAGAATCTAACACCTTCAAGCATTCTCCTTTGGTGTATCTCTAACCTACAAATTGAGGTCTCTGCACAACCTCCAATGGCTGAGTTATGTCTTTGTTATTAACACCAAGTTATTTTTCCTCTTCATGCCTCGTCCTTGTAAGGAGCCTCATGTTTGTCCCTCTAATTGGGATCTCCACATGTCCAATAGAAATGATACTATGTGACGATGAAACCGAAAGGAAATCAACATCTTTTACCTCTTATGTCGATATAGAAAGAACTGATGATGGCTTCTCATCATTTGTTGTTGGTGGTTCGCTAGCTATCTCGACACATTCCCCAACTTGCTTTCTGACATACCCAAGTCCTACCTGATGGGGTAATTCTTCTACTTTGATGGGGTTGACAATGCCTTGGGCATTAACGCCCAAGCCTTTTCCTTTATACCCCATTCTCTTCAATAGTTTGGAGCCAATTCCAGTGGTATGATTTTCAAAAACAAAGAAATCATCATCAGGACACATACATGAATCCAAAGAACTACTTTTTACCTCACATGGGTCATGCTGCAGCTTTTCCAAGGCCTCGTCCTTTGCTTGCAGCTATCATAGCAAACTTTGTTTTTCCTCTCTCTCTTCATGTAGAGGCATCTTCAATTCGATGTTCTCTGTTTGAAGACTTTGGTTGTTGTGCTTCAGTTCTTTTAGGGCTTCTTCCATGGCTTGCAAATGAAGTTGCAACCGCTTCTTTTCCTTTATCTCTTTCTGTAGAGTTTCATACATTATTTCCACCCTTTTGGAAATTTTGAGCATGGTCTCATACATCACTTTTTCATCCTCTATCGCTGCACATTCCATTGTTCACGCTTGCAATTCACATACATGGAAATACCACTTGATCCAGGTCCGAGTGTGACAAAGGACCCTTCCAAGACCTTTTACTTTTGCGATATGTTAAATTGCATTTTTCAAAGAACATAAGTGAATACATCTGCATATTGTAAAGAAGAGGAACATGCCTATTGATAATAGATTTCATCCAGGAGGGACTACATCTCCAAGCCCTAGTGTTAAGATGGTGTAAGTTGTTGCACTAAGTGTTGTTAATAGTGATGATGTACATAAGAGGTGATGTCACTATCAAACAAGGAAAATTCCCTCATGCAGGAGTGGCTCCAACAGATGTTCCACTACAGGAACTCTTAGTCAAAAGACTCCTATCAATATGACACAAAACTCATGCATGATTATCATCTTGCCAACATGGCATAAAAGGGATCTAAATGCAAACATGCATGGTGACACATGAGTATCCCTTCAACATACGACAAAGGGATCTCAAAACAAAACATGACGAATCATGATAACAAGTAAATCACACAAATGATTCTGCATCACATCAAGCAAGAATCGTGAAAACAAGTAAGAAACAAGATCCCACATCAAGCATCAAATAGGGATCTGTGCAACATAATTCATAACAAAAGAAGTACATGAACACACTACATATACCTCACATCTAGGGGCCATCTAAAGAAGAGGATGTCAAACTGCTGAAGTTTTTCAGATCATCGATCTCATGACATTGAATCGCATGGAAACGACTACTCGCTCATGAATGCTAACACTTGCACTCCACTTACAAAAGTGGCCGAAAAATAGAATGAGAAAATGAAAAATCTAGATGCACCATCAGATTTGTGGTGTCGAATAGTACAAAATTGACTGTCAAATTTCTGAATTCTGAGAAAGTGGAAATCTGTGGCTTAAGGAATCTTTTAGATTCCCCCTAGATTCCTCAAAGATTCACTCCTCTGGGTCCTCTGCAAATCGGCTGCTCAGATTAGGAAACTAACTGCACCATCGGCTTCATGTCCCTGAGAGGTTTAAGATCGACATAAAGTTTGTCCAATTTGGACACTACAAAATTTCACCCTCAAAATTTTGCTCAGTCATGGTTCCACCTGCATAAAAATTAATTAAAAATTAACTTTTCCTCATTTTCCATGCCCACTCCTAGTTCCTCCATCTCCCTGGGTGTATTGAGAAAAGTGGGTTTTATAAAAAATCTTGGTGGATATTCCCATGTGGTTCGGCTGGTGTAGTGGTAAAATTTGGAAAGTTGTTGAGGAGGGGTCAGGGGATCAAATCCTGCCCCTCCTCTTTTACCATATAAATTAACCGCATGTCTTCATTAAACATGGTGAGTGGGAGGTTGGGTCCACCCCCCAAGGTCTGGCCCACCTTTCCCACTTGTGTTTTATATTAAATGGGTTGGGTTCGTGCCCCAAGGGCCGGCTGTTCGGGAATATTTAGTGTTCTTGGACAAACGCCTAACCCTCTAGATCTAGTAGCAGGTCTAGAAACAATAGACAAAGTAATCTTAACCTCTTCTATAATCAAAATATAAAACAAGAGATGAGATAAACCTACTTATAGTTTTTGCTAGCTCCTTGACTCCCTTGACCGATCTTGCTGCTCCTTTCCATACTTAAATCGCTTGGAAAGTACCTGCACAACTACATAAACAAAAACCCATCAATGCAAATGATAATGATCTATTGCTTATAAATAACATGGAATCAAGAACATGATATACATATGAAAGCATTAACATGTAACACAATCATAAGGAAAAAGTCTTGAAGACTTTATTGATAAGAGGGAAGATTACAACCCATATGAGCTCGATCCAGCAACACTCTTCCAATTCAAATCCTCTTTACCTCATGAAAAGTAAGACACTCCAACACTATTGCAATACTTGCACTCAATTCTAATCTCATATCACCAACATCTCTTTACAACTCAATATTTTTTAGCCCTTGATCTCTTAGATGAGTGATCTATTTATAGGTGAGTGAAGGAGGTCATGCCATCCATGGTGCTAATGAATTCCTTTCTAAATTTAGAAATCAGTTCCATGGAAGAAGGGATAGGGGATTGATGTTTCCTAATTCCCTTCCTCATCCAAAAGTGAACTCAAAGGTGTAGGTGGCATTTGAGAAACTTCTATAGGCTTCCAATGGATAAGTAATCTTAAAACCCTCACGGAACTTTGCTCAAATTCACTCAGCGCAGGCCAAAGAGGGACCATGGGTGCTGCATAGCACCCTGTCAGTGTATGGTTTGCATTGCAGTGCAACCTAATGAAGGCCTACCTACACTAATCTTCTTAGAGGTAGTTTTGGGATGTTTTCAGTGATGGAACTTCTTGGGAAGTGAGGCATTCTGATGACTAACTTCTTTAGGGCATGTAACAAATGCACTAGGGGTTGATGGGCCCTAATAGTATCGATCTATAATTTGGGGTTGATGTGCCCAAATGGATCTGTAACAGTTGCCCCCTAAAGCATGAAGTCGTAAATATATATGTCAGGTGAAATGCTTTATCACGAGGAGAGGAGGTTTCGAACGAAAGGTGACCTACATCAATTACAATACATATATCATGATAATTTGATTTTTCTCATGAACTAGCTGAGGGAGGCATACCCATGCTCAGCTTATAAACTTTCATTACATGTACAAATATAGTCATCTACAGATATAGACCCATGAATGGTTGACCATGAATGTAAGGCCATTGTACATTTGATTTAGTACTCCTGAAAATATCGCAGCCCGGATGGATAAAACTAGATCTGGGGTCTTCAATCTCGTTCAATATTTTTCTCAAGTACAATTCTAACCATGTGAATAGATGTTCTGAAGTCGAACATGGAAAGACATCATCTGATTACCAGCCAAGGATGTAAGCCGTTAACAAATGCGAGAGGAATCACCGATAATGAAAATGACCCTCAAGGTACTACAGTACATTTCACATGGTGTGAATAAATGATTTGATGTCAAACACCATACAAAGTCTTTCGGTTGAAGGCCATTGATGTCAGTCTATCACTGGAAGCAAGAAACCTGCCATTGATGTATGCAAGCCTCAAGGTACTGAAGGGGTGTTTCTAAGTCAACTTCTTGGATGATGTGCTGATGTTGACAAGAAGCAACTCATCGCAGGAGGGCCTTGATGTATCCCACATCTATGACACGAAACGAGGTAAATGAGTTTGGAGAGGAGAATCAACTGACAACACAGGGTTCAGGAATGGTGGTCATGAAAATGAACGTTGATAGTATTGCAAAGGATGAAGTTTTAACTGAATGACTTCTCTTTGAACATATCAGCGACAGTAAGATGAATTGGTAGCATTGACCCAAAACAAAGTAACGGATGGTATGATAGACCAACGGTGTGATAACCATCAAGCTGAATGACCCAACCCACATAATCACACTGATGAGGTGAAAGTGTCATGTTCAAGAGCGACTTGCTACCATAATGTTTTCTCAAATTTTTCCCATTTTCCCCAGTCATTGCTAACCAGTACCTCTTTATTTTTTATCAAGCTTGAGTAGGATAACATATGATTCTTGTATAATTCACCCTTCGGGTGAATCCATCACTATTTGATGCTTTAACGAGTCTAGCGAAGGTGAAACTTGGCCTTGTCTAGATGGACAAGTTTGTCACTATTTGATGTTTTTAACAAGTTTAATGACAAAGACAACTAAGTCCTTTTCATGTTTAGAGAGTTTGAAAAGGGATTAAAAGGAAACTCCATAAGTTCTTTTTCATAAAATAATCTCTCAAGTCCGAAAAAGCATAAAATAATACAAGAGAGATGTTGTTTCCAATCCTTTAACGAGCTGGAATAGACAAGCGCTCGATGATATTTTCATATTTAGAGAGTCTGAAAAGAGTTTAAAGAGGACTGTATGGGAGTTTCTTTTTATTTTTAACAAAGGTAGAAGAAGAAAAAAAAGTTTTCTTTGTGGTCAAAGATGTTCAATTTACACTTGAGCACATCAAATTCTGCTTTCAGCTGTTAAACCTGCTCAAAACTCCATCAAAGAGGATTAAAAATACATGTTCATGGATAAAATGAATAAAAAGTAACATTTACTCGATTAATATGCAAGAAATAAACATAAAAACAAGTTTTATTATTCATTTTCACCATTTCACTTTTTCCCTTTGAATTTGGTGCTCTGGTGTATTTTTTTACCTCAAAGTTCACCAACCGATTACAGAGGATTCAGTGGACCGTTTCTCATGCCATCTAGACCAGGTAGGAGTTATCCCTGTTCTCTTCCATTTTATTCCATTTATTTTTAGTTTTAAGCAAAAAAATTTGGTTTTTGAGGCCCCTAGGGTTTCATTTTTCACACTCTAGATCGGCGCACCCTTTAAATATTGAAATGTGCGCTACACTGCATAAACCTAGAAGGTAGTATGCATTGTAACACACTATCTCTAATGGAGGGGTGCAATGGGCACAAAAAACAAATTTTGACAACTATTTTCTCCCAAATTTTCAACTGTTTTTTGCAAAAAATGGATCCTAATTTGTCTAATGGTTTCATTTCAGACATTCATTGGATCAAAATGGTGATTATATGGAGAGAACGAGAGCATGAAGAACAAGACATGATTGCCCTAAATGATCAGGGAATAGCTGATGCCCTAAGAAATTGTGGGTTACTGAAATATTTTCGAGTATCCAGCATGCGGAAACAACTTGAGCTTTTACAGTGCCTTGTTCATTCTTGGGATCCTACCGATAAGGTTTTTCACATTAGGGGAAAAGTGATCCCCTTTTCCATCAAGGATATTTACTTTCTGACTGGACTGTTGAGGCGGGGTGCCCCCATCTCATTATCAGGATTTACCAGAGGAGGTGGATCAGTGAGAGATTATATATGACAGCTCTGGCGGGAAGGAGCTCAACCTAGCAGAGACAGAAAGATAAACTTCAGGGATGCCAATGATTTACCATTGAGAACAATCCTTTTTACCCTCGCCAAACTGGCAGGCAGTGCAACTTTACATTTGGCAAAAAAATCATATATGCAATATGCTTTATAGTGCTTGGAGCCAAAGGTATTCAACTGGTGTGAGGCAGTTCTTCCATCCATGAGAGAACAACTGACCAAGGTAAAGAATGGAAAGACAAAAAACTTTGGTTATGGGTTTATCTTGATTTCTTTTTCCTTAGATAGAATCCCACTCATGCAGCCACAACACATCTCACTGGGAGTACCTGGACCTAGAGACCCACGAATGCAGAGGTGGGTAGATCTTATGGCTAGGCATGCTAGCCAGTCATTGATCTCGTTTACCTCTGCTTTCTTTGAGTGGTTTTACCATCAGGAGATGACCTTCGTAGAATATCCATATTCAGGGATGGATTTCCATGGTGATCCAAGTCTGATGTTGCTGGTTGGAGTGCAGTGGAGTGCTATTGGTAAATTGTTTGACCAAAATGTTTTTTCTTTTTAAAGTTTCTACATTCTTTTGTGTTTTTTATTATTGCCAAGACTAAAAAACTTTTTTTATATGTATGTAGATATTGGATTCGTTCGACTTGTGGGACGCCAATGAGAGGCAGGTACGCTAGTACAGAGAGCTGTTGGGAGAGTGGTTCTCCGAGACTTGTATTTAGCAGAGACATTGGCTGAGCTACAGGATCACATAAAGGGTTTAACCCTGGGTATTTCAGATGTGCAGATCGAGGAGTTACCTATGTGATTGCAGTGCCATACCACTAGTGTGTCGAGTCATTGGATGAGACTCCTACACATGATAGCACAGGTTGTGACCTGTTATCATGAGCAGCACTAGTTTACTTGGATATTCTCTGCATACATTTTTGAGTTTTTTGGGTCAGATGACCAATTTTTTGTCTTGGACACAAACTATTTGTAAAAGCTTATATACATCTATCTATTTGACTTTTAGAGTTTTATTATGGTTAAGTGATGCAATCCTATTCAAATGATGATGTGGATAGAAAATGTTACTTTACATATGTCGCAAAATGTCTATTTAACACATAATTAGCTAGAGAGTTAGTTAATGTGTTTAGATTTCTGGAAATATGTTGATATTGAATAAACTCAAAATATCTTTCCAAAATACGAACTCTAAGGAAGATGCGATGAACTGTTGGGTTACAAATGGTATAGACGTCGGTAAGCTGTAGTATAACAAGTTGTGAGTCTAGCCTAATGAAGATTCGGCGTATGCCAAGTGAAATGGCATTAGAGAGGAGTTCAGTCAATGTGCTATACTCAACGATATTGTTTGTTGATCGTCCAATACATATCCCTCTAAAACTCACTAACTCACCGCTTGGAGTGAAAATGGCCCATGCTATAGAAGATAAATTCTATGTACTATGACTAGCTCCATCGGCATAACTAACAAATGGTTCCGAAAAGTTTGACATCTGCAACAAATGAAAAGTGGATTACCTAACAAAATAAAAAATCTAAAAGAAACACACACATAAATGCAATCAAAGCATATATACAGTGAGTTTTACTACACTTAACTAAGCATAATAACATTTAAGGTACAACCTTTTTCGAGGTTGAAACAATGGAATCCCATCATAGTCCACTAACTCATAGGCCCATTTCGTCAACACACGTTTAACAATATAAGGGCCCATCCAAAGCAGTTCAAATTTTCTTGCTCCAATTTTATCAGAATCTTGATCATAAATCAAGACCAGGTCACCTTCTAAGAAGACACGAGGCTTAACATTTTTATCATATTGCACCTTGGTGCATTTTTTATGCGCCTCGTTAGCCATTGTGGCATCACAACAGGTTTCATCCAGATGGATTAACTCCAAAAAACGCGCTTCTTCTTCAGAAGTGTCAGGTATCAGGTCAATCACGAGTTTGAGAGACAAGATTTCACATTAGATTGGTAAGACTACTTCCAGACCATACACCAACTGAAAAGGCATAAATCTAGTCGCATTTCTCACCGATGTTCGATATGCCCACAAGTTGAGTACAGGATTAAATGCCAATTCCTTTTATGGACTCCAATCATTCTTTGCAACATGTGCTTAAGGACTTTGTTGATAGCTTCAACTTGTCCATTAGCTTGTGGGTAGTATGGAGTAGAACTATCATTTGACAGTCCTAATTTGGCAGTTAATTCAACCATCATGTGATTGCAAAAATGTGACCCATGATCTATAACTATAGCTTGTGGTACACCAAACCTGTGAACCACATGGTTGAAAAAAAACAAAGCAGTCGCTTCGCCACTGTTGTTCAATGCTGGCATCGCCTCGACCCATTTGGTAAAATAGTCAATGGCGACTATAATATACCCATGGCCCCCGGCCGAGGTGGGGTTACATGTCATAAAATCAATGCCCCATTTTGCAAATGGGCCAACAGTAATGAATGGATTCAGTTGTGCAGGTGGTAATCTGGTTTTACGGTCAAATATCTGGCAAGCATGGCAACTTCTGACAGCAAGAATGCAATCTTTGAATATGGATGGCCAGAAGTAACCAGCACGTAGAATTTTCTGTGCAGTTGCGTAACTAGATAAATGCCCCCCACAAGCACCTAAATGACACTCATTCAAAGCTTTTTCGGCCTCCTCATGAGTAAGGCACCTATGTAAGATCGTATCGACACCATGATGATAAAGTGTATCACCAATGATCAGATAATCTTTGGCTTGGTATTGAGTATGTCATTGTTCAGAGCGAGAGGTATTAGACTGAAAAGCTTAGGTCTGGAGAGAGACCAGTATATCTCCATACCATGGATCACACTATGAGATAAGAAATAGAGACTCATCCAAGATTGATGCTTCTGATGTTAAATCATTAGATGATGAGGGAAAATCACAAAGTAACTTAACAAAGACAAGAGATTTCTATGATTTAGATTTGATGAATTCCAAATCAAACTCCTACACGATAACTATCCATTTAGAATATTTTCCCCCCAACAATTGACATCACAAAATGTATGTCATAGGGTTGCAATCTGATACAATGGTAGTTTTGCAAAGGAGGATGTAATGACGACATCTATGCACAGCTTCAACGGCTGCCAAGGCTAACTTTTTGACATATGAATATTTCCTTTCTGTATCATTGAGATTACGACTCAAATAATAAATAGGATGTTCAGTTCCACTTTCTTATTGAACTAAAACCATACCAATGGTTGTATCTATAGTGGCGAGATACAGGTAAAATTCTTTTTGATAGTTTGGGGCATACATTAATGATGCTCTAATTAGGGAGTCTTTAAGAGCATCAAAAGAAGCTTGCACAACTTGGTCCAAATTGAAGGGTACCCCTTTCTTCAATAGACATGTATAACCTTTAGCTAATTCAACATAGTTTCGAATGAACCTCCTCAAAAATTTTTCCTTCCCTTGAAGTCTCTGTATTTGTAACAAGTTTGAAGGTGGAGGCAAGTCAAGGATTACCTGAACCTTAATGGGATCAAATTGAATTCCATCTTTAAAAACTACGAATCCAAGAAATCGACCAAAGCCAAAAACAAATACACATTTATGTGGATTGAGTCTTATCTTGTAGTGTCGACATCGTAAAAATATTTCTCTAAAATGTTGCGGGTGATCAATCCGTTTTCATGAATGAGCAGGTAAATAATCAAGATAAGGTTGAACAATGTGCTTGATGTCATGGAAGGCATAATTCATCACCCTCTGAAATGTAGCCCCTGCATTCTTCAAACAAAAAGTTATCTTTCGATAAGAGAATGTGCCCCATGGACATATAAAAGCAGTTTTTGATTGGTCTTGTGGGCGGATATTGATTTGATTGTAGCCAGAAAATCCATCCATGAACGAAAATATTTCACATCCAGCACATTCATCAATAATTTGGTCGATAAAAGGTGTAGGATAATTTTCCTTTGGACATGCTTGGTTTACATCCATATAATAGATGCACACTCGAATTGTCCCTTTTTTTCATCGTTGGAACAATATTAGATACCCAATCAGTAAGAGGTACAGGGAATATGAAGCCAGCATGCAAAATTTTTTCAAACTTTGCTTTAATGGCAGCAGCTTTCTTAGGATGAATAGGTCAAAGTTGTTGTCATACTGGTTTGACATCAGGGTACATTTTAATCTCATGTTCAACAACACTTGAGTCAATTCCCGACATCTCCTCATAAGACCATGCAAAGATATCTCGAAATTCGTGAAAAAGAGCACAATAATTATCAAGTTCCAATGGACAACAAGATTTGCTGACATGAATGTTTTATACAATGTTAGGCTTGGTCGAAATGTTTATAGAAATCATTTCTGCTATGTTAGACAAATTACGTTTAGAATCTACATTATTTACAAAATTTGACAAAAAATAAATGATCTATGGGTGATTTAGTTCATTTTAATAATCTTCATTGTCATCTAGAAGGTGGGAATGATGATATAATCTTCCCACGGTGTCTCTCCTATCATCATTGATTGGATGATTCCTTCATCCGTAGAATATATACGTGAAAAATGATTCGAAGAGGTATCATATTCTAACGATCTATCTACTCATACAATTGTTGAGTGCGGATTAGGGTTTGCCACACAAGCCTGAAAAATTGATTGCTATGATGATTCAATGGGGCTTGGCGATAATTCCTCACTATGACCATCAGTTTCAAAGTAGTTGGAAATATTCATAAAATCAGATGATGTCGAAGAAATCATGTTGCAAGTCTCTACTCTTTCCACTTCCACCAAACCAAATGGTGATGGGAGGGTAAAAAAGCCCATTAAAGAAGGATCTTTAAGGAGACCTACTCCAACACTTTGAAGTGATAGTGGGTTTCTGTTTATCAATGGAATTCTTCCTGTAGCCTGTGAACTATTGGCAAATAATGCTAGCTAATCAATGATTGTGATTCCACTCTTGAAAGGGAATGAAATTGTACGAAAGTACGTGGAAACAACAACAACCATAGCATATACCCAAGGCATTCCTAGTAAAATGTTGTAATCGAGGAGTCCGTCAACTACCTCAATGTCAACAGTAACTTTCTTTCCCCCTAGTTCAATTTGCAAGTTACTCAAAATCCCATATGGAGTGTATGTTCTTCCATCAAATGCCTTTAATGTAGTTGGTGATCGTGACAAGGGTAGTGAACCAAGTGTTTTCCAGTAGCTCATGGACATAATGCAAGTAGATGCCCCCTTATTAATAATAGTTCGATGAACATTCTTATTGAGAGCTTTTACTTGTATTAGGAAATCCAATTGCGCAGGTAACTGTGGTGAATATCCCGCATGGTTAAAAACCACAAGATTTGAATCTATAGGATCTATTCCACCTATTGCTAACAATAAAGCCTATTTCTGGGAGGGACAATTTTGCAACACCTCGAGTGTCGAAATAGCAGAAGGTGATTGAGCCAAATCTTCCACAATGTTATAGTTTTGAGCTGCTCGATCACAAGGATTGAATGTTGATTTGTGCACAACTCCCTTTGGTGGCTTTATCGTCAATTCAGGTACAATTGGTGGAATAAATTCTGATGAAGTCAAGGTCGAAGTACTAGGTTGATCAGTGGCCTGGTTATTCAACGACGATGGATTTACATAATTCTTTTTTCCTTGTTGACACCAGAACATCATTTTGCGGATTTGAGATGGATAATATGAGTACTTGGGATGTGGAAGCATGGTCAGTTGCAACCAAATGTGTCTCTGAGGTTGGAAATGGATCTGTCAACACTGTTGATGTGGTTGAAGTCTTTAAAAGTTTAGAGACTTCAGAGTGATGTGGATAGTCTCTTGTATAATGCTCATCATTACATATCAGACATGGATAACGAGGTTTCCTAGCAACAGTGGGGGAATCAGATGATTTCTCTGTAGTGGAATTTTCCTATTTCTTTTTGTTATTCTTCCCCTTTTTCTTACCTCCTGGTTGCTTTTGATTTTTTCCTTTGTCAGATGACATGACATTATCTCAGAGGCATTAGTGTTTTTTGATGCATTTGCAGCTTGATTGGAAATGGAAAGGGTTTGACCAGATGGTCTTCCTCTTGCCTGTGTGCTTGAAGAACGGATCACACCGTCACCATCATGAAAGTCCTTACTCAATTGTGGGGGTGGTGGAACAATATAAGATGGTCTAGGTGCATTACGGATTTTATCTTAGAGCATGTCAGATTGTGTGTAAATAAAATCCAAGTATTGGGCACAAGAGATAACTTGCTCTTCTATGACAACTCCACCTTTTGCCACATCCTCAGTGAGTGATGGAAACAAGGAATTTATGAACCACTTAGCTAAAATCTGATTGGGAACGTATGTATTAACCATCCGACGACAATGCCGCCACTCATGAATATGATATGATATATGGGTGGAGGTAGTCTATTTACAGTTGGTCAAGAGTTCTGTTCCAGTGTCGTATCTGATAAGTAACAGGAAGTGGGTCAAAAAGGTAGTGGCTAAAGTGGTGAAGTTATCGAAAGAAGCTCTTGGTAATTCAATGTATCATTTAGCAGCTAGACCGGTAAGTGTTCTTTGGAAAAGATGAAGTCTGATCGAATCATCATTCAAAGTGTTGGATGAACACCATAAATGAAATGTCATAACATGATTCGATGGGTCTTCTCCAGGATTTTCGTTAAACTTCGGAATATCAGATGGTAACTTGTGTGGAATCACCAGCCACCAAGGTACATATGCGATTGGATCATTGGTGAGCTTACCCACCTCTGGAAATTCTAAAGTTGCTACGAATGGCAACTGTCGATTCAAGTCAGGTTGAGGATACCCAAGATATGATAGAATTGCCTGTGCAATAGGTCTTTGCAGACCATGATTCATAGGGCATCTTCATTTGGTAACCTTGGTATGGTTGTTGAACAAAACCAGTATAAGGTGGTTGTTGATAACCATATTGAAATTGTGGTTTTCCATAACCACAAAGCTTTGTTGCCCAAGACCTTGGTAAGCTTGATATTGACCAAAACCAGGTTGAGCTTGTGAACCAAGTCCAAAATGAGGTTGGAACTGTTGGAATTGTGGCAACCACGGTTTTTGAGACAACTGTTGCCACCTACCAATGAAAGGTTGATCAAGTTGTGGATCAACTATACCAGTGTAAGCCTGGGTTAGTCCAAATAAAGGTATACTAACCTGAGGTTGTTGTTGAGCTCTAGAAACAAGTGGCTATATAACAACTTGAGAAACCTGAACCTCTTGACTTGAAACTTATGGTTGCAAGGAAGAAGGATTAGTTTGTACCCGTTGAGATACAAGAATTTGAGCTTATGACTGTGGCACAGTAGTAACAATAGGAGTAGTAGGAATATTTGAAACATTTTTCATTGGTTGTGTTTGATACACAAGCCTTGGTTGATTTGGCATTACTGGTTGCCATTGACAAACTCTAATTCCAGGTTGACTTGAATATTGTGGGAAATTACCATATGGTTGTCCTCCGGAATAAGGAGGATATGGTGAAAAAGCATATTGCTCTCCATATGGTGGAAATCCAGTATTTAATGGATACACAGGTCTTTGCTGACCAAATTTGCTAGCATGATACTGATGTGCAGGATCACACTGTTGAGTTCCCATTAGAGAAGAACTAGGTAGAATTCTGGTTGAGGCAATGGGTGATGACTATGGTACAAAAGCAACCCATAAGTGGGTTCTAGACAATGATAGTAACCAACCAGGATGAACGATTCATTATATAGGTGCAACTCAAGTGTGGTAGATAACATAGAAGGAGTTACAACAAAAGATTCTACTACAGCTGCATCAAATGTTATAGTCTTGGATGTTAACGGTTGTTCAACCATAGTTAACTAGCCCAAAATTTGTCCTAAATATTCGATAGGAACTTGCAAGGAAGCAGGATCAAATGAAGCAAAGTAATCAAGAGTAGTAGGGTAAAGATTAAACCTAGTTCCAATGTTAAATGGGGTTCCAGGTGTGGAATCTGGTGGAAGAACTTGACCGCCAGGTCCATAAAATATTTCTGGTGTTGAGGAAAGTGTAGTTTCAATAGTGACTGATGTCTGAGGGGTAACAACTTCTGAATGTTGAAATTCGAAGTCCAGATGTTTAGGTAAATGAACAACAGTTTCAAAGGGAGGTTCCTGAACAACTTCAAGTTTAGATGTAACTTCTATTTGAACTGGGATAGATTCTGGACCAACTCCTGGTTGAGCTATTTCAAGTTCAGAAGCACTTTCTGGTTGAGCAGTTTCAAGTTGAGTATCAACTTCTTGTTGGACAACCTCGATTACTTTTACACTAGAATCAGTGCTAATGTCCTCAGGTAATTGTGAAACTTCTTCTTTAGGAATGGATGTACTAGAAATAGTTGGAGTAACTGGAGTCTCTGTAGCTACTGAAACAAATATTTCAAGTAACCCAGATCAATAACTAGGAGTTATTGATGTACTAGACTCAGTTAAACGAAACCGCTTTGTTCGAATTGGTGTCGCTTCAGGAGGAAAAGGCGGTTGGCTCGCTGTTCTCTACGAATGATGGGGTTTAGGGTGATGTTCTTCCACGATTGCTGATTAATTTTATCAACTTAAAATAAACTAAGGAATGAGGATGTTATCGTGGTCAATTAATTTTTACGACACTGGAACACAACTTTGCTTTCTCATTTTTAAAGAGTCGAGAAAAAGCAAAAGATGACTCTAGTCACCTTCGATGTTTAATGAGCTTGAAAGGACAAGTGCTCAGATGATCCTTTTACTTTTAAAGAGTTGAAAAGGAACGAAAGTGACTGCTCTGGAGATTCTAGACAAGAGGGTTTGCAAGACAAATAGCAAAACTACAATATACACCTTGGTGATAAATGAAAGAGAAATGACCAAGGACTTTACATACGATAGTCAATCTTCTCGAATGCTGTGTTCTGTGTGTTGCGATCGGTAAGGTGGTAGAAGCGGCTTCCTAGGGATAAAGGATTTCAACCTATTGGGGTCTCCCACCATATACTTGACGATACATGGAGCACAAGTTCGTACTAGCACTTATTGAATCAGAGAGGAGCAATCACCCAACTTTTGGGCACCAAATCGGGCTATCTTCTTGTTGCATTTCCATCACCCTTTTTACCTTTCTGTACTCATTTACCCATGTTTACTATGCTAAATTCACAAGGTAAACACCCCTGACTTGTCTATTAGAATATTTTGTTAATGAAGTGAAGTGATGGAGTTTTGCCTATTCACAGCACTAAAATGTATGTTTGACCACAGCTTCTGGAGAACAAGAACCAAGGCTTAAGCATTCTGCGACAGATATTCTATTCACATGAATGACCAGCCATAGGGAGGCTGTGCAGCTGGAGTCGTAGATCCCTGAACCATTCTTCGACATCTTGCTCATCTTGTCTGTCTCGTGTTGGTGTTGTTCCAAACTAATGTATATTTCTAGGGTTACGGTTACCATGTTTTGGGGAAAGAGGTTGCTCTCCCTCGCTATGTATAAAAGAATAGTTTATTCCTATAATTAGGGATGCCTCTTCAATATTGTGATAGCCCTTTTCAAATTAATAAAATATCATCTATTTTGCTATTCTAATCTTCGTTGTGACTAACACAACCCTAATTAGAGAGTTGGGCCCGCTCTTCTGATAAGGTGTTGCGTCCTTTTGTGTGTGTGATTTACTAGTTTATGCTTGCTGTTACAATTCTTTCATTCTTGTAATTGTTTTGTTGAAATTTGTATTGATTTAGTTTCACAACAATGTTTTGAATCTTAATCGTGAAACCTTGGTCGGAATAGACTGTGCTCTTGCCCCTGCATATACCTTGCACGTTGCCTTGAAAGGATAAGCACCCGTATTCATATATTAATGTAGGACAAGGGTGAATAAATCATTCATACCTGGGCACCAACATTTTGGTGCCATTTCCGAGGAGGCTAACAAGGTGCAAGACAATGATCCAGACCAACTAGAGGGTCAATCTCTTGTCCTGGGGAGAGAACGAGTTTTCTCACTCTTCTTCAGGTCCTGAGCGTAGGTGTTCTTTCCACTTGTTTTTACTTTTTGGTTTCTTGTTTTGGGCCACTCTTTGTTCTAGGGAGGGAGGAGTCTTTTGATGCCCTGCTCCAGGCCCTGAGCTAGATTTATTTTTTAAAACCCTTGTGTTTTTGGGAAACCCTAGCTTTTACCCTAGGGAGGGAGGAGTCTTTTGACACCCTACTTTAGATTTGGAAGTATTAGGTCTTCCCGTGGTGTGTGTTTATTCCTAGTTCTTGCCCTAGGGAGGGAGAAGTCCTTTGATTCCCTACTCTGGGTCCTGAACCCTAGATTCTTGTTTTTTTAGCTTCCTTTCTTTTTGTAAGTTCTTTCATCTTGGGGAAGGAATAATCCTTTAACACCTTACTTCAATATTGAAGCATTGTAGGTTCATACCAATACCTTCCATCATACTAGATTTTGTATGAACAAAGAACCAAATAAAAGGGGCAGAGGGAGAGCCCCAAAGAGGGGAGGACCAGATCTAGGAAGAAAAACCTATATCCAACAAATCATAGTAAAGGTTGAATTAGAAGCATCCTCTTGCGCAGCTGTGAGACCAGTGACATGGAGAGTGAAGTCTGAGGGAAAATCAGTAGATCAACTAGTGTTGTGTACAACATCCTTTGGTGATTCAACACAACAAGCCCCTCTAGCAATGGAAAGAAACATCCAACAACATACCTAACAAGGAAAATCTTACAGTAGTAATGGTGGGGAAGAGGTTGCAAGCAGAACATCAACAGAGTCAGATTGCTCTAGCAAAGGAAAGGAGGTGGTAACTGAGGGATCAAGTCATCAGGGGGCAGGAGAATGGAACGAAGGAGTACTTGCATCACCAAGGGATCAAGGAAGTGTTGTTAAAGTAACTCGGATCCAAGTGGTAAGGAAGCCTCAGCCATCCTCTATAGAGCCTATTGAAATACCCAGGTTATTGAGACATATTTATGGCTCCCACAACCTCCACCCTCCAGTTTTTGATCGGGGAATTGGGAGCTGGTGCACCCACAAAGCCTATTCCATTAGAAGCCTTGCCAAACTTTCATGGGCTTGTTTCAGAAGACCCCAACACATTTTTATTTGAGTTTGACATAGTGTACCAGGGGTATGACTACACGACGGATGCCCAAAAGTTAAAAATTTTTCTTCTACATTAAAAGGAATGACCCTGCAATGGTTCATGTTCCTTGGAGGAAGATCTATTGCCACATGGAATGATATGTGGACAACTTTTCTGGAAAAGTACCAGGATTACTATAAATCCTGGAATATCAAGGAGGAACTTTTCAAGTTCACACAAAAAGAAGATGAGAGCTTCAAGGATTGTGTGGAATGATTAAAGTACACCTTACAGAGGTTAGGTAAACCTAACTTGGATTAGGAAATTTTAAAGACATCTCTAAGGAAAGCTTCGAAGTTATCTGTAAACTATGAATTCAGTGCTCAAGGGGGCTTGCAAGAAACAAACAAGGAATTCACTTAGCAAAAGGTTTTGGCGGAGGTGTTACGAAAGCTAAAATCGGAAACCTGCTAGACAATATGAGGACGGATATCCTCAGCACTCCGTTGACACAGATGGATACTCTGCATGTAAAATAGAAGTAGCTGGAATTGGACAGGACCATGGCGATATTCGACCCCAAGTGTAGAAAGAAGCACCTAGAAAGGGAATGTCCACTAAACTCCATAGAGGAATGTGCAATCTGCGAGCTAAATCATGCAACAAAATCATGCCCCTCCTTGCTAGGCCTAAAAGCAGTATTTCAAGGATGGGGGAATACATGCAGCAATTGTACCTCATGGGGTCTAGAAAGCCATGGCAGCCTCGACCATCGATGGGAAATTAAGGTATGTACTTGGATCCATCACAGTATTTCAATAATTTTAATATGAATCCTCAGTGCATGCCTTATCCTTCCATGTGGCCGCAATACCATTTTCCACCGTGGTAGCAGTGGAACCCTCAAGCCAGTTCGAGCTCCCCATGGGCTTCAACTTAGCGAGGATCCCCTCCTGGGTAGTTCCCTTAGTCGATGCCACAACATCAACTTCAACTACGCTCTAATGTGCCTCCTGGTAATCAACCTACCCGTCCTCAGCTTCCAATCCAACCCAATCCGAATCCCAATAATAAGGGAACTCATCAAGCTGACATTCTTAACCTACCTTCATATAGCATTTCCACTACAGATTTGTATGAAATGAATCTATGATCAGGGGGACAGTTAATGTTCAACCTCCTCCTGTTATCATTGAATAACTTGATGGTGAAGGTAAGGAATTAGAACCAATTAATAAAGAGCCAAAACAAACTGATAGAAACCAGGCGCCTCCTATGAAACAACATCAATCTGAACCACCTTACCCAGAGAGACTAATTTTGAGTAAATCAAGCCCTCAAGCTGAATTTGATTTATTAGGAGAATTGCAGAACTTATTTGTTAAAATTCCCTTGTTACAAGCTATGAAAGATGTGGCAATATATGCAAAGACTCTTAGGGAATACTGTTCAAAGAAACCTGCAAAGAAATCCAAAGATCCCCTTACCATTCATGTTATGGGAAAATGATTAGATTTCATGATGGGAAAATCAATGCTTGAAAAGTATGGAGATCCGAGGAACCCAATTTTGACAGTACAAATTAATGGGGTAGAGATTCTGAATGTGCTGGTAGACCTGTGCTGCCATCAATGTTATCACCACTGAAACCATGCATGCATTAGGTCTTCACAACTTGAAACACACCTATAGTATCGGAATTAGCAGACTGATATTTAGTCAAACCTGTAGGGAAGTTGGAAGACGTAACAATTTCAGTGGATTCATGGCACTACCCCATAGATTTCCTAGTCTTACAAATGCAATCTTCAGTGGATGGCCATCCTTTGATTTTGGGAAGACCATGGCTGGCTACTACAGATGCTTACATTGGGTGTCGTTCAGGGCACATGGTTATTTCAAAGGGGCACAACACTAAAAACTTAGTGTTATACCCGCCGCAGAACCTAACCCATCTATAAAACCAACAGGTGGCAAGAAAATCTTATCTAGGAAAGAGCTCGAATCAGAAAATGAGGAATTGAGACCTGTTCTCAATATTAGATAGGCCCTTCAGTTGAAAATGGAATCGGAAGATGATGTAATCACCTCCTTTATGGATGACCCTTGCTCCGTCTCCAAGCCAAATCAACAAATACTAGAAGCTATCCTAAGCTGTGAGACTCAAGAAACAATTAAAACAGTGGAAGGATAAGAGGAACTACCTGTTGATGCACCCCATGAAAGTGTGCGAGTGGAATTAGAACCAGGAAAAGCCCTGAATATTAATCCAAACTTGTCAAAATCCCAGAAGAAGCAGCTCATGGGTGTTCTTCGAAAACATAAAGAAGCCTTCATCTGGGATTACTCAGATATGAAGGGGATTCCTGCTAATTTATGTACCCATCATATATACATTAAGAAGGATTGTCATCTTGTAAAAAAACCTCAGAGGAGGATGAACCCCGCATTGAAAAATGTTGTGAAAGAAAAACTTCAGAAATTACTGGATGTAGGTTTTATTTACCCCATCTCAAATAGACAATGGGTCTCCCCATTACTAATGGTCCCTAAGAAAAATGGTCAATGGTGGATATGCGTTGATTATCGAGAATTAAATAAGCCAACGCAGAAATATAATTTTCCTTTTCCATTTATTGATCAAGTTTTGGACACATTGGCTGGCAAAAAGTTTTTCTCTTTTCTGGATGGGTTTAGTGGGTATAACCAGATCCAGATAGCTCCTGAAGATCAGGACAAAACCACTTTCACATGCCCCTGGGGAACATTCACATACCAGGTCCTTCCTTTTCGCCTGTGTAATGCTCTTGCAACATTCTAGAGGGCAATTTTGGGGATCTTCTCTGGTTTGGTAGATGACAATGTTGAAATCTACATGGATGACTTTACTTCATATGGGGATTCATTTCTTGAAGGGCTGAAAAATTTAGAAAAAGTTCTCGAAAGGTGTATACAAGCGCGTGTCTCTCTGAGTATGGTAAAATGCCATATGATGATGGAGGAGGGAATTGTTCTAGGACATTTTCTCTCAGCTGAAGGAATCCGAATGGACCCAGCAAAGATAAAAGTAATTCTACATTTCTCGACACCTAAAAAACCCACACAGGTATGCAGCTTTATTGGTTGTGCTGGTTATTACAGGCGTTTTATAGAAAATTTTGCTAAAGTAGCACATCCACTTTTTCAATTGCTAACAAAAGATCTAGACTTTGTGTGGACAGAGGATTGGGATGCAGCCTATATGAGAATTAAGGAATTGGTCTGTAGCACTCCGATCCTTAGAGGGCCGGACTAGGAATTACCTTTCCATATTCATACAGATGCTTCCCAAACAGCGATTGGTGCAGTATTAGGACAACAAGAGTACAGAGTGCCATACGCAGTTTACTATGTTAGTGAGAATTTGGCTCCTGCTGAATTAAACTACATAGTGACTGAGAAAGATTTCCTTGTTGTCATTTACACCATCAACAAATTCTGACACTACATTACCAGGTATCCTACTTTTGTGCATACTGATCATGCAGCTATCAGGTATTTAATGAATAAACTTGTTACCCTTGGTCGCATTACAAGGTAGGTTTGCTACTATAGGAATTTGATATTACTATAGTAGATAAACCAGGGAAGGAAAATGTGGTTGCAGATTTCTTATCTAGGATAGAACATGATGGTAAGAATACACCAATTGAAGATAATTTTCCGGATGAACATATTTTTGCAGTTTCTGCTAACACTCCGTGGTATGTAGATATTGCTAATTATCTTGCTACAGGGAAGGTGCCTTGTCATCTGTCATATAAGGAGCAAAGGAAGATTATTCATCAGAGTACCTGATATTCATGGATGGTAGGGTATCTCTTTCACACAGGGGCTGACCAATAGATTCGGCATTGTGTGGCAGAAGATGATATTAAAGGTTGCACATGATGGACCCTGTGGAGGACATTTTGTAGATAAAAGAATAGGTCACAAAGTGCTTCAAATGGGATATTACTGGCCCTCCATCTTTCTTTATGCTCGAGATTATGTTCGAAGGTGTGATAGCTGCCAATGGATGGGACAACCTGGGAAAGCAGACGAAATGCCTCTTCAACCCCAAATAGTCCTTGAACCATTTGAGAAATGGGCCATTGATTTTGTCGGACCCTTCAACCCACCTTCTCATCAGACAGCTTACCTCCTGGTTTTCACTGATTATGTAACTAAATGGGTGGAAGCCAGAGCAGTCACGAGAGCAACAGAGCAAGTAGTGGCATACTTTCTCTTTGAAGAAATCTTTGCTCGATACGGTACTCCAAGGGAAATCGTATCAAATGGAGGATCATAGTTCACATCTCACATGATAGGGAAGTTGATGTAGAAATATGGGGTCAAACATAGAGTGACAACCCCCTATCACCCCCAGGTGAATGGACAAGTAGAAAGCACAAAAAAGGTATTGGAAAATATCTTGACAAAGATAGTAGCGAGTCATCGTCAGGATTGGGCAAAAAAACTTCTAGAATCTTTATGGGCATACAGAAAAACATGGCAGAATACAACTGGGTTTTCTCCATTCGAATTAGTCTATGGGAAATTCCCTTTGTTTCCGATGGAATTTGAAATCAGTTCACTTAGAACAGCTCTAGAAGTAAGCCTAGACCTATTAGAAGCACATAAACACTAACTGGAATAGCTGAATGAGTTGGACGAGATTCGGTCATTAGCTGTCTAGAAGACTACTGTTGTTCAACAACAGAGAATGAAATGGCATGCTATACTTATCAAAAGTAAGGTGTTTCATGTGGGGGATTGGGCATTACTTTATGACTTCTGATTTCAGGATTTCAAAGGCATCCTTCGCACTCGCTGGATGGGGCCATATCAAGTGGACGCAGTGTTAGACAATGGAACAATTAGATTAATTACAATAGATGAGAATCATACCTCATTCTTAGTAAATGGACACTGCCTAAAACTCTACCATCGCCCAGGCTCTAGAAATGCCTTTGCCAAACACCTTTTTGATTCATCTGATTTAATGGTTGTTGGAATGAAGGACACTCTCACTCTGTTCTAAAAAATAAAATAAATAAATAAATATACATATATATATATATATATATATATATATATATATATATATATATATATATAATAATAATAAATATTGTTATTACTTGTTTGTATTTTGCAGGAATAGCAAAGAAATATGGCCAGGAGAAATGTAACACTCGGTGTTGTTACTCTGTAACTGCCATTACTCGTTGTTGATGTTATTCGCTGTTGTTGTTACTCGCTGTTGCTATTACTCCTTCTTGTTGTTACTTTGTCATACATTTTTGATGTTACTGTAGCATAAGGTAGGTCCATAGGTACGTCTCTGCTGATTTTACGGATTTAATTAAAATATTCCAAAAAGACATTAAAACATGCCATGGATGGACATAATTAAGTTTGAGGGGGGGGAGCCATCATAATAAACGACGACGTACCTCGAAAAACTATTCATGACACGCAATCCTCACCTAATAGAATCTAATGATTTGAGTACTCCGTAATCATACCTTTGATGTGTTGGCATGCATATTCGTACACGCAGAGTCATAATCAGTGACCTCCCCAACATGCTGCATTAAATTTCTAAAATATCTAACAGTACCACCATAATTTGTCATCATTTTCAAACGTACCAGTACTGTTTCATTCATTGTCCCCAAAAGTGACCATGATGTTATTTCAGTTGCCAACGGTTTGGAGCCCTGTCACTCTCCCTTGCCAGCCAACTACAGTTGTCGCACTGATCCTGCCTCTACAGTGATAGGTGGATGATCTGTGCGACATGAGCCTGAGGATACAATGAGAGTTCAGAACAATCAAGAGGTATGGCAGGTTTTTCAAAATGCAGGCTAGAATGTTTACTTCAACAGGTTGAGAGGGTCGAGCAAAGAAATTATGACGGAATTTTCACTCAACTTGGGAGAAGAAAGCTCTCGGGTCTGTGGAATTGAAATCCCTGTGACAGAGGAAGCCATAGCAGAAGTCAATGGGCTCCCTCAAAACAGATAGTGATGGTTTTCAAGAAGGATTTCCCTTCCAGAGTTTCTTGAAGCCTTTTTACAGGTGGGAGAAAGTATCACGTAGAAGGGTTAGGGATACGACTGAAACTCGGTACCGCATCCATGGGGAGGAGTAGTAGAGTTCGTCATAAAATATATGACTTGTGAAGGGAGATACTCCACCATATTCAAATACCATCTCCGCATACTAGCTCACCTGCAATTTCCACAAGCAGAAGCTTTTTCAATGAATGTGCCCTATTTCCTATTGAGAAGCCTTCACTTAATGGCACATTCGGCTGAGGGGTTGCGACAGGTATTGGCAGTCATCACTCACCATGGGTTGGTTCAGCTGTTAGTAATGAATGCCATTAGATGAATCCTGATCCCATGGGAACTGTTTCGGGATTCCACAGAGGAAGAAATAGAAGCTGTTGTGGCTGCTAGGAAAGATGAACTAGAAGCCATGGAGGAAGAAAATGCAGAAGAAGATGATTATGTTGACCAGGAGGAACTGAAAGAGATGGAGATGGATACTAAAAAACTCAAAGAAGAGATTGCTCCCTAAGAGCAAGTTGAAACCATGGAGCCAATGGAAGATACAGGAGTCGACACAGAAAGGCCCACTAAGAACCACCCTCGCCCATGGAACTAGCAAAGCAAGTTGATAGCATGATAATCACATAGGAAGACCCACAATAGGCAGAGTGGGTGAATCAATTGATATTGTAACCGAGGGTACCCCACAGGGACCTCCTGCCACCATGGAGCCAATGGAGGAGGATAACCCAAATGAAGAGGAGGTCGTGACCACTCCAACCATAGAACCCATGGAAGAGGAGGAACGAGGAAAAGAGGAGCTCGGAGCTAAGGAAGCCATGGAACCCCAGGAGGAAGCACTGGGAGAACTAGGGTGTGAGGTTGGCACTAACCCACAAGAACCAGCGTCGACCTCGGGACCGAATGTTGAAGATTCATTCTAGTTATCCTTTTTCTACTCTATCCCAAGAGGAGCAAGGGTAACTCGCTACCATCGGCACAAAGAAGAAGATCTCACCATTCTGCTAGCTTTGAATTTATCACAGAGGCCACAACCATGTGGGTGGATGCTACTCAGGCGACAAACACTTGGGAGCCTGAAGGAGAAAAGAGGTAGAGGTCCCTGAGGCTAGGGAACTGGGAAGGATTCCAATAGACACATTAGTAGGAGAGAATCTCACAAGGGAATCACCAGTCGCTTTGAGCGAGAAACAAGAGGAAGTATCCATTGGTAAAGAAGAGGGACCAAGCGAAGCAGTCCCAATGAATGAGCCAATGGAAAAGTTAGGAGAGAAGATCGTGAAGCAAGAGATAATCGAAGAAGAATGGGCAGTGGAGGAAAACCCGACAGTTAGCACAACAGAAGTTGCCCTGGGGGATTTACCTCCAGCTACTTAAACGGAGAACGTTTTGGTTAATCAGGAATGGGTAGAGCTGTGTGAATAGCGTAGACTCCCAGTCAAACAAAAATATCAACTGCAGTTTAAAGAGACAATGTGGCTTAAGATCGAGGCCAGGAAACTAAGGAAGCATGTACACAAAATGCAGAAGAAGTTGAAGAAATACAAGCGGCAAGCTAAAAAGTCCAAGGCCATAGGAGTAGAAGCAGAGACTCAGATGGACCAAGTAGCCACAACCTCTACTGCCACTCAAACAGACCCAGTTGAGAGATTGTTTGAAGACCGTGAATATGCCTTAATGGCTGAAGTACAGACTTGGAAATCTACTGTGGCTTGGTATCAAAATGAGGTCAGAAGGACTCGGGAATGAGCCTCCACAACTATTTTTGAGTATGTGGAGCACATAGACATTATGAGGTTAAGGCATGCAAAGCAGCAACTCAAGATGGAGCAACTGGAAAAGCAAGTGGCAGAGCTGAAAATTGATAAGGAGTAGATGTTCAATTTAGTGCAAGAGGTGATGGCATGTGGCTCCCCTGCTTCTTGTTATTATTTATTCTTACATGAACATTTTCTTTTATTCTGCATGGAGAGCATAAAAAAAGAGATTAGCTATGAAATAGAAGATGGTGTACAATTCCTCCAAATAATGAGGATCCATGACGTGCCAACTTAGCATTTGATGTGCGAGTTTTACCTGCACGGGTATCTACTATGCCTCGACAGAGAATTCAACCCGGTCCCATATGTGGGGGACATTCATTTAAGGGCCCTCACCTCTTACACTTTCAATCAAATCAGCTAGAAAAATGCTTTTAACACATTTGAATCCAATTAGGTTACAAAGCCATTTATAGTAAGAGGAGAACATGAGAGGTCAATCACCATGTTCACTAAACACAACACCTTTTTAGGGATTGAGGGGAATAGAGACAGAATCCTGAGGACACAAAATTGGTGCCTTGATCTTTGTGTCAAGCAATTAGTCACATTTGAAGATGAGGCCCTTGATTATTGTTAGAAAAGGTGGATGACATCACATATAGCTGTCCAGAACAAGGAACCTTTTGGGGCGCCAAATTTTGCATTAGTGCTTCCCAGAGTGCCCAGATATGTGGCATGTGTCTGAACATGTGGGGTATGATGGATGGGAATACGGTTTCATTTTCCTACTCTTTGGTTTCCTATATAAAATTACACTCTAGCGTATAATGTCCCAGGAGATTGGTGGAAGGAAGTCCTCCTTTAAGATGGTTTTAAGGTTCCAGGAACAGAGATGGCTGAATAATATGATCTCACCCAGCTTTAAGAAGCTTACAATATGAAAAATCCAGACCTGTGGAGGTGGCAAACTACATGAGGGCATGCAGAAGGCTAGTTGGGGGAGATGTTCAGCACCAAATTGGGTTATCTTCCTATTGCATTTGCATCCCCCTTTTTACCTTTTTGTACTCATTTACCCATGTTTACTATGCTAAATTCATAAGGTAAACACCCCTGACTTGTCTATTGGAATATTTTGTTAATGAAGTGAAGTCATATACTTTTACCTATTCACAACACTAAAATGTATGTTTGACTGCAGCTTCTGGAGAACAGGAACCAAGACTTCAACATTCTGTGATGATCTTCTATTCACAATAACAACCAACCATAGGGAGGCCACACAGCTGGAGTCATAGATCCCTGAACCATTCTTGGGCATCTTGCTGATCTTGTTTGTCTAGTGTCTGGGGTTACGGTTACCATGTTTTGGGGAAAGAGTTTGCTCTCCCTCATTGTGTATAAAAGAGTAGTTTATTCCTGTAATTGGGGACACCCCGTCAATATTGTAATAGCCCTTTTCAGATTAATAAAGTATCATTTATTTTTCTATTCTAATCTTCGTTGTGACTAACACAACCCTGATCAGAGAGCTAGGCCCGCTCTTCTGATCAGGTGTTGCATCCTTATGTGTGCATGATTTACTATTTTATGCTTGTTGTTACAGTTCTTTCATTCTTGTAATTGTTTTGTTGAGTTCTGTATCGATTTAGTTTCACATCAATTTTTTGAATCTTAATTGTGAACCCTTGGTCGGAACGGACTGTGCTCTTGCCCATACATATACCTTGCACGTTGCCTTGAAAGGATACACACCCAGATTGATAAATTAATGTAGGAAAAGGGTGAATAAATTGTTCATACCTAGACACCAACACCAACCTCAATGAAAACAACACCCACTAGGTTTAAAGACGCCAAAACACGTCTCTAGCCTAGACCTCTAGATGTTTTTCGATAAGTTCCAATGCGTTATTAGATTAATTGATGTAAATTTTAAGTTGATCTTGCTTAGAAATTTTCCTTTGAAGGTTCACCGTGAGATGTGTTCTGAAATTCCTAAGAATACAACTATAATGAGAAGCACTCTTTTCGTTTAATTTCAGCAATGAAAATCCTAGCTATGAGGGATAGAGCATACAAGTACTTTTTGAACAAGCAACGAAGAGCACAAATTAATGCAATTCCCTAAACCATTCCTGTTGAGCACACAAACTCAAACTCCAAAATGAAAATTGCATGTATTTCTTTTCAGTTTCTTTTAATGTGAATGATGCAATAAGAAAAACTAATGCACAAACGATACAAAACACTTTTCATAAAAAATGATGATTTGTGACAATTTCTTTTAAAAGGAAAAGGAAGACTATACGACACTTTCAATTTAAAAGAAATGAAGATTTTTGACACTTTAAATGAAAATACAAATCAAATGCACAAATAAATAAATCGATTATTTATGAAGGAAGACTTTACAACACTTCATTTTTCGAAGAAAATGACGATTTTACGACACTTTTCTATCAAGAAAACAATCGATCAAAACTACCTTTTAATAGTGGATTGAAAATGATAAAACAAATACATAAAAAAATCCAACAATTCAGTCTAAGTAGGCCCAAATTAAGGAGATGAAAGGCTATTTTCAGAGACAGAACATCATTGACATTCAGCAACTCATTCAAACAGGAGGAAATTGTCAAAAAATTTCAATTCCTAGATGGGAAACTGACCCTAAAGCGATCAGCACAGGTAGTAGTTAGAGACAGTGTGATGAATCGCATTGAACCTATGCGGGAAGTGCACTGCTGCACACTGTGTCCTTCATCAGACTGCATTGATGACAGTAAGCAATTCTAAAGGCAATTTTGTCACAGTTTCGACTCAACTTTCAATGACAGAGGACTGAAATCAATAAATGATATCCTCAGTGGAGTTGCCAATTTGTTTCGGGAATATTTAGTGTTCTTGGACAAACGCCTAACCCTCTAGATCTAGTAGCAGGTCTAGAAACAACAGACAAAGTAATCTTAACCTTTTCTATAATCAACAGATAAAACAAGAGAGGAGAGAAACCTACTTGTACTTTTCGCTAGCTCCTTGCCCCCCTTGACCGATCTTGTTGCTACTTTCTGTACTTAAATCACTTGGAAAGTACATGCACAACTACATAAACAAAAACCCATCAAGGCAAATGATAATGATCTATTGCTCATAAATAAAATGGAATCGAGAACATGATATACATATGAAAGCATTAACATGTACCACAAGCATAAGGAAAAAGTCTTGAAAACTTTATTGATAAGAGGAAAGATTACAACCCATATGAGCTCGATCCAACAACACTCTTCCAATTCAAATCCTCTTCACCTCATGAAAAGCAAGAAAATCCAACACTATTACAATACTTTCACTCAATTCTAATCTCACATCACCAACATCTCCTTACAACTCAATATTTTTCATCCCTTGATCTCTTAGATGAGTGATCTATTTATAGGTGAGTGAAGGAGGTTATGCCATTAATGGCGCTAACGAATGCCTTTCTAAATTTAGAAATCATTTCCATGGAAGAAGGGATAGGGGATTGATGTTTCCTAATTCCCTTCCTCTTCCAAAAGCGAACTCAAAGGTGTAGGTGGCATTTGAGAAACTTCTAGAGTCTTCCAATGGATAAGGAATTTTCAAACCCTCACAGAACGTTGCTCAAATTCGATCAGTGCAGGCCAAAGAGGGGCCAAGTGCATTGCACAACACCCTATCAGTGTATGGTTTGCATTGCAACGCACCCTAATGAAGGCCTACTTGCACTGATATTCTTATAGGTAGTTTTTGGATGTTTTCAGTGATGGAACTTCTTGGGAAGTGAGGCATTCTAATGACTAACTTCTTTAGGGCATGTAACAACTACACTAGGGGTTGATGGGCCCTAATAGTATTGATCTATAATTTGGGGTTGATGTGCCTAAATGAATCTGTAACACCGGCCCACCCAAACTCCAGTGCTTTTCAATATGGTGGTTCCATGGGAGGGGCTGGGGGTGGTGGCCCACTCCTCCACGAATAACATTGTTTGATACGGTTTTGAAGGGGGTGGCAGGGTTGGTGGCCCACCACCCTTTTTTTTATATTTTTTTTGTTTAATAAAACAACCTGCATTTTTTTGAAGATTCGGATTTTGACCAGAGTCATTTTAACCAAGTGACAATTTTGCTCAGAATCTGGTCGGATTTGGCCAGATTCAGTCTGCCAAAAAAGTCCAAATTATGTCTTCATTAATCCTACCTAGTCAGCAAAAAGTCAGCCCAAATTTGACTGCCTCTAACTCCTTCATCCGAACTCAAATTGAAGAACCGTTCACACCACCGTGACCATGACAACGAGATATTTAACATGAACCTAGTTCGAGCATAATCCAAGCACTTTGATTTTTTACCCTTCCTAAGTCTTCCTAGACTTCTGCATGTGTCTAGAGCCACCTGGATCACTAGTTCACAGTCATACACTCTAATCTCTATATAATTATAGTAAAGATACCAGTCCCCTCTCTTGGCTTGGTCTCTCAGATGCAAGATCCTATTGATTTATAGACTGATCCTAGGCTCGGTCTAACTGTTGAGAATCTATGCAACTGGATGAATGAAATAGTTAATGAAATCTAAAAACTTCAGCTTAGTTGAGTTCCTCCTTATCAATGAAGTCCACTATGTGACTGCTTGAATCACTTGTTGATTATCCTGCTTTTGTAAATTTATAGGCAACCCGTCTCCCTGTTGAAAAAGAATCATATGCACTAGCACAAAGGAATATTTAAATACTCTTTCAGTAGTAATTTTCTTCAATTGTTCATGCGTACTTTCAACCAAAATTTGACTGTAATTATACATGAAAGAAGGTTTGTTTTCTTTGGAGAAGATGGATAGATAACCCAGGATAGATTCATCTACCCATTGATTTGTTTGGTAACCTAACAAGTAAGAAATTAAGGAAAACATGTAATTAGCTCTCTTAGGGAACATGGATGCTGGACAAGGAGGGTTCTTTGTAGGAAGTTTAGCATCTTCTCGAAGAAATATCTCAAAAATTTGATCTCTTTGGGGGAAAGTGAGCTTATGTTATAGATCCATTAAGAGAGTAGTGGAGAAAAATCTAAGGGAATTATTTTCAGGGATAAGAAGCATCTTATTGATAATTTTTGGGGTGATGGATATTAGAATGTCTCCATTCTGCGCTACCACAGTTCTGTGTAGGGGATTTTACTTAGCTTGACACCACATGACTAAGTTAGGAAAAATATGAGTCTGAGGAAACATGTACATGGGAAATAAATATTCCCATAAGTTGATTTCATCTTCATAGTCCTAGTAAGTTTGCTTTAACCAATGGTGCAATTCAAACATGTTGAATTCATGCTCCGTGTTTGTAATTTTGAGGAATTGGTCAGCGAAGGGAATGTGATCAAGGTTTGGGGTATCAAAGACTTTTGGATTTTCCTATGATGAAGTTTGACAAGCAAAGGATTAGTATTTTCGTTTAGGAGCTATTGTTTGCAGAATAGGAGGAAGAAATAAAAAAAGGTTAGGGATGAAAATACATGATAGAGAAGATGTTTCGTTCTGAAGGTAAATTCAGTTATACTAAAGAGCAGAAACAAAGAACAATCAAACTTTAGGAACCATGAATAAAATACAAAGTGATGGAAAATTGCGTAACGGGATAAGGGGCTTATTTATAACAGATAATGCATTACTGTTAAAGGGAAACTATTACTGAACATGAGGATTTTCATTTATGGCCAACAGGGAAATATAACAGCTGGAAGAAATAGATAGGTGATAAGGGATGGATGTTTGTATGGATGAAAGTGTAAGTAGACCAAGTCTCCCACCTTGAAGCTCCTATCCACCCGGTGTGAGGCTACATAGAATTTATGCTTGTTTTGAGTGGTGCAAAATTTTTTGTTGAGTGCTTTGAGGATATCTTGACGCTCTTCAACCCAATATTTTTCCATGGGGGCTCAACTATCACCAAATGCCACATCTACAAAGGATAATTCATTTTATTCATAAAATTCCATGAATGGTGACATCCATATCGACATGTGGTACGAAGTGTTGTAATAGTACTCGCCCAAATGCAACCACTTCGCCCACACTCTTTTTTGATCAGCTACATAGTTCCTCATGTACCCCTGAAGCTAATTTTTTACAATCTTTGTATTCCCATCTATTTGTGGGTGATAGCTCGTGCAAGGGGTGAGCTCTGTCCCTACCAACTAGAATAGATCCTACCAAAATCCACCCATGAAACTAATATCCCAATCACTAACTATGGTCTTGGGTAGACCATGTAGCCTAAAGATCTCCCTAAAAAACAATTTTGCTATCTGAGATGTTGTTCTCTATTATGAAACCAGCTCAAGAAAAGATAGAAAAGATAGATCAATGCCTTAGAATTCAGCCTCTTCGAGGGGGCAACCTCCTTTACATTACATAAATGAACAATTCTTGGATGATACAAATGACAAAACCTCCTTTCTATATATAGGAGTCTAAGGAGTCACAATATAATCCAGCCGACCTAACAATAATAATATAAAGCCACAAAAATAACAATAGAGGGATTCTATGGGCACAGAAATAACAATATGGGGGTAATAGGGGCACAACAATATAAATAAGGGGTATAACTACAATAGTAGTGGGGTAATCACTAGTATTATAGGGACCCAACATGCCCCTCTCCTTCAAAAAAGTGTTGTCCTCAACGCTTGAGTAGTTCTGGATACTTCTGCATAAAATTCTCATCCTCCCATGTGGAATCTTCAGCGGATAAGTTCTTCCACTTGATAAGATACTCTGAAATTGATCGATTTCATAGCTGTCGAGTTCTTGTTTCTGTGACTGCTTCCGGTTCCAATATAATTTTTCCTTCCTCATCAAGTTCTGGAAATATTGTTTGAATTGGGAGCTTGTCACCTATAACCTTCTTTAAACATGAAACATGGAAGACTGGGTGCAATCGAGAAGCTGCAGGAAGCTCCAATTTGTATGCCATAGTACCAATATTTTGCAACACCTTGTACGGACCATAATACTTTGGTGATAATTTATTATCCTTGTTAGCTTGCTTTAGGGACATTTGCTTATATGGTTGTAGCCTTAGGAATACCCAATCACCTACATCAAAACTTCTTTCACTGCGATGTTGATCTGCCTGTTGTTTCATTCTATTTTGTGCCAACACGAGGTTATCCTTTAAGAGTTGGAGGACTTGTTGTTGATGTTCGATGTGATGTTCCACTGCTTGAACCTTAGAATTTTCTCTTAAATATGATGTGATGGATGGTGGTTGATACCCATAAAGTGCCATAAATGGGGTCATTTTTGTTGTTGTATGGAAGGAAGTGTTATACCACCATTCAGCCAGAGGCAACCATTTGACCCATTGTGTATGTTTATCAGATACAAAGCAACGAAGATATCCTTCCAAACATTTGTTTACTATCTCAGTTTTCCCATCAGATTGAGGATGATAAGATGAGCTATGAGCTAACTGAGTACCAAGACAAGAAAATAATTCTGTCCAAAAATTTCCAGTGAAAATGGGATCTCTGTCACTTACAATAATCTTTGGGTTTCCATGTAGCTTTTGAACTGTTTCCATAAATGCAGTAGAAACTGTATTGGCTTTAAATGGATGTGATAATGCACAAAAGTGTGCATACTTGGTAAGTCTGTCAACTACCACCATGATGACACTCTTTCCCTCAGACTTGGGTAAACCTGTGATAAAAGCCATTGAAACCTCCTCCCAACGTTGGCTTGGAATGGATAAAGGTTGTAATAGACCCGGTGTCTTAATTGTTTCAACTTTATTTTGCTGGCAAACCAAACATTCCGCCACGAACTTTTGAATATCTGATTTAAGGCCATCCCAAAAAAATTCCTTCTTAACCCTGTGGTAAGTTTTTAAAAATCCTGAGTGCCCTCCTAAGGGAGAAGTGTGCAATTCCATAAGAATCTTTTGTTTTAGCTAGGAATTCTTACAGAGGTATAAGCGATCTTTGTACCATAACGAATCATTTTGCCAGCTAAATGTATCAGAAGTACTGGAATCTTGTTGTAGCTTTCGAATAAGTGCCCACACTTCTTCGTCATTCTTCCATTCCTCCCTTGCTTCGTCTATCCAATCTGGTTGGATAATAGAAATGGCACACAACAATGCTTCCACATCCTCATCCTTTCTTGAGAGTGCATCTGCCACCACATTTTGCTTCCCTTTTTTGTAGATGATTTCAAAGTCATAACCCATCATCTTTGTGACCCACTTTTGTTGCTCTTCAGAGGATAATCTTTGTTCTAAAAAGTATTTAAGGCTATCATGATCCGTTTTTACCTTGAAGTGTCTTCCCATTAGGTAGGGTCGCCATTTCTTAAGTGCATGGAGTATTGCCAACATTTCCTTCTCATAAATAGCTTTTCTTAAAAACTTTCCCTTAATTGGATGACTTTCAAAAGAAATGGGTCTTTCATCTTGCATTAGAACAGCACCAATTCCATTTCCTGAAGCATCACATTCCACAATAAAGGTTTTTGTGAAGTCTGGTGTAGCTAAGATTGGTGCTTGGCACATTGCCTCTTTAAGATGTTCAAAGGTCTTTGTTGCTTCCGAAGTCCATGAAAATGAATCTTTCTTCAATAATTTTGTTAGAGGTGTTGTTATTCTCCCACAATTCTTAACAAACTTGCGATAATACCCTGTCAACCCAAGAAATCCTCGCAGATGCTTTATGGATGTGGGGATTTTCCATTCCTTAATGGCTTTAATTTTGCTAGGGTCTACCTTAACTCCTTCATGAGATACAATATGACCCAAATATTCCACCTCCTGGACTCCAAAGAAACATTTGGATCTTTTTGCATATAATTGTTTCTCCTCCAATAGTTGTAGCACCCTATCAACATGTTCAACATGATCCTTCCAAGACTTGCTGTAGATTAGTATATCATCAAAAAATACTAACACAAATTTTCTAAGGAATGGTTTGAAAATTGAATTCATCAAACCTTGAAATGTTGAAGGTGCATTGGTAAGGCCAAAAGGCATGACCAAAAATTCATAATGGCCCTCATGAGTTCTAAATGCCGTTTTTGGAATGTCTTCAATCTTCATTCTGATTTGATGATATCCCGAACGAAGATCCAACTTGGTGAAGTAAATTGATCCATGCAATTCATCCAGTAATTCATCAATAACAGGAATGGGGAACTTATCTTTAATAGTGAGCTTGTTGAGCTCCCTATAATCTGGACACATGCGCCATGATCCATCCTTCTTGTGCACCAATACTACTAGAGCTGAGAAAGAACTTTGACTCGGTTGAATTATACCAGCCTCTAGCATTTCTGCAACCATACGTTCAATTTCACTTTTTTGGACATAGGGATATCTATACGGCCTGATGTTTGGAGGAACACTTCCTGGAATCAGATGAATAGCATGATCATGATCACGCATAGGAGGGAGACCCTTGGGAGTCTCAAATACCTTGGAATGATTGTCCAAGACTTTTTGGAGATCTGGAGAAATAGATGATTCCAATGTGGAAACATCTAGCGAGCATAATTGTGCAATTACACCTCTTTGCTCCTTTCTTAGAAGCTTTGTCATACCATGAGAGCTGATTATCTTTCCTGGTTTCCCTGCAATACCCCTTAATTCAACTTCCTTTCCTTTCGAAGAAAATTTGATGAAAAGTTCTTGAAAATTAAAAGCTATTGTACCCAAGGATTGTAGCCATTGGACTCCTAGTACAACATCTGCACCTCCCATTGGAATGGAAAGCATTGGGCTAGTCAATACATATTCTCCCATGGATAGCTTGATATTATGGCACTTTCCAGAGCAATTTATTGTTCCTCCATTTGCAATCATCACTTGACACTCTGGTGTTGGATATAGGAAGCAATTCAATTCTTTTGCTACCCTACAATGAATAAAATTGTGGGTGCTTCCTGAATCAATCAACACTATTACCTTTTTCTTCTTGATTTTTCCTTCTATCTTGATGGTTTGAGGAGTGGTAATTCCCGCCAATGCATTACAAGATATGGTCGGATTTATTTTTTCTTCATCTAGGCTTTGTTCCTGGAATATATCCTCTTCTTTTGACCTTTCTTGCTCCTTTTCTTCTTCCTCTTCACAATCTATGTAGAATAATTTCTTCTCAGCACACTTATGACCTTTTGTGTATTTGCTATCACAATTGTAACAAAGCCCTTTTGCTCTTTTTTCTTCCAATTGTTGTGGTGTCAACCTTGTAGGTTGTGGAAGACTATGGGCAACAACACTTCCATCTTTATAGTTGTGAATGGTATGCTTTCTAGTTGCCATAATTTTGCTTCCCATTTTTCTTGCTAACCTGAATGCCTTCTCTAATGAATCAGGTTCCCAAAGGCGCACATCATGTTGGATATTATCCTTTAAAGACCCTATGAACACATCAATCCTATGCTCCTCTGGAATATCTTTTACCCTTATGTTCAATTTTTGGAACTCCTCAATGTGCTCCATTATTGAACCCTTTTGTTTAAGACTTATCAATTGGCTAAAAGAAGTGTTGTTTTTTGTATCCTCATAATGTGCTATCAATTCTTCCGTAAAAATTGCCCAAGTGATAAATTGTTTACGAGAAAAAAGCCATTGATACCATACAAACTGATTTGGTTCCAAATATAAAGTTGCCATACGTACCTTTTGTGTGTTTTGCACATTATTGAGATCGAAGAATTGCTCCATCTGTAATATCCATGTGGCGGGATCCTTGCCATCAAACTTCCTCATATCGATTTTTGGAACATGGTGAGTCTTCGATTCAACATTAGAGTCTATGGAATCATGATTAACATTTCTTTTGTTCTCATCATGAGTTTCCTTTACTACCTTTTCACCATTAGTGACCCTTTCTTGTAGCAAGTTCTTCAATTCTTCCATGTCTGTCTTCAAATCTATCTTCAAATTTACCATCGAATCCTCCATCTTAGCTTCCATGCCCTTTATCTTAGATTCCACGCCATTTATCTTAGATTCCACGCCATTTATCTTAGATTACATGCCACTTATCTTAGCTTCTGTTAGCTTTTGTGAGCGTGACATTTGTTGCACTTGTTCTTGTAATTTTGATATATCATGTAGCATTTCTTCCTCTTCTTAATGAGTCATGCTAGAGCTTTCAGGTTCCTTAATAGGTGTTTGCATTTTCTTTCCTCGGGGCATCAGTTACCGATAATAATGCTTTACTATGCCCTTTGAATTCCGTTAAACCAAGCTTAGATAAAAAATTAAAAAAAAACTACACACCTTTTTTCACTTTATAGAAGCCTGATATTGAATCTGATGTATCTATGTAATTTCGGATCATCTAGTTCTGAAATTGCTACCTGTAATAGCCTTCTACGTCCTCTTTCCAATGCCATAGGTCTGAGCCAAATTGGATTCTCCAAGTAAGAGTTATGTGAAATCTCCCACAGTGACTTGCTTTTAGACTGGTTCAGTAGACCGAACTTGTACGACGTGCCACGAGTCACTGTTTCAACCTTTGAATCTGAAACACACATACAAGACACTACAGTCCATCTTCTTTCTTTACCTTTTTACGAAATTTCAATCCTATCCTCAGAGAGAGAGTTATGACGATTTTCCCCAGGTCACCTGTTTTGAATATAATTCAGGAGTCTGCAAAAAGGCCAACTTCCTCAGATCATATCCCCAAAAATATCGCGCGAAAAGCTCTGAAAATCGAACCCAAGGTTCAGCACCAATTCTTCTCAAATGGGTTTTTTTTTCGACTTCTGAAATGTCACAAAAACAAAGTTATAGCTAAAATTCCACGATGACCTGTTTGGAGCAGCGAAACCCTAGAATCCAAAACTCTGATACCAAATGTTATGAAACCAGCTCAAGAAAAGATAGAAAAGATAGATCAACACCTTAGAATTCAGCCTCTTCAAGGGGGCAACCTCCTTTAAATTACATAAATGAACAATTCTTGGATGATACAAATGACAAAACCTCCTTTCTATATATAGGAGTCTAAGGAGTCACAATATAATCCAGCCGACCTAACAATAATAATATAAAGCCACAAAAATAACAATAGAGGGATTCTATGGGCACAGAAATAACAATATGGGGGTAATAGGGGCACAACAATATAAATAAGGGGTATAACTACAATAGTAGTGGGGTAATCACTAGTATTATAGGGACCCAACATTCTCCTGGAAGGAATCAACAAGAAATGGGCATATTTTTTCTGTCAGTCTACCACTATGTGCACACAATCCTTTCCCTAAATGAAGGAAACCCCATGATGAAGTCCATTTAAATACTCTCCCACTTCCACTCGGGAATGGAAAGTGGTTGCAACAGCCCCGTGGGGTGGGTATGCTCATCCTTGTTCTACTGACAGATGTTGCACTCCCATACATATCTCAAAACATCCTCCTTGAGGCCCTTCCAAGAGAACATCTCCATGACTGCCTTGTAATTTTTGAGATAACCTAAATGACATGCTAGTGGGGAATCATGTGCTACCTGTATCACCTTATTCTTCAAATGTTACTCTAGTACCAATTAAATCTTATCCTTATAATAAATAATTTCTCTCAACACTTTGTACCTTTCATTTATTATCTGTCCATCTAATATCTTACAAGCCAGCTTGTTTTTAGAGTACTCCATGAAAACTTGGGGATTTCAGTCTAAGGTAGTGTCGATGAAATAATATGTCACGGACCTCCTGGATAATGCATCAGAAACCACATTTTTCTTCCTTTTGACATATTCAATCTCAAAGTCATAAGATTTTACCTTGCTCGCCAATTTTTGTTGTCGATTATTTAGCTCCTTTTGATCTAGGAAAAAATGAAGGCTATTGTGGACAATGTTAACTTTGAACCTATTGTCCACCAGTTATGGCCTAAAATTTTCTAGTGTGTGCATGATAGTGAGCATCTCTTTATCATAGATAAAGTAGTGATGCTCATACCCATGAAGCTTCCTACTATAAAATCTATAAGGTGGCCATTCTATATTAGCAGTACTCCAATCCCAATCACTTAAGGCATCACACTCCAACACAAATGGTTGATAAAAACCAGGTAAATCCAAAATAGGAGAAGTACTCATTACCTCTTTCAGTTGTAAAAAATCCTACTCTACTATGTATGACCACACAAAGGAGTCCTTTTTGGTCAAATTTGTAAGTGGTCCTTCCAACTAGGAGAATCCTCTTGCGAACCACCTGTAGAACATGAAAATACCCAAGAAACCCCTTAACATCATGACATTCTTGGGAGTAAGCCAATCAACGATAGCATGGATCTTCTCTAGGTGCACTTACACACCTTATCCACTAATCACATGCCCCAAATAGATCATCTCTTTCAACCCAAACTCACACTTTCACAACTTAGCATAACTTAGCATAAAATTGCTACTCATCCAATATCCTTAATACCTCCTCTAAATGTCGTAAGTGTTCCTCCCATATCCTATTGTATATTAGAATGACATTGAAGAAGACCAGAACAAACTTGTGCAATTTCTTGTTGGACACATGGTTCATACAAGACTGGAAAGTGGTTGGGGCATTGGTCAACCCAAAAGGAATAACAAGAAATCATAGTGGTCATAGTGACATCTAAAGGTTTCCTTCGGAATATCCTGCTCTCTGACCCTGATATGGTGGTAGCCTGAACAAAGATCAATCTTAGAGAAATATATGGAACCCTTAATCTCATCCATCTATTCATCAATCCTAGGAATGGGGTATTGATATTTTATGATCTTCTTATTCAATGCCCTGTAATTGATGCACATCTTGAGGGATCCATCCTTATTCTTTACCAACACCCTTGATGAGGAAAATGGGCTAGAGTTGGGGCGAATGTGGCCTAGTGCAAGTATCTCTTGTATGGTCTTCTCTATATCATCCTTATAAACCTTGGGGTGCCTATGGGGAGTAATAATGAATGTTTAAAATCCCTCCTCCAACTCAATGATGTCCTCAAAGCCCCTGTCAGGTGGCCTCCCTAGTGGAATATCCCCAAACATCTTCTAGTACTTCCATGGTAGAGTTTTTATGTCTATGGGGTATTGTCGTTGTTCTACCCTCTTCTCCAATACCCTGCACTCAGCTACCCACTCGATGTCCCCATGTCAGAAAATGGCCTCCATCTTATTGTAGGTGATTGTCTTGGGAATATAAGTGTGCATACCCCTCAACACTACCTTATTACCATCTTGCATGAACTCCATCTCCATTTGTTGATAATATGTGGTATAACACCCAATATAGATGAGCCATTGAACCCCCAACACAATTTTTTTGTCATTAATGTTGGTTACAAAGAAGTCATATGTGATCGAATAGTTCCCCGTTGTCAAAGTCATCCTGGGGATCATCCTATTATATTGCATGAACTTGTTCCCCAGTATGGAAATGGAGAAACCATCAAAATTTGTGGTAGATATCTCCCTCTTGGCTACATAATCTCAGTCGATAAAATTGTGGGAGGCCCCATTGTCCATAAAAACTATCACCCTCTGCCCCTATATAGTTCCCTGTATCTTGAGAGTGAGATATCGAGAAATTTGAACTCATATGAGAGTGGAAATGATGTTGCTCTTATCACCCTCTTAAGGCTACTCATCCTCCATTTCTCTGAGCTCCTCCTATGGATACTCTTGTTCATCCACTATGCTCTAATAATTTGATTAGACCTTAATATAATGTGCCTTCCCTTTAGTTTCACAGAGGTGTCCTAGTGCCCAAGGCTCTTAGCATGTGAAGCACAAATTCCTCCTCCTAAGGCCTCTCTTGGCCTCATCATCTAGCTAACTCCTCCATCTCCACTCCCTTTGGGAAGGTCAGGTGTCTTTCCTCTTAGGTGGGACAATGGGCTTCACCGGGGGTTTGGTCTTTAGGATTGCATACTGCAATGTCCGAGTCCTGCCGATTGCATCCTAAAGTGAAGTGGCCCTATAGGATATCACTAACCCATGTAGGGGATCAGTCAAACCATCCAAAAATAATGTGATCCTCTGGGTCTTTGATAAATTCGGCACCATCACCACAAGCCTCAAAAACTCAACTATATAATGCTTTGGGTTCCATGTCTACCTGAGTTGTTCCAACTCCTAAAAGAACACCTCAAGATATTTTTGGCCAAATCACTTTATCACCCTTTGTGAAAAATCCTCATAAGAGGTCACATTAGAATTCCCCAAGGTGGTTAGACTATGATACCACCAATCATGTGCATTCCTCTTCAAATGTAAAGTGGTAAGGCTAATAACATTAGCCTCTGTCACTTGGCTTAGTTGGAAGTAGGTATCCAACTTCTTGATCCATCCCCTGGTAGTGCATATGGAATAACAATAAAAAATGGGGAGAGTCAGCTTCCCAACTACACATTGTAGCTTTGTGCCTTGGGCTAGTGCACCCCCTATTCCTTTTCCCTTGTTCCCATTCCTTAATAAACATAAATCTTTAAAATAAAGTGCATCCTGGAAGCTCTTAGCGATTGACCGATACTCCATGTAATAATCCCCCAAATGTCTTCTTGTTCAACCGATTCTTGGGGGTTGATAGGCAAGAAGATATGCTTGGTTGGTCAAAACACTCCATCAATGGTGTGAGGCTGATTGTGGGGGTTTGTAATGGAAATGTCTTGGGATATTTCCATCCCTTCAGTAGTTGATGACTCCCCAATGTAACCCTTATTTCTGTCATTCCTCCTTATTTCCTCCATCATTTCTTTCAACCCCTTAGCCAAGTCAATGAGGTCCTTAAGTAGACTTTGGAATGTTGCCTCATCTCTATATGTCCCTATCATCTCAACTTATTTTTGTGCAGAATTAGATCTATTCTAAGCACTATATATTTTGTTTCAACCCCAATTTTCTGCTCCTTTTCCTTATTTATGGGCACTTGTCTTCTATAAGTCACATTCTAAAACCTTTCTAGGGTCATAAGTCTTTGTCACCATAGCTAGCCAAGACCATGCTCTAATACCATTGTAATGTTCCTCACTAAAAGTTTCTGAAATTTCTCTTCAAAAATTAACTGCTTTTTGTAGCATACTTTTGTCAAACAATTAGTATGCTAGTTCTATCATAAACTAAGGAAATTCTACAATTAACCATTTAAAACGTTTTTGTAAACATATGGTAGATAAAATATAACATTTTCAACAACCATTAATTTTCACAATTCATCCCAAAAATGACACCATTATTGCATTAACTGACAAAATAATTTTACAAATAGGAAATGGAACCTGGGATGATTTTCTAAACAAGAATACACCATTACAACCCATAAAATAATGGAATGGTCCACATAGTTTACAACTCATCCCTCCTGGATTTTGTCTAGAAGTAACACCAAAATCAACCTCATTGATAAAATTCCCATGCCCTCTAGAAGGAAAAGAAATTATGCCCTCTTTCAATTGTGCACAATTAGCCACCCACTGAACATAACCCACTTCTGGAAGCAAGGAAAATTGGCCCACTTGGTAACTTGTACAATGCACGTGGCCCCCTGGAAACAATTTAAATTTGGCCCTATGGAACAACTAAGCACCCACCACAAATTCATCCATGGAAGCTTACTATGCAGCCTCCTCAAGCCCAATCAAACCACTTTAGATTTTGGATTCCTCTTTATGTTGAATTTAGTTGTCCCCTAATAGAACCTATCTGTCACAAAATATATCCATCTCATCCCTCCAAGAGAAGTATCAGCTCAATCAATAGAGAGAACAACTCGACCCCTCCAATTCTGGGTATATTCAGGCCCTTCTTCCCAAGATAATCACAACCCTTGATGGTAACCAGAATTCTTACAAATATGGCCTCTCTATTAGACCAATTACAACCCCCACTTAGAAATTTGTAACCTTCAATAATGGGTAACTATCTGCAATAAAATTTAATAATAAACTTTATTGTCTAGCTAAATCCTCTCTGTGGACAAAGACGATCCCTCTAGACCAATGAGTGGGACCAGCAACCTACACGATAATCTACTAGACACTTTCCCAAGTTACAATTGAAAATATAGATGAAGAAGATGGCCTACCTCATTTTGATGCTATCAAGTCATCCTTTTTTGAAGATCTTGAATCACTTGCATCATGGGCTTGTTCCTACTACTAACAGTGTTTATGCACTTTCACAAGAGATTAAGACACAACAAGGCATGCAAATACAAATAGCATATTCAAAAGCAACCTACTTAACTGATCAAGGAATGTTAAGCTAAATGATACATGAGCATACCCATTTAGGGAAAATGAACCAACGGTTGTATATTAATAGAAGAAAGGAGGAAGCATACAACCAAGCCTTGATGTCAATAGGCTCTCCTTGAATGAATATTCAAGTCCAAGTTAGGATCACCAAGCACTACTTCTCCAAGGCAAATGAGTAGCATATAGGCACAATCTTAGCATAAGGGTGCAAATAGACATAGACCAACCATTTGGGAATGGGAGAGGATGAATATATAGGCAAGGAAAGGGAGTTGGGATCTCTCCAAGGATAGGAGTAGGCCCTTATCTCAAGGAGGTAGCTCATATGGATAAGACCAAGAGGCCAAGTTGGGAGAAATCTACCTCATCTATGCCGAAAAACCTCCAACTCATCGGTCTAGAAGCTTCTAGATCACGAAGCTTGTCATCCTCTTTGAGAAAATTGCCTTTTTGGGATCATCATGGGAATACAAGTAAATAAAGTGATGTCATCGTGGGTCGAGTATAACACAATAAGCGGCCATCGCGGTTCTTAGTCTCATAAGAGTGATGATTCTCAAATTAGGGTTTTAGAGTTGTTTCATTCAGGGGAAGCTCAAGGCATTTTCAAATCAATGTCTTAGGGAGGATCTGAGCTGCATATATGAATGAGTACATTGCATGATGGTCATGTTTTGGGCACTTCGGGGTATGTCACAGGGAAGTGCAGGAGATGTGACAAAAATATTGTGTAATAGATTCCCCCTAAAGCATGAAGGCAGAATGGGGAGTGATGGTTGAGATGCATTACGAGATTTTGCAAGGATAAGAACAAACACTGTCAGGAGACCTGCAAATCAAGGACGCATATACATATACATATCTGATATCAAAACATGAATCCACGGTATGGATGCAACCATCTAGATAAAGGAGAATATGAAAGGATCCATGGCATGGGCACAACCATCTAGATAAAGGAGAATATGAAAGGATCCATGGCATGGGCACAACATCCAAATGATAAGGATCATCTGTAAATCTAAGATCCAAGGTATGGATGCAACCATGTGATATAGAAGGATAATCATACATGTAAAGTCCCATGGTATGGTCACAACCATTTGTATAGCAGAAAAATGTGTACAATCATGAATAACACATAACTCCACGCATCCTAAGTCATATTAGACAAGACTCAGGGTCTTGCACTCCATCCCGACCCAATCAAAGTACAAATTCTAACATGCTAGAAAACCTTCTGATTACCAGCCAATGATGTGCAACATTAACATGCATGAGAGAAACCACCAATAATGATAATGGCTCTCAAGGTACGACAATACAATCCACGAATGTGATAAAGAAGCTAAAGTCAAACACTCATGGAATCATCTGATCGAAGGCCAATGATAAAAACCTATCATTGAATGTGAAGAACTTGCCACTAAGGCATGCAAGATCCAAGGTACTGAAAGCGAGTCTCTAAGTTGTCTTCTTGGATAATGAGCTGAGGTTGACAAGAAGTGACCCGTCGAAGGACGGCCATAATGAATCCCCCATCATTGACACAAAACAAGGAATAAAGTGGAATGAAATTAATAAGATCCAATACTGTAACAATAGGTCAAACAATGTATAGGTAAATAAATGCATATATGACTTCTCTTGAACACTGGTGACACAACTCTGGAGTGTGGCATCATTTGGCTCAACATATGACTAAATGTCATGATGACAAAATGAAATAGTTAAATGAGAAGAAAAAATGGATCACCCAAACCCAGGAAGACAAGTCACTGAGTGAGAGTATTCCAAACCCAACACGAAAAATAGATGAGTGTCATGTTCAAGAGCGACATGTTTCCTGTACAAGAGATGTTTCACTTTCACTTTTTCCCCACTATTTCTAGTGAGTACCTCTTTATTTTTACACAAGCTTGAAGAGGATACCATATGCTTGTCATATAAGTTCACCCTTTAGATGAATCCATCCTAGTAAGTTTTACGAGTCCTAGTAAGGAGAAATTCGGTCTCATCATGGTGACGATTCTTTCATCATTTAATTTTTAACAAGTTTGATGGAAGAGTAACTCAGTGTCTTTTTCATATTTATAGAGTTTGAAAAAGAGAAGAAAAAGAAAACTCCATCAAGTCCCTTTTCTTAATCTGTCTCTCGAATCCGAAAAAGTAGAAAACAATATTCGAGAAAACCTCTTGACCATCTCAACCAAGGTGTACCCTTTTTGTAAATAGTCAATCTCAACCGGAAAAAGGGGTAAACGTATACTGAGATGATGTCATTTCATTTACTTTTACGAGTTCGAAAAGACAAGTACTCGATGATCTTTTCATTTTTTGAGAGTCAGAAAAGAGCTTAAAGATGACTCCCCCTAGAGGAACGAGTAGTATAAAAAGATAGCAACTGGTTCTGGTAATGGTGGAACTACTCAAAACATGTAAAGGTCAAGAGACTAGCTAGCAAGACCACTCATCGCAGATGTTCCTCAGGCAAGGTAAAACTACCAAGTGAAAGCGTACAATCGGCCAAAGAGATGGTGACGATGGAATGAAAGAACCAAGGCTCATCTAACAAAACAGGTTGAGAAAAATGACAATCATGAGATGTAAAACAGGAATGGTTTCATTTTTACACAAGATTGAAGCATGAGAAACTATGCTTGAGTATACTTGAGGATGGTTTCATTTTTTCACAAGCTTGAAACATGAGAAAAAACTATGCTTGGATTTGGTTTCATTTTTACATAAGCTTGAAACAAAGATAAACTCTGTTTGAGATAAATTTTCATGCCCCCAACATATTGACTCAATTCGAGGTATATGCCCCAAGCTTCACCTCATTCACCTAAGTATACTATTGGTTACCAACAGGTGGATGGAATGAAGGTTCACTTACGAGATCAAGAGGCAGACTCGACTGGGATTTTACGAGATCCAATCAAATACTTGAATTGTGAGGGGATTTATTTCATTTTTTAATGAGATTGACGCAGGCAAAGAACCATGCTCATGACACCTATTTCACTTTTTAACAAGGTTTACATAGTAAAAGAACTATCCTCATATCCCTAGTTTCATTTTTTAAGGAGCTTGACACAAGACAAGGAACTCTGCTCTGTATCCCTTGTTTCATTTTTTAAGGAGCTTGACACAAGACAAGGAATTCTACTCTATATCCCTTGTTTCATTTTTTAAGGATCTTGACACAGGACAGGGAACTCTGCTCCGTATCCCTTGTTTCATCTTTTAAGGAGCTTAACACAAGACAAGGGACTATCCTCCATAACTTTTCATCATAGAACAAAAGAGGCCATGGATTCCAAGAAGTTATCATTAGATGGGAGAACAACACTATGGAAGGGATACATGTCCATGGATCCAAATGAAAAATTGGGCTCCAATGTCCCTAGTACATGGTGTACTACATCACCAACTAGATCATCAGTAGATGCGGGCATGGAACATGTGGCCACATAATTAACTTGTGGCGGAGGTGATGCCACTTGCATGTGAGAACCATTTAGGGGTGATGGTTGATTGGGAGCTGTTTTAGGACTAATGAATGTAAGTTGATCAATGATCACAAGGTTTCCTTCATGCGGGAAACACATCACTCGAAAGAGGGAAGAGACAACAACTCCCATGACATAAACATAGTTACAACCAAGGAGTAGATTGAAATCTAAAGGGCCTTGGACAACCATCACATCTATATAGACAATCTTTCCTCCCAAAGTAATAGGTAAGTTAGGAAGGATCCCTAATGGTTGAATAATTCCTCTGTTAAAAAGTTAATAGATTCTGGGTGACAGGAAATGCTGAGGAGACCCTAAAGCTTTCCAAGCAATCGAGGACATTATGTTAACAGATGCACCCTCATCTATAACTATGTTAGGTACGACCAGAGGGTAGGCCTATACTGTAATCTAGAAAGACACATAAGACGGAAGGCGATATCCTTCTAGTTGACTCCAATCAAAAGAAGTGACTAAAATACTCAGAAGGGGTGTCAAAGGAACGTCAGAGCTGACCTCTTTCTCTATGGGAACAAGAGAAATTCTCTAATGTACCTTGGTAACAGGAGGATTTCCATCCAGTTCATTTGAAACTGAAGAAACGAGAAGAACCTGAGTGGTATGAGGTTCACTCTCTACCTGAAAGGTATGGTTAACTGAAGGTGGAGTCAATTCTACCTGTTTCTCAACCAATGATGGGTCGAGAAAAAACTCATGAGACTCACTTTTAGAGAGAGTGGGGTTGACCAAAGATGACTTTTGATCAATCACTGGATCAACTAGTGAAGGATCAGGGGAAAGCTTTCGATAACCAGCTGGAAGATGAGGCTGGGAAGCAGTAAGGTTTTCCAACTCTTTGGAAGCTTCATCCATTAAAGGACAAAGGTGAATAGGGTGATTACCTTCACAAAACTTACAAGGAAATTTGAATTTTTCCTTTTTCCCATGAGCTTTACTAGTTGAAGGTTAATCACCAGTATGATAGCCAGAGGCTAATGACAAAATTTGATGTGAACCTGTGGACCACACTTCTAAGACCTTGGGAATACCAGGAAAATTATGAAGAAGGTGTCCAACCTTACATAACATGCAAGGGAATTTTACTTTCCGGGGCTAATTGGAAGATTTTTCTTCATTAGTTGCATCTGTAGCAATGGCTGCTTGGTTTCCCCCTTGCTTATTTTTCTTCTTCTTCTTCATCCTCTTCTTCTTCTTCTTAGCTTCCTGGTTACTAGAATCCAGACTTTTACCAAGCAAAGAGGAAGAACGAGGTAAAGAAATAGGTGAAGAAGGCAAGTGGTCAATTTTAGGATCAACATGAGGTTGATGTTGTTCATGTGGAGGAGAACTTGGTTGAAAAGCAGTTTGGACACTCGAAACCATTGAAGTCAAAAATAACCAAACTGGCAGACCAATGGTCAATCCAGAAAGGGACAACATCGCCATATAGGGAGCACTAGTATTTCCAAAAGAAGGAAAAGGACTAGGATTCCCATCAGAGGGATTCCTTGATTGGTAAACTTAGGAAATGTATCCATTAGTATCAACCTAAGATCTACTAAGGAGTATTTCCACAGGAAGGATGTTGTTATGCGGCCAATTAATTTTTGAATTTGAAACAAAAACTTTGGCTTTTCATGTTTTAAGAGTCGAGAAAAGGACGAAAAGGTGACTCTAGTCGCTTTCGTTGGTTTAGCAAGCTTGAATGGACAATTACTCGATGATCTTTTCAAGTTTAAGGAGTTAGAAAAGATCGAAATGACTACTTAGGATACTCTAGGAAAAATGGATTACCAAGTAACCATGAACTGCAATATACACCTTATCAAATAAATTTACTAAGGACTTGACGTACGTGTAGACAATCTCCCCGAATGTTGTTTTTGAAGTATCATGTTTATAGGGTGGCAGACTTGGCTTCCTATGGATAAAGTTTTGCAACCCATGAAGGTCTCCCTTTATATACTCGATGGTACGGGGATCACAAGTCCGTGCTAGCAATTTCTAATGCAAGATTATTGTGAACGACAACTGCTGAGTTTTATAGATGTCGGAACACGTCTCTAGCTTAGACCACTAAGTATGAGTGTTAATGTTCCAAATGCTCCTTAGGTTAATTGATAGATTTTAAAGTTGATATTGACATTATGTTTCAGTTTCAAGGCTCAAAACTATGTCACCTGAACACCTATGATGCAACTATATGAGAAAAGGAAAACTTTTCATTTCTATGAAAGCTAGACTAATCAAGGGAAGAAATTTCAACCAATAATGCATCAAACAAAATGCATCATGCAAAATGCCTTCCATCAAATTTCACTTTTGTCTTCCAAATGTAATGCTTAAAATAAAAATGATTCCCACTTTTCACTATCCTAAATGCAATTTTTTCGAAAGCAAAACGATTTTACTTTACAAAGATGCACTTATATGAATTATGCTTTTCTTTTCATTTTGAATGATTTGATGCAGCTAATATAGTTTTTATCTCTCAATCACTTAAAAACGTGATCTATTTTTAATGATGAATCTCAAAAAAAAACTTTTTCAATGGAACTAATCTAATGCATTTTCACGAAACATAAATTTTGAAATACAAGCTAAAACAAATGAAAAATGATGTTTCCAATGATTTCCATAGAAAACAACACTCAATCAATTAGCAAAACAAACATCTCAATGACAAAAACAAGCAATAAGTGATGACCAATTGACTAGAATCCCTAAAACACAAACAAATTTCACTTCAAAGCCATTGATAGAGGACACAAAAACTGAAAACAAGAAGAAAAATCCTATTTTCTCTTATACTCCGGGATCATCGTGCTTGCCATAGGGAAAACAAAAATAATCACGATTGTAATTAAAATATCCGCAATGTCATTGCGATTGTGAGAGGCAAACCCGCGATGGGCGAGAAAAATGAAGAAAAAATAAGAAATCTTCAAGACCAGACAAAAATAAATGTTCTCAAGCAATCACTAGCAAGTGAAAATAGTTACAGAAAAGTAAACAAACCACAAAACTGATGGTTGGTCAAACTCATCACAAATTCAAGGTGGAGGATTGAATGGAAAGGGTTATAGCTTCCCCAGTGGAGTCTCCATTTTGTTGTCTAGGTAAATCCTCTCTACGAGTAGAGACAATCCCTCTAGCCCAATGAGTGGGACTAGCAACCTACGTGACAATCTACTAGACACTTTCCTAAGTTACAATTGAAAAGAGATACGAAGAAGATGGCCTACCTCGTTCTGATGCTATCAAGACATCCTTTTGTTGAAGATCTTGAATCACTTGTGTCACGGGCTCATTCCTACTTCCCACAACATTTATACACCTGCACAAGAGATTAAGACACAACAAGGGATGAAAATACAAATAGCATATTCAAAAGCAACCTACTTAACTGATCAAGGAATGTTAAGCTAAATGATACATGAGCATACACATTTAGGGAAAATGAACCGGCAGTGGTATATTAATATAATAAAGGAGGAAGCATACAACCAAGCCTTGATGTCAATAAGATCTCCTTGAATTAATATCCAAGTCCAAGCTAAGCTCTCCAAGCACTCCTTCTCTAAGCCAAATGATTAGCATATAGGCACAATCTTAGCACAAGGGTGCAAATAGACATAGACCAACCATTTGGGAATGGGAGAGGATGAATATATAGGCAGAGAAATGGAGTTAAGATCTCTCCAAAGATGAAAGTAGGCCCTCATCTCAAGGAGGTAGCTCATAGGGATAAGACCAAGAGGCCAAGTTGGGAGAACTCGACCTCATATACACTGAACAACCTCTAACTCGCCACTCTGGAAGCTTCTAGATCATGAAGCTTCTCATCCTCTTTGGGAAAATTTCCTTTTTGGGATCATCATGGGTATACAAGTAAATAGAGTGATGTCATCACAGGTCAAGTGCAATACAATAGGTGACCATCGTGGTTCTTAGTCTCATAAGAGCGATGATTCTCAAATTAGGGTTTTAGATCTATTTCCTTCAGGGGAAGCTCAAGGAATTTTCCAATCAATGTCTTAGGGAGGATTTGAAATGCATATATGAATGAGTACACTGCATGATGGTCATGTTTCAGGCACTTCGAGGTATGTCACAGGGAAGTGTAGGAGGTGTGACAAAATATAGTGTAACAGACTCCTAAAGAAATTTGTCACAATTTTGGGTAAGAAAAAACCCAACTAGAGTGGCACATACATCGACTAAAATTGGGGGTACAACTAGGGTATCAATTGTCTTCTACCAAAACTGGATGAAGAGCTTCCCTTGAAACCCTCCAAAGGAACTCCCTTGAGCCCTTGAATAGCTATAATAAGAGAAATGATCAGATTGGTAACCTTCAAAATAGGCTCTATTCCTCCTTTTATAATCCTCTTTGGTTGGTCCCTTTTTAACTTTTAATTTAGAATGAGTTGACCTAATTGGCACCCTTTTACAATTTTTTTTTTGCCCTTTTGACACCTTTCTAGGAGAATTGATCAAAAGTTTTCAAAATCATAAAAATTGGCCAAAACAGAAGGGCTGACTAAAATTGTGGTCACATTACACAACCTTTCCATCTATCAAAGTTATATCAAATCCCAAATTTTTCTTCTCTCCAATCCATCCATTTCTTCTTTCATTGTTGCCATCCATTTGGCATTATTGATACATTCTATTGCTTCCTGAAAACAAGAAGGTTCCCCATCATTATTAACCAAAGAAACAAATGAATTATTCTCTCTCGTGTATATCTTCTTGGTTTTGGTTTCAAACCTTCAACGTTTTCCTAAATGTTTTTAGCATCTATGATTTATTTATCATTAGAATCTTCTTCTCATTTCCATTTGGCTATAGATGGATTACTCTCAAACAGAATTTGTTGATTTTGTGCCTATATCAGTACCTATTCCTATTTCAAAACATCTTCTATGTTGTTTGATATAATGAGAAGATTCATCAAATATCACATCTTTGTAGATGATGATTTTATGGGCAGTAGGATCCCACAATCTATATGCCTTAGCAACATCCTCATAACCAACAAATATATATGTCTTCAATTTAGGGTCTAATTTAAAATGTTGATCATTAGGAATAACATCATACACTTCAAAACCAATTTTTTTTAAATTTGAATATTCATAGGGATGATTTGTCCTTACCTATTTAGGTATTTAATAGTTTATTTTAATTGATGGAGATTGATATACAATATAACAAGCAATATTGACTGTTTCTACCCATAAGTCTTGTTGTAAATTAGCATTACTGAGAATTATCCTTGCAATATTCTTCAAACTCTAAATAAGTCAACTCACTTTCGTTATCTATTCTTAAACATTTACTTGTCCTACAAGTTCTCTCCTCAACAATATTTATAATTTGTTTAAAATTTTTAAATAGATCACCTTTTCTTTTCAATACATAGACCGACACTTCTCTAGAGAAATCATTTATAAATGAACCAAATTACAACAATCGTCCAAAATAAACAAGAGGGGATGGACCCCAAAAATCTAAACAAATGTAATCAAGAGTACCTTTACTACTATGCATTCCTACTTGAAATTTATGTCTACACTATTTTCCAAATATAAAATGTTTGTAGAAATTCAAATTCAAAGATTTCAAATTTGGAAGCAACTTGTAGTTTTCCAATACCTATAGTCCCATTTTTCTCATATGACCTAGTGGTTGATCCCATAAATGAGTGAATTTAGTTGCTTGTTGTAGCGGTTGCAACGCCCTCCAAAATTTTGGTCTGCATTCAGTTTCAGAGCCTTCCTTGGGTTTTCCTTGACGTTTGCAAGCAATTGGGCTCATCTTGTGAGCTTGTGTTGAGTCTTTACACCCTCCTCGCTTGATCGTTCAACGGATAACTTTTTTAATGTTGGTCACAATGTCACACTTGCAGCCATGTTTTGGCCATGCAAAAGGTCCTGCTTCGTGTGTACAAGTTGTATTCGCTATGTAAACATCTGTCGCACTCACACGCGCAGTTGTATGCATTGTCGTGAAAGCGTCATTGCGGTCATTCAATTATCTATCACAAGTGTCGTGCTTGTCGCCGACACCATGAGTCAATCACACTGATTATATGATGTCTTGATGGTTTGATGCATCTTGTCATCGAGTCATGTTGAGTTGTGTTCGCAAGGTCACATATGCACAAGTTCACTAGCTCACACACTTAGCCTTTTTGCTGAAGTTATAATGATCGGATCACCCTCCAACAGTCGGACCCTCGCTGAGTTTCATTGTGTAGTTTCAGCCCTCAATGAACATGTATTGCTGCCAATAGTTACATAGAGTTTAAGGCTATCTCCCAAGAAGCCTGCACTGTGCAATCCTGGAATTGACCAAACTGATTGTCATCTAGAACAACATAGAAGTTTTTCAACAAGCCATCTCAATCTACGTTGCCCACAAGTGAATCAACCAACCCTCTAGTTGGTCAACTAGAGAGTTTGTTCAGGTAATGACCTCAGGACTCACTCCCCCAAAAATTTGCACAAAATATGCAAAGCATGCCCACTCCACTGACTGAAGAAATTACGCAGATAGGCCAGATAGACACCTTATGTCTGTCGATGTCTCTCTCAAAATATTGCATAGTTTTTCCAACCAGTCACCCAGACAGCCAAGCTGATGCTCACCCAAAAAACTATGCAGTTTTCATGAGTAGTCACCAAGCTGCCCAACATCCTACTCAGCTCAGAAGCTGCGCAGGTATGTTTAGTAGGCCATCCCTCTGTAATTGCACAGTTATTTCCAGCATCACTCCCGCAACCCTCTTCCATCTCCCTAAAAATTTGCACATTTTTTCCTAGCAAGCCTCTTATAGCCCTCTACTATCTCCTCGGAGGAATTGCACGATTTTTGCTTCCAACCCCCTCTATTGCCTGTAATACTTTCCTAAAAAAATTACACAGATTTTCCCTCCAGCCAAGCCAAATCTCATAGATAGTTACTGCTGATTCGTATTGGCCATCTCAGTCTCCCAGTGACTTTTTCTTAATTTTCACTAGCAGTGCCCAGAGCTCGCATCCCGGCTTGAAATCTGCCTTGCACAGTTTCAATAGCCCAGTCATCTACATCTGAAGGTGAAAGATAATGCATCATGGTAGACTAGGATATTTATGGATTTGATGTCATCTCATCATGAGTGATTGCAAATACAGGTTCATGGATGAGACATGACACGACGATAAATGGGATGAACAAGGAAAGCACATGCGAGGAGATTTGTTCACGAATGGATGAACGAAGAATGCATGCGAGGATATTTTTTTGCGAACGGATAATGCATGAGAGGATCTTTTTTTTGCGAACGGATAATGCATGCGAGGATATTTTTTTGCAAATAGACAATGTATGTAAGGAGATATCTTCGCAAACGAACAATGCATGCGAGGAGATTTTTTCACGAATGGACAATGCATGTGAGGAGATATTTTTGCAATCGAACGAACAAGTGAAGTATGCCAAAGTACAAGTGAAGGAGCAATGTGCACATGCAACATCAAGTGAAAACCAAGACCATCAAACACTCTACACACCTTTCCATGCGGAGGTAAAGCTATGATTCACCAAGAGGACATACATCACTCATCAACACTGCAACTTGACATACACACCACCACCAACATGAACACACCATCTCTATCATGTCAAGTCATGTCATGAGTCATCTTGGCCACATCAATACTGTGGCCCATACTATTGTAAATCAATGTAATGTAACATGGAAGTCCAAGAGACCCACATGTAAATCCGAAAAGTCAGGTAAATTTGAAAAGTCATGAAAGTCAAACAGTCATGAGGGAAGTCGAACAATCACAAGGGCCAATTTTACCCTTGGCTATAAATACCCTTCATTTGTACATGCAAAATTATTTTCACCTTGGCTCCTCCCACATAGCCTTGAGAGTCTGTAATATTTTCTTTGAGGAGCCAGTAGTGGCTCCAACACCCTGTTATCGGGGTTAGTGATGTAACGGTGTACCGATGTGTCTTGGAGATTTCGCTTAATTCAGAAGCCTGTTAACAGACCAACACATTTTCACACATGTATTGTAATTGTTTGTAAGACTATTCTTTAGACACTTGTAATGCATGTCACTTTAACCTGCGTTAAGGCAATTGAGCTATTTCAGTTGTTCTAATTAAGAAAATGTGTTGTATAACTTGTTATAATGATCGTCGCACTTGCACAGACTACTCCATTGGGTGTTGTACGCGTTATCTGTTCATTGTGTGTTTGTGACTGCCATATCCATGTGGATTACTCCACCAGAAGCTACACATGTCCTGTTGTGTTGTGTGTCTCTAGTAGAGTTGGCACTATCCCTTTTAACCAGAGACTCACTTCCACCCTCTCCCTCTACAATGAAACAACTCTGACACAAGTTGCACCAAGCATGCACCAAGCATGCAAACCTTGTTGTTTGAAGAAAAAGTAGACCACTCACGTGTTAACAAGCAAGAGCTAAGGCATATCTTTAATATAATAGAAACTAGGCCATCGTACCAGATTGGACTCCTACACCAAATGATGTGAGTTCTAGTGGGACTTCATATCGGTGAGATCCCCTGAATGTTGGCAGGTCCAACACCATCAACATTTTGGCACTAGAAGGAGGGACAAATGATAGGATAACCTCATTACATCTGGTTTAAATCTCTTACCAAATGGATCATATGAAATTCGTGCTCCTAGGGTGTTTCTTTCATTTCTCCCTTAATCAACTATCAATCCCCGATGAGCTTCTCAATCACTTGTCCTTGTTAAAGTTTGATGGTGAGGACAGAATGTCCGTAAGTAAGCACATTTATGATTTTCTTCATTTCTATGAATCTCATGAAATCGATAGTGATGAGCTTTTTTTCATACTTTTCTTCCTCACCCTTGAATTTCATGTTAATCGGTGGTGTCATACCTTGCCACCTACTTCCACCGAGTCCCTTCTCACTCCCCTCAAGGAGCTCCATCAAGCCTTCGATAAGTGTAACCACCAAGATGTCTATGAAAGAATCTCTCATTTAAGAATGAAGCATGGAAAATCAATTGAGGAATTTACTACCCACTTCCTTCACCTTTGTCATGAAATTCCTGAACGATTTGTGGACCTTGACTTCATGAGTCAGGAACTAAAATGACTGGTTCATGTTTCCTGACATGGTGAACCTCCTAATTTTCCTTCTCCCTCGAATCTTATGGACCGTGAAGCCCCTTAGTTTGTAGAGGAGGAGCCCAAACTCATTTGTTCCTTGTCCTCCTCAATTTCCGGTAGGTACCCCATTGTAGTGGTCGCAAAGCTAAGAAATTTTCCTGGAAGGTACCCCTCGCAGTGGTCACAAAATTGAGAAATTTTCACAACATGTTCCAAACCCATCTTCTCAATCGTCTCCCAGTCCAATGGAGGAAATTCCAGAATGACTCAGAAAGCATATGGCGAAGACTCATTCCTCCATTCTGCAAGAGGACATCACCGTTCATAACCCAAGTCTTGAGTCTAATCTGCATCCCTTTCATTCTCCATCATTGACAAACCATGACTCCTTGCACCCTGACTTGCTTGAACCATCTTCTTCACAAGCTAGCTATGTGCACTCTCTTGATTCTCAAGCTACTAGCTCAAATTGCGGTCATGTGCAAGGCAACCTCATTATATAGGCGAAAGAGTAGGAAGGTGAAGAAATAATTAATTCCTCCTCTATGTTTCAAAATGGTTCACATCAAAACATTGAGCTTCCATTATTGATCAATTCTAAATCTTCTAATCTTGGTGAAACATCATGCACAATTAATTATTTCGATCAACCTCCAGTCTTAGGCTGTCATCACTCCCATGCTTTTGTATGTTGTGATGAACACACAAGCACATCATGTGATCTATTGTTCTCTCATGTACATTCTAACTCAGATCTAGAATAGACATTGATCAAAGCAGACGTCTATATTGAAACTTCCTTTGCACCTCACTTGCCCATGTGTCCTATCATTCATGCCGCATATACATGCGACAAAGATACCCCTTGTTCTCTTGCTTCTTCACTTGATGAGTTATCTACTCAATCGACACAAGGCAGTGAGATTGTCCATGATGAAAATAGTCTCAATGCACAAGACTCTTCCCACTCGTCATCATCTTGTATGTTGCATGAAGACAATCCGTCAAGTCAGCGCATTAAAGCTGAAAATTTTGATGAAGCCTATGACAGAGATGGTTTTTATCTTAAGAGCAGTTTGGAAAACAACAACAACAACCATCCTCAAGCCATGCATGATTTGGTTCACATATCAAAATTCAATTTTTCAATTCTGGAAAGTTTCGGGATGTGTGAGGGAGTCGAGGCACTTCAACATTTGTTGATGGTTATGTCAGGACCTTGTGACTCTAGTAAGCCCCTCGAACCAAAAGAAATCTCATTTCTCATGTAGAATCCATCTATCTACATGGTTGCACTCGACATGGATCCCGTGTAAAAAATATTTACTATTTCGAGTATGTAATATTAAAATTTCAAATTTTCACTAATGACTGAATCCACGAGTCTGTTACAACATGTTTGTCCTCATGCACCTCTCATATATCCGATTCTGGTTGGGAGTGTTCGTCCCTCATGTAATCATGGAAAAATGAAGTTGATTATCTAAAAGACTATCTTTGTTCAGAATCATACTTATCGGGTGTTCTCTCTCATAAGTAGATCCTTGTTCTTCTTGTGAATTTTTCACATAAAATCTGCCCACTCATCACACTAGCAATCCCCCTATGTGATGATGAGCGCACAACCTATCACGTGAATCAATTTACTCTGATTTCACCACACCCCAACTGGTTCCACACATTCACAGTGCTGGCATCCTTTCTACATTTATGTGATGACCATGGTGTTTGTGCAATTTTTCACCAGTTGAAAGAGGGTGTTTTTTCATATCTAGCACACAACAAACTTAGTTCCCTCATTCAAAGCATTCACAAGATTGTTCAAAAAAATTATTTTTTCATGTCAAACTAGGAATCTCGCATCTCAAACAACTGGTCTGAGTTTTATTCCATCTTGCGTGGTTGTCACACAGTTTATCATTTCCCCAACAATACATCCAATGACAGTTGCTTTGCATTATGATATTCACTATGTAACATCTTTCTCCTCAGAATTTTGTCAAGCAGATGAGGCACTTCAGCATGTGCTGATGGATATGGAAGGCCCTCGCTATCTTGACATGACCAACGATCATGACCATATCTATCTATCTATACCATATTACCATTGTGATACCCTCTCTCAAATTAGGAATCCATCTTCTCAAAGATCATGAGTCTTTCAAAATAGGCATCACGAATTTTATGATCCAATCGCTGAATGGCTCGAACAATCTTACTTGGCGAGTCATGTTGCAGGTAAAAAGATTCAATCCTTCCTTGCACTCGCTAAGAAACTCGGTGCAGAAGAAAATGCACTCGCAAGAGGCCTCCGAGGTTTGTTTAAAAATGGTAGTCACCGAAGAGTTAAGCATGTGTGTTGGGTGGTTGTGAAACATATTTCCACCCAGAGCTAAGACCTTCTCTCTCATGTGTAGGTTTGTCAAGTTTTTTATTTTTTGTTGTGCACTATTTTTTATCTGTTTTAATCGCTTGTATCTTTGTGGTTGCAGGTCGGGTACGCCTATGGTGGCTTCATTGGAAATTTAATTTCACGTAACCCCGACCGTTTAGCATAGAATTAGTAGTGTTTTCTTTCTTGTTCGTCTTTGCTTTCTGGTTTGCATATTTATTTGCTTGCTGACTTGTTTTGGTTTGCTTGCTTGCTCGCTTTTCTTACCTGTTGTTTTGTTTTCTTTGCTTACTATTTTTCTTTCATTTTGTTTTTTTTGCTTTTTATCATGCTATTTTTTGTAAATAAGTGCTACCCTCTACTAAGTTCTGGCTTTTGGATGAGTATGTGGCTGAGATCTAAAGAGTCTTGTGACACTGCGGCACTTGGCCAGTCCTGTGTTTGTCTTCTCTTTGCTTGGTTATAACCTTTGGTCGATCAATTATTGATGGAAAATATGAGTTGTATGCAAGGGAATATTGGGTCCAACCATTGACCTATGTCCACACTGGGAAATCCCATGCATGTTCTCAGCTTTCTACTTTGTGTGTTCAAGCTCATCCAACTAATAGAAACGGAGAAGGGTAAAATCTAAATGAGAAAACCTATGTCAGAGGCCTTACATAATTCTCTAAAGGAACAACCTATTCTTCTCTGAATAATTCAGGATCCCTCTTCTGCCCCAAAAATAAATAAATGCCTAAGCACAGTCCTCTTAAAAAAAATACAAAGGTGAAAGGAGAGAAAGGCATCCTACACAGAGACGTGAATCATGTAACTCCATCAAGTTACTGCACATGCTCGTTGGTAGTGGAGCAATGTGTGTGTTCCTATGTGACTCTGTTGGGGTATTGTCCAGCCCTGTTGGCAGCGGAGCAACACTAAAGATGAAAACTTATACTCTAAATTTTTTCATCTCCCGAGCCAAACTACCCTTCCCAATTTGAAAACACTGCGATCAATCTAAAACTTGTGTTGTGTTTGACTGAGTTGGCAAAAGTTGAACCATGTCTATCCATGGGGTAAGTGGGGAAGACGAAGTAAACCACACAGTGATTCAATACTCCTTGAAATACCAAGGCCCTATGTTGTCAATGAACCAAAATAGAGAAGCTGGAATTCAAACAGTGTGTCACCAAGTGTTGTAGCAGCTACACACCCTCCAAAATTTTAGCATGCGTTTAATTTCAAAGCCTTCCTTGGGTTTTCATTGATGTTTGCAAGCATTCAAGCTCATCCCATGAGCTTGTATTGAGTCTTTCCACCCTCCTTTCTTGACTGTTCAACAGACAACTTTTTTCATGTTGGTCACAATGTCACACTTGCAGCCATGTTCTGGCCATGCATAAGGTCCCGCCTCATGTGTACAAGTTGTATTCACTATGTAAACATCTATCACACTCAAATACAAAGTTGTATGCATTTCCACGCAAGCGTCGTCATGGTCATTCAATGATCTATCACAAGTGTCATGCTTGTTGCTCACACTGTCGGTCAGTCACACTGAGTATATGTTGTCTTGATGGTTTGAGGCGTCTTGTCGTCGAGGCATGTTGAGTGTGTGTTCGCAAGGTCACGTATGCACAAATTCACTCACTCACACACTTAGCCATTTTGCTGAATTTTTGACGACCAGATCACCCTCCAACATCTGAACCCTCGCTGAGATGCATTGCGTAGTTTCAGCTCTCAGTGAACATGTAATGTTGCCCAAAATTATGTGGAAATTGAGGCTATCTCCTTTGCAGCCTGAACTACGCAATCTTGGAATCGTCCGGACCAACTGTCATAACAGAACAAAGCAGAAGTTTCTCAACAATCCATCTCAATCTGCATTGCACACAAGCGAATCAACCAATCTTCTAGCTGGTCAACTAGAGAGTTTGATCTAGCAATGACCTCGAGACTCACTCCCCCCAAAAATTTCACAAAAGCTACAAAGCATGTCTGCTCCATTGACTGATGAAATTGCACAGATAGGTCAGACAGACACCCTCTTTCTGTCATAGTCTCCCTCATAAAATTGCACCTTTTTTCCAGCCAGTCACCTAGACACTCGGCCTACTTCTGCCCTGAAAAACTTCATAGTTTTTATGAGCAATCACCAAGCTGCCCAACATCCCACTTAGCTCTGAAACTGTGCAGGGATGTTCGACAGGCAAGCTCTCAGCAATTTCACAGTTTTTTCTAGAAGCACTCCTATAGGCCGCTACTAGATCCCTGAAAATTTTGCACATTTTTTCCTAGCAAGCCTCTTGCAACCCACTACTAGCTCCCTGGAGAAATTGTACAGTTTTTTATTCCAACCCCCTATGCTACCTGCACTGATTCCCTCAAAAAACTATGCAAATCTACCCTCTAGTTGAGCCAAATTTTGCATATATTTGTTGCTAATCCGGATTGTCCATCTCAGTCTCCTCGTGACTTCTACATAATTTTCATCGATAGTGCCTAGAGCCCACATCATGGCTTGAAATCTGCTTTGCGCAGTTTCAAGAGCCTTGTCCTCTCTCCTGGTCACTTGCATCTCAAGGAAAAGATAATGCATCATGGTAGACTAGGGTATTTATGGATTTGATGTCATCTCATCATGAGTGATTGCAGATACAAATACATGGATGAGACATAACATGACGACGAATGGGATGAACAAGGAGAGCACATGCAAGGAGATTTTTTTGTGAATGGACGAATGAAGAATGCATGCGAGGAGATTTTTTCTCGAATGGACAATGCATGGGAGGCTATTTTTTCTTGAATGGAAATTGTATGCGAGGATATTTTTTCACGAACAGATGATGCATGCGAGGAGATTTTTTTCCCGGATAGACAATGCATGCGAGGAGAGTTTTTCATGAACAGATGAACACGTGAAGCATTCTAAAGTACAAGTGAAGGAGCGACGTGAACATTCAACATCAAGCAAACACCAAGACCATCAAAGACTCCACACACCTTTCCATGCGGAGGTGGAGCTATGATACACCAAGAGGACATCCATCACTTAGCAGCACTGCAGTTAGACATGCACACCAGTAGCAGCATGAACACACCAAATCTGTCGTGTCGAGTCATGTCACGAGTCATTTCGTCCACATCAATATTTTGGTCCATACTATTGTAAATCAATGTAATGTGACGTTGAAGTCTAAGAGACCCACATGTAAATCTGAAGAGTCATGTAAATCTAAAAAGGTCATGAAATTCAAACAATCATGAGGGAAGTCGAATAGTCACAAGGGCTAGTTTTACCCTTGGCTATAAATACCCCTCATTTGTACATGCAAAAGTATTTTCACCTTGGCTCCTCCCACATAGCCTTAAGAGTCTGTAATAATATCTTTGAGGAGCAAGCAGTGGCTCCAACGCCCCATTATTAGGGTTAGTGATGTAACGGTGTACCAATGTGTCTTGGAAATTTTGCTTAATTTAGAAGCCTATTGATAGGCTAGCACACTTTCACACATGTATTGTAATTGTTTTTAAGACTATTCTTTGGACACTTGTAATGCATGTTGCTTTAACATGTGTTAATACAGTTGAACTATTTCAGTTGTTCTAATACATATGCTTATGAAAATGTGTTGTATAACTTATTATAATGACCTTCGCACTCATGTGGACTAATTCGTTGGGTGTTGTAAGTGCTATCTCTTCATTGTGTGTTTGTGACTGTCGCATTCATGTGGACTACTCCACCAGAAGTTATGCATGTCATGTTGTGTTACATGTCTCTAATAGAGTTGGGACAATTCCCTTTCAACCAGAGACTCACTTCCACCATCTCCCTCTACATTGAAATAACTCTAACACATGCTGGACCAAGCACTCACCAGGGACATGAACCTCGTTGTTTGAAGACAAAGAATACTTCTCTCACATGCTGACAAGCAAGAGCTAAGTGTTGAAATGTGGCAACAAGAATATTCCAATTTTAATTTGTCCTTGAATTAAAATTGAGAATTAAAATTAGAATTTAGTTTCACTAGCTACTTGAAAAATAATTAAGTAATTCATCTTGAGTTAATTAGTTGAAGAAATTCAAGCTAGAAGTCTTTGTGAAGTCATGCAACAGTTATCCCTTAAATTAAGGAGATTATCCCTTGATTAAGGAGATAAGAGTGAGTTGTATTTGAGTTGTAATTAGTTAGCTTAGTTAACTGAGTTAAGTCCAGTTAAATTAGTTCCAAACACTTTGAGGAACTAATTGTGGGTTCAGTTAGTTAATGCATGCATGCATCAAACTAGTGTACTCCAGATAACTAAATATTCTCTCATAAATAACTCATGCATGTTAGTTCAGACAAAGGCCCAGTTGAGATTAAACATAGGGACAATGTACTATCAGTTGTACGAATTTTCCTATAAGAAAATCTCTTGCATGAAGAAGGAATTCATTCCTTGAGATTTGTGCAGTTTTATTGTGTGTTGGAGAAGTGTGTGAGATCAGCGTCACACAAGGTTACAACTGGATCACCTAAGGAAAATAGCACAAGGAAATAGGAGGCTTGGAGGGCAGAGGAGAAGGCACATGAGCAGTCTATTCTGTCTATGAGCAGTAGTGAGGGATTGCACTGAGAGATGGAGAGCTATGAGAGCTAAAGTTGTGTGTAAACTTAAGATATTTCAACTTTTATGATAACACAGATAGTGGGGTTTTTAGCTGAGGCTTTCCCAAGAGTATTATTTTGTGTTTCGTGTGTATTTATTCTTCTTCTCTGTTATATGTGTTCCGCTTGATCTTACTCAAATCTATTAAGCTTCCGAAATTTTGATTGTAGAAGCAGAATAAGTATTTCGCTTTAGTTATATTGCATAATCAAGTTAATCTATAGCCATAATTTATACATGGTATCAGAGCAAAGATGATCAAAGCTGTGAATAGTATACTGAGAAGGGAAATTCGAAGTTTGAAGTTCTTGGTTGCAGGTGCAAAATCAAATTCTTATCATACTTCAAAGTTCACTAATGGTGTTCAATGGCTTGAGACTCGAGTATGCTCTAGATGGTAGCTCGAATTACATAGCATGGAAAGATCGCATGGAAGTGGTATTAGAAGACAATGGTTTGAAGGATTTCATTGATCAAGAAATCCTCAAGCCAGTTGCAACTAATGCACAAGAATTGGCTGAATGGAAGAAGTGTGTGGCAAAGGCAAGATAGATTCTTCTGCAGGAAGTTTGAGACCATATTGTCTTGAGTCCCCATGGGAAGGAGACTCCATTTTCAATGTGGAAGAAATTGAAGGACCTCTATCAGAAAAGTAGTGACCAGAGGAAATTGGTGCTCAAGGATAAGCTTCATAAAATCAAGATGGAGAAGGGCGATACTATTTCTACATATCTAAACAAGCTTACCACCTATAGAGATGAGCTTGGTAGTATGGGAATAACTACAGCTGATGATGATATGGTGAGTCTTGCTCTCCTCGGTCTTCCAAAGAGTTGGAATAGCTACCAAGACTCTGTGAATGGAAGAGAGAAATTGCTGGATTGGGAACTACTGTGGTTGGATCTGATGCAGGTGGAGATCAGGAGGAGCACAAGAGATGGTTCTTCATCTAAGCATGATGATGAAGAAAATCTAGCCTTAGAAATTAAGGCAAGGAAAGGGAAAGTGAAGGCTTCCCATTCCAAATCGAATTCTTCTCATGGAGGGAAGAAGATTGAAAAATCTAAAGTGAGATTCTTTAGTTGTCATGAGATGGGCCATTACACAACTAATTTCCCATTGAAGAAATCCAAGAAGGGATCCTCAAAAGGATCAGAAGGTGAGGCATTAGCCTCTCCGTTCGAATTGGATTTTACCCTCATCACATGCATGGTTTCACCGATGGTGGGTTGTGTTTGGTATCTTGATATTGGGGCCTCATTCCACATGACCGACGATAAAAATTTATTCAGTACCTTGGAGGAGAAAGACCTCAAGATGCGCATAGAGATGGGTGATGATGGGAAGTAGTGTGTTTCAGAAGAAGGTACGGTTGCCTTTCAGAGGGGGCATGGAGCTCCCCTCACCTTAACCAATGTAAAGTATGTGCCTAGACTGAAGAAGAAGAACTTGGTATCGGTCGTGATGTTGGAGGACAAAGACAGCGATGTTGTCTTTAGTAAAGGAAATGCATTCCTAAGACACATAGCCACGATTAAGACCAAGAGGATCTGAATTTGAGTTTTAAAGTAGAATTGGTGCAAAGCCAAGACATTGGCGAGTTATGGAATAGGAGGTTGGGCCACTTGCATCATTGGGCCTTGAAGATAATGCAGCATATATCTACCAAACTTCCCAAAGGTAAACTTGAGCAAGTGGACACATGCAAAGATTGTATCTTGGGAAAGTATGCCAATTCCTCTTTTCATGATCGAGACAGTCGAGCTGAAGTGATCTTAGAGCAAGTTCATACTAATTTGTGTGGACCATTCTCGACAACATCCACCGTGAAGAAAAGGTATTATGTGATTTTCATTGATGATTTTTCTCGTAAATGCTGGATTTATTTCATGCAGAAGAAGGACCAAACCTTCTCAAAGTTTTGTGAGTTCAAAGCTTTGGTTGAGAAAGAGTCAGGGAAGAAGATCAAGACCTTGAGAAGTAACAATGGTGGAGAGTATGTCTATCAAGAGTTTAAGGACTTCTGTGCAGAGGAAGGAATTAAATGGGAGTTGACAGAACCTCATAACCCACAACAGAATGGGGTGGCCAAGAGGAAGAACATAATGATTGTGGGGGCAGCTCGGGTGATGCTGCATGACCAAGGCCTACCACTTCATTTGTGAGCTGAGGCATGCAACACAACGGTCTATTTGCAAAATAGAAGCCCGTGTCGCATACTTGGGATGAAGACACCAGAGGAAGCTTTATCCGGGAAGAGACCAGATGTGGATCACTGAAGGATCTTTGGATCATCAGTATATTTCCATTTGACTAAGGATGCCTAGAAGAAACTTGAGCCGAAATCAGAGTTGGGGATACTTGTGGGGTACACTGATACACCCCACAACTATCGGGTGTACTTTCCTACTAGTCGAAGGACAGTGGTTCACAAAGATCTCAAGTTTGATGAGTAGAAGGCCATGCGAGTTTCCCTTGAGAGGGAGCTCCAACTACAAGCTGTGGAGGAACTGTTGGTTCCTAAGGAGGAGGAGCCTCAAACTGATGCAGAGCAACCACATGCAGAGGTTCAAGGAGTGGAGATATCCACTTAAGTAGATTCTTCTAGAGAGGGACGGAAGCGCACAAGAGAAGTTGACATATTGTTGTCGGATGCGAGAGAGAATGTGGGAGAACCATGTTCTCAATGCAGATAGAGGAGGTCACTTGAGAGGTACATTGGATACATGGACCTTGTTGGGGAATGTGTTGAAACTGAGCCATCTTCCTTTGAGGAAGCAATGCAGCAACCGATTTGGGTTGATGCTATGGTGGAGGAGTATGACTCCATAGTTTAGAACAATGTTTGGGACATTGTTCCAAGACTGGAGAACAAGTCAGTTGTGAGTTCCTGTTGGCTTTACAAGGTAAAGAAAGCTACTGATGGTAGTGTGGAAAAGCATAAGGAAAGATTTGTTTCACGTGTTTTTTCACAGGTTGAGGGGATCAACTATGATGATACTTTTGCTCCTGCAGCAAGGTACTCATTTATTAGATAGATGTTGGCACTATTAGCACAGATGGGTTGGAAGATCCATCAGATGGATGTGAATACTGCATTCCTCAATGGCAAGATTGAGGAAGAGGTGTACATGGAGTAGCCAGAAGGTTTTGAGACCTTCGATCGTGAGTCGCATGTGTGCTGACTCAAGAGATCTTTGTATGGGTTGAAGCAAGCACCTCATGCTTGGTACACCAGGATCGACAACTACTTCACTGGGTTGGGCCTCACAAAGAGTGAAGAGGATGCGAACTTGCACCACATCATGGTAAAAGTTAAGCAGTTGATCATTGTACTTTATGTTGATGATCACATATTAATAGGTGATGATCAGTTGATCATGTCTTGCAAGGAGGACGTTGCAAGAGAATTTGAGATGAAATACATGGGTCTCATGCACTACTTCCTTGGCATGGAAGTGTGGAAGAAGAATGGGGAGTTGTCTGTGTCTCAGGGCAAGTATGCCAATAAGATACTCAGGAGATTCCACATGGAGAAGTGCAAGCCCATGCAGACTCCTCTAGCAGGTAACTAGAGGAAGGAGGATGCTACTTCAAGAGAAGTAGTAGAGGCTACTGTGTATCGGCATCTTGTGGGTTCACTGATGTATTTAGTGAACACACAAGCAGATTTGTGCTGTGCGGTGAACCAACTGAGTCAGGCAATGGTTCAGCCTACCAAGATGTTTTGGAAGGCAGCTAAGCATGTTTTGAGATACCTCAGAGGCACATCTCAATATGGATTATGGTACAGACAGATAGAGGGAGTGAAGCTACAAGGCTTCACTAATGCAGATTGGGTAGGGAGTCCATTAGATCGGAAAAGCACATCAGGAGGAATTTTCAACCTTGGGTCAGCTACAGTTTCTTGGTACAACGGGAAGCATAGGTCATTTGCACTCAGATTAGCAGAGGCTGAATACATGGCTACAAGTCAGGCAGCATGTGAGGCCATTTGGATGCAGAAAATTCTAGTTGCTTTGTTTGATCAGAGGATGGATCCAACTGTGATCTATTGTGATAATCAGATTTTTATCAAACTCTCTGAGAATCTAGTATTTCATGATCAGTCCAAGCACATTGACATCCGATATCATCATCTTAGAGACTGTGTGGTGAAGAGGATCATGTTGTTGCAGTATATTTCGACCGAAGAGAAAGATGCTGACATTTTGACTAAGGCATTGTCAAAGTGTAAATTCAAGTTCCATAGAGATAGGATTGGGGTGGAAGATAATGCCTTTCTTGATGATAGGGAGTGTTGAAATGTGGCAACAAGAATATTCCAATTTTAATTTGTCCTTGAATTAAAATTGAGAATTAAAATTCGAATTTAGTCTCACCAGTTTCTTGAAAATTAATTAATTAATTCATCTTGAGTTAATTAGTTGGAGAAATTCAAGCTAGATGTCTTTGTGAAATCATGCAACAATTATCCCTTAAATTAAGGAGATTATCCCTTGATTAAGGAGATAAGAGTGAGTTTTATTTTTGTTGTAATTAGTTAGCTTAGTTTTTTAAGTTAAGTCCAGTTAAATTAGTTCCAAACAATTTGAGGAACTAATTTTGAGTTCAGTTAGTTAATGCATGCATGCATCAAACTAGTGTACTCCAAATAACTGAAGTTTCTCTCATAAATAACTCATGCATGTTAGTTTAGACAAAGACCCAGTTGAGATTAAAGTCAGGGAAATGCACTATTGGTTGCAAGAATTTTCCTATAAGAAAATATCTTGCATGCAGAAGGAATTCATTCCTTGAGATTTGCGTAGTTTACAGTGTGTTGGAGTAGTGTACGAGATCAGTGTCACACAAGGTTACAGGTGGATCTCCTAGGGAAAAAAGTTCAAGGAAATAGGAGGCTTGGAGGGCGAAGGAGAAGGCATATGAGTAGTCTATTCTATCTATGAGTAGCAGTGAGGGATTGTACTAAGAGCTGGATAGATGTGAGAGCTAAAGTTGTGTGTAATCTTGAGATATTTCCACTTGTATGATAATACAGATAGCGGGGTTTTTAGTTGAGGTTTTCCCCAGAGTATTATTTTGTGTTTCATGTGTATTGATTCTTCTTCTCTGTTATATGTGTTCCACTTGATCTTGCTCAAATCTATTAATCTTTTGCAAGTTTGATTGTAGAAGTAGATTAAGTATTTTGCTTTAGTTATATTGCATAATCAGGTTAATCTACAGTTAGAATTTCTACACTAAGGAATATCTTTATGATAATGGCAACCAGGCCTGCATCATACCGAATGGGACTCCTACACCAAACGATGTGATGTCTAGTTGGGACTTCATATCAAGGAGATCCCCTGAATATTGGTGGGTCCAGCATAGTCAACACCACTTTATTAGATTCCATAGTTGATACCATGATCTGAGTACTTCCTTTTAGTTTGTAAAGGTTCCTTGTCTTAGTAGACTTTATGACCATTAAAGCACCTGAGGACAATTTCAGTGCTCCACCTTGACCTGTGAACTTTTAGCCATAAGAATCCAATGCTCCCAAAGAAATTAGTTTTTTTCTTTGATTCAAGTGCATGTCTCAAATCCGTTAATGTTCTCGCAAGACCATCAAACATCCTAATTTTGACACTCGCAACCCTAATAGTCTTATAGGGTATATTATTAACCATAAGAAGAAATCCATCATTAACAACTTCATATGTTGATTTTTTTTTATTTTTTTTATGTGGACGTATATAATGAGATGCACCAAAATCTAATAGTCAATCTTCATGGTATTTAGGAAAATTACAAATTCACAATAGTTCGTTGATCATACATGAACCCGATTCAACTAGAGTTTCCTCTTTTTTTGAATCTTGTATTCTTGTCTCTTCCAACAACCCTTCTTGAGATGCCCTGATTTGTTGCAGAACCAACATATCAATTTACTCTTTTTTCCTTTTTACTTTGACCTAGATGTACCTCTCGATTTATCTCCTCTCTCTGGAGCGACCTCTAATCATCATTGCTTCTGCCATGGAGGTTTCAAAGTTTGATTTCCACCTCACCTCTCCGGAAAATAGAGCTCCAACAACAACATCAAATTCAAGGGTCGGTTGTGCTTAAGTTGATGGAGGGTACAAAATGGTCCCATGAATCTGGCAATGAACAAAACAATGTAATTGTCTTATCTTCACCATCAAGTTTAACATCTATAATATTTAACTGGAAAATACGAGTATTAAACACGTTCACATGATCTACAACTTTTGTGTCTTATTTCATCTTGAAATTGTATAGTTCCTTTTTAGTTAAATTTGGTTTTTTAAGGAATGTTCATGTAAACGCCTTCCAACTTGGGCAGCCAAGACTATTTTTGTCACTTCACCAATGATGTTGAACATAACATCATCAATAAGACACAATTGTATTCTACTAAGGGCTATGCATTTCTAGGCCTACAACAATCCCCCTTATTTTTATTTTTAAAAATAGGGACTGCTTAATTTTTCTTTAGTTTTTGTTTCATGTAAAAATTTGTTAAGAAAACATATGTATCAATGTATATATATATATATTTTAAAATAGTAATAATAAATTGTTTAGTTCAAAGATTAAAGTTCAGAAATATGAAATTCATTTGAAATTTTCCCCAATTATCCCATATCCCAACCTCCTGGCCTATCTCGGTCTTTGGATATCATGATTTATGTTATGCATGGCCCCCAATTGTCCTGAACCCTGACTATCTTGACTCGTGACCTTACGACCTTTCAACTAGTCTAGTCACTTTTTTAGTTTTTATGCGATTTTTCATTATTTTTGTTTTGTTTTGTTTTAATTAAATAAGACTAGAGGTCAAAAAATAGATAGATCTATGTTCAGCATAATCTCAAATATAAATAAAATTCCAAATTTACAACTACTCCAATACTTCCACAGTTTGCAAATGGTTTAATGGTTAGATTTCATGTCAAGTTCAATGGACATTAATTAACCATTTGTTGTGTAGGAAATCCATTCTGTGGATAGAAATTATCCCTCTAGTCATATGGGAGGATCTAGCAACAAACTAGACAAATATGTGCAAACTTTCCTAGGTTATACCATAAAACATAAAGGAAGATAGATGACCTACCTCACTCTGATACTAAAATCCATTGGTGTCGTCCTTGATTATATCGCTTCCAATCTCAATATCCTCCTTGTCGATGTGGATGAATACCTACAAGGAAAATGACGTGGAGACAACAAAAACAAACATAGCAAAAATCATTCTGATATAAACCATATAACAGATCAAGAAGTATTATACTAAATGGGCAATGATAGAAACATTTATGGAAAGAAAACACAAAATGTATTATTTATAGATGGTAAAGGGAATAATTTCAACCACTTAATCCTTGATGATGGAAGCCTCCTTTAGGTGAGTTTCCACGTCCTAGCCAACCTTCAAACACTTCTTTCTCCTTAGCAAAATGGGCAGCATTTAGGCATAGTTTTAGCATAGGAAGGCAACCAAGTAATAGCCAACCAGTTGTGAATAGTAGGGATATCATTTATAGGGAAGGAGAGGGAGTTAAGGATCCATAAAAGTAGGGAGTGGTTTCACATCTTAAGGAAAAGATCCATGAAATTAAGATCAAGGACCAAGAATGGGAGATCTCGTTCCAATCCTTATTCACCTGTAACCAACTCACTGTTTTTGAGACTTCTAGTAAGAGAATATTCTCCTCCACTTTAGGAAAAAATACCTAAAGAGGTTCAGGACAGGTTTTCCAAATAAAAGTTTTTCTGAAATCACTAGCTCATTATAGTGCAACAAATTACCAGCACGGGTCACCGATGATGCAAAACGTGTTGATCCTAAAAACTAGGTTTTTGACAAGTTTTCTCAGAAACTCTTTCAAGGAAATTTTTCTTCTTCTCTTCAGGAATGCTTCTGTATATGTTTCATGGTGAATACATTGAAAAATTTCATCGTTTTGATGCTTCAGGATATAGCACAGCAAGTGTGACAAAATATTGTGTAACAGATTCCCCCTCAAGCATGAAGGCAGAACAGGGAGTGATGGGTGAAATTATTTACAAGTCAAGGCAAGGACTCAAAGAAACATCATCATGAGACCTACAAATCAAGCATGATACAAGATATATGACATCTCTAATGTAAGTATGCCTAATAATACATCTCTAAGTAGGCATCTAACAATACATGAATCCACAACATGGAAGAAACCATCCAAATAGAAGGGATCATGTGTATGGATCCATGACATGGACGCGACCATCTAAATAGAAGGGATCATGTGTACAATCATGAATATCCAATAACTCCATGCATCCTAGATTTATAAGATGAAATCCAAGGTATTAATTTCTGTCTCAAAAAAACTAAAGTAAGAATCCCATCATGTGAATAGATGTGTTAGAGTTGAACATTGTAAAAAACCACTTGATTATCGATCAATGATGTAAATCGTTAACAAGCACGAGAGAAACCACCAATAATGATGATGGCTATCAAGGTACAATGATGGATTGCAGAATCATCTTGATCGAAGGCCAATGATGTGAACCTATCGTCGAATGTGAACAACCTCCCATTGAAGCATGCAAGGTCCAAGGTAATGAAAGGGAGTTTCTAGATCATCTTCATGGATAATGAGTTGGAGTTGATAGGAAGTGATATACCAAAGGAGGGTCATAATGTTTCCCACATCATCAACATGAAACATAGGATTTTGCAGAGATGGAAATAGTGATTTAGGATTGTTGTAGAAAATTCAAACAAGGTATAAGTAGTTTGAATTGCAGATGGGACTTCTCTTGAACATATCAGTGACACGAATCTAGAATTTGGCAGCATTTGACTCAACATAGGATCAGAGGTCATGATGATAATATGATATAATCATATGAGAGGAAAATGGATTCCCAAAACCTAGTAAGGCAAGTGATGAAGTGAGGATAACCCAAACCTGACACAAGATATAGAAAAGTGTCATGTTCAAGAGTGACATGCTACCTTTATACAAAATACAATATATATGTTTACATCCATTCCCCCCCACTATTTCTAGTGAGTACCTCATTATTTTTAATCTCAAGCTAGAAGAGGATACTATATGATTGTCGTATAAGTTCATACTTCAGATGAATCCATCCTAGTTTTTTTAGCGAGACCTAGGAAAGAGTAGCTTGGTGTCATCATGGTGACAAGTCCTTCATCGTTTTAGTTTTACGAGTCTAACATAGGCGTAATTTGAAGTCTTTTTCATGTATAGATAGTTTGAAAAAGAGGAAAAAATAGAACTTCGAAGGTCCCTTTTCGTAGATAGCCTCTCGAATCTGAAAAAGGTAGAAAATAATATTCAAGAGAACCTCTTAGCCACATGTGACTAGCTGTTACCGGGAAAAGTGTCTATTTAGAACTGCTCTATCCCACTAAGGTGTGACAGCTGCCTTAGAAACAAACAGAGAAAACTACTTTTGTATTTCCTTTATGAATTAAAGATAGAGGGGGATAGAAAGAACCGACCTGTGTCTTGCGCTAGTCCTTTGATCCAATCCCTCTCTTCTTTGACAGCTTCCAGCTACCTGCTCCCTTACTTGCCTAGCTTCACCAAGTACCTGTAAGATCACAAAAGAAGAAAAATATACAAAGACATGGATCTATATTCATAAACAGCTTAGGATCAGATTTAAGCTAACCATACAAATGTAACAAGCATCAATGATATACAAGAATGGAGGAAAAACTCAAATAGTTTTATTGATATAACAAGAAGATCCAGGAGGATTTACAACCGATGATTCCTGACCCAGCATCAACCTCCCAGCAAAGAATCCCCTCTTCACCTCCAACAAAGCATAAATCACCCAATACTCTGATCTCTATCTCAAAACCAACAACAATTCCTTACAATGTGCAAAATTCCAGCCTCTGGATCTCTAGGATGAGGGATCCATATATAGATGTATGCAAGGAGGATGAGTCAGCTTGTGATTTGATTAGTGGCTTCTCTCTGTTAGTTCTTGCTTCCACTTGGTGACTGAAGGCCTCTTACTCATCCTTGGTCGAATCCAGTGAGGCAAGTGTCATAGGAGAAGATTCTGGAAGCTTCCATTGTCTCTCCACCTCGCGGAATGACACTGTCACTTTTCATTTCCCGCTCAACGCACCCTGATAGTGCATTTAGGTGCGTTGCAACGCACCTAGCTAGTGTGTTTAGGTGCTATGCAACGCAGCTAGCCAGTGGAGCAGCTGAAATGATCCTGTTTTTGACTTATTCTGAGCAGTTTCTGGTGGAGAACTTCTAGGAGAAGCTGTAATTTGTTGACCTTGTTCCTTTAGGGGTTGGAACAACACTTTTAGGGACTTAGGAGCCCTTGGTTTATGGACATTTCAAGATTGGAGCTGCAAGGCACAAAAATGTCTATAACAGTTGCCCCCTAAAGTATGAGGCCGTTAATCGGGTGAAATGCTTTATTATGAGGATCCGAAGTTCTTTCAATGCTGGGAGGTGACCTGTAATAAGATACAATACAATACATTATCTTCATACTATTTTCATGATCTAGCTGAGGCAGGCATTCCCATGCTCAGCTTTATAAATTCATTTTCATGTACATAGGACAGACAATCGTCTGAGGGTAGACTGATGATTCTGATAGAGCCATCATCCTTTTGGTAGGATGATTATCTGTGCTGCAATGCTGTACATTTCAATGTCTTTATTTCCCTGAATATATATCGCAGCCCGGATGGATGAAACTAGATCCAGGGTCTTCAATCTCATCCGATCTTCACTCGAAGTACAAGTCAATCCATGTGAGAAATGTTTTGAAGTCGAACATGGAAGGACATAGCTTGATTACCAGTCAATGATGTAAACTATTAACAAGCACGAGAGGAATCACTGATAATGATAATGATCCTCAAGGTACTGCAGTACAATTCACGTGGTGTGAATAAAGGACTTGGCGTCGAACACCATGCAAAATCTTTCGGTCGAAGGTCATTGATGTAAACCTGTCGCCGGAAGTGAGAAACTTGCCATTGAGGCATGCAAGCTTCAAAGTACTGAATGGGGTGTTCCTAGATCAACTTCTTGGATAATGAGCTGATGTCGACAAGAAGTGATCCATCATAGGAGGGCCTTAATGAATCCCACATCAATGACACGGAATGGAGCAAATGATTTTGATGGAGGTGAAAACAATATGATGATATATGGTTCAGGGTGGCGGTCATGAAAGTAAGGAGTATAATGTATGGTAGTGGGTGGGACACAGGTGACTTCTCTGGATGACTTCTCTTGAACATGTCGGCGACACTTATGTGATGGATTGGTAGCATTAACCCCAAATGTGGATGGTATGGCGTGACCATGGCGATGTGACCGGTGAATGAAACAACCCAACCCGACTCGAACACGGAGTGGAAGTGTCATGTTCAAGAGCGACTTGCTACCAATAAAGATTCTTTAAGTTTTCTTCCCAATTTTTCCCCAGTCATTGCTAACCAGTACCTCTTTATTTTTGTCAAGCTTGAGGAGGATAACATATGCTTGTTCTATAATTTTCCCTTCGGGCAAACCCATTGCTATGTTTTAACGAGCCTTGCGATAGTGAAACTCGTTCTCATCTAAAGACAAGTTTGTCGCTATTAATCTTTTTAACGAGTTTAACAACAAAGATAACTCGGTCCTTTTCATCTTTAGAGAGTCTGAAAAGGTACGTAAAGGTAACTCCAAAATTCCTTTTTCGTCATCTAATCCCTTAAGTCCGAAAAAGTATAAAACAATACAGAAGGGATGAATTTTCGATAGTTTTAACGAGCCGAAAAAAACAAGCGCTCGATCTTTTTGTGTAATAATCCCTCAGGTCCAAAAAGATTAAAATCTAGAGGAGGGATAGCACTTCCTGTCCCTTTAATGAGCTGGAGAGGCCAATGGTTCGGCAATCTTTTCATATTTACGAGTCAGTTGAAAAGAGCTTAAAGGAGACTCGTCTTTTGAGGAACGAGTGATAAAATGGGTAGCAGCTGATTCCAGGTAAGGTTTGGAATTTTCCAATCACGGCAGTGTCACAAGGATGGCTAGTGAAATCACTCTTCGGAGCTATTCCTCAAAATGGGTAAACAATCAAATGGAGGTGAATGATCGGCCAATGTAAAAGTGGAGGTGACGGTGCAAACACAACCAAGGCTTTAATGGCTGAAGTACTACATTCACGGTGGTTATTTACCGGGGAATAGTTCATTTTTTAACGAGCTTAAACGCGGGTGGAAACATTTGCTCGGTCCGGGTTTATTTTTTAACGAGCTTGAACCTCACGGTAAACACTGCTCGATTAATCTAGCCATATGATAAGAATGTCTCATATAAAACGACAATTTTTAGAGTTTTTCCCCACATCCTTTCTTTATGCAAGTTAGGAAACGACTAATCCAAAAAACAGATAAATAATCGCTCTTTTCTTGCACTCCAAAAGGTTTGCATGCACCCAGGTATAAAACAGAGTTTCAAGGTTACCTCTACTTCACTCCGCTAAAACATTTGTTTTACCGAGAGAGGCCTACCTCTTATAGGTTACCCAAAGATTGTTCTATTCACACTGCAAACAAAACACTTCTTCGGCGATGTCTATCGAAACAAACAAAGGTGAGCGGCGATGCCCGCCAACTCACATAACTTTGACAAGAGAATCTTGTTCCAGAATAACCCCCTCTTCCAATCACAGACGGGGGTACAGACTAGTCATATTCTCCCGCGGAAACCTACCCTATACCCAAAGTTTTCCTGCCAAAGCAAACCAGGATGCATGCCCCCTGCGTTTCAGTCATATCCCTCCGAATTACTCATGCTCATCGGGAGGACGGACTGGAAATTGAGACATTTCTTGCGTGAAAATACCATTTAGGGATGGTATATGACAATTTGCTATGTGTGATCCAGGAAATGAAAGCTTGTCCACGAGCTTGACCACTCTTCCTTTGTGCAGAAAACACATTACTCTAAAGAGTGAGGAGACAATTGCTCCCATGCAATAAATATAGTCTCGTCCAAGGAGTAGATTGTAATCTAGGGGTCCTTGAACTACCATTACGTTCAGGTGAACGGTTTTCCCTCTCAATGTTATGGGCACATCGGGAAGGATCCCTAAAGGTCGACTGGTTCCTTTATCAAAGCCTGTCAGATTTCTGATCTCAGGCAAAAGCGATGGGAAACCAAGCGCTTTCCAAGCAGTTGAGGAAAGGATACTCACAGAAGCCCCCTCATCTACGATGGTACCAGCCATAGCCATTCTATATATTTGAACGATAATTCGGAATGGTATGCTTGCCGGTAAACGGGGTCTGCCTAGTTGATTCCAGTCGAAGGAGACAACTAGGTTGCTTGGAGGTGGGACCGAATAGACGGCCGGGTATGACTCTAACGAACTTCCTTCCTGCGGTAAAGGAATGGGTAAATTGCCCCCATGTTCATTGGAGTCTGTGCTTATGAAGAGAATTTGGATGGTGTCATCCTTGTTCTCCTCAGTGAGTGTATCATCTGAAGATGAAACCTTTGAAGGCAAGACCGGGTCAACTGCCGCCTCGACCTTTTGACTTTCATTTGGTATGGATCCAGATGGTTTATCTTCAATGATAGGTGCTTCAGCCAACCACCTGAGCGGGCCAGCCAGATTTTCAACTAGTGACGGACTCGGCAAGAGTTTTTTATATCCAGGAGGAAGTCGTAACGGTGAAACCGGATGATCATCCAAAACTCTTTTATCTTCGTCTAAGAAGGGACAATGGTGGACGGCATGATCGCCTTCGCACAGTTTACAAGGAAATCTATATTTCCCTTTTTGTCCTGGGGCTTCACTTTCACTAGTTGACGGTGTGCTTTCAACATGATCATCAGAGGTTGACGACACCGGGTTGTGCAATCTAGGAGACCAGTCCCTTAATATCCGAGGGATGCAAGGACAATCTCTGTGAAATTGGTCTCCTTTGCAAATGACACATGGTGATTTAGGCCTGGTCGGTGCAGTGTGTGGATTTTCGTTAGACGACACTCGTTTTCCCCCATTCGCCTTTGGCTCCTTCTTCTTCTTCTCTTTCTTCTTCTTTTCCTTCTTCTCCTTAGGAACTTGACTTTTGGCTTTACCAGCCCCATCAAGCGAAGAGGAAGGAGGAGAAGAAGAATTAGAGGAAGTAGAAGGCTGGTGGGCAACTCTGGACTCATCTAATTGCTAGTTGAATTGTTCATGAATAGTGGTGTTTTGAACGACAGAGGTTGATAAGAGCCATACAGGCAAACCAATTGTCAGTCCTGGAAGTGACAATGTGGCCCTATGGGGCGCACCAACATCTCCCCAAGAGGAGAAGGGACTAGGATTTCCTCCAAGGGGAATTCCTTGGTTGGTAGACTCCATTTTCTCAACCCAAGATCAACGTAGGAAAGGGTAATGAATATTCCGTTTAAAATAAATTTTTATACGCTTTGACACAACTTGTTTTTTCAGTCTTTAAGAGTCGAGAAAAAACAAAAGATGACTCTAGTCTCCTTCGATTTTTAATGAGCCTGAAGTGACAAGTGCTCAGATGGACCTTTTCCGTTAAAGAGTCTGAAAAGGAACGAAAGGGACTGCTCTGGAGATCTAGGTAGAGGGAGTACCAAACCAATCGCAAAACTGCAGAATACTTTTTACGGTATGGCAGTCAATCTTCCCGAATGCTGTGTTCAGTGCATTGCGATCGATAGGGCGGCAGACACGGCTTCCTATGGATAAAGGATTTAAGCCTATAGGGGTCTCCCAAAATATACTTGACGGTACGTGGGAGCAGAAGTCCGTACTGGCACTTATCGTCTCAAAGTGGAGGAATCACCCAACCATCAATGAGGACAACAGTTACCAGGCTTTACGACGCCAGAATACGTCTCTAGCCTAGACCTCTAAATGTTGTGCGTTAAGTTCCAATGCGTTGTTAGATTCATTGAATTTATTTTAAGTTGATCTTTCTTATGAAGTTTGCCTTTTGGGTTCACCACGAGATGTAGATGTAATTCCTAAAATGCAATCTAAAGATGATAAGCAAACTTTTATCTCTTTTCAGCAATGAAAATCCTAGCTACTAGGGGAAAAGAAAGACACAATCTTTTCACAAAGAGCAAAGAGCACACTGTAAATGCACTTTCCTAAATCAAGCCAAACAGAATGTCAATATGCAAATGCACATGTGCATGTATTTGTTTTTCACTTTCTTAGTATTGATGCTAAAAAGAAAGTTGATGTACAAATCTGAATTTGCTTTGAAGCGACAAACACAAACAATCTTCTTTTTGAAATCAAATGGTAGAGATGATTACGACACTTTATGATTTTGAAATAAATACTCGTTTTGACACTAGAAAGTCACAAATTCAAACCAAAGGCAATAGTAAAAGCATAACCGACTATCAACAGCAAATAAACTTTCTCCTATGATCGAAATCGACACTTGCGACAGATCTAAATCAAAGGACGACAGTATGATTATTATACTTTTGCAATGGAAAACTGTAAATGACTCAACAAACACACAAAAACATCTACAGTTCTTTTGTACAAATGAGGCGGAATATCAGTAAGGAAAATGGGTTTGAAACAGTCATATACTGATCACAGGCTGCAAAAATCAGAGACAAAACTGGAAAGAATGAAGCACAAGAACCTCAGCTGCACAGGGCTAGGCTGATCAACGCACTTGTTACACAGAGAAACTGCATTGCAGCGCAGGTTGCCCTTTCGGGAAGTGCGTTGAAATGCAGGATCTCTTCATAGTGCCTGCGCTGGGCCAGAAACGAGAATTCTATCCGGGTTTTGGGTCACGGTTTGCAGTTTAGTCTTTGGTTTTTGGCCGAGTAAAAGTAATCAGTAATGCACAATCAGGGGTAGATCTAAGGAGGGTCTAAGAGCTATCACAAAGGGAAATCAGATCATTTGTGAATCAGCTGTTCAAATCATAAACAGATCCAGTGAATGGGTTGAAGCAGCATATGTCTACTTTGCATTCGTTATGGCAAATGCAGTTCGAATGCTACTTATAAGTTTATGAAACAAACAACAAAAAGATAGACAAACAAACTAATTAGACAATCGTCCCCAGCGGAGTCGCCATTTTGTTACCGGGAAAAGTGTCTATTTAGAACTACTCTATCCCACTAAGGTGTGATAGCTGCCTTAGAAACAAACAAAGAAAACTACTTTTGTATTTCCTTTATGAATTAAAGATAGAGGGGGATAGAAAGAACCGACCTGTGTCTTGCGCTAGTCCTTTGATCCAATCCCTCTCTTATTTGACAGCTTCCAGCTACCTACTCCCTTACTTGCCTAGCTTCACCAAGTACCTGTAAGATCATAGAAGAAGAAAACTATACAAAGACATGGATCTATATTCATAAACAGCTTAGGATCAGATTTAAGCTAACCATACAAATGTAACAAGCATCAATGATACACAATAATGGAGGAAAAACTCAAATAGTTTTATTGATATAACAAGAAGATCTAGGAGGAGTTACAACCAATGATTCCTGACCCAGCATCAACCTCCCAGCAAAGAAGCCCCTCTTCACCTCCAACATAGCATAAATCACCCAATACTCTGATCTCTATCTCAAAACCAACAACAATTCCTTACAATGTGAAAAATTCCAGCCTCTGGATCTCTAGGATGAGGGATCCATATATAGATGTATGCAAGGAGGATGAGTCGCCTTGTGATTTGATTAGTGGCTTCTCTCTGTCAGTTCTTGCTTCCACTTGGAGACTGAAGGCCTCTTACTCATCCTTGGTCGAATCCATGAGGCAAGTGTCATAGGAGAAGATTCTGGAAGCTTCCATTGTCTCTCCACCTCGCGGAATGACACTGCCATTTGTCATTTCTCGCTCAACGCACCTTTATAGTGCATTTAGGTGCGTTGCAATGCACCTAGCTAGTGTGTTTAGGTGCTATACAACGCAACTAGCCAGTGGAGCAGCTGAAATGATCCTGTTTTTGACTTATTCTGAGTAGTTTATGGTGGAGAACTTCTGGGAGAAGCTGTAATATGTTGACCTTGTTCCTTTAGGGGTTGGAACAACACTTTTAGGGACTTAGGAGACCTTGGTTTATGGAAATTTCATGCTTGGAGCTGCAAGGCACAAAAATGTCTATAACACTAGCATATTCCTTTTTCATAACTTAGTCTATCTCAGTCCAGAAAAGGGTTAAACTTATACTGAGTAGACTTATTTTCATTTACTTTTAAGAGTTTGAAAAGACAAGTACTCAACAATATTTTCATATATTTGGAGTTTGGAAAGAGCTAAAAGAGGACTCCACCTAGAGAAACGAGTGGTATAAAAGGATAGTAATTGGTTCCAGTGATGATGGAACTGCTCAAACATATAAAGGTCAAGAGGTTGGCTAATAACACCACTCATCACAGATGTTCCTCAGGAAAGGATAAAACAACCAAGTGAAAGTGTATCATCAGCCAAAGAGATGGTGACAATGGAATGAAAAAAACCAGGACTCATCTAGCAAAAATAGGCTAATAAAAATGGCAATCATTCAAGGTAGAGTGGGAATGGTTTAATTATTACACAAGCTTGAAACATGTGAAACTATGCTTGAGGATACTTAAAGATGGTTTCATTTATTCACAATTTTGAAACAAAGAAAAATTATGCTTGAATTTGGTTTCATTTTTACACAAGCTTGAAATGGAGACAAACTATGCTTGAGATTAGTTTGCATGCCCCAAGCATAATGACTCAATTCAAGGTACATGCCCCCCAAGATTAATTTCATTCACCTAAGTGAACTACTGGTTACTAACAGGTGGATGGAATGAAGGTTCACTTATGAGATCAAGTGAAAGACTTGACAAAGAATTTACGAGATTTATTCAACTCGAATTGGAAGGGGATTTGTTTCATTTTTTAACGAGCTTAACACAAGAAAAGAACCATGATCATGACACCTTGTTTCATTTTTTAACGAGCTTGACACAAGTAAAGGAACTCTGCTCTGAGAACTTGTTTCATTTTTTAAGGAGCTTGAAACAAGATAAGTAACTCTGCTCCGACACCTTGTTTTATTTTTTAAGGAGCTTGACATGAGAAAAGGAACTATGCTCTAAGAATCTTGATTCATTTTTTAAGGAGGTTGACACAAGACAAGGAATTGTGCTCCAAGAACCTTGATTCATTTTTTAAGGAGCTTGACACAAGAAAAGGAATTGTGCTCCAAGAACCTTGATTCATTTTTTAAGGATCTTGACACAAGAAAAGGAACTATGCTCCAAAAACCTTGATTCATTTTTTACGAAGCTTGATACAAGACAAAGAACTATTCTCATAAAAACCTTGATTACGGACCATAAGAGGCCATGGCTTACAAGAGGTTCTCATCAGATGGGAGAATAATGTTCTGGAAGGGATACATGTCAAGGGATATAATGGAAATATCAAGCTCCAATGCCCCCAATACATGATGCATTATATCGCTGACTAGATCATCAGTAGACACGGGCATGGAGCATGTTGCCACATAATTAACTTATGGCAGGGGTCATACCACTTGAATACGAGGACCATTTAGGGAAGATGGTTGATTGGGAGTCAAATTTGGACCAACAAACAAAAGTTGATCAATGACCACAATTCTTCCTTCATGTGGGAAGCATATGACACGAAAGAGACAAGAGACAAGAGATCCCATGAGCTTTTAGTGCTAGTTTTACCCATTACAGTCGCGTTGAAGACCTTATCAACCTATCATCACGGATTTTCACCATTAAAGTAGCAATGATCCTTGAAAATCAAGAATTTTTAGGGTTTCTCCCAAAAATGTCCAGTGTGTCTTGATCTCTGAAGTGTCCTCTTGCTCTATATACATTGAATTTTCCATTATTTTGGTTGATTTCTTGTTGGTTTGCAAAATTCCATCCCATTGTTGGTTACCTTATTTGTAATGTTTGTTTTACCTGTTAGTGGGCTTGACAAGGTTACCCTCTGGGGATTTCATTGGCGGACCTATGTGCCAATTTTTTGGTTTTAATAAATTATCTGGCTTAGGATTTTTTGCCCCTAGGGTTTCAGTTTGAATGCAATGTTTTTCTTTCAAGATCGTCCTTGTCAATTTTTTTCTTTATAAATTGTGCTTTGTGCACATGCAAAATGTAAATTTTTCCCCTCTTGATGAATAAAATTACATGTCTTTTTTTTTCTGCAAAAATTATTATTAATTTATGTCATATATTTTCCCTAATTTAGTTTTAATTTTAACATTTGTTTAGTTTAGTTTTAGAGTAAAATAGGTAACCGGGACTTTGTTCCATAGAGCATAAAACCAAACCAAATGAATAAGGGTCTAATTGGGACCCTAATTGGGCCAATAATCACTCGTTGCAATTAGGAACTTTTCCTTCTGTCAATGCTATGGAATCTAGGTCGTTCCACTCTTCATCACTCATCGTTACAAGATTCATGCTCCTACCACCTCATGCCTTATGAAAACTTTGTTATACTAGTAGATCCCACATTTTTTTATTTCCAAAGTTTAATTTTTTTTCCATTACACTTTCAACTACAAATTTAGCATTCATCATTGTTATTTATACAAACTCTCCTTCCAAATTTGAAAAATTGAAAATGGTAAGTTAGAAAAATAAACACTTTCAAAAAACATTGTTTAAAAAAATAAATCCTTCCCTATTTCATAAACCTTGCCTTTTTTTTACATTTATTTCAAAAACCCCTTGAAACCTTATTTTAATTAGTTTCTTTTCAAAATAATTTTTTAATTGAACTTTCCATATAAGTTTAATATTTTTTCTACTAGGGTTTTCTATAGAAATTTATTTTCTTGAGGGTTTACAAACTTTACAAACTTAAACACAATGAAATTTAAAAAAATAGTGTACCCATTTTCCTTCTTGCAATGAACTTGAATTCCCTCCAGGCTACTTCACAAGAAAAGCCAACCCCAACCAGCAGCTAGGGTTTTTTCTGCATGGGTCTCCATCAAATCACGGGAAAATTATTCACAATAGAGTAGACTAGAACTTATGACTATGTCTTTGCATGCTTGCTGCGGATCATAATTGTTTGTTTGTTATGTGGCTCGATGACTGAATTTTCCTTCATTTTTTCCCTGTAGTGATGAACTTATTTGTATATTGTGTGGCTTGGTGGTTCGCTTTTCATTCATGTCTTAACTGCATGACATATTTGTTTGTAAACTATGCAGCTTGATGGTTAGCTTTTTCATTCACACATTTGGACTTTGATTTGACCCTTAGCTCTGCACTTTTAGTAACATTTTTTGGTTATCATAGCCTCTTCAAATAAGATTCAATAGAACAATGGAACAATGTAAAAACACCCTAACACCCTTATGAATGTTTTCACTATGCTAACCCAACTTCCCTAGTACCTTTAGAGAAAAGGGGTAAAGAAAACAAATTGACTTTCTTCCGAGTTTCTAGATGTAATAGCCTTGGTGAAAATTCCATGTAATAAAAGTTAATAAAGGCAAAATAATAACCATGGTTGATGGGACACTTATTCCAAGTTGAATGTTGGGAAAATTCACAGTGATGAGGATCATTGGTGATTGATTAATGGTTAAGGAATTGGCAAAGGCAATGGCAAAGGCTTTGGAAACACAAAATGGAATTTTGGCACATTTATTTATGAAAATAATGGAAATTAGGAGAAAACGGAGATGGAAGGTCACAAGTTGCATGTGAGGGGGAAATTGGAGGAAAATAATGGAAAATGAAGAAAATGGATGCCTCATTAATAAAAAGGCTTTTGAGGATCAATACACATACTTTTTTTAGTTCAATGTTGGAGCTCTATTTCTATTCTCTCTCTCTCATACTCTTGAACACTTAGATTTTTCTTGGAGCACTCTTCGAGAGTGTTATATACTTGTAGTTTTGGAGCAAGAAGGAAAAGGAAGAGAAGGAGAGCACAAGAGGACATCAGGATCATCAACTACAATAGGTTTTTCTTGCAAGTACCGAGTTGCATGTATGTTTTCCTCACTAGTTTTGGCATGCATGGAATATGCATGTGGTTTATTGGTCATGATTTGTCATTAGCAAGGAGGATTGCATGGATTGATAGTGGATTTTCCTAGCCTTGCCATTTCCTAGATAACCATGGTGGTGTGGGTTCATTTCTTTGTTTCTAGTTGGTTCTCATGTTTCCTTTAGCTTGGGTTGATTTATTAGTTCCTAGAGCCTTGGTTGGAAAAATGATCTGGAGCCCTGTAACAACTTGGGTTGAGTTACTAGTCCTTGAGCCTTGGTTGGAAAAACACTCTAGATGCCTTGGTGGGTTGAGCTACTAATCCTAGAGCCTTGGTTGGAAAAGCGCTCTGGGGCCCAGTGGTAGTTGTGGGTTGAGTTACTAGTCCTGGTGCCTCAATTGAAACAAATTCTTTGAAGCCCTAGAAGGCTTGGGTAGAGACTAATCTAGTGATGGCTTTGTGATGTGCAACCGTGAGGTGGAATCACTGTTTGATGTTTCGAGGTGGCTTGGCCTCTGGAAGCCTTGTATTGTTTTTATTGATGTGTTTTATGATATCCCACATCCATGCTTGGAATATGGCACAGGGGTGACTGGCTGAAGAGAGATTTGGCTCTGCCATGTCTATGATCGGGTGGTTCGTGGTAGTCCCACAACTAGTTAGCCTTTCTATCATTAATATCAGGTTATTTCTCCTTTTTATTTCATTATCATTATACTGGGTTATATGCGGATTATATGGTTGTGATTTCCCTGGTATTTTTGTTGTTATTATGTTGGTTATGAATGTGTATTATGATAGTGGCTATGTATGTCTTTCATCATGTTTTTACTTGTAAATGAATGAACAATGTATCTATGTCCTAATGTATGAAACATAAACTAATGTGTTGAGGCATGAATGCTTCTTATCAATTCTCAGATGAGTAGGAGACCCCTATGCTCAAATATGTTGTTTAAACCTATAGATTACATATTTGTGATATGTTTGACGAAATCCCTGGCATGGCTAGTAGGGGTCTAGTCAAGTCCTCGTTCAAGTGATTTCATTCATCTCATTATTCCATTGTTATATTTATGTTCTGAAGGTGTCATTTAGTTATGGGTAGTGACATGGGCTCTGGGCATGAAAAAGTGGCTCAGATCCCAAGGATGCAAGAAAATCACTGGGTAGAAAAGTCCCTAGATGTTGGCATACCCATGTTGTGAGAGTGTCTAGAGCCTCTTGGGCACATGCATGCCCATATCAAGGGAGCGTTCGGGAGTTAAATAGTCTAAAATATCAATGGGACCGAGGGATTGGTTCCTTGAGAGGTTGGAATGGTTCCTGGGAGTCACGTGGCTGATGTTGAAGGTATGTATGGTGTTTTTTCATCGGTTCCACTTCCTTAAGGTGAATTAGGAGGTTGAATCATATCATAATAACTTCTCGTCACATATTTACCCCTATTTGTCGGTTACTTGAGTAGATATGGGTGTTGGCACTATGACATAGGTGTTGTCCTTGATGGCAACTCACTCAGATGGTAGATCAATGTTCAGGCTCTCAGAATGGAAGAAAAAGAGGTATACGTAGGTTTCCTTTGACGAAGTCGTGTATACACGCGGGATTGCCGATCAAAAGTTGCGTATGCGTACGCATGCACTTTCATGCATGGAAAATCGCGTACATGTGGGAAAGCTTATTTTTAGGACCATGGTATTTGGACCTATGGTCTTGGACCTTGGTATTGCATCTGAAGTATTGAACCCAGGTTTTGGGTCCCTAGTAGTGGTTCTCTATGGTTTTGGACCATGGTTTGAGTAAGGCCTAAGACTATAAAAAGGAGTAGATCATTTGGAAAAGGGATGGACTAAAGGATTGAATATCTTATGAAGAGAAAGATCTAAAATATTGGTGATCAGTTTATGCTGCATAGCTGAATCTGAATCAAGGAGGAACCTGAGCACAAGAAGATGGATAAGTTTTATTGATGGGTCAAAAATCAAAACTCGAATAGTACTATCTTTGTGTGATTTTGATCTGTTATATTTGGCGCATGAATTGATCTATAAATTTGATAATCTGGGTATAACTGATGTCTAAATATTTGAAAGAGTGAATTATCTTTTATAGATCTGTACGTAGCTTTGACACATCAGAGACGTGTATACACGCTGGTTAAGTAAGTCAAAATAGCATATACACAGGTTGGCCTTAATTCATAAGCGTATGCATGTAGGTTGTACACATTGAAGTAACGTACGTATCTTGATATATGTTTTAGCTACTTCTATTTATTGCTGCAGTGTTCTGGGTTCAGAATTGGTGTTTAGTTACTGTTACTATTTTCTGGGTACAACATTCAGAGAAGTGACTATTTGATTCAGTTTTGTTTGGTGCAAAAGATATTGGTTGATGCAGATATACTTGATGTTTGAATGATGTTATTCATGGATCCAGTCTGAAAATTTATGAAACGTGGTCCCTGGAAGAAAAGAGAAGGTTGTATCCTTCTGTAGGTCAACACCTATGTACTAGTACCGTAGCTAGTACAAGAGCTAAGGGGGTTGTAGCTCCCTTCCAAGAGAAGCTAGAGAATGGGAGAAGGTTGTAGCCTTCTGCAGGTAGTAGCCTACGTACTAGTATAAGACTGCACTAGAACAGAATCATTGTAAAAGAAGTTTCTAATTAAAAGAAGATAGAGATAAATTGCAGCAGGTGGGTTTCACCCACATTGGGTTTCCACCTTATATATTTGTGTCCATGTGTGTGATGATCTATTCTATTTTACTGCTCCTGTTTACTGTTCTTATGATTAATGAAGTCCTGATGCACTGATTAAAGATCAACAATTAATGAATCTTAAGTTTTCTGATATACTCTAGTTTTTTTGGACACAGTAGCGTATATACGCAGTTTCACATAGCTGAAGTAGCATATACAAATCTGATTGTGAAAGGAAAAATAATTGATTTGATAATACTGATTCACCCCCCCGTCTCAGTATTATTTCCAACAATTGGTATCGGAGTAGGTCCTTCAGAAGAAGCTTGATCGCTTGAAGGAAGATCTATCATCATGAGAAACCATGAAAAAGAGGCATTGATCAGACCACCAATTTTTGATGGGAGCAACTTCGTCTAATGGAAGGTAAGAATCACAGCCTCTCTTCAATCTCTTGGTATAGAAATCTAGGATATCGTGGAAACAGGATACATATTTCCATCAGCAACTCCTACAGATACGGATGGTAAGAAGCAGTATGAAACAAATGCAAAGGCTATCAATACTTTATTAGGGAGTTTATCTCAATCAAAATTCATCAAGGTTATGCAGCTCAAAACCGCAAAAGAAATATGGGACAAGATAGTTTTGAGCTATGAAGGAGATGATCAAGTAAAACGAGCAAAACTACAAATTCTCAGAATTCAATATGAAAATCTCAGAATGCACAATGATGAAAGTGTGGCTAACTATTTCTTACGTATAGATGAGATTGTTAATTGTATGAAAAACTTGGGTGAAGAAATAAAATAAGTTGTTTTGGTTGAAAAGGTTCTAAGATCTTTGTCTTCTAAGTTTGAATCAAAAGTTTCTGCCATAGAAGAAAAACAAAATCTACAGAGCATTACAATGTCACAGCTGTACGGAATCCTAACTGCTTTCAAAATGAGAAAAGGAGGACCATCAGATAGGAGAGAAGTCACATTCAAAGCCTCGAGAAAAGGAGATTACAATGATTCAAGACATATGTTAGAAGGATAGGAAGAATCAAACCTTTTCAAGAACCTTCAACAGGGTTCTGGAAGATTCAGAGGTAAGCTACCTTTTAAATGCTTTGCTTGTGGAAGAGCGGTCACTATGCAGCCAAGTGTCCTCATAAAGATAAACCTAACAAAGGTAAGGAACCAGTTAGATGGAACAAACAACAAAATGTAAGTAAGAAGAGCTATTATACTCATGAAGACAGTGATGGATTCTCAAATAGTGATGAAGATGAACAAGATAATGATTATAGACTTTTGATGGCTTTTGAAGATGATGATTTCTTGGATGTTATATATGAAGAAGGTCTTTATGAAGAAATTTCTAAACTCAAATTTTTTTTAGAAGAAAAGAAAATGATTATAGATACTCTGACATTCCAACTTGCTGAAAGGAAAAAACACAATGAAAAGTTAGAATGTGAAATTGTGGGACTTAGAAAAGATATTGAGAAAACAAAAGCTCTTAATCTTAGATTTGCTAAAGGATCTGAAACTTTAGATGAGATTATAAAAGTGCAGCGTTCTCCACTAATCAAGACAAGTCTTGGGTATACTAAAGAAAAATCTCAAGCATAGAATCCATCTACCTCCAAAAGTTATCTTGAAGCTGCAAGGAGAAGTGAATAGGTTGACAATCGACAACAAAGGCACAATGAAGATCACCAGGTAAATCAAGGACAATTTACTTCAAGAATGAACAGAAATCACCAAGTAAATCGAGGGCAATCTACTTCAATGATGAACAGAAGCTACAACCAACCACAGGTAAATCATTCTCAATTTTCCTCAAGAACGAATGGCTATTACAATCATCTAGATGGAAGGTTTGATGATCGCAGGAATTTCTTCAATGGCCAATGTTTCTCTTGTCATAACTTTGGACATAAAGCAGCTCAATGTGTTGCATGCAAGACCATCATGACCAGAGAAGCACGAAATCAAATGACTGTGACTGGAATCATGAAAAGAACCTACAATAACTTTTCTGCTCTTGAAAATGAAATACAATGTTCTATTTGTAACAACTTTGGTCATAAAGCTTTGAATGCAGGAGTAGGTTTCAGCAAACAACTCAGAAGGAGCAAGCTTCATTGAGCCCCAAAACATGGAGGAAGAAAGAACTGCAACCAGAAAGATGTGGTATAGCCTTATATGCAGAAAGGCAGGAAAACCAGTGGTACATCGACAGTAGATGCTCGAAACATATGACATGTGATAAAGAAAAACTTCAATCATATAGTGCCTTAGAAAAGGAAAATAAGGTCTCATTTGGAAATGACACCCCTACATTCATAAAAGGTAAAGGTTCTTTTCTTTTGAAAGAAAAGGTCAAAGCTGGGAATGTTATGTATGTTGATGGTTTAAAGCATAATATATTAAGTGTCAGTCAAATGTGTGATCAAGGAAATGAGGTAATATTTCGATCAAATGGATGTATTGTTCGTGAGCTTGATACAGGAGAAACAGTGATCAAAGGCATAAGAACACCAAATAATTTATACATACTCAAGGGAGGACAACAACAATGCTATCTAAGCAAGAATGATGAACACTGGCTATGGCACAGAAGATTGGGGCATCTAAGCTTCTCTTAGATAAGGAAAGCATGAAAATATCAGGCGGTTCATGATCTCCTTGACATCAGAATTCTAGAAAATACAATATGCAAATCATGTCAGTTTGGGAAGCAAACCAGAACTAATTTACCTGAGAAGGAAGGATAAGCTAGTAAGCCACTTGAACTTGTCCATATTGATGTATGTGGTCCATCTAGTAAAAGGTCACCTCGAGGAGAAGAATACTTTATATTATTCATTAACGACTTTTCCAAGATGTGTTGCATAGGACTTTGAAGCATAAAGACGAAGCCTTTGAAAAGTTCAAAGCATTCAAAGCCTTGGTTGAAAATGAATCATATCGTAGAATCAAATGCCTCAGGTCTGATAGAGGTGGGGAATTTACCTCGAATGAATTTTTCGATTTTTGTGAAGAACATGGAATAAGAAGGGAATTCTCTACTGCTAGGACTCTTCAGCAGAATGGAGTAGTAGAAAGGATGAACAGAACAATTCAACAAATGGCTCGAGCTATGCTTGATGAGTCTAGAACTCCTGCAACCTTCTGGGGTGAAGCTGCATTTGTTGCCGTCACTATTATCAACAAGACAAACGTCCGGGTGCACAACACTCAAACTTCTCATGAACTTTGGTATGGTAAGACTCCTACGGTAAGATACTTCAAAATTTTTGGAAGCAAATGTTACATCAAAAGGACTGATGAAAACCGTGGCAAGTTTGAACCAAGAGCAGATGAGGGCATTCTCCTTGGTTACTCTCCCCATACCAAAGGATATAAGTGCTACAATAAAAGACTTGGAAAAATTGTTGAAAGTATTAATGTAGTGATTGATGAAGAAGGAAACAATCCAAGGCAGGTAACATCCAAATATTTCGAAGAAGATGAGGACTATCCTTCAACATCAAATCAGACTTATGATGAAGAAGAAAAAACCTATGAGGCACCAGAAGAACAGATAAGGGTGGAAGAAAAGACCCCATCCAGGTACGTTCAGAAGAATCATCCAGAGACTCAAATTTTGGGGTAGAAAGAGGCAGGTGTAAAAACAAGAAGTATTTCTGAATCTTCAAGCTATCTAGCATTGCTGTCCTCCACTAAACCACAAAATGTAAGAGAAGCATGCAAAGATGAATGTTGGGTCAAGGCCATGGATGAAGAACTTGAGCAGATTGAAAAGAACAAAACTTAGGAGTTGGTTTCTATACCAAAAGATAAGAATGTCATAGGGACAAAATGGATATTCAGAAAAAAGCTGAATGAAAATGGAGAAGTTATTAGAAACAAGTCCAGACTTGTTTGTAAAGGGTATGCTCAACAAGAAGGTATAGACTTTGAAGAAAATTTTGCACCAGTTGCTAGACTTGAGGCCATAAGAATGTTCCTTGCTCTTTCTAGCTTTCATAAGTTCAAAGTTTTTCAAATGGATGTGAAATTTTCCTTTTTAAATGGAGACTTGGAAGAAGAAGTGTATATTGAGCAACCAGATGGATTCATCCTTGGAAATGATCCAAAACTTGTATGCAGACTTAAGAAGGCACTCTGTGGTCTTAAACAGGCTCCAAGGGCTTGGTATTATTGTCTGGATAAATACCTCCATCAACAAGGCTTTTCAAAAGGATCAGCAGATAGAAATCTATATGTAAAAATTGATAATGATAAATTGCTAATACTTGTTGTGTATGTTGATGATATCATCTTTGGTAGCAATGAAGAAGCCATGAGTCAAAAATTTGCTTTGGTGATTCAGAAAGAATTTGAAATGTACATGCTTGGTGAGCTGACATATTTTCTTGGTTTACAAGTCCAACAAAATAAAGACGGTATCATTTTGTCACAAACCAAGTACCTCAAGGAGATCTTGAAGAAATACAGCATGGAAGATTCAAAACCAGTATGTACCCCTATGGTAACAGGATTTTGCCTCAACGCCAATGATGATTCAGCCGCAGTACATCAACCAAACTATATATCCATTATTGGTAGTCTGCTCTATCTGACAGGTACCCAACCAGACATCATGCATGCAGTGGGAATAGTTGGAAGATTCTAGGCAAATCCGAAAGAAGCACACCTTCAGGCAGTTAAAAGAATCTTCAAATATCTTCAAGGGACACAAAACTATGGACAAAACTATGGCTTATGGTATCCTAGAGATACAGATCTCACACTTCATGCATATACAGATGCATATTGGGCAGGAAGCATGGATGACAAAAAAAGCACTAGTGGTGGTGCATTCTTTATGGGTTCCAGATTAGTCTCTTGGTTTAGCAAGAAGCAAAGTTCAATTTCTTTATCTACAGATGAAGCGGAATATGTGGTTGCTACATCTTGCTGCACAAAACTACTTTGGATGATGCAAATTTTGCAAGATTTTCAAATCACTTGTACTCCACCTATCTCTATTTTATGTGATAATACAAGTGCAATCAACATTTCAAAAAATCTGGTCATGCATTCAAAGACCAAGCACATAACTATCAAATATCATTTTCTCCAAGAATAAGTGCTTGAACATAAGGTCAAATTGGAGTATGTTCCCTCCAAAGAACAGGTTGCTGATATACTCACCAAACCACTGCCCAGGGAGACATTTGAATACCTCAGACAGAAGGTGGGACTAGTTGATGCATCATCTTGCTGTTGAAACTTGTCTGATTCAAAGAAAAGTGGTTGTATGCGAGTTTAATGAGGAGAATCCACGTATATACGCTGGTTTATGTGGCTACAGTCGCATATATGTTGGTTTGAAGACAAACAATGGTCTAGGCTTAGGATGAAAAGAGTCTAATATGGGTCTGACAGAGACCATCTGGCACAGGTTCAAGGGGAGCATATATATTCTTATAATAATGCATTGTTGGCATTATCCTAGAAGATCTTGGTTCAAGATCTCAATGTTTTGGTTTCAGGGGGAACAGGTGCAGAAGGAGACATGGTTGCTGGTCTGAGTGATGATTGACAGATGCTGTTGATGATAGCTGTTGATAACTATCATAGTTTGGTTGTAGATATTTCGTCTCTATGTCATGTATTTCTTTTCTTATTAAGGTCATGTAATGGCATACTTTGGTTTCCCCACTATGCCTGAGATGGATAATGTAACGTTCTTGTTTTATCTTGTATAAAATTTTGGTGTATCCTCACTTGGTTGGGTGAAAGAGTCAATCCCCACTTGGTTGGGAGATGGATGTGTGTATGATTCTTTAGTGATAGGAAGGTCATTTATGATGTATAAAGTTATGTATATTCTTGTAGAACATCTTCTTGTAGACCTTGCCTATAGTCATGGGGAGCATGGACAGCACAGCAGAGCAGAGATTTCAGCATGAACTCAGGGGGAGAATAACCCTTTGCCCTTGATGTCAAAGGGCGAGAATGACTTTGAGTGACTTGGGGTTGCCATCAAGTCCAAAAGGGGAGGTTGTTGGCACTATGACATAGGTGTTGTCCTTGATGGCAACTCAGTTAGATGGCAGATCACTGTTCAAGCACTCAAAATGAAAGAAAATAGGTATACACAGGTTTCCTTTGACAAAGTTGCGTATACACGCGGGATTGTCGATCAAATGTGACGTATGTGTATGCACGCAATTTCATGCATGGAAAAGCGCCTACATGGGAAAGATTATTTTTAGGACCATGGTATTTGGACCTTGGTATTGTGTCCGAAGTATTGAACCCAGGTTTTGGGTCCCTAGTAGTGGTTCTCTATTGTTTTGGACCATGGTTTGAGTAAGGCCATAGACTATAAAAATGAGATCATTTTGCAAAGGGATGGACTGAAGGATTGAATATCTTATGAAGAGAAAGATCTGGAATACTGGTGATCAGTTTGTGGTGCATAGCTAAATCTGAATCAAGGAGGAACCTGAGCGCAAGAAGATGGATAAGTTTTATTCATGGGTCAAAACTCAAGACTTGAATAGTAGTATATTTGTGTGATTTTGATCTGTTATATTTGGTGCATGACTTGATCTATATATCTGATAATCTGGGTATAACTGATGTCTGAATATTTGAAAGAGTGAATTATCTTTTATAGATCTGTACACAGGTTCTACACATCAGAGGTGCGTATACATGCTGGTTCAATGACTCAAAACAGTGTATACGCAGGTTGGCCTTAATTCAGAAGCGTATGCACGCAAGTTTTACACATTGAAGTAGTATACGTCTCTTGATATATGTTTTAGCTACTTTTGTTTATTGCTGCAGTGTTCTGGGTTCAGAATTGGTGTTTGGTTACTGTTACTATTTTTTGGGTACAACATTCAGAGAAGTGACTATTTGATTAAGTTTTGTTTGGTGCAAAAGAGATTGGTTGATGCAGATATACTTGATGTTTGATTGATGTTATTCATGGATCCAGTATGAAAATTTATGAAACATGGTTCCTGGAAGAAAAGAGAAGGTTGTAGCCTTCTATAGGTCAACACCTACGTACTAGTACCTCAGCTAGTACAAGAGCTAGGGGGGTTGTAGCTCCCTTCCAGGAGAAGCTGGAGAACGAGAGAAGTTTGTAGCCTTCTGCAGATAGTAGCTTGTGTAGTGGTATAAGACTGCACCAGTACAGAATCATTGTAAAAGAAGTTTCTAATTAAAAGAAGATAGAGACGAATTGCAGCAGGTGGTTTTCACCCACATTAGGTTTCCACCTTATATCTTTGTGTCCATGTGTGTGATGATCTGTTCTATTTTACTATTCCTGTTTACTGTTCTTATGACTAATGAAGTCATGATGCACTGATTAAAGATCAATAATTAATGAATCTTAAGTTTTCTGATATATGCTGGTTTCTTTAGACATAATAGCGTGTATATGCGGTTTCACATAGCTGAAGTAGCGTATACAAATCTGATTGTGAAAGGAAAAATAATTGATTTGAAAATACTGATTCACCCCCCCCCCCTCTCAGTGTCCCCTCTTAGTATTATTTCCAAAAGTGGGAGGAGGGTTTTACAGAGTGGTGTCAAAACATGATTCACTCCTCAGCTTGGATGTTGGATGGGATGTGTGTTGGTCAAGCATTCATGTTAGTTGCATATGTGTTTCTCGTATTGTAAGACCGTGTAATTGTTGCATTTGTATGGTATGGGTTATGGTTACACTTAGGTCGCCATGAGAAGTTGATGGTGCTTTTTTGGAACATGTTTTCATGAGTGTATGGTTGATTATGCAATGTTTATGCTCGTTAGTACTCACATGTGGTCAAGTGTGTAATGGTGTGGTGGTTGTTGTCATGCATGAGGTCATGGTATGTGTTATTGATAAGGTCATGCATTGATGACTCGACTCTAGCTAGAATGATGGGTAAATGGTTATATGATTATGTGTTATATTTATATATGTTGTCATGATTATGTTATACATATATTACACTGATTTTTTTATCTTATAGATGAGGTATCCTCCATGAATTATGCTAAGGTACGTTGGGTTATTGTGATTTGGTTTAGTTGACATGATATACCTTGCAGGAAGATGAACAAAGATGACTAGAAATATGGTAGAATACAATTCCCATACTCTCCCTATAGATCAGATGAGTAACGTGGTGTTGGGCACTCTTTTGAATTGGCAGATACATTGAGGAGCTTAAAGGCAGAAACAAGGAGTTGTAAGTTAGATAATGATAGAATCATACAGGCACAGGATAAACAAACAAAGGTAAATGTTGTGATACTTCAAAGTTTGTCAGAATTGCAATGACAGGGACCACTTTGGATCAGCCATGAGCGGGAGGACATAACTAATGGGGCATATGGCAGTAGGTCTCATGGTGGTCACAGGCCAGATAGAGATGACATAGTGAGAGATGGAAGATTGTTGAACACTCTAGAGAGGAGAGGTGATAGACACTGGTACTATTCCAGTTTGGGTTTTGATAGGGACTATGATCGACATCGTTATCATCCTTACAAGAGGAGTGATAGGGGATATTTTCCAGATGATTTTAAGAAAGTAAAGCCTCCTACATTTGATGGAGATATGAAGAAATCATAAGATGCAGAGGCATGGTTGCTTATTATGAGGAAGTTCTTTAGGTTGAATGATTATTCAGAGAACATGAAAGCTAGAATGGCTACATTCATTCTCAAAGGTAAAGAAGATATTTGGTTGGAAGATGTGAAGAGTGTGAGAGATATTCATGAGGAGGAATTGACTTGGAATGAGTTTGAGAGACTATTTAAGACGAAGTACCTATCAGAGAGATACTTTGATGACAGGGAAAAAAATTTCTATGAGCTAAAGATGGGATCGATGATAGATGAGGTGTACACTAGTAGGTTCTTGGAGCTACTGAGGTATGTGCCTTACCTCAAGGAAGAGAAGGAAAATATTCAAAGATTCATTAGTGGATTGCCGATTGAATTCAAGGACAAGATTGAATTTGATGAGCCTAGATCATTGGAGGAGGCTATATGAAAGAAAAAGTATTGCTATGAAAAATTGAATCACAGATCTAAGACTAAGCTGAATTGGAAGGGTAATGATAAGAATAAAAGAAAATGGGAGAAGAAGTGAGAAAGACCTTAGGGTATACGTAATAAAGAGAATGCAACACCATTTAAGAAGTTTAATGCATATGACAGAAGATAGGGACTTCAATCTGAGGAACATAATAAGTAGCTCGTGCGGTGTTGGACTTGTGGAGGAGATATCACAAAAGAGATTGTCCAATGCATCAGGGTGGTAGACCGCAGATCTACAATTCTTAGGAGGCACAACAAGTGGGGGATTTTGGGCAGAGTATTTTTAGGATCTATGCAGTGCTGTATAATAGACAAGCATACCATCAGGAATCTATCATTGAGATGGAAAGTAAGCTTTGTCATCAAGTTCAATATGTATTTCCTAAGGATATCTCAAAATTTCCACTCACAAGAAAGTATACTTTTTTATTGAGTTAGGGCTAGGGGAAGCTCTGGAATCAAAGGCACCTTACAGGTTGAGCACTCTAGAGTTGGTAGAGTTGAAGTTATAGTTGAAGGAAATGTTGGACAAGGGATACATTAGGCCAAGTGTATCACCATGGGGTGCACCGGTACTGTTTGTGAAGAAGAAGGATGGTACTCCCATATTTTGCATTGACTAGAGGCAATTGAACAAAGTGACCATCAAGAATAGGTATCTGTTATTGAGGATTAATGACTTGTTCAATTAGTTGAAGGAAGCAACAGTGTTCTCGAAGATTAATCTGAGATCTAGATATCATCAGGTACTCATTAAAGAAGAGGACATCTAGAAGACAATTTTTTGGACCAAGTATGGGCATTGTGAGTTTGTTGTAGTTCCATTTGGTTTAACTAATGCTCTAGCTACCTTTATGTGCTTGATTAATAGTGTGTTGTGTCCATACTTGGAAACATTTTTTATTGTTTTCATTGATTATATATTGGTATATTCTAAAAATGAAGAAGAGTATGTCAATCATTTAGCAAAAGTGTTGAGATTGTTGAAAGAGGATCAATTGTATGCTAATCTCAGCAAGTGCAATTTATTTCAGACTGAGGTACACTACTTGGGACATGTGGTTTCCAAAGATGGCATAGAAATGGACCCAAAAAAGGTAAGAGTTATCATGGAGTGGGAAGCTCCCAGGAATGTGGATGAGGTGAGATATTTCATGGGGTTAGCAGGTTATTACAGGAGGTTCATCGGGAATGTCTCATAGATTTCTTATCCTATTACATCATTGTAGAGGAAAGGTGAGAAGTTTGAATGGATAGAGGAGTGTGAGGCTAGTTTTGAGCAGCTCAAGCAGTGGTTGACACATGCACTAGTGTTAAATATTACAGATGCAGACAAAGAGTTTGTAGTATGTACATATTTTTTCAAGAGAGGACTTGTTGGAGTCCTTATGCAGGATGGAGAACTGGTACACTACGAGTCACAGAAACTGAATTAGCACGAGAAAAACTACCTGACACATGATCTTGAGTTGGTAGTGATCATACATGCATTAAATATGTGGAGTCACTATCTTCTTGGTAGGATGTTTGTATTGATGAGTGATCAAAGTGGTTTTCAATGTCTATTTGACCAACTGAATCTGAATGGAAAACAGACTCGGTACTTGGTTACGATCAATGAGTTCAACTTTGAGATAAGGTATATCAAAGGTAAAGAGAATAGGGTGGAAGATTCTCTTACGAGGTGGATACAGGAAAATCACATAGCAACTATGAGCTCCTATGGGATAAACTCTTGCGGGCAGGTCAACAAGATGTCAGGTACATGGAGATTGTGCACAGGTTGTAGCAGAGTACAGGAATAGGTATAGGTAGTGGTACAAGTACATGTATAGATAGTGGTACTGTTACCAACATAAGTAGTGGTATAGGTATAGGTACAGGTATAGGTACAAGTGATCATGATGTAGACCATAATCTCACGACAGATGGATTGGTTAGATTTAGGGAAAATATATATTTTCCAGCTTGCAGTGAGCTCAACAAGGTGATCTTGAGGGAGTTTCATGCAAAACCATATTCAAGTCACCCAAGATATCATAAGACACTGAGAGCAGGGAAGAAATTCTATTATTGGCTGAAGTTGAAGAGAGACATAGTAGAGCTTGTGGCTAGGTACTTGGATTATCATCAGGTGAAGGTACAGTGGAAGAATATAGGTTGAATGCTATAGCAGATTATGATTCTAGAGTGGAAATGGGAGGTGATTTCCATAGAATATATCACAGGTTTTCTAAGGAAGTGAGACAACATGATTCCATCATGGTAGTGTGGAGAGGTTGACAAAGGTAGTGCACTTAATACCGGTGAAGTCTACATTCTCAGCGAGTTACAGGTCTTCATCAGGGACGTGGTCAGATTGCATGGAGTTCTAAAGAAGATTGTGTCAGAAAGGGACGCGAAGTTCACTTCCAAGTTTTGGATGGAGTTATTTGTAGGTTTGGCCATAGATTTGGCCTTCAGTAGAGTTTATCATCTGCAAACAAATGGACAGATAGAGAGGGTCAACATGATATTGTAGGACATGTTGAGGATGTATGTGATGCATTAGCAATGGATGTGGGAAGAGTACCTTCCACCGGTAGAGTTCTCTTATAACAATGGGTATCAAGAATCCTTTAGGATGAGTCTGTTTGAGGCATTATATAGGCGTAGTTGTAATACGACCATCATTTAGAGTAATCCAGTTAATAGGGTGTTGATTGGACCGGACATGTTGGCATACATGGAGCGAGAAATACAAGTCAACAAGAATAATTTGAAAGCATCATAGGATAGGTAGAAGAGTTATGCAGATTAGAATAGGTTGTTCAAGTAATTCCAGGTTAGGGAACAATTGTACTTGCGCATCAAACTGAAGAAGAGCCCCTTGCAGATTGAATCATGTGTGTTGTTGGGAAAAGTATCCAATACGGAATGACCCTATCCCACTCTAAGGGTGATAGTACCTCAGCAACAATCAAAGCAAAGCTATTCGAGATTACTTCTTTATGAGATGTAAGAGATAGGAGGAAGAGATCCACTAACCGATGTCTTCCGCTAATGCTTGATCCAATCTTCTCTCTTTGCTGCTTGCTCCCAGCTCCTTGCTCTTTCACTGGCCCGGCTACACCAAGATCCTGCAAAATAACAAGAGAGGGAAACTACAAGAAGCATACATTCATAATTGATTCAAGGATTAGAATAAATCAAATGCACAAGTATAACAATACACCATTGAGACACATGCATATAGAAGAACCTCAAATGCTTTATTAATGGAAGAAGTAAAGTTCAAGAAGTGATACAACCATAAAAGGCCCAATCCAGCATCACCTCCCAGCAGAAAGAAATCTCCTCTTCACCTCCTTCAAGCAAATCACCCAATAGTTCTATACTCAAACCAACAACACTTCCTTACATTCACAAGATTCCAGCCTCCCTAGACCTCATGAGAGAGCTCTATATATAGGAGTTTTGGAGAAAGGATGAGTCAGCTTGAGGCTGGCATGAAGCTGACTAGTGTCCTCTCCCACTTCAGTTATTCTTCAGTTCTTGAGTCCACTTGGATGTTCTTGCTTCCACTTGGAGATCTAGACCCTCTTACTCATCACTAGGCGAATTCCCTGATCCAAGTGTCATTTTGGAAGCTTCCTGGGCATTGACACCTTGAGGAATGACTGTGCCACTTGGCCAAACTCGCCCAGCGTAGGTAGCCTTCTTTACAGTTGACATTCAGCGCAGGTACAGAGTGGAGCAGTTGACATTCAGCGCAGATGCTCAGTGGGGCAGTTGACATGATCCAGAATTAGCTTGTTTTTGAGTGTTTTCAGGTGGAGAACTGATATTCAGTGCTGTGGTTTGCTGACTTTGTTCCTCTAGGGGTAGGAACAACATGTTTAGGGACTTTGGATCCCTTAGATTATTGACATTTCATGCTTCATGCTGTAAGGCACAAAAATTTCTATAACAGTTGCCCCCTAAAGTATGAGGTCGTTTATCGGGTGAAATGCTTTATCAGGAGGATCCGAAGTTCATTCAATCGCTGAGAGGTGACCTGTAATAAAATACAATACAATACATTATTTTTTCATTCTGCTTTCATGATCTAGCTGAGGCGGGCATTCCCATGCTCAGCTTTATAAATTCATTTTGGTACATAGAACAGACGACCGTCTGATGGTAGACTGATAATTCTCTGCTGAAATTATCATCCTTTGAGTAGGATGATCATCTGCTGCAATGATGTACATGTCAAATGTCTTTATGTTTCCTGAATATATACCGCAGCCTGGATGGATGAAACTAGATCCGGGGTCTTCAAACTCGTTCAATCTTCACTCTAAGTACAAGTCGATCCATGTGAGAATTGCGCTGAAGTCGAACATGGAAAGACATCGCTTGATTACCGGTCAATGATGTAAACCGTTAACAAGCACGAGAGGAATCACCGATAATGATAATGACCCTCAAGGTACTGCAGTACAATCCACGTGGTGTGAATATAGGACTTGGCGTCGAACACCACGCAAAATCTTCTGGTCGAAGGTCATTGATGTATACTTGTCGCCGGAAGTGAGAAACTTGCCATTGAGGCATGCAAGCTTCAAAGTACTGAGGGGGTTGTTCCTAGATCAACTTCTTGGATAATGAGCTGAAGTCGAAAAGAAGCGATCCGTCAAAGGAGGGCCTTAATGAATCCCACATCAGTGACACGGAACGGAGCTAATGATTTTAGTGGAGGTGAAAACAATCTGTGAAATATGATTCAGGGTGGCGATCATGGGTGGATGAAGGATAATGTATGGCAGTGGATGGGACACGGTTGACTCTTTCTGAACAATATCTCTTGAACATATAATGACACTGATGTGATGGATCGGTAGCATTACCCCAAATGTGGATGGTTTGGCGAAGACCATGGTGATGAGACCGGTGAATGAAACAACCCAACCCGATGTGATACGGAAGAAAAGTGTCATGTTCAAGAGCGACTTGCTACCATTAAAGCTTTGAGGTTCTCCCAATTTTTCCCCAGTCATTTCTGACCAGTACCTCTTTATTTTTGTCAAGCTTGAGGAGGATAACATATGCTTGTTCTATAACCTACCCTTCGGGCAAGCCCATCGATATGTTTTAATGAGCCTAGCGATAGGGAAACTCGTTCTCATCTAAAGACAAGTTTGTCGCTATTTAATCATTTTAACGAGTCTAACGACAAGGAAAACTCGGTCCTTTTCATTTTTAGAGAGTCTGAAAAGGTACAGAAAGTTAACTCCAAAATTCCTTTTTCGTCATCTAATCCCTTAAGTCCGAAAAAGTATAAAACAATACAGAAGGGATGAATTTTCGATAATTTTAACGAGCCGAATAAAACAAGCGCTCGACCTTTTTGTGTAATAATCCCTCAGGTCCAAAAAGATTAAAATCTAGAGGAGGGATAGCTCTTCCGGTCACTTTAACGAGTTGGAAGGCGAAAACTCGGCAAAATTTTCATATTTTACGAGTCAGTTGAAAAGAGCTCAAAGAAGACTCGTCTTTTGAGGAACGAGTGATAAACAGAGATAACAGCAGATTCCAGGTACAGGTTGGAATTTTCCAATCACAGCAGTGTCACAAGGATGGCTAGGTGAAATCACTCTTCGCAGCTGTTCCTCAAAATAGGTAAACAATCACATGGAGGTGAACGATCGGCCAAATGGAATGGAGGTGGCAGGTGCAAACACGACCAAGGCTTTTTATGGCTAATAAATTTACGATCACAATGGTTATTTACCGGAATAGGTTCATTTTTTTAATGAGCTTAAACTCTGGAGGAAAATCTTGCTCAATCTTATGTTTATTTTTTAACGAGCATGAACTATGTATTAAAACTACTCAGATCTCGCTTTTATATTTTTTAACGAGCATGAATTCCGCGGTAAAACTGCTCGATTATATGGTCAAATTTTGATTTTTTACCATTACTAGCTTTTCTCTTTTCAAGGATAGTACTGCATTTTCAATTGCTGCAACAAACTTTGTTAGAAATGAATAATATTTGCATGAAAATGAGATTATAACCCTAATATTTCACTTTGAACTACGTAAAAAGCTATTTAAAAGGTGTTTTTACCTCTCATTTACCATTTCATTTGCATTTGGTTTGTTGGAGCTCTGGAGGTGCCTCTTCCCCCTTGATTTTCATCAGCTGATTCCGGGAGATTCTGCGGATGATTTTCGGCGCCGTCTGGACCAGGTAGGAGCTAAACCCTAGCTCTTTCTTTTCATGGTTTCCTTTTCCAGTTTCATGCCTGTTTTTCAGTCTTTCTGAGCCCCTGGGGTTTTGCCAGGGCGCCCTAGCTTCAGCGCAGGTTCCCCATTCGAAACCTGCGCTGAATGTCAAGCTGCCTTAAGGCAGCCTGACCCTCAGCGCAGGTGGGAGACTCTCTGCTTGCGCTGGGCTCAGAAAAATTGAGTTTCAGCTCATTTTTTGATGAATTTTCGCTAGTTTTTCATCAAAATCAGGAACTTACTCTTTCTCTTGTTTGCTTTGCAGGGAACTTTGAAAAAAATTTCCCTTACGTGGTGAGAACGAGAACATGAAGAGGAGGACATGATTGCCCTTCATGACCCTGTCACGGTGAACGCGCTGCGGAACTGTGGCCTGCTGAAGTTTTTCCATATCTCTAGAATGAGGGCACAGATTACTTTGCTGCAGTATATGCTTGATGCTTGGGATCCTGTTAACCAAGTATTCCAGATTAGGGGAAAGTCCATCCCCTTGACCATAGAGGACATGTACTTCTTGACTGGGTTGTCAAGACGAGGTGCCCCCATTTCCTTGTCAGGTACGGCCCGGGGGACTGATTCCACCAGAGATTATGTCCGCCAGTATTGTAGGGAAGGTTCTCAGCCGAGCAGAGACGGTAAGATTGTTATCCGTGAGATTACTGACAGGTCTCTCAGGTCCATTCTGTATACCATTGGTAGGATGGCCGGTAGCGCAGCTCTACATGTTGCCAACAGATCTTATATGCAGCACGCCTTGGAGTGTCTCCAACCGAAAGTATTCAACTGGTGTGATGCAGTACTTGTTCAGATGAAAAGTCAATTGACCAAGGTAAAGGAAGGGAAGCTGAAGAACTTTGGATTTGGTTCTATTCTGACTGCCTTTTCCTTGGAGAAAATCCCACTGATGCAGCCTCAGTACATCATACTCGACTTGCCTTCTCCGACCGAGCCACGCATGCAGAGGTGGGTTGATCACATGTCGAGGCATGCTGGTCAACCTCAGATTACTTTTACTGAGGCCTTCTTCAGGTGGTTCGAGTGCCAGGAGATGGTCTTCTCCGAGTATCCATATGTGGGTATGGATTTCCGAGGTGACCCGGATTTGGTGTTACCGGATGGCGAACAGTGGGGCGCTATTGGTAAATTCTTTGACCATATTACTGTTTACTGTTCTTATTCATAATGTTGCTGTGCTTTATTCTATCAAGACTTTTAATCATACTCTTGGGTGCATGCAGATGTTGGTCCTGTTCGTCCAGCAGTTCGTTCGAGACTACCAGTTGCTGCCCTGGTAGCAGAGCCTGCTAGGAGAGCTATTCTCCGTGACCTTGACGATACTGAGACCCTTACAGCTGTGCAGGAGCAGGTTGAGAGCCTTACTCTCGGCATTCCCAATGTGAGGATTGATGAGTTACCTTTACAGCTGCAGTGACACACCACTGGCGTGCCTAGACGATGGACTCGTCTCTTGCGCATGATTGCACAGGCCGTGACGTGCTATCATGAGCACCACTAGGCTAGGGTGCCCCCTAGCATCTTTTTGAGTTTTAGGTCATATGACCAATTTTGTCTTGGTTACAAAACATTATGTATGAACTATAAAAAGCTTATATGTATTTTGATTTTCGAGTTTTATTCTGTTTGAGTTATATGATCCATATGTACAATCTTTGATGATGTCTCCTTTTTTATAAATGTTGCAAATGTCTATCTAACACATAATTTGCTAATGAGTCGGTTAATGTGTTTAAGTTTATGGAAATATGTTGATATTGAATTGAATCAAATCGTCTTTCCAAGATCTTAACCCTTAGGAACATGCGATACATAGCTGGATTGCGAACAGAATATATACCATTGAGTTGTAGTATTACGAGCCGTGAGTCTAGCCTGACAATTAGTCGGCGTATGCCACGTGTTATGGCATCAGAGAGTAGTTCTATCAACGCGCTATACTCAATGATGTTATTCGTTGATTGCCCAATACACACACCTCCGAAACTTACTAACTCACCGCTTGGATCAAAAATGGCCCAGGCTGCGGAAGATAGGTTCCGCAAACTACGACTCGCTCCGTCGGCATATCCAACACATGTCTCCAGAAGGTTCGACATCTGCAACAAATGAAGAAGGTGGATCACTCGACCAGAACAAATACTTTAGCGAAAACAAAATACAACAAAAGCATGCAGGTTACTATTTAAGCATAGTAACGCTTGAGGTACAGCCCGTTGCGGGGCTGCGCCAGTGGAATTTCGTCGTAATCCATTAACTCGTAGGCTCCTTTTGCTAACACCCTTTTAACAATATAGGGGCCCATCCACAAAGACTTGAATTTACCTGCTCCCAATTTATCGGATTCTTGGTCATAAAGCAAGACCAAATCACCTTCTGAGAAGACACGGGGTTTGACACTTTTGTCGAACTGAGCCTTGACTCGTTTCTTATGGGCTTCGTTAGCCAAAGCGGCATCACGACGGGTTTCATCCAATTGGATTAATTCCAAGAAACGAGCCTCTTCTTCTGAAGTTCTAGGGAGGAGATCAATTGCGAGTTTAAGCGACGAAATTTCGCACTGGATTGGCAAGACTGCTTCCAGGCCATACACCAGTTGAAAAGGTGTGAACCCGGTTGCGTTCTTTACCGACGTTTGGTAAGCCCACAAGGCTGAGTACAGGATTAGGTTCCACCTTCTTTTATGAACCCCGATCATCCTTTGCAACATACGCTTCAAGACCTTGTTGATTGCTTCAACTTGTCGTTGGCTTGCGGATAATATGGGGTAGAGCTGTCGTGAGATAGCCCTAGCTTGGCAGCTAATTCGACCATCATGTGATTGAGAAAATGCGACCCATGATCTGTAACTATAGCCTGTGGTACGCCGAACCTGGCGACTACATGATTGAAAAAGAAAAGGGCAGCTGTTTCACCAGTGTTATCCAATGTAGGCATCGCCTCGGCCCATTTGGTAAAATAGTCAACAGCGACTATAATATACCCATGGAAATATGTTGATATTGAATTGAATCAAATCGTCTTTCCAAGATCTTAACCCTTAGGAACATGCGATACATAACTGGATTGCGAACAGAATATATACCATTGAGTTGTAGTATTACAAGCTGTGAGTCTAGCCTGACAATTAGTCGGCGTATGCCACGTGTGATGGCATCAGAGAGTAGTTCTATCAACGCGCTATACTCAGCGATGTTATTCGTTGATTGCCCAATACACACACCTCCGAAACTTACTAACACGCCGCTTGGATCAAAAATGGCCCAGGCTGCGGAAGATAGGTTCCGCGAACTACGACTCGCTCCGTCGGCATATCCAACACATGTCTCTAGAAGGTTCGACATCTGCAACAAATGAAGAAGGTGGATCACTCGACCAGAACAAATACTTTAGCGAAAAAAAAATACAACAAAAGCATGCAGGTTACTATTCAAGCATAGTAACGCTTGAGGTACAGCCCGTTGCGGGGCTGCGCCAGTGGAATTCCGTTGTAATCCATTAACTCGTAGGCTCCTTTTGCTAACACCCTTTTAACAATATAGGGGCCCATCCACAAAGACTTGAATTTACCTGCTCCCAATTTATCGGATTCTTGGTTATAAAGCAAGACCAAATCACCTTCTGAGAAGACACGGGGTTTGACACTTTTGTCGAACTGAGCCTTGACTCGTTTCTTATGGGCTTCATTAGCCAAAGCGGCATCACGACGGGTTTCATCCAATTGGATTAATTCCAAGAAACGAGCCTCTTCTTCTAAAGTTCCAGGGAGGAGATCAATTGCGAGTTTAAGCGACGAAATTTCGCACTGGATTGGCAAGACTGCTTCCAGGCCATACACCAGTTGAAAAGGTGTGAACCCGGTTGCGTTATTTACCGACGTTCGGTAAGCCCACAAGGCTGAGTACAGGATTAGGTGCCACCTTCTTTTATGAACCCCGATCATCCTTTGCAACATACGCTTCAAGACCTTGTTGATTTCTTCAACTTGTCCGTTGGCTTGCGGATAATATGGGGTAGAGCTGTCGTGAGATAGCCCTAGCTTGGCAGCTAATTCGACCATCATGTGATTGCGAAAATGAGACCCATGATCTGTAACTATAGCCTGTGGTACGCCGAACCTGGCGACTACATGATTGAAAAAGAAAAGGGCAGCTGTTTCACCAGTGTTATCCAATGTAGGCATCGCCTCGGCCCATTTGGTAAAATAGTCAACAGCGACTATAATATACCCATGCCCCTCGGTCGAGGTGGGGTTACATTGCATGAAATCGATGCCCCACTTGGCGAAGGGCCCAACAGCAACTATTGGCTGTAAAGGTGCGGGTGGTCGTCTGGTTTTGCTATCAAAAATTTGACAAGCATGGCAACTTCTGACTGCGGTTATGCAATCTTTGAACATGGTTGGCCAGAAGTATCCTGCTCATAAGATTTTTTGTGCTGTTGCATATCCAGATTGATGCCCCCCACACGCGCCTGAATGACACTCATTCAGGGCTTTTTCGGTCTCCTCATGGGTAAGGCACCTCCTCAGAACTGTATCGACACCACGACGGTAAAGTGAATCACCGACGATCATGTAGTCTTTTGCTTGGTATCGTATACGTTTTTGTTCGGAGCGAGAGGTGTTTGGCCTGAACTTTTGGGTTTGGAGATAAACTATGATATCTCCATACCACTCATCGCTTGCAGATATCAGAAACAAACTTTCATCCACGATTGACTCTTCCGATGTTTCATCGTTGGATGATGATGGGAGATCGCACAATAATTCTGCGAAAACTAGAGCTTTCTTTGATTTGGACTTTATAAATTCCAGATCAAACTCTTGAAGGATCGCTATCCATTTTGAATATTTGTCCCCCAGCAACTGTCGCGACAGTATATAAGTCATGGGGTTGTAATCTGACAAGATGGTAGTTTTCCGAAAGAGGACATAATGTCGAAACCTTTGAATCGCTTGAACAGCTGCAAGCGCTAGTTTTTCAACATAAGAATATTTACTTTCTGCATCATTTAAGTTTTTACTTAAATAATAGATAGGATGTTCAATTCCGTCGACTTCTTGAACTAAAACCATCGCAATGGTCGTATCCGCTGCATCCAGATACAGGTTAAAATCTCTTTGATAGTCCGGGGCGTACATTAATGATGCTTTTACTAGACAATCTTTCAGAGCATCAAAGGAAGCTTGCACCACCTGGTCCCAGACAAAAGGTACATCCTTTTTCAAAAGACGAGTATAACCTTTAGCAAGTTCTGCGTAATTTGGAATGAACCTCCACAGAAAGTTTGCTTTCCCTTGGAGTTTCTGAATCTGAAGCAAATTTGAAGGTGGAGGCAAGTTAATGATTGCCTGAACCTTGCAGGGGTCGAGACGAATCCCATCCTTAGAGACTACAAAACCAAGTAAACGACCAGAACCGACGCAAAACACACATTTGTGTGGATTGAGTCTTATCTTGTAGTGTCGGCAACGTAGAAATATCGCTCTTAAATGCTGCGGATGATCAGTCCGCTTTCGCGAATGAGCCGGGAGGTCGTCGAGATAAGGTTGAACAATGTTCTTGATGTCATGGAAGGCATAATTCATTGCCCTCTGAAACGTCGCCCCTGCGTTCTTTAAACCAAAGGGTAATTTTCGATAAGCGAATGTGCCCCACGAACAAATAAATGCAGTCTTTGACTGGTCCTGTGGGCGGATATTTATTTGATTATACCCGGAAAATCCATCCATAAATGAAAATATTTCACATCCGGCGCATTCATCAATTATCTGGTCGATGAAGGGTGTAGGGTAGTTGTCCTTCGGACAAGCTTGGTTTACATCCCTATAATCGACACACACTCTAATCGTCCCTTGTTTCTTCATAACAGGGACAATATTCGATACCCAATCGGTTAGAGGAACCGGGTAGATGAATCCAGCATGGAGGAGTTTTTCAACTTCTGCTTTAATGGCCGCGGCTTTCTTGGGGTGCACCTGCCGAAGCCGTTGTCTTACTGGTTTGACATCGGGATACATTTTAATTTCATGTTCAACGATACTCGAGTCAATGCCTGGCATTTCATCATATGACCAAGCAAAGACATCTCTAAATTTGCGAAAAAGAGCGTTATATATTTCCAGTTCTGAAGGGGAACAACCTTTGCCAACATAAATATTCTCTACAACATCTGTTTTAGTCGAGATATTTATGGCTATAGTCTCTTCAATATTGGATAGGTTTCGCTCGGAATCCACCGTGTTTACAGTATTTGTTAGGAATTCAAAAACTGAAGGGTGATAAAGGTCTCTTTGAGTATCTTCTTCATATTCCGAAAGAAGGGAACGATGGTGGTGATCATTCCATGGTGCCCCCTCAATCACCATTGACTGTAAGATTCCTTCGTCAGTCCCATGTACTTTCGACCAAGGATCTAATGGGGTCCCATATTCTCTAGACCTATCTACCCAAACGCTTGACGAGCATTGATTTGGGTTCGCTTCCCATGCTTGAAACATTGATTGCTACAATATTTCTAAAGGGCTTGGGGGCAAAACCATTGAACAATCCATGTCGACCTTCGTGGAAGATATCATGTTGCAGGTTGCTACAAACGGTACATTTCCCATGTAAATAGGAGGTGGTAGCGTGAAAGTTCCCATCAATGTGGGGTCTTTCAATAATCCTACTCCGATATCTTGAATTGAATGGTTGCTCTCATGGATCATGGGAATGCTTCCTGTAACTTGTGAACCATTAGGGAGGAAATTTTGTTGGTCGACGACCGTAATCCCTCCTTCAAACGGGAATGCGAACTTCCTAAAATAAGTCGACACAACAGCTACCATAGCATAAATCCATGGTCTACCCAGTAGGATGTTATAGTCAAGATTTCCATCAATGACCTCAACATCAATTTCTACTGTTTTTCCTCCTAGTTCAACTTTCAAGTTATTAAGGATACCGTATGGGGTATAAGTCCTTCCGTCGAAAGCTTTTAATGTCGTCGATGATCGAGACAAGGTTGGAGATCCTAAAGTTTTCCAGCAGCTCATCGACATAATACATGTCGAGGCTCCCTCATCAATTATTGTTCTGTGAACAGTTTTGTTGAGGGCTTTCACTTGAATAAGGAAAGCTAGCTAAGCTGGTAACTGAGGATCATATCCCTTGTGATCAAAGGATACAAGATTGGAATCCTTAGGATCAACCCCACCAATTGCTGATAACAAGGCCTGCCTTTGGGTTGGATAATTTTGTAGTACTTCAAGAGTCGACATAGCAGATGGTGATTGTGCCAAATCTTCCACTATGTTATAATGCTGCGCCGCTCTGGGCGAGGATTAAATGTCGACTTATGTACTACACCCTTTGGCGGTTTTATTGTTAATTCAGGGATGATGGGTGGTACAACTTCTGTCGAAGTTGTTGTCGAACTACTCGGTTGATCTTTACCTTTTTCGTTCGACAGCTGAGGATTCCCATAATCTTTGTTCCTTGTCGAAATCAAAGCATCATTCTGTTGTTTTGAAACCGACAACATAAGTACTTGCGACGGGGAAGCATTTCCACTATCAACCAGATTTTGACCTGGGTTGGGAAATGGATCAGTTAACACAGCTGAGGTTTGGGAACTTTTAAAGAACCTCTTTAACTCAGCTTTGAATGGGCAATTCTTTGTGCCATAATCTTTATCATCACATATTAGACATGGATAATTTTGTTTCCCTTTCCCAGGAGGGTTTGAAGAATTTTTTCCAGGGGATGACTCACCCTGTTTCTTCTTCTTCCCTTTGTTTTGTTTCTTCTTGCTTCCTGGTTGATTGGTTTCTTTGCCTTTATCTTCTGATACGGTATTTACTTCCGAAGCAAGAATTTCGTCTTTTGCATTTTGGTCCGAATTCTTACGGGCTTTCTTTGATGAAGCCTTTATCGATTTCGTGTTTGCTGTGCCAATCACGCCATCACTGGCATGAGAGTCACTATTTGATTTAGGAGGGGGAGGAATTGAAAATTCCGGTCTAGGAGCGTCAGGTATTTTGTCGTAGAGCGTGCCGGACTGAGTATAAACTAAGTCCAAATATTGTGCACGAGCAATAACTTGCTCCTTTGTTACGACTCCCCCCTTGGCCACATCTTTCGTAATAGCAGGAAGTAACGACTTTATAAACCATTCAGCTAATAGCTGATCGGGAATGTACGTTTTCACCATCCTACGACGACGACGCCACTCATGTATATGATCAGATATATGGGTGGCAGTTGTCTGCTCGAAGTTGGTTAATATTTCTGTCCCCGTTTCATACCTTATCGGTAATTGAAAATGGGTCAAGAAAGTCGTGGCTAGGGAACTAAAATTGTCGAAAGAGGCTCTTGGCAATTCAATATACCATTTAGCCGCTGGACCTGTCAATGTCCTCTGAAACAGGCGAAGCCTTATCGAATCGTCGTTTAGGGTGTTCGACGAACACCACATATGAAAAGTCATAACGTGATTCGATGGGTCTTCACCTGGATTTCCATTGAATTTAGGAATGTCAGATGGAAGTTTATGAGGAATCCCTGGCCACCAAGGGGCATAAGCAATCGGATTGTTGGTTAACCGGTGTAGATCGGGTAACTCTAAAGTCGCCACGAATGGTAACTGTTGATTCAGGTTAGGCGAAGCATAACCAGGGTATGATGGAATCGCTTGAGCAGTGGGCCTTTGCATACCAGCATAATGTAATTGATGTTGGTATGACTGATACGGTTGGTGGACTTGACCACTGTAAAGTGGTTGGTTTTGACCGTTTTGGATATACAGTTGTCCACTGTTCTCAAAGATCTGCTACTCAGAACCTTGGTACACTTGCTGGAATTGCGGTTGTTGGTATTGCACAAGCCATGGTTATGAAGCCATGTTCTGTTGTGCTATGCTAACCGTTGGACCAAGGTGTGGGGTAATTGTACCCGTTTGGACCTGTGTCGCCCCACCAGTTGGCGATTGTGGTTGTGACGCATGGTCAAGCGACTGTTGCATTACAACCTGAGAAATCTGAGGTTGACATGTAACAGGTATCGCTTGAACTTGTGACACTGTTACGATAGCCGGTGTGGTTGGGATGTTCGTCACAGGTACACACTGTTGCATAGAATATACAACCCTTGGTTGTTGAGGTAGCATAGGTACCCAACTACTTGATGCAATTCCAGTATAACCTGAATACTATTGAGAACTGCCGTATGGATATCCTCCTGGAGGAGGTAATGAAAGGGCATACTGCCCCCCATACGGTAGCAATCCGGAACTCAGAGGGATTGTTAGTCCTTGAGGACTAGATGACCCAAATTAACCTCCATGAGGATCAATCTGTCGAGTCTCAACATAAGATTTGCCGGGTATTACTCCGGATGAACAAACTGGAACAGACCACACTGTCGAAATAGTCCCTTGGTGGACTCCTTCTAGCGGTTGAGAGCTAGTCGGGATAGCTGGTATGCCGGCAAACATCGTCGGAGTGACGGCAGGGGCTTCTGCTGTCGCTGTGTCATTTGACACAGTCCTAGATGATGACAGTTGTTCAGACATTTTAAGCCTATCCAATAGATTGCCTAGCGATTCTACAGGAACTTCCACTTGTGGTGGATTAACTTCTGATGAAGGAAATAGAGTGACCCCGACTCCAAAATGAGTTGGAGTACTTGCTTGCGGATCCTCTGCAATTTCCTCTATCGCAATCAAACCCGGTGGAAGAGGAAGACCGTCAGGTCCGTAAAATATTTCTGGTGCCGAAGAAGTGGTTGTTTCGACAGCGACAGTTGTTTGAGGAACAAAACTCTCTGGACCGGTTACAGATGGAACTGGTTCAGTTATACAAGTATTTGCCCCCAGACTAAGATCAGTATTACTGTCCTTCTGTGGCTGTTGAACTTCTTCTATAGAGGCAGGGTTTCCAGAAATGTTTGGAGTAACCGGAACCTCAGAGGTAGTTGGAACACTTGTTCTAACTTTTAAAGGAGATTTTGAACCGGTTAAACGAGTTCGCTTTGTCCGTACTGTTTTCGATTCCGGAGACAAAGACGGTTGACTCGTAAGCCTCCGCGAACGACGGGGTTTCAATTGACTTTCTTCCACAATTGCGGATTACTCGATCAACCAAAATATTAAAAGGGGAAATTTGTGTTTCCGAATTGAATGAATTTTATTAGACGCTTTTAGACACAACTTGCTTTTTCACTTTTTAAGAGTCGAGAAAAAGCTAAAGATGACTCTAGTCTCCTTCGATGTTTTAACGAGACCGAAGTGACAAATGCTCGGATGGACTTTTTCAGTTATAGAGTTTGAAAAAGGCCAAAAGAAACTGCTCTGGAGATCTAGGCAGAGGGTGTGCCAAACCTTTCGCAAAACCACAGAATACGTTTTACGGTACGGGTGGTCGATCTTCGTGAATGCTGTGTTCACTGCATTGCGATCAGTAGGGCGGCCGACACGGCTTCCTATGGATAAAAGATATATGCCTATAGGGGTCTCCCAATATATACGCGACGGTACGTTGGAGCACAAGTCCGTATTAGTGCCACCGACTCTCAGGAGGAATCACCCACCTTCTTCGAGATCGACAGTCACTACGTTTAACGACGCCGGAACACGTCTCTAGCTTAGACCTCTATGTGTTTGTGTTATGTTTCAAAGCGTTGTTAGGTTCATTCAATATATTTTAAGTTGATCTTTTTAAAGTTTGCCTTTCAAGGTTCACCACGAGATGTTCGATACAAGTTCCTAAATGCAGTCTAAGATGAGAAGCAAGCTTTTTCAATCTTTTTGACTTATGAAAATCTTAACTACTGAGGGAAAAGAAAGACATCATCTTTTCACACAGATCAAAGAGCATACACTAATGCACTTTTCCCTAAATCAACATGCAAACTTATCAAATGCAAAATGCAGAATGCAGGTATTTCTTTTCTCTTTCTTAATGTTGATGTAATACAAAAAGAAAGTTGTTGTATAATTTTGAATTCAATTTCAAGTGAAAGCAAACAAGCTTGTCCAAAATCAAAAGACACCTTAAGATTTACTTGTTTCGACACTAGAAATATATAAATTCAAACCATATGACGAAAGCAAAAGCTCAATCAGCTATGAACAACAAACAAACTAACTCTTAAGATCAAAACGACACTTTATCACAGGTCTAGATCTAAGAGGCCACAACAAGACTAGTTCACTTTCGTTATGGGAAACTGCAAATGATACAAGAAATACACAAAGAACAAACACAGTTTCTTTATACAACCGAGGCAGAATAGTGGCAAGGAAAGTTGGTTTCAGATAGGTACATTGACTGGTAACAGGCTGCAAAAACAAGGGTGAAAACAGGGCAATAAACAGGAGGGAACCCCAGTAGCACTAGGCAAAACTGGTTCAACGCAGGTAGTACACTGGCAGTTTGACCTTCAGCACAGGTAGCCCCTTCGGGAACTGCGCTGAAATGCAGACTGCCTTCACAGTGCCTGCACTGAAGATTCAAACTTTCGTTTTTCTCAGTTTCCGGGTCACAGATTGCTAAAAAATTCACAATTTTTGGCCAAATCAGAAGCTATCAGTCAAGTACACACTAAGGGATGAAAAGGAGGATGAAAAGCTATCACTAAGAGATATTTAGAGTCCTTTTGAATCAGCTCTTCAAATCATAAACATGCCCAGAAACTGAGCTAGAGTAGCTGCCCTCTACTTTGCATTTGAAAGTTCCAAATGCAGTTCGATTCAGTACTCCCTGTGTTTATGAAATGAATAGCAAAAACACAAACAACCAACAAGATACGATCCCCAGTGGAGTCGCCAATTTTTTGTTGGGAAAAGTATCCAATACAGAATGACCCTATCCCACTCTAAGGGTGATAGTACCTCAGCAACAATCAAAGCAAAGCTATTCGAGATTACTTCTTTATGAGATGTAAGAGAGAGGAGGAAGAGATCCACTAACCGATGTCTTCCGCTAATGCTTGATCCAATCTTCTCTCTTTGCTGCTTGCTCCCAGCTCCTTTCTCTTTCATTGGCCCAGCTACACCAAGATCCTGCAAAATAACAAGAGAGGGAAACTACAAGAAGCATACATTCATAATTGATTTAAGGATTAGAATAAATCAAATACACAAGTATAACAATACACCATTGAGACACATGCATATAGAAGAACCTCAAATGCTTTATTAATGGAAGAAGTAAAGTTCAGGAAGTGATACAACCATAAAAGGCCCAATCCAGCATCACCTCCCAGCAGAAAGAAATCTCCTCTTCACCTCCTTCAAGCAAATCACCCAATAGTTCTATACTCAAACCAACAACACTTCCTTACATTCACAAGATTCCAGCCTCCCTAGACCTCATGAGAGAGCTCTATATATAGGAGTTTTGGAGAAAGGATGAGTCAGCTTGAGGCTGGCATGAAGCTGACTAGTGTCCTCTCCCACTTCAGTTATTCTTCAGTTCTTGAGTCCACTTTGAGGTTCTTGCTTCCACTTGGAGATCTAGACCCTCTTACTCATCACTAGGCGAATTCCCTGATCCAAGTGTCATTTTGGAAGCTTCCTGGGCATTGACACCTTGAGGAATGACTGTGCCACTTGGCCAAACTCGCCTAGCGTAGGTAGCCTTCTTTACAGTTGACATTTAGCGCAGGTACAGAGTGGAGCAGTTGACATTCAACGCAGATGCTCAGTGGGGCAGTTGACATGATCCAGAATTAGCTTGTTTTTGAGTGTTTTCAGGTGGAGAACTGATATTCAGTGATGTGGTTTGCTGACCTTGTTCCTCTAGGGGTAGGAACAACATGTTTAGGGACTTTGGATCCCTTAGATTATTGACATTTCATGCTTCATGCTGTAAGGCACAAAAATTTCTATAACAATGTGCCAAGCCGGCACCCCGGTTTTGTGGACCTTTCAGGATTGTTGAGAGGATTTGGCTAGTAGCATATCGACTTGCACAACCTCCAAAAGTCAAAGTCCATGATGTTTTCCATGTGTCATTGCTTAATAAGTATGTGAAAGATGTTGATCATGTGATTGACAAGTCTATATTGCAAGTGGATCTAAAAGGAGAATTTCAGCCAAAACCATAGTGCATTTTGCAAAGAAAGATGCTCATGCTCCAGAACTGAGCAATCGAGCAGGTTAAAGTGAAATGGAAACACTTTGGGCCCGATGAAGCTACATGGGACATGGTGGATCAAATGCAGCCTATGTATCCTTCCTTATTCACTGGTTGAGCAGGTGTTTTGGTATATGTCTTAGGTATATTTTTTTGGTACATGTTTTGGTGATGTTTGGTATATGTACATATGTATATGGATGTAAATATTTCCATGAGCTATGTTATAAAAATCCAATAAGCAGTATGGGTATCATGTAATTATGATGTTATACTTTTTATGTTGTCATGTTGGGTTGCTTCTCAGCAGGATGATCATTGTAAATATTGCAATGAGATAAGTTATAAATCTCCATGGGCAGTATGTTTTTCTTACAATAGCCTTGTTGGTTGTAGGTGTTGTTAAACACCAAGGACGGTGTTCCCCCAAGGGATAAGGTTCTGTAACGACCCTGGTGAAAATTCCACGTAATAAAAGTTAATAAAGGAAAAATAATAACCATGGTTGATGGGACACTTATTCCAAGTTGAAGTTTGGGAAAAATCATGGTGATGGGGATCAACGATTATTTATTAATGGCTAAGGAAATTGGCAAAGGAAATGGAAAAGGCTTTGGAAAGGAGAAATGACATTTTGGCACATTTATTTACGAAAATAATGGAAATTAGGAGAAAAGGTAGGTGAAATATCACAGGTTGCATGTGAGGAGGAAATTGAAGGAAAATAATGGAAAATGAAGGAAATAGAGGCCCCATTAATAGAAAGGCTTGTGAGGATCAATACACACACTTTTTTCAGTTCATTTTTGGAGCTCTCCCTCTATTCTCTCTCTCTCAAAATCTTGGACACTTAGATTTTTCTTGGAGCACTCTTGGGGAGAGTGTGGCATACTTGGAGATTTGGAGCAAGAAGGAAAAGGAAGAGTAGGAGAGCACAATAGGACATTGGGATCAACAACTACAACGGGTTTTTCTTGCAAGTACCAAGTTGCATGTATGTTTTCCTCACTAGTTTTGGCATGCATGGCATATGCATGTGGTTTATTGGTAATGATCAACCATTGGCATGGAGGATATCCTGCATTGATAGTGGATTTTCCTAGCCTTGCCATTTCCTAGATAACCATGGTGTTGTGGGTTCATTTATTTTTTTTTCTAGTTGGTTCTCATGTTTCCTTTATCTTGGGTTGAGTTACTAGTTCTTGGAGCCTTGGTCTGACAAACACTTTAGAACCTTGTAACAACTTGGGTTGAGTTACTAGTCCTGGAGCCTTGGTTGGACAAATGCTCTAGAGCCCTTGGTGGGTTGAGTTACTAGTCCTGGAGCATTGATTGGAAAAACACTTTGGAGCCTGATGACAGTTGTGGGTTGAGTTACTAGTTCTGGAGCCTTGGTTGAGCAAATGCTCTAGAGCCCTGGAAGGTTTGGGTAGAGACCAATCTGGTGATGGTTTTGTGATGTTTGACCATGAGGTGTAACCAATGTTTGATGGGTCGAGTTGGCTTGGCCTTTGGAAGCCTTGTATGGTTTTGCTTAATGTGTCTTATGAAATCCCACATTCATGCTTGGAATATAGCACGGGGGTGACTGGCTGAAGAGATATTTGGCTCAACCATGTCTACAGTTGGGTGGCTCATGGAAGACCCATAACATGTTGGCCTTTGCATCACTAGTATGAGGTTATTTCTCCTTGTTATTTGATGAGTATTATATTGGGTTATATGTGTATTATATGGTTATGATTTCCCTAGTATTTCTATTGCTATTATGTTGGTTATGGATGTGTATTTCAACAATGGCTCTATATGGCTCTCGTCATGTTTTTAATTGTAAATGAATGAGAAATGTATCTATGTCCTAATGGATGAAGTTGTAGCTAATATGTTGAGGCATCAATGCTTCTTAGTGATTCTCAAATGAGTAGGAAACCCCTATGCTCAGATTTGTTGTTTAAACCTGTAGGTTATATATTTGTGATATGTTTGAAGAAATGCTTGTCATGGCTAGTGGGGGTCTAGTCAAGTCCTTGTTCAAGTTATTGCATTTGTATCATTATTCCATTATTATATTTTTGTTCTGAAGGTGTATTTAGTTTTGGGTATTGACCTGGGCTCTGGGCCTAAAAAAATGGCTCAAATCCCGGGGACGCGAGAACAACACTGGGTAGAAAATTCCCTAGACGCTGGCATACCTATGTTGTGGGAGTGTCCAGAGCCTCTTGGACACATGCATTCCCATATCAAGGGAGCGCCTGGGAGTTAAATGATCTAAAATCTCAATGGGACCAAGGGACTGGTTAGCTGAGAGGTTGAGATAGTTCTTGGGAGTCCGGTGGCTGATGCGGGAGGTATGTATGGTGTGTTTTCTTTGGTTCCACTTCCTTAAGGTGACTTAGGAGGTCAAATAATATCATATTAACTTCTCTTTACATGTTTACCCTAGTTTGCCGGTTACTTGGGTAGATGTGGGAGGAGGGTGTTACACTAGAACTCAATTTTGATGTCATCATCATAAACATTTCGGTAAGACCTTTCCGCTGATATAAATTTTGTATAGTTTGGACTCCAATATTACAAGTAATTATCTTCTAAAGTCTTATTAATTTAAATGTGTCACCTCTCATTTTCAGCCATGTGGCATGCCACTATCTTGCCATGTCACTCAGCCATGTGGTGGTACCTCGATTCTTCACATGTGCATCACCCCCCCCCCCCTCTCTCTCTCTCTCTCTCTCTCTCTCTCTCTCTCTCTCTATATATATATATATATATATATATATATATATATATATATATATATATATATATATATATATATATTGACGCCCCTCCACCATCCAATAATCCATTCTTGTTTGATTGATTCAGCGGTTAGCGGGACCTCATATTCCCTCCATTGATGTCATAGGGGGGGAAGGCCTCATTACGTTATTGATCATTGATATTTCCCAACTCAACTTTTGGGCTTAAATTTCCATATCCATGACCATCCCATTTTTTATATAATACCTTCATTTGAACCCCCATATCACACAATTTTTCCAATTTTTGGCATTTAAAGGATGAGGTTTAAGGTTAAAATATTGAAAATGCAACAAGAAAAATCATGATTTAATTTTCCCTTGAATTAAATTAGGAATAAAATTGTAATTCCACATCACAAGACAAGTTGTAGGAGTTAACTAAGTTAGTTTTACATAGTTGGCTTAGTTAGTTCGATTTGAGTGTCTAGCTTGAGTCATGTAGAGTGTCTCCTACTTTATAGGATCCTTGGTTGAGTTCATTTTGAGTTCTAATTAATTACTTTAGTTTAACTGAGTTAAATTCAATTAAACTAGTTCCAAATAATGGAGGAACTAGTAGGAGGTTAGACATTGGGGTGTTGCTTCATGTGTTCAATCAGTTAATTGATGTTTCACTCATAAATAACTCATGCATGTTAAATTTGAGAGTTACCCCGTTGATATTGGAGCTCAAGGGAAGTGTACTATCAGTTGTATAATCATCTAGTTTATACAAGTGGTGCATGCAGTCAGAGGAAGGCCTATGAGGATTGTGCAATTCATATTGAGGAAATTCCCTAATTAATAGGGGATAATTCCCAAGGAAATGGGGACTTGGGCAAGAAAAAAATTGGTTAAGTATTGACCTAGGCTTGTCTAGGAAGTTGTGAGATAGATAGAGATAGTGCAGATGTTGCTTGGGTTTGAGGAAAGCATTGTAACCTTTTCATATTTTCTGACTAATGCAATATATGTATAGCATGGGTTTTTAGTTGTGGCTTTCCTCAGGAAATCATTGTGTAATGTTTTGATTGAATCCTTTCTCTTGTATGCTTCGTGATTTCACGATCGTTTAATTGTTTCCATTGATGAGTAGAGTAGATTCAAGTCTATTGTTTTAGTAAATTACAATTAGTAGTTTGAATCTACAAGGAATTTATACAGTAGATCTTTTGTAATATTATTCGTTTCTTTTTAACCCTTAAATGTTTATAAAAAGGTTATTTTGTTACTAATGAGGTTGAAAGGTACACAACTTCTCAATACAGGAGTTAATCCACCAAATATGTTCCATATCAATAAGGAGGATTTTTATACTAAACGACTGATCCATAAGTGAAGGCAAGGTGTATCAAATCAACGAGATTCAGTAAAATATTGTGGGATTGTCGTAATCTTCTCCAACAAATTCAGAAGTAGAATACGCATTATAGAATTGAAGTTCTTGTATTAAGTTTATTTTTGGCATAAAAATATCGAATTGACCTTGATTTTAGGTAGCTCGATTAAGTAGTCATATTTTGTATAAAAGTAGATAGAAGATACATAGGAGGGTTAGAGAGAAAGAGACTTAAAAAAACCTACATACTCTGTTGTATAAAATTTTGTTTTTCCAATAATACAAGGAGGATTTATGATATGATTTTGAAATAACTGTTCATAACCTTTCATAGTAACACTTACCAGGAGGGTCCCTTGGTACGTGTTTCTCATATTTTTATTATACGTTTTTTAATCTTTGACATGGTTTTGTATGACTTCTGTTTAAAATTCGTGAAATGCATGTGATGAACAAACATGCTCTATTTTTCTTGTAATTACTTAATGTTCCTATAGTCACGTGTTAGAATTTCATGTAATTTCGTGCTAAGACTTCATGTAGTGATTTTGAATCACAACAGGAATTCCTATAATAACTATTGGATTTCTTGTACTGATCCTGTAAATTTTTTTTTGTTTGTAATTACAGGAATTCATGTAGTAATTACAGAATTTCCTGTAGTGATCTTGTAATCATGCAAGATCCTACATATTTGTTGTAATTACATATTTTGTGTCTTTAAAGTAATTTTATTAGATTGACTTTACTTTAAATATTGATGCTTCAAATCATTAAATTAATTAGATTTTTATAATTTGGTTTGTGTTTTAGAATAAAAGAGTGATTTTAACTAGAATTTGCTTACATAACTCAGAACACTGATTCCATTTAAATTTATTTTTAGAACAATCTTAGTTGATTTTGATGAGAAATTAATTCAAATGGAGTATCTAGTGAGGAAGTGTGATATATCTTGTTGAATCTGTAACTTTGTGTCAACAAGTCAAAATTCAATTTAAGAATCTAGAAATCAGTATAAGGTGAATCAACTATGGGATCTACCTATATATGCTTTGTGATTGATTTTGATAGGAAAATATTAAAAACAAGTTTACACACACTGTGTTTCACCTCGAAGTTTACCTACTCGGATTGACAAAATAAATGTTAATTTATTTATCCCACTTTATGACTTGGCATTTTGGCACCGTTGGGGAGTTGTAACGAACTAGTGCCTAGGTGTTGAATTTGTATATATATATATATATATATATATATATATATATATACACACACACAGAGAGAGAGAGAGAGAGTTCTCTTTATTTACATCCTACAGTATGAATTTTTTTACTACGGGGGAGTAGGAATATAAGACGGGAGGTAAGAACTCACGCCACCACCATAGTGTGTCCTAAAAATCGAATTGAGCTAAATATTGTATGTATAGATTAAAATATAATAGAGGAAGATTTACTAGACCACTTGGAATTGGTAGACATAGAATTCCAGATAATTTGGAAATTCCCCCCCATGTCTCATGTGATTGTAGAAGAAGGAACAAAATCTGAAAGTTCAAGAGAAGCACAAAAATGATCAAGTTCCATAAGTGATACATCATAAATTTAGCTACAACCGCCGGTTGGTTCTCCTCCTACAAAGTGTAATATAGTTTATATTGTATTTTGGAATGAAAGTATGACAGAAGAGGGAAGAGGATCTTATATAGGAGGTGACCTAAACGGACATAGAATTGTTGGAGGAGGTCAAGGAGATGGTGGAGGGGGGCGAGAAAATGGAAATGGAAATGGAAATGGAGGAGGAAATGGACAACCACCAGAAGATAATGACAGGGAAGCAACATTTGGCTTTCCCATTGTGTTCAATATAGGAGTAGGAATTCAAATGAATAACATTCCACCATCTGTACTTCAAACATTTTATGGTAGTATCACTAAAGACACTAACTCCTTTCTATCTAAATTTGATATTTTATGTTGCAATTATGCTTATAAAACCGACCCACAAAAATTGTGATTATTTTCTGCAACATTGAAAAGAGCTTCTCTACATGGGTTCATGGGTTTAGGTGAAGATAACACTAATTAGTTACTAAAAAAAAGAGGAAAATTTGCATATCAACGACCATTTTTTAGTCAGTGACCAATAGTAGCTAATTTACAGTATCCTATAATGCAACCAACTTTTAGTTATTTTTAGCTTAGTCATTAACTGGTTTCCCCAATTTTACCAACTAGTAGTATATTTAGTCATAAATTTGGTCATTAATGTTTCATTGGTTTAGTCATTAATTGTTGCAATTAATGACCAAATATATAACAAAATATATTACTATATGAATCCTCGAGAAAACCAATTAATGACCAAAACGTTGGTCGTGTTATAAGATACTGTAAATTAGCTATTAATAGTCATTTATATGAAAATTTTAGTCATCATTTAAAACCAATTAATGACCAAAGAAATATGACTAAATTTTAGTCGTGTTATAAGATGTTGTAAATTAGCTACTAATAGTCGTATATATGCAAAATTTAGTGATCATTTAATAATAAATTTTTTATCATTTATAGTAGTCATTTATCTTTTTTTTGGTATTTTCATATTCATTATATAAATGACTGATTTAGTAGTTTCTATTCATTTCATTCATAATCATTATAAATGAATAATTTAGTCATATATTTATTTTATTCGTGTTCATCATTAATTAATATAAACTACTAATTTATTAGTTTATATTGATTTTATGTGTTTATTATTAGTCACGATAAAATAATTAGTATGATTTTGCAACTAAATTTTAAGAAAATGTCATACATTGTGCATGCTTATCTAATATGATAACACAAAATTACATATGTTAATTACAAGACTAAATAATATCAAGTGCAAATAAAAATAATTTCAGCCATATAAATTTTGTTATATAAATTATCAAGTATTATAATATGAGTTTCCAACTTAATATGGGTTGGGCTACAATTTACACATGAAACATTGTTTCATCATTTCAAAACATTATCATTGTGTTGCGAAAGCATTGTAAGTGAATTCACCAACTCTGAAGGCTTGACTATCAGTCTCTATGAGTGTGTCTTATGCAAGATATTGGCTCTAAGGGTATCACTAGACATATTCTCTTCTCTCTCTCATTTTGTATTTGTCACTCCAGTGTTATTGTTCTCATCTTTCTTCAATTGTTGCTTCTTACCATCAATATTGAGTTCCTCTCCTGAAAATTGAAGAAGATACAGTGCAGAGTATAAGACATGAAAGACAATGAATACTTGAATATAAAATAAAATAGACTATAAAAGATTTATATGACATATACCTCAACATTCGGTAGTGGCCACTATGTGGCTAAATGACCTGTATAAACAAAGAAAATAAAATGTCACTATAGAAAATGGAATTGGAGCGGGATTCATCAAGCATGCTAGGATTTTTTGTGTGTGCACACATCATATTGCTCACTTCGAATTGTATCAAAAACAAAGAGTATGCACAATGACATGTAGTGACATATGGGTGTCTATTTGACTCAATGATATGCTTGATGTTTTAACCCATTCCAATCCTACCATAATTAAATTAAGAGAAACAAGGACATAAGAAGGACTATCAATAAATGAAATTAGAGACTTTAGAATGCAACTCAATTGTACCTGAATGTAATGATAAGTATTTGTAACTTCCTGGTCACCGATGAGCATTAAATCACACTGTGAAAAATTCCTTGCATTATGATAATTTGGTTGCGCCTGCACTAATCCTCTGTAGTAGTCCCTTGACTTGCCGATATAGATAATTTTAGAAACAATCCTACTCCTGCAATTATTCCTTATATGGATCATATCTATCCCACCCTATTGATAGTTATTTTTCAAGGCAACAAAATAGAACTCTCCAATTGCATCATTTCCTTTCAAAACAATGCTTAAGTATTTCTAGGTGATTGTTGAACCATTCTCTACTCAAGTGCATGAAATCATTGATTTGTCTCCATCACACAAACCTCTTTCCATAATAAAATTATAAATCCCATTTACATTCCTCGTCCCTGACATACCAATTCTTTACAGTGGAATACTTTATCATTGTTCGCTCGGTGCAATAGAGATCCACTACTGTGGCATGGATATGATTGGTGTCATAAAATGGTATAGTTCATCCTTTAATATATGTCACACAACTTCTCTCATCTCACATAACTCCTCTCATCTACAAAAATAAGAGTCCTCTCAAATGCCTGGTCTCCATCTCATTCACCCTTAAATAAGTGGATATTTCCATGGGTGACAAAGTGTGCTTGGAGATTTAATAGAAGGAGCTATCACTAAAAAAATAAAAATACATTGTAGCATAATAGCTATTAGAAGGAGCAACAACCCTGCTAGGTTACTTCCTAACTAGATAAAGATACTCCTGAATTACCTCTTATAATGAAAAAAAGATAACATCAACTATCTATAGAGTTTACCTATGCATGGTAGCAATGAAAGCATTATCAAAAACAACATCTACAACAACATTGGTCAATCTCTTCTTCTAGTCAAGGGCATGCCCAAATTTTGAAAAGTATCAAGCAAGTCAGGGTCCACCTCATCCAGGGCTCTCTTCTTCTTCTACTCTCTATGTTTAGGTTCAAAATAATCCCAAAGGTCTTTGAAATTGACGGGTGGGTAAAATTTATCAGACCATTCAGTTCTTCCATTTTTAATCATTGTCTGTAAGAATTGAATCTAAATTGCAAAACTCGTTCAGGTTCCTTCTTTTTAGTTGAAATTAACCTAAGCTTTGGAGAGTTGTAAGGTTTAATGGATCTAAGTATATTCTACTTAAAATATAGTAACATGGTTTAGAAATGTAGTCATTGAGATCATAATCTAAGGATGAAATAGAAAATATTTTATGTTCATGATTACAAGAAATTTTAATTTCATGTAACGAACTTTGAGGAAGGTCTAGCATTTGCATCCTACGAGAAAATTTTCTTGCATCACCCGAGCCCTTTTAATTTGGGCATCGTAGAGTCCATTACACAAACAATCAAGCACTAAAAAAAGGTGAAAAGAAAAAATAAAAATTCATGCATTCTGACACTAGAAAAGTTAGGAGGATCGAACTAATCTGTACAATAAGGACATGCAAACTGCTTACTTGTCCATTGTCTTTTGATGAATTGTTGGCCGCGATCAAGATCTACATTATCATAATCATTAAACCCTTTGTACAGTAAGGACATGAAAAATTCTTACTTGGCATTGTCTTTTGATGAATTGTTGGCCGCAATCAAGATCTGCATCATAATCATTAAACTCTCAACTCTAGATAAAATTTATGATTTGATCATATAAAATTTCAAAATTATTTACCCATAAGAACAAAATTCCTCTTTAGTAAAAAAGGAAGAACAAAGTCCAAATTCATACCCATTACAAATTACCAAAATATCATAATCATTAAACCCTCAACTTTAGATAAAATTTATGCTTTCATCATATAAACCCTCAAAATTATTTACCCATAAGAACAAAAACCCTCTTTAGTAAAAAGGAAGAACAGAGTCCAAATTCATACCCATGTACAAATTACCAAAATATCCACATCTAGTGACCTTTCCCTTATCAAAATCATTAAACCCTCAACTCTAGATAAAATTTATGCTTTAATCATATAAACCCTCGAAATTATTTACCCATACAAACAAAAATCCTCTTTTGTAAAAAGGAAGAAAAGAGTCCAAATTCATATCTATGTAAAAATTACCAAAATATCATAATCATTAAACCCTCAAATCTAGATAAAATTTATGCTTTGATCATATAAACCCTCGAAATTATTTACCCATCAGAACAAAAATCCTCTTTAGTAAAAGAAGAACATAGTCCAAATTCATACCCATGTAATATCCACATCCATGCCTAATGACCTTGCCCTTATCAAAATCATTAAACCCTCAACTCTAGATAAAATTTATGCTTTGATCATATAAACCCTTGAAATTATTTACCCATACAAACAAAAATCGTCTTTAGTAAAAAGGAAGAATAGAGTCCAAAATCATACCCATGTACAAATTACCAAAACATACACACCCAGTGACCTTTCCCTTCCTCCATCTAATCGTTGATGCTCTCCTAAGGTGTTTCCATGTAAATTCCATTTGGGGTTCAAATCCCATGAAATCCATAGATCACGTTGATGTTCTTCCTTCTTATGAAATTTCCACGCAGATATAGACAAGGCAGAGAAAAATACAATGCTACAATGTGATGTTGTAATCTGTGAATATTTTATTTGAACCTAGCGCTAAACTAGAAATGAAAAACAAAAGAAATATTTATAATAGAAAAAATAAAAGAAATATTTATAATATAAAATACAATATATAAATTGCAATTTGGTTAAATGATTTATTTTTAATAATAATTTGTTATTTTTGCTTAAGATGCTAAATTAAAAAGAAGAATAAGAAGTTAAAAATGATATTGGGATGAGTGTAAAAATTTAAATATGACCTCAATTAATAATAAAAAGTTAAATGCCAAGTGAAGCCCATGGATATGAAAGGTGTTTATATCATCCATTGTTCTTGTGGAACCTCTTACATAAGTGAAATTGGTCGTTCTATAAACCAGAGGATTAAGGAACATGCTACTGATATTAAACATGGGAGGACAAAATCCTCAACTTTAGCCGAACATGCAGAGAAGACCAAGCATCATATATGCATTGAGGAGGCTAAGGTTATCGCTAATATTCCCCATTTTCATGATCAGTAGTTTAGGGAAGCCATTGAAATTGAGAAGTCCTCTAGTAATATTAATAGGGGCGATGGCTGGAAAATTAGTAGTTGTTGGATTCCCACCCTCTCTTCTTAATTCTCTCCGCCTTTTTTTTTTAATTTGTAACTCTTTGATAGATTTTGTTCTTGCATTATAAATAATTTTGTGGTAATATTAATAAAAATATTAATAATTCTAATATTAATATTTATACATAGTGATTTATATATATTGCTTATAAACAATTTAACATTTTTATTATTTATTAATATGAGTAGGTGCTTCTATATATTTAATTGTTAATATTATTATTTAATAATAATAATAATAATAATAATAATATAAACCCTAATATACAATTTTATATTAATTTTTATTCATAGTGAACAATTTATATATTATTAATATATATATACACATTATTTATTAATATGAATAGGTGTTTATTAAGAATCTTTTGTATATATATATATATATATATATATATATATATATATATATATATATATATATATAAACTGAATATTATCACATATAGTCGTTTCCATATAGCCGTTTCCTATTTAACCCTCTTCCTGGATATGTTTCTTCATGTGTCGTGAAGATGAACCACACTTGCTGGTTCGAAACGCGTCGACCCAAATCTTCAAATGAAAAGTTAAATTAATTTGTTATATTTTGATTTTGTTATTAACTTGTGAATGGGCTTTGTTACAATACCATGAGCCAATACCATGGCTTATCAATACTACAAGGCCAAAAACATAAATTATTTTCACAACCAAAATATTTTACAACAATATGACAAGATTCTTAATCGTGATATTCACCCCCACATTATGGTAGATATTATTAACTTGTAAAAAATAGCTTTTGTTACAATACCATGGGTCAATATCATGAATTATCAATACCACATGCCCAAAAAACATAAATTATTTCACAATCAAATATTTTATAATAATATGACAAGATCCTTAACCATGGATATTCACCCTCACTTTACCATGGATATTAACTTGTAAATCCACTTTGTTGCAATATCTTGGGCCAATACCATGGATTATAAATACCACATGTCAAAAAACCATAACTTATTTCATAGTAAAAATATTTTATTTTAATTTAATTTTACAACATTTTTTTAATTGAATCTAAAATGGAAAATGTTACAATTTGAGATATATCTAAACCCTCTATCCTCACCACTACTAAAATATTGCCATAGAAATTAAATTAATATTTTATTAAAATTAAGCTAAGATGGATCTATGCGGGTTCTTTATATATATAAAGATTTGACATAGATCCATCTTAGCTAAGGATCCAAGGTATGAGAGCAAGAAAATTGACTAATTATAATAGATTAAATATAGTGCATGTTTTTTTAAAGTTTGTCATTATTTTATTTTCTTTGGCATTATTGATCCAAAATATAGGTTTAATATTTTACAACAAATACCATGGCTTATCAATACTACAAGTCCAAAAACTATAACTTATTTCACAACTAAAATATTTTACAGAAATATGACAAGATTCTTAACCGTGGATATTCACCCCCACATTACGGTAGATACTATTAACTTGTAAAAAATAGACTTTGTTACAATACCATGGGTCAATACCATGGATTATCAATACCACATGCCCAAAAAACATAAATTATTTCACAATAACTACTAAAAATATTCCCATAGAAATTAAAATAAGGTTTTAATAAAATTAAGCTAAGATGGATCTATAGCGGTTATATATCTATATCTATATCTATATCTATCTATATCTATATCTATATCTATATCTATATCTATATCTATATATATATATATATAATCAACTGACATCGATTCATGACTAATTATAATAGATTAAATATAGTGCACGATTTTTTAAATTTTTTCATTATTTTATTTTCTTTGACATGATTGACCCAAAATATAGGTTTAATATTTTACAACCAATTATTTTTTTCTAATTTAAATAATTTCTTAAACACAATACAATGTGTTGAATTTAGGATCCATATCAATACTTTTGAGAGGCGTTTTCTACATAAATCAATAGTAATATAAGTCTTTATAGATTTAAATAAAAATTCCATTAGTTAATTCTTAGTTGAATGAAAGAAATTGTTATTTAATCACTAAATAACTAAAACTAACTAATTGTTTATTTAATTAACTAATTATAGGTCCCTAAATATAGAATTTTTATTAAACTAGGAATTTAAGTTGAAAAACTAACTAACTAATTTGATTATTCTCATTTATTATTGTTTCATATAATAATATAGGTCTTTGAAGATTTAAATAAAAAAGGACCATCAATGAATTCTTAGTTGAATGCAAACCGTCGTAAAATAATTAAAACTAACTAATTATTGAATTAACTTATTTAGGTCCCTTTCCTTATCTCCTAGTCCTGTCCAATTACGCAGTCTAATGTAGTCATTTCCTATTCAATTATGTTGTTTCCTGGTCAAATATAGTCATTCCTGGCCAAATATAGCTGTTAGATAACCTTCTCTCTCTATTTATACTATAGTCGTGATCTGGTTCTTCAACTTGTCCTGACAATTAACGACATTGGTTGGTTTGAAACACGTCGAAAAATGAATTATGATGTGATTTCCGTTGAAAACTCCTCTAAAAAACAATACAATGTGATCAAATATAAGAGAGAGTTGTGGAGGGGGTGGAGAGAGGGAGTGATACGGTGAAAAAGTTGGAGGATAGAGAGAGAGAAAGAGAGAGCGATGGGGGGGAGGGAGAGTGAGGTGGTTGAGAGGGAGCAAGAGGAAGGGAGAGAGAGCCTGAGAGAGAATGAGGTGGTTGAGAGGGAGCAAGAGGAAGGAAGAGAGAGGAGAGAGAGAGAGATGGATTTGGATTGGGAGAGAGAGGGAGGAAAGAACAAAGACATAGAGAGATAGAGGCGGAGAGAGAGCGGAGTGAGAAGGGAGATATGGAGAGAGGGAGAGAGGAGAGGAGGGAAGAGAAAGAAGATGAGAGGATAGAGATAGGGAGAGAAGGGGAAGGGAGAGAGATGGAGACATAGAGATGGAGAAGGACAAGGGGGGGGGGAGATAGTGATAGAGTTGGATGGAAGAGAGAGAGAGAGAGAGGGAGAGTGATTTGTGGGGGAGAGTTAGAGGGAGGTGGGAGATAAGAGATGGAAAGGAAGGAAGATAGAGATGAGGAGAGAGAGATGGAATTGGAGGGGGAAGGATATGGAGGGAACAAGAAAAACATAGAGGGAGAAAGGTGGAGAGAGAGAGAGGGGGTGACAAGAGAATCATGGAGAGAGAGTGAGGAAGATAGGAGAGTAGGAGGGAATAGAGAGAATGATATATATAGAGAGGGAGAGAAGGGGAAGAGAGAGATACAAAGAGAAGGGGAAGAGAGGGAGATATAACCAAACTAGATCCGTATTAACCCTATAACTATCAAGTGCCAAGAGGGATCCAATCTCTCGAGGTGAAAACATTTCCCCAAGTTTTGCACTAGAAAAAAGAGTTTGCACCTTGAGAGATTGGACCCCTCTCAACGCTCGATAGATCCGGGGTTAAGATGGATGTAGGTTGGTTAATATGAAATTAAAGTAATTTTTATTTGATATTATAGTCTTAAAAATTAAAATTTCCCTTTAAATTAATTTCAAAATAGAACTAGACCCAATTAGATTCAATGAATATATTTTTTAAAAATACATAAAATAATTTTTTTATTTAAAAAACATATTTTTAAAATTACAAATTATTAGAGATACTTAGTGCAAAGTTGGCTCACCTATTCACCATGTGAGGATGAATAAGTGTTTAAGAAAGGATAACCTTTCAACCAATCTTTAACAACCTTTCAATCCACTATCACTTGTAAGTTTAGATTTCTTGACACAATTAAGATGACTAACATAAAAAAATGATTCATATTATTGTAGTACTTGTTAGGCAGTTGTATTTTTGTTCTTAGACTAAATTAGTAACTCATGTTAGTATTTTTTAGTTTTATTACTTATTAACTAGTCACATATTTTAATTCGCGACTAAATTAATGATTTATGTTAGTTGTTTTTAGTTCGGTCACTTAAGATTTCTCATTTTTGGTAGTATTTCACTTGGAAAAGCTGTGGTGACTAACTTTTTTAGTCACCTAGTCACTAATTACTCATTTTCTACTAGTGTAATATTGCATTATTGGGATGATATGAAAAATGATTTCCTTAGGAAATATCAACCCTATTGCAGACAAGAGATTCTCAAGAGGATATTTTCATAATGATGCAACAAGAAGATGAAAGTTTAGAATATTATTTAAAAAGATTTTTATATAATTTTCATAAACCAAAACAACATGATTTGAGTCCTGACACAATTCGTACTATATTTCTAAAAATAATTTGTGATGAATATATAGATATACTTAATCTAATGGGTGTTGCTGATATTTGACATCTCTCATTTGACAGAATTAGTGATTTGTGTAGGAAATACTCAAGAGGAAAAGATAAAACTAGTGCAAGCATAAGAAATCCTCTCTCTAAAGTTACTAAATCAGCTGCTGGAGGTGTCAGTAGAGAATATTTTAAAAACTTACTAGAGGGTTTAATATTGGTCTTTTATATACTCTTACTTCTCAAATAAATTATTTGAAGATTAAGAAAAATAAATAAGAGCAAGAGTCAGTCTTATCTATATTTTTCGCTAAATGTTTAAAAAAACATCCATTAAGAGAGTGTCCTCTTGATAATATTCTAGTGTGTTTGATTTGTGCATATTGACACAAAAATGAAGAATATCCCACATTACTTGAGCTAAAGACAACTTACCAAGGAGACTTGGGAAATCTAGAATCAACTTACAATATTGCACCCCATAGACCATGGAAACCATGTGGAATAGGTATGAATCAAGATCTTAATCATAAAATTATTCCATATTATAATGATCCTTAGAATACATGGAATGCACCAATGCCATGGCAAGCATGGCCTTTACAACAAGCACATAATCAATCCTATCAACAGACTTGGAGGGGATTTCCTTTTGGAAATATACCTCCTCATCCTTATCATCCACAATTTCAAACTCCATACCAACAAAAATCATATCAACAACCCCAACCTCCATATCACCAACAGTCACATCATCCATATCCACAAATTCCACAGCGACCACATCCTTCACAACAACCTCAATTAACTCAACTTCAACAATTACAACTTCCATCCAGTCAACCACCTCCATGACCTACACAACTTCCTTCTCAACTAGTTGAAAATCCAAATAATAAGATAAAAAAACATATTTATAATGTTGAATCTGAATCATTCCCTACATATCTTATCTCTAGTAAAATTAGAGAAAATTTGTGTACAATTATAGGAAGAGCCGATAAAATTACAGGAATTATCTGTACAATTACAGGAAAATCCAGTAAAATTACAGGAATTTGTTGTAGTGGTAACAGATAGTCCTATAGAATTACAAGAGATTAATTTTCGAATTGGTAGAGTTGTAAAACCAAAATCTATAGTGGTAATTGAAGAACAAGATAAAGAAACTATAGATAAAACAAAACAAAAAAAACAGTCCCTTTACAAGAGAAATTGAAAACAACAATGAAACAAATTGTCCCTTTGCAAGAGCAACCTCAAACTTCTGGAACAATTCCATTTATTGAGAGATTGATTTATGAAAAACAAGATATGTCAAAAATCAAACTTGAATTTAATATTATTGGTGAATTGAAAAAAAATACTATAAAGATTCCCTTACTTAGAGCAATAAAAGATATACCAATTTACACCAAAACAATAAGGGAATTGTGTACTAAAAAAAGTGCAAAAGGAAAATAAGATCCATCAACAACACAAGTCATAGATAGATTGGCAAGTCTAATGCCTATAGAAATCATTGCAAAAAAATATGTTGACCCTGGTATTCCTATTGTAACAATTGTAGTTAAAAAAAATTATTCCTAATACACTTATTGATTTGGGTGTTGGCATAAATGTGATGACAAAATAAACCAAGGATATTAACTAGAAATAGATAACATTAGACCAACTCCAACAATGTTAGAGTTGGCCGCTATATCAAAAATTTAATCTGAGGGAATTGTAGAAGACGTCATTGTTTCTAGTGACTCTTGGGTATAACCAGTTGATTTTATGATCCTTCAACCCAAATATACATTAGGAGGACGTCCTCTAATTTTGGGAAGACCATGTTGGTAATTGCTGACACATATATTAGTTGTCATTATAGAAAGATGACAATAGAAAATAGCAACGAAGTTAAAAGCATTAGTGTGTACCCCCTGCCAAAACAAAAGTACAATTAAAGAAAATTCATTGGTTTGATGAGAATGAAGTAGATTATGAAATAATTCAAAGTTTGCCAACCACTGAACAAGCATTTAATCTTAAAGAAAATACTGATGAAAATCAAATTGATCATTTTATTTATCTTCCTAGTTTTCTATAATATTTTAGGGGTTAGTCATCTGGAACATCAACTATAACAGAAGATTGTGAACCATTTGAAAATTCTGCAATTTCTGAACAGAATATTATTCTTGTAAATTCTAAACAATCTACAATATTTCAACAACATGAAATTCCTATAATCTCTCATTATTCTAAAATTTTGTTACACTTAGACATTCTTGTAAACCTTATAAATTTTCCTATAAACTTTGAATTTCCTGTAAATCCTATAAATTTTCTTGAAAATTCTGAGATAACTTTTTTGAGTACCCAGAATTTTTGTTTGCATTCTCTTTTAGGAAAACATTTTCAAGAAACATGTACTGAGGATGGCTTAAAATAATCTTATTTATCAGTTTTTCTTGTACACTCAATATCAAATCCTTGCAATAAAGTTATTGAAATATCTCTTGGAAAGACTTTAAATATCAATTATAAATTGGAAAATTTCCAGCAAGATCAATTGATTATGTTATTGCAGAAAAATTCCAAAGCTTTTGCTTGGGAATACACTGATATGCCAATAATACATCTTGATACATGCACACATCATATTTACATTCAAGAAAATGTTAGACCTATTAGACAACCACAAAGAAGAATGAACCCTGCATTGAAGGAAATTGTCAAAAAGGAACTCCAAAAACTATTAGATGTAGATTTTATCTACCCAATATTTGACAACCAATGGGTCTCACCCTTGGTTATTGTTCCTAAAAATAATGGTAAATGGAGGGCATGCATAGACAACGGGGAACTTAATAAGTCCACTCTAAAAGATCATTTTAATCTATCTTTCATAGATCAAGTCCTAGATAAAATAGCTAGAAAGAAGTATTTTTCTTTCCTTGATGATTTCAGTGGCTATAATCAGATATCAATAGCCTTGGAAAACCAAGATAAGACAAACTTTTCCTATGCATGAGGATCTTATGCTTATAAAGTACTAGCTTTTGGACTTTGTAATGCACCTCCTACATTTCAAAGGGAAATCTTGGCTATTTTTGTTGATTTAATTCATGATTGTGTAGAGGTATATATGGATGATTTCACTATTTACGGAAACACTTTTGAGGAAGCCCTTGATAACCTAGAAAAACATTAAAAGATGTCAAGAGTCAAATCTTTCTTTAAGAAATGAAAAATGTTTTTTAATGTTTAATGAAGGAGTTGTCCTTAGACATCATGTCTCTTTCTTGGGTATTAAGGTAGATCCACATAAGGTTGAAGTAATTGTTAACTTTCCCATTCCATCTTCTCAGAGAGATGTAAGAATATTTTTGGGACATGCGGGGTATTATAGGTGTTTTATTAAAAAAAAAAATTGCATCACCATTGTTTAAACTTCTTGCAAAAGATATTGATTTTTATTGGAATGATGACTGTCAAATTACTTTTGATGTGATTAAAGAAAAAATTTCCACAACTCTTGTATTAAGAGGGCCTGATTGGCATTACCTTTCCATATATCTACAAATTCTTCTAATTCAGCGATAGGATCAATTTTGGGGAAAAATGAACAACAAAGAATATATGTCATTTACTATATTAGTAAAAACTTGACTCCGACTTAAACTAATTACAATATTACCGAAAAGGAAATTTTTCTACTTCTTTCGCCTCATTTGTTTATCTGATTTACAAATAACACTCCTTTGAAATTTGATCATTTTGTCACCTCGGTCGAATTTAAATACAAAATGTATAATATTTTAACTTTTGCAATTAAAATAGTGATTCACTGTAAATATTAACTCTTAGTTAATTTTTACTAATTTTTCATTTTTCACTAATGGTCCTACAAAATGACCAGCCAAATTATAGAACAATTGAAAAATGATTTTCGAGACCTCAGAAATTTACTCCAATTTATTACTTTAAAGCAATTTTCCAAACCAAAAAAATCAAAATTGCAAAGTGGTTGTAGTTCAATTTGTAGAATTTTTATTCCATGTGGCCCCAATCCACATCACCTCCTCCCTTCTAAAATCCCGAAATAAAAATCCAGATCTTATTTCAAATTTGCGATATTACAATATCGCATATTGCAAGTTTCATTATCTGCTCATTTAAATTTCTCCGATTGTTGATTTGGTTTATGCAATTGGTTATTTGATTTTATTATTAATATTGGTTGACCACCTTATGACTCCTGCTCTGTCATCTACTTGTGTCATGCTCACCTCACTCCACCCTCTACTTACCCTCCTTATCCCTCCACCTCATTAACTCCCTCCTGATCCATTTAACTCCCATACATACCTATATATGGGTTGACTTTTATAAGGTAACTTATATATGAGGTGAGTTGTATCCCGATTTTTGCTTTGATTATTATTTTAATATTATTGTATTATATTTTTACTATAATTAGTTTGTATTATAATTATAATATTAATTTACAATTTTAATATAATATAATTATAATATTAATATAATATAATAATATTTTAATTAATAATTAAATTTTGTTTTTAATTAATTTAATTTTGTTAATAATTAATTTAGATTAATAATGTAATTACAATTAATTAGTATTAATTAATTAACTATTGCAATCTAATTTAGGATTAGAATTTAATTTAAAAAATCCATTTTTAGCCTAAGCAACAGAATTTCCAGAATTCTGAAAGTTTTGACTCATCAACTTTGGAGGCTCATAAATTGAGTTTTACTTGGCCAAATGAGTTCCGGGATGGCTCATTGGATAGATACAATCATGGAAATTATTTATGAAGTGGTCACAAAACCAAATTTGATCATTTAATAGGCTTAAAATTCACCAGAAGATCAAGCTCCGAATTTTAGAACAAAATCAATTTTTTGAGTTTTATTTTCTACATTCTCATTTGCCTACAACTTCTATTAAGTGAAGATCCATTCATCTATGTTCTCCTTAACCAATTATATCATCACAGGAATCAATAGAAAGATCATATTTCCTTTTTATTTAATTATTTAATTAATTTTTGATTGGATATGTTTTAATTCCAAATTTGGTATTTTGATTTTATTTTTGCATTATAATTTATTTTTTGTGGGAAAACAACCGAAGAGATGAGAAGAGGAAGATCTCAATAAATGAGAATGCTCTAGAAATAGAAGAATAAGATTTTGGGTTAATGAAAATTGATTGAGCAAAACTACTCTTCAACAACTTTCTAATTGAGAATTCCTTTTGTAAATATTATAAATAAGAGATTGTAGAATGTATTAGAGGCTTCTCTTCTCTGCAATTTTGAGGTTCTTAAAGCACTATTGTACTAAGGATTTAGATTTGTATATGAGAGTAGAGAAAATCTCAGACCTGAGGATTATTGAGGATTTTTATTTTACATTCTGAATTATGTATGGAGAATAGATCTTGCACTACTGCAACTCTTATATTAAAAGCAGAAGTTCAAAGCATTGTAAAGGATTGTTGGAGATTGGAGCCAGAGAAATGGTTTCAATAATTTAGTATTTATAATACTATTGTTTTAAACACTGATTTCATTTTATGATGGTAGAAATGTGTCATTTTGTTCATATTTTTGCACTATTGTCAATGTGAGTAATTTGCCTCAATGATATGTTGTTATTTATCTCTGCACTTGTGAGTTGAATTACGATTTCTGAGTAACTATTTACTCATAAATATGTCTTTTAATACTGATTTAACAAACAATAACATTTTGTGAATTATTTCCTTATATTATTATTTAATTATTCGAATCATTGATTTAACAATCAATACCATTTTGTGAACTACTTCATAAATGTTGTTGATTGATTATCTCAGTTAAGAGGTCTCTGAATAGAATTTGCTTTGGTATTCATAATGTCAGTTAATTGAACTACTTTGTTAGCTTGATATTCATTATAAGCTAGAGATATTTAGATCTCAATCATTTAAATATATTTCTCTCTTCTTATGTCCTGAAGATGGATCCCCTTTTGGATTCGAAATGTTGACAAGATGCACAAAATACTGTGGATGATCCGAATTGAAAATTTCCAAATGATAGCCACATAAGCTTAAAATCTAAAATTTATCTACCTAATTGAAATAGGATTAGGATTTATTTCCTTTTTCTTGTATTTTAGGATAATTTTGCATTTAGATTTAATTATACATTTATAGAAGTCCTCTTCCCAAAGAGGCAAACTTTAGTTGTGGCTTGGTTGAGCCCCATATCAGCTTAAAGATCACTTTCTTGCATAATCAACAAGAGGGATGATCTAATGTCTCTTATTTATTGTTCAATGAAATTTATACTTTAATGCATTTGGAGATAGAGAAAATATAACTGGACCTAGATAAACCAGTCAGAACCACTATCTCAACTGGTTTGGATCGGGTGGTCTCCCTTATATTGTTGTAAGCAGAAAATTTTGAGACTTCAACACTTTTGGCACTAGAAGAAGGCACTGAAACTTGTTGTCTATTGGAGTCTTTGTATTCTAACATTTTATTTTTATTACAACGGCTCCTCTTAAACTTCTGATTTGGAGTTGTATTTTTAGACATGCATTTGCCAATACTCCACTAGAAATAGTAAGACACTTGTCAAAGGTAAAGTTTAATGATAAGAGGAATACTTTTGCATTTAATAATACTTTACAATTCATTCAAAAAAATTCAAATCCTACTTTTCATGATATTGATGAAGGCAATTTATGCAGAATTTTTACTCTTACGTTCTTGGCAAAAGATAGAAGCTGGTGTCAATCACTTACAGTTATCTCAATTCACATTTGGGATCAATTTATTACAATGTTCCTTTGTAAATTTGATGGTTATTAATATGAACAGGTATGCGATGATTTTGAAGATTTACGACGATTCGAAAATGAATCTTTTATTGATTTTTCCATTCAATTTCGTTTAAATTGATTGAGATTTGAAATTAAAGAAAAACCATCAAAAAGTGAATTATTAGATTGGTTTGAATATATTTAATATCTTCCTCCCATTCACAATCCATGTGGAATTATTACAAGCTTTGATCAATCCCCTTCAAATTCTATTAACATAATTGAGAATTCCAACATAGAGGTGCATACCAATCATGATGAAGTGGCCTCAGCCATGTATGATAATTTTTAAAATTTAGTACACATCTCTTACATTATTCAATTTTCTATTCAATTACAAGAAGATACTCACAATAATCTTGGAGAAACTATCGCTTTGAAATCTAAAAATCACTGTGTAGTAAATTCAAAAAATCAGAGTGTAAATCAGCAAGTACAAGCAATAATTAAAGTCTCCAATAATATGCAATCTGGTGTACAAATTTCTGAATTTTTTCATGATGATAAAATTCCAAATTTGGGATAGCAAAGCAACGTTCTTCAAGAAAGAATAATTAGCCAAGTAAATGATCTTAAATCTGAAATTTGCAAGGAAGAAAATGCACAAGAGTTCTCAAATAGAGACATTTTTAAATTCATTTCTTTTCATTCTCATTTTTGCCTCTATGCTAATATTTTTGTTGATAAAAATTTATTCCCTCTTTTCAATAATGTTATTCCAGAAAACAGAGAGGCTGATATAAATGAATTGCCAATTAGTTTTTATCAAGATAGAAAATCAAACATTGATCATTCTTTTGGCTTGTTTTGATACATTAGATGAGATCAAAGGGAATTCTAATGAATGTCGTGAGGTCATTTATGATAGTTACTTTGACATTAAGGATATTTATTTGTCTTCTTCTCAATTGAATCTTTATGATCAAAGTCGAATCTTGCAAAAATGAAGCACACTCTAACTCATAAATTGTTTCAAATAGTTCTCATTTTCAAATAATTAATCATACTCATGATTTCAACATTCAAGAAACCATTCCAATTTACGATTTATATCACGATCAAGCTATCATTTCTATTCATAGTCATAACCCTCTTTCTAATTCACAACTTGGTATTGGAAATCATTCTAATTGCATTACTCTGGCCAATTCCTATGAAAGGGAAATTGTTTTAAAACAATCCCAATTGTGTTGTGACAATAATTGTAACAATATTGTAAACTACGATTCAATTTTGTTATTATTCCTTCATTTATTTTGTTTAACTTCATATTTGTTTTCTGTTTTCAGTTTTCAATTTTTAAATACTTTTTGATGGCATATTGAGTAGCTTAGTATTGAAAACTAAATTGATGTGTTGCTTAAATGGGAAACGAAGATTCAAATTATAATCATGAACATCAAGAGTTATTTCTCTTCCAATTCCAACTGATGTTCATTTCTTATCAATTACTTCTTTCTTCTCAAAAGAAGTGCCAACAAGAGAGTGTATTTTCACAATATAACCAACAATCTAGTTCAATTAATAATATTCCATTGTATCTAATAGATTTCCATCCATTTTTTATTGACTCATTTGAAAGATATCTGGAGAATTTTTCTACATGGAAGATTGTTAATAATTTAACACTTGCACATAACATTAACAAGTTTATGTAGGCCATTATATCTAAAAGCTCATTTCCATAATCTGGCTTGTCATCTTCCCTTTCCAACCTCTTCCATACATTAATGAAAATTCATCTAGATTTTTATGATTCAATTGAAATTTGGTTGGAAAGGTTATTCCAAGAGAAGGTGATTGTAAATAAGCTACTTTATGTAAATATATTAGCAATAATTGTACATTTTGCATTCAAATTTATTCCTCTTAGTTTAATTATATTTATGCTCTTATTACTAATGTTTAACATGCACATACATGCATGAATTAAAATAAGGAAGTGGTTACATTGGAAGTATGACTATACCTAGTCATGTTTCCTTCATTCAATTAGAAATAGGAATAAATTAATTTAGATTAGATTTCTTTTGTGTTTGCATTTATTTCATAATAAAAAAGTAATGAATCTAAGATCATTTAGGCATCTCCTTTTATTTTTGGAAAAATGGCTTAGAACATCTTAGAAGCTCTTATATAGTCAGATTACACACTTGTGAAAGCACTTGATTGTCTTTTTTCGTAAAACTTCATCACATTAATCATGTATGAATAAATTCCAAAGTATTGCTATCGCTTGACAATCTTTGATTCACAACTACTTCTGAAAAGCTGATAAGCCACCACTCTTGTCTCCCAATGTAAATTTCAAGTGGATGCAATCTAAAAGTTCATTACTTAGCATTTTAAACTGAATAAAAATATGGTCTTGAACATATGAAAATTTTGAGAAATGCATGGGAGAACTTGAAGATTCATAAGGTAAACTTACAAACAATATTCTTCCAGGTATGCATTTTACAAGTTCATCTTTATCTATTGTTTGATTTTCTTTTTCATAGATTATTTCTTATTTATGTTTTGTTTCTCTTTACAGGTCTTCATTGACTTAATTGTGGAGACTTGAGATAAGAAAGTAGCCAACCCTTTTTCAAATATGCAACATGTTCAGGGAAGTATTATTTGTTGTTCATCAGAATTTGAGTATTGCTTAATTTTGCTTTCATTCATTAAAACCCCAATAGGCCTTTAAAATAGTATCGGAAGATTCATATAGAAGCATTCTAATATCATAATTCTCATCATTCAAAAGCTTCGATAAAATTATTCTCCAATTTAATATTTCTGATAACTATTAAAAGGGGCTTTCTGTTTAAAAAATGAAATGAAACCAGGCACTTAATTTTGAATTGAATACTTTAAGAAGTTGTCAGCCCCACAAAATGCCAAATCATATATTACAGTTTGCATATCAGAGGTTCTCAAGTGAGCATACTCCAAATATCTCTGGTATCCCAAATCACCAATTTACGATAGAAAGCTTCGCTAATATTACGATGTCCATATAGACCCTAGACCTGATACAACATTTAAATTCAATTTTAAAAATATATCACATCTTTTCATAAATCACAATTTTAGTTGGAGCATATGTTTAAAAGTTCCGATTTCCCAGATCTGATATGAAATTAAATACATATAATAAAACTATCAAGTCCATTTTTCATCGCAGATCAACGTATCAATAATGTTACATCCTGTACTCAAATCTTTTGATCGTCGATCCCTTATAAAATCCAAAGTCAGTCCCACCAATGAACCACATCATCTATCACATTCCTATTATTGCAAGAATAATATCGGTGTTTCCTTTTTTTAAATAGCTATGATCTCCTTATATTATTATTCTCCAATATCGCAATCGCCCCATAGCAGTTACCCATTGCATATGTTCATATCACAACATTTATATCGCATCGAAAAACTCAAATGACGCATTGTCTTAAGATCCTTCGATGTGATAAACTCCGACATATGCCTCTTTACTATTGTCTTTTCACTGTTATATAACACTCATTCGCATATCGGCAAAAGAAAATTGCGCATCTTGAAAGTCATGCATGGCAAAGAAACTTGTGATGCGAAACATTTGATGAGGTGCTATCTTGTACAAAATACTTTAAGGCACTCTTGGGCAACCACTATGGTAATGAAACAATTGATAATTTAAATTTGGAACATGGTTAAATCATTTTCGATTTCTCTTATATTTGAGTTTTTGATATATTACTCTATATTTAATATACGAAAATTCAAGACTTCTCCATCTACACATCTATTATTACATTGTCTTGGATTTGGTCTTGATTTTGAACAATTTATGAAAACCATGGAGTCAATAAGAAACTTGTAATATTATGAGAAAAATCCTCGTTGTAATCCATAAAGAAGAATCATTTCATTATCATTTATGTGGATTTGTTTTATTTTTCCTTGGACATAAAGCATTGCATTATTCTAGTTTATTGCTCACTTTAGATTAAAATTTAATAAATAATGATTTTGGGTCAATAAAACTTCTTCATGCTTTTAATTTTAATTAAAAGAAGAAGTTATCTTTTGTTGGAGAAAATGACATCTCCCAGATGAGATTAAATGCAATTCTCTAATGGTAAGCTTCATGTGCCCATTTTCATTTATATTCATTACTTTACTTTTGGTTTCAATTTTGTTTTTAGTTTTTTGCTAATATAAAACTCTATTTTGCAGCTCCTCATGAACTTTTCACACCTCTACCTGATCATATTTTGAGCTCATTCTCCTAGTTTTCTTTCAATTATTTTTAAAAGAAGAAATAATTATCCTCATCGAATCAGCCAAATTGGGGATTTTTTGAACCTTTAGTGTGTTTCTCTAAGCATTGCCTCTATTAGAAAATTCTTAAATATGTTTTGATGCAAGTTTTTTTCTTTGAAACAAGAAAGTTTGTAGCAGACAAAGACTTTTCATTTAGCATATTATCTATCATCACTGCTATTCACCTTTTCTATTTTGAGAGCCTCATTTCTTATAACTCTGCAAGATTAGAAAAAAATTATCTCAACATAGGAAGGAACATACATATTCTTATTTTCTTTTACTTATTTTGTTGAGACATTTGTATAAGTAGTCTTGTTGGAGTTTATCTTCTAAATTTGGATATTTATTTCACCTTTCTCCTTCTTCATTTTTATTTTTTCTTGTTGATTTCTTTTCTTACTTTAGTTTAAGAATTATTTTTCTTTTGATTTTGGTAACTTTTCCATCATTTATGTGAAAGGCCTTTTCCTCACCCAAAATGGTTGGTAGACATAGGAAAATCTTTTAACTCTATCTATTTCAGTGAATTTCATATATAATTAAAGGCATGTCCTTATGGAACCATAAAGACCATTTTGCTTTGAATCTTTTTTATGGAGGAACACACGTCCCTTCTAATTGATTGAGTTTACTTTTTCAAGGAAAGAACTGATTTGATTTTAATACAATGAATCCCTACCACCCCTCCACTTTATAAAGCCTCTGATTGATAGTCGCAAGGAAATAATTTGGAGTCAACATTATGAAAGTATTATGTTCATTAAACATAAATCTCTATTACCACCCCACTTCTTTCACTCAAATACATTATAAACTAAAAGCTTGCAAATGCACTTATCAAAATGGTGATTAAAAGAGAAAACATGGGAAATACAAGTAAATTCGTCGGGGGTATGGATACTCGTAGGCAGCGGGACTAGGATTGTATGACATAAAAGACAACTTCATTGGGGTACTTCAAGCTCGCTGATAGCGAAGCGATGTCAGAGACCAATCATAAAATGGATGTATGCTTTATAAAAAAACCCCTATCTATACATTCTTCTATTTTTCATATGAGGTAGTTTTAAAACAAATTTTCCCAAATTTGGATTCATAAATTTTACTCAAATCTTCTTTGATTACTTATCTTTAAAAGCTCATATTACTTAATCTATTTATGTGGACCTATGGAAATGTTTTATTGTTGGACAATTTCGTGATTTCCATTATTTTTAACATTTGGGTAAATTAAAGTTCATTATCTTTAACCAAAGATAATTGGTTCTTCCTAGTGTGTCACCATTGTTGTAGGGAAACTCCAACACCCCCCATTTTTTACTTATTTACTTCAAATAATGGGGACCCTTTCCATTATTTTTTTGCAAAACCCTTTTATTTTAATTTTTTAGGTTAATTATCTTAACACATTTCCTTTTTTATTTTCATCGAATTTATATTTTGATTATTTCATTGAATTTGATGTTTCACTAGCTTTCCATTGATACTTGTTTCGCTTCATTTGGTTATCCAGTTTGCAAATGACACTCCTTTTAAATTTGATCATTTTGTCGCCTCGGTCGAATTTACGTACAAAATGTATAATATTTTAACTTTTGAAATTAAAATAGTCATTCATTGTAAATATTAACTCTTAGTTCATTTTTACTAATTTTTCATTTTTCACTAACGACCCTACAAAATGACCCAGCCAAATTATAGAACAATTGAAAAAAAAATTGGGACCTCGGTAATTTACTCTAATTTATTACTTTAAAACAAATTGCCAAACTCAAAAGCTGAAAATTGCAAAGTGGTTGTAGTTCAATTTGTAGAAATTTTAATTCTACGTGGGCCCCACTCCACATCACCTCCTCCTTTCCAAAATCCCCCCCCCTAAAAAAGAAAAAAACAGAAATAAAAATCTCGATCCAATTTCAAACTTGCTATATTGCAATATCACAATATTGCATATTGCAAGTTTCATTATCCACTCATTTAAATTTCTCTGATCACTGATTTGGTTTATGAAATTGATTATTCAATTTTATTATAACGTTTGGTTGACCACATTATGACACTCATTGTGTCCTCTACTTATGTCATCCTCACCCCACTCCACCCTCCACTCACCCTCCTTATCCCTCCACCTCACTAACTCCCTCCTCCATTTAACTCCCATATATACGTGTATATGGGTTGACTTTTATAAGGTAGCTTATATATGAGGTGAGTTGTATCCTGATATTGTTTTGATTATTATTTTAATACTATTGTATTATATTTTTATTATAATCAGTTTATATTATAATTATAATTTTAATATAATATAATTTTAGTATTAATATAATATAATAATATTTTAATTAATAATTAAATTTTGTTTTTAATTAATTTAATTATGTTAATAATTAATTTGTAATTAATTTAGATTTATAATGTAATCGAAATTAATTAGTATAATGAATTAAATATTGCAATCTAAGTTATGATTAGAATTTAATTTGAAAAATCCATTTTTAAACTAGACAACAAAATTTCCAGAATTTTGGAAATTTTGAATTATCAACTTTGGAGACTCAAAAATTGAGTTTTATTTGGTCAAATGAGTCCCACGATGGCTTGTTGGATAGAAAAAATCATGGAGATTATTCCTGAAGTGGTTGTAAAACCAAATTTGATAATTTAATGGGTCTAAAATTCAACAGAATATCAAGCTCTTAATTTTTAAACAAAATCATTTTTCTGAGTTTTATTTTATGCATTCTCATTTGCCACAACTTCTACTAAGCGCAAATCCATTCATCTGTTTTTTCATTGACCAATTAGATCATCACATGCATCAATATAAATCTCATATTTCCTTTTCATTTAATTATTCAATTAATTTTTGATTGGATATGTTTTAATTCCAGATTTGGTATTTTGATTTTAGTTTTGCATTTTAATTTAGTTTTGATTTGTTTTCGCAGGAAAAAAATTGAAAAGATGAGAAGATGAATATTTCAATCTATGAGAATGCACTAGAAATAGAAGAATAAGATTTTGGGCCAATGAAAATTGATTGAGAAGAACTACTCTTCAACGACTTTTTAATTGAGAATTCTTTTTGTAAATATTATAAATAAGAGATTTTTGAATTTATTAGGGGCTTCTCTTCTCTGCAATTCTAGGATTGTTAAAGCACTATTGTAATGAGGATTTAGAGTTGTAGATTAGAGAAGAGAAAATCTCATATCTGGGGATTATTGAGGATTTTTCTTTTGCATTCTGAATTATGTATGGAGAACAGAGCTTGCATTATTACCACTCTTGTTTTAAAAACAGAAGTTCAAAGCATTATAAAGGGTTGTTGGAGATCAAAGCTAGAGAGACAATTTCAATAAATTGGTATTTATAATACTGTTGTTTTAAATACTGATTTCATTTTATGATGGAAGAAATGTGTCATTTTGTTCATATTTGTGCACTATTGTCAATGTGGGTCATTTGCCTCAATGATATGTTGTTATTTATCTCTGATCTTGCGAGTTGAATTTTGATTGTTGGGTAACTATTTACTCACAAATATGTCTTTTAATATTTATTTAACAAACAATAATGTTCTGTGAACTATCTCCTTATATTATTGTTTAATTATTCGAATTATTGATTTAACAATCAATACCATTTTGTGAACTACTTCCTAAATGTTGTTTATTGATTATCTCAGTTAAGAGGTCTCTGAACATAATGTATTTTTGTATTCATAATGTTAGTTAATTGAACTACTTCATTAGCTTGATATTCATTATAAGCTAGATATATTTAAATCCCAATCATTTAAATATATTTCTCTCAGTTGGGTTAGATCTATATCTGCCTAATTGAGATAAGCTTATGATTTATTTAATTTTTCTTATATTTTAGGATAATTTTGAATTTAGATTTAATTCTACATTTATAGAAGTCCTCTTCCCAAAGAGGGAAACTTTAGTTGTGGCTTGAATGAGCCCCATATTAGCTTGTATTACTTTCTTGTCTGATTAGTAAGAGGGTCTATCTGATGTCTCTTCTTTATTGGTAGATGAAAATTATATTTTAAGCCATTTGGAGATAAAGAAAAGGTAATTGGACCTAGTTAAACCAGTCAGAACCACCATCTCAACAGAGAAGTAGTTTCATTAAGGTCTGGACCAGGTGGTCTCCCTTATGTTGTTGTAAGCAGATAAATTTGAGCCTTCAACACATCCATAGGACAATGACCAAGTGAAATCTACAAATAAATTTTTGGAAGGAATATTAACAAATATTGTTCAACTTCACTAAACAGATTAGGTAGAAAGGCTTCCTGAGCCCTTATGGGCATATAGAAAAACATGGAAGAGTACAACCGGTCATACCCTATACGAACTAGTCTATGGAAAATAAGTATTTTCCCCATTTAGTTTCAAGTTAAAACTTTTAAAATTGCACATGAATTGGGATTGAACTTGTCTGGATCTCAACAACAAAGAGTCTTACAATTAAACGAATTAGATGAAATTTGATTAGATTCTCTACAGAAAACCACTCTTATATAGCAATAGAGAGCTAAATGGCATGACATATTCATAAAGAAGAAAGAATTAAAAGCTGGAGATTGGGCCCTATTGTTTGAATCAAGGATCAAAAACTTCAAGAGTAAGTTTACTACTAATTAGTTGGCACCTTATGAAATCAAAATGTGTTTGATAATGGTGTTTTAGAAATAAAAGCAATTGATGAATCAAACATTTCATTTATACTCAATGGTCATAAGCTAAAGCTGTATCACCAACCAATTTCTAGGAATGATTTTGTTTAAATTTTCATCATGCAGAGATAGACATCGTAGATAAAGGGTGTAAACTCTTAATCCACTTTCATACTAAATTTATATTTTTGAACTAATGATCTAACTATATTCCTTCTTATGCCCATTAAACAATGAGAAGGACATCTATAATTTTAAGTTTATTAGTTTATCCAACTTTAATAAATTAAATAATGGAAAAGGAACCCCTTTAGAGCTTTCTTTATGCTTTTCAGACTCCAAAATTGAAAATACCGGTGAGCATTATGTTGGGTGTGCAGCCTGATTATATTCTTTATTTAGAGGTATCGCCACATTGGACCCCAGTGCGTAATGTGGCGGCAATGCCCCCGTAAAATATACGTTGCAGGGGGGTTCCTCGAAGCTAAAAATAGATGTAAAATTGCCTTGTAAAATGTTGTAATTTCATAGTAAATCTGGGCCATTCATTAGATGGAGATCTGACGGTAGAAGTTATGTTTAATTTAGGTTTTTTTTCCCTACAAGGCAACCCCTCGCTATATATGAGGGAATTTTATTGCGTCTAATTAGATATATATTTTGAGCGAGAAAAGGGAGGAGATTGAGCAAGAGAGAAGAGGGAATTACAATGGATCTGTTGTAGGTTATATCTCTTCAGTTTGTTGGATAATATAAAAGGAAGGACTGGCTATTTCTCCGTGGATGTAGCCCAAATTGGGTGAACCACGTGTATCTGTGTCTCTCTTATTTTATGCGTTTTATATTTCTGCAATATTTTATATGTTCCATTGCTTTGTAATATATAATTTTCTAACAACTGGTATCAGAGCCAAAGGTCTATTTGGCTGATAAACTTGCAAGGGAGAAGGGTTCCTGGTTTGAGTGGGAGCAATGGTGGAAGATGGTAGGTTTAGGGTTGAAAATTTTAATGGCTAAAAATAACAGCTGTGGAAGATGCAGATGGAAGATTATCTGTATCAGAGAGATCTATACCAACCATTGAGCAGAAAGGCAAAGAGGTCGACAAGTATGACAGAGATAGAATGGGATATTCTCGACAGAAAGGCACTTGGTACAATAAGGTTGTGCCTAATGGCGTCGGTATCATTTAATATTTCAAAGGAAACGACAATAGAGGGTTTAATGTCGACATTGGCGAAACTATATGTTGGGCATGGAATCCCCCAATAGTATGTTTTGGGGCTCAAAGCCCAAGTTTTGGTCTGATGTATTGTAAAACTCTGCGAATTGCGGGCGCAAAGCGCAAAGTATAGGTTGAGTCATATGGTTGTTCGCCCTAAGTTTTGTAATGTGATGTAATGTCATGTCAACCTACCCATGGTCTGCGAACCATGGGATTGTATAGATAGAGCAAGGCTCTAAGTTGTAAAGATAACCAGTGGATGAGTGAATTAGAGATAGAGCATAGAGTAAGAGTCTAAATGTATTGGGTCGTAGTAGTAGTTAGAGGCTTTGCAATTGAGTGTGCAGAGGCCTAGTAGAGTCTGCAGCTGAGTGCGCAGACCCTTGCAGTTGAGTGCATAGGGCAGTGTTGAGTTTGTAACCTTGAGCGAAGAATAATAAAGAGAAGTTGATTCTAATTTCTGTGCATCTGCTTGTGTATTGCATTCTTTACATTTATACTGTGTTGTTTATTGCGCACACTTATATGATTGTTGGATATACTGGTAATTATCACTAGTCTTACATAGATAAGTTAAGTAATCAGGTAATAACAGGTTAAATAGTAAGGAACTTGGGTATAATATAGATCGCACCCGAGTAGGGCTATGTGAATGCAACATCACAGGTTGCGAGGGACTAATAGATGCACATAATGACATGCACATAGGGTTAAGCCGCAGACCGCCAGAAGCTCATCAGACATCCCCAAGGTGTGGAAACCTAGTTCTAGCACCCTCCCATACTACTTCAGGTGGGACCTCAGTCCGCGCTCTGCGGACTGTTGCCGAAAGGGCCAGTAGTATCGGGATTTGTTTGGCTAAATCAACTCTGAACCTGGGTTAGACCCATACAAGCCAACAAATGGTTTTGTATAATTAGAGTCGACATAACAATAATAATGTAAGGGCATAATAATAACAATAGTGGGCTTCTATGGAGCACAATAATAAAAATATAGGGACTACATGGGCACAAAAATATAATAAGGGGGATTTATAGGAGGATTTATCACTGATTTTGCAGTAGACACGACCATTAGCTACAATGAGGTGGAGCAAAGTTTCCTCAAGGGACCGCGAGGTAAGTATATTAAATATTTGAACACTCAGATTAAGATGTTATTGTGTGAAAATCGGGTTATGCGAATAAATTAAAGTTTGGGACTACACAAAGTGGGAAGATCTACAAAAGAGGAAGTAGTGAAAAAGTGGAAACCAGTCCCTTAATTTTCCCCTTGCGGGAAAGTGAGGAAGAGCTTGCAAAAGTTTCTTCGAGAAGTGCAATCAGTCTAATAAGGCAACGAATTCCATTCTTACCACCTCCACCGTCACCTGTCTCACCCTCCTCACCTCCATCTCCACCCACCCCACCTCTGTCACCACCATAGTTCAGTATGGCAAGTGCGATCAAACTACTGGTACTCAGAGGAGTAGGGAATGAAGATCTGGACCAATTCTAGTTCGTGGTGTTGTTGGGAAAAGTATCCAATACGGAATGACCCTATCCCACTCTAAGGGTGATAGTACCTCAGCAACAACTGAATGCAAAGCTATTCAAGATTACTTCTTTATGAGATGAGAGAGAGAAGAGAAGGATGATCTACTAACCGTTATCTTGCGCTAATAGTCGATCCAATCCTCGCTCCTTGCTGCTTGCTCCTAGCTCCTTGCTCTTTCACCGGCCCAGCTACACAAAGAACCTGTAAAAGCACAAGAAAAGGAAACTACAAGAAGCATACATCCATAATCGATTCAAGGATTAGCATAAATCAAATATACAAGCATCAATTCACCATAAAGACACATGCATATAGAAGAACCTCAAATGCTTTATTAATAGAAGAAGCAAAGTTCTGAGAGAGTTACAACCATAATAGGCCCAATCCAACAACACCTCCCAGCAGAAAGAAATCTCCTCTTCACCTCCTTCAAAGCAATCACCCAATAGTTCTATACAAAAACCAACAGCACTTCCTTACTTGCACAAAATTCCAGCCTCCCTAGACCTCATGAGAGAGCTCTATATATAGGGTTTTGGAGAAAGGATGAGTCATCTTGAGACTGGCATGAAGCTGACTAGTGTCCTCTCCCACTTCAGTTAATCTTCAGTTCTTGAGTCCACTTGGAGATTCTTGCTTCCACTTGGAGATCAAGACCCTCTTACTCATCACAAGGTGAATTCCTTGACCCAAGTGTCAGTTTGGAAGCTTCCTGGGCAGTTGACACCTTGCAGAATGACTGTGCCACTTGGCCAATCTCGCCCAGCGCAGGTAGCCTTCATTAATTTTGACATTCAGCGCAGGTATAGAGTGGAGCAGTTGACATTCAGCGCAGATGCTCAGTGGAGCAGCTGACATGATCCAGAAATAGCCTGTTTTTGAGTGTATTCGGGTGGAGAACTGATTTTCAGTGCTGTGGTTTGCTGACCTTGTTCCTCTAAGGGTAAGAACAACATGTTTAGGGACTTTGGATCCCTCAGATTATTGACATTTCATGCTCCATGCTGTTAGGCCCAAAAATGTCTATAACACGTGGTAAGGGTGGTATGGGAAGCACAAAATGTTGTGGATGACAATATCAAGAAGGCTATGCTGGTGAGTGCGTTGTAGGATCGTGCATTAACATGGTACATCAAGCATTCTAATGACCATCCGAACATAGGAATTGTAGAAATCCAGACTGCGCTGAATAGGGAATTTAGCAGGCCAAAGCTAGAAACACAATCAATCATCAGGTTTAAGGAGATCGTGATGCTCCTAGGTGAGACCCCCTAGAATTTGGACCAAAGACTGAAGGGTATGATTTGCGAAGCCAACATGACGTTAACGGATGGATAGCACCGCACATGGTTTGTAGTGTCACTAACACCACACTTAAGGATGGAACTATCACAGCAAAAAATTTCCACCCAGGCCAAATCTTTGGAGATGGCGATGAGATTGGATGAGACCCCTATACAAGACCCTGGTCTGGGAGTCCAACAAATCCACATGCAACTAAAAAATCTGTGTCTGGAGATGCAGAGTTTGAAACAGGAAAGGACACCTTAGCCAGAGGCATGCAAAGTGGTATGGTGCGTAAAATACAAAGGCCAGGGGCATGACAATGACCATTGTCCAGTGTTCACAAATTACTTGGTAGGAGGAGGGTTGATGCCATTAAGACCTAAGGCATAGGAAGGACCAAGTGTGGTGCCTGCATTATGGTGCACGATCTGTCAGATAGGAGGAAAGCACACTACAAATAATTTTCATCTATTGTAGAAGTATACACAGACGTCCCAACAATTGTTTTGTAATCTCTGCAGGTCAGTAAGCCAAGATGAGCGCACCTGCAGAAGCTATGAACTAGTGATGGATCAGAATCCTGCCTATAGGGTGCAGGAAGAAACACAAGCCCTCGACCCAAATGTAGGAATGGTGCATGTTGGATTTCAAGGGTGCGGTTGAGGTCAAGGTGGAATGGGACCAGGAAGGGGCCGTGGACAATTAATTTGTTACAATTACGGAGGTCCAGGACACTATGCCTGTGATTGTACAAACCCAACAAGGACATCATGTTTGTATTGTACTCAGTTTTATCATGAGGCAGAAGACTGCCCTACATTGATAGCGAGACTACACGAAAAAGGGGTACTTCAGCTCCCTCCGACTCAGAATTTGCAGATGATGAGGTCTGAACTGCGCAAAGAAGACCCAAATGTAAACATGATGCTCAAGAGCAGTATGACCACTGGCGATGATAAAGGGAAATAGTCAGAAGAAAGTGCATGGGTTTAAAAGGCTCCTACAAAGGAACCCAAATTTGATTTATAACGTGTGAAGGAGACATTCATGGAAGCTAAGAAGAGCTTCACGGAGGCCTCCACTTCATGTAGTAAGGATCAACTAGAACCAGGGATGGATCCTTCAGCGCTCACTACCTTTCTTGAGACATGCATGAAACTGCTACACGACAGTAAGGTAGTAAAAGGACTACAGGAACTTATCACTAGGTGCACGGGGTCAGGAGAACCGCGCGTGGTCCGGAAACTTGGAAAGCATGCATTCCGCATAGGAAGGAAAATGAGGTTGACTGCGCAAATCAGCAAGTGTGAAATGGATCAGGTAATCCTGGATCTCGGATCAAACGTGAATGTACTGCCAAAACAAACATGGGAACGCATGGGAAGACCTGCGCTACAATCGTCTCCCATTCAGTTGCAAATGGCGAACCAATAGAAGATCTTAACCATGGGAAGATTACAAGGGGTAACAATAGACATTGAAGGTGTGAGCGCATAGGCAGATTTTGAAGTGATAGAAATTTTTGATGACAGTAATCCCTATCCCACGCTACTAGGAATAGACTGGGCCACCGATATGAACAGAGTCATAAATATGAAGAAGCGCAAAATGATCTTTGAAAAAAAGTCACTACACGTAGTAGTACCTCTAGATCCAGCCGAAGGAGCGTGATACATTGAACCAGAGCAAGATTATGATAGTGATCACAACCTCAATTGTATTTACAAGATAACCGTGTGAGAAGAGGATTGGGTGAATTTGACTATAGATGGAAGGATTTCGTCGGAGTGCGAAATCTCCTGCACTTCTGATTCAGATGAAGAGATAGAACGATGGTAGAATTGGCTACAAAAAGTAACAACACTTAATTGCAACATGATGCTTAGATCATTGCACTGCATGACAACAAAGGCAAGGGATATACCTACATGTGATCGGTTGACAGCAATGGATGAATTCCTTAACAAATTTGAAAGCGTAGTATCAGAACAGTAGTGGTTCGATGGGCTGAAGTGGGCACTTTGCACAACACCTGCATGATGATGGGGTACTCATCAAGGAAGTTTTGAGGACTAGCGCAGATGCAGAAGAATGATACGCTTACAATTTGGGAAACCACAGATATGGCTAGTAGACAAATATGATGGATGAGATGATTCATGCACACACCTTGCGAAATGGACCAAGGTCTACAGGGAAGAGCCACAGCCTGAATGGGTACATTTATTTTATCATACCTTGGATGTCATACCCATGAATTGGTATACTGAGACGGAGGTCCGCCATGGTACGAGCGAATGGGATGTCTTGCGTGAGGTATTTATGTTAGCCTTCACGTTTGAAGATCGTTAGTCAGATACTGTTGACGATGCGCTATAGGCAGTAAAAGTAGCTATCTTTGAAATACCCCAGGATCCAATGGAAGTACTTTAGCCAGAATGGGCGATACAGTTGAGCTACATGCTAGAGTGTTATAACATAAATGTTGAGGACCCACGAAATATTAACATTTCAAAAATGGAAGGTTGTCATGAGATTTTCAGACCATCACTTGAAGACACTGACATCACCGCACCTCTAAAGATAAAGCAGGTCAACATTGGAACAAAGGCGGAGCCAAAGTATGCAATGCCTGGGGACTATTCGGACGATGCCATGGTGGATAAGGTCGTTGAGTTACTCCACAAATACAAAGACTTGTTCCCGACCAAAATTATGGGCTTAAAAGGGATCGTTGGCGACTTAGGGATGATGAAGATCACCCTGAAACCCGACACAAAGCCAGTTAAGCATCGAACTTACCGCTTGAATCCGAAGTATAAATAAAAGGTTCGCGATGAATTAGACAAAATGCTCATAGCCGGAATTATTGAACTAGTGAAGAATCCGACTGGGTAAGTCCTATGGTAGTACAGGAGAAAAAACAGAAGGGCGAAATAAGAATATGCGTGGACCTCAGAAAGTTGAATGATGCCTGTGTACACGATCCACTCCTGACACCATTCACAGATGAAGCACTGGAGAATATTGGTAGTTAGGAAGCATACTCATTCATGGATGGGTTCTCAGGGTACCATCAGATTAAGATCGCACCGGAAGATAGGAGCAAAACAACCTTCTCAAAAGAATGGGGTTGCTTTGAATACACCATTATGCCATTTGGACTGAAGAACACGCCAGCCATATTTTCGCGCATCGCTGTGACTGCATTCAATGAATATATCCACAAGTTCTTAGAGGTCTATATGAATGATTGGACTGTCTTTGGATTAGTTAAGCACCATGTAGCAAGCTTACGCTTGATGCTGGTACTTTTCACTGACACCAGATTGTGCTGAACCATAAGAAGTGCACATTCCTCTTTCCCTTTGGAAACCTGCTAGGACATGTGGTCTGCAAACAAGGAATGATGGTGGACCCTTTGAAGATTGTCATTATTCTCAATTTGGAAGCACTGCGAAGTGTTAAAAAACTGCGCGCTACTTTGGGACACACTGGATATTATAGGAAGTTCATCAAAAGTTATGCCCAAATAACAGCGCAGATGGAAAAACTATTGAGAAAGGATGTTACATATTGCTAGAATGATGATTGCATGAAGAGTCTGGATGTCCTAAAGGGGAAACTAGCCTCTGCTCTAACCTTGGCCTTCCCAAAATGGGATGTGGAATTTCATGTACATGTTGATGTGTCGTGTATTGCACTAGGAGCCGTACTCACACAGGAGGACACAAAGGGCATAGCTCAACTGATTGCATTTACAAGTTGATTGTCCAAAGAAGAAAAGAACTATTCCACCACCGAGCATGAGGGGTTGGAAATGGTGTACGCGCTACAAAAATAATGACACTATTTATTCAAGGGACATTTCAAGATGTATACCAACCATTCTGCATTGAAATACCTGGTGAATAAGCCTGTGTTGCGGGGGTGCATATGCAGATGGATATTACTGTTTCAAGAATATGATTTTTAGGTCATAGTCAAGCCGCGATGCCTAAACGCCGGACTAGATCACTTGTCACGAACTGAGACGGGTGAGGAACCAACGAATTTGGAGGAGGGACATAATCTATTTTCTAACAACAAGGATTGCGCTGAAGGAATACTTAGTCCAACAGAAGAATGAATTGGTGGTGCGCACGGTGGACTTTTCTGCAATCGTGGGGAACCTCTACAAAATGGGTAATGATGAGATATTGTGAAGATGCGTACCTGAATTTGAACAAGGTCAGATCCTCGCAGAAGCGCATGGGGGCACTACAGGAGGACACTATGCAGGATGCATGACCGCACAGAAGATTCTTCGTGCAGGGTTATGGTGGCCAACCCTGCACCAGGATTCAAAAGCACATTGTAAGGCCTGTGATATATGTCAAAAGACTGGAAAACCATCACGAAGGGACGAGATGCCATTAAATCCACAAATGAAACTGCAGCCATTTGAAAAATGGGAAATCAACCTTGTGAAACTGATCAAACCTCAAGGAAATATGGACATGTGCTACATCATCACCATGGCGGAGTACCTGACATGATGGGCAGAAGTGCAACCGGTCAAGGACTACACGGCTACTACAGTTGTGAAGTTTTTGTTCAAAAACGTGTTGACACGATTTGGCTGTCCAAAAATATTAATGAGTGATCGTGGAACACATTTCCTGAATGAAACCATTAGCACGCTCACAGAGGAGTTCCAGTTGTATCATCAGAAAAGTACATCATACCACCCACAAGCTAATGGGATAGTAGAGACATTCAACAAAATACTAGAGAATGCGTTGACCAAAGTATGTAACATGCAGCGAAACGACTGGGACTTGCGCGTACCTGCCGTATTATGGGCTTATAGGACAATGTGCAAGAAATTGATGGCATAAACACCTTTCTCGTTAGTCTATGGAATAGAAGTTGTCATGGCGATGGAATACATCCTACCTAGCCTACAAATAGTAGCGCTCATGGGAATGATGGACTACGAAGCTTTCGACGAAAGGCTCGCGCAATTAGAAGAACTTGAGGAAGAACAATTTCTGACTGGATTTCATCAGTAGGTACAAAAGCAGCATGAAAAGGCCTGGCAAGACCTCCATATCAAGCTGCGCACCTTTAAGGTAAATGACTTAGTGCTACTGTATGACAACAAGTTTGAAAAATTTCCAGGAAAATTCAGAATGCATTGGCTGGTACCATACGTGGTTAAGGAGGTCACAGACGGAGGCACGATCCATCTAGTCAAACTAAATGGAGAACCCTTCCCAAGAAAAGTAAACAACAGTCACTTGAAGCCCTATACGGGTGGGCTGGCTATCTGACTAACTAGCTGAAGCACAGTCTTTGTGACCCAAGGAACCGGACTATAAACACACGCAGCAGATGCCGATACCAAGTTAAGGACACAATTCACACATAAATGCTTCAGAAGAAAAAATGCAGCAGGTACAACAGACAACAGCTAAGTGCACTGCCGACATTCAAGCCTTTCAGGACCAGTTGGAGGGACTCCACGCCAAGATCGCCACACTAACTGAGTGACTTGGGGACGAGTCACGATGATTGTGTTGGGGGCCTGTTAGGCATGGAATCCCCCCACAGTATGTTTTGGGGCTGAAAGCCCAAGTTTTGGTCAGATGTATTGTAAAATTATGTGAATTGCGGGCATGGAGCGCGAAGTATAGGTTGAGTCATAGGGTTGTCCACCCTAAGTTTTGTAATGTGATGTAATGTCATGTTGTCCTACCCATGGTCCGCAGACCATGGGATGTATAAATAGAGCGAGGCTCTAAGTTGTAAAGATAGCTAGCAAATGAGCTAATTAGAGAAAGAGCATAGAGTAAGAGTCTAAGTGTATTGGGTCATAGTAGTAGGAAGAGGCTCTGCAACTGAATGTGCAGAGGCCTAATAGAGTCCGCAGCTGAGTGCGCAGACCCCTGCAGCTGAGTGCGCAGGGTGGTGTCGAGTCTGTAACCTTGAGCGAAGAATAATAAAGAGAATTTGATACCAATTTCTTTGCATATTCTTGTGTATTTCATTCTTTACATTTATACTGTTTTGTTTATCGCGCGCACTTATATGATTGCTAGATATACTGGTAATTATCACTAGCCTTACATAGATAAATTAAGTAATCGGGTAATAACATGCTAAATAGTAAGGAACTTGGGTATAATACAGATCGCGCCCGAGTAGGGCTATGCAAAGGCAGCATCACAGGTTGCGAGGGACTAATATATGTGCGTAACGATGTGCACGTAGGGTCAAGTCGCGAATCACTAGAAGCTCATCAAACATCCCCAAGGTGCAAAAACCTGGTTCTAGCACCCTCCCATACTACTTCAGGTGAGACTTCAGTTCGTTCTCTGTGGACTGTTGCCAAAAGGGCCAATAGTACTGGGATTTGTTCGGCTAAATCACCTCTGAACCTGGGTCAGGCCCATACAAGCCAACACTATATGAAAAAACCTCAGCCTCAAAGAAGGTATTTCTTATGAAGCATTTATTTAAAATAAAAATGACAAAAGGTGGATCTATTGCTGATAAATTAAATGAATTTAATATAGTTAGCAATCAGTTAAGTTCTGTAGGGGTAACTTTTGATGATGATGTTAGGGCTTTGTTATTTCTGTGCTCATTTCCCGAAATATGGAATGGCTTAGTTATGGCCATTAGTAACTTTACCTCTAGATCTAGTACTTTAAAGTTTGACAATGTTGTCGGTGCAATCGTTAGTGAGGAAATGCGACAGAAAAGCTCCGGTGAGACATAAGGTAATGCTTTGACTGCAAAGATTAGGGGAAGAAAAATGGAAAGAGGAAAGAACCCAGGATATCACAGTAAGTCAAGGAAAGGTAGATCCAAGTCCAGATCGGGGACAGTGTGCTGGAAATGTGGGAAGAAAGGACACATGAAGAAAGACTGCAAGTCTCAGAAGGGAAAAGAAGGAGATGTGCAATAAGAAAACAATTATGAAGCGAATGTGACAGGTGAAGTGTTGCAAGATGCTTTGATTCTTTCTTTAGAAATATTATTGATGCCTGGGTGGTAAATTCAGGGGCCTCATTCCATGCCACACCTAATAGGAAACATTTTCATAATTATGTTCAAGGAGATTTTGGACAAGTTCGATTGGGTGATGATAAACCCTGTAAAATCATTGGAATGGGTACAATTTTCATAAAACAGCAGAACTAAAATCAATGGCTATTGAAGGAGGTAAGGCATGTTCTAGATATGAAGAAAAATCTTATTTCAACAGGGCAGTTGGGAGGTGAAGGCTGTGTGACTACTTTTACAGATAAAACTGAGAAGGTCACTAAAGGATCCCTGATAATAGCAAAAAGAGAAAAGGTTGGTACATTGTATTTATGCAATGGTATTTCTAATTATGTTAATTCTTTAACCTTTATAGGAAAAGATATGGCATTGTGGCATCATAGGCTCAGGCACATGAGTGAGAAGGGGATGTAGATCCTTCAGTCAAGAAATTTGTTGCCAGGTTTGAAGCATGTTGATTTAAAATTCTGTGAGAAATGTGTTTATGGCAAACAGAGGAGAGTCAGATTCCTCAGAGTTGGGAAAGAAAAGAAGAGCGAAAAATTAGAGCTTGTGCATACATATGTATGGGGACCTACTTAGGTATCATCTCTTGGTGGCTCTCATTATTATGTTTTTTTATCGATGATGCAACCAAGAAAACCTGGATTTATTGTATTCGAAATAAATATGATGTATTTGATAATTTCAAGAAATGGAAATCTTTGGTTGAAAATGAGACATGAAAAAGGTTAAAGTGTCTCAAATCAGACAATGGAGGTGAATATTGCAACAAAGAGTTTGATAGGTACTGTTCAAAGAATGAAATTCGTAGAGAGAAGACAATTCCAGGAACCCCACAAGAAAATGGTGTGTCAGAAAGGATGAACAGGACAATCATGGAGCGTGCAAGGTGTTATCACTTAGATTTTCCTTGAAGTTGTCAGAAGAAGGAAAGGGGTACGAGGCAACCACAAACCAACTTTTAAGTACAAAATCTAGCCAATATGTACTCAGAGAGCGTTCTCTCTTTATGATTTAGCTTTGTTTATGAGATATTAGGCTAGTTATGAAAGCTTGGGGGGTTTTGATTTTGTTTGGTGGTGGAATCTAGGAGCAGATGGGTAGAACAAGGTATTTCAGGCCATTGGGCTATGGAATCAACTGAAGATGGCTTAGCTAGAATAGGTTGATTCAACAAAGGAGGGCTTCATAGGGCAAGGTAGCTAAACAAGATACAAATGATAACTTGAAAGGGTGAAACAGTCTTGAAAGAGAGGAAGGGAAATTAAGAATCCTTCAACAAAGTTAAAGATCAGGGAAGGCAGATGATCATTAGCAACAAGAAATTAAGATTTTTTTGTTAAATGGCCACAATGATAAACTAAGAAGCAGGGAGCAATTAAGAATTCCCTACCTATGATAGCTTGGAAGAAAACATTAAGAATATAAGCAATTTTAAAGGCAGAATTCTTTAAAGATCTTTCTGAAATATACTTTTTCGTTTATCATTCAGATATGAAACCTATGTGAAATATTTAAACCAGAAAACTATAAAAACATAATATATAGAATACTTATTTATTTCTCATTTGACACACCTATCCTGTAAAATTCCTTTTCTTTATTACTTTGTCCAGCCAACCATACAATAGTTGTTCAACAGCACTTCTATTCCAAAATAACGAGTCTATAGAAATGTCTAAGAATCCACACCCAGTACTTCGAATGAGGAAGTACTTATACAAAATTTACAACAAAATATCTCCTAACTGAGAGAGATATATTTTAGGAAAACTAAATATATTTTACATGAATGTAGATACAGACAGTCTCAAAAGTAGAAACTGAATGTGAACTGCTTGGTTATTGTCCCTGTTTTTGTTGAAGGAGCTGGAGGCATGCCCTATGATTGTGCATCTTGCTATCTTTCCCATAATTCTGTGTTGGCTGATTGTTTTTATTTTTTCACTGATACTCTTTTACCTGTGACTGATACTCTTTACCTGCTTTACTATCACTCATCCCTTTTACCAAAAATGATTATGGTAAATACTTCAATTTACTTCTTACCATGGTAAATCATAAGATGTCTATCATGTTGGTCAACCAATCATCTCTTTGTATCCTGGTTCTTGTTAGCTTTCTGAAGATTTCATCAGCTTCTGTGTATTTTACAAAATTTGGTTGTACTAGAAACACGTGTTTCAATTCATGCTCAACATAAAAAAGGTTCTCCAAACTATCATAGAGAACTCTTCCTGTGAGTAATGCCTTGGGTGTAGATGAACTAGCAGAGGAACTGGCTTGGCTGTTTGCATACTGATGTAATTTTTTGACATAATCATCTTGCCTCATTAACTTATCATTGACGACTAAAGGACTTGGAAGTCCTTTACTCTCTAAGATGCCAAATTTTTCCATAAATTCATCTATGTCTTCTTGCATATTCTGACATTTTCATTCTATGTTTTGCATTAGAGTCCTTTTGGTCAATACTTTCTTTATTTCGAGGATGGTTCCAGTCCTATCCTCAATGTTTAGTTGTTCCAATTGATACCTGTTTCTGCTATTTAGAAATTTTATTAACCTGATAGCCTGTTCAGGCTTCCCTCCTAGCTCTGCCTTGGTTTTTTCTATCTCTTGAAGAGCAACTTTTACTAAGTCAATCTGTTCAAAAATGATTTGAATTGATGACCAAACATCATTGATTGATTGAGTGATGTTGGTTCATAATATCTTTCTGATATCAGTCAAAGGCTTTTCAAATCTAAGATCTTTTTCCAGTGTTTTAACTTGTTGAGTCAAGACTTTGTTTTTCCTCACCTCTTCAGCAAAATTGAATTTTGACACATCATACTTTTGCTCTAAAGTAATGAGTTTCTCCTTTACCTTTTGTAGTTCAGAAACTTGGAGTTTCATTTGCTCCATGGACTTGATCAATTCTTCAGTTCTCTGACTTGAGGTCCCTACCTGTGATGTACCTGTACCTATACATGTACCTTCAATAGTTTCAATTGTTGCCAAAGGGACATTTGGTGCTAGAGCAGTTGCCAATGTAGAAGGGACTGCTGTAGAAACTACTGGTACTACATTTTGAGGCTGAGAGGTCGACTCACTCTACCTGATTTGTAGTGTTTTCTCTAATTCTTGTTCTATTTCTTTCAGTTGTTCATTTAGCTTTAGGACCATGTCCATAAGCTCTTCTTCTTTTCTTTCTCAATTACCTTAGCAGTCTGAAGGTACAAGGTACATGAGTGGTGGAAATTTCAGCTGCTTTCTTAGTGCAGCTATATCTTCATTCTTTTTCTTTATCAAGCCTTTTGCAGCTTTGATATGTTTTGTGTTATGGCCCAATCAAATAATCAAATCCTCCAATGATTTGATTTTGTTGTCCTTTGTCTGTGAGGAGGCCCTTTCTAGTTGCAATTGAGCAGTGGTGTTGTTCAGTGAATTCTCCAACCTATGTGCCATCATGGCCTTGCTTGTCAGTGTAGAATAAACCATTTCCCCTGTTTTCTTATGTAGTTCTATCTAATCTATGGGGTGAATATCTTTGGCTAAGACCTCAAAACCAGTTTTGAGGTAGTCTGCAATTGTTCTGGGCTGCTGTATTGTAGGATTTAGAAATTTCATCTGCATTTTGCCTTCTTTGATGTCATAAGATGACATCAACTTGGTTTGATTAGTAGGGGCCATCTTCAAGTATTATGTTTAGGATTGGGCCTTTAGCTGTTCATTTTTGGCCTTTATCTCCTTAAATTTTCCTTTGATGTCTAAGGTCTTGTCAGATGAAGACCTGAAAGATGACACTTTGACACTCTATTGTCATTCAAGCTCTTGTCTTTGTGAACTGGAAGGTGTCCCACCTACTAGGAATGTATGTAGATTGTCTCCACCTTCTTTACTTAAACTTCTTGTAGTTTCTTCAAAAAATTATTCCTCTGAATGTGGATTTAGCCTGTGCCTCTTAGTACCATGCTATTCTGAAGGACCACTGGCAGGGGTAGCTACTTCCCTATCTCTTTTTAATTTTTTTTCCTCATTCAGAGGAGTCTACAAAACTGGGGGTCTCCCATATTAACCTAAGCTGGATGGGACTGTGGTGGAGCCTGTTCTTCAGAGATTTTAGGCTGCTCTAATATGTCAGGTTGTCCTGGTGCTAGAGTACTTGTCCCTTGATCTTTTTCCTATGGTGGTTCTGTAGGGGGTGCACTAGTTTCCTGTGAGTGCCTTTGAGAGGTCTCTTCTATAGAGGTACTAGTTCCTATTGTTGGCTTCTGAGTAGTTCCAACTGGTACCTGTTCACAAGAGTCCAGGTCAAGTCTCTTTTCTAAGTCTTTCATCACATTCTCTACATCGACCTGATCATTATCCATCTCAACTAGAGTTCCTTCCATCCATTCATCCATATTTGCATATTTCTCTATTTCAGGGATTTTGTGATGAAAATATGGTGATAACTTATGTTTCATTCTCCTATCACAAATGAAACCTTGTGGATCATATCTCCAAACAAAACTTTTATTTAATTTCATTCGTTCTAGGATTTCTTCTGCTTCTTTGCCTGCTTCTCTATTATTGTAGACAAATGGGCCTAAGTGATCTTTAATTCTCAATTGTAATTTCTTCTTGGCCTTGGTAAAGTGAATCTGATCAAATTTTATCATTTGCCTATCATAGTCCAAGGCAAATGACCTCATAGGAACATATTTTGGTAGTTTGAATGGAGGAAATTCACAACCATAAATTTTGATCTCTGTGTGATTTTGGTACAAGTACCAGTCACCTATTTTGTACTGCTTGGATAGCTGAAGGATCCTTTTAATTTCATACTAATCCTAGGAGGAGGTCTTCCTGTCAGCATGGTGGTCACTAGGTGGACAAACTGGTCAATGAATTCATTGTATGAATAAGGACAAGCAAATGAATAGTGGAATATAGAAGTCCAAAAAATGATTGATCTAGGATTACCCTTTGTATCAAGTTTATTTACAGAGAATAGGAAATTTTCAGACTGATAGTAAAGGAAAAGGTGATATATGAATGTAGAATAGTCGAATACTTTTTCATTTTCCAACCTCATGAACTGGTCATGGATCTTCTCAACAATGAAAGTAGCATAATTATATTTGACAGTAGTAGACTAACCAAAGATAAAAATCAACATTAAAGCTAGGGTCAATTCATCCACATACTCACTAGTGTTGAAACCCATGACGGCAGCTATCATATCAACTATATTTTGACCTACTTGTGTCAAGAAAACTGACAAATAGGGAGGATGATTTTTGGGTTGATGCTACTTATCTATAAAAGTCTAGCAAAGGCGATTGAGTTCAGACTGGGACAATTTAGATGATTTCTCTAGCAATTCTCCAAGGGAAATGGGAGTGAGATCTTGACTGGGCTAAAACTAAAGCATCTCATTGATTGAATCTGTAGTAAATGTGAAGAGAACAGTTTGATTGGGGGACATTACTGCTCTGAGGTTGGGATCATAATTGGCATGACAATGATGGATAATGTCGGGGAAAATGCGCACAGAGGGGAGCATGTACCTTGGGAGATTTGATTCCCAAAGTCCTATGGTATCAGAGCCATTCATGTAATTGTCTCGGCATTGGAAAAATACTTTCAAGTGCTTTTTGTCGGTATCAAGGTCTTTTATTTGAAAATATTTATCTGCTAGGGGTAGATAATCCAAATCACAGTGAGGGGTACTGATAGGTGCTACACTAAGGGCCATGGGGGTTTCCATTCTGGTTCTTGTGGATTCAAATAGGAAAATGGGGTTTTTAAGTGGAATTGGTGAAAACATAGGGTCTTGGGAATCTTGAATTCTAAATTCAGCAACTAAATTATAATCAAATTTGGGTTTTTTCAAATTAATTGTAGAGGAAAGCAATTATTTACAAGGTTTCTGGATGGAAACTGGTAAATACCTATTTTTAGTGACGAGCAATAGAATGTAGGTTCATTGGGTGTGAATGGTGAACTTGGAGCAGCGTCGAACTACAAGTTTGAGGGTGGCTGACGGTTGGGTGTACAAGCTAGTTGACTTCAATGTTCAGGTTGCATGCATGTGTTCGTAGAATAAGGACGAGAAACTATTTACCTTTGTTGTTATACAAAGTCAAAGCTTTTGGCGGGTTCGGGATTTGGATAGAGGACATTAGCAGGGAAGTGATTTGATTTTTTGTCGGTAGTAGGAGGTGGTAAGTGATTTTCATCACACCGCTAGTGGAGGGTAAGTGGTATTTTGGCAAGACTGTGCGATTCCATACAACGTTTGACACGTAGTACGGGTACTGTTTACAAAACCTCTCGCCATCACACACTAAAGGTCGACCGTGGATCTCATGCGATATGTGCAATGACCTTCGAATCTGCAGTATCTGACCGGAAGGTTGTCAAGGAGGTGAAGTGGCGGAAAGTTAACAGAGGGCGGGCCCAATATTAATTAAAATTTTAGTCATATCAGGGGTAAAGCGATTGGTTCAGAAAGTTATTAATTAACTGTGGGGATTAATTAATCCTTGCTTTAGCACGAAGGGGGCCGAGCTCTTAATTAACTACAGATTAGTTAATTAATCTTGTTTATTGACTTTATTATGGTTATATTTAACCAAGGGGCGGGATATATAAAAATTTGGGGAATTTGCATATTTATAATAATACGGGAGAGAGTAACTTTTATATAGGGGAATTATATAATAACATGAATTAGTGGTTAATGTGACTTTGTGAAATGTGCGCTAAGTTTAAAACATTTTCATATATATATTTAAAACTTAGGTTAAGTGAACATGAGGGTTTTATATAGAAAGTGTTTTATTTTCCCTAAGTAAAAATAGGATTTTACTTAGGAAAAGATTTATTAGGGAAATGAATGACTTATGAAGAGGTGTGATTATTGGTGAAGGGACTTAAGTGCTTAAGGTATTATAAATTATTGGGCTGAGGGTATGGTCCCTCCAAAAGTCAGAGAAATGCTCTGAGCCCCTCTAACCTGATAGATACCTTGGCACTTAGGGGAAATTAGTGAAAATTTAGGGGAAATGAGTAGGGAAGTTAATTATTTTTTACTTTTCTTGCTTGATGTGCCTTCCATGTGATGCATGCCTTTGCTTTGTGATGAAAGTAAAAGATTTACACATTTAGACTTATCATTCACCACATATTTATTCTGAAACCATCATCTACTTACCCTACCTACTTTAACCTAGCATTTTCACTTATTTATTAGGGTGCACTTAGACTGGCAAACCTTTATCAAACTTTCCTTTCTTTTACATCATAATACCTATCTAAATCTACACTTATTACATCCAAGGGCTCAGATTAAACTGTTGAGCTCCTTTCTTTACTCTACCTATCTAGTTATCTGCCAAGATTAAACTATTTTGTCAGATCTTTATTCTCTATTTCTACAACATAAAATTGAAAATATGTACTATTCAAGCTTAAACTATTTGACTATTCATAAATTGTGGCATAAGTGACAAGCTGCACACAATTTTTATTATACAAAAGTAAAAAGTAGTGACATTTAGACTTGCACACTTTCTTGGTCTTTTATTTTGGTGGGGTTCATTTTCTTTCATTCTTTTAACCTCTTTTTATTTCTTTTAACCCTTTGATTCTTCTTTTAGGGTATACCCTCTTTACATTTTTTAAATTTTTAATTTCTTACAAATATGGAAAACCTTTTCAACAACTAAAGGTATGAACATATTAGCAAGCTAAACCAAGTCAATCATGATATATGACACCTATTGGTATAGGGGCATAACACAAGGTGCACGAGATTGCATGCAGGATTGCATTTACAATTTTGGGCAGATGATGTAGATACTATTGTTTATCTAATAAACAGAGGGCCTTCAAGTTACTTAGATGGTGGTATTCTAGAGGAGGCATGGACAGGTAAAAAGGTAAACTACTTATTTTTAAAAACTTTTGGTTGTGAAGCCCTCGTCCACATTAATAAAGAAAATAGAACAAAGCTTGAGGCAAAATCAAAGAAATGTATTTTTATTGGATATGGTGTTAATTATTTTGGTTATCGCTTTTATGATTATGAAAAAAACAAAATCATTAGAAGCAGAGATGTCATATTCAATGAAAAGGTTTTGTATAAGGATCAACTGTAGGAAAAGAAACAAGAAAAAGAAAACAAAGAATACATAGTGCTTGAAGAGATCATAGAAAAAGTGATGGTGCCTGAAAATCATAATGATCAACAGCCAGAACAACAACCACAACAACAACAAGCACCTCAAACACCTGAAAGTGGTGTTAGAAGATCTACCCGGACAAGTAGACCCCCCGAACGATACTATCCTTGATTATATTATGTACTATTGACTAACTCTGGTGAACCAGAATGTTATGAAAAAGCAGTGCAGGTAGAAACTAGGAAAAAGTGGGAGCAAGCCATGAAAGAAGAGATGGACTCCTTAGCACATAACCAGACTTGGGACTTAGTCAGGTTGCCTGCAGGTAAAACAAAATTGCAGAATAAATGGATTTAAAAGTTGAAAGAAGAAGATGGAGGTAGAAAAAGGTATAAAGCTAGACTTGTGGTGAAAGGGTTTGCACATAAAAAGGGTATAGAATTTGATGAGATATTTTCTCCTGTTGTTAAAATGACTTCAATCAGAACTATTTTAAGCCTAGTAGCAGCTAAAGGTTTGCATCCTGAGTAGTTAGATGTAAAGGCAACCTTTCTCCATGTGGATTTGGAGGAAGAGATATATATGCAACAACCACAAGGATATGAGGTAAAAGGGAAGGAGAAACTAGTGTGCAGGTTGAAGAAGAGCTTGTATGGCTTAAAACAGGCTCGAAGGCAGTGGTATCTAAAATTTAACAGGTTTATGTCTGAACAAGGTTATACTAGATGTCACTCTGATCATTGTATTTATCTCAAAAGGAAAAATTATGGAAGCTATATTATATTGTTATTGTATGTAGATGACATGCTTGTTGCAGGTTCTAACATGCAGGAAATAAATGTGCTCAAAAAAAAATTGGTGAACTCATTTGCAATGAAGGATTTGGGTGCTGCAAAACAAATCCTTGGTATGAGAATAACTAGAGACAGGAATAATCGCAAATTAACATTGTCTCAAAGTGAGTACATAGAAAAGGTGTTGAAAAGGTTTATTATGCAAAATGCAAAACTAGTTAGTATACCTTTGGCTAGCCATTTCAAATTAAGTAAAGAGGAGGGTCCCAAGACTCAGGAATAAATGGCTCATATGTCTAAAGTTCCATATGCATCAGCAGTTGGAAGCTTAATGTATGCAATGGTCTTCACAAGGCCTGATATTGCACATGCAGTTGGAGTTGTAAGAAAGTACATGAACAATCCAAAAAAAGAACATTGGATGGGGGTGAAATGGATTCTCAGATATTTGAGAGGTACCACAAATCAAGCATTATGCTTTGGTGGTTCAAAGATTGCTCTACAGGGATATGTTGATGTAGATATGGTGGGTGATAGAGAAAATAGGAGGATCACAACAGGGTATGTGTTTACTGTAGGTGGAACAGCTATCAATTGGGTCTCAAAACTGCAAAGTGTTGTTGCACTCTCAACAACAAAAGCAGAGTATGTTACTGCTACAGAGGCTAGTAAAGAAATGATTTGGTTACAAAGGTTTTTGGATGAATTGGGTAAGAAGAAGGAGTTTGGCAGGTTATACAGTGACAGCCAAAGTGCCATACATCTTGCAAAGAACTCTGCATTTCATTCTAAGACTAAACATATACATCTCAAGTACCATTTCATACGGTTAGTGTTAGAAGATGGATAGTTGAAGCTGGAAAAGATACACACTAGCCAGAATCCTGCAGATATGTTAACAAAAGTTGTAACCAAGGAGAAACTAAGAATTTGCTCAGTTTCAATTGGTCTTCAAGTATGATGAAGAACATGAGAAACAACCAAGTCCAAAGTGGAGTCATTGTCTAGCAAATGAAGCAGTGGTGGAGTTGTTATAATCAGTCTCCAAGTGGGAGATTGTTGGGTCTGGAGCCTAATTATCTTCTTTATTTAGAGGTATCAGCACATTGGACCCCAGTTCGTAATGTGGTGGCAATGCCACTCGTAAAATATACGTTGCAGGGGGGTCCAAGGGGGGCGGGGGGATCAGGGGTATCACCCTTGAAGCTAAAAATAGATGTAAAATTGCATTGTAAAATGTTGTAATTTCGTAGTCAATATGGGTCATTCATTAGGCGAAGATCTGATGGTAGAAGTTATGTTTAATTTATGGTTTTTTGCCCTAAAAGGCAACCCCTCACTATATATGAGGGAATTGTATTGCGTCTATGTAGATCTATGTTCTGAGCGAGAAAAGGGAGGATATTGAGTGAGACAAAAGAGGGAATTACATCAGATCTACTATAGGTTGTATCTCTTCAGTTTGTTGGATAATATAAAAGGAAGGATTGGCTGTTTCTATGTGGACGTAGCCCAAATTGGGTGAACCATGTATATATATGTCTCTCTTGTTTTATGCATTTTTCTTTGTTTATATTTTGACAATATTTTATGTGTTCCATTGCTCTGTAATATACAATTTTCTAACACATTAACCATCTTGAGCTCAAGAAAAATCCACATGATAGTAGTTGAGTTTTATTTAAGTTTTTTAGACACTTTAAAATTGAAAAAAATAGTGAGCATTAATTGTCCCGAGCTCGATAAAAATCCACAACTCAATATCCTAAAGATGTAAATATTATAGTTTGGTAATAAGTGGCAGCTACTCAGAGAAAGAGCCTTTCACTTTCAAAAAAAATGTGAATATTGTTTCCTGTAAATGCATAATTAAAAGAGACATTTATGTACATTCCTGTAGATACAAGCATTTCTAGAAGCATGTATTCCTAATCCTTGTAAAAATAGAATCAGAAGATTTTCTTATAAAATTCCTCTAATTACAACAATCTTTGAGCTTAAGTACTTTCAATATTTATTGGAAGAGAGATCATTTTTATGACTGATTACCTCTGTTAGAAAACTGCATTAGAGAAAAACTACATTAATGCCAATTATAAAAAAAAAAATAGTATTATAAAGAGAAATATTTCTTTCCAGATTATTTTAATTAACAAAATGATTTTCGCAATATTAAGCAATGAGTTCATATTCTTCCTGCAAAGTAAAAATCAAATTCCTATTGTTAGTATGAAATTTCGTGGAATGTGTACCAAAAACACTTCACTTAAGTCACTAGGTGACAAGTGACCCTAACAACAATTTGATGGCTACTTACGATTCATATCTACAATAAAAATGGAAAAACTTGCAACAAAGGTATAGGTGATCCAGAACAACAAACAACAGTAAAGATATCCAATGCAATAACCCAAATGGAAAGACTTTAATTGAAAAAAATATTTACTAAAAAAACCTGGTGAATGAGATTTAGAAAAAGGGTTTGTAAGTCCCCCTGCGTGGGATGGGTCCTTTGATGTCCTTGATGCTTCAGAAAATGATCTTCTCTCTCAATATGTGGAAAAGCCAGACAAAATGTGGAGAACTCGAATGGGAACTCTAAAGAAAAAAGATGATAATGGTGACGATGATTATGATCAAGGTGAAGAATGAATGAAAAACCCTCCTATTTATAATAAAGTATTGAGTTAATCTCGAAAATGGAGAATAATAAAATAATATTAACCAAATCAATATCTAACCACTTGGAATACATTATTATTTTTATTGGAGAGAGAAAAGACATTTAAAATGGTTAAATATATTTATTTAGAAATTATTAACAAATAAAATGATTTATTAATTATCTCACAAGAATTAAGAATGGTGTGAAAATGAAATAATTATTAAATAGTGATTTAACAATTATTCAAATAATAGAAATAAGGAAAATTAAATAAATAGTGATTTATTTAATTATTCCTAATAAGGAATAAATATTTAAATAAAGATTTAATAATTATTCCTAGAGAAAATTCAATAAATAATGATTTATCTAATTATTCTCATGGGTTTTTTAATTTAAATCGGAAAATAATTTAATAAAAGTGGTTTACTAAATTATTCTCCACAGTGAAAGTGATTTTACTATGGTAAAATTAAATATACATGGTGTATATTTCAATCCAGCTAGTTAGAAATCACTAGGTGATCATTTTTTGGTGATAACGGATTGCCCCCACACATGTGAGTGTTAGGAGAAAATCATATGACCGAAATACATTGTAGGTTAGACTTCCATGAGACACCAAAAGGGGAATCAACGAGAGAGAGAAATTACTAGAGTAAGTCTAGGATAGACAAATAATGGAGGGGGAAAGACCTACTAAACTTATGGAAGTCTCCTTTTATGTGGGAGTACATGATATCAAATGAGGCGGGGGAGGCATACCCATGCCCGTCGACATAACTATGTACAAAGAATAACGATGAGCCCAACAATGTGGGACTGAGCTATAAATTACATGATACATGATACACTAACATCAATGGGCCATAACGTAATACAATGGATCCCATATACATAATGTGCCTAGAAAAACATAGGCCAAGAATTAATACAATAAAATCTAAGTACATGAGACATAATGCCCCTCAAGCTAACATGGTGAGGGGGGCTCATAACCAAAGAAGACATGCTGAATAGGAAAGGGATCTAAAGATTTGAATTGGTCATCTGAAGGAGACATGCATGTTGTGGGCGTTGTAAGCAATAGAAACCAAACCCATCAAATCTGTGGAACTGCATTTGAGGCTGGATCAACATCTGTGGTCATCAGAGCATGTGGGGGTTACCTGAAGGGCCACCCCTTCATGAGGTCTAGAAAATCGCACGCACATCTGGGAATCATTGGGATAATTGTCTAGATCATCGAGTTTTCAAGTCTTCAAATCTCAATTACGCAATAAGGAGTTGATGTCGATCATGTGAGAAACAACTAAGTCAAAGAAAAATATTAAGTCCCTTTACTTGATCTAGGGAACCGAACAAAAATGGAAGCTGGAACCAAGGTACACCAACCTCTAGACCACTCTTCTGGAATAAATGTGTTGACGTCGACAGAAGGTGGCCCGCCAGAGTTAAGGAAATGAGGAATCTTCAACAGAGGCATGAGGGATCATAGTAGAGTGGCTTATGGACTGAAACCAGGGATGATGATGGAAGGAAACAAGATGGGTGGAAGACTAACGACTTCCCTTGTCAGATCATAATAAGGATGGCTGACTTGGAAGTGACTGACTCGATTTTGTAGGGAATGGTCAATGACTCAAATGGGGATTCGACAAAGACAAAGCAGTAGATATGGAGGCCAAACATGAGTAAAATGTGAGGGATGTGACATGATGACGTATGAAACAATGTAACGGGACAAAGGGGACATAGAACAAACTCCATAAATACAAGGGCATGTTATGAAACTAGCTCACAAAAAGATAGAAAAGATAGATCAACACCTTAGAATTCAGCCTCTTCGAGGGGGAAACCTCCTTTACATTACACAAATGAATGATTCTTTGATCATTCAAATGACAAAACCTCCTTTCTATATATAGGAATCTAAGGAGTCACAATATAACCCAACCGACCTAACAATAATAATATAATGGCACAAAAATAACAATAGAGGGATTCTATGGGGCACAGTAATAACAATATGGGGACAATAGGGGAACACCAATATTAATAAGGGATACAACTACAATAGTAATGGTGTAATCACTAGTATTACAGGGACCTAACAAGGTGACTCATCTTCAATGCTTTGAACAAGGGTGATTCGATGATGCTGCCACATGGGGGAGGCTTGGAGGGGACCATGAAAACATAAGTAAATTATGGTTACTCATGACAAAAATGATCGCATGATTTAACCATTGCAAAGGTAAAGTGGTACCAGATTTGGGTGGTTCAAATGAAAAAATTTGGTTTTAATAGGCGACAAAGTGAGACCTCATGGAAAAAATGAATTCCCAGTGAAGTGTCAAATTACCAAAAACAAAGAGAGACCCATTATAAAACGCAGTGATAGATTTCCAATAGTTATTATTTTTTGTGAAACGGAGGTACGGTTTGGTCACAATAGGCAATGAAAAAACTAGGCTTTTTCCTATAAAAGGGCTTTTTTCATCCAAACCCAATTCATTTTCATGGTAAGCTGTGGGGAATTTGGAGAAGAGGAGAAGGCCATAAATATTGTGGAGATCATAGTGGACAAATCAACCATCAAAATCAAGATCTGCAAGTTGGAGGTAGGTGGTCTAACCTTACTCATCATTTTTGGTGGATTAGATTTTCAGATTAGGGATTCAGCTCTCTGTGAGGGATCCCTTCTCATCCTCATGGTCTCAACACACTTTTGGGGGCCTGTTATGCATTTTGGAATACAGAAATTGGGCCCACAAGTGTGTCCAGTGTAGTTTTGAAGGAAAAACTACGGTTTGGGCTAAGAGGGTTGCCAGGATTGGTTTTCTGCTGGGAGTTGAAGTTAAGTACTAGAAAAGCATGTCTTTGACTCTGGACTGAAAAATCATAATGGTATTTTGTAGGTACCGTAGAGTTGAAGGTATCATGGCGAGAACAAGATTTGGAGTCCCTTCATACTGAGATTCAAGGGAATCAAGTAGTGAGAGGGGTGTTGGCACGATATGGCGTGCTAAAGTTCTTAGAGAACCCTATGATGAGGGCTAGTGAGCCCTTGTTGTTGAGGATAGTGAGCTACTAGGACCCATATCAGGAGACCTTTGTAGTACAAGGGCACAAGATCAATATCACGATCCAAGGCATATATTTTCTGACAAGACTACCCCCCTTAGGGGTGGTAGTGGAGATACATCCAGTGTTGTCTCATGGGAGGCATATAAATGAGTTTGTTGATCATTGTTGTGTACCAAGGAGTCATGCAAAGGGCACAACCATATAGATAAATGACTTGGAGAGGATTGGGACATGAGCTACAGTCACAGTGGTGTTGTGGATTTGTGGTAGTCATGCCTTCCACCATATAACGAGAAGGCAGATGATGCTAGTGGAGAGTGTGTTGGGAGGGACCTACTATGGGTGGGCCCAGATGATTTTGTCATGACTGAAATGACAGCTGACACTATGTAGATGGAGGACCAATGATAACTATTCACTTGGGAAATTTTTATGCTAATCCTTGAGAAGATCCCCATTATTCGAACTGATGTTCAGATCTGTGATGGGGCCCCACAAGAGCCTAGGACATGCCGTTGGGGGAAGCTATTGAGATGAGGTGGAGGAGGGCGAGTCAGACGAGCATTCTGGCCTAATTTTTTTTCTCATTGCAACTAGATGCCATTGTACATACATGACTATCCATATAGTGGCATGGAGTATCAGGGAGATCCTGACTTACCACTTCCACCAAGACAAGCATGAGGCCCAGATGATAAGTGAAAGTTACTATACATTTGATGCATTAATAGTTTAAGAAATATATGTATGTCGTATTGATTTATAAACTTTGTGGTATGCAAATATAACCCCAGTGAGGCCGACAGGATACACAGGACAAGTCGTAGTGCATGGGGTTGTAGATCAGGGTGGGGCCACATCACAATAGAGACTAGGTGATGATGCTCTAATGGAGTATCTCCAATGCAGATGCGCCATGTTACTAAGAAAGGTGACAATGTGTTGGTGGCATGAGCTAGAAGATTGGTATACAAATGAGTGCATGGATCTTCCCTTAGAGTGGTGAGGAATCATGTGGCACATTATGATGGACAGCCAGGTAGTAAGATATCTATGGGCTGGGGGAATGGAGCCTTTGGCTTGGGATCCTCCATATGATAGTGATTAGGCATAGGGACATGTGTGTCCCCATTTTTGTTTTATGATAGCATGTGAATGTGCATGTTGGATGTATTTAGAGTATTGGACTAAAGAAATTTTATTACGATACATATTTATGATTATGCATTTTTTTGTGATGATTATGGTCCGCCATTTGTGTATGGATGTCTTATTACATATGATAAATGCCAATTTAGAATGTTATTAGAAATGGTATCTACATAGTGATTATGTGCTCTAGGAACATGATTAAATGAAATGGATTCAAATTCATGCGCCAAAATCTTAACTAGTAAATATTTTCTAAATAGGATAGGATTATGCACATGATAAATGCCATTCAGTTGCATGACAAGTACCAAGGAATCTAGACAAACATGAAGGTGAAGGATGCGACAATCAAGGGAATCAGATAACAAACCTATCACAACATCATATTCGACCTGGTTATTGGTGGCAGATCCAATGCAAATGCCATTGGAGTGGACTAACGAATGCAACAGAGTGAAAATGGCCCAAGCTACCAAAGCTAGATTCCTAGTGAAGCAACTCACACCATCGACATAATTGATATAAGTTGTGGATGATGGATCCATATGAAGAGCATAAGAAGAAATTGAATGGGTGAGACAATGATGAAGGATAATGTCAACACCGTGATGATAAAAATCGTCACCAATGAGGAGGTAGTGATGGGTTTGATGTAAATGTGTCGTCGATCATCACAAGTGAGATGGGGGGAAAATTTATGGGTTTGTAAACAGGTAAGGATAATGTCATACCAAGGGTCATCAAGGGTGGTAATGGCTTCCATGATTTCTTCATCAGAATGGAAGATGGGCTGACTGGAGGAAGAAGGACCACATGACATAGAAGAGCTACCTGAAGCATCTTCATGAAGGGCAAGGTTCACATACACATCATCAAGGTTGGGATATATATGACTAGTAGATGGAATATCTACTGATGTTGAGACTGGGGTGTTCGATAAAGAAGGTTTAATAGAATCACAATAGCAATCACAAAGGGAGTTCCAAGGCATCAATATCATGGATGACAATAGGTAGAGAATAGGAGCAGTACTATATGTCATCTCGAGATCACGATGAGGGTTCACAATGGGTGTTTGAGAGACCTCATGTTTTGGTGTAGGGATGGGACCAGAATCAATAGCTAGAGGAGAGGTAGACTCATTATGAGTGGCCTCTAATTCGTGAAGCACTTGAAGTGTATCATGAAAATCTTTGAGACAGAGACAGCGATGAGAATAGTGGGCATAATTATCACACAAAGCACAAGGGTGATTTGTGTATAATGATTTGTTCTTCTTGGTCGAATCAGGTAAGGTGACATGGACCTCAGGAATGTTAGAATCAAGGAAGGTGATAGCGACCACATCCTTAACATGGGGGAGTTCAGTACAATTATTGGTGGCATAACCAACATCATCACACAAAGCACATGGAGGAATAGGATTTGGTGGCTTAGGAGGAGATGGAGTTGCTAGGGGTGCATTGTCTTTGTTTCCCTTTTTATGGTATTTCCCCCCTCTGTAGATGCTTTCACAATATGAGTAGGATCCTGTTGAGCTTGTTCTGGAACTAAAGAAAAGGTCAGGGTAGGAACCATAGGTTGGATTGGGGTGAAAACATTGTAAGGTTTAAGTTGTTTGGATGGAGTGTTTGTGGGAGGATCGATGTACCAGACTAAGATCCCCAAGGTAATGTTGGGTAAAATCAATGTAGCCATAACAAGTATAGAATAAACTCCAAGAGGTGGAAAGAATAACGGTATCTTACTATAAGGATAATGGCTTGGAGGAACTGGTCTGAGATGGTTAAGGCCTGGGGGAATAGTTCCAAGTGAAAATGGATTAGGAGAGACACCAGAAGAAGGAAATGATCCTTGAGGAGTAGTACCGGGAGGTTTTCTTAAGTTAGGAATAGTAGGTTGCGAAGGTGAGGTCTATTTTGAAGGCATACCAGACCGTTTGTGGGCAGCCTGCAATGCTTGGAGCATTCAAACACTTGATGAGCTAGGCTTAGAAGGGGTAAGTGATGGACCATAGTAACCACCAAGAAAAGTGGAATATTTGTAGACTCCTGGAGAGACATTAGTGAAGGATAAGATGGTCATATTGTCAGCCACGGAAGAAATGTTGGACTGAGGTGAAGTCTTGGATTTGGGATCATAGTACGTCAACAGATTAATGGTGATAATATTTCCCTTATGGGGAAATCACATCTTATGGTGAATCGTAGATGTGACAACTAACATAGCATAACTATAAATACAACCCAAAAGGATGTTATAGTCTAAGGGAGCATCAATGACTTCAATGTCAATACAAACAGTCTTGCTAGCAACTGTGATTGGGAAATTGCGATATATGAAAAGGGGTTGTGAAAGATGACCATCCCATGCACGAAGAGTGATGGTGGATGGGGATAGGTTAGGGGAACCAAGTTGTTTCCAAACAATGGCATCTATCACATAGGTGGAGGAACCTTCGTCGATGATACACCGTTGAAAAGTAGTGTTTCTAATGGAGACTAGTGTTTGAAATGAAATGGATGAATGTAGGGGAGGATTTTCTAACTTCTCAACATGAAATAATATCATCTAATCGTATTGAGGATCCACGACACCCAAATCAGATAGTTGAGATTTTCTGGGATGGGTACATCTGGAGGACTTCTAGTGTTGACATGGCAGTAGGAGACTGTGCCAAGTCATCTATTATGCTATATGTATGGGAAAATTTGGCAGAAGCATCATTTCGATGTAATGGAAATTTGGGTATCTTGGGAATAACCTCGACCTTAAGTTTATTGATCTATAAGGTACCATTGTATAACGATATAGACTCAATGGAAAATTTAGGTTGGTACTCAGTCACTGACTTAGCGGATGTCTTGTCGTATTGGCGCAATCAAGTTTGAAGGTTGACTTTCTTGGTATTAACCTCATCATAATTCATCATAAGAATCTGATAATCATGGTGGCCAGATGGTGGAGATTGTTGAGATCCCTAACCTTGTGTAGATTGGGTAGCTATGTATCCTTCGTGAGGGAAAGGATTTGTAAGCACTATGGGTTCAGATGAAACATGAGGGGGAGGAGGAGCGGTGGGTTGTGATCCTCAAGCAATTTCTTGAGCTTCCCATACTTGATGAATTTGAGGTAAAATAGGACACTCATGGGTATAATGACCATATACGATGCAACAGGTACAAGGTTGTTCATACGAAAACCCTTGTTTTACTTGGGGTTGTCGCCTTATTGTTGGGTTGCGAGATTAGGTTGAGGACCCTGAGGGGCATTGGGTGGAGGACTTTGGTTGCCTTGATTACCTTAATACTATTAGTTTTGATTACCCTTCCGCTTATTCCTTTTCTTGGGGTTAGGGGAATTGGGTCCGCTCTGCTGAGAATACACTTGACCTTGTGGAGGAGGTGGATGTTGTGGCAAAGGACGAGCAAACATTGGGGGCTGGGGTGCTCGTGCTAGAGGGGTTGGAGCACTAGGAGGTGAATACTAATAATAAGGAGATGGGGAAGCATTAGGATAAACAGGTGGTGCAACAGCTAGCCCTAGCATCTGTTGATGCGGATGGGGATATGCATAAGGTGTGTTGGGACCCGAATAAGGGTTTCCTTGTGGAGGATTGTGGAAGGGATAAATGTAAGTGGAACTAGTCCCTCCCTAAGGTGGACCATAAATCATCTGAGGTGAAGCATATGGTTTAGGGTGTGAAATAGTTCCAACTATTCCATCTGTAGCATGATATACCCCTAGTGCATTAGCTACAGTAAGTCAAGGCAGATCGGGGATGACAATGTAAACATAACCTAACTGGGGGTAAATCAGATAAAATTTTAAGGCTACTTGGAGCGCATCTTCCTCAAATTGGGGGAAGTGTTATGTGACATATTTAGTAATGGGAGCTAACAACGATCTAAGGAACCAACCTATATAGACCTACTCTTCGAATTTAGGAGCTCTACAAATGCTCCTCCTTCTTCACCATTCCAGAACATGGTTGGAAAGGCGGGTGATAGAAGTTTGACAGAAAGAAGTCAAAAGTTTGGTACCAGTCTCAGAATGGATAGGTAGCTATAAATATGAAAGAAATGTTGTGGTCAGAGTCACAAAAGTGGAATGAGTGGCTCTAGATTGATCGACATACCACTTAGCAGCAACTCTAGTGTGCATTAGAACAAATGAAGATAAATGGAGTCTTCAATAATGGAATTTTATGAACATCACATGTGGAATGAGCAAACATGGTTAGTTGGATCTTCTCCAAGATTACCTTCAAAATTTTGGATGTCTGAAGGGAGTTTAGTAGGCATAGCTAGCTAAGTGGGATCATGGAGAAGAGGATCATTGATAAGTTGGTTGAAATCAAGGAGACTCAAACCATCCGTAAAAGGAAGAAAGGGAGTAGGAGTGACCACACTGGTGGGGGTTCTGCTAGTGGGGGTACCCTCGTTGGTACTTGGGTTACCACCCTGGTTTCCTGCATCCACGTTGGTGCTTGACATGTTGGAAATAAGGGGTTGAGACAATGCAGAATTAGAGGAGGAACTAGATGAATCAATAGAATCAGAATTAAAATGATGACTCGATGAAGGATTGGGAGGATGAACTCTAACTCGAGAGGGAGGAGTAATATGTCCTAATGGAAACTGAGGGTGAAGACCTCAAATTCGATGTGACAAAAGCCTAGTGGCTGCAATGATGTCAAGACAATAATGATTTAAGAACTGAAAGGTGATGGTAGGAATAAAAGAGTAACAAACAACAAGAAAACACCTAGTGCAGTCATGCCAAGTGTAAACTAACTATTTTAATGGTGTTACTCTAATACAAGAAAATACGTCCTATCAAAGAAAAATACCTCTAGCCTATAGGTGATCTAAATCCTAAAATAATCATAGATCTATTGTTTCATATGGCCTTCCAAAGAACTTCTTACTTGACATAATCTGATCCCCACAAGCAGAGTTGTCTAGAGAAAGGTGGGGTAAAGAACCAACTACTTCCCATAACGAGTCCTATAGGGTGTTTTCCTAAGATTGATCGCTATGGTTACCTTCATCCCGCAAGAGTGGTCTATTCTTGAGCTTCTTATTAGTCATCAAATTCATGGATTCCCTACCACAAGTTGGGTAGCATCAAGGAGAACTGCTCGAACGATAGCCTAGCCTAACCCCCTCTGAATCAAGTTTCTGATGCACTCTGGCTTTGGACCATGGGATGGTGAGATATTTTAATCTCCCTAATATTTCAACTTTTATGTTTCAATGAAAGTGATCGATGGTAGTTATTGGAAGCCTATCCCACCGATCCTACACCTACACTATGAAGATTGTTTGGCACTGGTGACCAAGTGGGCTTAATCTATGTGTGTTGATTTATTAAGTTGTAGTGTTTCAAGTCTTGGTTTGGTGATGTTAACCAAGATCACATTCTATTAGGGTGTGAGTGTGTGAAAATAATGTGTCAAGTGGATGAGTTAATTATGCATGTTTCATGATGCCATGTGCTATTGAAATTAAAGTGCTAAAATATAGTAAATAAATCTGAAAATGACATAAAATAAACAGACAATCAAGCACACAAAACCCCACCCAGAAAGGATACTAAACAACTAAGGAAGAGAGCAAAAAAAATCTATTCAAAGACACATAAAAAGTCCTAAATTATCTAATTTGAAGGGACTGAGATCTAGAGGCACTAATCTGTTGTAAATGGTGCAAACAAACAACAAAAATTAGAGCTGAAAAATGTTGCAAAGGATAGGAGTGAAGCTCTAAAACCTAATAGGTTGAAGGGGATCACAAGGGGGAAAATTCAAACCCAAAATATAAAGGGAGAAAAGGTAAAAGAAACCTATCCAAAAGAGTTGAAAAGTAATGGATCAGACTCTGAAAATTAGTGGCTGAAAATGTTGAAAACCCTAGACTCCTCACTCAGCAAATATCTTCCTAACAATGTGGAGGTGTACTCTAAACCCTAGGGGGATTTTTCCTTCCTAAAAGAGACAAATCAAGTGTATATAGGCTTAGGGGAGATTTAAAACATAGGTGAAGTACCCAACCCAATATGCAGACAACACTCTTAGCAATTTAGAAAAAAATTTGAAACAAATCTAAAAATTTTCCAAAATGCAAGTACTGACCTGGAACAGTGGAAAACATAGTTTTTGGGCCAAATAGTGTGCTCTACAATGAATATCAGGGCTAAAAAGTGCATTTTTCTCCCAGGACTCTTAGTTGGCAGATCTTGCAAGGTGTAACAAAAACACTTCACCTAAGTCACTATGTGACAAGTGACCCTAACAACAATTTGATGGCTTCTTACAATTCAGATCTACAATAAAAATGGAAAAACCTGCAACAAAATATAGACGATCTAGAATAGCAAACATCAGTAAATATATCCAATGCTATAATGTTAAAATTGGAAACTAGGGCCAAACTCCATGGGGTTTACTTTATTCATGGCTGATAATATTTTTCCTAGATTCCTCTCGTTGAGAGGTGTAGGATTGATCTAAAGATCATCTAATTCCGATAAGTATTTATGGAGATATGAATTTATTTTGATTATGGAATAATTATCAAGCTCCAGCAACTCATGTAGGCTCAGGAGCCCAACAGACGCATCTATTCATCATCAAAATTTGTATATAAATACAGGAAGCCTTTTCCTCACATCACATCTCTCTTTCTCTCTTGTGCAGAAAAGAGGCTCCTCTCCTACTATGCAGAAAGGGACTCTTCTCTCACATGTGTCGAAGGAAGGATGCAGAATTTAGGGTTGCAACTGTAGATTGGAAGTTTGACCAGCATTGACCATCAAACTCTCTCTCAGAACTACGTTGTAGGTGTAACTGACTCTCCTCATAAGGCCCCATTTTTTGGTGAAGGAATCAAGCCGATCCAACGGTCAGTTTGCAAGATATTATATGCCCTAGTTTAGGGCTAATCTAGGGTTTGTTGTTGCTGATGTAAATCATATTTATGTACTATTTCTCTCTGCTTAATTATTGAAGGTAAAGGAAGATTTGATGAAAGGGTTTCCCCATATTGGGGTTTTTCCCTGGCTAGCCGCCACATCTTGTGTCTGTTATCTTGGCTTGTTTTCTGTCGATCGTTTAATGTTCTATCTGCACTTTACTTACTGTACATGTGATTGTTAATCTGTGGATAATAATAATAAAAGAAGTAAACTACTCTAGGAATAGAACATACTGTAACTTGGAAATCCATACTGGTTCCAAATCAATGTACCCGGATGCCATGGAGGCTAGAGTTTGCTTTCAGCCTGATTCCATCACAAGTTTGGGGAAGTCATCACACAATACAAAGCTTGGCACCATCATGTGATCGATAGCCTACAAGCTGAAGTTGCTAAGTTGGAGTTTCCCTAAACTCAAGCTTGACTTTTGTCTTATCAGGCTGTCTAGTTGGCTCTACACAATTTTGTCTTATACGGGTATGAGTATATTGTAATATTCTTTTGTAATTAATTTGTAAGTGAAATTCCAATTGTCAATTATGGAATGTGAAGGATCAAGATGTAATGAAATTGAATGTCATTTTGTAAAGAAGTTGAAGAGTCATGAGGGAAATTTTCCTATCTCAAGGAAAGGATGTGGTCAAGGTATTGGAAAGATTCGGTATGGTGGACTGTAAGCCTGTAACTACCCCGATGGAGCTTGACTTGAAGAAGTTAAGCAGTAGCGTTGCTGGCCCTGTTTTACGAAATCATCAACTCATCGGAGCATTAATGTTCTTAGTGAACTCCCATCCAGATATATGCTTCACAGTCAACACGTTGATTCAACATATGGTTGAACCTCACCACATACATTGGATTGGTGCCAAGAATCTGTTGAGATATCTTTATGGCAAAATTACTTATGGGTTAAGATACATTGCCGGAGATGTGAGACTACTTGGATACACTGATGCTGATTGGGCAGGTAGTGTGGTGGATCATAAGAGCACTTCTGGGTGTTGTTTCTCCTTAGGATCTACTTCGATATCCTAGATGAGCAGGAACTAGAAGTCGGTGGCTTTGAGCACCATCGAGGTAAAGTATATTACTGCTAGCATGGCCACCTGTGAGGTAGTCTAGTTACGAAAGCTCTTCAGTGAGCTGTTTGGATTTACATTGGATACCATTGTGATCCTGTGTGATAACCAAAGTGGGATTCGTTTATCAGAGAATCCCATATTTCATGATCGCTCCAAGCATATTGATATCAAGTACCACTATATCCAAGATATGGTGCAGCAGGGAGCTATAAGGCTCCAACATATTGGTACAGATGAACAGGTCGTCAACATTCTGACAAAGCCCGTAGGAAAGGTCAAACTTTTTACTTTCCGAGAATGACTTGGTGTTGTTAGAAACCCTCTGATGAGGGCCCTATATGATGTATGGAGATCTTGGAGCTCTAAGGGGGGCGTGGGGTACTTCTTGGATCAACATATGACCACAGGGTGACTCACCATCCCCTAGTGGTGTACGTGTACAGGGCAAAAGAATCAAAACTTTCCCTGTGACACCCCGTGGCGACTATGTAACAGGATGATTAGTTCTCCTGTGAGGTCTGGGTGATGTGTTCTCCATGGCGATTGTGTAGCAGGATGATTAGTTCTCCTATGAGGCCTGGATGATGTGTTCTCCATGGCGATTGTGGAACGAGATTATTTGCTCTCCTATGGGTTAGGATTATTAGTTCTTCTTGGCATCCACTGGACAGGATGATTCACTCTCCTGTGGATAGGATGATTAGTTCTCCTATCGAGGCATCCTACTCATGCAGTTTGGGACTCATGGGAAGTACCTCTCATCTGATCAATGAGCAGGGAAAAGAGGATAGGGACCATAGTAGTACCGATGGACGCATCGTTGTATCTACCATACTCCCTATGCTAGGATGACCTTCATTGATTTGGGATCAATGATACTGGTCTGGGACTAGTGGTAAGAGTTGTACCCACTATGACACTGACTTCATGTCAGTTGAGGATTGGTCTGGGACCAGTGGTACACACTTTGAGTACTAACTTTGAGTCAGTGGCAGATGGTATGATACATCCTCGATCACTTCTTCTTCTTCATAATTTGAGCAGAGCAAAACAAAGCAAAGCAAAGTAGATCAGCACAAGGCAGAATAGAGCAGAGCAGAGCAAGGGTCAAGCTATATAGGGCAGTGCATTTGATGGATGAATAGTAGTGACAGACAGACGAATTGTTGATGAAGTTCTCCCTAGTTGAGAGGGAGCGTTAAAATTGGAAAATAACGCCAAACTCCATGTGGGTCACCTTATTCATGGTTGATAATATTTTTCCTAGATATCTCTCATTGAGAGGTGTAGGATTGATCTAAAGATCATCAGATTCCGATAAGTATTTATGAAGATATGAATCTATTTTGATTATGGAATAATTATCAAGCCGACTAGCAACTCATGTAGGCGTAGAAGCCTAATAGACGCATTTATTCATCATCAACATTTGTATATAAATACAGGAGGTGTTTTCCTCATTTGAACACACACATCTCATCACATCTCTCTCTCTCCTGCGCAGAAAAGAGGCTCTTCTCCTACTGTGCAAAAAGGGACTCTTCTCTCACACGTGTGGAAGGAAGGACGTAAAATTTAGGGCTGCAACTGCAGATCAGAAGTTTGATCAACATTGACCATCAGAATCTCTCTCAGAACTGCATTTTAGGTAAAATTGACTCTTCTCAGAAGGCCACATTTTTTGGTGAAGGAATCAAGTCGATCTGATGGTCGGTTTGCAAGATATTGTCTACCCTAGTTTAGGGCTAATCTAGGGTTTGCTACTACTAATGTAAATCAAATTTATGTATTATTTCTCTCTACTTAATTATTGAAGATAAATGAAGATTTGATCAAAGGGTTCCCCATATTGGAGTTTGTCCCTGGCTAGCCTCCATATCTTGTGTCTCTTGTCTTGGCTTGTTTTCTGTCGATCATTTAATGTTCTATCTACACTTATTGTACATGTGATTTCTAATATGTGGAAAATAATAATAAAAGAAGTAAACTACTCTAAGCATAGAACATATGATAACTTAACATATAACTCAAAGGGAAAGACTTTAATTGAATAAATTATTTATTAAAAACACCTAGTGAAGGAGATTTACAAAAAGGTTTTGTTTGTCCCTCTCCGTGGGATGGGTCCTTTGATATCCTTGATGCTTCAGAAAACGATCTTCCCTCTCAATATGTGAAAAATCCATACAAAATGTGGAGAAATTGAATGGGAGCTCAAAAGAAAAAAGACAATAATGGTGATGATGATTATGATCATGGTGAAGAATGAATGAAAAACCCTCCTATTTATAACAAAGCATTGAGTTAACCTCGAAAATGGAGAATAATAAAATAATATTAACAAATCAAAATCTAACTTTTTGGAATAATGTATTATATTTATTGGAGAGGGAAAAGACATTTAAAATGGTTAAATATTTTTATTTAGAAATAATTAACAAATAAAATGATTTATTAATTATTTCATGAGAATTAAGAATGGTGTCAAATTGAAATAATTATTAAATAGTGATTTAACAATTATTCCAATAATAGAAATAAGGAAAATTAAATGAATAGTGATTTATTTAATTATTCCTAAGGGATTTAGTCAAATGTGATAAGGAATAATTATTTAAATAATGATTTAATAATTATTATTAGAGAAAATTAAATAAATAATGATTTATCTAATTCTTCTCATGGGTTTTTTTAGTTAAATCAGTTAAAATAATTTAATAAAAGTGGTTTACTAAATTATTTTCCATGGTGAAAGTGATTTTACTATACTGAAATTAAATCTACATGTTGTATTTCAATCCACCTAGTTAGAAATGGCTAGCTGATCATTTTTTGGTGATAACACCTACAATCAAAATTCAAATACCTACAAGTCAAGTTCAAATTCTTGCAAGCAAAGTTCAAATTCCTGCAAGTCAAGTTCATATTCCTGCAAGAAAAGTTCAACTTCCTGCAAGTCAAGTTCATATTCCTACAAGTAAAGATCAAATTCCAACAAATTAGATTAGTGGTTTCCTATAAAAATCAGTGAGAAGATAGTTGCCGAAAAAAGATCTTTGCTCCATCATGGAAAGAACGGTGAAGGTATTGAGAAGATCACATTTTGTAGTTCCTTAAAAGGTAATGAAGAGTTAACTAATTTATTTACATTTATTTATTAAATTCAAAATATTCTTAAAAGCAAGTGATTTTATTTTTAAATAAATCCTATGCTACTCTCCATAAATTAACATTATTACCATGATTCATACCCTTTTTATGTAATTATTGTTATCATGACCACTTGTCCATTGTGAAATTATTATCTTGTAATGTCTAATGGTGTCAACCTACTCCTCGTTATGATAATTTTTTTATGGCCAATGATTATGAAAAGTGGAATTTGTACCTTTTCTACAAATATAACTTTTACCCAAAATCGAATTATTTTCGTTCTACATGATATAACCCACAACCATTTCCAAATTTAAAAATCCTATAAATATTAGTGTCGTTACTTTGTCTCATACCTTGTATCCCTAAAACCAAGTTTAAGCCTTCTGAATAAAGACAAAATTGAGAATGGCAACCCCAGGAGTGGTACATACCGAACCTAATGGAATTTCTATTCTAAAACCTTTTCCAACCTATAGGATACACTTTCAAATAGCTGGCCTACTCCCGTTTTTTGAAAGGTTTCAAAGGCATAATGTTATAGTCATGGAAAAATTTTCTAATACATTCAGAGGGGAAATAGCAAGGTTGACGACCTTACATTCGCAGTCTTGGAGGAAACCCTAGATAGGGTTACATGACTACCACGAATAGGTGAGAAGTGGTTTAAAAGGAAGAGGATAGCTAAGGGGGCATCTACGCAGCTTCTAAATAGAGCGCATGGGAACATCAACTGGACCAAAGGAATATCAATACTATGGTTAAAGACCCATGGAATGACATTTCTTATTTGTTGCATAAATATGTGACATGTGCAAGCAGGTATAGTATTATATTCCTTTACCATATAAGATTGATGGAGCATGTAAAAAATAATCCTAGAATGATAGATTTTATGTTTTTCTTGCATAAAAAATTATCGAAAATGACAACCAATTTTCAAAAATTCCAAGGAAATAAAGAAAGGTTTATGTATCATCATGGCTTAGTTAAATTACTCATGTTAGACAAATTGGTTAGATTAAATCAAACATGGAATGAATTTCTACAAAGGAACCAATTTGAAATTGAAGAGGCAAGGCCTCCTGAAAACCCTAATGAAATCAATCCAGACCATAATGAGAGAAAAATTGAAGGGGATGTCCTAGAGGAACGAAAAAACCCAATTCCCCAAAAGCATGGGAATTTATAACCTCAAGGACAAAATCAAATTGAGAAAGATAAGGTTTTAGAACAAGAGATACATGAAAAAAATGGATAACAAGGATTACAATGAAAACAAAAGTAGCGAGAATCTCCACCATCCCTAGAGGTTATTTGTTTCTCCTCTACTCGCAAGAAAGCAAGAGCTAGTTCTAACTGAGTGCCAACAATCAATAGTAGGATTACTAGGGGACAAATTCAATTTCTAACTGAAACCTATGGAGAAGAATACACCCTTGTAAAATCACAGGGAATTTCTAAGAAACCTAAAACTAAAGCCCAGATTCTGTATGAGGAAACTCTCAAGGAGGTGCAAGTTGAAAAAATTGAAGAATTTCAAGAGGACGTTCTCCAGGAGGTGCAAGCTGAAAAAATAGAAAAACTTCAAGATGGACAAGAAATATATATTGGGGGAGATTATATTGAATAGCCCTATGCATAACCAAGTTAATTATCTCAACAGGAACAAGAAGAATACTCACTCCAAAGTCAATCATCGCAGTAGGAACAGGGGGGGTATGAAGGATAGTTATCTGAGCAATTTCAAAAACAAGGAAGCCATGAAAGTTAGATAACATTATGTTGAATAAATTGAAGAAAAAGAATAATACCATTAAAAAGTTGAAACAAATTTACATGAGGAGATTTTCAATGAAACAATAAAATCTGAGAATGAAATGTTGAACTATAGGGTTTATAGAAACAAATAAAAATGCAAAGGCCACAAAAGGAAATGTAAATATATTTATTGAGAAAAACTCCATGACATTCAAATAAATAAAAGGTTGATGATAACAATTAGGGGATTGAAATTAAAACTAAAAGAAAAAGTTGATAGAGAAGAACCCTCCAAAACTAGTCTTACTCTTGTAGTTAGAGCAGTTCAGGACAATAGGGAGGTCAAATTTTGACAGGTGGGCAAGAAAGAAAAAAATAAATTTGGCTAATGATCAAGGTACTGGAAAAAAGGTCTCCAATTTTGGTTGCATAGGGTCATGCAAAAAGATAAATTTGGGGGAAAATGTTGGGCTTAAAGTTTTGTATCGATGACCATCCCATTTTTTATATAATACCTTCATCTAAACCTCCATATCACACCATTTTACCAATTTTTGGCATTTAAAGGATGAATTTTAAGGTAAAAATCATTTGTAATATTATTCTTTTCTTTTTAATCCTTAAATGTTTATAAAATGGTTATTTTGTTACTAATGAGGTTGAAAGGTACAAAACTTGTCAATACAAGAGTTAAGCCACCAAATTTGTTCCACGTTAGCAAGGAGGATTTTTATACTAGAAGATTGATCCATAAGTGAAGTCAATAGGTATCAAGTTAGCGAGATTGAGTAGAATATTGTGGAACTGCGATAATATTCTCCAACCAATTCATAAGTAGAATACACATTATAGAATTGAAGTTGTCGTATTAAGTTTATTTTTGGCATAAAAATATCGAATTGACCCTGATTTTGGGAAGCTTGGTTAAGCAATCATCTTTTGTATAAAAGTAGATAGATGATACATAGGAGGGTTAAAGAGAAAGAGACTTAAAAAAACCCGCATAATTTGTTGTATCAAACTTCTATTTTTCAAGTAATACGAGAAGGATTTATGATATGATTTTGTAGTAACTATTCATAACTTTTCATAGCAATAGATACCGGGAGGGCCCCTTGGTATGTGCTACTTATATTTCTATTATACGTTTTTTAAAGATTTTACATAGTTTGGTATGACTTCTGTTTAAAATTTGTGAGATGCATGTGATGAACAAACATTCTCTCTTTTTCCTGTAATTACTTAATGTTCTTGTAATCCTGTGTTAGAATTTCCTATAAGTGGGTACTTAGACTTCTTGTAGTGATTTTGTAATCACAACAAGAATTCTCATAATAACTATTGGATTTCCTATAATGATCTTATAATCACACATGAGTTCTTGTATTAATTACAATATTTCTTGTAGTTATCCTATAATCACACAGGATCCTCATATTTGTTGTAATTACATATTTTGTGGCTTTGAAGTAATTTTATTAGATTGAATTTAATTTAAATATTAATGCTTCAAATCATTAAATTAGTTAGATTTTTGTAATTTGGTTTGTGTTTTAGAATAAAAAGAGTGATTTTAACTAGAATTTTCTTACATAACTCGGAACAATGATTCCATTTCAATTTTTATTTTCAGAATAATCTTAGTTGATTTTGATGAGGAATTAATTCAAATGGAGTATCTCGTGAGGAAGAGTGATATATCTTGTTGAATATCTAACTTTGTGTCAATAATTCAAAATTCAATTTAAGAATATGAATATTAGTATAAGGTGAATCAACTCTAGGATCTACCTGTACATGCTTTGTGATTGATTTTCATAGGAAAATATTAAGAACTAGTTTACACACGTTGTGTTTCACCTCGAACTTACCTGCCCATATTGAAAAAATAAATGTTAATTTATTTATCCCACTTTATGACTTGACATCAATCAATGACAGAGATTGAAGCAGGGTTTTTCCCCTCCCCTTACTGATGTCATATGGGGTAGGTCTTGTTATTACCATGATTTTTCATCTTGGAATAGATCCCCATCATCCATTGTGAGCCCAAGTTCTTCCCTCGATCATGGAATGCAGTTATATGGATCCTCAACCTTGCCCTCAAGGCTAAGACCTCTGACTTGGAAAATACATAGGGACAAGCCTTTAACATTGACTTGGCTTATACACAGGGATGAGCCCCGACCTCCAACTCAACGTATATATATATATATATATATATATATATATATATATATATATATATAGATATATACATACATACATACATACATACATACATACATATATATACATACATATGAGCGTATGCATAAATAGGAATTTGTACCATTCCCTTTATGAAATGTTTAATATGACTATAATTGTTCCGAGAGAACCCGTAGTTCAACTCCCTGAACATTGAATGGCCCTACTAAAATGATGAATTATCTCAACCCACCATGAGTTGGTAACCCATATAAAATCTTGTAATTGAACATTGTCAGTATAACACTACCCAGATAGTGATTTCAAGAGAAATTATAGTTATTCTTCATTCCCATAACTAAAATGGTTTCACTAGTAGGTTGACCAGAGTTCATTATATGACTATATATGTATATATACATATGGACAATTATTCCAGATTTGAATGTTATGAGTTATATGTTAGATATTTCATTTATACAAGGATCATATATATATATAGCTCTCTCTCTCTCTCTCTCTCTCTCTCTCTCTCTCTCTCTCTCTATATATATATATATATATATATATATATATATATATATCAACTCATTATGAGCTCTACTTGATCCATTATTTCATGTTAAGCACAATGATTCATTATAATGGTTCAAGTTTGAGAACCATATTTGTATAGGAATTCATCACAATATTTAAGTACCAATAAGAACAATATCGACAACCATACCAATCATTTATGTAACAACCAAATTTTAGGTCATGCCTCACACATCGATGGTGTCATTTTGGTTTAGTAAACATATACATACATTCATTTCTACTTATGAACATTGTTATAACTCTGTAATTCCTCCAGGCTGAGGAGAGGAACCCAAAGGTAACCAAAAACCACTTGGAAGGTGGAATCTAGCCCTTCCGGCTTCATAAACGTATCTCTCCGTATAATTTTAGTCACTTAGATCTTAGGCTAGGTATAATGATCAAAGGGATATAGATTTTTAAAGTTTTCCTGGCAAGGGAGAAGATAGGTCCATTGGGAAATATAGTCATATAAGTTGATGCTTTTCTAGTGATAGAATGAAGCGAAAGAGGGATCTTCTATAGCGGAAAGGTAGGTAGTCTTTTTGGATTTTTTCAATCAAATTCATTGTAGGAGGATGAGTAGAAGATAGGTGGAAATGATATAAATAGCATCAAACAATGGGATGAATTCTAAATGACATTCAAGAAGAAAACATAATTTGTTTAGCAAACTAATACATAGTACTTTCAAAGTGAGTTATAAGACAAATATTTTCTTAGATAAATAGGAAGACGCACAATCAAACAATTATTGATAACATAATATAACTTACACAAAAAAGCACATATCCATGGAAACTGACACAAGAATCCCTATTAAATCAGACCTTTGTCTTTTCATTCATTGAAAAATATATTAGAAAAATGCATTACACAATGTCTCTTCTTCTGAAACCTAACCAAACCTTTGCTTGATCAAAATTACAACATAAATATATAAAAAACAATCATTTTCCACCTCTAGGAACCAATTTTCCTAATAGGATTTATGTTTTTACCTAACGCAGTGAATATAGAATTGTTTTTTCTAAAAACTATGATCTGTTTGACCAGGTATTTCTAAAACAAATTTACATTAAATTCTAAGCCTAAATCAAGCTCCAAGATTCTTATATGCCTCATAATATTAAAAAATATCATAAAAATAAATTACATATCTTTTAGACATAAAATTCTTGGCCAAAAGTCTGATTGTGTGCGAGCGCAGTGTCGACTCTACGCAACCTCCTAGTTCAGCAAAAATGTAGCATAGAAATGCAATGAATCGATGGTTGATGTAGCTCTGGTCACTCCCTGAGTTTCTTGATGACTAGTACATGTGTGAAATGGTATGGAAATCATCAACTTCCCCTCTAGAAACCTTCTTTCATCATGCAAATCTCCCAACTTTCAAAATTCCACATACAACAAAAGCACAACACTTGTGAAAACGTAGCGAAACATGTCCTCCATGGGTTTTGACCAACATTGAGGTCTCTAAACAATATGTACAACTTTTTTATCATGTTAACATTCTTAATACCCCTTTTCAAACCTCCACTCACCAAAAAGATGAAAAAATTCCTGATTTCCATCAAAACTCTAATGCCTTGTCAATAAGCACAAAATTGTTGTGTGAGTTACTCTTTTGAAAAGTTATTTCTGGACTCTGAATAACTGTACTTTTAGAAGGAATTCATGCAAAATATGACCTCTCACTCTCCTTATCCAAACCTATTTAGCTAGCATACTTGGGAAAAAACCAAAACTGCTTTGTTTTACCTGTTGCAATATTCAGAATTTGGATGCTTCAGCCAATAAATCTAGCTTACCTTTGTCCTTCTCCTAATTTTCATGTAACTGTTGCTTGGAAGCTCTTAGCTCCTTCCTCAAATTGAGGTTTTATCTAAATATGTTTTTTATCAGTTTGTGCAAGGAAGATTCATTTTCAGCATATACTTGGCATTTTCGATTGTTGGCTCATACATGTTTAAAATATCATACCTATTTTTCCTAGCCCTTTCATCCTACTCCTTAAGTTGAGCAATTTCACTATGGGCTTTCTTTAACTGCATCCTCAACCCATTAAATGTATGTTTCCCCTCATCTATTTCAACCTTCTCTTCTTTCTATACAGAATTTTCCTCCTGTAATTGCAATTTTCTTTCTGAGGACCTACTCACTGGAACCTTTTCTAAAGAAACTTCTAACCTTTGAATGTCCTTTGTTGATCATTTCTCCTTGCCTTTATATTTAGCAACAGATGGTGCAACCTTTTTCACTGGTTCTTCTTCACTAGCCTTCTTTGTCCTTTCTAGAGCAACCTTCTTCAATTCCTTATTATCATGTTCCAATTGGGCAATGACCAAGTGTGCTTTATTTAATTGTTCTTGCAATCCCAACATATCCTTGCCTTTATCACTTGGAACAATGTCCTCTAGTATAGCCTCTAAAGGTTCAAATGGTTGTTCAAGTTTTTGTTCCAAGGGAAATTTATTTGTTGTAGATCTAGTGAGGGGCCTTTTGGGAACCTTCACTACTTCAGGAGAAAAATGCAACCTTTTTCCCTTCTTTTTTTCTAATGAATGAAATGAAACTAAGGGCCTTTTCACTAAACTTTCAGTTGGTGATTGTATATCTTTTTCCATTGATGATGGTGTATCCTTCCTACTAAGAGAACTAGTTGGTAAATCAATTTCTAACTTTGAAGAGTCTATAAATGACTACCATGATTGATTTCTCATATTTAGTTCCTCCAACGCTAACAATTTATTCAAAGAGAAGTGGAAAAGACTAGGTTCCACTTGTATTTTATTACCTTGCACCCTGTATTACATCTTGCTAAGACTTATGAACAAATAAAATGGCATATTCGAAGGGATACTCCCTATAAAATGCATCAAAGCCATGAAATGGTACTAATAGATACTCCTAAACTTTCCCTCACAAGTAAAGTACCTCTGGATTACCTTCAATAGCTTATTGTAGAGCTCAAGCGAGTATTCTCTATGTGAAATGGCTACATACCCTTGAACCATTACTCTCCTTGTAGATAAATCTCTATGGAAGATGAGATAGTGACATCTAACGTTGGAAAATTGATCCCTGCAACCTTAACATATAATCCAATGAAGCTCAAGGAAAATTATTTGGTGAGGTGTACAGTGCACTCTTGGATCTTCTCACAAAATCTAATGCAACCAACTAGTTTAAAGGAAACTCTGATTGATGGGTTTGGTTTTATCAAAGTGAGGTCTTGAGGTTCAAATCTCACAATATCACCTCCCTTGTGCTTTTTCCTATCTGGGGTTGTCATCATTTTCAAAGCAAAGATGAATTCCAACGTTCCTTGAATGAAACTTGGTGTATATTAATTAAATGCAACAAATGAGGTAGCAGCGATGAAATGGAGCTTAGACTAAGGTTTTATGACAATTCAGAATGAAAAATCTGCATCAAAAACTGAAACAACACAACTCATCTCCCAAAGCCAAAATAACATCTAGTGTTTTCTTAGTCACAGTGGCAGAGTTAGAAACACAGGTACAACACAAAAAGTGCAGTGCATGGGGGAAAAAATCTTCTTGGCCTCTAAGGAAGGAAAAGTGCAGCGTATTCTCCTCGAAACGCAGTGAGCTAACAATTTAGAAGTTTGCAAGGTTTCAATGCATTTCCTCAGCACATGGGAGTAATTTCAATGACATGCAAAACAAAGGATTCAAGAAAACAAATAATTGGCACTTGGATAAGAAATTTGACCATTGACTTTGAAAACGCAGCACCTGTCTGTGAGCACAACACCTGCCTATGACCACGGCACCTCCCTTGCCTCCTTTGCACAACAGACCTTAAGTGATGACCAGTGACCTCTCGATGGAAAAATGAATGGATTTGTGGTGCTTTTGGAAGTTAATCGAGCATTTGAACTCCCAAGGTAGCTAAATTTAAATTTCAAGAATGATGGTGACAATATTTGAACCTCAATCATAAAACATAACAACTTTCAAAAGCATATCTCTATCCTCCTAAATATTGTACCAATATGATGTCATGGAAAGTTGTGATTTGATGTTCTAACTAACCCAAGTGACCCTAAATATTTGTGCCAACAATGATAAGACATGACACCATGACCTTACTCATGATTTTTTGGTGAAACATGACCATAGACTCATTTAACTTGACCTCTTAGGATATTAATGACTATTTTCATAATCCTTCACACTCTTTGACATAATTACATTCAATAATGAAATTTGTATTCTATACTAAGACCAATATCTTGATCTCTACAAGATCATAGCAAGACCTATGTACATTTTCCAAAATAATTTGAAAGACAAAACTTGTTTTCTGACTACTATAATTATAGGATACTAACATTGTCTCCAATGGGGATGGCATCCTCCCTGTGAGGTGCCAAAAACATCGTAGACCATGTTCCTATCCATTGTGCTTATTGACTTCTTAGCTTGACTCAAAACTAACTCAAAAGAGACTCATTACTGACTCAAGACTTATTACATTATAAAAAATGGCAGTAGGCCATCAAAATATTAGGGCCTTCTCTTTGGGCTTCAGATTCTAGTGACAGTTTCCCACACCTATAGTATTGAAAATTGGATGAATATATACAATGAAATCATTAATAATCAGTTTATTTGAAGTAACATAATGCTTGAGAAACTTTCCATTTACAGGCCCTCCAGGAAGAAACTCTCCTGTAAAATCTAGCCAGTAAGCATTACTTCCATGGAATTATGCAACCTTGAGTGGTCCCTTCCAAAGGTTTTCAAAATTTCCATGTTTACCTTTGTCTTCATTTCTATCATCCCACTTCAAAACCAAGTCACTAGCCTGAAACTCCTCAACCTTTGTCCTCCGATCAAAAATATTCTTAATTTTGTCCTGAATTGCCTGAGTATTGTTATACACTTCCTATGTGGTTTGTTGCAATTGAATCATCTGATTTATCCTCCTCTGCATGTCATTTGGTTCTACATCTACTTCCTCCAACAATTTCCTTACTTGAATTCGCAAGGAAGAAGGGAAAACCACATATGTTCCATACATACCAATTGATTTCTTAATATTTACTCGATCAACCCACAATGCATAAATCAACTTCTTGTGCCATGTTTTCTTATTTTCTTTTAGCAATTTCTTTATGATATTCACCAGGCTCTTGTTAGAAGACTCAGTTAAACCATTACCTTGTGGGTAATATGCAGTAGAATAACTGAGTACAATATGATATTTATGAGAAAATTTAACCATTTTCTTGGACTTGAAAGCAGCAACATTATCTGTGATTATTCTATGAGGACATCCAAATCTCGAGAGAATATTACCTTCCAGAAACTATATGATGATTGTATGTGTTGCCTTCTTTGTTGGTATTGCTTCTATCCACTTTGTAAAATAATTCGTGGTTGTCAAGATCCATTTGTGTTGGGTTGAAGATGATGAATGAATTTCGCTAATGAAATCCAGACTCCATTGTTGGAAAGGTGCTTCAATAGCAATTGGTTTCAAAGGTAAGGGTAAAAGCATCATATTTCATTCAAAGATCTAGCATTCATGATAGCTTGATACCCTTTTATAAACATCAACAAATAATTTTGGCCAGTAAAAACAATCTCTCAGAATATTATTCATTTTGGCTTTCCAAAAATGGTGACCTTCACAATCTCCTTTGTGAAACTCTTCCATAACCTTCTATGCCTCATTATCCAACAAACAATTTAACAACACACCTCTTGAATCTTTCCAATACAAAAATTGATCCAAAATGCATAATTTTACAACCTTCAATTTCAGAAATATCACCCTTTTTTTGTCATACCTTTAGGAGCCTGTAAATGTTGTAAAACATAAACTATGTCAACATACCATGGAGAGGAAAGAAACCTTTTGGATACCTATTAAAAGGGCTCTAAATTATTGTCATCGAAAAAACCAGCTATGAAATTTATGTTCAATAAAATCAGATTTGAATCTACCATTAACTTAGCCAATCCTTGACCCTTTATCATCTTAGTAGACTTAATATCGAAATCATACACAAGAATGGTTGATATCCAACTGCCTCTTTTACCTTCACGATCGAGTTGGGTTAGAATTTCCTTCACACTAACATTCAGAACACAGGAAATCACATGTAAATGAAGCACATAAACTCTAAAATATTTTAGAACTTTAACCAATGCATATGTTTGCTTCTCAATAATGTTATCTTTAAGGGGATAATCTATCAAACCTTTGCTAAAGAAGGTTATGTGTTGCTCAGTGCCTTGCTAATTTTTCTAAATAAGGACTATTGCAATTATGTATTCGGACGTAAAAGAAAAAATAATGAAATCTTTAGTATAATCTGGACTAGCTAAAGTAGGAGCACTAGCCAAGGCTTTCATTAATTCATCAAATGATTTATTTGTTTCAATAGTTCATATAATTTCACTTTCGTTCCTACCCAAAAATAACTACAACTCCTTATTTCTTGGTATGTCAATTTTCTGAATTTCAACAACTTTGTTTGGATCAATTTTGATTCCATCCTTTGAGATGATATGTCCCAACAATTTTCCCTCCTCTATTGCAAAATTTGACTTCTTTGGACTCAGGGATATGCCATACCTTTTTCACTTCTCAAAATATTGTCTTAAATGTTGCAAATGATCAAAATCATATTTTGAAAGCACCGTGATATCATCAAGATAAACAACAATGAACTTTTCCTTCTCATCATTAAATGAAATATCCATGGCCCTTTGAAAGGGGTTCCTCACATTCATCAGTCCAAAGGGCATTTTGGCATACATGAAGGTACCCCATGGGGTGATGAATGTTGTCTTTTCCTGGTCATCAGGATGGACCAAGATCTGATTGTATCCTGAGAAACCATCAAGCATGGGCTTCATCCTTGAGACAACTACCTTTTTTAGTATATTTTCCATCATAGGAAAGGGGTAATTTTATGTTAAAGACACCTTTTTGAGGTTTCTGAAATATACACAAAGCCTTATCTCACCTTTTTTCTTCATCACAAGGACCAAATTGGAAATCCATTTTGAAAACTTTAGGGGAACAATAATTTTTACATTAAACAGTTTTCTGACTTCCTTTTTAATAAGAGGTAATAGTAAGGGGTTTGTTCTTCTCAAATTTTGTTTGAAAGGCTTTTGATCCTACTTGATTGGGATTGTATGTTGAATGATGCTCTTATCATATACTTTGAGGTCCTCGTATCCCCATGCAAAAACATTTGAGTATTTTTTTATGAGATCAAGGTATTTATTTCTGTCATTGGGAGTTAAGGATCTTGAAATAGTGACAATATTAGGTTGTTTTTCTATCCCTATATTGCAGTATTCTACTTCATTTTCAGTGGGAACTACCTTTGGATTCTTTGCTATATCATTTTGGTTAAAATACTTATCAAGAGAAACTAACCCTCTCAGAATTTCATTGTTCTTCAATTGTATAACATCCATATCTATCATTTGAATTTCAAAATAATCTAAATCTGAACCTAAGAGTGGTTGTTCATCCTCACTAAAAAAAATTTCTTCATTTATGTGCAAATTGGAAAATTCCTCCGTCATTTCCAAAAAAAAATCAAGATGATTGTCATCTTTGAAAACTTGCCAATATTTCACATTATCTGGGACTGTTGGCCTATGTTTGAATTCTATTTCATATTTCGTATTGGGATATATGGGAATATTAAACACACTAGATGAGGTGGCCAATGCATCAACTATCATTTTCTGCTCTCTAGAAATCACAGATAAATCATATTCCGAAAATAATTGCAGCATTCTTAGGACAACATTCCTATAAGGCCTCATCCTAGGGTGTTTAGTTTGATACACCTTTAATTTGATTGATAAGAAACTTTGAATCCCCATTAACTGTAACCCTCTTTGCTCCCAAATATTTCAAAGTGTGCAATCCCAAAATCAATGCTTCATACTCTGCCACATTGTTTGTGCAGTCAAAGGCTAATTTGTAAGAACATAACCTTGACTTGTCCACCTTTGGGTTCATTATCCACACACCAAATGTAGCCCCATGTTTCCTTACTACTCCATCAAAATCCATGTTCCAAAGGCCCTCTTCATCTTCATTATGTTCTTATTTTGTTCCTTGCAATTTACCTTCATTTTCTTTCAAATGTTGTCCCTGTTTTGACTGTCTTCCTCCAAAAATTAATCATTACATAATATAAAAGAGCCCATATCAGAATGCACTAAATAAATAGGATGGTTATTAGGCCTTTCATTGCCACTTACCATGTGCTTCATCAAATTTTCTCTATACAATCTCCTTGGTTGTCCAAAAAGAAGAAATGTAGCATAAGATATGTCCATTTGGAGAGTACCCTTCAACTTTACAGACCATGACCTTGATAAAAGCATGCCAAATTTTGGGGGAATATCAGAAAAAGCTATTCCATCACTAAGCTCTTTGTTGGGATTGATTAAGAGAGACCACCGAATCCTTGATAATACCAAAACATTTCACCCTACTTGAATCAAAGGAAAATAGTTCTTTATAATGCCTTGCAATGTCTAGACCAAGCCTGTCCATAATAACCTTTGGAATCAATTTATGCGATGCACCTGAGTCTAAAATCGGATTATGCAAAATCAAATCATGTACATTCAAGATGACATAAAAAGGTGGGACATCTCCATCTTGATAATCTCCATCAACTTTTGGACCAAATAGGACTTCAGGATGATCATCATTCAAGTTAACAGTATCTGAAACATCTCCTATATTGAGTGCTTTGACAATTTGACTCTTGTATGTATTATTCTTGATCAATTCATTAAATGGAATAGACATTTTTATTTTAGATATTTCATTTTCTAAATTGAAATAAGATTGACCTTTCTCTACCTCTTTGATGGTTGTGTCTCGCTTTTTATGAATCTCCTCTAGAGGATCAACTTTCTTCTGACTGGAAGTAGGTGCATCAGCTTGACCTTTCTTTGGAGGATTTATTGGAACTTTTGTGTTTCTCAAATTATACTATCTTTGCACCTCCATGACTGGATTTTGGTACCCCTTCTTGTATTCCTCTGATTCCATTTGCATAATATCTTCTTGTGGCTGAAAAAACAAGTCTTGTTCCTATTTTGTCAAAAAGACATTGTCCTCTTCTTCACTGAAATAGTGAATCTGAGCCTGCTCTTCTGTTGTCTCTTCATCCTTTGCAAAATTCTCTTGAAAAGGAGGTTTGATTTGTTGCTAACCACCCTGATTTCGTTTTCTCTTTTCTTTATTTGCACTTGAGGCCTATGAAAATTTGGGTTTCTCACTGGAGGAGGGGCTTGCTGATCTCTACCATTAGATTTCTTCTCTAAATTCAATTTATCCACAAAATTTTCCATTGTTTTCACCATGACATCAAACTTGTTTTCTGATGAACTTGAAGCCTCCTTTTTAACTCATCTTTTTTTTAGCTTTCATTTTGGCCTTTTTTTTAGAAAATTCACTTCCATTGCAACAACATTGTTCTGCATATCCTCTAAAGTGGTTGGGTTCCTTTATATAAGATGATAGGCAAGCTCGGAATCAAAACCATTTAGGTAATGAAGCAAGGCCAATCCACGAGGGGTTTTTATTTCTGTCTCCATTGAATTATATATTTTATTAAATCTTGTATTGATTCTCTTGGAGCCCTCTTCAAACTTTCATACTTAGCCAAAATATGCAAAAGAATCTTGTTGACCTCCCATCTAGCAAGGAATTTTTTTTCAAGTTGTTGTAAATTGGAAATAATAGCAGCTGGAAAAATTCTAAACCATTTCTTAACCTCTCTTGAAACAATATGAGAAAAAAGCCTCAACCAAGCACCCTCATGGTCCACCTCTTCCAAGTCAATAAAATCATTCAACTTATTAAGGTGTTGTTGTGCTATAATAACCCTTGTACCATCAAATTGAGGCAATCTCTGACATAGTTTTGTGGAAAATCATGTAGTGGCCCTTGAAGATTCAATGGAACATAAAGGGTAGCCATGATTGTATGACTTGGGATAATATTGACTTTCGGGATCTGAAATGAAGATGAGGAAGGTAAGGGGACTACTATTTGAGAAACTAATGAAGACGAAGGAGTAACAAAAATAGACACAGCAGGAGCATAACTCAATGAGATGTTCAATTGAGAAGAAAATATTGTGGCAAGGACAAAATGTTGTAATTTTGAGGACTTACTAGCAGCCTCCTACAACTAATAGACAAGATGTTCTAACTTATGAAGTTGTGTCAAAATATATGTTAGAAAAATATTATATATGACAGTGAAATGCAAGAAATATAATATGCGGAAAAACACAAACACATAAAACTAGAGAGACACAAATATACGTTGTTCACCCAGATGTATACCCCAGGAAGATTGTACACCCCTCCATGTTCGGGGGTGCGGGGGGGACTTGTCCCCCCCACTATTTCTGAGAAAATTAGTGTCCATTCAAAGCTACTAGTCCCACTAAGATGGGTAGCTATCTTAGAAACAAACAATTCAAAGTAACTTGTGTTTTCCTTTATGAGAGATAAATGAGAGAGAAGCAGAGAGTACCAATCTCAGTCTTTCGCTTGGCTTCTTGCTTGTTTCCTCTCTCCTTTAATAGAGATTTTCCACTTCTTTCTCACTTGTCCCACTTCAAAGAACACCTGTAGAGTCAAAGTAGCAAAATACCATCAAAGCATAGAGATCTATAACCATAAACAATGTAGAATCATATGTACATTAACCATACAAATGCATACACAAATAAAAGATTAAAAAATATACAAGTATATGGAGGAAAACTCAAATAGCTTTATTGATAGAAGTAGTAAAAGAGAGGATTACAACCCAGCTGTCTGATCTAGCATCATCCTCCCATCATGAAAGCCCTCTTCACCTCATGAAAAGCAAGATCACCCAACAATACAATGTCTTAAAGAGAAACAAACAGCACTTCCTTACAAATTACAAATTTCCAGCCTCTGAATCTCTAGGATGAGTGATCCATATATAGATATTTGTAGGGGGTGAATCAGTTCTAGGATTTTGATTAGTGTCATTTCACTGATAGTTCTTGGTTCCACTTGGAGATTTCATGATCTCTTACTCATCCCTGGGCAAATTCAGAGAGGCAAGTGTCATATGAGCAATTTCTAGAAGATTCTCTGAGTTTCCACCTAGAAAAATGCCTCTGCCATTTGTCTGCTCTCGCTCATCGCACCCTACAGAAGAGCTTTTCAGTATGCATCACGCCCTTTGTGTATAGCAGGTGAGATGCATTGCACCCTCAGCATGGAGTAGTCTGTATGGTCCAGTTTTGACTAGTTCTGAGTAGTTTTTCAGGGAGAACTTCTGGGAAATGATGTAATAAGTTGACCTTGATCCTTTAGGGTATGAAATAACACTTTTAGGGGTTTGATAGCCCTTGGTTTATCGACATATGTGATTGGGATTACAGTGCCTAAATATGTCTATAACAGTTGCCCCCTAAAGCATGAGGTTGTAAATCTTTTGATGTCGGGTGAAATGCTTTATCATGAGGATCCGAGGTTTTTCGAACTGGAAGGTGACCTATAATAAGATACAATACAATACAGTATCTTCATAATATTTTCATGATCTAGCTGAGGCAGGCATTCCCATGCTCAACTTTATAAATTCATTTTCATGTACATAGGAGAGACAATCGTCTGTATGGCAGACTGATGATTCTGGTAGAGCCATCATCCCTTAGCTTGGATGATTATCTATGCAGCTTGGAGTACATTTGATGTTTTTATTTTCCTGAATATATCGCAGCTCGGATGGATGAAACTAGATCCAGGGTCTTCAAACTCATTCAATCTTCGCCCGATGTACAAGTTGATCCATGTGAAAATATGTTCTGGTGTCGAACATGGAAAGACATCGCTTGATTACAAGCGAATGATGTAAGTTGTTAACAGGCACGAGAGGAATCACCGATAATGATAATGACCCTCAAGGTACTGCAGTACAATTCACGTGGTGTGAATACATGAGTCGATGTCAAACACCACGTAAAATCTTTCGGTTGAAGGCCATTGTTGTAAACCTATCGCCGGAAGTTAGAAAATTTCCATTGAGGCATGCAAGCTTCAAAGTACTGAAAAGGTTGTTCCTAAGTCAAGTTCTTGGATAATGAGCTGATGTTGACAAGAAGTGACCCATTGTAGGAGGGCCTTAATGAATCCCACATCTATGACATGAAATGGAGCAAATAATTTTGTGGAGGTGAAAAGGATCTGATGATACAAGGTTCAGGGTGGCAATCATGAAAAATGGAGCATGAAGGTAGTGCAACGGATGACTTGTTAGCTGGGTTGGTGAATTCTCTGAGCGACTTCTCTTGAACATATCGGCGACACTGGAATGGATTGGTAGCGTTAACCCCAAAAATGAATGGTACGGAGGACCAATGGTGATATGAACGGTGAACAGAATAACCCAACCCAACTCAATAATGGTGATGGAGTGAAAGTGTCATGTTCAAGAGCAATTTGCTACCAATGAAGTTCTTCAAGTTTTCTTCCCTTTTTCCCCAGCCATTACTGACCAAGGCTCAAAAGTTGATAGCAATGTGATCACAAAGGTTATTTACCGAAGGTGGGTTCATTTTTTAATGAGCTTGAACTCTGGAGGAACATATGCTTAGTGTTAGGTTTATTTTTTAACGAGCTTGAACTTTACGGAAACATTGCTCGTGATAGTAGTCAGAGATGTTCAATTTCACCATTAACACTATGTTCTCTTGACGGTCGTACTGTCTGTTCAATTTCTCCATCAAATTGATTAGAAATGTAAATACATGCTCGAAAAATGAGTTAAACACCAACATCTTACTTGAATTACGTGAACAGTAACATAAAAGTAGTTTTTACCTCTCACTTTTACCATTTCATTCAAATTTGGGATTGTTGGATCTCTGGAGGTGTTTTCCCCCTTGATTTTCATCAGCTAATTCTGGGATATTCGGTGGACTATTTTCGGCGCCATCTGGACCAGGTAGGAGCTAACCCTGAGACCTTCAATTGCATTCTTTCCTTTTCTGATTCTGAGCATCTTTCCCTGTTTTTCTGGGCCTCAGGGGTTTGAACAATTCGTTCTCTCCCCATTGCACCTAGTATACATCGAAAGGTGTGATGCATACTGAGCTGGCCATTGGCCAGTCAGTATGCATCCCACCCTATACACAGCTAGGGTGCGATGGGTGCAAGGAGGAAAGTTTATGCACTATTTTTCATGGAAATTTTGCCTGTTTTTTCCCAAAATAGGATCCTAATTCTTCTATTGTTTGTTTTTAAGAGATTCATCGGATCAAGATGGTTGTTACATGGTGTGAACATGAGCGTGAAGAAGAGGATATGATTGCCTTACAGGATCCAGGTACGGTGACTGCATTGCAGAACTATGGCTTGCTCAAATTCTTCCGCATATCTAGCATGAGGCAACAAATCAATTTGTTGCAATATTTTCTCGATGCATGGGATCCTACCAATCAATTTTTCCAGATTCAAGGTAAATCCATCTTTTTGACAGTTGAGGATATCTACATCTTGACCGGTTTATCGAGGCGTGGTGCCCCTCTCTTATTATTAGGATCCGCCTGTGGGGGTGAATCCATGAGGGATTATATTCATCGGTTCTGGAGATATGAATCCCAGCCGAGTAGGGATGGCAAGATCAGTATTCGAGATGTCACTGACCGGTCCTTGAGGACTATCTTATTCACCTTCTCTAGATTGGCTGGTAGCGCGGCTCTGCACTTGGCCAACAGGTCCTATATGCAGTATGCCTTGGTATGCCTTGAACCAAAGGTATTCAACTAGTGTGATGTATTACTTCCGGTTATAAAAGAACATCTTACCAAGGTGAAGAACGGAAGATCCAAGAACTTTGGTTATGGTTCTATTCTGACCGCTTTCGCCTTGGAGAGGATACCACTGATGTAGCCACAGTACATTTCACTCGGACTACCAGCACCGAGGAAACCACGGATGTAGAGATGGGTCGATCTCATGGCCAGACACACTGGTTAGTCGCATATTTCATTCTCTGATGTCTTCTTTGAGTGGTTCGATCATTACGAGATGGTCTTTTCCGAGTACCCATATGTTGGGATGGATTTCTGGGGCAACCCAAATTTGGTGCTATCGGCTGGCGAGTAGTGGGGTGTTATAGGTAAAAAGATCTGACCATATCTTTTCTTATTCATTTTATAATGTTCTTGTGCATTTTAAATGCTATCAAGACTAATCAAACCCATATATTTGTGCAGATATTGGACCAGTGCGACCAGCAGCGCGCCTGAGGGTAGCAGCTGTCATTCTAGCAGGAGAAGCTATAGGGAGGGCTATCCTTCATGATTTGGACATAGCAGAGACCCTTGCAGTATTGCAGGATCAGATCGAGGGTCTCACCCTTAGTATTCAGGATGTGAGGACCGACGAGTTACCTTTGAGATTACAACACCATACCACTAGCGTGCTGAGTCGATGGACTAGGCTCTTACATATGATCTCACAGGTGGTGACTTGTTACCACCAGCACCATTAGTCTAGGGTGCTTCCCTGCATTTTTGAGTTTTTGGGTCATATGACTGATCTTGTCCTGGACACAGAACATTTTGTAAAAAACTATAAACAATTATATATATTTTTTATTTTCAGAGCTTTATTTTGGTTAAGTTATATGATCCTGATGTAAATGTTGATTGAAATGATTTTTCTTTTATAAATGCTGCAAATGTCTATCTAACACATAATTTTCTAATGAATCAGTTAATGTGTTTAAGTTTCTGGAAATGTTTTGCTATTGAATAGAATCAAACTACCTTTCCAAAATCCTGACCCTTAGGAACATATGATAGATAGCTGGATTCTGAATGGAATAGATGCCAGTAAGCTGTAGGATGATGAGTTGTGATTCTATCTTGACAACAAGTCGGCATATGCCATGTACGATGGCATCAGAGAGAAGCTCTATCAGCGTGCTCTACTCAGCAATGTTGTTCATTGACCGACCAATACATACCCCTCTGAAACTCACTAACTCGTCGCTTGGATAAAAAATGGCCCAGGCTATAGAAGATAGGTTCTGCGTACTACAACTAGCTTTGTCGGCATATCCAACAAATGATTCCAATAGGTTCAACATCTGCAACAAATGCAAAAGTGGATTACCTAACCAAAACGATCACTCTTGACAAAAACAAAAACGTAACAAAAGTATAAAAAGAGATTACTACACTTAATCAAGCATAGTAACACTTAAGGTACAACCCGTTTCGGGGTATGTGGAATCCCATCGTAATCTACTAGCTCGTAGGCTCCTTTTGCTAATACTCGCTTAACAATGTAGGGACCCATCCACAATGATTGGAACTTACCTACTCCCAATTTATCGGATTCCTGATCATAAAGTAAGATCAAGTCACCTTCTGAGAAGACACGAGGTTTGACTTTTTTGTCAAATTGCACCTTGACATGTTTCTTATGAGCTTTGTTAGCTAAGGCGGCATCACGACGGGTTTCATCCAGCTAGATTAGTTCCAAGAAACGAGCCTCTTCCTTTAAAGTTTTAGGGAGAAGGTCGACTACGAGCTTGAGAGATTAAATTTCACACTGAACTGGTAGAACTGCTTCCAGGCCATACACCAGCTGAAAGGGTGTAAATCCGGTTGCATTTCTCACCGATGTCCTATATGCCCATAAGGATGAGTACAGGATTAGGTGCCAACTCCGTTTGTGGACTCCAATCATCCTTTGCAGCATGTGCTTCAGGACTTTGTTGATGGCCTCAACTTTTCTGTTAGCTTGCGGATAATACGGAGTAGAACTTTCGTGGGACAGTCCTAATTTTGGTAGCCAATTCAACCATCATGTGATTGCGAAAATTTGATCCATGATCTGTGACTATAGCTTTTGGAACACCAAATCTAGAGACTACATGATTGAAAAAGAAAAGAGCAGCTATTTTGCCGTTGTTGTTTAATGTAGGCATCACCTCGGCCCATTTTGTAAAATAGTCGACTGCGACTATGATATACCCATGCCCCCCAATCGAGGTGGGGTTCCATGTCATGAAATCTATGCCCTATTTGGCGAATGACCCAACATCAACTACTGGATGCAGCGGTGTGGGCGGTAGTCTGGTTTTTCAGTCAAAGATTTGACAAGCATGGTAACTTCTGACTGCGATTATTATGCAATCTTAAATATAGTGGGCCAGAAGCAACCTGCTCGTAAGATCTTTTGTGTCGTAGCATAGCCAGATTGATGCCCCCCACACGCACCTGAATGATAGTCATTCAGGACTTTTTCGGCCTCCTCATGGGTGTTATAGACATTTTTGGGCACTGCAACCCCAAGCATAAAATGTCCATAAACCAAGGGCTCCTAAGTCCCTAAAGGTGTTGTTCCGACCCCTAAAAGAACAAGGTCAATTGATTACAACTTCTCCCAGAAGTTCTCCATGAAAAACTACTCAGAACTGGTCAAAACTGGACCATTTCACCTCCTCCATAGGAAAACTACATTGCATCTCACCTAAATACACACAGTAGGTGCGTTGCATTTCAAAAATACCTTCTATGGGATGCGATGGGTGAGAAGGGACAAATGGCAGTGTCAATCCGCGAGGTGGAGAAGCATGGAATCTTCCAGAAACTTCTCCTGTGACACTTGCCTCTCTGAATTCGACCAGGGATGAGTAAGAGATCATCAATCTCCAAGTGGAATCAAGAACTATCAGAGGGAAGACACTAATCAAATCACAAGCTGACTCATCTCCCTTGCAGACATCTATATATGGATCCCTCATCCCAGAGATCCAGAGGCGGGAATTTTGCATCTTGTAAGGAATTGTTGTTGGTTTCTTGAGGTAACATCATAGTGTTGGGTGATCTAAGCTTTTCATGAGGTGAAGAAGGGCTTCTTGCTGAGAGGATGATGCTGGGTCAGAACAATTGGTTGTAACTCTCTTGGCTCTTTCTTGATTATCGATAAAGCTATTCAAGTTTTCCTCCATACTCTTGTGTGATTTATGTTCTATGCATTTGTATGGTCAATTTACATCTGGTCCTAGATTGTTTATGATAATAGATCCATGTTCTCATATAGTGTTATGTTGCTTTGATTCTACAGGTACTCTATGAAGTTGGGTATACAAGAAAGCAAGTAGCAAAGGACTATCAGAAGAGAGAGGAATCGAGCAAGGAACCAAGCACAAGAAAGAGGTTGGACTCCTTTATTCTTCTCTCATCTATCTTTCATAAAGGAAAACGAAAGTAGTTTTACTTTGTTTGTTTCTAAGGTAGCTACCAGCCTTAGTGGGATTAGCAGTTCTGCATAGACACTATTCCCGGTAACAAAATGTCGACTCCACTAAGGAGAGAATAGATTGATTGTTTATCTACATTTGTTTACTTTATAAACTTACAGACGGAGCCTGAAGTCAAGCCAGCTAGCCTTCGAACTGCATTTGCTATGCAAATGCAAAGTAGATCAATGCTGCTTCAGTCAATCTCCAAGTTTTGTTTATGAATTAAACAATTGATTTACAAGCTTTCTAATTTCCCTCGTGGTGGCTCTAATAACCTCCTTAGATCTACCCCTGTCATTGAATTCACTGATTACTACTTGCTCGGCCAAAATCCCTGAAATGAACTGCAAACTATGACCCGGAACTCGATCAAAGTCTCGTCCCTCGTCGAGCGCACTGTCTGTTCTGTGAATCTCAAATTCAGTGCACTTCCTGAGTGTAGTAGGTGTGTTGCATTTCAGTTTCACTATGTTACAAGTGCGCTGATCAGACTAGGCATTGTTCCTAAATTTTGGTTTCTGTGTTCACTATTTTTAGATCTATTCAAGATTTTTGCTGCCTGTAGTCAATACACCTATGTTTGAAACCCCTTTCCTTGCTATTATTCCGCCTCCATTGTGCAAAGAACTGTAAATTTTTTTATGTATTTTTTGAGTCATTTTCAGTTCTCCTTTACAAAGAAGTAACGTAATTGTACTGTCATTTCTTGATTTGAAAGTGTCACAAGTGTCGTTTTCATTCATACAAGAGAATCTAATTGTTCTTGATAGTCGATTACCCTGTTACTATTGTATTCGATCTGAATTAGTAGTTTTTCTAGTGTCGAAAGCAAGTTTTTATTTCCAAATCGCAAAGTGTTGTCATTGTCTTCATTTTGATTTTGAAAAGAAACTTGTTAGTAATTGTCGCTTTGAAAAATAATTCAGATTTGTGCATTAGCTTTCTTTTTATCATTCACATATTAAGAAGGCTGAAAGAAAATACATGCATGTGCATTTGCATTTAGACTGTTTGATTGGTTTGATTTAGGACAGTGCATATAGTGTGTGCTCTATGCTCTTTGCTGAAAGAATACTGTCTCTCTTTCCTTAATAGCTAGGATTTTCATTGCACAAAGAAGATAAAATGACTGCTTATCATCTTAGATTGTATTTTAGGAATTGTACATCTACATCATGCGGTGAACCTAAAAGGCAAATTTCTTAAGCAAGATCAACTATAAAATAAATTTAATGAATCTAACAATGCTTTGGAACCTAACGCACAACATCTAGAAGTCTAGGCTAGAGACGTATTCTGGTGTCGTAAAGCCTGGTAACTGTTGTTTTCACTGTTGGTTGGGTGATTCCTCCACTTTGAGACGATAAGTGCTAGTACGGACTTGTGCTCCCACGTACTGTCGAGTATATTTTGGGAGACCACAATAGGCTTAATATTTTATCCATAGGAAGCTGTGTCTACCGCCCTACCGATCGCAATGCACTGAACACAGCATTCGGGAAGATTGACTGCCGTACGGTAAAAAGTATTCTGCATTTTTGCGATTGGTTTGGTAATCCCTCTGCCTAGATTTCCAGAGTAGTCCCTTTCGTTCCTTTTCAGACCCCTTAATGGAAAAGGACCATCTGAGCACTTGTCACTTCAGGCTCATTAAAAATCGAAGGCGACTAGAGTCATCTTTTGTTTTCTCTCGACTCTTAAAAATTGAAAAAACAAGTTGTGTCAAAGCGTCTAAAATTTATTTTAAATGGAATAATCATCACCTTTCCTACGTTGGTCTTAGGTTGAGGAAAATGGAGTCCACCAACCAAGGAGTTCCCCTTGGAGGAAATCCTAGTCCCTTCTCCTCTTGGGGAGATGTTGGTGCACCCCATATGGCCACATTGTCGCTTCCACGATTGACAATCGGTTTGCCCGTATGGCTTTTCTCAACCTCCGTCGTTCAGAACACCGCGATTCCTGAACAATCAAATCAGCAACTAGACAATTCCAGAGTTACCCCCCAACCCTCTACTTCGTCCAATTCTTCCTCTCCTCCTTCCTCTTCGCTTGATGGGGCTGGTAAAGCCAAGAATAAAGTACTTGAGAAGAAGAAGGAAAAGAAGAAGAAAGAGAAGAAGAAGAAGGAGCCAAAGGCAAAAAGGCGTAACCAAGCGTCGTCTAGCGAAAATCCACAGACTGCACTAACCAGGCCTAAATATCCATGTGTCATTTGCAAGGGAGACCACTTTCATAAAGATTGTCCTTGCATCCCTCTGATCTTAAGGGACTGGTCTCCTCGTTTGCACAACCCGGTGTCATCAACCTCTGATGATCATGTTGAAAATACACCGTCAACTAGTGAAAGTGAAGCCCTTGGACAAAAAGGAAAATGCAAATTTCCCTGTAAACTGTGTGAAGGCGATCACGTCGTCCACCGTTTTCCCTTGTTAGACGAGGCTAAAAGAGTTTTGGACGACCGTTCGGTTTCACCGTTACGGCTCCCTCCTGGATATAAGAAACTCTTGCCGAGTCCGTCACTGGTTAAAAATCCGGCTGACCCGCCCAGGTGGTCGGCTGAAGTATCTATCACTGAAGAAAAACCATTTGAATCCATACCAGACGAAAGTCAAAAGGTCGAGGCGGCAGTTGACCCGGTCTTGCCTTCAGAGGTTCCATCTTCAGATGATACAGTCACCGAAGAGAATAAGGATGACACCGTCCAAATTCTTTTCATAAGCACAGACTCCGATGAACATGGGGGCAATTTACCCATTCCTTTACCGCAGGAAGGAAGTTTGTCAGAGTCGTACTCGGCCGTCTATTCGGTCCCACCTCCAAGCAACCTAGTTGTTTCCTTTGACTGGAACCTACTAGGCAGACCCCGCTTACCGGCTAGCATACCATTCCGAATCATTGCTCAAATATATAGAATGGTTATGGCTGGTACCATCATAGATGAAGGGGCTTCTGTGAGTATCCTTTCCTCGACTTCTTCGAAAGCGCTTGGTTCGCCATCGCTTTTGCCTGAGATGAGAAATCTAACAGGCTTTGACAAAGGAACCAGTCGACCGTTAGGGATCCTGCCCAATGTGCCCATAACATGGAGAGGGAAAACCGTTCAAATGAATGTAATGGTAGTCCAAGGACCCCTGGATTATAATCTACTCCTTAGACGAGACTATATTTATTGCATGGGAGCCATTGTCTCATCACTCTTTAGAGTAATGTGTTTTCTGCACAAAGGAAGAATGGTCAAGCTCGTAGACCAGCTTTCATTCCCCGGTTCACACATAGCAAATAGTCATATACCATCCCTGAATGGTCTTTTCACACAAGGAATGTCTCATCAATCCCCAGTCCGTCCTCCTGATGAGTGCGAGTGATTCGGGGGACATGACTGAAACCCACGGGGCATGCACCCTGGTCTACTTCGGCAGGAAAACTTCAGGTATAGCATACGTTTCTATGAGAGATATATGACTAGTCTGACACTCCCGTCCGCAATTGGAAAAGGGGGTTAGACTGGAATAAGATTCCATCGTCAAAGTTATGTGGGTCGAGGCGTCTGTTCCACTCGCCTTTGTATATTTCGGTAGATATCACCGAAGAAGTGTTTTTTTTGCGATGTGAATAGAACAATCTTTGGTAACCTAAAAGAGGTAGGCCTTTTTGGAAAAAAAAATGTTGTGTCTGCGAAATTGCGGGGTAACCTTGAAACTCTATGTCTCTATACCTAGGGGCATGCAAACCTTTTGGCATGCAAGCAAAGAGCGACCATTTATTTTTTAAAATTTGTAGGTCGTCTAACCCTTTAAACTCGTAGGATTGGTCGTTTCCTAACTTGCATAAAGAAAGGATGTGGGGCAAAGCTTTGAAATAATGCCATTTTTATATATGAGACATTCTTATTATACGACTGGACTAATCGAGTAGTTTTAACGTGGACTTCATGCTCGTTAAAAAATAAACATAAGCAATGAGCAAATGTTTCCCCCAGTGTTTAAGCTCATTAAAAAATGAACCAATTTCCGGTAAATAACCATCGTGAATGTAGTACTTCAGCCTTTGAAGCCTTGGTCATGTTCTCATCATCACCTCCACTTTGTATTGGCCAATCATTCACCTCCACTTGATTGTTTACCCCTTTTGAGGAACAGCTGCGAAGAGTGATTCTATTGGCCATCCTTGTAACACTATCGTGATTGGGAAATTCCAAACCTTACCTGGAATCAGCTGCTACCCAAATTTATCACTTGTTCCTTAAGAAACAAGTCTCCTTTAAGCTCTTTTCAACTGACTCGTAAAATATGAAAATATTTCCAAGCCATTGGCCTCTCTAGCTCATTAAAGTGATCGGAAGTGCTATCCCTCCTTTAGATTTTAATCTTTTTGGACCTGAGGGATTATTACACAAAATGATCGAGCGCTTGTTTTGTTCAGCTCGTTAAAAGTATCGAAAATTCATCCCTTTTGTATTGTTTTATACCTTTTTGGACTTAAGGGATTAGATGACGAAAAAGGATTTTTGGAGTTTCATTTACGTCCCTTTTCAAACTGTCTAAAATTGAAAAGGACCGAGTTATCTTTGTCGTTAAACTCGTTAAAACCTAATAGCGACAAACTTGTCCATAACAAACAAGAACAAGTTTCACTATCGCTAGGCTCGTTAAAACATAGTGATGGGTTTGCCCGAAGGGCAAATTATAGAACAAGCATATGTTATCCTCCTGAAGATTGACAAAAATAAAGAGGTACTGGTCAGCAATGACTGGGGAAAAATTGGGAAGAAAACTTGAAGAAACTTTGTTGGTAGCAAGTCGCTCTTGAACATGACACTTTCACTCCGCATCCAAGTCAGGTTGGGTTGTTTCATTCATCGGTCACATCACACCATCCACATTTGGGGTTAAAGCTACCAATCCATCATGTCAGTGTTACCGATATGTTCATGAGAAGTCACTTAGAGAATTCACCTATGTCTCACCCGCTGCAATACATTTATGCTCCATTCTTTCATGACCGCCACCCTGAACCTTATATCACCAGATCATTTTCACCTCCATTAAAATCATTTTCCCCGTTCCGTTTCATTGATGTGGGATTCATTAAGGCCCTCCTATGACAGATCGCTTCTTGTCGACATCGGCTGATTATCCAAGAAGTCGATCTAGGAACACCCATTTCAGTACTTTGAAGCTTGCATGCCTCAACGGCAAGTTTCTCACTTCCGGCGACAGGTTTACATCAATGGCCTTCGACCGAAAGATTTTGCGTGGTGTTCAACGCCAAGTCCCTTATTCACACCACGTGAATTGTACTATAGTACATTAAGGATCATTATCATTATCGATGATTCCTCTCTCACCTGTTAATAGCTTACATCATTGGCTAGTAATCAGGCGATGTCTTTCCATGTTCGACTCCAGAACATCTCTCACATGGATCGGCTTGTACTTTGCGTGAAGATCGAACGAGATTGAAGACCCCGGATCTAGTTTCATCCATCCGGGTTGCGATATATATTCAGGAAAATAAAGACATCAAATGTACATCATTGTTGCACAGATAATCATCCAATCTAAGGGATGATGGCTCTACCAGAATCATCAGTCTACACTCAGACGATTGTCTATCCTATGTACATGAAAATGAATTTATAAAGTTGAGCATGGGAATGCCCGCCTTAGCTAGATCATGAAAATATTATGAAGATAATGTATTGTATTGTATCTTATTACAAGTCTCCTTCCAGCTTGAAAGAACTCCGGATCCTCATGATAAAGCATTTCACCCGACATCAAAAAGATTAACGACCTCATGCTTTAGGGGGCAACTGTTATAGACATTTTTGGGCACTGCAACCCCAAGCATAAAATGTCCATAAACCAAGGGCTCCTAAGTCCCTAAAGGTGTTGTTCCGACCCCTAAAATAACAAGGTCAACTGATTACAGCTTCTCCCAGAAGTTCTCCATGAAAAACTACTAAGAACCGGTCAAAACTGGACCATTTCACCTCCTCCATAGGCAAAGTGTGTTGCATCTCACCTAAATACACATAGTAGGTGCGTTGCATTTCAAAAATCCCTTCTATGGGGTGCGATGGGTGAGAAGGGACAAATGGCAGTGTCAATCCGCGAGGTGGAGAAGCATGGAATCTTCCAGAAACTTCTCCTGTGACACTTGCCTCTCTGAATTCGACTAGGGATGAGTAAGAGATCATCTATCTCCAAGTGGAATCAAGAACTATCAGAGGGAAGACACTAATCAAATCACAAGCTAACTCATCTCCCTTGCAGACATCTATATATGGATCCCTCATCCCAGAGATCGAGAGGCGTGAATTTTGCATCTTGTAAGGAATTGTTGTTGGTTTCTTGAGGTAACATCATAGTGTTGGGTGATCTAAGCTTTTCATGAGGTGAAGAAGGGATTCTTACTGAGAGGATGATGCTGGGTAAGAATAATTGGTTGTAACTCTCTTGGCTCTTTCTTGATTATCAATAAAGCTATTCAAGTTTTCCTCCATACTCTTGTGTGATTTATGTTCTATGCATTTGTATGGTCAATTTACATCTGATCCTAGATTGTTTATGATAATAGATCCATGTTCTCATATAGTGTTATGCTGCTTTGATTCTACAGGTACTCTTTGAAGCTGGGTATATAAGAAAGCAAGTAGCAAAGGACTATCAGAAGAGAGAGGAATCGAGCAAGGAACCAAGCGCAAGACAGAGGTTGGTCTCCTTTATTCTTCTCTCATATATCTTTCATAAAGGAAAACGAAAGTAGTTTTACTTTGTTTGTTTCTAAGGTAGCTATCAGCCTTAGTGGGATTAGCAGTTTTGCATAGACACTATTCCCGGTAACAATGGGTGAGGCATCTTTGCAGAATTGTATTGACACCACGATAGTAAAGGGTATCATTGACGATCATGTAGTATTTTGCTTGGTATCGATTACGTCGTTGTTTGGAGCGATAGGTATTTGGCCTAAATGTTTGGGTTTGAATATAGATCAATATATCTCCATACCACAGATCGCTTGACGATATCAGAAACAAAGATTCATCCACAATTGATGCTTTGGATGTTGAATCGTTGGAAGACGATGGTAAGTTGCATAGTAACTCAACGAACACTAGAGATTTATTTGATTTGGATTTTACGAATTCTAGATCAAACTCTTGCAAAATGGCTATCCATTTCAAATATTTTCCCCCAAGTGACTAACGTGACAGAATGTAAGTCATAGGGTTGCAATCTGACAAAATGGTAGTTTTACGAAAGAGGATATAGTGTCAAAATCTCTGTACTGCTTGAACAGCTGCAAGAGCCAGCTTTTCAACATAGGAGTACTTTCTTTCTGTATCATTTAAGTTTCGACTTAAATAATAGACAAGGTGTTTGATTCCATTGTCTTCTTGAACTAAAACCATTGTGATGGTCGTATCTGTTGTAGCTAGATACAAGTTAAAGTCTTTTTGATAGTCAGGAGCGTACATTAATGATGATTTTATTAGGGATTCCTTTAGAGCATCAAAGGAAGCTTGCGCAACCTGATCCCAGTTAAAGGGCACTTATTTTTTCAAAAGATGCATATAGCCTTTAGCAAGTTCGGCATAATTTTGAATGAACCTGCTCAGAAAGTTTGCTTTCCCTTGGAGTTTCTGAATCTGAAGCAAATTTGAAGGTGAAGGCATGTTGGTGATTGCCTGAACCTTACATGGGTCAAGTTGAATCCTGTCCTTAGAAACCACGAAACCAAGTAAATGACCAAAACAGACACAAAACACACACTTGAGCGGATTGAGTCGTATCTTGTAGTGTCGACAACATAGAAATATAGCTCTCAAATGTTGTGGATGGTTAGTCCGCTTTCGCGAATGAGATGGTAGATCATCGAGATATGGTTGAACGATGTTCTTGATGCCATGGAAGGCATAGTTCATAGCCCTCTGAAAATTTGCCCCTGCGTTCTTTAAACCGAAAGGTAGTTTTCCATACGTGAATGTGCCCCATGGATATATAAATGTAGTCTTTGACTGGTCCTGTGGGCAAATATTTATTTGATTATACCTGTAAAATCCATCCATGAATGAAAAGATTTCACATCTGGCGCATTCATCAATTATCTGGTCGATGAAGGGTGTAGGGTAGTTGTCCTTTGGACAAGCTTGATTTACATCCCTGTAATCGACACACACTCTAATCATTCCTAGCTTTTTCATCACAGGAACAATATTCGATACCCAATTAGTTAGAGGAACTCGGTAAATGAAACCGGCATGTAAAATTTTTTCAACTTCTTCCTTGATGGCAGTGGCTTTCTTCGGGTGTACCTGTCGAAGCCGTTGTCGTACCAGTTTGACATCCGGATACATCTTGATTTTGTGTTCAACTATACTCGAGTCTATGCCTGGCATTTCTTCATATGACCATGCAAAGACATCTCTGAATTCGCAAAAGAGAGAGCAATATATTTTCAGTTCTACAGAAGAACAAGATTTTCCGACATGAATATTCTCTACAACATTAGGTTTGGTAGAGATATTTATGGCAATAGTTTCTTCAATATTGGATAGATTTCACTCGGAATCCACCGTATTTACAGTATTTGATAGAAAATCAAAAACTGAAGGATGATTAAGGTCGCTGAAATAATATTTGTTGTAATCTGGAAGATGGGAACGATGGTGGTAATGTTCCCATGGTGCCTCTCCTATCACCATTGACTAAATAATTCCTTCATCTGTATAATGTACATGGGACCAAGGATCTGAAGAGGTGCCATATTCCTTAGACCTATCTATCCAAACACTCGATGAGTGTTGATTTCAGGCCAAGAAAATTGATTGCTACAAAATTTCTATTGGGCTTGGAGGCAATACCCGTCGATGATCCATGCTAACAAAATGTTTGGAAATCTTCTGAATTTGTGTAGATATAGTAGATATCATATTGCAGGTTCGGACATTGGCCACTTCCACCAGATTTCTCGGAGGCGGTAGGGAAAAATTACTCATTAAGGCAGGGTCTTTTACGAGGTCTACTCTGACATTTTGAAGTGATTGGAAGCTTCCATGGATCATTGGAATGCTTCCTGTAACTTGTGAACTATTGGGGAGGAAGGTTTGTTGGTCAATGATTGTAATTCCTCCTTGGAAGGGAAATGCAATCTTTATAAAATATGTTGACACAACAACAACCATAGCATAATTCCAGGGCCTTCCGAGTAGGATATTGTAGTCGAGGTTTCCATCGATAACATCGATGTCAATTTCTACTATCTTGCCCCCCAATTCTACTTGCAAGTTACTTAAAATCTCATACGGGGTGTATGTTTGTCCATTGAATGATTTTAATGTTGTTGATGATCTTGACAAGGGTGGTGAGCCTAAATTTTTCCAACAACTCATCGACATAATGCAGGTAGATACCCCCTCATCAATAATTGTTCGATGAACAATTTTGTTGAGGGCTTTCACTTGTATGAGGAAAGTGAGTTGAGATGGTAACTGAGGTTCATATCCTTTAGGATTAAATGCCACAAGATTGGAATCCACTGGGTCAATCCCACCTATTGTTGATAATAGAGCCTGCTTTTGGGAGGGGCAATTTTGCAATACTTCAAGTGTCGACATAGCAGATGGCGATTGGGCTAGATCCTCTACTATATTATAATTTTTTGCTACTCGGGCACGAGGATTAAATGTCGATTTGTCTACTACTCCCTTTGGTGGCTTTATTGTTAGCTCAGGAATGATGGGTGGCACAACTTCTGTCGAAGTTGTTGTCAAACTACTAGGTTGATCTGTAGCCTTGTTGTTCAACATTTGTGGATTCCCATAATCTTTATTCCTTGTCGATATCAAAGCATCAATTTTTTGTTTCAAAGTGGAAAACATAAGCACTTGGGATGGGGAAGCATTGTCACTGGAAACCAGATTGGTTTCTAGGTTTGGAAACGGATCAGTCAACACCGCTGAGGTATTTGAACTCTTAAAGAACTTCTTAATCCAAACTTTATGCAGACAATCTATCGTCCAATGGTCCTCATCGCATATGAGACATGTCTGATTAGGTTTCCTTTTCCCATAAGGGTTTCCAGAAGATTTTTCAGGAGTTGAATCTTCCTGTTTCTTCTTTTTCTTTGTCCTTTTCTTCTTGACCCCTTGTTGCTTCGGTTCTTTGCCTTTGTCTATTGACACGGCATTAACCTCCAAAGGTAGGAAGTTTGTCATTTCCATTTTTACTAGAAACTAAAAGGGCTTTACCAGATGGGGCCTTTGCAGTTTTCATACTTAAGGTGCCAATCATGTCTTCGCTGGCATGAGAGTCCCTATTTGATTTAGGAGGAGGAGGAATGGAAAATTCTGGTATAGGAGCATCAGGAATTTTGTCATAGAGCGTGCCAGACTGAGTATAGATCAAGTCTAGATATTGTGCACGAGCAATGACTTGCTCTTCAGTGACAACTACTCCCTTGGCCACATCTTCTATAATATAAGGTAATAATGACTTAATAAACCATTCAGCTAAAAGATGATCAAGAACATATATCTTTACCATTCGACGACGACGTCGCCACTCATGAATATGATCAGATATGTGAGTGGCTATTGTCTATTTAAAATTGGTAAGGAGTTCCATTCCTGTTTCATACCTTATGGGTAATTGAAAATGGGTTAAAAAATGTGGTGGTGAGGGCACTGAAGTTATCGAATGAAGCTTAAGGAAATTCGATGTACCATTTCGCTGCCAAACTAGTTATTGTTCGCTAAAAAAAGTAAAGCCTAATTGAATCATCATTGAGGGTGTTTGACGAACACCACAGATGAAATTTCATCACATGATTTGATGGATCTTCACTCGGATTTCCATTGAATTTAGGAATATCTTACGGAAGTTTATGAGGAATCGTTGGCCACCAAGGGGCATAAGAAATTGGATCATTTGTTAGCCGATTCAGATCTGGTAATTCTAAAGTTGCTATGAAAGGAAACTGTTGATTCAGGTTTGGCAAAGCATACCCAGGATAAGATGGGATCGCCTGAGCAGTGGGTCTTTGCATACCAGCATAATGTATTTGATGCTGATAACTTTGATAAGGTTGATGGGCATAACCATTATAATATGATTGTTGGTAACCATTTTGAATATACGGCTACCCATTACCCGCAAAGCTTTGTTGCTCAGGTCCTCGGTAAGCTTGCTGGAATTGTGGTTGTTGATATTACACCAGCCATGGTTGTGAGACCATTTTGTGTTGTCCAATACTGGATGTTTGACCAAGATGAGGAGTGATAGTACCCATTTGAGCTTGTGTCGTTTCAGTTAAGAAGCCACTAATTGGCAGTTGTGATTGAGTCACGGATACAAGAGGTTGTTGTATTACGACTTGAGAGACTTGAGGTTGACATACAATAGGTAGCGCTTGTAGTTGCGACACCATAACAATAGCCGGTGTAGTGGGAATGTTCGACACAGGCTGATTTTGTTTCATTGAATATACAACTCTTGGTTGTTGAGGCAGTATTGGCACCCAACCATTGGATGTAATTCTAGCTTGACCTAAACTTTGTTGTGAACTCTCATATGGTTGCTCCCCTAGAGGGAACAATGAAAAGGCATATTGCCCCCCATATGGTGGCAATCTAGTGTTCAAAGGGTAAATTGGTCTTTGGAGACTGGACTGTCCAAATTGATACTGATGTGAAGGATCAATTTGCTGAGTCTCAACCTAAAAAATTCCAAATAAGATTCCGAATGAGAAAATAGGAACAAACCATGCTATTGAAGCAGTCCCTGGGTGGACTCCATCTAGTGGTTGAGAACTAGTTGGGACAGATGGTATACCAGTGAACATTGTCGGAGTAGCGGCAGGAAGTTTTGTTGTTGTTGTATTAGAGGACACAGTCCTAGATGTTGATGGCTGTTCAGACATATTGAGTCTATCCAAAAGATTTCCTAGCGATTCGACAGGAACTTGCGATGAAGGGTGATCATAAGAAATAACTTCTATGGTATAAGGATATAGGTGGATCCTAGTTCCAAAATGCAATGGGGTACTGGATGGAAGATCCTCCACAATTTCTTCTATAGCAATCAGTCCATGTGAAAGAGGTAGACCGTCAAGTCCGTAAAATATTTTTGGTGCCGAGGAAGGTATAGATTCTGCAGCGACAGATGTTAGAGGGGTGACACCTTCCAAATCAGCCCTTGATGGAGCTGGTTCAGAAATAGAAGTGTTTACTGTTACACTAGGATTAGTTCTAATGTCCTCTTGTAACTGTGGAACTTCTTTTGTAGAGGCATGGGTACCAGAAATAATTGGAGTAACTGGAGTCTCTGAGGATGTTGAAACACAAGTTTCAAATAAACCAGGAGACTTCGACCCAGTTAAATGAGATCACTTGGCCTGGAATGGTTTCGTTTCTGGAGTCAAAGATGGTTGTCTTGTTAGTCTCCGCGAACGATGGGGTTTTTATTGACTTTCTTCCACGATTGCGGATTACTCGATCAACTAAAAATAAAAAGGGGAAAATGTTATTCTGAACTAAATGAATTTTATGACACTTTGACACAACTTGATTTTTCAATTTTTAAGAGTCGAGAGAAAGATAAAGATGACTTTAGTCACCTTCGATTTTTAATGAGCCTAAAGTAACAAGTGCTCAGATGGACCTTTTCTTTTAAGGAGTCTAAAAAGGAATGAAAGTGACTACTCTGGAAATCTAGACAGAGGGATTACCAAACCAATTGCAAAACTACAATATACACCTCGGTGGTAAATTATAGAGAAATTACCGAGGACTTTATGTATGGCAGTCAATCTTCCCGAATGCTTTATTTAGTGCATTGCAATCAATATGGCGGCAGACACGGCTTCCTAAGGATAAAGGATATCAACCCATTGTGGTCTTCCAATATATACTCGACGGTACGTGGGAGCACAAGTCCGTACTAGCACTTGTCGTATCAAAGAGGAGGAATCACCCAACCTACGATGAAAATGATAGTTACCAGGCTTTACGACGCTGGAATACATCTCTAGCCTAGACTTCTAGATGTTGTGCGTTAGGTTCCAAAGTGTTTTTATGCTCATTGAGGTTTATTTTATAGTTGATCTTTCTTATGAAGTTTTCCTTTCAAGGTTCACCGCGTGATGTAGATGTACAACTCCTAAATATGCAATCTAAAATGATAAATAGTCATTTATTTTCTTTTAGCAATGAAAATCCTAGCTACTAAGGAAAGAAGAGTATGATTCTTTCAACAGAGAGTAGAGAGCACACACTAAATGCACTTTCCTAAATCAATTTCCGCATGCAGTCTAAATGCAAATGCACATGCATGTATTTGTTTTTCGCTTTCTTAATGTGTGAATGACAAAAAGAATGCCAAGTACAGATCTGAACTATTTTTCCTTCAAAGCGACAGTACTAACAATTTTCTCTTTTCAAAATGAAAGGAAGACTAAGACGACACTTTGTGATTTCGAATTGAAATTTGTTTTCGACACTAGAAATACTGATAATTCAAATCAAATACAATGGCAAAAGTACAATCAACTATCTGAAAGAGGAAGACTTTACGACACTCCTTTTCTTGACTAAAAACGACAGTTGTGACACTTTCGAATCAAAAGATGACAGTTTGATTAAGCTACTGTTTTCAAAGGAGGACTGTAAATGATGAAAAATACATAAAAAAACATTCACAATTCCTTATCAATGGAGGTTGAATAATGTGAAGGAAGAAGGTTTTCTCAGTGATATACTGATCATAGGCTGCAAAACTACTGAATAGAGCTGAAAATAATGAAGAAAAAACCAAATTCTAGAGGTAGAAACAGTCTCATTCAATCATCGCACCTGTCCTTAAGGGAAACAAGGATGCATCTCACCTGCAACACACGGGAGGTGCGATGCATCTAGACTACCAATGAGAGATAGTGTGATGATCCAGGGATGAGACTGAGCTTGTTTTTCACCCACAATTTGCAGCTAAGTTCAGGGATTTAGGTTGAGCTTATGATAGACAGTAAACACAAAGTATAGGGGCTGATCTAATGAGGTTATTGAGCTACCACTAGGGCGCTTAGGATGTTTGCAAGTCAAATGTTCAGTTCATAAACCAACCCAGATATTGACTGAAGCAGTGTTGATCTACTTTGCAGTTGCATAACACAAGTAGTTCGAAGGCTATTTGGCTTAACTTCAGGCTCCGTCTGTAGTTTATAAAGCAAACAATAGTAACAAACAAACAAACTATTTTCTCCCTAGTGGAGTCGCCATTTTGTTTCCAGGAAAACTAGTGTCCATTCTGAGCTGCTAGTCCCACTAAGACTGGTAGCTATCTTAGAAACAAACAATTCAAAGTAACTTGTGTTTTCCTTTATGAGAGATAGATGAGAGAGAAGCAGAGAGTACCAACCTCAGTCTTTCGCTTGGCTCCTTGCTTGTTTCCTCTCTCCTTTGATAGAGCTTCGCCACTCCTTTCTCACTTGTCCTGCTTCAAAGAACACCTATAGAGTCAAAGCAACAAAATACCATAAAAGCATAGAGATCTATAACCATAAACAATGTAGAATCAGATGTACATTAACCATATGTTGGAAATAATACTGAGAGGGGGGGTGAATCAGTATTATCAGATCAGTAAAACCTTTACAAATTTCATACTCAGAAACATATACGCTACTTCAGTTAAGTGAACCCGCGTGTACACGCTACTGTGTCTAAAGCAACTAGTGTATATCCAGAAATCTTATGATTCAGTTAGCTTATCTTCAGTAAATGCATCAGAACATTATTAACCATATTAACAGTAAACAGGTGCAGTATAACAGAACAGATCATCACACAAAAGACACACACATGAACACCATGATATAAGGTGGAAACCCAATGTGGGTGAAAACCACCTGCTGCAATTCGTCTCTTTCTTCTTTAATAAGAAACTTCTTTTACAATGTACTGGTGCAGTCCTTTACCATCACGCAGGCTACAACCTGCAGAGGGATACAACCCTCATAGCTCTTGTACTAGCCGATCCATTTACTAGTACATAGGTGCCAACCCTACAGAAGGCTACAACCTTCACTCGTTTTCCAGCTGCTCCTGGAAGGGAGCTACAACCCCCTGGCTCTTGTACTGGCTAATATGTTTACTAGTATGTAGCTGTCGGCCTACGATCTTCCTGGGACCACGTTTCATACATTTTCATACTGGATCCATAAGACAATCACCATTGTAGTACAACCTGCATCATCAATCACTGAAACACCCAATACTGAATCACTGAAACCCTGTCAACAACATCATAACAACAACCAGATCCAACTCCATCTTCAAATATCATACTTCACATTGTATACGCTACTTGGATGAACCCAACCTACGTGTATACGCTCTTTTACCAAAACCAACCTGCGTACAGATCTGCAAATTCAAGCTTAAAACTCCGCAGCTATATCAGACATCAAAACATACCCAGATCATAATAATAAACACGCGTCAATAGATCTAGTTTATCCACAGTCAAACCATATGAAGATAATCATTCTAAGCCTTGAGATCTCGTTCCATCATCCTCCACATGAGTGAAACCTTGGTTCAGATCACCAACCCATAACCAGCATTTGGATCTCACACTTCCTCAGATTTTCATCACTCACACACACTCACACCCTCATCTGGCCTAATGATCTTCTCCTTATATAGGCTTAGGCCCTTCACAATACCACGGTCCAAAACCATAGTAACACAATACCATCAACTTCAAAACTAGGGATCAACACGTCCGTCGAGACACCATGGTCCAAAACCATAGGCACAACTTCCAAGGACTAACCGCCACAGACCAAAGATAAGTTTTCCACATGTACGCGCTTTTACTGAAGCCAACCTGCGTGTACACGCTGATTCTCCTTAATGAACCTGCGTATATCTCTTTCTTGTCCTGCTGTACTAAGATCTGTCCTCTGATTAAGTTGCCATCACCTGTACCTGCCTCTGAGTGAGTTGCCATCAAGGACAACACTTGTATCATAATGCCAACAATCTCCCCCTTTGGACTTGATGGCAACCACACCAAGTCACTCTCCCCCTTTGACATCAAGGGCAAAGGGCGGACCAAGATATTCTCTTCTTTGATATACCCTCTGTTGTCCATACTCCCCTAAGTACCTGCTGAAATCTCCAAATGTGCTCCCCCTTTGTATATGCCAAAGTGTATCAATCCATCCATGCTCCCCCTGAGCAGATGCAGGTTCTAAGACCAGCCATTCATTCATGACTATCATTCATCATCTATAATCGATACCATAAGCATCAGCCTGCAATACCATTCCTTTGATCAAACAGCAAGATGTATCATTTAGCTTCATAGACTTTATTAACAACTTCTAACCATAATGCCAACAATGCGTTATTTGAAGTATATGCTCCCCCTGAGCCTGTGCCATATCCTCAGCAGACTGTAACTGTTGACCAATAGAGCAGATACCGGACTGAATCATATCGGACCCCTTTTCTGAGTCTGTCCCCACTGCTTTTCCACAAACTGACATATACGCGACTTTGCAGTGCAGAACTCGCGTATATACGCGGCTTTCCTTCATTAAACTTGCGTATGAGAATTAGAACACTGAAGTTTTACACCTTCAGCTCCCCCTGAGTCTGTTATGTCTGTGTTGTGCTGAGTACCCTGTGCTGTGCCACATCTTTCTGACTGAACTTCCTTCTTCTTCCATATCTTCAAGTATGTTGATGATTTCTTCTTATCATGAGCTTTGTTCCTGCAATTTCTTGCTTTATGACCAAACTTGTTACATGCATAGCATCTTACATGTTTCATATTCCTCTTATAGCAATCAGCAGCTTTGTGGCCAAATATATTGCAAGAAAAGCAATGTCCATTAAAGTACCTTGAATGTGATGATCTTTCTGCATGATGGTCTTGAAACCTTCTTCTTCTACATGTGGCTGCAACATGTCCAAGATTATGACATACATGGCATTCAACATTATTCATGGGAGGAGTAAAAGATTTTCTTTGAGGAGTCTCTTTACTTGGTTGTTGATGGGGTTGTCTTTTCATCTCCTTGTAGAACCTTTCAGATTTTTCATTAGAGTTTCTTGTCTTACTTTGTGAACCATATTCACCTTCAATAGACTCATGAAAACCAAGACCAGTTTTGATAGCAGGGGACCTTTGACTACTAAGAATATCATATAAGATCTTAGTACTATCTTGAAATCGTAATAGTTTATCCTTTTCTTCTAATTTACTTTTCAAGATATTTACCTCAACTTGATGTTGTTCTTCTTTTTCCAGACATTGCTTCTTCAAGGTCTCTTCAGCTTTCCTTCCTTCATCCAACTGATGCCTTAGTTTGAGGATCTCGTTTTCTTGCTCTTTATTCAGCGCTAGAAGCATTTGTCGAATTCTGGAGGCATATTCCACCTGATCTTTTAATCTGATGATTTCTTCTTTGAGGGCATTCTCCCTTTTGCTAGGTAGATCTTGCTGATCTATGATTTGATCTGATGATTCATTTGCTTGTCCATCTTCAATCTGAGGTGATTCAGGATCTGAATTCTTGCTTCCACTCAACGACAGGTTGTCATTGTTCCTTTGAGCTGTCTTCTTCTTCTAACGTGCTTTCTTCCCCATTGTTCTATTATCATTGAAAAAATTCTCAAAGAAAAAGGGTAAGGTAAAGGTTAATTGATCCTAGACATATTCATGTTGATCTTGGTCGTGTTCATGCAATATACATTTGATACAATTCTTAGTTTGAGCAAACAAGCCCATGGTGAGCAGAGATCAGAAATCTTCATCAAGTTCAAGCGAGGCAGCTCCACAATTAAGCAAGGAATTTAGCCCTAGGGCTAAGGAAACATCATCACAGCTGCATAAAGATGATAGAAGTAAGGCTAAGTCCTAATTTTGGACAAATTACCTTTTGATACTTACCTTGAAGAATGGTGTCTAAATATTCAATGTTGAACAATTTCATGTCAAATGGAAAAGTCATTGAAGTAAAAGGAAAGACACAAGAAAGTTAGATTTTGATCCTAAGCTGTGTTTTTGAAATTATACAACAGTTTCGCAGCGCGCTGCGAAACCCCTGTAGCAGCCTGTTTCAGCATAAAAAACTCTGCTTTCTGCGTTTACTAGTCAACTTCCAGGAGGTCTCTAAAGCAACTGAAAGCCTATTTTTGGAAATGGAAAGAGGTTTTTATTCTTAGCAGACTGAAATAAAAAAACCTCCTTCAGTTTCCTCAAATCCATTACGATTTGAGAGAAATTAATGACCAAATTTGCGCTACGAAACTGCTGTAGGTGCAGTTTTTCATCTCCCGTTTTACACCTGCTTTTCAAAGATAGATTCTGGGCGGTAGGGAAAGTGTTTCAAAAAACCAAGAGAGGTTTTTGTTAAGAACAGATTGGTTTACAAAAACCTCCTTCAGTTTTTCCAAATAAGTTTTCTGTGAGAAATTATGAGCTCTGTCCCAAGACATATTTTTCAGCCAGAACAGCAGTTTCGTAGCAGCTGAAGCTAAATAATCCAATCTCAGTCACTAGTTTTGAACTGCAAGTGGAAATGTTGAAAAGGGAATATCTTAAAGGGATCCTTCAAAATTATCAATCTTCAGCAAATTTAATACAGGTGGAGGAAACATGTATTCGAATGCAACTTTAAACTTTTGTCATAAAGTGAACACATTTACTACAGTCCAAAATATGTCAGGCAGCTTGGAAGAACTTTTGTCTTCACACATGGACAAAGGTTGACAGCACACAAAGACGTGGCATTCTGATATTTTTGTAAAAATCCTATTGAAGGTGGACATGACATTTATGCAGATGAGAGACATTACTTCTCTAGTTCAGGAGTTGCTAACAGTTCATATAACTTGGATGCAAATGAAAATTATCGTAAGAGTTCTTTGTATGGTTCTAGCTTACAGCCTTATGGCAGTGGTGCCCAATACCGTATGTTAAGTGAGGAAGCTGAGGGAAAGGTAATTTTCCTATTAAGGATAACCTTCCAGATTATATGCACTAATCTTATGCACTTAACCCCAGACAGTCATGGGATGGTGGCGAATCTGGTCAGAGGTTTAGAAATGCAGATGTAGAGAGAGGTAAATTCCTTTCCCGTGATTATCTTGAGTCTTCTGATAATCATCTTTCTAGATCCCAATTATGGCAACGGGCAGAGGTAACAGGCAATGCATCCATTAATCAACTAGTGAGGTACCAGCCAGCTTCATACAGTTATATTTGGAACAACCAATGGTGTTATTGATGTCATTGCATCTTTTCCTCAAGAGAAATATCTGTTTCTTGAAAAGCTGCAAGTAAATCTTTTCAAAATAATCAAGGGAGTAAGGTGCTTAAGCCATGAACACTAGTGATCATAAAGCTATGAGGAAGAAAGTTGAAGACTTGAAGGCACAGCTAGGCCAGTTAGCTGCTAAATGAAGTTGCTGTTCAAAGAAAGGTTTTGTTCCAAATTTTGTCAAATTTTGCTTAGTTTTATTGTTTTGAGGACATGTAGATCCCTGCTATATGTATCAAAGATAAAAAGGAGTTTTTGCAATCAAATGTCTAGGCAGTAGATACCTCAGGGCAAAGACAAGATGTTTAAACAATTCAGCAGTTTCGTAGCGCGCTACGAAACTGCTGTAGGTGGTGTTTTCAACGCAGAAAAACAGTTTGGTAATATGTGCGGGAATTTTCAAAAGGAAACACCTAAAGGACATGTAAGGGACCAAATGAAGCCATCACAACCATTCAGATCAAGACAGCTGTACCTTTAAAAGGTGGAATGCTTTAACTCAAGTTTGAAGTTTCTGTTATAAAGCCACTTTATTACCGGTCATAGGGTATTGAATGAGTTGCATACAAGGAATTTTGGCTTGCACACTTGGCCATCGATGAAGCCTCCAACACATCAGGAACATGGTGATGTCCTATATTTTTGGGTTATTAAAAAGGCTAAAAACATGCTGCTGTATATTCGAAGTTATGGAGGACTGGAACCGAAAAGCAAGGGATATCACCTAACATCACTGAGCAGTTAAAGTATTCAGCATCCGAGGCCAACATGGAGCTTTAAATACTCATCTCAGCCATCTCAGCCAAACTGCAAGGATTCCAAGTGTCAAAGAACAAGAAGGAATCATTCTACGAAGAAGATAGAGTTAGAGTCATAGTCAAATTAGAACTCTTTAGAACTCCAGTTAGCACTAATTGTATTTAATAGTTTGTTGTAAAGCAGATAGGTGTCATCATAGGCAGAATTCGAGTTCCCCTCATGTGGGAGGAGGAAGCTCGAAGTAGTTAGAATAAGGATTTTCTATATATAGCTGGAACATCTACGTAATGGGGGTTGGATATTTTACAAACAGAGGATTGTTTTGGCTTATGTAAAAAACAGAGTTCAGTAATAGAAATGACTGTTTTACTTCTCAGGATTCATAAGGGATTTACTTGTTCAGAATGTGTGATGGTATATTTTCTTTAGTGTTCTTTTACAGTTGTACAAATGCATAATCACTCAGAATTCATTGATCATGCTCTGACTTCCTGTATGCCTTTGTAAACTGTGGTTTTATATAAGTGGTTTTCTGAACATCCAAATGCTAAGTGCCCTGATTTCTATGTAAGGCATCATCATTATTTGTTGTAGTATGTTTGACTCCATAGGCCCAATGGAAACTTATGTAATGTTTGTCCAGCTTTCATTATTTGTCAATGTTATTCACAAGAGTTAGCCATCTTACTGATAGTCAAAATCAATAATCCTTTGAGAGAGCCCTCTCAGACTAAGGAGGCTAAGCCTTAGTCAAAAGATTGGTGTGAAATAGTTACTTGAAGTCTTCCTGGGTTGCAGCCTTCCAGGGCTTGATTTTGAGATAACATTTTGGTGCGTCTGCCGGGAGCCTGAAGTCTATTCATTCCCGAAATCAAGAGACTGAACTTCTGAAGGTAGAAGGAGCTCAGACATCTTTTTGAGGCTGCAAAACTACCTTGGCGACTCCACACATCGAATAAGAAATTGGAAGGTGACTCCACTGCTAGAAGATTAGTAGCTTGATGAAGTTCCAAGATGAGTTCCACTGCAAGAATGAATTCCAGGTATGCTCCTATGAATCGGTCTCATATCCCTGGTTTTCCAAATCCTATGCCAAAGGTTGATTGGTTAGATGATCTTCCAATTTTCAAAGATGAAAAGAAGGACAATGTTGCTCTTCATTTGGTTAGGTTTCATATGCATGTACGCAATCTTAAGGTTCAGTTTCCTGAGGATTGTCTCATGAGGATGTTTATGACCACTTTAGAAGGAAAATCATGGTCTTGGTATAAAGGTTTGGAAAATGGTTCATTATATTCTCTTGCTGATTTCCATGATGTGTTCTATGACATGTATAAAGAATGGCATCCCTCCTTATTGCTGGTCAAAGATTGTTGTAAACATTCTACGAGTTTTATTCAATATTTGGAGGATTTTTATGATGATGATGAATTTATGGATGAAGAAATTTTAGAGGCTCTTCATAACAATGCATTTCAGCACCAAGGAGAAGGTATAACATTCCATGAAATGCAGCATGAAGAGCAGCAGGAGGTTACTTGTGAAAACCATGTTTTATCCTTAGATATTGATGTAGAGATGCAGCAGATTTGTCAGGCTTCAGATCATGATGAAGATGAAATTGATTGCAAACAGCAAGAAGAAGTACTGGAAGATAGCTTCTACGACCCTCAGGCAGAGGAAAAATGTTATCTCAAAATCAAGCCCTGGAAGGCTGCAACCCAGGAAGACTTCAAGTAACTATTTCACACCAATCTTTTGACTAAGGCTTAGCCTCCTTAGTCTGAGAGGGCTCTCTCAAAAGATTATTGATTTTGACTATCAGTAAGATGGCTAACTCTTGTGAATAACATTGACAAATAATGAAGGCTGGACAAACATTACATAAGTTTCCATTGGGCCTATGGAGTCAAACATACTACAGCAAATAATGATGATGCCTTACATAGAAATCAGGGCACTTAGCATTTGGATGTTCAGAAAACCACTTATATAAAACCACAGTTTACAAAGGCATACAGGAAGTCAGAGCATGATCAATGAATTCTGAGTGATTATGCATTTGTACAACTGTAAAAGAACACTAAAGAAAATATACCATCACACATTCTGAACAAGTAAATCCCTTATGAATCCTGAGAAGTAAAACAGTCATTTCTATTACTAAACTCTGTTTTTTACATAAGCCAAAACAGTCCTCTGTTTGTAAAATATCCAACCCCCATTACATAGATGTTCCAGCTATATATAGAAAATCCTTATTCTAACTACTTCGAGCTTCCTCCTCCCACATGAGGGGAACTCGAATTCTGCCTATGATGATGCCTATCTGCTTTACAACAAACTATTAAATACAATTAGTGCTAACTGGAGTTCTAAAGAGTTCTAATTTGACTATGACTCTAGCTCTGTCTTCTTCGTAGAATGATTCCTTCTTGTTCTTTGACACTTGGACTCCTTGCAGTTTGGCTGAGATGGCTGAGATGAGTATTTAAAGCTCCATGTTGGCCTCGGATGCTGAATACTTTAACTGCTCAGTGATGTTAGGTGATATCCCTTGCTTTTCGGTTCCAGTCCTCCATAACTTCGAATATACAGCAGCATGTTTTTAGCCTTTTTAATAACCCAAAAATATAGGACATCACCATGTTCCTGATGTGTTGGAGGCTTCATCGATGGTGAAGTGTGCAAGCCAAAAATCCTTGTATGAAACTCATTCAATACCCTATGACCGGTAATAAAGTGGCTTTATAACAGAAACTTCAAACTTGAGTTAAAGCATTCAACCTTTTAAAGGTACAGCTGTCTTGATCTGAATGGTTGTGATGGCTTCATTTGGTCCCTTACATTTCCTTTAGGTGTTTCCTTTTGAAAATTCCCGCACATATTACCAAACTGTTTTTCTGCGTTGAAAACACCACCTACAGCAGTTTCGTAGCGCGCTACGAAACTGCTGAATTGTTTAAACAGCTTGTCTTTGCCCTGAGGTATCTACCGCCTAGACATTTGATTGCCAAAACTCCTTTTGATCTTTGATACATATAGCAGGGATCTACATGTCCTCAAAACAATAAAACTAAGCAAAATTTGACAAAATTTGGAACAAAACCTTTCTTTGAACAGCAACTTCATTTAGCAACTAACTGGCCTAGCTGTGCCTTCAAGTCTTCAACTTTCTTCCTCATAGCTTTATGATCACTAGTGTTCATGGCTTAAGCACCTTACTCCCTTGATTATTTTGAAAATATTTGCTTGCAGCTTTTCAAGAAACAGATATTTCTCCTGAGGAAAAGATGCAATGACATCAATAACACCATTGGCTGTTCCAAATATAACTATATGAAGCTGGTTGGTACCTCACTGGTTGATTAATGGATGCATTGCCTGTTACCTCTGCCTGTTGCCATAATTGGGATCTAGAAAGATGATTATCAGAAGACTCAAGATAATCACGGGAAAGGAATTTACCTCTCTCTACATCTGCATTACTAAACCTCTGACCAGATTCACCACCATCCCATGACTGTCTGGGGTTAAGTGCATAAGATTAGTGCATATAATCCGGAAGGTTATCCTTAACAGGAAAATTACCTTTCCCTCAGCTTCCTCACTTAACATACGGTATTGGGCACCACTGCCATAAGGCTGTAAGCTAGAACCATACAAAGAACTCTTACGATAATTTTCATTTGCATCCAAGCTATATGAACTGTTAGCAACTCCTGAACTAGAGAAGTAATGTCTCTCATCTGCATAAATGTCATGTCCACCTTCAATAGGAGTTTTACAAAAATATCAGAATGCCACGTCTTTGTGTGCTGTCAACCTTTGTCCATGTGTGAAGACAAAAGTTCTTCCAAGCTGCCTGACATATTTTGGACTGTAGTAAATGTGTTCACTTTATGACAAAAGTTTAAAGTTGCATTCGAATACATGTTTCCTCCACCTGTATTAACTTTGCTGAAGATTGATAATTTTGAAGGATCCCTTTAAGATATTCCCTTTTCAACATTTCCACTTGCAGTTCAAAACTAGTGACTGAGATTGGATTATTTAGCTTCAGCTGCTACGAAACTGCTGTTCTGGCTGAAAAATATGTCTTGGGACAGAGCTCATAATTTCTCACAGAAAACGTATTTGGAAAAACTGAAGGCGGTTTTTGTAAAACAATCCGTTCTTAACAAAAACCTCTCTTGGTTTTTTGAAACACCTTCTCTACCGCCCAGAATATATCTTTGAAAAGCAGGTGTAAAACGGGAGATGAAAAACTGCACCTACAGCAGTTTCGTAGTGCAACTTTGGTCATTAATTTCTCTCAGATCGTAATGGATTTGAGGAAGCTGAAGGAGGTTTTTCTAGTTCAGTCTGTTAGGAATAAAAACCACTTTCCATTTCCCAAAATAGGCTTTCAGTTTCTTTAGAGACCTCCTGGAAGTTGACTAGTAAACGCAGAAAGCAGAGTTTTTTATGCTGAAACAGGCTGCTACAGGGGTTTCGCAGCGCGCTGCGAAACTGCTGTGTAATTTCAAAAACACAGCTTAGGATCAAAATCTAACTTTCTTGTGTCTTTCCTTTTACTGCAATGACTTTTCCATTTGACATGAAATTGTTCAACATTGAATATTTAGACACCATTCTTCAAGGTAAGTATCAAAAGGTAATTTGTCCAAAATTAGGACTTAGCCTTACTTCTATCATCTTTATGCAGCTGTGATGATGTTTCCTTAGCCCTAGGGCTAAATTCCTTGCTTAATTGTGGAGCTGCCTCGCTTGAACTTGATGAAGATTTCTGATCTCTGCTCACCATGGGCTTGTTTGCTCAAACTAAGAATTGTATCAAATGTATATTGCATGAACACGACCAAGATCAACATGAATATGTCTAGGATCAATTAACCTTTACCTTACCCTTTTTCTTTGAGAATTTTTTCAATGATAACATGTTCTACGAATCTCCTTCAAGCGATCAAGCTTTTCTGAAGGACCTACTCCGATACCAATTGTTGGAAATAATACTGAGAGGGGGGGGGTGAATCAGTATTATCAGATCAGTAAAACCTTTACAAATTTCATACTCAGAAACATATACGCTACTTCAGTTAAGTGAACCCACGTGTACATGCTACTGTGTCTAAAGCAACTAGCGTATATCCAAAAATCTTATGATTCAGTTAGCTTATCTTCAGTAAATGCATCAGAACATTATTAACCATATTAACAGTAAACAGGTGCAGTATAACATAATAGATCATCACACAAAAGCCACACACATGAACACCATGATATAAGGTGGAAACCCAATGTGGGTGAAAACCACCTGCTGCAATTCGTCTCTTTCTTCTTTAATAAGAAACTTCTTTTACAATGTACTGGTGCAGTCCTTTACTAGCACGCAGGCTACAACCTACAGAGGGCTACAACCCTCATAGCTCTTGTACTAGCCGATCCATTTACTAGTACGTAGGTGCCAACCCTACAGAAGGCTACAACCTTCACTTGTTTTCCAGCTGCTCCGGAAGGGAGCTACAACCCCTGGCTCTTGTACTGGCTGATATGTTTACCAGTACATAGGTGCCGGCCTACGATCTTCCCGGCACCATGTTTCATACATTTTCATACTAGATCCATAAGACAATCACCATTGTAGTACAACCTGCATCATCAATCACTGAAACACCCAATACTGAATCACTGAAACCCTGTCAACAACATCATAACAACAACCAGATCCAACTCCATCTTCAAATATCATACTTCACATTGTATACGCTACTTGGATGAACCCAACCTGCGTGTATACGCTCTTTTACCAAAACCAACCTGCGTACAGATCTACAAATTCAAGCTTAAAACTCCGTAGCTATATCAGACATCAAAACATACCCAGATCATAATAATAAACATGCGTCAATAGATCTAGTCTATCCACAGTCAAACCATGTGAAGATAATCATTCCAAGCCTTGAGATCTCGTTCCATCATCCTCCACATGAGTGAAACCTTGGTTCAGATCACCAACCCATAACCAGCATTTGGATCTCACACTTCCTCAGATTTTCATCACTCACACACACTCACACCCTCATCTGGCCTAATGATCTTCTCCTTATATAGGCTTAGGCCCTTCACAATACCACGGTCCAAAACCATAGTAACACAATACCATCAACTTCAAAACTAGGGATCAACACGTTGTGGAGCACCTGGAAGGTATGCTTTTGACTAGCAATCTAGTGGTTTTTCAATAATAATTATAACCTTTTCTGCATTATGAGTTCAAAGAAGATAAAGGGTTTTGATAAAATGTGCAACAAATCGTTAAAGGAAGCCCAAGTGCTAATAATTGACGTTTTCTATGCAGGAAGACGTGGAAACAAAGGATCGGCGATTGAAAGCAAGAAGCAAAGGGAAAATAACTACTGTCCCGCCAACATGGAATCGGATGCGGACAAGATCAAGTAAAATTAGAGCCGAATAGCCCAGAGAAAGAAAGCAGGATACTGAGACGGAGAATGCAAGAAGGGAAAGAGAAGAATCGAACGATTAGCGAATCCCTCAGGATCTTTGATCCTGAGGGATCGCTGCTTTAACTTATCTTTTGATTATCTAGATACCTCCATCATTTCTGTTATATAAAGGCACCACGCCATTGAACGGAGGAGGACTGTTTTTGTAATTCTAAATTCCAGAACCAACTGTAATCATTGAGTCTCTCTGAGACCTGACTTTGTTATACTTTTGTTGATGCGATTAATATAAAAGACTTGGTGTTCATTTCGTCTCTGCATCTGGAGTAACTTAAGGCAGTGTTCCATTGGCAGCCAAGGGCCCAGCTCCGAAGGACACTTGCTTTTGTATTATTATACTGTGTGGTTTGTTTATCTCCATTGTTTAAGTAATCTGATACATCTTTTATGTGATATGCTATGCTTCGTTATAACTAATATCTGAATGAGTTCTTTATCTCATGTCTCTGCATTGTATAAGTGGATCTATTCGAATTGCATCTTTCAGCTATTTCCGTAGCGGAATGTTGGTATGAATGTTATTGTTATCAGATCCATGTGAAATAGTATTTGTAAGACTTGAAAGCAATATTACTTCGTTCAGGAACATAGTCATATCATCCATTACTCTCAGATTGCTGTAGTAGTAGAGAACGTGTACATACGGTTGAGGATTGCTGTTCCATTTATTATTGCTGTTCCATTTATTATTGCTGTTCCATTATTGTTGTTCCATTTCTTTACTGCTGTTCCATTTCCAGATTGTTGTTCCATTTTACTTTTCGCTGTTTGATTTACCTGCCTTTGTTGTTCTTGGTGTGAGAGCAGGCCTAAGGCTGTCGTGAGCCTCAGCAAGACGCTGCTTAGCCCCAGACCTATAAGTCCATGCTCTGATTTCCTTTCTTTATCAGTTTCTAAAGGGATGGGTTATTGTTTCCGTACCCTTGACTGATCAACTGCCTTGTGTGATTTTATCTTTTGGGTTGGTTTCGTTACAGCTTAGCATCTGTTTCCTTTCAAATCATTAGGACACTATACTACCGAGCATTACTTGGACAAACAGCCTCGGATTGAGTTACTCCTTGCAATAACAAAACGTTCCCGGATTGACTTATTAATGTGGAATAATTAGCGGTGTGAGGGACCCTAGTTACAGCTCTACATTTTGGCGCCGTTGCCGGGGAGGAGTAATAGCCATTTGCCCTTTACAGAGTAGTGCGCAAATCTGCTAGGGGGGAGTTGGATTTTAAAAACGGAAGGTAAGAACCTGCGTACAGAGCACGTAAAAGCCCTGCTCCACCATCCGCTCCCTTAGTAGAATTGCTGGTTGATAGGATTTAGTAGTTTTTAGAGTGCATGACTAAGCAGAAAAAGTTAGAAAAGAATACCAAAACCCCAGCCAAACCTGAGAAAACCAAAGGACCGGTGACCCTTGGCCGAACGACCTTCATAGACGAAATTTACAAGAAAACTGAATCTCAGCCGTCAGTAGGCCTCAGAAAGACTCATTCTAAGAAGCCTACTAATTCCCTTCAGGCTACAGCATCACCATCTGGAGCCTACGCTGAGGTGCAAAGTCAGACTGTTGAACAGGACTTCCAAGAAATTGAAAATCATGTGTCTGAACGGCTGCAAGAAGGGAACTTAAGCAACCTTTGTGAAGGAGAAGGGGAAACAGGGGAAATAGAGGAACCGAAATCTCCTTCCAGGATAATCCAGCTGTTAAATAGCCCAGATAAGGGAAGCGCAGCCAGAATTAATACTGAAAGCACCCCATTCCTTCAGATAGAAATCCCGGATAAGGGAAGTGTCATTAAGACAGCCCCTGCCAAGGCCGCCCCTTCTCAACCTAGGAACACCCTCCTAGAAATCCCGGAAGGTTACTGGCACATATTCGATCCCATGGCGCAGAATCAGCCAAATACCCAAACTTCCACATTGCAATATCCTATAGTAGATTCTACTGCAAATGCCCCCATGAAGGCAATTCCTCTTCAACATATCCCAACGTTTCACGGACTCACATCAGAGGACCCTGATGCATTCTTATTTGAATTCGATGTGTTATGTAGAGGGTATGATTACACCACTGATCCTCAGAAATTAAAGTTGTTTCCCTCTACTTTGAAGGGAGCAGCTCTGAGATGGTTTATGGGTCTAGGTGGTGGAGTCATAAACAATTGGGAGCAAATGAAAGAGTCCTTTCTCAAGAAATATCAGGATTACTGTAGGTCAAGGAAACTGAAAGATGAAATCTTCCAAATGACGGCCAGACCAAATGAAACTCTAGAGGAATATGTAGAACGCTTCCAGTATAACTTATAGAGATCCCCCTATGCATCATTACCTCTGCCTGACAATGTGTTGAAAACTGCATTAATTAGAGGTATGAAAGAACAATGGATTGAGACGTTGAATATCATGGGAAAAGGAGATATTTACCAAGAGAATTTTGCTGATATCATTAATTTATGTATTAGGAGTTCAAGAGGTAGCACAAGGATAAAACCAACAGAATATGATAGGTTTGTTAGAGATAACAAAATATCAACAGAAGGGGTAACACGGGTGGAACTTGGGAATTTACTAGAAAATTTTAAAACTGATATCCTAGGGACATTAACTACTCAGCTTGATATTGTGTAGGCTAAACAAAAGCAAATGGAGGCAGAGCAAAATCTGGCAATTTTCTGCCCCCGATGCAGAAGAAAACACAGCCACAAAGAATGTCCGCTAGATATAGTTCAAGCATGTGCTATCTGTACGAAAGACCACCTTACTGAAAGCTGCCCCTCACTTCCTGGATTGAAGGCTGTATACAAGGAAGCAGAAGAAGAATCAGAACCAGCATACTTTGTTAACCAACGTCGCCAATGGCAACCGAGGCAATCAGGTATGTTTTCGGATCCAGCTTCTTCTTTTCAACCTCCACAATACAATGCTCAGCAATATGGTATGTGGAAAAACCAATCTACACCCCCAGTCCCGAATTGGTCATCACAGCCGTTTCCTTCTCCGAATCCATGGATGAATCAGACAAACCAATTCGGATGGCCAAATTTTCCCTACACCCCACCATATTGGCAGAACAATTCATACCCTCCGCAATGGATTCCCCCCACTTCACAAGGTTCACCCTGGCATACCAATTGGCCAAGATTGACATATCAGTCAACAGGAACTATTCCACTCCCTCAACCAACTCTGCCAGCCTTACAACCAAACCCCCAGTCTAATTTAAGGCCGCAACTCCCAGCCCAGCCCAATCCCAATCCTAATAATAGACCAGTCCAATCCATCCAAATCATAGACACATCAGAAACTGGACTTGACTTAAGGGAGTGCAATGACCTTCAGTTACGATCTGGACGTATCATAGAAACAGAGGGAGACAAAATAGGTCACATTGAAGATCAGTTACCAATAGAAAAACCGCTACAACAAAAGGATGTAAATAAGGAACAGACCCATCAACAAACAAATACATCCTCTCCTCCTTTTCCGGAACGATTAGTCATACCACGACCAGTGCAACATCCAAACTTTGACATTCTGGGAGAGCTACAAAACATGTATATAAAAATTCCATTCCTCCAGGCCATTCAAGATATCCCCATATACGCAAAGACTATAAAAGAACTGTGCATAAAAAAATCAAGGAGGAATATAACTACTAACTCTAGAGTCCAAGTAGTTGGAACTCTATCCGACCTGTTATCAGGAAAAGAGACACCTATCAAATACGAAGATCCCGGGAACCCAATTGTAACTGTCCAAATCTATGGTCAAACCCTGACTAATGCTTTAGTCGACTTGGGAGCTGCAATCAATATTTTGACAACTTCCACCTGCCAAAAGCTTGGCATCACATCAGTAGAACCTACTTCCACTTTGTTAGAATTGGCAGATCGATCTGTAGTTCGAACCGAAGGTACTCTATATGATGTCATGGTTTCCGTAGATTCCTGGGAATATCCAACCGATTTCCTGGTAATTAATCCAAAAACCCGACTAGATGGACATCCCCTAATATTAGGAAGACCTTGGCTTGCTACTGCCGATGCCTACATTGGTTGCCGACAGGGAAACATGACTATAACTAAAGGACCGGATGTCAAAAATCTCGTTCTATATCCTCCAACACAGCCAAGCCTGCCAATGATCAAAACCAATCAGTATCCTGTGTCATATCTTACTAACAATATCAGAGCCCCATTGACTGTACAGAAGGCTTTAGATTTTAAAGATCAAATAGAAGATGATGCTATCAATAACTTCATCAGTCAAACCGAACCTAGATCTCACACACAGTGTTTTATGATAGAGGCAGCATTTGATAGTGAGCTAGAAGAAGACCCCTTAAAAGATCCACATGACCAAACAATACCAGTAACTGTTGTTGCCAATAGTAAAGTAGTGGAAATTGAACCTGGTAAGACTCTAAATATTAACGACAACCTGACACCAGATCACGAAATGAAGCTTGTTAGTCTGTTACAAAAATATAAGGGAGCATTTGCGTGGGATTACCCTGACATGAAGGGGATTGATCCTCAATTATGCACTCACCACATTTATATAGAGAAGGATGCAAGACCTGTTCGTTAGCCACAAAGAAGACTCAACCCCCATCTAAAAGAAATAGTAAAAGCCAAACTTCAGAAACTTTTAGATGTTAATTTTATTTACCCCATCTCCGACAGTAAGTGGGTCTCTCCCCTAGTGGTGGTACCCAAGAAAAATGGGAAATGGAGGATCTGCGTGGATTACAGGGAGTTAAATAAGGCCACACAGAAGGATCACTTCCCCCTCCCATTTATAGATCAAGTACTGGACACTTTAGCAGGGAAGAAATTTTTCTCTTTCCTGGATGGCTTCAGCGGATATAACCAAATCCAAATCGCCCCTGAAGATCAGGATAAAACTACCTTTACTTGCCCTTGGGGAACGTTTGCCTATCGAGTACCACCCTTCGGCCTATGCAATGCCCCTGCTACATTCCAAAGAGCTGTTCTCAGCATCTTTGCAGACCTAATAAACGACGGACCTGAGGTGTATATGGATGACTTTACACCATATGGAGATGATTTTGACCCAGCTCTGGATACCCTGGAAAAATTCCTACAACGTTGTATCGCTACCAGACTTTTCCTAAGCCACGAAAAGTGTTACATGATGATGACAGAAGGGCTCATTCTAGGGCACTACATCTCAGCAGCTGGCATCCAGGTAGACCCGGCTAAAATTCAGATTCTTTTGCTCATCCCTACTCCCACTACTCAAACAGAGGTACGCAGTTTCCTTGGATTTTCTGGGTATTACAGACGATTTATAGAACATTACTCACGTATTGCTGCACCTCTATATGCTTTAACTGGCAATGTTGATTTTTTGTGGACAGAAAAATGCGACCAGTCTTTTAAGGAATTGAAGAACCTGCTATCAACAGCTCCAGTCCTTCGAGGACCCAACTGGAATTTGCCATTTCAAATCTCATCTGATGCCTCAGACACAGCAATTGGTGCAGTCCTGAGGCAAGAAGAGGATAAGAAGCCATATGCTATTTACTATATCAGCAAAAATTTATCCTCTGCCGAACTCAATTATACTGTTACTGAAAAGGAATTCCTGGCTGTAATACATGCTGTTAACAAATTTAGACATTATATTACAGGTTATCCTGTTGTGTTATATACAGATCATTCTTCTATCAAATATTTGGCAAATAAACCTGTTACGAATGCTAGAATAACCAGGTGGTTGATCTTATTGCAGGAGTTCGACATCACAATTAAGGATCGACCTGGCAAGGAGAACCCTGTAGCTGATTTCCTCTCACGGATACCGAAAGCAGTTGAAACAACAGCAGTGGAAGATCAATTCCCTGACGAGCACCTTTTTGCTGTTGCTGTTTGAACACCCTGGTATGCAGATGTCGCCAATTACCTCGCAGTCGGTAAGTTACCAAAACACTTAACCCCTCAGGAACGCAAGCAGATTGTTCAGAAGAGCACTCGCTTTTCATGGATTGGAGGCCATTTGTTCCATACAGGGGCAGACATGCAAATCAGAAGGTGTATTCGAGAAGACGAAATCTTCGACATTCTAAAAGCTTGCCATGACGGGCCATGCGGGGGACATTTCGCTGAAAAAAGAACATCACATAAAGTATTGCAGACCGGATACTATTGGCCTACAATCTTCAAGGATGCGAAAAAATTTGCACTAGCCTGTGATAGCTGCCAGCGAGCAGGAAAACCTGGCCAAGCCGATGAAATGCCTCTGAGACCACAATTGGTCATTGAGCCATTCGAACGATGGGCTCTGGACTTCGTTGGGCCCATCAATCCATCATCAAATTAGAGGACATACATTCTGGTGGCGACAGACTATGTTACTAAATGGGTCGAGGCCGAATCGTTACCTAGGGCTACAGAAGACTCTGTGATACAATTCTTGTTCCATTTGTTTGTACGTTATGGACTTCCGAGAGAATTAATCACCGATGGTGGACCACAATTTGTTGGAAACAAATTAGCTGCAACACTTAACAATTACCATGTCCAACATAAGATTAATACCCCATACCATCCGCAGGCAAATGGGCAAGTAGAAAGTAGTAATAAGGTAATAGAATCAATTTTAACAAAAACCATTGCATCGCATCGGCGAGATTGGGTCGCTCGACTACCTGAGGCATTGTGGGCCTACAGAACCACATGGAGAAGTACTACAGGCTATTCACCCTATCAATTAGTGTTTGGAAAGCAGCCAATTTTCCCCATAGAATTTGAAATCTGAACACTACGAACTGCACAGGAAGTCGGCCTAGATCTGAGTGAGGCACAAATCAATCGATTACAGCAGATTAATGAATTGGACGAAATCAGGCTCTCTGCATTACAGAATATAGCATTGATTCAACAGCAGCGGGCTAAATGGCACGATGCATTGATCAAGAATAAAGTCTTTCATGAAGGAGACTGGGCTCTGTTATACGACTCTCGGTTTCAGGATTTCCCGGGGAAACTCCAGACTCGATGGCTAGGACCATACGAAATCCAGAAGGTGCATGATAATGGGACCCTTACCCTGATCACAATTGACGGTTCTGGATATGCATTCAAGGTAAATGGCCACCGAGTTCGCCTTTATCGAAAGCCACTCACTCGAGAATCCTTCTGTCAACAGCTGCGACAAGATACTGATATGAAAATTTTAAGAGAGGAAGCGCAATCTTCCTCACCTATAGCTTAAGAAATTCATTTCATAACTTGTACATAACATCTTGTATATATGTTTGCTTGATTTTTTTTCAAGTGTCTTTGCTGTTCCTTTGCGAAAAGGAACAGCACTTGTGTGATTTTGCTGTTCCTTTTCAAAGGGAACAACTTTTGAGTTTTTTTGTTGTTCCTTTGCGAAAAGGAACAGCACTGGTGTGTTTTGCTATTCCTTTGCGAAAAGGAACAGCGCTGGCGTGTTTTGCTGTTCCTTTGCGAAAAGGAACAGCACTTGCGTGTTTTGTTGTTCCTTTGCGAAAAGGAACATCACTTGCGTGTTTTGTTGTTCCTTTGCGAAAAGGAACAGCACTGGTGTGTTTTGCTGTTCCTTTGCGAAAAGGAACAGCACTTGCGTGTTTTGCTGTTCCTTTGTGAAAAGGAACAGCACTTGTATGTTTTGTTGTTCCTTTGCGAAAAGGAACAGCACTTGTGTGTCTTGTTGTTCCTTTGCGAAAAGGAACAACACTAGCATGTTTTGTTGTTCCTTTGCGAAAAGGAACAACACTTGTGTGTCTTGCTGTTCCTTTGCGAAAAGGAACAGCACTTGTGTGTTTTGTTGTTCCTTTGTGAAAAGGAACAGCACCTGTGTGTTTTGCTGTTCCTTTGTGAAAAAGGAACAACACTTGTATGTTTTGCTGTTCCTTTGCAAAAAGGTACAACACTTGTGTGTCCCTGCTGTTCCTTTGCGAAAAGGAACAACACTTGAGTGTGTCTGCTGTTCCTTGTCAAAAGGAACAACATTTGAGTGTCTTTGCTGTTCCTTTCTCAAAAGGAACAACATTTGCGATTTTCAGTTGCTCCGCTCAAAGAAATGGTATCCTATGAATGAATTCTTCTCTCAGGAACGCCATTGTCATGTTTTCGCCCTTATGGAGGATGCTTTGCGACCATGGTTTCCTCAATCTTTTAGATACAGCAATGAACTTATGCCGTGAACATAAACCATGAGATACCGAAATCAGCACATCATAAATCGCTATCACTATGAAGCCAGTATGTATAAAAGGACAAGAGGAGGGACGTGAACTTTTAATCTTCACTGTCATTGTCATTTACCGGTACCATTGTTATTGGTGATCTTTATTTCCCTAAAATCTTTTTTTGATCACTACTTGGGAGTAAGAACGAATGATTTATATCTATCTGTTGGGATCGTAAGACTTCTTCCACCATTCCCCGCTCTTAAGGAGTGCGGAACCACCCTGATGTGAAAATAAACAAGAGAGATGCTCTGCAAAAGAAAACAAAAACAAAATATGAAAGTCGTCAAATGCAGGATAGGGGGTCTCATTCAGAGCCGGCCTACCATGATCCTAAGGGTGGAAGCGAAGTGGCATTCCCATAATGGTCACCACACCAGGGATATGGTCCAAAAATAAATTAACAAGCAAATCTTGGAACAGGAGGTCTCATCGCGAGCCGGCCTGACCACGTTTCGCGCCTACCTTGTGAATGGCATTATGACTATCTGGTCACCAAGCCAGCATAATAGCCTGCATTTTGACAAAGCACTCTTCAGAATATACACAAAGGATCATGGTTCTGGAGGGTGAGATAAACAACTCTGCCAAGGTTATGAACACCTGTTGGCAGCAGAGCTCTGTTAATGGCATCGGAGTCGTAATATTTACACCAACAGGTATGATATTAAAATCTTTCTATCTCTTATATCCTTTGCATGTATCATATGTCACACCCCGATATATCTATCGCATGAATATTACCACCGATCATGGCAACGAAACTAACAATGACTACTGGAGACTTCGTACAGTTGATAGACGTCCAATCCCCCGGTTCCTCATTATATCACGCAGGCTTATATAAAACGCGATCCACCTTTTTGCCTCGGTTTTGACATTTCATTGTTTTTTTACAACATGGCATACTTTCATATGATGTACTTGATGATTGCACTCCCGACTGGCTGCTGCTCCTCTCTTTGACAGCTGTGGGCAGCCTATCAGATCGCGGGGGGGAAATAGCCTCATTACTCCATGGGTTACGTGGCTGCATACCATTCGGGCAAAATAATGTACAAGGGAATGGCATGATTTAACGGTATGATGCTTCCATCTCACGAAGACTGTCGTCCACGATCATTCCTTTTTGTTGCATGCCCTGTGTGATCCTTTCCAAAATTGGCATCGATCATCCTCTCTGCGTCGCAAATACTGCAAAATAGTTGCTGTTTCATTTCTGAGTTTCATTTCTGAGTTGAATCATGGGCGGAAGGACGGTCCGGAGTGAACCTCACAAGCTGACAGTCTCCGCTGCTGCTCGCAAAATCCTGGAAAACGCAGGATGGTTGAATTACTTCAACCGCCTGCAAGAATCAAACGAAGCAGTAGCGTTGGAATTCCTGCAGAATTTGCAGGAAAACTACTCCGTAGTAGGAGGAAAGCAGATAGAGGTCACAGAGGATATCATCGCGGAAGTCTCAGGATTACCAGCTGCTGGACCCATATGGACACCGAAGAAGGAGAGATTACAAAAAGCTATGGAAATTTTCCAGGACGAAGGCCAAAGCTTGACATTCAAAGGGAAAGGATTTCTGCCGACAGCACTAGGGGAACCCTGGACCGAGCTAGCGAAGACAGTACAAAGCTATATCACCTGCGAAGGGAGAAAAGATGTGGTAAGACCTCGTCACCTGAAACTCTTAGCTGTTTTAAAAGGAAAATGTTATGTAAATCTCCCTGCACTTTTAAATTCGTTACTGCATGGCGCGGCCCAAAGCCTGAAAAAGGCCCAGCACATAGATACAGTCGTTAGCCACCATGGGCTGATTTGGTTGATAGTGAGCCACGGTCTCACTCAACAACAAAGCACTTGGGAGGAATTGGTCGCAATAGTCGAAGGGGGATCGGCTGCACCACCCCCAAAACCTGAACAATCCTCTAGCACGCCGGAACGATTAGAGAAATGCAAGAAGTCAGCAGCAGAGAGACATGCTGCTTCAAAACGGAAGCAACCTCCCGATACGCCAGAACAACCAGAGAAACCCGCAGAACCTACTGATACTCCCAACCAACTTGAGAGGCCAAGGAAGTCAGCTCGGCTGGCCCGGATACGAGGAAGGTTGGAAAGAATTCAGGGAATAACAGCCCAGCCAATTGAAATTGCGGATGAACCTCCAGAATCAGAGGGAGGACCCTCCGAAGGAAATGCTGAGCAATCGAAGGCCGAGACTGACCAGCCGGAAGGAGAAATTGAAAAAGGACATGAACCCTCTGAGGGAGAAGAGGCCACCAAACAGGGCAATCAGGAAGAAGAAATTGCACAGCCAGGGGGTAGCCCGTTGCAAGACCCTCCAAGTGAGGAGGAATTAGCAGCAGTTCTGGCCAATATGGGAGAATATGGCCAGGACTCCAGCACAGGAGGTGTCCCTGACGGTCCCACAGAAAGAGAATTACCCGAGGAAATGCATGCAGAAGAGGCAGGGGAAGAAAACCTGCCTGGTTATGATAATAAAATGGAAGATAACAATCTGGGACAATCTGCCCCCAGGATGCCGGAAGATATTACAGATAAAGAAGATGCAAGCCTGAGAACCAAACCCTCTGCCGAAACAAGAGAAATTGCGAAATTAAGAAAGAAGCAGCAGAGGTTGCTGGGCACTATAGCCAGACTCCGGCAGCAAATTCGGATGCTGAAAGCCAGTCTGAGGATACAAAAGACTGCAGGGAAGAGGAGGAGGACCACGGTAGCAAGAACCCCGAGGACAAGAATTCGCTTTGATGGACGAAACCCCATCAGGAGACCTACTGCCGAGGAACAGTCTCCTGTTCCAAATAATAATGAGGAACAGGGTGCTGTTCCAAATGACATGGAGGAACAAACTGCTGTTCCAAATAGCGCGGAGGGACAGACTGTTGTTCCATCTGGCCTTGAAAAACGAATGGATATTCCAATGGAACAGCAAGAGGCTCCGATGGCAGGAAGACCACAGCAACCCTTCGTTCGCATTAAGAAGGAAACAGAAAACAAAGAAGTCCAAACAGAAGCACCACCCTCGGGCGTAATTCGGGTCCTAAACTCAAAGCAACGTAATAGGAAGGTCCAGGTTAAACTCCCAGCCTCTACGGCTGTGTGGAAGAAGGACCCAAAAACCAGAACCTTGCATAAAATGATGAAGGAAGCCCAGCATGAAGCCGAGCAATTGCGAGAACAGACAGTCCCCAAGGAAAGATACGAAGAGCTCCAACAACAACTTCGAGACATCAGTCAGTCCGAGAGCCAGGCCTTTGAAGGATGCCAGAAGGAGCAGGAAAAGGTTGCTAAGGTAACTCGTCGATTAGATAGTGTTGTTAAGCAGATGGACACCGTGTGTTCCTTATATAATGATGTTTTGACTTGTAGGGCCCCTGCTAAAAATTATGCTTTATTTTTGCTTGAACGATATCTGAGATTAAAAATAAAAGCCGTTAGGGCAGGAGCACCTATCCACATCAACACTGTTAATGATTTTATAGACTGTTGCAAGCACTATGGAGTTAGAGTTTAAAGGTTATTATGCGAGTTTTATCTGCACAATCTTGTGCTAGACCAGGAAACTGACTTAAATCCTGGCCCTTTTGTTGGCGATGTACAATTCCAAGCCTTCATCTCATTTGGGGTTAATCAGGTGAAATGGCTCAGAGCTTATAACACCTTTCAAAGACAAGAAAATAGCCTAGACTTGTGGATACGAGCTGAACCTAGAGACCCAGTGACGCTATGGAGCAAGCATAGGAGTCTCATAAGGACCCCAGGAGTCATTGAGATAATAGGGCCCATGCACAAAGACTTGATCCGAAACGGTCTGGAATATTTCCTGACTATTAAAGATCTTGCCCTCGATGCTGCAAAATTTCGATACCGGACTTCTAGTCCAAGCATCCAGCTCAGGGAACCATTCAAATATGAGAATTTTGAGCTGGCTGCCAGCCGATTGAACCTTTATGGGGAACGGATTCTGCAAGTAGGGCCATCCTGGTTAGGGTATCGATTTCGCAGTCCAATTATTTGGCACCCTGCACCCGGATATCAGGCCTTATATGAGATGCCTGCAGATCAAATAGACCAGTTCTTTGACCATCTAGTTGCTCATCACGGTTGCCGACCTCCTCACGAGATCCCTTCTCCGGCCTATTCTCTCACCGTCTTGCATCTCAACTACAATGTTTTCATGAGGCCATGAAACAGGGTAAGAAGGGGGGTGTGTGGAGCACCTGGAAGGTATGCGTTTGACTAGCAATCTAGTGGTTTTTCAATAATAATTATAACCTTTTCTGCATTATGAGTTCAAAGAAGATAAAGGGTTTTGATAAAATGTGCAACAAATCGTTAAAGGAAGCCCAAGTGATAATAATTGACGTTTTCTATGCAGGAAGACATGGAAACAAAGGATCGGCGATTGAAAGCAAGAAGCAAAGGAAAAATAACTACTGTCCCGCCAACAGGGAACCGGATGCGGACAAGATCAAGTAAAATTAGAGCCGAATAGCCCAGAGAAAGAAAGCAGGATACTGAGACGGAGAACGCAAGAAGGTAAAGAGAAGAATCGAACGATTAGCGAATCCCTCAGGATCTTTGATCCTGAGGGATCGCTGCTTTAACTTATCTTTTGATTGTCTAGATACCTCCGTCATTTCTGTTATATAAAGGCACCACGCCATTGAACGGAGGAGGACTGTTTTTTTAATTCTAAATTCCAGAACCAACTGTAATCATTGAGTCTCTCTGAGACCTGACTTTGTTATAATTTTGTTGATGTGATTAATATAAAAGACTTGGTGTTCATTTCGTCTCTGCATCTGGAGTAACTTAAGGCAGTGTTCCATTGGCAGCCAAGGGCCCAGCTCCGAAGGACACTTGCTTTTGTATTATTATACTGTGTGGTTTGTTTATCTCCATTATTTAAGTAATCTGATACATCTTTTATGTGATATGCTATGCTTCGTTATAACTAATATCTGAATGAGTTCTTTATCTCATGTCTCTGCATTGTATAAGTGGATCTATTCGAATTGCATCTTTTAGCTATTTCCGTAGCGGAATGTTGGTATGAATGTTATTGTTATCAGATCCATGTGAAATAGTATTTGTAAGACTTGAAAGCAATATTACTTCATTCAGGAACATAGTCATATCATCCATTATTCTCAGATTGCTGTAGTAGTAGAGAACGTGTACATACGGTTGAGGACTGCTGTTCCATTTATTATTGTTGTTCCATTTATTATTGCTGTTCCATTATTGTTGTTCCATTTCTTTACTGCTGTTCCATTTCTTTAATGTTGTTCCATTTCCAGATTGCTGTTCCATTTTACTTTTCGCTGTTTGATTTACCTGCCTTTGTTGTTCTTGGTGTGAGAGCAGGCCTAAGGCTGTCGTGAGCCTCAGCAAGACGCTGCTTAGCCCCAGACCTATAAGTCCATGCTCTGATTTCCTTTCTTTATCAGTTTCTAAAGGGATGGGTTATTGTTTCCGTACCCTTGACTGATCAACTGCCTTGTGTGATTTTATCTTTTGGGTTGGTTTCGTTACAGCTTAGCATCTGTTTCCTTTCAAATCATTAGGAAACTATACTACCGAGCATTACTCGGACAAACAGCCTCGGATTGAGTTACTCCTTGCAATAACAAAACATTCCCGGATTGACTTATTAATGTGGAATAATTAGCGGTGTGAGGGACCCTAGTTACAGCTCTACACACGTCCGTCGAGACACCATGGTCCAAAACCATAGGCACAACTTCCAAGGACTAACCGCCACGGACCAAAGATAAGTTTTCCACATGTACGCGCTTTTACTGAAGCCAACCTGCGTGTACACGCTGATTCTCCTTAATGAACCTGCGTATATCTCTTTATTGTCCTGCTGTACTAAGATCTGTCCCCTGATTAAGTTGCCATCACCTGTACCTGCCTCTGAGTGAGTTGCCATCAAGGACAACACTTGTATCATAATGCCAACACCATACAAATGCATACACAAATACAAAATTCAAAAATATACAAGTATGTGGAGGAAAACTCAAATAGATTTATTGATAGAAGTAATAGAAGAGAGGATTACAACCCAGTTGTCTAATCCAGCATCATCCTCCCAGCATGAAAGCCCTCTTCACCTCATGAAAAGCAATATCACCCAACAATACAATGTCTCAAAGAGAAACCAACAACACTTCCTTACAAATTATAAAATTCCAGCCTCTGGATCTCTAGGATGAGGGATCCATATATAGATATTTGCAGGGGGGTGAGTCAGCTTCTGGGATTTTGATTAGTGTCATTTCACTAATATTTCTTGGTTCCACTTGGAGATTTCATGATCTCTTACTCATCCCTGGGCGAATTCAGAGAGGCAAGTGTCATATGAGCAGTTTCTAGAAGATTCTTTGAGTTTCCACCTAGAAAACTGCCTCTGCCATTTGTCTACTCTTTCTCATCGCACCCTATAGAAGGGCTTTCCAATATGCACACACCCTTTGTGTATAGTAGGTGAGATGCATCGCACCCTCATCATGGAGCAGTCTGTATGGTCCAGATTTGACTAGTTTTGAGCCATTTTTCAGGGAGAACTTCTGGGAAATGGTGTAATCAGTTGACCTTGATCCTTTAGGGTATGAAACAACACTTTTAGGGGTTTGAGAGCCCTTGGTTTATCAACATATGTGATTGGGGTTGTAGTGCCCAAATATGTCTATAACGCCCACAGGGGTTTGGTGGGCACGGGGACGGGTATCTCCCCTGGCTGGGGGGTCCGGGGGCCAGCGGTCCCCCAGTGGGGGTTTCGGGGCCAGCACCCCCGAAGCTAAAAACATATGTAAAATTGACTTGTAAAAGTATAGTAATTTCTAGTCAATCTGGGCCGTTCATTAGGCGGATGATCTGACGGTAGAATTTATGTTTAGTTTAGGGTTTTTTTGCCCTAGAAGGAAACCCCTCTCTTTGTATGAGGGTATTGTATTGAGGCTATGGAATATATGTGTATTCTCAGAGCGAGAAATAGATAGGTGAGACTATGAGAGAAAACAAAGGATATTACAAAGGATCTGTTGTAGGTCGTGTCTCTTCATTTTGCTGGATAATAGAAAGGAAGGGTTGGTTGTTTGGGGTGGACGTAGCCCAAACTGGGTGAACGTATATCTGTGTCTCTCTGGTTTTATGTGTTTGTGTTTTTCTGCATATTATATGTCTTACATTTCTCTGTCATATATAATAGTTTTCTAACAATATATTTATCTGCTTCTAATACACATTCTTTCTGAAATGGAATAGAGATTTGCAACTTTGATTAATAAAAGATGGTTTCTATCAAATTGTTTTCTGATTTAGATCTAAATAGGCTTTGTTCAAAATTCAAATTGAGTGTGGTCCATTGATTCAAATTTTTTAGGTAGGGACAAGGATCCTTTTATGACACTGGTATCTATTTCTTTTGCACACTTATTTTTCTAACCAACTTCTCTGGATTGTTCAAAATGTCAGATGGATTAGGGTTTGGATGATGCCTAGTGTGTACTTTTCTTGAAGACAAATTTCCTATAGGAGTTGATTGCAGCTGATTCTAAGATCACTAACAATCAGGAAAATATTTATCCTATCAGCCACTAGTTCACTTTCACCATCAGGAACCAGATTTATCTCTAATTAGCAGATTTACCCAAGGAAGTCTTCAAGCTTTGATTCCCCGATGATGGCACCACTATGTTAGCAATGTAATTCCTCTATGCTGAGGAGAGGAACCCAAAGGTAACCACAAACCACTTCGAATATGGAATCTATACTTTCCAGCTTTAGAGAGGGCTGTCTCTGTCCAATTTTAGTCACTTAGATCTTAGCCAAGGTTTGATTCTCAAAGGAATATAGATTTTAAAGGTTTGCTGACAAGGGAGAAGATAGATCCATTGGGAAATATAATCATATAAGTTGATTATTTTCCATTGATAGGATGAAGAGAAAGAGGGATCTTCCACAGGGGCAAGGTAGGAAATATTTTGGAGTTTTTTAGTCAAATTCATTATAGGAGGGTGAGTATAAGATAGGTGTAAAGGACATAAAGAGCATCAAACAATGGGATGAATTCTAAATTCCATTCAAGAAGAAAACATATTTTCTTTTATCACATAAAGAGCATCAAATAGTGGGATGAATTCTAAATGTCATTCAAGAAGAAAACATAATTTTTTTTAGAAAACTAAATCAGAGCACTTTTAAAGACAATTTTGAGACATAACTTTGTTTATCTAAACAGGAATACACATAGTCAAAGAATAAGATACCTTACAAAACAAATTATCACATCTCTGTAGAAACTTACATGGGAATCCCTGTAAAATCAGACCTCTGACTTTTCATTCAATGAAAAATATATTAGAAAAAATGTAGTACACAATGTCTCTTCTTCTTAAAACTGAATAACCCGTTGCTTCATCATAATTACAAAAAACATATATCACAAACAATCAGTTCCCACCTATAGGATCTGAATTTCCATATAGGATTTGTGTTTCTACCTAATGCAGTGAATATAGAACTATTTTTCTAAAAACTAGGAACTTTGACCAGGGATTTCTAAAAAAAAATACATGAAATTCAAAGCCTAAATCGATCTACAAGGTTCTTATATGCCTCATAATATTAACCAAGATCATAAAAATAAATTACATATCTTTTATACATAAAATTCTTAGTCAAAAGCTTGATTGTGTGGAAGCGCAATATCAGCATTGCGCAACCTCCTAGTACAGAAAAAATGCAGCATAGAATCCTAACTAATCAATGATTGATGTAGACATGGTAACTCCCTGAGTTACTTGATGACTGGTACACATGTGAAATGGTCTGGCAATCATCAACTTCCCCTGTAGAAACCTTCTTTCATCATGCAAAGCCCCCAACTTTCAAAATTCCACCTATAGCCCGCAGGGCTTGTGAAAGCACAACGAAACATGTCCTCCATGAGTTTTGACCAACAATGAGGTCTCTGAAAAATATGTACAACTTGTTGATGATGTTAACATTCTTGATACCCCTTTTCAAACCTTCACTCGCCAAAAATATGACAAAATTATTGATTTCCATCAAAACTCTAATGCCTTGTCAATAAGTGCAAAATTATTGTGTGAGTTGCCTCTTTTGAAAAAAATATTTAAGGACTCTAAATAAATGTAATTTTAGAACGACTTCATGCAAAATATTACCTCTCACTCTCCTTATCCAAACCTATCTAGCTAGCATACTTGGGAAAAAAACAAAAAACCAAAACTGCTTTCTTTCACCTGTTGGAATATTTAGACATTCACTACTTCAACCAACAAATCTAGCTTACCTATATCCTTCTCCTGATTTTCATGTAAGTGTTGATTGGAAGCTCTTGGCTCCTTCCTCAATGTGAGGTTATGTCTACATATTTTTTTGATCTTTTTGTGTAAAGGAAGAGTCCTTTTCAACATATACTTGGCATTTTCCATTGTTGGCTCATACATGTTTAAAAGATCATACATCTTCTTCCTAGTGCTTTCATCCTTCTCCTTAAGTTCACCAATTTCACTATAGGTTTTCTTCAACCGAATCCTCAACCTATTAAAAGTATCTTTCCCCTCATCTATTTCAACCTTATCCTCTTTCTGTACAAACTTTTCCTCCTGTAACTGCAGTTTTCTTACTAAGTACCTAGTCACTAGAACCTTTTTTTATGAAGCTTCTAACCTTTGAATACCCTCTATTGATAATTTCTCATTGCCGTATATTTATTGATAGATGGTGCTACCTTTGTCACTAGTTCTTATTGATTAGCCTTAGTTTCCCTCTCTAGAGCAACCTTTTTCATTTCCTTGTTATCATGTTGCAATTAGGCAATGACCAAGTGTGTTTTCTTTAACTATTCTTGAAATTCCAAAATCTCCTTTTCTTTATCATTTGGAACAATTTCCTCTGGTATAGCCTCTAAAGATTTAGTTATCTACTCAAGTGTTTTTTCCAAGCGAATTTTCTTTACAATATATCTAGTGAGGGGCCTTTTGGGAACCTTCATTACTTTAGGAGAAAAATGCAAATTTTTTCCCTTCTTCTTTTATGATGAATGAACTGAAATTGAGGGCCTTTTGACTGAAATTTCAAGTGGTGATTGTATATATTTTTCCACTGATGATGGTGTATCCTTCTAATAAGAGAACTAGTTGGTAATTCAGCTGCTAACTTTGAAGAATCTATAAATCATTGCCATGATTTATTTCTCCTATTTAGTTCCTCCAACACCAACAATTTAGTCAAAGAGAAATGGAAAAGACTAGCTTCCACTTGGCGTTGCTTACCTTGCACTTTGTATGCCATCTTGCTAAGAATTTTGAACAAATAGAAGGGAATATTCAAAGTTATCTTCCCTATGAAATGCATCAAAAGCTTGAAATGGTACTGATATATCCTCCCAAACCTTCCCTCACAGGTAAATCACCATTAGATTACCTTCAAAATATTGTTGTAGGACTCAAGCAAGTATTCTCTAGGTACAATGGCTCCATACCCTTTGTTTCTATATTTGGGTTTCAGGAAATATTTATAATTGGCTATGTCAAGAGGCATGCCCTTAAACCATTGTTATCCTTGTAGAGGAATCCTTGTGGAAATTGAGATAATGACATCTGACACTGGAAAAGTGAGTCGTCCAACCTTAACATATAATCTACTGAAGCTCAAGGAAAATTCTTTGGTGTGTTGTACATTATACCCCTAGATCTTCTTACAAAATCTAATGCAACCAAGTTTTCCAAAGGAAACTCTGATTGATGGGTCTAATTTTATCAAAGTGACATATTGAGGTTCAAATCTCACAATATCAACTCCCTTGTGCTTTTTACTATCTGTGGTTGTCATGATTTTCATAGAAAAGATGAATTCCAAGGTTCCTTGAATGCAACTTGGTGTATATAAATTAAGCGTAGCAAATGAGGTAGCAGCAATGAAATGGAGCTTAGACTAATATTTGATGACACTTTAGAATGAAAAATCTGCATGGGAAACTTAAACACCACAACTCATCTCCAAAACCCAAAACAACAGCTAGTGTTTACTTATACACAGTGGCAGAATTAAAAACACAGGTGTAGGACCAAAAGTGCAGTGCATGGGGGAAAAAATTATTTATTACCTCTGAGGAAAGCAACAATGAGGTATGAAGTTTCAAATCACTTGAATGATATGTCAGGTTTCAATATCAAGGTGGAAAACAAATTGTGGGTGTTTGGTGGGGGTAAGAACATGAAAACGCAGCACAAAGGCAAATCATAATGTATTCTCCAGGAAACGCAGCGCAAAGCCAAACACAATGTATTCTCCAGGAAACACAACAAGCTAACAATTTAGAATTTTGTAGGGTTTCAATTCATTTCCTCGGCACATGGGAGTAATTATGCAAAACAAAGGCTTCAGGAAAATGAAGAATTTGCACCTGGATAAGAAATTTGACCACTAACTTGGAAAACTCAGTACCTATCTATGAGTGCAACAACTATCTATGAGCGCAATACCTTTCTGTTAGTGCAACGCCTCCCCTAGCTCCTTTGATCAGTGAACCTTAAGTGATTCTCATCAAACTCTCGATGGAAAAATAATGGATTTGTGGTTCTTTTGGAAGTTGAATAATCATTTGAACTCCCAATGTGGCTAAATTCGAATTTCAAGAATGATGATAACAATCTTTGAACCTCGTGTTAGGGTCCCATAATCTATAGGATCATAAGTTTATTATTTGTGAATTTTCATGTATATGATTATTATAAATAATCTTATGTATATGATTAGTATAAATAATCTTACTTTCTACAAATTATTTCCAAAAGAAAAGAAAAAGAAAAAACAGAAGAAAGGAGATAGAAAAAGAAAAAATATATATTGTGAAAAAATGGAAAATGGAAAAAACTGAAAGAAATAAAAAAGAATCAAATTAGCCCTAATTAGTGAGCTAGTCTAAATGCCACTTCAAAATAAAAATAGATGTATTTTTCAAAAAATAAAAAGAAAATGATGAATAACCTTAGAAAGAAAAAAAATCAACATGTTCTTGCAAGTCCGAATGTTGCATTAAGGTTAATTAAGTGTGTATAAAGTTTATTAATTGAATCACATAAGCGTGACTAATATATTTGTAATAAATTTATTCACTAAATATGACATTTTATATTTTATAGTAAACAGTGTGCAAAAACGAGTGGCCACGATTCACTCCGCCCGGATCAACGGCTGGTGATTACATTTTCCCCCCTGAACCCCTCTGACGTTTAAGCACAGGGGGGTATGAAAAGGCAGAAACTTCTTTCCTAATTTGTGCAACATGGCAACCTCCCATGTGCTTCACACCCCCCTCCTAAAACCCCTTACTACCCTTCCCCCCTCTGAAAACTGCCACCTGCCTCCCCCAAAAATATGACGTTACCCTACCATGTCTCCCATCCCATCCATTAACCTTTTGCCATGTACCTTCCTCACTCCAACCTATCGTTACTCCTTCCCCCACTCATACTCCAACCCCATATTGTCATCTATCCCACCCATTATGCATATCCATTAACTAACCGTTCACCATGTGAACTTCCCCTTTTTGAAAAGATCCACTCCCTAACTTCCCAAACTCAACTGTAAGCCAATTTACATTATAAAAACCCACAAACCTCTTCAGTTTCCCCCTTCTTCATTATGTTCTCGAAAATTGAAAAGAAAGAGATTCTTTGCAATGACCTACTAGAAAAATATACCTACCTTTATGACTCAGTCAGCAGAAGCAGAGCCTGTACAACCATCAACCATTAGGATTACTTGTCATAACCATAGGAACCAAGCCAATAATCTCCAGTTTTTCCTTCCTGGGTAATTACACCATCCATTTTTCCTTTTTTCCGCTCATCATGGCCCCTAAAGGAAAGTCTAAAGAGACCAAGGAAAACCCCATGTTACCCCCAGTCATAGACCTAGACCATCAACCTCTAGTAGACCAAGAGTACACAATTTTTGAAACCAGTTGTGAATTATACTTATATGAACTTCACCACTGGTTAAATCAAAACTTCTTAGACCAGAGCGATGATCTAAGTCTCTGGGACTCTCTCCTACCCAAATTCGTCTTTCCCCGGACACACCATTTCCCTAAATTTGTCTCCTGGTGTCAGTTTAGGTATATTCCTAGTCAGAGGGAAATTGTCGCCCAGAATGGAGACATTATGTTCACCATAACCCCTGAGTGAATCAACCAAACACTGAAAATCACAAACAGTGACTCTCTAAGCCCATTTTTTCAGTATATTCCCTCATGGAACTCTACAAGAAACTTACCTTCCCATAGAGAGCTAGAATTTTAGAAATTTTCCTATCAGAAGATGTTCAGTTACCAAAAAATAATCCACCTTACCCATCTTCTATGTTTCCATACATGACCAAGAATATTATTTCATTAGTATCATTTCTTTTAGGCTATTAACCCGATCAAAGGGTTGATGAGCCCATCCTGGGTTTTCTATCAGTTTTTTCCACATGAGAGAAAGCTTTTATCATATTCAACTATACTCAGTTTCTAACATATACAATTCATGAGCAATTTCTGAAATTCTCAATAGAAGGAGTGTTTAAATATGCTTCTATATTAGAGTATCTATTTTTATTTCACTAGGACGAGAGATTCCATATTTCATTACAAAAATTAAATGAGAAAGGCAATGCTCAAATGAATAATTCATTGGACTTCCTTAATGAGGAAGCATTCCATTGAGTTTACCTTTACTGACTTTGTAGATCAGTTTCTATATACAGTTACCTGCTTGATGAACAATGATGTGGAGCCTAGGATAGGACTAGAAATACAGAGAATCCTACATCTCAGTGAGTAGACTAAGACAGAAGATTGGTACTTGTACCAAAAATATACCAAGATCCGAGTTTTTGGTGTGAATTTCCAACATACAGGCTACCAAAATGTTGTTGGGAAAAGTATCCAATACGGAATGACCCTATCCCAATCTAAGGGTGATAGTACCTCAGCAACAATCAAAGCAAAGCTATTTGAGATTACTTCTTTATGAGATGTAAAAGAGGGGAGAAAGAGATCCACTAACCGATGTCTTCCGCTAATGATTGATCCAATCTTCTCTCATTGCTGCTTGCTCCCAGCTCCTTGCCCTTTCACTGGCCCAGCTACACCAAGATCCTGCAAAATGGCAAGAGAGGGAAACTACAAGAAGCATACATTCATAATTGATTCAAGGATTAGAATAAATCAAATACACAAGTATAACAATACATCATTGAGACACATGCATATAGAAGAACCTCAAATGCTTTATTAATGGAAGAAGTAAAGTTTAGGAAGTGATACAACCATAAGAGGCCCAATCCAGCATCACCTCCCAGCAGAAAGAAATCTCCTCTTCACCTCCTTCAAAGCAAATCACCCAATAGTTCTATACTCAAACCAACAGCACTTCCTTACATTCACAAGATTCCAGCCTCCTTAGACCTCATGAGAGAGATCTATATATAGGATTTTTGGAGAAAGGATGAGTCAGCTTGAGCTTGGCATGAAGCTGACTAGTGTCCTCTCCCACTTCAGTTATTCTTCAGTTCTTGAGTCCACTTGGAGGTTCTTGCTTCCACTTGGAGATCTAGACCCTCTTACTCATCACCAGTCGAATTCCCTGATCCAAGTGTCATTTTGGAAGCTTCCTGGGCATTGACACCTTGAGGAATGACTGTGCCACTTGTCCAAACTCACCCAGCGCAGGTAGCCTTCTTTGCAGTTGACATTCAGCGCAGGTACACAGTGGAGCAGTTGACATTCAGCGCAGATGCTCAGTGGAGCAGTTGACATGATCCAGAATTAGCTTGTTTTTGAGTGTTTTCAGGTGGAGAACTGATATTCAGTGGTGTGGTTTGCTGACCTTGTTCTTCTAGGGGTAGGAACAACATGTTTAGGGACTTTGGATCCCTTAGATTATGGACATTTCATGCTTCATGCTGTAAGGCACAAAAATGTCTATAACAGTTGCCCCCTAAAGTATGAGGTCGTTTATCGGGTGAAATGCTTTATCAGGAGGATCCGAAGTTCATTCAATCGCTGAGAGGTGACCTGTAATAAAATACAATACAATACATTATTTTTCATTCTGCTTTCATGATCTAGCTGAGGCGGGAATTCCCATGGTCAGCTTTATAAATTCATTTTGGTACATAGAACAGACGATCGTCTGATGGTAGACTGATAATTCTCTGCTGAAATTATCATCCTTTGAATAGGATGATCATCTGCTGCAATGATGTACATGTCAAATGTTTTTATATTTCCTGAATATATATCACAGCCCGGATGGATGAAACTAGATCCGGGGTCTTCAAACTCGTTCGATCTTCACTCTAGGTACAAGTCGATCCATGTGTGAATTGTGCTGAAGTCGAACATGGAAAGACATCGCTTGATTACCGGTCAATAATGTAAACCGTTAACAAGCGCGAGAGGAATCACCGATAATGATAATGACCCTCAAGGTACTGCAGTACAATTCACGTGGTGTGAATATAGGACTTGGCGTCAAACACCACGCAAAATCTTCTGGTCGAAGGTCATTGATGTATACCTGTCGCCGGAAGTGAGAAACTTGCCATTGAGGCATGCAAGCTTCAAAGTACTGGGGGGGGTGTTCCTAGATCAACTTCTTGGATAATGAGCTGAAGTCGACAAGAAGCGATCCGTCAAAGGAGGGCCTTAATGAATCCCACATCAGTGACACGGAACGGAGCTAATGACTTTAATGGAGGTGAAAACAATTTGTGACATATGATTCAGGGTGGCGATTATGGATGGATGAAGGATAATGTATGGCAGTGGATGGGACACGGTTGACTCTTTCTGAATGACATCTCTTGAACATATAACGACACTGATGCGATGGATCGGTAGCATTACCCCAAATGGATGGTTTGGCGAGACCATGGTGATGAGACCGGTGAATGAAACAACCCAACCCGATGTGATACGGAGGAAAAGTGTCATGTTCAAGAGCGACTTGCTACCATTAAAGCTTTGAGGTTCTCCCAATTTTTCCCCAGTCATTTCTGACCAGTACCTCTTTATTTTTTTCAAGCTTGAGGAGGATAACATATGCTTGTTCTATAACCTGCCCTTCGGGCAAGCCCATCGCTATGTTTTAACGAGCCTAGTGATAGGGAAACTCGTTCTCGTCTAAAGACAAGTTTGTCGCTATTTAATCACTTTAACGAGTCTAACGACAAGGAAAACTCGGTCCTTTTCATTTTTAGAGAGTCTGAAAAGGTACAGAAAGTTAACTCCAAAATTCCTTTTTCGTCATCTAATCCCTTAAGTCCGAAAAAGTATAAAACAATACAAAATGGATGAGTTTTCGATAACTTTAACGAGCCGAATAAAACAAGCGCTCGACCTTTTTGTGCAATAATCCCTCAGGTCCAAAAAGATTAAAATCTAGAGGAGGGATAGCTCTTCCGGTCCTTTTAACGAGCTGGAAGGCCAAAACTCGGCAAACTTTTCATATTTTACGAGTCAAGAGAAAAGAGCTCAAAGAAGACTCGTCTTTTGAGGAACGAGTGATAAACAGGGATAGCAACAGATTCCAGGTACAGGTTGGAATTTTCCAATCACGGCAGTGTCACAAGGATGGCTAGGTGAAATCACTCTTCGCAGTTGTTCATCAAAATGGGTAAACAATCATATGGAAGTGAATGATCGGCCAAATGACGGTGGAGGTGGCTGGTGCAAACACGACCAAGGCTTTTTATGGCTAATAAATTTACGATCACAGTGGTTATTTACCGGGATAGGTTCATTTTTTTATTTAAAGAGCTTGAATGCGCCAAAACACTGCTCAATCTTATGTTTATTTTTTAACGAGCATGAACTATGTGCTAAAACTGCTCGGATCTCGCTTTTCTATTTTTTAACGAGCATAAATTCCGTGGTAAAACTGCTCGATTATACCAGTCATAAGATAAGAATGTCTCCTGTGAGATAGCTATTTTTTATGGAGCTTTATCTCATGAAGCTATGCTCCTCATCCTTTCTTTATGCAAGTTCGGAAATGGCTAATCCCAAAAACAGATAAATAACCGCTCTTAGCTTGCACTCCAAAAGGTTTGCATGCCCCTAGGTATAAAGTACAATTTCAAGGCTACCCCTACTTATCCATTAAAACATTTGTTTTAAAGGGTGAGGCTTACCTCTTTCAGGTTACCCAAAGATTGTCTTGTTAACTTCTTCAAACGAAAACATTTCCTCGGCACTGTCTACCGAAATAGACAAGGGTGGGTGAAAAATAGTTTATTTCACTCACATAACTTTGACAAAAGAATCTTATTCCAGAACAACCCCTCTTCCATCCACGGACGGGGTACGGACTAGTCATATTCTCTCGCGGAAATTCTACCTTATACCCAAGGTTTTCTCTGCCCGAAGCAGACCAGGATGCATGCCCCCTGGGTTCCAGTCCCATCTTTCCGAATCACTCGCACTCATCGGGAAGGAGGAATGGGGGTGGAGACATTTCTTGATTGAATAGACCATTCAGGGTTGGTATGTGACTATTTGCGATGCGTGATCCCGGAAATGAAAGTTGGTCTACGAGCTTGACCATTCTTCCTTCGTGTGGAAAACACATTACTCTAAAGAGTGAGGAGACTATTGCTCCCATGCAATATATATAGTCTCGTCCAAGGAGTAGGTTATAATCCAAGGGTCCTTGAACGACCATCACGTTCATTTGAACGGTCTTCCCTTTCAATGTAACAGGCACATTGGGGAGGATCCCTAATGGTCGACTGGTTCCTTTATCAAAACCCGAGAGATTTCTTATCTCAGGCAAAAGCGCCGGGGAACCCAGTGCTTTCCAAGCAATAGAGGAAAGGATACTCACAGATGCCCCTTCATCAATGATAGTGCCAGCCATTACCATTCTGTAAATTTGGACTATGATTCTGAATGGTATACTGGCTGGCAACCGGGGTCTGCCTAGTTGATTCCAATCAAAGGATACAACCAGGTTGCTTGGTGGCGGGACCGAATATACGGCCGGATATGACCCTAACGATGTTCCTTCCTGCGATAAAGGAATGGATGCATTGCCCTGATGCTCATCAGAGTCGGTGTTGATGAAAAGAATCTGGATGGTGTCATCCTTATTCTCTTCAGTGGGGGTGTCATTTGAAGATGAATCTTCAGTGACGGTGTCATTTGAGGATGAAACCTCTGAAGGGAGAACCGGGTCAACTGCCGTTTCGACCTTTGGACTTTCGTCCGGTCTGGATTCAGTATGTTCATTTTCAATGACTGACGCTTTAGCCGACCACTTGAGCGGGCCAGCTGTATTTTCAACCAACGAAGGACTTGGCACGAGTTTTTTGTATCCAGGAGGAAGTCTCAACGGTGAAACCGGGCGATCTTCCAAAACTCTCTTCGCTTCGTCTAAGAAGGGACAACGGTGGATGGCATGATCGCCTTCACACGGTCTGTAGGGGGATCTTGCTCCCCTTCTTTGTCTTGAACCTTCACTTTCGCTAGTTGATGGTAAGCATTCAACATGGCTATCAGAGGTTGATGCTCCCGAACTGTGCAAACGAGGGGACCAGTCCCTTAGTATCCGGGGAATACAGGGACAATCTCTATGGAAGTGGTCTCCTTTACATATGACACATGGAGATTTAGGCCCGGTCTGTGCTGTGTGTGGATTTTTGTCAGATGTCTTTTGCTTGCCCCCAGTCGCCTTAGGCTCCTTCTTCTTCTTCTCTCTCTTCTTCTTCTCCTTCTTCTCCATGGGAGCTTGGCTTTTGCCGGCTCTACCTTGCGAAGATGAAGGATTGGAGGAAGAGTTATAGGAAGTAGAAGGCTGGTGGGCAGCTCTAAACTGATCTAACTGTTGACTCGACTGTTCAGGAACCATGGTGTTCTGAACTACATTGGTTGAGAATAGCCAAATTGGCAGGCCAATTGTCAGTCCTGGAAGCGACAATGTGGCCATATGGGGCGCACCAACTTCTCCCCAAGAGGAGAAAGGACTAGGATTTCCATCATGTGGAATTCCTTGGTTGGTGCGTTCCATGTTCTCAACCTACAGATCAACGCAGGAATAGGAGGTGATTATGTTCCGTTTAAAATAAATTTTATAACGACGCTTTAGACACAACTTGCTTTTTCACTTTTTAAGAGTCGAGAAAAAGCTAAAGATGACTCTAGTCTCCTTCGATGTTTTAACGAGCCCGAAGTGACAAATGCTCAGATGGACTTTTTCAGTTATAGAGTTTGAAAAAGGCCAAAAGAAACTACTCTGGAGATCTAGGCAGAGGGTGTGCCAAACTTTTCGCAAAACCACAGAATACGTTTTATGGTACGAGTGGTCGATCATCGTGAATGCTGTGTTCACTGCATTGCGATCAGTAGGGCGGCCGACACGGTTTCCTATGGATAAAGACTTTGTTCCTATAGGGGTCTCCCAATATATACGCGACGGTACGTGGGAGCACAAGTCCGTATTGATACTTATCGCTTCACCGTGGAGGAATCACCTAACCACTCAACGCTAAGATATCACGTTTAACGACGCCGGAACACATCTCTAGCTTAGACCTCTATGTGTTTGCGTTATGTTTCAATGCGTTGTTATGTAAATTCAATTTATTTTAAGGTTGATCTTGTTTAGCAGTTTGCCTTTATGGATCACCACGAGATTTATGGTAACACTCCTAAATGCAGTCTAAGATGATAAGCAAGCTTTTCAATCTTTCAACTTTGAAAATCTTAACTACTGAGGGAAAAGAAAGACATCATCTTTTCACACAGATCATAGAGCACACACTAATGCACTTTTTCCTAAATCAACACGCAAGCTGTCAAAATGCACATGCACAATGCAGGTATTTCTTTTCTCTTTCTTAATGTTGGTGTACTACAAAAAGAAAGTTGTTGTATAACTTTGAATTCAATTTCAAGTGAAAGCAAACAAGCTTGTCCAAAATCAAAAGACACCTTAAGATTTACTTGTTTCGACACTAGAAATATATAAATTCAAACCATATGACGAAAGCAAAAGCTCAATCAGCTATGAACAGCAAACAAACTAACTCTTAAGACCAAAACGACACTTATCACAGGTCTAGATCTAAGAGGCCACAGCAAGACTAGTTCACTTTCGTTATGGGAAACTGCAAATGATGTAAGAAATAAACAAAGAACAAATACAGTTTCTTTATACAACCGAGGCGGAATAGTGGCAAGGAAAGTTGGTTTCAGATAGGCACATTGATTGACAACAGGCTGCAAAAACAAGGATGAAAACAGGGCAATAAACAACAGGGAACCCCAGTAGCACTAGGCAAAACTGGTTCAGCGCAGGTAGTACACTGTCAGTTTGACATTCAGCGCAGGTAGCCCCTTCGGGATCTGCGCTGAAATGCAGACTGCCTTCACAGTGCCTGCAATGAAGAGATAAACTTTCGTTTTTCTCAGTTTCCGGGTCACAGATTGCTAAAAAATTCACAGTTTTTGGCCAAATCAGAAGCTATCAGTCAAGTACACACTAAGGGATGAAAAGGAGGATGAAAAGCTATCACTAAGAGCTGTTCAGAGTCCTTGTGAATCAGCTCTTCAAATCATAAACATGCCCAGAAACTGAGCTAGAGTAGCTGCCCTCTACTTTGCATTTGAAAGCTCCCCAGTGGAGTCGCCAATTTGTTGTTGGGAAAAGTATCCAATACGGAATGACCCTATCCCACTCTAAGGGTGATAGTACCTCAGCAACAATCAAAGCAAAGCTATTTGAGATTACTTCTTTATGAGATGTAAAAGAGGGGAGAAAGAGATCCACTAACCGATGTCTTCCGCTAATGATTGATCCAATCTTCTCTTCTTGTTGCTTGCTCCCAACTCCTTGCCCTTTCACTGGCCTAGCTACACCAAGATCCTGCAAAATGGCAAGAGAGGGAAACTACAAGAAGCATACATTCATAATTGATTCAAGGATTAGAATAAATCAAATACACAAGTATAACAATACACCATTGAGACACATGCATATAGAAGAACCTCAAATGCTTTATTAATGGAAGAAGTAAAGTTCAGGAAGTGATACAACCATAAGAGGCCCAATCCAGCATCACCTCCCAGCAGAAAGAAATCTCCTCTTCACCTCCTTCAAAGCAAATCACCCAATAGTTCTATACTCAAACCAACAGCACTTCCTTACATTCACAAGATTCCAGCCTCCTTAGACCTCATGAGAGAGATCTATATATAGGATTTTTGGAGAAAGGATGAGTCAGCTTGAGCTTGGCATGAAGCTGACTAGTGTCCTCTCCCACTTCAGTTATTCTTCAGTTCTTGAGTCCACTTGGAGGTTCTTGCTTCCACTTGGAGATCTAGACCCTCTTACTCATCACCAGTCGAATTCCCTGATCCAAGTGTCATTTTGGAAGCTTCCTGGGCATTGACACCTTGAGGAATGACTGTGCCACTTGTCCAAACTCACCCAGTGCAGGTAGCCTTCTTTGCAGTTGACATTCAGCGTAGGTACACAGTGGAGAAGTTGACATTCAGCGCAGATGCTCAGTGGAGCAGTTGACATGATCCAGAATTAGCTTGTTTTTGAGTGTTTTCAGGTGGAGAACTGATATTCAGTGCTGTGGTTTGCTGACCTTGTTCCTCTAGGCGTAGGAACAACATGTTTAGGGACTTTGGATCCCTTAGATTATGGACATTTCATGCTTCATGCTGTAAGGCACAAAAATGTCTATAACACAAAATTTGTTCCCATGAGGATATTCTCATTAGTATACATAATAAAGATGATAAATATGGATGATCGTAATTTTGTTGTAGCAAAGAAGAAGTCTCAGTTTAAGATCAAGGCACAGGTTGGACCATTTATATGTAACACCAGGTCAACAAGTAAGGAGGCAGATTTGCTTCTTAAGCAAATTAATTTCAATTTGAGTTTCACATGGTCATATAACCCTTTGCCATCATTTCCAAATTGAGAGTGGAGCAGAAAACCACTCCCTATACTCACACTTCTATACTAGAGAAAGAGAAATTTATGAATCAAAGTCAGTGGGAGGAGAATACTCTACAGGAGGCAGAAGAGCAGGTGATATCCACAACTACCTCACAGACTTTATCACCTTAGGAGATATAGGACAAGAGGCTAAGGGAGAATTTTTCTCCTTCAGTGATAGAAATTGGAGTCAAAGAGTTTAGATATACACAGAAGAAATAGAAGACTAATCCTATATACCGGTTTTCTGCAGGAGGATGATGAGTAGTCCACCATAGTCCTAACAGGCCCTCATGCTTCCAAAAGGAAAGAAGATATCCTCATAGTATCTCCATATTCCTTAGCTTCCCAAGATCCCCTAGATACAACTCAAACAACAAAGTTGGTTCAGGACCAGATTGAACAACGACAAAATTCCAAATTCAAAGAAATAAAGAAGAAAAATTAACTGCTCAAAGCCACCACATACTCCGAATTTTGGAAGTAGACAGCTTCATCACATCACAACCTTCTTTCTTCCTTTGACACAAAAAAGGGAAAAATAAAAATTAAATTCCAGCTGATTACAAGAACTATATATTTCCCTTTGATTCCCAACAGATTCACCCCATGTTGGCATTATGGCTAAAGTGTTGTCCTTGATGGCAACAGATCACAGTACTTCAAGTCAGCAGCAGAGATTGATGATCAGCTATCAAATATTGAAGAAAATAAGGGGTACGAAGGTACACCTTGCATAAGGTGCGTACACGCAGGTCAGTGTTACATAAAGTGCGTACATACCCGAAGTTATCCCGTTCAGGAGGTGCGTACCCCCAGTGCACACATTTCAAGGCAAAGAAATTCACATATGGGGCTTTCTTATGTTTTACTCTTGATATTTAGCCGATGGTATTGTGTTATTATGGTGTCGGCTCGTGGTATTGATCCATGATTTAAGGAAGAGCTTTCCTATATAAAGCAAAGGAGATCATTTGGCTTGAGCATGTTTTTGGTTGAATATCTTATGAGGGCTAGATCTGGTCTAGATCTAAATAAGGCGAATCTACTGATGGACCGAGATCTCTTCGGCGCATGTTTAGATCTGTAGATCTGACTGTCTGGGTTATTTCTGAAGTCTTGAAATCATCTATGCCCGAAGGTACGCAGGTACAGTGAGAGAAAAGTGCGTACATACGCAGGAACGAAGTGTTTCAGGTGCGCCGGTACGCAGGCACAAAAGGGTTTCAGGTGCGCCGGTACGCAGGCACAGAACGGTTTCAGGTGCGCCAGTACGCACGCACAGAAGGGTTTCAGGTGCGCCGGTACGCAGGCACAGAAGGGTTTCAGGTGCGCCGGTACGCAGGCACAGAAGGGTTGCAGGTGCGCTGGTACGCAGGCACAAAAGGGTTGCAGGTGAGGAGGTCCGCAGGCAGTTCAATGGACTCAGAGCGAGGTACACAGGCTAGCAGTTGAGCAGGGTGCGTACATAAGCATGCTAGCAGTTGAGCAGGGTGCGTACATAAGCATGCTAGCAGTTGAGCAGGGTGCGTACTGTAAGTAGGCAAGCAGTTGAGCAGGGTGAGTATTGTAAGCAGGCCAACAGTTGAGCAGGGTGCTTACATAAGCAGGCGAGCAGTTGAGCAGGGTGCTTACTTCTCTTAAAATATTTATTTATCATTGTTGTGTTCTGGGTTTGGTCCTATTATTGTTGATCTGGTTACTATAGTTGACTGGGTGATTCTCTTATACTTGATGATTATTTGATGCTTATGGATCCAGTTTGAAAATTTATGAAAAGTGGTCCTTGTAAGAAAAGAAGTAGGGGGTTGTAGCTCCCTTCCAGGAGAGACTGGAAAACGAGAGAGAGAGTTGTAGCTCTCTGCAGGTTGCAGCCTGCGTACTGGTAAAGGACTGCACCAGTACAAAACCATTGTAAAAGGAGTTTCTAATTTGAAAGAAGATAGAGACATATTGCAGCAGGTGGTTTTCACCCACATTGGGTTTCCACCTTACATCTTGTGTTCTTTGGTGTGACTATCTGTTTTCTTTTGTTCATGCTCATTATTTTATGGTACTGACATGCAAAAATAATTCAAAGAACAAATAAAGAAGATTTATTAAAAGAATTAGATAATACTGATTCACCCCCCCTCTCAGTATTATTTCCAACAATTGGTATCAGAGCAGGTCCTTCAGAGAAGCTTGATCGCTTGAAGGTAGATCGTTCATCATGAGCAACTACGAGAGAGAAGCATCAATCAGGCCACCAGTTTTTGATGGGACAAACTTCAATTATTGGAAGGTAAGAGTTACTGCCTATCTTCAATCTCTTGGTACAGAAGTTTGGGACATCGTAGAGACAGGCTACGCTTTTCCTTCAGCTACTCCTACAGATGCAGTCGAGAAAAAGAAGTATGAAACAAATGCGAAAGCAGTCAGTACTCTATTAGGATGTATATCTCAATCAGAATTCATGAAGGTAATGCACTATAAATCCGCAAAAGAGATATGGGACAAAATTGTCACGAGCTATGAAGGAGATGAACAGGTAAAGCGTGCTAAACTTCAAACTCTCAGAATTCAGTATGAGACTCTCAAAATGTATAATGATGAAAGTGTGGCTAACTATTTTCTTCGGGTAGATGAGGTTGTTAATTGTATGAAAAATTTGGGTGAAGAAATAAAAGAGGCTATTGTGGTTGAAAAGGTTCTAAGATCATTGTCCCCCAAGTTTGAATCTAAAGTATCTGCAATAGAAGAAAAGGAAAATCTACGAATTCTTACTATGTCTCAGCTACATGGAATTCTAACTGCTTATGAAATGAGAAAGGGAGGTCCATCAGACAGAAGAGAAGCCGCTTTCAAGGCATCAGGCAAAGGAGATTATTATGAAGCAAGCCACGTCCCAGAAGAAGAGGAAGAAGAATCAAATTTTGTCAGAAATCTTCAAAGGGGTTCTGGAAGGTTCAGAGGTAAGTTACCTTTTAAATGCTTTGCTTGTGGAAGAGTAGGTCATTATGCTGCAAAATGTCCTTATAAGGATAAAGGAAAGGAACCTGCTAGATGGAACAAGAAACAAAATGCAAATAAGAAAAGCTACTACACTCATGAAGATAGTGATGGTCTATCAAACAGTGATGACGATGAACAAGGTAATGAATATAAGTTGTTAATGGCATTTGAAGATGATGATTATATGGATGCTATAGATGTGGATAACCTTTATGATGAAATTACTAGACTCAAGAGATGTATAGAAGAAAAGAACATGATCATTGATACTCTACAATTTCAAATTGATGAAAAGGAAAAACATCTTGAAAAATTAGAAGGTGAAATTGTTGGTCTTAGAAAAGAGATTGAGAAAACAAAAGCTATTAATCTCAAGTTTGTCAAAGGATCTGAAACTTTGGATGAAATTATCAATGTGCAGCGGTCTCCACTAAACAAGACAGGTCTGGGCTATAATGGAGAAACTTCTCAAGCATCCACCTCAAAAAGTTATCTTGATGCAGCAAGAAGAAATGAGCAAAAGCACAATGAAGATCATCAGGTAAAGCAGGGACGAATTACAAACAGAAATTATCAGGGGCAGTCCATCTTAAGGGTGAACAAAAGCTACAACCAGCCACAGGTAAAATCTTCTCAATTTGGTTCAAGAATAGATGACAATAGAAATTACAATCAATTGGCTGGTAGATTCGATAACCGCAGAAGTTTCTTCAATGGACAATGCTTTTCTTGCCATAACTTTGGTCACAAAGCAGCTCAATGTGTTGCATATAAAACAATCATGACTAGGGAAGCTCAAAAACAAAGAAGTATGACTGGGATTACAAAAAGGACCTATAACAACTTTTCGGTTCTTGAAAATGAAGTTGAATGTTCTATTTGCAATAACTTTGGTCATGAAGACTCTGAATGCAGGAGCAGGTTTCAGCAGAAAAAGGAACAAGCCTCAAGCACCAAAATATGGAGAATAAAGGAACCACAAACAGAAAGATGTGGGATAGCATTTTATGCAGAGGGACAGGAAAATCTATGGTACATTGACAGTGGATGTTCGAAGCATATGGCAGGTGATAAAGAAAAACTTGAGTCATTTTCTGCTCTAGAAAAAGGAAAGAAAGTCTCTTTTGGAAATGACACTCCTGCAACTATAAAAGGAAAAGGCATTGCTCAGTTAAAAGAAAAGGTCAAGGCTGGAAATGTTTTGTATGTTGATGGATTGAAGCATAATCTTCTAAGTGTCAGCCAGATGTGTGATCAAAGAACCGAGGTTATATTCAGATCAAATGGATGTCTTGTTCGTGATCTTGATACAGGTAAAACAGTGATCAAAGGCAAAAGAACTCCAAATAATCTGTACATATTTGAAGAAGGACAACAACAATGCTATCTGAGCAAGGATGATGAGCAGCTTGGCAAACTTGAACCTAGAGCAGATGAAGGCATTCTTCTTGGTTACTCTCCACATAGCAAAGCATACAAATGCTACAATAAAAGACTTGGCAGAATTGTTGACAGCATTGATGTAGTGGTTGATGAGAAGGGATACATTCCTAGGCAAGTACATCATGAAGACATCGAAGAAGATGAAGGCTACCCCCAACGACAGAATGATGAAGAAGAAGAACCTCAAGAAGAACCAGAGGAGCAAACAAGAATAGAAGAAAAGACTCCATCCAGATATGTTCAGAAGAATCATCCAGAATCTCAGATTATGGGGCAGAAAGAAGCAGGTGTACAAACAAGAAGAACAGTTGCAGAAGCTTCAAGTTATTTGGCATTACTCTCCTCTATTGAACCACAAAATGTGAAAGAGGCATGCGAAGATGAATGTTGGGTGAAAGCAATGGATGAAGAACTTGAACAGATCGAAAAGAACAACACTTGGGAGCTGGTTCCTAGACCAAAAGATAATAATGTTATCGGAACAAAATGGGTCTTCAAAAATAAATTGAATGAAAATGGAGAAGTAATTAGAAACAAAGCCAGACTTGTTTGTAAAGGGTATGCGCAGCAAGAAGGAATAGACTTTGAAGAAACCTTTGCTCCTGTTGCAAGACTTGAGGCCATCCGAATGTTCCTTGCTCTCTCAAGTTTTCAAAACTTCAAAGTATTTCAAATGGACATGAAATCAGCCTTTCTGAATGGAGACTTGGAAGAAGAAGTGTACATTGAACAGCCAGATGGGTTCATTCTTGGAAATGATCCAAATCTTGTATGCAGATTGAAGAAGGCTCTCTATGGTCTCAAACAAGCTCCAAGGGCTTGGTACTACCGTTTAGACAAATATCTTCATCAACAAGGCTTTTCAAAAGGATCAGCAGATAGCAATCTTTATATAAAAGTTGAAAATGACAAATTGCTAATACTTGTTGTGTATGTAGAGGACATTATTTTTGGGAGCAATGAAGAAGCTATGAGTCAAAACTTTGCCTTGGTCATGCAGAAAGAATTTGAAATGTCCTTGCTAGGAGAACTGACATATTTCCTTGGTTTGCAAATCCAACAAAAAGAAGGAGGAATCTTTTTATCTCAAACCAAGTATCTCAAACAGATTTTGAAGAAATATGGTATGGAAGATGCAAAACCAGTATGTACACCCATGGTCACAGGATGTAGCCTCAGTGCAAATGATGAATCTGCAGCAGTACATCAACCAACCTACAGATCTATGATTGGAAGTTTACTTTATTTGACAGGTACCCGACCCGACATCATGCATGCAGTTGGAATAGTTGGAAGATTTCAGGCAAATCCGAAGGAGACTCATCTTCAGGCAGTGAAGAGAATTTTCAAATATCTTCAAGGGACTCAAAATTATGGCTCATGGTATCCTAGAGATACAGATCTTACACTTCATGCTTATACAGATGCAGATTGGGCCGGAAGCGTGGATGACAGGAAAAGCACAAGTGGTGGTGCGTTCTTTATGGGTTCCAGACTGGTATCTTGGTTCAGCAAGAAACAGAGTTCGATTGCCTTGTCTACAGCTGAAGCGGAATATGTTGCTGCTGCATCTTGTTGCACCCAACTCCTTTGGATGATGCAGACTTTGCAGGATTTTCAAAACACTTGTACACCACCAATCCCCATCTTATGTGATAACACAAGTGCAATTAGCATCTCAAAGAATCCTGTTATGCATTCAAAAACCAAGCACATACCAATCAAGTATCATTTTCTCCGGGAACAAGTGCTTGAACAGAAGGTCAAGTTGGAGTATGTTCCTTCTAAGGAACAAGTTGCTGATATTCTCACCAAACCATTGCCCAGGGACACTTTTGAATACCTCAGGCAAAAGCTGGGGGTTGTTGATGCATCATCTTATTTCTGAACCTCTACTGATTGATGGTATAGGTTCAGGGAGAGCAAATAATGCATTGTTGGCATTATGGAGGATGTGCAAAAGGAGATCTTGGAAGTAGCTGCAATATGTCTCTATCTCTTTCATGGTGGATTATGGTTCCTCGTTGCAAATCTGGTTCATATTCAGGGGGAGCATAACCCTTTGCCCTTGATGTCAAAGGGGGAGAATGAAGCTGAAGCTTTGAGGTTGCCATCAAGTCCAAAGGGGGAGATTGTTGGCATTATGGCTAAAGTGTTGTCCTTGATGGCAACAGATCACAGTACTTCAAGTCAACAACAGAGATTGATGATCAGCTATCAAATATTGAAGAAAATAAGGGGTACGCAGGTACACCTTGCATAAGGTGCGTACACGCAGGTCTGTGTTACATAAAGTGCGTACATACCCGCAGTTATCCCGTTCAGGAGGTGCGTACCCCCAGTGCACACATTTCAAGGCAAAGAAATTCACATATGGGGCTTTCTTATGTTTTACTCTTGATATTTAGCCGACGGTATTGTGTTATTATGGTGTCGGCTCGTGGTATTGATCCATGATTTAAGGAAGATCTTTCCTATATAAAGCAAAGGAGATCATTTGGCTTGAGCATGTTTTTGGTTGAATATCTTATGAGGGCTAGATCTGGTCTAGATCTAAATAAGGCGAATCTACTGATGGACCGAGATCTCTTCGACGCATGTTCAGATCTGTAGATCTGACTGTCTGGGTTATTTCTGAAGTCTTGAAATCATCTATGCCCGAAGGTACGTAGGTACAATGAGAGAAAAGTGCGTACATACGCAGGAACGAAGCGTTTCAGGTGCGCCGATACGCAGGCACAGAAGGGTTTCAGGTGCGCCGGTACGCAGGCACAGAAGGGTTTCAGGTGCGCTGGTACGCAGGCACAGAAGGGTTTCAGGTGCGCCGGTACGCAGGCACAGAAGGGTTTCAGGTGCGCCGGTACGCAGGCACAGAAGGGTTGCAAGTGCGCTAGTACGCAGGCACAGAAGGGTTGCAGGTGCGGAGGTCCGCAGGCAGTTCAATGGACTCAGAGCGAGGTACACAGGCTAGCAGTTTAGCAGGGTGCGTACATAAGCATGCTAGCAGTTGAGCAGGGTGCGTACTATAAGCAGGAAAGTAGTTGAGCAGGTTGAGTACTGTAAGCAGGCCAACAGTTGAGCAGGGTGCTTACGTAAGCAGGCGAGCAGTTGAGCAGGGTGCTTACTTCTCTTAAAATATTTGTTTATCATTGTTGTGTTCTGGGTTTGGTCCTATTATTGTTGATCTGGTTACTACAGTTGACTGGGTGATTCTCTTATACTTGATGATTATTTGATGCTTATGGATCCAGTTTGAAAATTTATGAAAAGTGGTCCTTGTAAGAAAAGAAGTAGGGGGTTGTAGCTCCCTTCTAGGAGAGACTGGAAAACGAGAGAGAGAGTTGTAGCTCTCTGCAGGTTGCAGCCTGCGTACTGGTAAAGGACTGCACCAGTAAAAAACCATTGTAAAAGGAGTTTCTAATTTGAAAGAAGATAGAGACATATTGCAGCAAGTGGTTTTCACCCACATTGGGTTTCCACCTTACATCTTGTGTTCTTTGGTGTGACTATCTGTTTTCTTTTGTTCATGCTCATTATTTTATGGTACTGACATGCAAAAATAATTCAAAGAACAAATAAAGAAGATTTATTAAAAGAATTAGATAATACTGATTCACCCCCCCTCTCAGTATTATTTCCAACACCCCATTGACCAAATAGACAAGCATAAACAAACTGGTGTAATGTTATACTCTACTCTAACCAATACTGCCATGATAACATCCAAATTGCAGGCATAAGTCAACAACATACAATCTCAGTTAAAACTTGAAAATATTTCATCTTTGGCTAAAGATACAAATATTAAATCATTAGAAGACTTTGCAATCGAACTGGGATATGATCCGAGTGATGTGAAAGCAGCAGAAGAGATTGTAAAAAGGAAGAATGTTGATATTGAAATAATCAAGAAGCGGCTCAAGCTTCCCCCTATAGAAGAAACATAGACTAAGGAAGTTGGGGAGCTTGAGAAAGAAAAATAGGACATGTTCAAAATTATAATTGAACAAAATGGTCAGATTAAGGACATGGAGGTTGAGATGGAAACATTGCTGAAGGAAAAGTAGCATTCCCTACAACTAGCAATAGTTCCACTGATAGGAGTCCCTATTTCAGTTGCAACCATGGCAGGAGCATCTACATCGACAAAAAAAACACATACCACATATTACTCAAATAAGGTGGATAAATCTATGGAAGACCTATCCATCTGAGGGCAGAAATTGAAAAATTAAAGGCCCAACTTAAAACCTTACAGGAGCAGAAATTGAAAATAGATAATTCATATATAGAAAAGCTACAAAAATCTCACAGGCTAACCCAAAGGATTGAACAGCTAGAAAATGAGTCTGTAATGGCTCAAACACTGGCACATGCCAAAGAAAATATATGGATTGAAATCAATGACGCCATCACAAAAATTTGGCCTTCAAGTGAAATGATATTTGAATGAGAGGACTTAATATAGATATCAAAGGGGCTAATTGAAGAAGTCGGAAACATTTTGGTACAGAGGTTGGGGGAAGCTAATACTTTGATTAAAATTTTGAATTCAAAGACCAAGGATGAGTTAGCAGAATTTGAAATTGCAGATAGGACAAAGACTATTTTGGAAGTCAGGAGAGTCCTTACTAAAAGGAATTTACTAGTACAGTTGGAAAACAAGTGCCAGTGTTTGGAGACCAACATCCAGAAGTTCCGTAAGAAATTCAATGTACTACATTTAAAGGGAATACCAAGACTAAAGGGGATTGGAGACAGGTTAGTGCCACTAACATAGTACCAACATAAATGGTACTCAATAGCTTGGGATAAATCAAAGTTTTCTACTATCAAAGTCACAATCACAGGAAAATATTTCATGGAGACTTTAGAATTCTACCTTCTTATCAAAGATGAAGTCAAGCATTTATCTTTGGTCAAAACAACTTTCCAAAAATATACTGAGGTAGATAAAACTTATAGAAAGTTGGTTAAAATGCTCATTCTAGATGAAGACATATGGGAAAATATATGTCAACTCTTGGAGTAAAAAGCAATTTTATCTTCATTAACAAAGCAAAACTTTTCCAGGCCCAATCATCAACAACAACACTCAAAGATAGTGCTAACAGATTCAACAATTTAATGTTATCTATATTTTTTTTCTATTTTTACAAATAGTTTAGGATATTTTGTAAAAGATCTTGAGATTTTCACTCAAGATATTTTTTTGATAATTTTGTATAAGCACTTGATAAATCAAAGTAAAAATGATGGAACTTGGATGAAGAAAGCATGTTATTGATGTAAAGTTGTTCATTGAGCTGAAAGTGATCATTTATTTAATACACAAATTTGTTCTAGGATTCTTGTGTCAGGCGAACTGGTGATGTGTTTCTTTTTGTACCTATTGTATCTCTGATTTCCATATGTTATTCTCATCTATATTGTTTAAAGAAAATGAAAGAGTGATTTTTTTAATTACACTTTGTCTTGGCTTATAAGAAATATCTATGTTTTCAAGCTGAAATTAAATATAGAATTCTTAATTGCGCTATGTTTAATAAAACGTTAATATTTTCCTCTTTATCACTCCATCAAGCTATGAAGATCCAATAGCCTGCCTAACTTTCCCTATTACATTTGTTATGATATTTATGCATCTCATCACCCTAAGGGCTTTCACTCCATTTGCACAATGGCTTTTCTCTTTAATTTCAACCAAACAATTCAAAAGACCAAATTTTAAACCTTACATCTAGCCTAAGTTCCTAAAACGACAAAGCTAAATCTGACAGGGAGATCCCTCTCTGAGCTAAGAAGGGCTAGCTTCTAAACTTAAAAGTGGTTTTGTGGTTACCTCCATTATTCCTTTATAGCCTGAGAAATTACAGAGTGCTAACATTCTAGTGACCATACTAGGGAAACGAACATAATTCATAGAAATTTAAATTTTACTTGCTAAATATTTCATTAGACCTTAAAGTTATTTCAAGTATGTGGCTTTGAAATAGATCTATTTCACGATGTTTTCCACTTTAAAATTTGTATATATTTTATCTGTGAATACTTAGTAGTATATCTGGCTCCTAAAATAGTAGACACTAGAGCTAATCCATATCCAAATCCACCGAAAATTGTAGATAATCCAGAATATATATATATAGTATCTGAGAATGAATCAAGTGAAAGTCCTCTACCTTGGGTTAATTCCCTTGAGAATTTTGTCACTTTATAAGATATAGAATTTGAATTAGCTTTTGAACATAGTCTAATTAGAAGTAAATTTGATAGTTTTGTGCCTAAAACTGTGATTGATGAAAGCCTGCTAAAACCCTATAATTCAAATTATGTTGATGATGAGCTCAAACAATTTGACAAACTTGAAGCTCTGGTAAGCCAATTAGATAAGGTTGTTCATAAATCCTTGATCCATCAGTCACCTAAATACCACCTTCTCCTTCTACTGCTTCAACCCCAACCCCACCAAAAATTACACCTATTATTTCTACCCCACTAGAAATTCCTCCTATTTCTACTACTCCTTTAATAAATTCCCTCATTACCACAATACCTACCTCCACTACTACTACACCAACTCAACAAATTCCTACCCCACCTCCTTTAACCTCTCCCACATACACACCTATTATAATTTCATCATCTTCTCATTCTCATTTACCAATCATGGCAACCTGTTATGCCCCCTTGGTCCTACATGCACAACTCAAAGCAATGCCTCAATATTACCATAGTAGGATTCCTCAATTTGATAGCACTGGGCCCATAACTGTTTTGTAGCATATTGAAAAAATGAATGACTACTTGGACCTCCAAGAGATAGATGATGATGATGTAAAAATGAGATTGTTTGCTCAAAGTCTGACTAATGAGGTTAAAACATTGTTTAAAGGATTACCAACTCGTTCTACCCTAGACCTTACTCAATTTCATGAAACGTTCCTTAGAATATGGGAAGTGAAAAATAACCCTCTACAAATCTTAGTAGAGTATTAAAGTATCAAAAGAGCCCCTGGTGAAACAGTCCAAGGCTATTGTATCATATTTAACAATATCTATAATTTTATCCCTACAACAATAAAACCTCCTTCAGGGCTAGCCTGATTAAATTATCAGATGGTTTTGACACTGATATCTCTTACCAATTAAGAGAAAGAAAACTTGTGACCCTTGAGGAAATGCATAGAAATGAAATTAGTGTTGAACCCAATATGTTAGCAAAAATAGCTAGACTGAAGGTCGAAAGGAGAGTTACCATAAAAGAGGAACATGCTTAAGTTGGATACTTTAGTAAAAACAATGGAGAAAATGATGGAGAGAATTACTATCGATGATAGATCCACTCCAAGCGAAAACCAAGGTGGTCCCCAAATTGGAAATCCAAATTTCAAGAAAAACCAGCCTCAGATTAAACAAAGAGAGTAGAGAGGCCAAAATGATCAGCAACAAATTAGACCTCCATTCCAAGAAAAAAATGCAGATGAGGAAGTTGGCATACTTGAAGATCCTGAACAAAATCAAATAATTTTCTTTTGAGGAAACTGAAGTTGACCATATTTTCCTAACTAAGAGAATGACATTTTCCTACTCTCACAACCAAAAGCCATTCCATTAGAATCTGAAGACTACAAACAAGGATATCAGAATGAAATTATGGAAGTACATAAAAAATATAACTTGAGGAGTAAAAATATTGCTAACACTCCTCCCAAGAAGACCCAAACTGATACCCATTCTTCTAGTCAGCCTAGAGATGATTCTTAGAAGAAAACTTCTAAGAAGCAGGATGCAACTACTAAAGAAATAGAAAAACCTCCTACATCTTTTAGCATTGAAAATAAAATGGCTAAGGTAAAAATTTATATTCCCCTCACCGAATTAATCAATAAAAATGCATATATATCACATTTCATAAAAGCCTTGAAGAATGGGGAAGGGAATGACATAGTCAATTTGACTGATGACCAACTTGAGTTATTGTTTGGGCCTGAGGTCGAAGGAAAATCTTAGGATGGCAGTGTGCCCCCTTTCTACATTAGCTTGAATATTCATGATAAAATTCTACACAATGCTATGCTTGATTATGGAGCCTCACACAATCTAATGCCTAGGGCTATTATGGAGAAGCTAGGCTTAGACATAACCAGGCCATACAAAGATTTATATTCATTTGATTCAAGTAAGGTAAGATGCTTAGGATTAATCAAAATTTTTTGTGTTACTCTAGTCCAAATACCAGAAAAGAGCTTGATGATGGACATTGTAGTAGCAGACATGCCTCCTAAGTATGGAATGTTGCTCTCTAGATCTTGGGGAGAAAAATTACAAGGTACTTTACAAATGAATATGACTTATGCTACCATTCCGATGTTTGGTCGGCCAAGAATATTATATAGGGAGACACTAAGGAAGTACATGGTTAGTAGTCAAGACAAACTCAACAATTATCCGATGTATTTAGTAGATTCAGACATGGATCCATTTATCTTGTATAATAATGAATGCGTAGAAAATGAAGTTTCACACTTAGAGGCTGAAATCAGTAATACATAAGAAATGAAATTGGATATTGAATAGAAGGATGTAGAGGGATAATCTCTTTGGAATATGAATTTCAATGGGGCTGTGAATAAGGATGGAGCAGAGGCAGGTGTTTTCATTGTGAACTCATCAACAAATATGGAAAAGGGACATGGTTACAAACTTATTTTTCAGTGCACCAATAACATAGTTGAATATGAGGCGTTGATCTTAGGGCTGCAAATTTTAAAGAGATTAGGAGCAAAACAAATTTCTATGCATGGGAATTCTGATCTAATTATCAATCAAATTAAGTGTGAATATTCTGCTGAACACCCTAGATTAAGAGCCTATAGGAATTGCAGTCTTATATTTTTTGCAATGATTTTCTGAATATGATTTGTATGTTATCCCTTGAAGCCAAAATATTTTATTTGATGCCTTGGCTATTTCAGCCAATACTTGCAAAATACCTTTCCATCCCAATAGGAAATATGTGGTGGAAGTGAAACGTATGCCAATTGTTCCTGATAATATAAGATATTGGCAAGTCATTGGTAATGATGAGGAAATAGAGAATTTTTTGCAAATGAAAGTGAGTTTGAGTGTGTGAATATTGATGTAGATAATGATATTAATGATGATGTAAATAGTAATGAAAAAGAAATAGTGTTAAATGAAACTAATAACAATCAAGAAGAACTTGAGATTCTGCAATTAAAAGGCAATGTGCTACCAAGAGGATTGGTGCCATTGGAAGAGCTTTTAGACTTCAATGATATGGCCAAAAAGCCAAAAATGAACCTATAGGGGATGAGGTAGAGGATTGTAATATAGGAATGAAAGAAAATCCTAAAATTGTAAAACTGTCTAAAACCTTGCCTCCTAAAGAAAAACAAAAATACATTGAACTGTTTAAATAATTATCTGATGTGTTTGCTTGGAGTTTTGAGGACTTAAAATCTTATGACACTAGTATCATAAAGCATACCATCCCTATCAGATAAGAAAAAAAACCATTCAAACAAAAATTAAGAAGGGCAGATCCAGTGTTATTACCTATAATACAGAAAGAAGTGAAGAAATTGTTTGATGCTAAAATCATTGTATCATTGAGGTTCTCGAAATGGGTCTCTAATCTAGTAGCAACTAGGAAGAAAACAGGAAAAATTAGACTTTGTGTAGATTTTAGGAATTTAAACATGGTCTCTCTTAAAGATAACTATCCTCTCCCTAAAATGGACCATATTTTACAAAGAGTGGTTGGTTTTAGTAGAATTTCTCTGCTTGATGGTTTCTCAGAGTACAACTAGATTATGGTTCACCTTGATGATCAACACAAGACAACTTTTACTACACCTTGGGGGACCTTTATGTATGTCAAGATGCCCTTTAGCCTCCTGAATGCAGGGGCCACCTTTCAGAGAGCTATGGATTATGCATTTGTTGATGAAATAGGCAGGTTCATAGTAATTTTACCTAGATGATATAACTGTGTTTTCAAAAATAGATGAAGAACATATGCTACATTTAAGAAGAGTTTTTGAAAAATGCAGAAAGTATGGAATATCCTTAAACCCTAAGAAAACTTTTTATGGTTTAAAGGAGGGAAAACTTCTAGGTCATATTGTTTCTAAAGAGGGTATTAGGATATATCCTAATAGATTCAAAGCCATACAGAAAGTTGACCCTCCCAGAAACAAGAAAGAAATCTAATCTTTTATAGGCCATATAAACTTCCTCAAAAGATCTATTCCAAACCTAGAGGAGATCTTAAAAGTCATCACTGATATGCTAAAGAAAGATGTTGAGATAAAATGGAACACTGGAGCCAAAAAATCTTTTAATGAAGTAATGTTAGCTTTAATAACAACAACTATTTTAATCAACCCTAACTTTACAAAGGATTTTATGATTTTTTTCTTTTGCATCTGAAAATACTATTACAGCTCTTCTTTTGTAGGAAAATAGTGAAGGATTTGAGCAACCTATTTTTTTCTTTAGTAGGGCCTTGATAAATGCAGACCTAAAATATAACATCATGTAGAAACAAGCCTTTGCATTAGTAAAAGCAGTAAAAGATTTCAGAATTTACATTTTACATCCCCACATCATTTTTTATGTTCCTAGTGTTGTGGTAAAAGATATTCTTACACAGATAGATCCTGATGGAAAACGAGGAAAGTGGATAGTAGTCATCATAGAGTATGACATTGAAATAAAACCTACCAAGCTTATGAAAGGGAAGGTATTGGCTAAGCTAATGGCTGAGTCAAATTTCCATGATCTTGACATAAATTTCATAGTTGCAATTGATGAACAGGGAGAGCAAGAAACTCCACAGGTTTTAGAAGTATTTGTTACCTCTCCTTGGTATGTAGATATTATTTTTGTTTTACAGAATTTACAAGCTCCTCCTAGTTTAACTAAAACTAAGGCTAAATTTCTTAAGTTAAAAGCTATGAAATTTTGGATTATAGATAAGAATATGTATTGGAAAGATGTTGGAGTTATTTTGTTAAATTGTTTATTGAAGGATGAAGTTGATAAGACCATGAAGGAATTCCATCAAGGAAACTATGGAGGACGCTTATATTGGAAAACCACAACCAATAAATCCTCAGAGTTGGTTTAAACTGGATCACTTATTTGCAGATGTGTATAAGAAGGTCTCAACCTACCATCAATGCCAAATTTTTCAAGGTAAAAGAAATTTGTTTCCCTTGCCCCTAAAGCCTATTTTAGTAGAGGTCCCCTTCCAACAGTGGGGCCTAGATTTCATTAGAGAAATCCATCTGAGCTCCTCAGCTCAACATAGATGGATATTGACAACCAATAACTATTTTACCAAGTGGGTTAAGGTTATCCCAACCAGGTAATTGTTGGCATTATGAGACAAGTGTTGTCCTTGATGGCAAATCACACTGATGAGAAATCATAGTGCAGAAGGATAGCAGCAAGGAATTGATGATCAGACTACAAGTATGAAGAGAAAATATATATACGCAGGTTCACTATATACCAAGTAGGGTATACACGCAGGTTCACTATATACCAAGTCGCGTATACGCAGGTTCGCTATATACCAAGTAGGGTATACAAGTAGGTTCACTATATATCAAGTCGTGTATACGCAGGTTTGCTATATACCAAGCATGGTATACACACAGTCTCATGCACGGAAAAGCACGTACATGTCGGAAAGCTTACTTTTGGTCCGTGGTAGTTAGTCCTCGGTATTTGAACCTATGGTTTTGGACCATGATATCTCGACAAGTGTGTTGATCCCAAGTATTGGGATCTTGGTATTGATTTACTATGGTTTTGGACCGTGGTATTGAGCAAGGCCTAAGACTATAAAAGGAGAAGAAGATCATTAGGCAAGTGGATCCAAAAAGTCTTGAATATCTGAAGAAGTATGAGATCCAGGATGCAGGTTATGGGTTGATGATGCATTGCTTGATCTGAGCTAAGGAGGGATCTCACCGGTTGATGGAGAACAAGATCTAAGGAGAGATCGGGATCAAATGGTTTGAAATATCTTTATGATGCTCATTCTAGATCTACATACTGACGCATGTATTGTTCTGTAAGTATTATGAGTATGACTGATGTCTGGTACAACTGCAAGTTATGAGAAAGTATTTTTAGATCTGTACGCGGGTTGTCTTTGGCAAAAGCGCGTATGTACACGGGTTTGATTCATTATAGTAGCGTATACATTATGAAGGATAATATTTGAAGTTGCAGAGGGATTTGATGGTTATGGCAGAGTTCTGTTATCTGCTCTGTGTTCTGGTGACTGTGTTATTGACAGGGTTTCAGTGTTTCAGTGATTCAGAAATTGATGATGACTGTTTTGTGCTTCAATGATATTTATGGGTCCAGTATGAAAATTTGATGAAACGTGGCCTTCAGATTATGTGTTGTGCTTCAGGAGTATCCAGTCTGAAAATTTATGAAACGTAGAGAATATTGTAGGTCGGCGCCTACGTATTAGTATCTTAGCTAGTACAAGAGCAAAGGGGGTTGGAGCTCCCTTCCAGGAGAGTTTGGAGAACGAGAGAAGGCTGTAGCCTTCCGCAGGTTGTAGTCTGCGTGCTGGTAAAGGACTGCACCAATACATTGTAAAAGAAGTTTCTTAATAAAGGAAGATAGAAACGAATTGCAGCAGGTGGTTTTCACCCACATTGGGTTTCCACCTTACATAATGGTGTTCATGTGTGCTTCTTGTGTGTGATGATCTGTTCTATTTTTACTGCACCTGCTTACTGCTCATATGGTTAATGAAGTTCTGATGCACTAACTAAAGATCAACATTTAATGGATTAACTGAATCGTAAGTATTTTAGATATACGCTAGTTGCTTTAGACATAGCTACGTAAACACGCGGATTCCCTTGAATGAAGTAGCGTATATGTATCTAAGTATGGAAATGAAAAAGTTTTATTGATTTGATAATACTGATTCACCCCCCCCCCCTCTCAGTATTATTTCCAACAGTAATCTATAGACACTGTCATCATACAGTTTTAGAAGGTAACATTCTATCTAGGTTTGGATGCCCACACAAGATCATAACAGACAATGTTGTAACCTTTAAATCAAGGAAAATGATAGAGTTTTATCATAATTATAATATAAAATTAGGACACTCAACTGCCTATTACCCACAAGGAAATGGGTTAGGTAATTCTTCCAACAAGAGTTTAGTAAACATTATCAAAACCTACTGCAGGAGAATAAAAAATCATGGCATAAAAAGTTGATTAATGCCCTGTGGGCTAACCGAATTAGCACCAAAAAGTCTATTGGGATGTCTCCATTCCAAATAGTATATGGAGTTGATGTTGTTTTTCCTGCTTCTCTAGGAGTTCCTATGTTAAAATTATTACAAGAATCTCAAGTAGAAACCAATGATTTACAAAGAAGAATTAATCGATCCATATAGTTGTAGTAGTCCAGTGAGGAAGTCTACAATAAAACTCAAATCATTTAGGATAAGATTAAAAATATCCATGATAGAAGGACTAAGGCAGGTGATTTTAAACTAGAGGATCTAGTATTGAAATGGGATTCAAGGAATGAGGAAAAAGGAAAACATGGGAAATTTGATCATTTGTGGAAGGGACCCTACAAAGTTCAGCCTTCCGAGGAAATAATGCATTTTTATTGAAGGACTTGACTGAAGAAGCACTGCCTTGTGGACCTGTCAATGTAATACTTCTCAAACACTACATTCCTCAAAGTTAAAATAGTTTTCATTTAGAATCATTGTATATATCATTTTACTATTCTACTGCAAGAGTGAAGGTGACTAACATTAGAAATTAAAGCCCGAAGAGGAGGCACTGAGCTTCTGGTGATTTATCACCCATATTTAAGAATAACGACAGGTAATCAGTTTATCTATAGAATAAAGACAACATGCCCAATGGATAAAGGCTACTGATCCACAACGTTTTTAATAGATCACAAGGAGCATGCCATCCCCATTGGAGCCACTGTTAGGGTCCTATGATCTATAGGAACATAACTTGATTATCTTTGAAGTTTCATGTATACGATTATTGTAAGTAATCTTACTTTCTGCAAATTATTTCCAAAAGAAAAAATAGAAGAAAGGGAATAGAAAAGAAAAAATATATATTGTGAAAAAAAGGAAAATGGAAAAAAATGAAAGAAACAAAAAAGAATCAAAAGAGCCCCAATCAGTGAGCTAGTCTAAATGCCACTTAAAAATAAAAATAGATGTATTTTTCAAAAAATAAAAAGAAAATGATGAATAACGTTAGAAAAAAAAAATCAACATGTACTTGCAAGTGCAAATGTCGCATCAAGCTTAATTAAGTGTGTTTAAATTAATTAATCGCATCATATAAGAACACTTAATATAGTTGTAATAGAGTTATTCAGTGAATACGATGTTTTGTCATTTATAATAAATAGTGTGAAAAAACGAGAGGCCACGATTCACCCTCCAGATCAACGACGAGTGATCGCATTCGGCCCCCCCAAGCCCCTCCGACATTTAATCAAAAGGGGGGTCCGAAAAGGAAGAAACCACTTTCCCTCTTTGGGTGACATGGCAGCCTCCTAGTTGCTACGCACCCGCACCCCTCCTAAAACCCCTTACTACCATTCCCCCCTCTGAAAACCGCCATACGCCTCCTGCCAAAAATATGATTGTTACCCCACCACATCTCCCATCCCATCCACTAACCTTCCACCACATACCTTCCCTACTCCCGCCTACCATTACTCATTCACCCGCTCATACTCCTACCCTATCCTATTATCTATCCCACCTGTTACACATATTCGTTAACTACCCATTCACCATGTGAGCATTCCCCTTTGTCAAGAGATCCGTTCCCTAATGGCCCAAACTCAACTATAAGATGATTTACGCTATAAAACCCCACAATCCCATTCAGTGGCCTCCTTTTGCATTCTGTTACCAGAAATTAAAAAGAAATAGATTCTTTCTAGTGACCTATCAACAAAATCTACCTACCTTTGTGACCCAGTGAGTAGAAGTAAAGCCTGTACAACCTTCAGCCATCGAGATTTCCTGTCACAGCCACAGGAACGAAGCCACTAATCTCTAGTTTTTCTTTTCCGAGTAATTACACCATCCATTTTTCCTTTTTTCTATTCATCATGGCCCCTAAAGGAAAGTATAAAGAGACCAAGGAAAACCCCATGTTACTCCCATTCATAAACCTGGACCATCAACCTCTGGTGGACCACGAGTACAAATTGTTGAAACCAGTTGTGAATTCTACTTATATGAACTTCACAACTAGCCTAAGAAAAAACTTCTTAGACCAGAGCGATGATCTGAGTCTCTGGGACTCTCTCCTACCCCAACTTGTCTTTCCCCAGACACACCATTTCCCTGAATTTGTCTCCTGGTGTCAGTTTAGGTATATTCCTAGTCAAAGGGCAGTTGTGGCCTAGAATGGATACATTGTGTTCACCATAACCCCTGAGTCAATCAACCAAATGATGAAAATAAAAAATAGTGACTTCTAAGCCCATTTTTAGTAGATTCCCTCATGGAACTCTACAACAAACTTACCTTCCCATAGAGTGCTAGAATTTTTTGAAATTTCCTACCAGAAGATGTTCAGTAACAAAAAATAATCTACCTTACCCATCTTCTATGTTTCCATACATGACCAAGAATATTATTTCATTGGTATCATGTCTTTTAGGCTATCAATCTGATCAGTGGGTTGACGAGGCCATCCTAGGTTTTCTGTCAGTTTTTTCCACAAGAGAAAAATCTTTATTCATCTTCAACTATACTCAGTTTCTAATAGATGCAATTCATGATCAATTTCTTAAATTCTCAGTGGAGGGAGTGTTTAAATATGCTTTTTTATTAGTGTATCTATTTTTATTTCATTGGGCCGAGAGATTCCATATTTCATTGCAAAAAATCAGATGAGCAAGGCAATGCTCAATCAGTAATTCATTGGACTTCCTTAATGAGGAATCATTCCAATGAGTTTAGCTTCAATGACTTTGTAGATCAGTTTCTATATACAGTTTCCTTCTTGTTGAATAGATATGTGGAGCCTAGGATAGGACCAAAAATACAGAGAATCCTACATCTCAGTGAGCAGACTAAGATGGGAGATTAGTACTTGTACCAAAACTATACCGAGATCTGAGTTTATGGGTATGAATTTCCACCATACAAGCTACCAAATTTTGTTCCCATGAGGATCTTCGCATTAGAATAAATAAGACAAATGATAAATGTGGATGATCTCCATTTTGTTGCAGCACAGAAGAAGTCCCAGTTTAAGATCAAGGCACAGGTTGGACCATTTATATGTAACACCAGGGAAATAGGTAAGGAGGCAGATTTTCTTCTTAAGAAAATGAATTTCAAGTGAAGTTTCACTTGGTCATATGACCTTGGCATCATTTCCAAATTGAGAGTGGAGCAGAAAACCACTCCCTATACTCACACTTCTAGGCTAGGGATAGAGAAATTTATGAATCAAAGTCAATGGGAGGAGAATACTCTACAGGAGGCAGAAGAGCAGGTGATATCCACAACTACCTCACAAACTCCAGCACCTCAAGAGAAATAGGACAAGAGGTCAAGGGAGGATGTTTCCCCTTCAGTGACAGAGATTGGAGTCAAAGATTTTTAGATATACAAGAAGGAATAGAAGACTAATCCTATACCAATTTCTATGTAGGAGGATGATGAGGAGTCCACCATAGTCCCTACAAAACTTATTTTCTGACTACTATAATTATAGGATACTAACAATTGATATGGAGCTTTATACACACAAATATATATGGAATTTACAATTTATTTTCAATCACTGCATTACTCAAAAAATAATAAAGGATATATTTCCCTCATCTGCTTAGCCATTTCCATGTGGCTTCTTTGGGCCCAAAGTGTTTCCAACACACTTTGACTTGCTTGATTGCTCAATTTTGTAGCATGAGCTTCCTCCACTCTAGGATGTGTAGAGGTTCTAACCGACACTCTCCCTCAAGTTCCACCTATAACACAATCCAATCAGTAACATGATTAGTTTCATGTACATATATTTTTTGTAATGAAACATAGAAATCATCATGGAATTTCACCAATGGTGGTAAGGCTAACATATCGGCCATCGACCCTATTCTTTCAAGTATCTCAAAAGGGCCACAAAACCATGGCTTCAATTTGGTACATTACCCAATATTTCAATAAATTTTATTGGGTGTAACTCTGAAGTAAACATCTTCCCCAACTAAGAACTCCTTATGCAACATATGTTGATCAAAAATAGATTTTGTGCCTATCCTGTGCTACCTTCAAATTATGCCTGATGATATGCATTTTCTACTCCATCTCTTTCAGCATATCAAGCCCAATAAGGACCTTGTTAATTGGATTGCTCCTGTTGATAGGAGCATTGTAACTACTTCCATAAAGTACCTTGAACGAGCTCATCTTTAGATATTTTTGGTACCCATTATTGTATACAAACTCTACAAGTGGAAGATACTCTTCCCACTTCTTTGGGTTGTGCATTGTTAGAAAATTATATATTACAGAGCAATGGAACACATAAAATATTGCAGAAATATAAACACAGAAAATGCACAAAACAAGAGAGACACAGATATACGTGGTTCACCCAGTTTGGTCTACGTCCACCCCGAACAGCCAGTCCTTCCTTTCTATTATCCAGCAAAATGAAGAGACACAACCTACAGCAAATCCGCTGTAATATCCTCTGTTTTCTCTCACAGTCTCACCTGTGTATTTCTCGCTCACCGAATACACATCTATTTCACAGCCTCAAATACAATACCCTCATACAAAGAGAGGGGTTGCCTTCTAGGGCAAAAAACCCTAAACTAAACATAATTTCTACCGTCAGATCATCCGCCTAATGAATGGCCCAGATTGACTAGAAATTACTATACTTTTACAAGGCAATTTTACATTTGTTTTTAGCTTCGGGGGCGCTGCCCCCGAGCCCCTGGACCCCTCAGCCGGGGGGGATCGGCCCCCCCGGACCCCCGCAGGGGGGACAAGTCATCCCCGCACCCCCCCCCCCCGCGTGGAGGGGTGTACAAACTTCCTGGGGTATACATCCGGCTGAAACAAAGACCTTTGAACAATCATGCTCCACACACAACAATCTCCCACTTAGAGAATGATTGTAGAAACTCCACTGCTGCTTCATTTGCTGGAAAATGACTCCTCTTTGGACCTGGATATTTCTCATCTTCATCATCATCCTTGAAGACCAATTGAAACTGAGAATATTCTCAGTTTCTCCTTGGTTACAACTTTTGTTAGCATATCTGCAGGATTCTGGCTAGTGTGTCTTTTCCAGCTTCAACTCTCCATCTTCCAACACTGATCATATGAAATGGTACTCGAGTTGTATGTGTTTAGTCCTAGAATGAAATGCTGAGTTCTTTATAAGATGAATGGCACTTTGGCTATCACTGTATAACATGCCCATATCATGCTCCTTACCCAATTCACCCATAAACCTTTGTAACCAAATCATTTCTTTACTAGCCTCTCTAGCAGCAACATACTCTGCTTCTGTTGTTGAAAATGCAACAACACTTTGGATTTTTGAAATCCAACTGACAGTTGTTCCACCAATAGTAAATACATATCCTGTAGTGCTCCTCCTGTTATCCCTGTCACCTGCCATATCTGCATCAACATATCCCTGTAGAGAAATGTTTGCACCACCAAAGCATAATGCTTGATTTGTGGTACCTTTCAAATATCTGAGAATCCATTTCATTGCCATCCAATGTTCCTTTCCTGGATTGTTCATGTACCTGCTTACAACTCCCACTGCATGTGCAATATCAGGCCTTGTGCAGACCATAGCATACATTAAGCTTCCAACTGCTAATGCATATGGAACTTTAGACATATAATCCATGTCTTCTTAGGTCTTTGGGCACATTTCCTTACTAAGTTTGAAATGGCTAGCAAAAGGTGTACTAACTGGTTTTGCATTGTGCATATTAAATCTTTTCAACACCTTTTGTATGTACTCATTCTGAGACAATGTTAATTTGCAATTTTTCCTGTCTCTAGTGATTCTCATACCAAGGATTTGTTTTGCAGATCCCAAATTCTTCATTGCAAATGAATTTGCCAATTTTCTTTTGAGTACATTTATTTCCTTCATGTTAGATCCTGCAACAAGCATGTCATCCACATAGAATAACAATATAATATAGCTACTATCATTTTGCTTTACAGATAAACACAATGATCAGAGTGACATATAGTATAACCTTGTTCAGACATAAACTTGTCAAATTTTAGATACCATTGCCTTGGAGCCTGTTTTAAGCCATACAAGCTCTTCTTCAACCTGCACACTAGTTTCTCCTTCCCTTTCACCTCATATCCTAGTGGTTGCTGCATATATATCTCTTCCTCCAAATCCCCATGGAGAAAGGTTTTCTTTACATCTAACTGCTCAAGATGCAAATCTTCAGCTGCTACAAGACTTAAAATAGTTCCGATTGAAGTCATTTTAACAACAGGAGAAAATATTTCATCAAAATCAATACCTTTCTTCTGTGCAAACCCCTTCACCACAAGTCTAGCTTTGTACCTCTGTTTTCCTCCATCTTCTTCCTTCAGCCTTTAAACCCATTTATTCTTCAATGTATTTTTTCCTGCAGGCAACCTGACTAAATCCCAAGTCTGGTTATGCATTAAGGAGTCCATCTCTTCTTCCATGGCTACCTCCCACTTCTTCCTGCTTTCAACCTGCATTGCTTCTTCATAACATTCGGGTTCACCAGAATCAGTCAACAATAAATAATATAATGAAGGAGAGTATCGTTCAGGGGGTCTACTTATCCTGGTAGATCTTCTAACACCACTTTCAAGTGTTTGGGGTGCCTGTTGTTGTTGTTGTGGTTGTTGATTATTATTATTTTCAGGCACCTTTCCTTTTTCAGTGATTTCATCAAGAACTGCGTATTCCTTGTTTTCTTTTTCCTGTTTCTTTTCCTGCAAATGATTCTTATACAAGACCTTTTCATTGAATATTACATCTCTGCTCCTAATGATTTTGTGATTTTCGTAATCATATAAACGATAACCAAAATCATTAACACCATATCCAATAAAGGTACATTTCTTTGACTTTGCCTCAAGCTTTGTTCTATTTTCTTTATCAATATGGACAAAGGCCTCACAACCAAAAGGCTTTAAAAAGGAGTAGTTTACCTTTTTACCTGTCCATGCTTCCTCCGGAACACCACCATCCAAGGAACTTGAAGGCCCTCTGTTTATTAGATAAACTGCAGTATCTACAGCATCTGCCCAAAACTGTAAAGGCAATCCTGCATGCAATCTCATGCACCTTGCACGCTCCATGATTGTTCTGTTCATCCTTTCTGACACACCATTTTCTTGTGGTGTTCTTGGAACTGTCTTCTCTCTGTGAATTCCATGCTCTGAATAGTACCTATCAAACTCTTTGCTGCAATATTCACCTCCATTGTCTGATCTAAGACACTTCAATTTCTTTCCTGTCTCAATCTCAACCAAAGCTTTCCATTTCTTGAAAGTATCAAATACATTAGATTTATTCTTAATACAATATATCCAAGTTTTTCTAGTTGCCTCATCAATAAAAGTAACATAATAATGGGAGCCACCGAGAGATGATACCTGAGTAGGTCCCCATACATCTGTATTCACAAGCTCTAATTTTTCATTCTTCTTTTCTTTCCCAACTCTGAGAAATCTGACTCTCTTCTGTTTTCCATAAATGCAATTCTCATAGAAGTCCAAATCAACATTCTTCAAACCCAGCAACAAATTCCTTGAGTGAAGAATCTTCATCCCCTTTTCACTCATGTGTCTGAGCCTATGATGCCATAATGCTGCATCTGCTCCTTTGGAAGTTAAAGCATTAACAGAGTTAGAAATACCATTGCATAAATACAATGTACCAACATTTTCGCCTTTCGCTATTACCAGGGCTCCTTTGGTGACCTTCCAAGCTTTATCTGTGAAAGTTGTCACACAACCTTCACCGCCTAACTGCCCTGTTGAAATCAGATGTTTCTTTAGATCTGGAACATGCCTTACCTCCTTTAATAGCCATTGGTTTCCATTCTATTGTTTTACAAGAACCTTACCCATTCCAACGATTTTACAGGGTTTATCATCACCTAGACGAACTTGTCCAAAATCTCCTTTAACATAGTCATGAAAGTATTTCTTATCAGGTGTGGCATGGAATGAAGCTCCTGAATCTACCACCCAGGAATCAGTAATATTTTTGAAAGAAAGAATCAAAGCATCTTGTAACACCTCACCTGTCACATTTGCTTCATGATTGTTTTCTTGTTGTGCATCTCCTTCTTTTCCCTTTCGAGATCTACAGTCTTTCTTTAGGTGTCCTTTCTTTCCACATTTCCAGCACACTATCCCCGATCTGGACTTGGATCTGCCTTTCCTTGATTTACTGTGATATCCTGAGCTCTTTCCTCTTTCCATTTTCTTCCTCTAGACTCTGCACTCAAAGCATTTCCTGATGTCTCACCGGAGCTTTTCCGTCGCATTTCCTCGCTAAGGATAGCACCGACAACATCATCAAACTTTAAAGTACTAGATCCAGAAACGGAGTTACTAATGGCATTACCAAACCATTCCAACTTTCTGGTAATGAGCACAAGAATAACAAAGCTCTAACTTCATCATCAAATTTTTCCCCTACAGAACTTAACTGACTTGTAACTGTATTAAAATCATTTAAATGGTTTGCAACAGATCCACCTTCCGACATATTCATATTAAATAACCGTTTCATAAGAAATACCTTGTTCGAGGCCGAGGGTTTTTCATATAGTTTCGACAACGTCTGCATCAAACCCTCTGTCGTGGTTTCCTTCGAAATGTTGAAGGCGACTGACGCAGCAAAGCACAACCGTATTGTTCCGAGTGCCTTTCTATCGAGAAGGTTCCATTCTTCATCTTTCATACCCGTCGGCATCTTTGTTTTTCCACCCAATGGTAGGTATAGATCTTTCTGATACAGATAATCTTCCATTTGCATCTTCCACAGTGAGAAGTTTTGGCCGTTAAATTTCTCGACCCTAAACTTACCATCTTCCACCATTGCTCCAACTCGAACCAGGAACCCTTCTTTCCTGCGAGTTTATCAGCCAAATAGACCTTCGGCTCTGATACTAGTTGTTAGAAAATTATATATTATGGAGCAATGGAATACATAAAATATTGCATAAATATAAACACAGAAAACGCACAAAACAAGAGAGACACAGATATACGTGGTTCACCCAGTTTGGGCTATGTCCACCCCGAACAGCCAGTCCTTCCTTTCTATTATCCAGCAAAATGAAGAGACACAACCTACAACAAATCCGCTGTAATATCCTATGTTTTCTCTCACAGTCTCACCTCTCTGTTTCTCGCTCACCGAATACACATCTATTTCACAGCCTCAAATACAATACCCTCATACAAAGAGAGGGGTTACCTTCTAGGGCAAAAAACCCTAAACTAAACATAAGTTCTACCGTCAGATCGTACGCCTAATGAACGGCCTAGATTGACTAGAAATTACTATACTTTTACAAGGCAATTTTACATTTGTTTTTAGCTTCGGGGGCGCTGCCCCCGAGCCCCCGTCGGGGGACCACTGGCCCCCCGATCCCCCCTGGACCCCTGCGGGGGGACAAGTCCCCCCCACACGCCCCCACGTGGAGGGGTGTACAAACTTCCTGGGGTATACATCCGGCTGAAACAAAGACCTCTGAACAATCATGCTGCACACACAACATGCATTACATACATCCTCACACATGTCTTCGAGGATTATATTTTTCCTCTCTATTTTCCCATCGTTATGTGGATGATAAGTTGTACTCAAGGCCAATTTTGTCCCAAAACCTATAAATAGTTCCTTCGAAAATCTTGACGTGAACTTGGCATCTCTATATGAAATTATATTCTTGGGAACTCCATGCAACCTCACAATCTCCTTTATGAATATTTGAGCCACCTCACTAGATAATTTGGTGGATTTGACTGCTACGACATGAGACACTTTTCTCAACTTGTCAATGACCACCATAATTGCATCATGTTGTCTAGAGGTTCTTGGAAAACTAGTAATGAAATCCATGGATATCACTTTGCATTTCCATTTCAGAATGGGAATGGGATGCAATAAACTTGTTGTGTTTTCACGTTCGGCCTTCACTTGTTGGCACTCCATGCATTTAACAACATAATTAGTTACTTCAATTTTTAATTAGGCCAATAATACAACTTTTTAATGGTCATGAGAGTCTTTTGGTATCCTGGGTGGTCGGAATATTGTTTAGAATGGAATTCCCTCATTATGAGCCTCTTCAAATCATCATTGTTTGGCACATAAATTATGTTATTGAATCTAATTATGCCATCATATGTGAGATGATATTCCTCATCCTCACTATTAGGGTCCTAGGGTCTAGGGATCAAAATGAATTTTCCTCTTTCTATTCATTTTGGTGTTTTGTATGCCAGTTTAGCCTATGAATCACTATTGTCATAGTCTAAAGATTCATTTTCTAAGGTCACTATAGGTTTTCCATGTCATAGAGGGGTCCTTAAATACAAAATCAAATTTGAGAGAGTCTAAGTCCATGAGAGGGTCATAAGGTCATATTTTCATGTAGAGTAATTGAGGGATCAAAGGGTCATTTCATGGGGATTCATTTATCATCAGTCAAAACCATGAAAATCAAGTTCTATTTGTTAAAGTTATGTGGGTCTGTTAATGGTGTCCATCATGTCCCCATTCCACCATTCAAAGTTCACCATTTATAATTCATAATTCCCTTCCATATACTCCTTCCATTCATAACTCACCTTCATATACACCCCCCCCCCCCCCAAATCACCTCTCATCATCATTTCCATTTACACCTAAATTTATAATTCATCATTATCACCCATAATTCATAATTCATGAGTATCATGACCCCTTTACCCAAAGTTTTACATTCATGACCAAGACAAGACATATGGGGTGCACATTTTCAATTTTTTGTTCATGATTCCATCATTCTCTCTCCATTCATCCATAACTCGCGTTCTGAGAAGGTTTCATGTTCAAAGAGAAGATCATAAGGCCGAGAAAATCTTGGTATAGGTTCAAAGGCAAGTTTTCCAAGTGGGAGAAGGTCGTTGCACAACTGTTGCACAAATTCTAAGACACACAGTCATTGCACAAACTAAGAACAACCATTTTGGAGGTCTACAAGCATGGAAGGAAGCACTTAGAGGGTGTTGCATCATCACCAGGTCATATTGTTGTTGGGAAAAGTATCCAATACGGAATGACCCTATCCCACTCTAAGGGTGATAGTACCTCAGCAACAATCAAAGCAAAGCTATTCGAGATTTCTTCTTTATGAAAGTAAAATAAGGGAGAAAGAGATCCACTAACCGATGTCTTCCGCTAATGATTGATCCAATCTTCTCTCTTTGCTGCTTGTTCCCAGCTCCTTGCTCTTTCACTGACCCAGCTACACCAAGATCCTGCAAAATGGCAAGAGAGGGAAACTACAAGAAGCATACATTCATAATTGATTCAAGGATTAGAATAAATCAAATACACAAGTATAACAATACACCATTGAGACACATGCATATAGAAGAACCTCAAATGCTTTATTAATGGAAGAAGTAAAGTTCAGGAAGTGATACAACCATAAGAGGCCCAATCCAGCATCACCTCCCAGCAGAAAGAAATCTCCTCTTCACCTCCTTCAAAGTAAATCACCCAATAGTTCTATACTCAAACCAACAACACTTCCTTACATTCACAAGATTCTAGCCTCCTTAGACCTCATGAGAGAGATCTATATATAGGATTTTTGGAGAAAGGATGAGTCAGCTTGAGCTTGGCATGAAGCTGACTAGTGTCCTCTCCCACTTCAGTTATTCTTCAGTTCTTGAGTCCACTTGGAGGTTCTTGCTTCCACTTGGAGATCTAGACCCTCTTACTCATCACCAGTCGAATTCCCTGATCCAAGTGTCATTTTGGAAGCTTCCTGGGCATTGACACCTTGAGGAATGACTGTGCCACTTGTCCAAACTCGCCCAGCGCAGGTAGCCTTCTTTGCAGTTGACATTCAGCGCAGGTACACAGTGGAGCAGTTGACATTCAGCGCAGATGCTTAGTGGAGCAGTTGACATGATCCAGAATTAGCTTGTTTTTGAGTGTTTTCAGGTGGAGAACTGATATTCAGTGCTGTGGTTTGCTGACCTTGTTCCTCTAGGGGTAGGAACAACATGTTTAGGGACTTTGGATCCCTTAGATTATGGACATTTCATGCTTCATGCTGTAAGGCACAAAAATGTCTATAACACATATCAATAAAATCAATGCACTCATCCTTTCATAAAAACATATGCAACCATATCAACACATGGAGGTCTACTGCATTCTGCTACGAATTTGCTCCGAAATTGACTTTTTTAGTCATCATTTTCAAAATATTTTTCCGACCAAATGGAGTCGAATTTTGAAAAACTAGAAAAAAAATCTCAAGAAGGGGGAAAAGAACAAAAACCTCCTTCAGTTTTTGCACAGGTGTCATATATTGGGAGATTAAAATGCATTTTTAAAGCATATTTTTCAAACTATGCAATTTACGGTTTTAGTCACGATCTTGGGGAACATATTCTGATTAGAGGGGGCATAATTTGAGGAAACTGAAAGAGGTTTATCTCAAAAACAAGTTAATATAAAAAACCCACTCATTTCTTATACATGTGTCATGGTTTGGGAATTACAGGTCTCACTTGGAGACCCATTTTCACAATTTCTTCCTGAAATTTTTTTGAAATTTTGGAAATTCGATTTGTAAATTTGAAGTTTTGGAAGGTTAAAAATATTATGAGTACTGTAAGTTGAATGATATGGCTGAATGGACATTCATAATAATTTTTTATTAGGGGAATTCAATACAAGTTTAAAATCCAACTTCTGATGCACATATGCTACACAAGTTGAGTCGGTTGTTTTGGAGATCTGCAGGAGTGGGAAACACTGTTTCATAGATTCTACACCTTTACACAATCATTGCAAGCATGCCCATATGCTCTATTTTTCTCAGGAGGATATGCAATGACATTGACTTGGAAGTTTTCTGCACATTATTGTGCAATTGCTACGCAACTATATCACTCAGGCCTATTTTTTCATTTTGATATTTCAGGACCTTCTATAATTATGTTAGTGATCAAGATAAGATGTTAGTTCTTAGGATAGGGATGGATATATGGATAATTTTGATTTTCTAAACTCGATGTTGTTGAGTTTTTATCTAATCTTTAAGACATGATGTTTCCAAATTAAGTTTGTCACTATCTTCTTAACCAATAGGAGATACATTATCTATGCTCTTTCATTATCCATGCAAGAAATTATTCCTAATTGTATTTAAGAAGAACAAGACATGACAAAGGGGTTCAGTTGGGTTTGAGTTGTAAGAACTAAAGGCTATTTTGAATTTTGAATTATTTTTCCAAATTAATAGAAGAAGGTGAATGTTATTTGAGCACAGATTCTTGTGCCATGCTTTACTGGTGTGTTTTCCTTCGTGAATCATGTATATTTTGTTTCCATATCTTTTCTTAAATCTAGTTTAGTATTGTATAATTTCTTCCTACTCAGCTGGAAGAAATTTATTGCATAATTCACGTATTTTCCCTACCTATATTTTGGCTGGTTATAAGTGTTATGTTTCTTCTATTGAAAAACTGAATTCATCTACGGTTTGATGCTCAAATTGTCGTTTTTCTCCTACCTGATTTATCTTTCTGCTACAACAAAATTTTGATAAATCACCAATAATTTTACCTAGCTTTCCCCCATCACAAACTGATTTATGTCCCTTATTCATTTGGATCTGTAACTTTGACCCAAAATAGCCCTCACCCTCTGCACCCAATTTCAAAAAATTAAACCAAAAATCAATTTCTGATAATTCATAGTCAACCTAAAACCCATATCTATCAGTCCCCTAGGTGATTTATAACAAAAGACAGGGAGAGAGCCCTCTCCGAGGCTGGGGGGTTGAACCTTTGCCTACAATAGGTTTTCAGTTACCCCTGTGATCCTGTTTTCAGCCTAGAGTTAATCAGAGGGTGCTAACAATGACCATCTTGTTGTATATTTTCTTTTGTTTGTTGATATTTCTCATCGTGCTACCCTACATTTTTGACATGTTCTCCTAGACCCAGTCATTAAGATATTATGGTTTCCGCGTGATTTAATTGAATCCTTCTACTAAGTGTGTCAGAAACCTTGTTTTATTTTCCCTTTAAGTACTTGATTTCAAAGTTGAACTTGCTAAGTATGGCCGACCAACTAGCTTGTCTTGTGTTCAACTTAGGTTGATCAAACAAATATTTTATTCCCCCATGATTGGTCATAAGCATAAATCCTCTACTGAGGAGGTAATTCCTCGACATTTTAAATGCGTGGATGATGGTGGCTAACTTGAAATCATGAGTAACATAGGTTTCCTCATGTTCATTTAGCTTCTGTGACTCATAGAAAACTACCTATCTTTCCTGCATCAAGACTCCATCAAACCCCCTCTGTAATATCCCCTGGGTGATTTTCCATGTAAATAACATAAGACCAATATCATGGGACATGTATTCCAAGTTGAATGGTGTGAAAATACTATAGTAGGCATCACTTGCACTTTATTAATAATTATGGAAACTGGCGAAGGAATTGGAAAAGGTAAAGAGGCAAATAATTGGCATTTAATTAAGAAAATAAAAGAAAATAAGAGGAAAAGAAGGTGAAGAGACACAAATTTTCATGCAAGGTAAATTAGAGGAAAAATGAAGGAAAATTAAAGAAAAAGATAAATCAATAATAAAAATACATCAGAGAAACAGTCCATATCTTCTGTCAGATCATTTTTGGTTCTCTCCTTTCACACTCATTATTTCATACACTCTTGCACACTTAGAGTATTCTTGGAGCACTCTAGAATTCACTTGGATTTGGAGAAATAAAGGGAGTGCAAGGAGACAGTTATATCAGCAGCTATAGTAGGCTTACTTTGCAAATAATAGGTTGCATGTGTGATATCCTTGTTGTTTTTTAGATGCATGGTATATGCATGTCATTCCTTAGTTATGTGTTTTCATTAGCATGGGTATTTTTCTGGATTGAAAGTGGTTTCAGTCCTGCCTTTCCATTTCCTAGATAGCCATGGTGTAGCGGGTTCCCCATTTGGTTTTATGAATGGTTCTCTAGTTTCCTATGGTTGTGGGTTGGAAAAAAATCTATGGAGCCCTCAAAGAGCTTTGATTCCCTAAAGACTATGGGTTGAGTTACTAGTCCTTGGAGATTGTGGGTTGGGACAAATTCTCTAGAACCCTAAAACAAATCGGGTTCCCTAAAGGCTATGGGTGAGTTACTAGTTCCTGGATCCCTGGATAGCTTGGGTAGAAACCAATATAGTTTCCGTTAGTGATTTCTGGACTATATAGGTGAGATCACTATGGTTGAGGGTTGAGGTGGTTTGGCCTTTGGAATCCCTGGTTGGTTTTATTTTGGTTTAACCCATATGATCCCACATTCATGCTTGGAATATGGCGTGGGGCTGACTGGATGAAAGAGATATTTGGTTCATCCAAATCTATGGTCAAGAGGTACATGGAAGTCATTGACATGGCTGGAATTTTCATATGTTAATACAATTTATTTTCCTATTGTGATATATGAGCACTTGTACTGGTTATTATAGAGATCTTATGGTTGATTTGTCATAGTTTCTATTATGGTTATATTATGATTATATGCATGGTTTTATGATGTGCTCTAGCGATGGATATCTCTCATGATTTGATAAGTATTGTATGGTTGATGAATGCATGAACTAAAAAGTTTTGTTGCAACTAGCTTGAGAGGGAATAGAGACTTCTTGGTGATTCTCAATGAATTTTAGATCAAATATGCATTCATGACCTATAGCTTATATGTTTACCATGTGCTTGACGAAATGTTTGTCTTGCATTAGAGATGTATTAGTCAAGATCTTGCTCAATGTAATGACCCACTTACAATTACAAACAAAATGTGAATATTAGCATGCATATGAGGCATGAATATGACATCTACATATGCATGCAATGCATGTACTACACTAGTATACCTACTAGTCAATATTGAACATATCTGAGTATAAGGTAATGAATAGGGCAGGCTTATGGCTGTGGTTGGAGCCTCATAACTACATGCACAGTGTGTTATGGGTGTGGTTGGAGAGTAAACTTAGTGAAAAAGAGTTCCAACATAGGGATTATCCACCTAGGCTGGTTTTCAAGCTTCTAAGTAGTTTTTAGTCTCTGAGGGATGTCAGTAAGTGTTCCGGTTTGTAGGCCCCACTTCCATAACTAGAAATTGGAAGTCGGGTCATATCATAGTGACACTGAGCTCATGTTTACCCTACTAGGTATGTTAAAGTGGGTAAATGTGGGAGGAAGTCTTACAGGGTGTTATCAGAGTGGGTTATGTTATCTTTGGATGATATCTAATACCACATGGTGGTGTCAGAGTGAGGCTGCAACATTGTACCTTGAGGTATATTTGATTGTTATGTATGCATTGTGATGGTTATGGTTATCCTACATGTGGTCATTATTGCAGTTTTGTGTTATCAAGCATGATGCTCATATATTAATGTCTATCTATCTATCTATCTATCTATCTATCTATCTATCTATCTATCTATATATATATATATATATATAGATATATATATATATATATATATATATATATATATATATATATATATCATGCTAATCTGGATTGATTATGCAGATGAGATAGCCTCCCCTGAAATACATTGAGGTATGATTTTGATTGCCTCTATTTGGTTTATCTAGCATGACATGTTTGTAGTTTGTAGGAGAGAGAATCATGGAGATGAAGAGCTAAATGGTTAACTATAGTTTAGATGACTCCCCTTACAGGCTTGATGTGAATTATATGGAATGGGAAAGGTTAGTTCGGCAATAACGATATGAATATTCTCATGATTTAGCAAATACGTTGAGAAGTTTGAAGGCAAAGATTAGAAGTTGTAAGGAAGATAATAACAGGTTGATTGCGGCACATGGAAGACTTATCAGAGCTTAGGAAAAGTAAGAATAATTTAAAGTAGTCATCCTTCAAAACCTTTTATATTTGTAGAAGAGGGGACATCTAAGGATCAGTGAGGGACAAGAAAATACAAATGGGGAATATGGTAACAAGGTCTCATAGAGGACACAAGTTGGACATGGATGACACAGTTAGAAGTGGAAGATCTTTGGATACACCTGACGAGTGGGCTAACACTCATGGATTTTATTCCAACTTTGGTTCTTAGAAACATCATTTCCATTACCACCAGCATCCTTATAGGAGGAGTGAGAAGCAGTATTTTCTAGAGGAGTTCAAGAAATCCAAGCCTCTTGCTTTTGATGGAGATGTGAAGAAATCATAATATGTAGAAGAATGGATGTTTGGGATGACGAAGCTCTTCAGATTTCATGATTCCTCAAAGAACATGAAAGCCAAGATAGTGATCTTCAATCTCAAAGAGAAAGAAGATATCTAGTGGGGAGATTTGAAGCGAGACAGAGGCATCAAGATAGAGTAGCTGAGTTGACATGATTTTAAAAGACTCTTCAAGAAGAAGTACTTGTCTAAGAGATATTATGATGGAAAAGCGAAGGAATTCTATGATTTGAAGATGGATTCCATGACATATGAAGAGAACATGACCAAGTTTTTGGAGTTGTTGAGGTATGTTCCCTACCTCAAAGACGAGAAGACTAAAGTCCAAATGTTCATCAGTGGACTGCCATTAACATTTAAATATTGGATTGAGTATGATGTGCCTCAGTCATTGGAGGAAATCATCTAGAAGATGAAGAATTGTTATGAGTAGTATAAGCGCAAGTATGAGCCTAAGCAGGGTTGGAAAGGGAATGAGAATACTAAAGGAAAGTGGGCTAAGAAGTAAGGAATAACTTAGGATGTAGGTGACAAAAAGAATGTGGCACCTTATGGGAAGTTCAATGCAGTTAAGAGAGGGCATGAATCTCAGCCTGAGGAGAAGAATAAGGGCGATGATAGAAATCCTTTGAGGTGTTGGTGGTGGAGAGAATCGCAGGAGTGAGTGCCCATCACATCAGGGTGGCAGGCCTCATATTTACAATGCTAAGGACACACAAACAGTTGGAGAAGTTGGGCAGAGTATTCCTCATATTTATTCAGCAGTGGATAATTGATAGGAATATCATCAAGCATCCATTATTGAGATGGAAGGTAAGATTTGTGATCAAGTTGTTTCCATTTTGATTGATCCTGGATCTAATTATAGTTATATCAATCCTGGCTTAGTGGATAAGTGTTGCTTGAATAAAGAAGTGCATGCAAAATATTGGTTTGTGCAGCTAGCTACAAGGATGAAGAGAAGATATCATCATTGGGTGAGACCTTGTGCATTTCATATTAATCATATGCCTACATTAGTACATTTAAATGTTCTTCCTTTGGGATCATATAACATGCTTATGGGCTTAGAGTAGTTGTTCATTCACAGAACCAAGGTAGACTGATATGGCAAGGCTACTGAGTGCCTTGATGATGATAGGGAAAGGAGAATCTAGTAGGGAAAGAAAAATCCTACATCAATGAGAATGGTTACAATTATGTAAGAAAAGCACAGTTGCTGAAAAGGATGTTTATTTTTTGCAGTGCATATTTCCAGTGACAAAGGGAAGGATGTTGAGGATGATGAAGTCTTGAAGAGGTATCATACTTGGCATCAATTTCAGGATGTGTTTCCTATAGAGATTTTGGAGTTTCCTCATAGGGAAGGGGACTTTTCTATTTAGTTGATGTTAGGAGTAGCACCAACATCTAAGGCACCGTACAAGATGAGTACTCCAGATTTAGTGGAACTAATGTTGTAGCTTAAGTAAATGATTTATAAAGGATACATGAGGCCAAGTGTGTTGCCTAAATAAGAAAGATGATACTCTCAAATTGTGCATTAATTACAAGTAGTTGAACAAGGTGACTATCAAGGATAGGTATCCTTTGTCACAGATTGTTGATTTGTTTGATCATATGAAGGGATCAATAGTGTTTTCAAAGATTGATTTGAGATTAGGATATCATCAGGTGCACATCAAAGAAGAATACAAATACAAGACTGCATTCTACACGAGGTATGGACATTATGATTTTGTGGTGGTTCTTTTTCCACTTATATCTTTTTGATGAACAATGTGTTGCATCCTTACCTAGACAAGTTTGTCATAATGTTTATTGATGTTATATTGATATACTCCAAGAATGAGGAGCATGCAGAGCACCTGGCAGTGGTGTTGAGATTGTTGAGAGAGCACCAGTTGCATGCCAAGCTCAACAACTGCAGTTTATTTCAGTCTCAGATTCACTACTTGGGACATGTTGTTTCCAAGGAAGGGATAGCACTGGACTTGGAAAATATTAAATTTATCATGTAGTTTCCAATTCCTAGTAATTTGGATGAGGTCAAATCATTCATGGGACTAGCAGGTTATTACAGGAAGTTCCTCAGGAACTTCTCAAGGATTGGCTATGCTATAACATCTTTATAGAGAAAGGGGAAGAAGCTTGAATGGACTAAGGAGTGTGCAGCTAGTTTTGAGCAGTCGAAACATTTTCTTACAAATTCTCCAGTCTTGAAGATTGTAGATCTTGATAAGGATTTTGTTGTATGTGCATATGCTTGTAAGGAAGGTGTAATAGCCCTGAGTTAAAATTTCATGTAATAAATTTATGTTGACAGTGCTGGACCCACCAACATTCAGGGGATCACCCTGGTATGAAGTCCCAACTAGACCTCACACCATTTGGTGTGGTAGTCCCATCCGGTATGAAGGCTTGGTTGCCATTTGTTAAGGATTTTCCTCAACTCTTGCTTGTTAGCACAGGAGAGTGGTTTGCTTTGTCTTTGAGAAGTGAGGTTCATGTGCCTGGTGAGTGTAAGTGTACTTGTGTCAATGGTTCTTTCATTGTGAGGGGAAAAGGTGAAGGTGAGTTGCAGGTTGAAAGTGATCAGTCCCAACTCAGCTAGGAACACACAACACAAATGACATACATAGCGTTCGGCGGAGCAGTCCACTCGGTTGCTGCAATCACAACATATAAGTTAAGATAACACATACAACACTCATGGATCAATCCTAAACGAGTGTAATGGTTGTTACAACAAGATTCATGTGAAAGGTTTGTTTGATGTCTGGAAGAGCAGTCGACATGAACGTGACAACATTAACAACATATACAACACATTTCCACTAATAGATTATGCATTACAAAAAATGAATCAGTTCAGATGTAGAACACATGGTTAAAGAAATATGCATTACAAGTGTTAAATATTAGTCTTACAACAAATACAATACATGTGTGAAAATGTGTTGGCCTATTGACATGCTTTTGAATTAAGTGAAAGTTTCAAGACACATCATTACACCATACATCACTAACCCCATCTGTGGGGCATTGGAGCAACTACTTACTCCTCAAAGAAAATATTACAGACTCTCTTGGCTACATGGGAGGAGCTGAGCTGAAAATTCCTTTCATGCACAAACGAGGGGAGTATTTATAGCCAAGGGTGAAATTGACCCTTATGGTTGTTCAACTACCCTCATGACCATTCGACTTCCATGACGTTCTGACTTACATGACTCTATGTTCAACAAGTGGGTCTCTTGGACTTCCACGTTACATCACATTGATTGAAAACAAGCCCATAGTAGAGATGTGGGCAACATGACTCATGACTTGACTCGACATGACTTCACATGACATTGATGGCACATTCGTGCTATTACTGGATTGCATGTCGAGCTAGAGTGTTGTTGATTGATGGATGTCTTCATGGTGTACCATAGCTTCACCTTTGCATGGAAACATGCATGGAGTCTTCGATGGTCCTTGGTTTTCTTAATGAAGCTTTAGCATGTTGTTCCTTGCTTTCATGCTGGAAGGTTTGACAGGCTTACTTGTTCGCGAAGGTGCATGTTCGTCATGTTCATCCACTTCACATGCTTCGTTCATTCGTCCGTTGGTGAACCTTTCCATCTGCATGTGATCCCTTCATTCATCTCGTTCATCAACTTGACATGTTTGTTGGTGTACCTGTACCTACAGTCACTCATGACGAGACGAGATCAAATACAAAACCTCCTAGTCTACCATGACACATGATCATTCGAATACAAGTGACTGGGAGAGGCAACGGAGCTGTGATGCAGGATGATGGCTCTGGGAAACTGCTGATGAAAACTGTGCAAGAGTCATTGAGAGATGGAGATAGGTGATTTGAGTCGACAGCGACTGACTGTAAGGTCTAGCTCAACTGGGAGGAACAATCTGGGTTACTGGAAGGCAAGGTAGGCATGCTTTGTACATTTTCCAGAATGAACAGTCAACAGGGGCTAGACAACCAAATTTGTGTAATTTTCTAGAGGAACGGGTTGGGCTACATGAGGGGTCAGCAGGTAGGGATTATGCAATTTTTCTGGGGAATTGCCCAGCAAGCTGGTAACCAGATCTATGCAATTCACAGAGGGAACTGCTAGTTGGCTGTTGGGGTCACAAGCAGCCAGATCTACGCAATTCCTAGAGGGAACTGCCAACTAGCTGCTGGGGTCACTAGTAGCTAGACTTACACAATTCCCAGAGGGAACTACCAGTTAGTTGGTCAATCACTAGCAACAGAAACTTCATAATTCATAGAGGGAACAGGTAGTCTACTGCTAGGAGCTATTGGCTGGGAAAATTGCATTAAGGCTATGAGGTTGGCTTGTTGATCATCTCTACACAATTTCAGAGCTGAGGTGATTGATGGGCAGTGGGAAGCTTACTCATGAGCACTGCACAATTTCTGAGATGAAAAGTCGATCGACTTTCCGGGTGGGCAGCATGAGTGTTGATTGGATTGCTTGCAGGCAGCACAACTTGAAAGAACTAGCTTGGTGCTTCTAAACTGTTTTGGTTGATAGTCGATCGAGTCAAAAGCAGGGTGATGATCCAGCTATTAGTGAAGAGTCTAGTCATCATAACTTCAACAAAAATGACTAAGTGTGTGAACAATTAAAATATGCATAGGTGATCATACGAACACACACTCACATGACTTGATGACAAAACAACCAAACCATCCGGATACACATGTTCAACATGACTAACTAACAGTGCAAGCGACAAGCGCAACACTCGCGAATGATCATTCATGATCGAGACAATGCTTGCACGATAGTGAATGTGACTTCGTGTGTGAGTTCAACAAATGCTTTCATGGAAAACACATAAAACACATACGGAGCAAATATTTTGAGCATAACCAGCAAACGGTTGCAAGCATGACTTAAACATCAACATGCAGAAACTTGAGTGAAATAAACAAGCAAGGAGAATGTAGAGACTCACACGAGCTCATGGAGTGAACCTGAGTTGTGTGCAGTCATCAAGTGAAACTCTCCAAGGGAGGCTCTGAAATTGGTGCAGGCCAAAATTTTGGAGCGTGGTTGTAGTCACTACAACACTTAGCAATACATTGGTAGAACTCCAGCTTCTCTATTTCAGTTCATTGCTAGCACAGGGCCTTGGTCTTTCAAGAAGTATTGGATCATTGTGTAGGTTACTTTATTTTCCCCACATACCCCATGGACATACATGGTTCACCCTTTGCCAACTCAGTCAAACACTGTCAATCAAAACTTCAGCGTAAATCTCAGTGTTTCGAATTCGGGAAGGGTATTTTAGTTCGCGAGTTGAAGAATTTCAGATTATAAGTTTTCATCTCTGGTGTTTCTCCGCTGCTAGTAGGACTGGACAGTACCCCGACAGAGTCACGCAGGAACGCACACATTTCTCCACTGCCAGCAAGCCTGGTCAGTGCCCCATTGGAGTTGCATGCTTCACCTCTCTACGCAGGAAGCCTTTCTCTTCTTTCGCCTTTGTTTTTCTTTTTTTAAGAGAACTGTGCATAGGCACTTATTTATTTTTGGGTGGAAAAGGGATCCTGACTTATTGAGAGTAGAAGAGGTTATTCATTTAGAGAAGCATGTAAAACCTCTGACATATGTTTGCTTGTTTAGATTTTTCCCCTTCTCTGTTTCTATTAATTGGATTAGATTCAACACACAGAGCAGAAGGCTGAGTACATGCATGGGGTTTCCTAGTGTGGACACAGGTTCACGGTTGGACCAAAGCTTCCCTTACAGATGGTTTGTATTTTCCATCAGGACTTCATCAGCCGAAGATTGTAATCAAGCACAGAGAAAATGGCCACAAGACTGGCCAAGTGCTGTAGTGTCACAAGTCTCTTCAAATTTTGGCCACATACTCTATTCAAAATCCATAACGTAGTAGTTGGTAGCACTTATTTCCATAAACAAAAATAGTAATATATCAAACAAACAAAATTCACGTGAACAAAAATAGTAAGTGGAATAAAACAAAGCAAAAGAAAAGATAATAAGTGAAACAAACCAAATGAAACAACAAGCAGCAAGCAAACTATGTACAAGGCACGGGCATAGCCTAACCTACTGAACTAATGTTTGAGGACTTGGCCATTTGATAGGAAGATTATCAATCCTCCCAGCGAGTGACTGCAAATGATAGGTGTGTGATCCAAGTTTCTCATGGACCAGTGCCAGATCACTAGGCTCCGCTACCGGAACCTAATGGCATTCTAGAAAACCTTCAAGTAAAGACAACACTATTGTCTCAGGTACCGTGTGCAACATGGGCTCAGATGATGGCATGGGGTAATTTTTTTTACTCTAGGAAGGGTTCAAGTTTATGAATTCAATGCGTAAGCGGATCTTCCCAGATTTCTTATGTGGAGGATTTAAAATAGAAAACCAAGTGTGGTGACGAACTTTTCAAGTAATTCAAACACTTGAAATGTTAATCAATCTATCTGGTGAGAGGAGTACAAAGAACATGTATGTGTTACTTGTTCTTTGTTGTGGTGGCTTGTCTTCTCCTTTACCTAGAATCTCATGTTGGATTATTCGCATGTAGTGGGTACTCAGGTCATCATCTACTCATGCAGGCCCATCCTGGTACTGTTTGATCAAGTGGTCAACGATTGGTCGTTGCTACAGTGTGTTACTTGTACCAAGATTAACCATCTTCGGATCATGGTGGATCCCCAAGTTGCTATGTTTGTTCATAGTGTTGGTCTTTCATGTGTTCAACATGACTACTTTAGCATCATTGTTTGTGACTCCGAACGTCAAACAACTTGAAATCATGCATAGTTCCTTGTTTTGGATGATTGAGATGCACTCAGTCCTTGAGTCATCACACATTCCTAATTTATCAAGACCCATGGTCCACAACTTGCCTGTACATGGACCGTTTGACATGCTGGTACTGTTGCTACTACCGTTGTTACTACTACTGCTACTATTAGAAAAACAAACTATACAAGTTTCAATACCATCAGTTGGGTGAGGAAGGAGTCCCAACTGCTTGTCTAATGAGGTTGGGGTTGGCCATGTAAGATAACACTCCAATGTCTTTTCCAGGAAGTAGTTTCCAAACATGAGTTCTGTGAAGGCCAATGGCTCATTCTCATCATTAAGGGGAGTGACATTGTGTTTCATATACCTATCAGATAACACTTAGATTTGGTTACATTTTCCCTTATACCGAAGCCACAGGTGAGACTAGTCCGTAGCAAAGTATCCATCTAGCTTGTTGGACCAGTCTCTGTTGAGAAGCATACCATATGCTTCCTTTATGTTCACAACAATTATGTTGATGCACTAGTGGACTCGACTATCATGGGATAGTCAGATGAACATGTCTCATAGTTCACCAATGGATGGTAGTGATATTCTATCAATTTGAATGATTCTCGCGGATGTTTCGCTCCATCTTGCATTCATCTTCTTAGCAATGGAGAGTAGCATGACATTGGCTACTGCGCTAGAATCAACCAAATAGTTGTGGACATTGTAGTTGAAATATTTGAATGAAAGCAAGAATGGGGGGCAACCTGAGTTTGCTTCTTTCATTCGAAGTGTATTAAGCACAATGGATAGTGTTCTAGGAGGTGTGCATGCTCCCTTGCTGGTAGAGGTCGCGCTGTCTATTTTCATTTGTCCCAATGCACGCAGCAGGATATCTCGCTAGCTATGGAATTTAGCTAACTCGAACAAACTGATGTTCACTCGAGTTTTGTTCATGTCCTAGACTATGTTATAATCTAGAGGTGGTAGACTCACCGAGGTGTCCAGGGTGGAACGGATGCTCATGTTGTTTGGCGGATTGTTCTGCAACTTGTTGCTCATGGATGTGTTGTTATCCACCGCTATCTTCCCAGAAGTGATGTGTGTTTGTTGCTTTGAGGTAGCTAGTGGATCAAAATTCTTTATTAGTCATCTCACTTTCTCTTGCATCTCCTCAAGTGTCGGGGGAACCCCTTTACTCCTAATATTTTAGCGATCATTTTAATTTTGGGGCTACTTCTCAATGTTCGTCTTTGAGACTACTTGCGATCACTGATATGCATCTACCACATGCCCAGAACTTGGTGCTTCATTAGGTGCAACCTCTTAATTATCATCAGTGTCTTTTGGTTTCTCTTGTATGTCACCATCTGCATCGAGTGTATGAGTACAGACAGAGGTAACAACTCACTTCCAATCTGAAAAAGAGTTCTCAGGATGAAATTCTTCATGGAAGGAACAATACTTAGGATCAGCACATTGATCGAGTTGGAACATAGGCTTCTACATAGATTTGGAGCCGAACTGGTTGTTGCTTGATGAGCTAGTTAATGAATTGCTTGCCTGTCTCTGTCTAAGGAGATGACTAGTCGTGAATGTGCCCATCTTACGTTTCTTGAGTTTAGACATTTTTGTGGTCAAGTTCTTGATAAGGCGAGTGAGGGTCTGAATGTCAATTGCTTCCTTGTCTCTACCTTTTCTCACCATTGCTTGGGTTTTTTTACACGCATCGTTGGAGTACTTCGTTGATTCATCATCCTTGATGACTCCAATAGCATGCAAGTCTTTCTCAACAGCAATAGCCTCTTCGTAGCTTTCTAACAATGTTGGCTTCAAAACTCGCTTGACAAACTGCGCAATGGTGGATGGCAGTGCAGATGTGTAATAGTCAATAGTGATGGAGTCATGAGGTTTGGTGTTAGCTACAAAATTTTTCAAGATACGTGTAAACCTCTGATTGAAATTATTACTTTCTCCTTTCCCTCCATCTTGAGGCTTCCCAATTCTTTGAGTAGCATGGCTAGGGTATTGTCATCAACAAACTTTTTAAGGAACATATGTTTGAAAGAACCCCAGTTCTGTATAGATTTGGGTGGAAGGCTATGATACCAAGTAGCTGCCCTATTGTCCAAGGTACATGGAAACAATCTACATGCTACGTTGTCATAACATACCTCAAGGGTCTACAACTGTACGTATAAGTTATCTAAATGGTCTTCTGCCTTCACCATGCTGTCAGGGATGAACTTGATGTTCATTCTCTTTTCTTGCTTCGGCATCATGTGTAAAACAGCTAGGAGAGCCAATGGTCCCTGAGTCATCCATTCAAGATTTGGGGCAACCATCTCTTTGTCCTCTTCATATTCTTCATATCCTTCGAAATCTGATGGTTCTGGATCTAAGTCATGAGGGGAATTTTAGCCATGTACAACTGGTTTCCCTCCTTCTAGTGCCAGAAATGTTGATGGTGCTGGACCTGCCAACATTCAAGGGATCACCTCGGTATGAAGTCCCAACTAGACCTCACACTGTTTGATGTGGGAGTCCCATCCGGTATGATGGCCCGCTTGCCATTGTCTTAAGGATTTGCCTCAACTCTTGCTTGTCAGCACAAGAGAGTGGTTCACTTTGTCTTTGAGAAGTGAGGTTTGCATTCCTGGTGAGTGTAAGTGTACTCATGTCAATGGTTCTTTCACTGTGAGGGGAAAAGGTGAAGGTGATTTCCAAGTTGAAATGGATCAGTCCCAACTCAGCTAGGAAAACAACAACACAAAGTATATACACAGCTTCCGTTGGAGCAATCCACTTGGATGTGGTAGTCACAACATACAAGTTAAGATAACACGTACATCACTTGTGGATAAGTCTGAGACGAGTAAAATGGTTGTTACAACAAGGTTCATGTGAAAGGTCTGTCTAATGTTCGACAAAGCAGTCGACACAGACAGGACAACATTAATAGCATATACAACACATTTCCATTAATATATTATGCATTACAACAAATGAATTAGTTCAGATGTAGAACACATAGTTACAACAACATGAATTATAAGTGTTAAAGATCAATCTTACAACAAATAAAATACATGTGTGAAAATGTGTTGGCCTATTGACAGGCTTCTAAATTAAGTGAAAGTTCCAAGACACATTGTTACACCATACAGCACTAACCCTATCAGTAGGGAACTGGAGCCACTACTTACTCCTCAAAGAAAAGATTACAAACTCTCTTGGCTATGTGGGAGGAGCTGAGGTGAAAATTCCCTTCATGTACAAATGAGGGGGGTATTTATAGCCAAGGGTGAAACTGACCCTTGTGGACATTTGACTACCCTCATGACCATTCGACTTCCATGACTTTTCGACTTACATGACTCTATTTTCAACAATTGGGTCTCTTGGACTTCCACATTACATCACATTGATTGAAAAGAAGCCCATAGTAGAGATGTGGATAACATGACTCATGACTTGATTTGACATTACTTGACATGACATTGTTGGTACATTCATGCTGCTGTTGGAGTGCATGTCAAGCTAGAGTGTTGCTAAGTGATGGATGTCTTCATGGAGTCCATAGCTTCACCTCCACATGGCGAAGTGCGCGGAGTCTTCGATGGTCCTTGGTTCTCTTGATGAATCTTTAGCATGTTGTTCCTTGCTTTCATGCTGGAAGGCTTGAGAGGCTCACTTGTTCACGAAGGTGCATGTTCATCGCATTTGTTCACTTCACATGCTTTTCCTGTTCGTCCGTTGGTGAACCAGTCCATCTGCATGTGATCCCTTTGTTCATCCCATTCGTCACCTTGACATGTTTGTTGGTGTACCTATACTTGTAGTCACTCATGATGAGATGAGATCAAATCCAAAACCTCCTAGTCTACCATGACACATGATCATTCGAATGCAAGTGATTGGGAGAGGTAGCAAGGCTGTGATGTGGGATGATGGCTTCGGGCAACTGCTGATGAAAACTATTCAAGAGTCACTGAGAGATGGAGATAGGTGATTTGAGTCGACAATGACTAATTGCAAGGTCTAGCTTAGTTGGGAGGAAAAATTGCACAAATTGTTGGAGGAACAGTCCGGGTTGCTAGAAGGCAAGGAAGGCATTCTCTGCGCATTTTCCAGAATGAACAGTCAGCAGGGGCTAGACAATCAAATTTGCACAATTTTCCAGAGGAATGGGCCAGGCTACATGAGGGTTCAGCAGGCACGGATTGTACAATTTTTTTGGGGAACTGCCTCGGATATTGGCAGCCATATCTGTGCAATTCCTAGAGGGAACTTCCAGTTGGCTGCTGGGGTCACTGGCAGCCAGATCTACGCAATTCCCAAAGGGAACTGCCAGTTGGCTACTGGGTTCGCTGTAACTAGACTTAGGCAATTCCCAGAGGGAACTGCCAGCTGGCTGCTAGGGTCACTGGCAGCTAGACTTGCGCAATATCCAGAGGGAACTTCTAGTTGGCTGCTTAGTCACTGGAACAAGAAAATTTGCAATTCTTGGAGGGAATAGGCAATCTACTGCTGGGAGCTGTTGGCTGGGATAATTTCATTAAGGCTGGTAAGTTGGCTTGTTGATCATCTCTGCGCAATTTTAGAGCTGATATGACTGATGGGCAGCAGGAGGTTTGCTCATGAGCACTGCACAATTTCTGAGATGAATAGTCGGTCGACTTTCCAGGTGGCCAACATGAGTGCTGATTGAATTTCTTGCGGGCAGCACAGCATGAAAGAACTAGCTTGGTGCTTCTGAGCTGTTCTGGTTGACAATCGATCGAGTCAAAAGCAGGGTGATGGTCCAGCTATCAGTGAAGAGTCTAGTCATCAAAACTTTAGCAAAAATGACTAACTGTGTGAGCAGTCAAAATATGCGTAGGTGATCATACAAACACACACTCGCATGACTTGATGACGAAACAACCTAACCATCCAAATACACATGTTCAACATGACTCGCTGACGGTTCAAGTGACAAGTGTGACACTCATGATTGATTGTTCATGATCGAGATGACGGTTGCGCAATAGTGAATGTGACTTCATGTGTGAGTGCGACAAATGCTTTCATGGAAAACACATCAAACACATACGGAGAAAATATTTTGAGAATAACCAGGAAATTGTCGCAAGCATGACTTAGACATCAACATGTAGAAAATTGAGTGCAATAAACAAACAAGCTGAATGTAAAGACTCACACGAGCTCACAGAGTGAACCCGAGTTTTGTGCAGTCATCAAGTGAAACTCTCCAAGGGAGGCTCTGAAATTTGTTTAGGCCAAACTTTTGGAGGGTGGGTTGTAGCAACTACAACAAGTTAATAAAGGAAAAATAAGACCAAGGTCATGGGACACATATTCCAAGTTGAATTTTGGGAAAAACATCCTAGTGGGCATCACTTATTGTTTATTATGGCTAAGGAAATTGGAAAAGGCATTGGCAAAGGCTTTGGAAAGGAAAAGTGGAAATTATTGGAATTTATTTATGAAAATAAAGGAAAATAGGAGAAAAGGGAGATGAAAGGTCATGGGTTTGCATGAGGAGGAAATTGAAGGAAAATAGAGGAAAATAGAAGAAATTAGAGGCATCAATAATAAAAAGGCATCAGAGCATCAGTTTGGGGCCTTTTTTAGTTTGGATTTGGATTTAGTTGGAGAGAGGAGAAGAGAGGAGAAAGCAAGCAAGGAAGGAAAGGAAGGAAAAGGAAATCAAGGACAAGGAAAGGAAGGAATAGGAAAGCAAAAGACAACAAGGAAGGATTAGATCAAGTAGCTTCAACAAGAGGACTTGTAGGTAATAGGTTGCATGTGTGATTTCCTATTTGAAGTGTCAATGCATGTTGCATGCATTTATTTATGTGGTTCATTTGTTGTCATTGGCATGGGCTTTGCCTGGTTTGACAGTGTCTTTAGCCTTGCCTTTCCAATTCCTGGATAGCCATGGTGTGATGGGATAAATTCTTGGTTGAGCTTTGGATTTTCAGAAGGTTTTGGATCTGGGTGAGGTGATCTCATGAACATCCCCATGGTTGGGGTTGGATGTTGGCATTGATGTGTGTTGAAATGTTGTAGATGTATTTTTGGTTGGCATTGATGTCAACCTAATAGCATGGGTTGCAAGAGAGTTGGTTAGCACTTGTATTTTTGGCTATAAGTGGCTTGTACTTGGTTGATGTGTTGTAATAATTTTTGCATGTCTACTAGCATGGAGATGTGAGCATGGAAAACGTTTTTGTTGCATGTGACTTGTTTGTAGATGGTTTTTGGTATGTCTACACTGAGTTATGATATATAGCTTGTGTGGGGTTTACCTATGACAGATGGTTCTGGAGTAGCTTGTCTTATGTCTAGATGTTATGGTATGTCTTATGTTGTTTTTTTATTGGTTACATATGTGGAGATGTTATGGTTGTATAGATGGATGTCATGACAGTTGCTCAAATGATTACAGGTGTTTGGCTATGCATTGTTTATGCATATGATTGTTTGGTTATACAATGCTACCAAGGATGTTTCCCATGGTATTTGGTATGGTCGATAAATGGTTTACCTTGGTATTTGATTAAGCATGAGTATATTATTACCATGGTACATGTATTCTTGGTATTGCAATTACCAGGGTATTGGTATGTGTGTGCGGAGTAGGTTGGCACGTGATATTACCTTGGTGCAGATAGTCTTCTTATTGGCATAACCATGCTATTTCCTGTGGTATTGTTTTGGAGATTCCATGGTATAGGAGTCCTTGGTATTTGAATTACCATGGTAACTTCTTGTGGTATTGTTTTGGATTTATCATGGTACAATAGTCCTTAGTATTGACATAACCATCGTATTTTACTATGGTATTGGTTTAGAGATTACCATGGTATGTATGTCCTTAGTATTGACATAACCAAGATATTTTCACGTGGTATTGGTTTGGAGATTACTATGGTAGAGATGTATTTGGTATTGACATAACCAAGGTATTTTTATGTGGTATTGGTTTTGAGATTACCATGGTACAAGTGTCCAAGGTATTGAAATAACCATGGTATTTTCATGTGGTACTCACTTGGAGAATTATTGAGGATAATTTGGCTTTTACTTATGTAAAAAAAATTATTATTGTTGGTTGGTTGTCTTGAGTATGAGAGCAAGCCATTATAAGGGCATTGAGATGAGTAGAGACTGCAGGAAATGCTCACATAGTTTTGAAGAGTTATATCAGAGAATTGTATGCAGAAATCAGAGATAGAGTTGAGAAGAAGATTCAAAATTTGTGTGTTATTTTGTTACAGAGAATTGGCATATTGTGGTGTGTTAGAGAGAATATTTTTGTTGTGATAACAAGAGAAGAATTTCCCTCCTCCAGGTTAGAGTTTATGATTCAGGTTATATGTGGAAAACGATGGTGTTGTTGGCTTGCTCATGTTGAGCGGATTCAGAACCTAGTACGAAAATGAATGAAATGTGGTTCACATGGAGGAAGTGAAGGCATGGAGTTTTCAGATTAGACAATGATTTTTTGGATTCAGTAGAAGGAACGTATTTCTCCATCTGATCAATGTTGGATAGTCCAATGGGTGTTGGGCAAGGATCGTTGGTCGTGGGTGCTTCCAGTAGATAGATTTCCATAGATCCGTGAGAGAAATATATTTCTTATCTAATAGGTCCTAGCATACTGCGAAGAAAGTTGATTCTTCCATATTATGGTTGTAATCTAATCCATGCAAATTTATTCAGAAGATTAATAGAAGAATTGAGCAGTGCAGTAGTTGGGTGGATTTCTCCTGAAAGGGTTTCCACCAGAAATACTTGTGTCTTCATGTGTGATTATTTGTGTTGATTCTTTCCATGATTATTATGCTTTGAGTTTATTGTTTATTTCATGTTTTGATAAGATAATATTTTGGATGTGTGTTGCAAATTAATAATCCGAAAAAAAAAAGATTTAAAATTGATATAAAGGCCATCACTACTGATTCAACCCCCCCCCCCCCCCCCCCATTAGTGATAAAGTTTCCAAGAATTGGTATCAGAGTCAATACTCTTTAGTGAAATTTGCACACATGGAAAGTAGATTTTGGATCATGGCCAAAAGCAAGAATATGAGGTCTCAAAAGACAAAGGGTTTGTAGAAAGAAAAGAATAAATCCATTGCAAATGAAGCAATAAATTCTAAAATTTGAGCCAGAATAGTTGTGTCACGAGGTAATATGTTGAAAGAATTTTTGAATTATGATTTTGATGATTCAGTTGAGTTAATTAGAGAAGAAGAAAATGTTGTTTCTCTTGTTAAGGCTGAGTATGAATAAAAAATGGTTGTAATAAAAGAATTAATTGCTTAAGTGGATAGACTAACAATTGTATGTAGAGATCATGAAAACTTGTTGTAGATTTGTGATGAGAAAGAGAAAAATATCAAGGAGGAGCTCAATACCTTCAGGACCCAGCTAGCGAACTCAAAAATAATCGAAGAAATAATGTAAAACAAGCAAAAGGTAAAGAAATATTATGTAGAAGCACTTGAAAATGTAGTAGATAAATTGAGAAAGAAAATTGAAGAAAAAGTTTGATAGCTTGAAAAAGTTAAGAGAAACATAGCAATGAATAGATCAAGCCCTAGCCTTCAAATAAGAGAGATAATTTTAGATGTAGGAAATGTCAACACAACATAATGAAAGAAGTCTACAACGAAGATTATGAGAAACCATGAAAATATTGGAGAAAAGAGGCAACAAATTCATTACTTGCAGCAAAGAATAGAATCGAAATGAGCTTCTATGTCAAGAAGATCATATGCTCCTAGAGTAGATAGTAGCAGATTTCAAAGGAGTAATCAAAAATCATTTTCCCCTTTGATGAATGAGATTGAGTGTTTTAACTACCACCAGTTTGGACATGTGGTATCCATCTGTAGGAGAAAATTAGACACATCTATGCAACAACTTAGACAACAAAAAAGAGGACCCTCTTTCAGGTATACAATTTTGTTTAATGGTTTATGTTATGCTTGAAACCTTTTAGCCATAAGGCCATTGATTATAGATCTAGTACGAGAAGATGGAAATCTAGCATGAGCAATAAAGGATCACATCCTTTGGCTTCTTATCTTGCTCATGTAGAGTGTTAAATGTGTCACAACTTTGGACACATGGCTAATGATTTCCAGATGACTAGATCGATAAGGCCTTTGGTACAAAAGCAACAGTGAAGCATGCACAACAAAGGAACTGGCCAGGAGCTATGTGGAAGAAAAAGGAGAAAAAGTTAGGAAAGTGTGGAATTGCACTTTGTTCATGTGATGAGGATGATAAATGGTATATTGAAAGCAGATGTTCACATCATATGATAGGAGATAGGAGAAAATTTCACTTCTTGAAGAGAATCAAAAGTGGTCATTTTGTTTTTGAAGGGAGTGAGCTAGCAAGAATATTGGGAAGTGGAAAGGCCAACCTTGCTGAAAAGAGGACCAATGCAAAATATGTATGTCTCATTGAGGGTTTTAAGAACAATATGCTAAGTGTGATCCAAATGGTTGATGGAGGTAAGGAAGTGACGTTCAACTCCAAAGTTTGTTTCATTCGGAAAGAAGGATCAAAGATGGTGATAGCTAAAGGATTCAAGGTAGCTAACAATGTTTATGTATTGAAGGGAAGAGCAAGAAAAGAAAGGATATCAAAGAAGTACCCTTCATCTTCAGATTATGCGTAAAAGAGACCAACAGATATTGCAGTTTTCTCTTGCATGATAGATTTTTTAGACTGCAAAATGACTGTGAGGCCTTCATAGGCTTATGGGGAATATATGGCACATCTTGTTTTTTCATGCAGTTAGGTTTTGATGATAATGATTCTTATCTCCTTTGATTACAATTTCTCTATGATTTATTTTTGCTATTGATGTTGTTTTTGCTAAGATTATTGTGATTAGGAAGAAGGATCGCACATGATCAAGGGGATCACCTCATATGTCTCCAATTTTTTTCAGTGATATTGATGGCATCATGGTTCTTTGGAGGAGCTTACTATATATTCTATGCTATCTGCTTATTTGACATGAGGTTGTTGTAGGAGCTTGCATTTTGGTTGTGCATGGATGATATGTTACCTATATTAGCTGAGATGCATGCATTTTGGTTTGATGAATCATGCATGTGTTGGTGCCTTGGAGTTTAGTATTATGGTTGTGTATGGTTATAGTTTCTTGCATAACTCGTGTTAGAGATTTGCAGTTTTTATGGAGAGAATCTAGAAGTTTTTAATGATGGATGTTTTTCATATTGTTGTTGTTGCTACATATGATGATGTTGATGGTTTTTTGTGATGGTAGATGATGTTTATATTTATGAGTATGTTTGTTGATGTGATGTTGTTGTTGTCATTACATCATTATATGCTTATTATTGCTAGCTTTTTTTCTTATCTTGTAGAGGTTCATGCTTCATATGATGGTTATTGTTGGCACCATGTATAGCTGCAGAGGGCTGATATATTGAGCTGATTGGTATGCTATATTTTTTGTTCATGATGCTGATATATGTTGTTGGTTCGTGATTTTGTTGATGCACACTATTGTGTAGAAATTTTGAATAATATGACACTTATTCACAGAGATTATCCCGATTATACACTATTGCGGAATACATGCATAATACATAACCTCCTCTATGTTGATCATCAATTTTGCGGAATTAAAAACAATGAAACATCAATTGCATGTGCACATTAACACAGTATGTAACCCGGGGAAAGCATACAGCTGAAAACCCCACACTATTTGTATATTATAATGATTGAGAACATGTAACAATACATAGTACAATACTCCTCACAAGTACTCAGTACTATCTCCACCTGTTACACACAAACTAGCTCAGATCTGATGCCTCAAATATCCTCCACTGTTTGCCTGCCTCCACTGCGCAATCCTGCATGAGAATAATTATGAATGGCTTAAGCAAACTCATATTTCCTTGGCTGAACCACGCAATCCTCATTGGAAATACTCAATCCCATTGATTGTGTAAGATCTCATGCACAACTATAGTCACAACTGATAGCAATCTCAACCTCTAACACATGTCTCCACTGAACTGTCCATGCACTGAGTTAACTGATGTATTCTTTAGTTGCTTTATGAGTTAATAATTAGTGAATTAATTAAAAATTAATTCACATCACTCATCACTAGTGTATTCTGTAGTTAGACTAAATACAACTAGTTCAACCAAGTCAAACTGAACACAACTCCATCAACTCCTCAATCAACTCCACCAAACTCAATCACTTGAGTTCTAACTGAAGTCCATCATGCAATAGCTCAACTGACCCATAAGAAAAGCATATTTCCTTCTGACAGCTTCATTTGCCACATCCGTAGCTCGAACTGAAGTGCTCCAAGAGGATAAGATAATGTTTATAGTCCAAATATTATTATGAGCTAATAATATTCGACTATTCCATTTTTAGCCTGGTAGTCTAAAAATAGAAACAGCCCATATGTATAAAAATAGAAGTCCATCTATTTTTACCAACATGACCAATCATCCACAAATAGCATCCTGCAACCCATAGACCATGATCCATATGTCTAAAAATAGACTTTGCGCCAAAAATAGCCTGCAGGCCCACTTAGTGAAGGCGACTCCTTTCCACTAAGCTCCATCATCTTGTTGCATTTTCAACACTCCCTCTCAACAAGATATGGATTATCTGCAACCCCTATCCTGCAACTCTGGAATGTTCTACACCCAACACATTATCCTGGTCCACTTGCTCCAACAACACTTGGAACAAAAACACTCCCAATTGACCACTATGTTGGGCTAGGAACATACTCTGATGTTGAAGCTCTACCTGTTGCTGACAAGTGCTCTCTCTCTGACATCTGCGCTACTGCAACATCTCCATGCATCTCACACCATTGCACACTTCTCTGTGCCACCTAGCATGGTGCAAAACACTTGTGCCTCTCGCATTACTGTAGCCTGCTAGCTATGCGCTGTCCTGGGATTCCCTGCACTTTCGCTCCCTCTGCTGCTCCATCCGCATCCGTCTATACCCAACCAATCAGTTCCTGCTACTACACATCGGGGCTCCCGTAGCAAGGTCTCATCCAAGAGGTTGGGTACCTCAAGGATCCTGCCCCTCCTCCTTGGGACGATCACTCTATATCACCCCACCTCCTACCTAGAGGTATGGCTGCATGTGATCCCTCAGCCCACATGGCTCGAAGTTTCCCCCTACTGGAGGTCTCTGCATGAGTAGATGTCTCTACTCGATCTCCTCTCATCTTCCCTTGTTGTGGCTGCTCCACAACATCCTGAAGCTGTTGCACCAATCGTGGCTCCTCCACAATCGTCTGAGACTTCTTCTGGCTCTACATGTTGAGAGGTAATATACGCTCCCTCTCAACCACCAAGTCTCCATCAGTTGCCTCGCTGCTCAAGGCTTTGCATGCATCTTGAATCTCAAGAGCATACAGGTTCTTGACCCGTGAACCAATATGCTTCACCTGTCTAGTGATGATGTGTCTAATGAAAACATTTCCCTTACTGAAGACTACATCATAGCCTCTGTCTTCCAGCATCGTGATCGACACAAAGTTTCTCTTCAGTCCTGGTATATACTTGACATTGGTCAAGGTAAGGCGAGCTCCATGCTCCCTCTAAAAAATAACCATGCCTACACCTGAGACACTATACTTCTCATCATTACCCATCGCTATGAGTATCTGGAGATCTTTCTCCTCCAAAGTACTGAACAAACTCTTGTCACCGGTCTTGTGGAAAGAAGCTCCACTGTCAAGAAACCAACCACTTCCCACCATGGATGAAACCATGCATGTGAAGAGTGTGAAATCCAACTCAAACTGTGAAGCAAGTGCCTCACCTTCAGTTCCTTCCCCGGAGCCCTTCTTGGATTTCCTCCGTGGACAATTTGCAGCATAATGGCCCACCTCATGACAATGAAAGCATCGCACTTTTGATTTTTCAACTTTCTTCCCATCATTGGAAGAACTGGATTCAGAAAGAGAAACCTTCTCCTTCCCCTTCTTCGCCTTACTCGCTAAGGCACAGTTCTCCTCATCATGCATGCATGAAGAACTGTCTCTGGTGCTCCGTCTGATCTCCTCCTACACAATATCAGACCAAAGTCTCTCCCATCTTGGCAATTTCTCCTGACCATTGACATAGTCCTGATAGGAATGCCAACTCTTCAGAAGACCAAGGAGAGCCAAGCTCACCAAGTCCTCATCATCGACAGTCACCCCCACACTTCCCAGCTCATCCCAGCATTAGGTGAACTTCGTGTAGATACTCGGGCATACTGTCTCCATTCTCACACTTAATGTTTCTGAGTTTATCCTTGAGCGCCAACTTCCTCTGGTCACTCTTGATTTGGAATAAATCTGTCAACACTTTCCACATCAAGTATGGAGAAGCCTTTCCATGCAGGCTGGACACAATGTGATCCTTCACGCCCTCCAACAGAATCCTTCGACACTTTTTTGTCTTCTTTTTCGAAACCTCAACGTGAGCAGCATCAGTAGGCTTCGGGACCTCAGCCTCTATGAACTCCTTCAGCCCATTGTCATCTAGCACCACCTCCATCCTGTCTTTCCATTCAATATAATTCAAGTTGCCCTCAAGAGCATACTCCAATCGCAATCCGTTGAAAAACATTTCAACTTTGACACCAAGAAAACACTGCTGCAAATTCGAATTCCACCAGCTCAGAACTCAACCGCTTCTGATCTGAAATTCGTGAGAACAAAGTATTTCTTGTACAAAGATTGACTGTATGGGCTTTTACCGGATATCTCACCTTCCAAAAGAAGGATGAATCCAGAGGCTACTTGGCCCGATTACAGACTCTGCCTGAAGAAATAAAATGTAATCACTTTCTGAATAATAGATCTGATGATCAACTCTGCTCTGATACCATGTAGGAAATTTTGAATAATATGAAACTTATTCACAGAGATTATCCCAATTATACACTATTGCGGAATACATGCATAATACATAACCTCCTCTACGTTGATCATCAATTTTGCGGAATTAAAAACAATGAAACATCAATCGCATGCGCACATTAACACAATATGTAACCAGGGGAAATCATATAGCTGAAAACCCCACTCTATATGTACATTATAATGATTGAAAACATGTAACAATACGTAGTACAATACTCCTCACAAGTACTCAGTACTATCTCCACCTGTTACACACAAACTAGCTCAGATCTGATGCCTCGAATCTCCTCCATTGTTTGCCTACCTCCACTATGCAATCCTGCATGAGAATAATGATGAATGGCTGAAGAAAACTCGTATTTCCTTGGCTGAACCACGCAATCCTCATTGGAAATACTCAATCCCATTGATTGTACAAGATCTCATGCACAACTATAGTCACAACTGATAGCAATCTCAACCTCTAACACCTGTCTCCACTTAACTATCCATGCACTGAGTTAACTGATGTATTCTTTAGTTGCTTTATGAGTTAATAATTAGTGAATTAATTAACAATTAATTCACGTCACTCATCACTATTGTATTTTGCAGTTAGACTAAATACAACTATTTCAACCAAGTCAAACTAAACACAACTCCATCAACTCCTCAATCAACTCCACCAAACTCAATCACTTGAGTTCTAACTGAATTCCATCATGCAATAGCTCAAATGACCCATAAGAAAAGTGTATTTCCTTCTGACAGCTGCATGTGCCACATCCGTAGCTCGAATTGAAGTGCTCCAAGAGGATAAGATAATGTTTATAGTCCAAATATTATTATGAGCTAATAATATTCGATTGTTCTATTTTTAGCCTGATAGTCTTAAAATAGAAACCGCCCATATGTCTAAAAATAGAAGTCCATCTATTTTTACCAACATGACCAATCATCCACAAATAGCATCCTGCAACTCATATACCATGATCCATATGTCTAAAAATAGACATAGTCTAAAAATAGACATAGTCTAAAAATAGACTTTGCGCCAAAAATAGCCTACGGGCCCACTTAGTGAAGGCGACTCCTTTCCACTAAGCTCCATCATCTTGTTGCATTTTCAACATATTGTTGGGCCACTGTGTATTATTATATGTTATTGATTACTACTACTGAGATCATAATTTATGGCTGGTGCTTTGGAGAGTCTATCACATATCATCATATGATATGCATTGTTATTATCTTGTTGTCATATAAGGCACATATTATTGATAATTTATGTCATATCATGCATAGAAGTGAGCCATTGTGTTTGGCCATTATAGTGAGTGTATATTTCAGCCATTCATTCTAATGCTTCATCACTTGGTGTCATTTATCAATAGTATATCTCATTGATAAAGCCTTGTACTATGCTCATGAAATCATGGATTGTTATTGTAAATCATTTGGGTCATGAGCCATGATTGGCATATGTTGCATAATGAGTCATGAGAGTTGGTTCAACAATATATGGGTTTATGTTGTCTTTGTACAATAATGTATTATCATTTTTAGAAGCCATATAATAGGCCCATGAAGCCCTGTACTCTATTGCATATCATTTGGTCATATTCATTGGTCCATGAGGAGTAGAATCTTACATATGGGATGAGGCAATGGCAGTGATATATATGTGTACTGATATATATATATATATATATATATATATATATATATATATATATATATATATATATATAGACACACAGACACATTCACCCATGGAGATGTTTGCATTTAGTGGAGTATGGTTGGTTATGCTATTGTGACCTTGTCATCATGTAATTGTTGCCAACATATTTTCCTCAAAGGATGTTATAGTTGCTCATTGAGATAGGAGTGAGAGATGTTTCTTCCAGATATTCATTGTTGTTTCTTATGTATGAGTTTTCTATTGTTAGATAGTACATTTTGGAGAGGATGTATTTGTTTTAATTGCTTCACAGTTGGTTGGATATATGTTGTTGATGTTATGGAGTCAATTAGAGTTGTTGCTTCTAGTTGGTAACATTATGTTGTTGTTTCTATGTGTTGGTAATTTGATCTGTTGTTACTATTATGACATGGATTATGTTGCTACTGCTTCATGAGAGAAAGCATGTGTTTTAGTTATTGTTGTTGTTGGTTATTGTTAGGTTTCCTTGGGAGTTATAGAGTTTATTGTTGTGATTGATAGGATATGTATATTTTTTCTCTAGTGTGTTGTTGATTAGGCATAGTTTGCGTCCAGGGGGAGTTTAGTGCACATATTTTTTAGTTATTTGGGGGAGTGTTGTTGTTATTCTTATATTTTTGTCTTTCATTGCATTGTTCATCACTTGCATATCATATTGAGTGGAGTATCTATTTCTTTTATATATCTCATTGAATGGGGAGGAGCATATAGCATTTGTCCTTGACATGTCTAGCCTTTTGCCATTGATTTCAAAGGGGGAGAATGTTAAGATGGAGATCAATTTTCAAATGATAGTTGAGATGGTTGGATCAGATGGGGTTTCCATGAATTCCAAAGGGGGAGATTGTTGGCAATGATGTGTGTTCCAATGTTGCAGATGTAATGTTGGTTGGCATTGATGTCAACCTGGTAGCATGGGTTGCAAGAGAGTTGGTTAGCACTTGTATGTTTGGCTATTGGTGTCTTGTATGTGGTTGATGTGTTGCACTAATCTTAGCATGTTTACTAGCATGGAGATGTGAGGATAGAAAATGTTTTTGTTACAGGTGGATTGTGTGTATATGTTTTTTCGTATGTATCTGATGAGCTATGATCTATGGCTTATGTGGGGTTGATCTATGATAGATGGTTCTAGAGTAGCTTGTCTTATGTCTAGATGTTTTTTGTTGATTGGTTTCTTATGTGGAGATGTTATGGTTGTGTAGATGGATTTCATGGCAGGTGCTCGATTGATTACAGGTGTTTGGCTATGCATATGATTGTTTGGTTATACAGTGTTACCGAGGATGTTTCCCATGGTATTTGTTATGGTAACTAAATGGTTTACCTTGGTATTTGATTAAGAATGATTAGAGTATTACCATGGTACAATTATTCTCAGTATTTTCATTTCCATGGTATTGCTATGTGTGTGTGGAGTAGGTTGGCACGTGATATTACCTTGGTGAAAATAGTCATGGTATTGATATAACCATGGTATTTGCCCATGGTATTATTTTGGAGATTACCATGGTACATGAGTCTTTGGTATAGACATAACCATGGTATCTTCATGTGGTATTATTTTGGAGTTACCATGGTACAAGAGTCCTCAGTATTGACATAACCATCATATTTTCTTGTGGTATTGGTTTCAAGATTACATGGTAAAAGTGTCCTTGGTATTGACATAACTGAGGTATTTTCCCGTGGTATTGGTTTGGAGATTACTTTGGTACATGTGTCCTTGGTATTGACATAACGGAGGTATTTTCATATGGTATTGGCTTGGATATTACCATGGTACAGGTGTCCATGGTATTTTCATCTGGTATTCACTTGGAGAATTTTTTAGAACAATCTGGATTTTACTTATGTAAAAAAAAATATTATTGTTCGTTGGTTGACTTGAGTGTGTGAGAGCATGCGATTGTAAGGGAATTGAGATTGAGTAGAGATTGTAGTATTTTGTCACATATTTTTGAAGAGTTATATCAGAGAATTGTATGCACAAACCAGAGATAGATTTGAGAAGAAGATTAAGAATTTGTGTGTTATTTTGTGGCAGAGAATTGGCAGCTTGTGGTGTATTAGAGAGAATATTTTTGTTGTGAGAAGAAGAGAAGAATTAACCTCCTTTGGGTTATAGTTTATGATCCAGATTATATGTGTAGAATGATGGTGTTGTTTGGTTTCTCATGTTGAGAGGATTGAGAACCCATAATGAAAATGAATTAAACTTGGTTCGCATGGAGGAAGTGAAGACGTGGAGGCTTCATAGTATAAGACAATGATTTCAAGGATTTAGTAGAAGGAACATATTTCTCCATCCATATTCCAATTGGTGTTGGGCAAGGATCATTGGTCGTGGGTGCTTCCAATGGATAGATTTCCATATATCCATTAGAGAAACACATTTCCTATCCGACAGGTGCCAACATACTATGAAGGAAGTTGAGTCTTCTAGATTATGGTTATAATCTAATCCATGTAAATTTGTTCAACATATTAATAGAATAATTGTGCAGCGCAACAACAGGGTGGCTTTATCTCGAAAGGGTTTCCACCATAAATACATGTGTCTTCATGTGTGATTATTAGTGTTAATTCTTTCAATGATTATTATGCTTTAGGTTTATTGTTTCTTTCATGTTTTGAGAAGATAATATTGTGGATGTGTGTTGCAAATTAATAATCTGAGAAAAATATTTAAAAATGATATAAATGCCATCACTATTTGTTCACACCCCCCCCCCCCCTGAGTAGTGATCTAGTTTCCAACAATTAGTATAAGAGTCGGTGCTCTTCAAGGAATATTGACCACTTGGAGAGTAGATCATGGATCATGGTGAGAAGAAACAAGATGACGTCTCAAAAGACAAAGGGTTTGAAGAAAGAAAAGAATTAGTCCATTTCAAGTGAAGCAAAAAAATCATAAATCTCAGCCAAACCAGTTATGTCATGAGGTAATATCTTGAAAGAATTTTTGAATTATGATTTTGATGATTCAGTTGAGTTACATAGGTTAGAAGAAAATGGTGTTACTATTGTTAATGCTGAGTATGAATCAGTAGTGGTTGTAATAAAAGAATTAGTTGCTCAAGTGGATAGACTAACAGTTGCATGTAGAGAACATGAGAAACTGGTGCAAATTTGTGATGAGAAGGAAAAATTTCTCAAGGAGGAGCTCACATCCTTGAGGACCCATCTAGTAGACCTAAAAAGAATTGAAGAAGTAATGTCCAACAAGCAAAAGGAAAAGAAATATTATGTAGAAGCACTAAAAAATGTAGTAGATAAATTGAGAAAGCAACTTGAAGAAAAAGACCAGCAACTTGAAAAATTTAACAGCAACATAGCAATGAAAAGATCAAGCCCTAGCCATCAAATAGGAGAGACAAGTTCGGATGTAGGAAAGGTCAGCACAAAATATCCAAAGAAGCCTACAACGAAGATTTTGAGCAGCCATGAAAATATTGGAGAAAAGAGGCAGCAAAGACGAGAATCGAAAGGAGCTTCTATGTCAAGAAGATCATATGCTCCTAGAGTAGATAGTCGCAGAGTTCAAAGGAGAAATTAGAACTCATTTTTCCCTTTGATGAATGAGATTGAGTGTTTTAACTGTCACCAGTTTGGACGTGTGGCATCCATTTGTAGGAGAAAATTGGACACATCTATGCAGCATCTTGGAAAGAAAAGAAGAGGACCCTCTTTTAGGTATACAAGTTTTTTTAATGGTTTATGTTATGCTTGTAACCTTTTTGGACATAAGGCCATTGATTTCAGATCTAGTACAAGAAGATGGAAACCTAGCATGAGCAACAAAAGATCAGATCCTTTGGCTTCTTATCTTGGTCATGTAGAGTGTTATATGTGTCACAACTTTGGACACATGGCCAAGGATTTCCAGATTCCTAGATCCATGAGACCTTTGGTACAAAAGAAATAACCAAAGAAGCATGCACAACAAAGGAACCAACCAGGAGCTATGTGGAAGAAAAAGGAGGAACAATTAGGAAAGTGTGGTATTTCTCTTTGTTCATGTGATGAGGATGATAAATGGTATATTGATAGTGGATGTTCACATCATATGTTAGGAGATAGGAGAAAAATTCACTTCTTGAAGAGAATCAAAAGTGGTCATGTTGTTTTTGAAGGGAGTGAGCCAACAAGAATATTGGGAAGTGGCAAGACCAACCTTGGTGAAAAGAGGACCAATGCAGACGATGTATGGCTCATTGAGGGTCTTAGGCACAATATTCTAAGTATGATCCAGATGGTTGATGGAGGTAACGAAGTGATCTTCAACTCCAAAGGTTGTTTCATTTAGAAATAAGTATCAAAGAGGGTGATAACTAAATGAGTCAAGACATGTGACAATGTTTATGTATTGAAGGGAAGAGTAAGCAAAGAAAGGAGATCAAATAATTACTCTTCATCTTCATATTCTGAGTAAAAGAGACCAACACAGATTGCAGTATACTCTTGCATGATAGATAGTTTAAAGTAAAAAATGACTATGAGGCCTTCATAGGCTCGGGGGGATTATATGGCACATCTTTGTTTTGCATGCATTTAGGTTGTGATGATAATGATGCTTATCTCTTTGATTGTGATTTCTTGATGATGGATTTTTTCTACTGATCTTGTTTTTGCTAATGTTATTGTTATTAGGAAGAAGGATGACACATGCTTGTTGGAAATAATACTGAGAGGGGGGGGGGGGTGAATCAGTATTATCATATCAGTAAAACCTTTCCAATTTCATACTCAGAAACATATACGCTACTTCAATTAAGTGAACCCGCGTGTACACGCTACTGTGTCTAATGCAACTAGCGTATATCTAGAGATCTTATAATTCAGTTAGCTTAATCTTCAGTAAATACATCAGAACATTATTAAGCATATTAACAGTAAACAGGTGCAGTATAACAGAACATAACATCACACAAGAGCCACACACATGAACACCATGATATAAGGTGGAAACCCAATGTGGGTGAAAACCACCTGCTGCAATTCGTCTCTTTCTTCTTTAATAAGAAACTTCTTTTACAATGTACTGGTGCAGTCCTTTACCAGTACGCAGGCTACAACCTGCAGAGGGCTACAACCCTCTCTCGTTTTCCAACTACTTCTGGAAGGGAGCTACAACCCCCTCAGCTCTTGTACTAGCCGATCCATTTACTAGTACGTAGGTGCTGACCCTACAACCTTCTTTCCTTCAGGGACCATGTTTCATCAATTTTCAGACTGGATCCAAGAGTACAAAACAAACATTACTGCAATACAATCATCAACTTATACTTGCATCATAATTCATTAAACAACCCAATACTGAATCACTGAAACCCTGTCATCAAGAACACAGAACCCAAACCAGAGCCCAGAACTCTGCAACAACCACCAGAATCAACAGCAACCTGAAATATCAAATCTTATTATGCATATGCTACTTCACTGTACCAAAACCGCGTGTATACGCGCTTTCTCCAAAGGCAACCCGCGTGCAGATCTAGAATTACTTATGCCTTCGCTGTCAGATCCAACCCTTGCCAAGCGTCCCGAACAGATAAACAGTAATACCAGATCTTCTCACTTCGTCAGACACTCAATGCATACCCTTTGCCTAATGATTTCTACTTATATAGCCTTAGGCCCTTCACAATAACACGGGCCAAAACCATAGTAACACAATACCATCAACTTCAAAACTAGGGATCGACACGTCCATCGAGACACCATGGTCCAAAACCATAGGCACAACTTCCAAGGACTAACCGTCACGGACAAAAGATAAGTTTTCCACATACACGCTCTTTTACTGAAGCCAACCTGCGTGTACACGCGACTTGGTATATAGCGAACCTGCATATACGCGACTTGGTATATAGTGAACCTGCTTGTATACGTGACTTGGTATATAGTGAACCAGCGTGTATATATTTTCTCTTCATACTTGTAGTTTGATCATCAATTCCTTGCTGCTATCCTTCTGCACTATGATTTGTCATCAGTGTGATTTGCCATCAAGGACAACACTTGTCTCATAATGCCAACAATGCTCAGGGTGAGCACCTCATATGTCTCCATTGTTTTTCAGTGATATTAATGGCATCATGGTTCCTTGGAGGAGTTTAATATATATTCCATGATATGTTCTTATTTGACATGAGGTTGTTGCGGGAGCTTTCATTTTGGTTGTGCATGGATGATATGTTACCTATATTAGCTGAGATGCATGCATTTTGGTTTGATGAATCATGCATGTGTTGGTGCCTTTGAGTTTAGTATGATGGTTGTGTATGGTTATAGTTTCTTGCATAACTCATGTTAGAAATTTTAAATTTATATGGAGAGAATATAGAATTTGTTCATGATTGATGCTTTTCATATTGTTGTTGTTGCTACAAATGGTGATCTTGATGATTTTCCGTGATGGTAGATGATGCTTATATTTCTATGTATGGTTGTTGATGTGACGTTGTTGTTGGCATTACATCATTATATGCTTATTGTTGCTACCAGTTTTCTTATCTTGTAGAGGTTCATCAATCATATGATGGTTATTGTTGTTGCCATGTATCGATACATAGAGTTGATCTATTTAGCTAATTGGTATGTTATATTTATGATTCATGATGATGATATATGTTGTTGGTTCATCATGTTGTTGATGCATACTATTTTTGGGCCATTATGTATTATTATGTGTTATTGATTACTATTGTTGAGATCATGATTTATGGATGGTGATTTGGATAGACTGCCACATGTCTTCATATGATATGCATTATTATCATCTTGTTGTCATATAAGGCACATATTTTTGATCATTTATGTCATGTCATGCATAGAAATGAGCCATGATGTTTTTCCATTGTAGTGAGTGTATATTTCAGCCATGCATTATGATGCTTCATCACTTGGTGTCATTTATCAATGGTATATATCATTGATAAAGCCTTGTATTATGCTCATGAAATCATGGATTCTTATTGTAAATCATTTTGTATTGGTCATAGAGTCATGAGCCATGATTGGAATATGTTGCATAGTGAGTCATGAGAGTTGGTTCAGCCATATATGGGCTTATGTTATCATTGTGAAATCATGTATTATTATTTTTAGAAGCTATATAATAGGTCTATGAAGCCTTGTACTCTATTGCATATAATTTGGTCATAGTCATTGGTCCATGAGGAGTAGTCTCTTGCATATGGCTATGAGGCAATTGCAGTGATATATATATATATATATATATATATATATATATATATATATATATATATATATATATCAACCATGGAGATGTTTGCATTCGGTGGAGTATGGTTGGTCATGCTATTGTGACCCTGTCATCATGTATTTGCTACCACCATGTTTTCCTCAGAGGATGTTATAGTTTCTCATTGAGATAGGAGTGAGAGATGTTGCTTCTAGATATTCATTGTTGTTCCTTATGTATGATTTTTCTACTGTTGGATAGTACATTGTGGAGAGGATGTATTTTTTGTTGTTGCTCCAGAGTTGGTTGGATATTTGTTTTTGTTGTTATGGAGTCAATTAGAGTTTTTTCTAGTAGTTGTTCACATTATGTTGTTGTTTCTATGTGTTGGTGATTTGATCTGCTATTACTATTATGACATGGATTTTGTTGCTACTGCTTCAAGAGAGCAAGCTTGTGTTTTAGTTATTGTTGTTGTTGGTTATTTTCATGTTGTCTTGGGAGTGAGAGAGTTTATTGTTGCTATTGATAAGATGTATACATCTACTCTAGTGTGTTGTTGATTGGGAATAACTTGTGTCCAGAGGGGGTTTAGTGCACATATTTTTTAGTTATGTGGAGGGTTTTTTTTTATTCTTATCTTTCTGTGCTGCACTCCATTGTTTATCACTTGCATATCATATTGAGTGGAGTATCTATTTTTGTTGATATAGCTCATTGGATGGAGAGGATCATATAGCATTTGTCCTTGATGTGTCTAGCCCTTTTCCATTGATTTCAAAGGGGGAGAAAGTGAGGATGGAGATCAGTTTTCAAAGGGTAGTTGAGATGGCTGGATCAGATGGCGTTGCCATCAATGCCAAAGGGGTAGATTGTTGGCAATGATGTGTGTTGCAGATGTAATGTTGGTTGCCATTGATGTCAACCTAGTAGCATGGGTTGCAGGACAGTTGGTTAGCACTTTTATGTTTGGCTATTGTTGGCTTGTATGTGGTTGATGTGTTGCTCTAATATTAGAATGTTTACTAGAATAGAGATGTGAGGATAGAAAATGTTTGTGTTACAGGTCGATTGTGTGTATATGTTTTTTGGTATGTATCTGATGAGCTATGATCTATGGCTTGTGTGGGGTTGATCTATGATAGATGGTTCTGGAGTAGCTTCTCTTATGTCTAGATGTTTTTTTTTATTGGTTTCTTATGTGGAGATGTTATGGTTGTGTAGATGGATGTCATGGTAGGTGCTCGATTGGATATAGGTGTTTGGCTATGAATTGGTTATGCATATGATTGCTTGGTTATACAATGTTACCAAGGATGTTTCCCATGGTATTTGGTATGTTAGCTAAATGGTTTACCTTGGTATTTGATTGAGGATGAGTAGAGTATTACCATTGTATAGGCATTATTAGTATTGGTGTTACCATGGTATTGGTATGTGTGTGTGGAGTAGGTTGACATGTGATATTACCTTGGTGCAGATAGTCTTGGTAACTATATAACCATGGTATTTCCCCATGGTATTGTTTTGGAGATTACCATGGTATAGGAGTTCTTGGTATTGACATAACCATGGTATCTTCCTGTGATATTTTTTTGGAGTTACCATGGTACATGAGTCCTTGGTATTGACATATCCGTGGTATTTTCCCATAGTATTGATTTGGAGATTAACATGGTACATGTGTCCTTGGTATTGACATAACCAAGGTATTTTCCCATGGTATTGGCCTGCAATTACTATGGTGCAAGTGTCCTTGGTATTGACATAACCAAGGTACTTTCCTATGGTATTAATTTGGATATTACCATGTCCAGGGTATTGGCATAACCATGGTATTTTCCTGTGGTATTCACTTGGAGAATTGTTGAGGATAATTTGGTTTATATGTGTGTGTGTGTGTGTATGTATTGTTGTTGGTTGGCTGACTTGAGTGTGTGAGAGCATGCCATTATAAGGGCATCGAGAGTGAGTAGAGATTGCAGCAGTTTCTCACATAGTTCATAGTTATATCAGAGAATTGTATGGAGAAATAAGAGATAGAGTTGAGAAGAAGATTCAGAATTTGTGTGTTATTTTGTGGCCTATTAGAGAGAAATTTTTTATTGTGAGAAGAAGAGAATAATTTCACTCCTTCGGGTTAGAGTTTATGATTAAGATTATATGTGAAGAACGATGGTGTTGTTGGGTTGCTCATGTTGAGTGAATTGAGAACCCAATATGAAAATGAATGAAACGTGGTTCACATGGAGGCAGTGAAGGCATGGAGGCTTTAGAGTAAACAATGATTTGGAGCATTCAGTGGAAGGAACATATTTCTCCATCCAATCGGGGTTGGATAGTCTAATGGGTGTTGGGTGAGGATTGTTGCTCATGGGTACTTCCAGTAGATAGATTTTCGTAGATCTACGAGAGAAACATATTTCCTATCTGATAAATGCCAACATATTGTGAAGGAAGTTGAGTCTTACGACTTATGTTGTAAGCTAATCCATGTAAATTTTTTCATCATATTAATAGAATAATTTAGTAGTGCAGTAGTAGCAGGGTGGTTTTCACCCGAAAGGATTTCCACCATAAATACTTGTGTCTTCATGTGTGATTATTTATGTTGATGCTTTCCATGATTATTATGATTTGAGTTTATTGTTTCTTTCATGTTTTGAGAAGATAATATTTATGGATGTGTGTTGCAAATTAATAATCCAGCAAAAACATTTAAAATTGATATAAAGGCCATCACTAGTGATTCACCCCCACACCCCCTTACTAATGATCAAGTTTCCAATAATTTTCTCCAGAAATCCCTCAACAGGTTGGTGGAGACAGAAAAATTCTTCAAGGGATGGTGAAGGAATTCTAATTCATCCAAGCTTGGTTTGGTTTTGTGATCTTGGGCCGAGTTTAGGTGAGATCATAGTAGCATGAGGGTAGAAGTGGTTTAAACTCTATATTCCCTTGCTTGTTTATGTCTTGGTTTGTCCTATGAGATCCCACACTCATGCTTGGAATATGGCATGGGGGTGATTAGCTAAAATAAATATTTGGTTCAGCCCAATCTATGGTCTGGTGGTACGTGGAAGTCCCTGACTTGGTTGGCTTTTGCATCATTTAACTAGACCTATTTCTCTATGGAAATATATGAAGAATTTTTATTGGTTAATATGATGATTAGATGGTTGTTATGTCACGGTTACTATGATGATTATTTTCTAGCTATAAACATGGATCTGTTATATACTCTAGCTATGTCTTGTTCATTAATTGATATTTATTTGGTTGGTTGATGAATGCATGAGATAAAAAAATGTTATTGTAGTTAATAAGAGAGAGAATTATACCTTCTTGGTGAATCTTAGATAAGTTTCAAGCCCCTATGTTCTTATATGCATTCATGAGCTATGGATTTCATGTTCAGTATATGTTTGACGAAATTATTATCATGGTTAGGCCTAGTTAAGTCAATTCATTGACTAAGTTTTGTATGAATAGATTTGAATTGATGTTATATATCATTCTAGAAAGTCTCATTAAGTTTTGGGAAGTGGTTGGGAGTCAGGCCCTCATAAGGTGGCATTGATTTCAGGGTTCCATTCTTAGAATTGGCAATTATGGGTTGCAGCCGCTACCTTCTAGGCTTATGCATGCGAATGGAGGCCTACAATTGCATGGAGGCCTTGTCATGCATGCAAATGGGGGCCTAGATCACTAAAAAGTCAAGTTAGCTTAGGGTTTGGGTACCTGGAGTGGTTGTTTATCTCCTGGGGGTCTTGTAGCCCTTGAGGGAGGTTAGTAAAGTTTCAAATTTTCGAATCCACTTACTTAATGAAGTTAGGAGGTCAAGTCATCTCATAGTATCCCTCAGATCATGTTTACGCTGGAAGGATAGTTAATGTGGGTAAATGTGGGAGGAGGTGTTACAGATTGGTATCAAAGCATGGTTCAAACACTTGGACCAAATGGGATAGATGCATGTGGTTATGCATGCAGTGTCATGGTTTTGGTTATCATCCATGAGGTCATTGTATGCATCTAGGGTTGTCATGCATGATGTCGATATGTTGATATGATTATGTATATACATGTATCCTACTAATCTGGATTGATTTTTTAGATGAGATAGCCTCCCCTGAACGTCATTGAGGTATGGTTTTTATTATGGTATCTATTTTTTTATCTAACATGGCATGTTTGCAGGGAACATGATTAGAGATGACAATAAAAATGGTGGAATATACTTCACATGACTCTCCCTACAAATCAGTTGAGCAGCAAGGAGATGAATATTCTCATGATATAGAAGATACATTAAGGAGTTTGAGGGCAGAGATCAAAAGTTGCATGATAGAAAATGACAGGTTTGTTGAGGCTTAGGAAAAGTAGGTGGAGGTGAATGCAGTGATCCTTTATATTTTTAGACTTGCAAAGATAGGGACAACTAAGGATTAGTCAATAACAGGAATAGAATACTAATGGGGCATATGGTAGTAGGTCTCAGTTAGGATACAAGTTGGATAGAGGGGACACAGTCAGAGGTGGTAAATTATTGGATACACCTGACATGATGACTGGTATGTATGGGTTTCATTCTAGTTCCTCATCCATGAGACATCATCAGCATCGTCATCCTTATAGGAGGAGAGAGTACTTGCCAAAGGAGTTCAAAAAATTCAAGCCTCCTACATTTGATGGAGAGATGAAGAAGTTAGAAGAGGCAAAGGCATGGTTGCTTGGTGACAAGAAATTATTTAGATTTCATAACTATCCAGAGAACATGAAAGCCAAAATAGCTACCTTCAGTCTTAAAGGGAAAGCATATATCTGGTGGGGATATGTGAATAATTTTAGAGGCATTCAAGAAGAAGAGTTGATATGGGATGAGTTCAAGAGACTCTTTAAGAAGAAGTACCTATCTAAAAGATATTACAATGATAGAGCTAAGGAGTTTTATGACTTGCATATGGGTTCTATGAAAAATATGAGTATACTAGTAGGTTCCTAGAGTTATTGAGGTATGTGCATTACCTCAAGGATGGGAAAGAAAAGATTCAAAGGTTCATGAGTGGGTTTTCAACAACATATAGAGACCAAATTAAGTTTGATGAGCCTTGGCCATTGGAAGAAGCCATCGAGAAAATGAAGCATTTTTATGAGCAATCAAAGCATAAAGTTGATCATAAGCATGATTTGAAGGGAATGAGAAATCTAAAAGGAAATAGCCACCGAAGTGGGGAAGACCTCTAGATGCAGGTGAGAAAGAAAATGTTTCTCCTTACAAGAAGCATAATTCAACTGAGAAGGGACATGCACCTCAACCTAGAGAGAATCAGCGTAGAGGTGATGGTAGGGGACCATTGTAGTGTTGGATTTGTGGAAAATATTATCACAAGAAGGATTTACCTTTGTACCAAGGTGGCAAGACTCAGATATACAGTTCTAAGGAGGCACAAACATTTGGGGATGTTGGCCATAACATTCCTCGTATTTATGTAGTTGTGGAAAAAAAGTAGGCAGATCATTAGGAATTCATTAATGAGATGGAAGGTAAGCTTTGTGATCAAGTTATTTCTATTTTGATTGACCCTAGATATAATTATAGCTATGTTAATCCTGACCTGATGGATAAGTGTGGCTTGAGAAAAGAAGTGCATGGAGAGTCTTGGTTGGTGTAGTTGGGTACAGGTACTAAGCAGAGAGTTCATCATTGGGTAATAGCTTGTGAATTTGAGCTGAATGGTATGCCTACATCAACACATCTAAATGTGCTTCCATTGGGATCATATAGTATGATTTTGGGTATAGATTGGTTGTACCTCCACAGGACCAAAGTAGATCGTTATGACAAGGCTATTGAATGCCTGGATGATAATGGGAAAAAGATAACCTTGCAGGAAAAGAAAAAACCTACATCGGTGAGGTTGGTTACAACTATGCAGGCTAAGCGTAGTTGTAAGAAGGGGTGTGTACTATTTTTAGTTCATATTTCTAGTGACAAGGGTAAGGATTTTTAGGATGTGGAAGTCCTCAAGAGGTACCCTTTATACCAGTAGTTTTAGGATGTATTTCCAGCAGCGATTTTAGAGTTTTCACCTCATAGGGAAGTGGACTTTTCTATTGATTTGGTACTAGGAGAAGCACCAACATCAAAGGAACCTTACAGGATGAGCACTCTAGAGTTAGTAAAATTGAATTTGGAATTGAAGGAAATGCTTGAGAAGACATACATTAGACCAAGTGTATCGCCTTGGGGTGCACCAGTATTGTTCGTCAAGAAGAAGGATGGTACTCTCAGATTTTGCATTCATTAGAGGTATCTAAACAAGGTGATGATCAATAACTGGTATTGATGAGTACTAGTATTGTAGCAAGGATGCTACAACTCCTAGGGTTACCAACTTTACTTCTTCAACCAGGGTTCGTAGAAACTTGGAGGTGACAGTGTTGTATACACAAATAGATGTAATGGGTCCACTCTTTGTCACTATTGAGATGGGGTAATGGAACACTAGCCTTTCTAAAACCATCCTTCTATTGATTAGAAGAAGTCTCATTACCAATTTAGAGAGGAGAATTTTACCCTAATTGAGAGAATTGAAATGCCACTTACTGTAGTAATGAAATACTGAAAGAAATTCCTATAAAAACAACATAACTCATCTAGATATTTGTTAACATACCTTGCTTGCAAAAGAACTCTAGTTTAACACATGTGAAGTCTTAACTAGTCTAAGAATGAAGTCTGATCTAAACAAGCACTTAATTGCCATATGCATGAATAAATATAAAGACATTTTTTTCTTTATCCTTTTGTAAAAGTGTAAATGTTAATCCTTCTTGGTTGCACGGTAGGTGAGATAGGTGTGGAGGGAGATGAGTGCAATGGTTCAGATGGCTTGGAAGGCAAGCAGGGGTCTACTCCTAGCTTTAGTGATGTTGTTTCACAATTTGGGCTCAAAACCGGCCACTACAGGTTTTCCTACAGGATGTGCTAGTTCACTTGCAAGATCCCCTGTTTTCCTATAGGAACAGGCCGAAAGCATAGGGAGTGGTTTAAAAGGTGGGATTGAGCTTAGAAAAGGTGAATAAGGAAATAATAAGGCAAGGAAGTGGTAGGGAATCACTCAGAACCCTAACCAAAGCTTTATGATGGTTGGATTTGCTCAATGAGCATGGCAAGTTTTCCTTGTAAAACGATAATTCAAATTGAGACCTTAGTGGATTTTGGCAATCATGTGTGGATATGGTTCAGCTAAGGTGGATGATATGAGGTCTTCCTGATATGATCCATTAGAATGCGGAGAGGATGGACCGTACGCGCAAGGGTTTGGGCTAGGTTAACCGGCGTACCATCGACCTAGGGCACGATACCTGCCTGGTTAGCCTACTCTCCGTCGCGGTCACTAGTCTGGAACCTGCTGCAGCAATCCCGTAGCTACCTTGTCTGTCTCTGTCGGTGCGGTTATCGTGTCAGTTATGGATGCCCCTGAGCTGGATGCGGTGGATTATTCGGCGGACCCATCGCCGGATAAGGTAATCTTTGGTCAGCCCTGTTTTGGTCCCCGTTCGCAGTTTTTACCATCTTCCTCGTCAGCTGGTCCCGGGTTCCATTCTCACCTCTCATCTGAAGTGCCCTTTGTTTACCGGAACAGCCCTACCTCTGCCGGAGTTTATCCGTCTGCGCCGCTGCCCTTCGAGGTCCCGCCACTCTCGCCTGGGTCCTTACAATTTTTGGCCTCTAACACTCCTCCATCTCCCTCTTTCGAACCATCCGCTCCGCCTCTACTCTCGGTTCCTATCCCCCCGCCGTCTGTTAACCCTTCTTCTTTCCCATCTGCATCTGGGTCGCGCCGTTCAGGATGTTTTGAAACCCCCGCGGTCTCTACGCGACCTGCTCCGCCCCCTGCGAGAGAGGGCATCACCAACCCTCTGGTTGATCATCCATCGGCCCCTCGATCTGGTAAGAGGAAGGTTCACTGTGTGCGTGCGACATCTAGGGCTATATCAATTAAATTTGACGAATCGAAGCCGTTGGGGGAATATATGGACATTGCGAACACGGTTCTGGTTGGACACGTCAGGGGCAGAACGTATTCGCGTCAGCGGCTCATATCATGGGTCAAGGAGATTTGGGGCGGTGTATTGTTTGATCTTCCTGAGGTCCACGTCCTTCCCAGAGGCTGGTTCTCTCTCAAATTTTCCAAGGAAAGTCAGACTGATTTGGTTCTGGGGCGTTATTGGCATATTGAAATGGCCCCTGTTCTTCTTAAGCGCTGGAACCCTCTCTTCGAACCAGAAAAGGAACAGCTTGGTGCGGGGCCGATTTGGGTTCACCTTCCGGGTCTCCCCCTTCCCTTCTGGGCCGAAGAAGTGTTTATTCAGGTCGGCAATGCTCTCGGGACTTATTTAGACTATGATCGCACATTTGTGGAATCTGGAAGCCGATCACTGGCTCGGATTTTGGTTCACCTGGATACCCGAGAAGGTCTTGAGGAGCAAGTTACGCTGCAATGGGGCAGATGCATCAGGGTACAGCTCTTGGACTACGAAGGAGTCCCCTTTCGCTGCAGAAGATGTCATAAAGTTGGACATCTTGCCAAAGACTGCCCCCTCAACAAGAAAGCGGACGATACCCCGAGGCACACCCCGACCTCATCCAGGATGGCTTCACCAAATCCTTCGAGGCCTCCTTCTGCTGGCCCCTCCCCCGTGACTTCAGCATTCATGGAAGCTTCTGGTATCGAGCGTTCATCGCCTCCTATCACACGTGCTCGTTCGGCGGCTGAAGCGGGTATGTCCTCCGAGATCTCTGTTTCTCATGTTCTTTCATCGATTGATGTGATTGAACCCTCATCTCCTGTATCAATGATTCAATGCCCCCTCAGATCTGCTCCCTCTACCTCTGTGGATCCTATCACCACCACTCATCCCCTCTCGGATTGCCCTACCCCGTTTCCATCCTCCCCTCCGCACCCATACTTCCTTCGTCCTCGGCAACCTGCTAAGGACCCCCCTATTAAGTCATCCGGGTTGGGCATTGTTGTTTCAGAAGGGGGGGGGACGTGCACCAGGGGGAGGAAATCTCACCTATCTAAAGCCATTAAGATTGCTGGGGCCGAGGTAGTCTCTGGCAGACAATCGACCATAGATGGGGTCCTTAGAGCAGGGCACACCCCGAGAGGTGTCCCCCCATGAAGTGCCTCTCATTTAATTGTAGAGGACTGGCTAGTTCCTCCAAGAAACTAGCCTTGAAGAGGCTCATCGAATCAGAGCCCTGTGACATTATCATGCTTCAAGAAACGCTCTGTTCAGCTGATCAATGTTCTCTTATTCTGTTGTCTCTGATCCCTGGATGGATTATCTCTGCTAATGATGCCATTGGTCGATCTGGGGGAATAGCCATTGGCATAAACCCCCGAACCATTAAAGTATCTGCTAGCTGGGGGGGGGCTGGCTTTATTGGACTGGACATCTTCTCGGCCGACCTTGGCTTGGACCTTAGAATTGTCAATATCTATGCTCCGTGTTCCCAGCGAGAAGCTTTCTGGCAGAACCTTCTTCATCTCCCCATGTTGAGCGAAGATCATATCATATTGGGAGGTGACCTAAACTTCTCGTTAGGCTTCAGGGAATCATGGGGTTCGGATGGCCATATTGACCCCATCACTGATTTCATGTTCAACCTGCTTGAGCAATCTAACTATATAGATGTCCCAATGCAGCGTCCCCTCCCCACCTGGAGGAATAGAAGAATAGGGGAAGCTGCTCTGGCTCGTAGACTTGACAGATTCCTTCTTAAAGGATCTCTCATCCAGCGTGTCCATCTGTATCGTCAATGGGTTGGATCGGGGGGGCAATCGGACCATAACCCCATTTATCTTGAGATTCAGGGGCCTACTAAGAAGCCCAAAGCTCCTTTCAAATTCAATCATACCTGGCTGAAGGATCCCTCGTATATCAAGCTGGTGCAGGATTACTGGACAGCCCACCCCATCAATGATAATGAATCTTTTGCTAGGAGTTTCTGCAGAAATCTTGCAGAGCTAAAGCATCTCTCCATCCTGTGGGCCAAGGAAAAGCTCGAAAGGGAAAATTCGCAGCTTACCCAAATAGAAGCCGATATCTGTAACCTTACAGACGATCGGGGTTTGGGTTTCACCTCATTGGCTGAAAAGAGCAGACTTATTAACCTGGAAGGACAAAAAGCCAGGATCCTCAAAGAGAGGGAGGAGTCTATCCGGTTGAGAAGCAGAGCTCTATGGATTCAAGCGGGGGATGATAACACAAAGTTTTTCCATAGCTATGCTAAGAGCAGGAAGGTGTCTAATACTATATGGAAACTTCCCTTCCCAAATGGTGAGTCTGCAGACAACTTTCAAAAGCTTGCACACCTCGGCACCACCCACTTCAGGAATTTATACAAGAGTCCAAGGGAAGTCGGACTCCTGGACATCATCCATGTAGCTAACCACTTTCCTAGATTTGTGGAGGATGATGATGTGGCGGATCTCACTGGGCCTGTAACAGCTGATGAACTTGAAGGGGTTATGAAGTGGTTCAAGAAAGACAAAAGTCCCGGCCCAGATGGATGGACAATTGAATTCTATCTTGCTTTCTATGAGGTGCTGGGACAGGATCTGCTGAGGGTGGTGGAGGAGAGTCGTACATCTGGATCTATTTATCATGCTATTAACTCCACATTCATCGCCCTCATCCCCAAATCTGATTCCCCTGAATCCTTTGATGATTACCGACCCATATCGCTTTGCAACTGCTTGTATAAAATCATCTCCAAGACCATAGCAAATCGACTCAGACCTATCCTCTCCAGGGCTATTGCTCCCCAGCAATTTGCGTTCTTAGACTCTCGTCAGATACATGAGGCCATTGGACTCGCCCAAGAGGCCCTTCATTCCATTTGGTCCAAAAATCTGAAAGCCATCCTTCTCAAAATTGACCTCTCCAAAGCTTTCGATCGGGTCAGTTGGCTCTATCTTAAGATGATTCTGATCCATCTGGGGTTTCCACACTCCTATATTACATGGATAATGGCTTGTATCACTTCTCCCTCGTTCAGTGTTCTCATCAATGGCTCGGCATCCTCTTTTTTTCACTCTGAGAGAGGTCTGCGACAGGGATGCCCTCTATCACCACTACTATTTCTCTTAGTTATGGAAGGACTCAGTCGTCTCATGGAAGCTGCAAAGAGGAATGGGGATATTGGTGGGCTTGGGATATCAGATTTGTGCTATCTTACACATCTACTATTTGTAGATGATGTTCTTATTCTGCTTGATGGAAGTGTCAGAGACTCCCGGAACTTCTTGAAAATCTTGCAAAGATTTTCTGCGGCCACAGGTATGATGCCTAACCAATCGAAATCCACCATCACATGTGCTCGCACCTCGGTCCAAGAGACCAGGATTGCACTACAGGCTTTTCCCTTCTTGGTGCACTCTTTGGATAGAGGTCTAAAATACCTCGGTTTCAATCTGAAACCCTCATGCCAAAGGATTGCTGATTGGGCCTGGTTGATTGCCAAACTTGAAAAGAGGCTACTGGGTTGGAGCCACAGATATCTATCTAGAGCTGGCAGACTGGTGCTCATAAAATTAGTGCTAGAAGCTACCCCAGTCTTCTGGATGGCACTAGCATGGATTCCTAGGACTATCCTGGGGAGGATACAGTAGCTTTGTAACCGTTATCTTTGGAATGGGAATCAGGAGAAACGTACTTTTGCTTGGATCAGCTGGAAAAAAATATCATTACCTAAGAAGTGGGGTGGATGGGGCCTCAAGGAGCTCCCTGACTTCGCTAAAGCACTTGCTGCCAAGATGGGATGGATCTTGCTCACTAGTCAAAATCTGTGGACTCATGTCACATACCACAAATACATCTGGCCTCAAAATATGATGGACTGGGCACGTCTTCCATCCTGGTCTTCGAAGGGGGGCTCATCTGTTTGGAAGGCCTTGATTGACTCCCTCCCTCTCATTCGGGACAACTTGGCATGGCGAATCAATGATGGAATGACAGGCAGGATTGGCCTGGACCCTTGGAGCAACAGTGGAGGCAGACATATATTAAACCAGGAGATTATAGATTATTTACAAGGCCGGGGGATACTACATTTTGCACAGATCGCTGATCCACTTCACACTGATATTTTTTCACAGGCGTGGAGAACTGCCCACTCTTTGGATCTACCTAACCAATGGCACCAGGAATGGGATCAATACATCATGGCACTATCTGAATCCCATATTCGTATTAAGCAAGGGCCTGATGAATTGATCTGGTGCCCGGCCGACCATGGTACATATGTCCCAAAACAAGGCTACTGTGCCCTCATTGCTCACAGATCTCCGGATCAGGTTCACCCTTGGTGGCACTCCATTTGGAAGTTAAGGGCCACTCCTCGATCTAAGCTTTTCTTCTGGTGTGCGCTTCATGGTATCGTTCCTACCGGTGAACAGTTAACCCGCAGAGCCATCCAGGGACCCTCATGGTGCATATTCTGCAAAAATGCATCTGAATACACAGACCACATATTCTTGTTTTGCCCGACGTTTCAAAGCATTTGGAGGAATATCTGTCAACAGTTGGGAATTACGGGAGATTGGAGCGGCGCTGACCTTCAGGAGGCTTGGTGCTCATGGGCCCGTAGCCACCCGGAATCCAAACTATTAAACCTCCCCCCTGTGGCCATTTGGTATGCATGGCTTGCTCGAAACAGAGCCATTTTCGATGATAAACCTTTCTCGGGAAGCCACATTGAAATAGCAGTCATAGCAGCATACCAGGAACTCCCAGAACCGACCCCAACCAGAACCCGTGTTATTCAGCCTATGCCTGAGATTGACAGATCAATCCCTTGGGCTTTTTTCGATGGTGCATCGAATCAAACAGGGTGTGGCGGTGGATTTGTCTTGCACATTAACGGAAATCATAGATATCTAGCAAAATTGGGTTTTGGTTTTGGAACGAACAATTTTGCTGAGCTCTCTGCATTATATAATCTACTTCATTTTGCTTTATCTCATCATATTACACAGCTCAACATATTCGGGGACTCAATGGTGGTTGTAAATTGGATTAATAATGTGACAAATTGCCATGTACACATGCTCAACAATTTATTTCAAAATACTCTTACTCTCAAAGCAGCATTTGAACATTTTACATGTGTGCATATTTACAGAGAACACAATAGCGAGGCTGACAAACTATCCAAAGAGGCCTCGTCACTTCCCCGAGGCAATGGACAAATAGTGGAGCAGAATGGGTCGGAGGAACATCAGTTTTACCACCGGCCATATATAGATCAGAGGATGCAGCGGGACAACAGTCCCAACAGCTAAATAGTGAACAGAGAACAATATGAACTGCTGATATATTTATGAACAGAAACTTTTTGTAATAGTAAATAGGCTGTAAAGCACAGATCAGGGATGTAACTAGAACTTTTTGTTATGACTCTGAGAACTACCTGAAAAGGTGAATTTTGTATGAACTATGACAGTAATGCCGCGGCATCTGCTTATGTAATTTTCAAAATATTAATGAAAGTTACTGATTTTCCCAGGGGAAAAGATATGAGGTCTTCCTACAATGTAGAAATCCATACAATATATACATCATTATTGACATCTATCCATAAATTCATCTCAAAATAAGAAGGGTTTACTTAAATAGAAGAAAACAAAATTTTCATCATGTATTTGCCAAGTCCATGCATGGGAATGCTTAAAACCATTATGAAAGCAACATGAAATCAATGCGATACCTAAGATATCAAAACTTTCAATTGCAACCTATCTTTTAAAACTGAAAGATGATGACTTAATTAGCAGAAAACCCTAAATTTCATAAGAAACTAGAATTTTGTCATTTTTTTGGCTGAATGGGAAATGATCCTCAAGACACGATCCCTGGAAGGGAGAAATGATGTAAGATCCACTTGTTGTCAGCCTTTTTTGAATATTTTCTTATCTCTATAATGCTACTGTTAGAATTGTCCACAAATGGAAGCAAACTAATAAAACATACAAGTACTTGCAAACTAACAACACATAAATCAGTGTAGCAACTAACTATGAGGACAAGCCTAAACATACATATACAAAAAGAGGAACCTTTGTTGCAAGGGTTGGGCCCTAAACCAAGAGATTCAACCCTCTGATTCAACTCAGTGTTGGATCAAGGGAATGCTGCTCATTTTCATTAACATATCAAAAATACATAAAAGTGTTTGGTCACAATCCTTCAACTCGAAAATTGCTTAGATATCTTGTACAAAAAATCCAAATCCTTATGAGGCTCTAGGCCTCGTTATTTATACCACTGAATTTTCCAATAACTTCCGTAAATATAGGGATGATTGGTTCCCAATCTTGAGATCAACTGGTTCTTAACTGTCACTGGCTTGGCTACCAATGATCCTCATGACTTGGCTGCTTGCAACTCTGAGTTGGTGTGATTTGATTGAGGGATCTCCATGTGAGTGAGGAGTTGAGGGAGATCCTGTCTCCTATAATCTCTTCCGCTTGTCTCATTCAAGTTCCTGCACCCTAATTAGCCACAAACTTCTCCCAAAAACTGTAATCAATGCACATTAGACCACTGACATGAAATCTTACTTTTACTGATCTCATTAAGAAAAATATAATTAAAACATGTAAATAATTATGAGAAGAGTTAATTTTAGTAAGCTAGAGATGCATTAAGGTCCATATATTTTACCCATTGATGACCCTCATCATCACCCCCTACTGAAAGTGTTGCTCATACTCTAAGAAACTCAATCTATGTCCATGTTTTTCCTTACTTTGGAGGCCTCCCTAACATTCCATGCTTCTGTTGTAGTCTCCTCCTCCTATGAATAAAACCATGCAACCTTCTCTATATTCTCCAACTATTTTCTTTCTTCTTCTTCATTTCTCCCTTCCAACATACCTAAAAGAAATGGTGGATTGAGCTTCAAGCCAATCCAATTGACTTTGAGTCTTTGTAATGATTGCTTATACATTGGGGTTCTATTTAGTGCATCTCTCATTCTGTTAGGCCCAATGATATTCTCTGACTTTTAGGATGTAAGGTAAGATGTTCCATCTCCTTTATAGGCTTGCTAGTTGTCATCTCCTAGAAATATTAGCATGTCTTCAAAATGAGTGACTGTCTGTTCTTGTACAGCAAGGTATCTTGGTGCAAGCTTGGGATCATTTGTAATGAGTTTGCGAGTGATGATGACAGCCATTGGGTTAGATTGTTCTGCTCTAATCATAAGGGGTTTTGCTTCTTCTTTTTCCAATACCTTTTTCATTTATGTAGCTCTAGCCTCTTCATGACTCATCCAAGATGCCAAGGCCATTAATGGTAAGTCCCCTAGCTTTGGATTTGGGTCCCATATATTTAAATATGTCAAAGCTAAATTGAGTAGGTAGAACTCAGATATCTTTGCTCTATCCTCCAAGGTGCTTTTATCACAGAGGTCAATGAATTGTTTATAGTCTTGGAAAGGAATAGTTCCTCTTCATGTTAGGGTCTTTATCTAGAATTGTAGCCATTGTTCCTTGAGTTATAAGGCATATGACTTTGTTGGCATCCTCCATTGGATTGCCTCCATGGATAAACTGGCCATAATTTCCAATTGGACTTCCTTTTCTTGTAGCTGCTTCCTTAGCCATGTGTTCTCAGCCTCTAACTAAGATTTCATTATTTCTTCCTTGTCTCTTATGCTACTTAGTTCTCTGCCCATTTCTTGCAACTTTTTCTTCCATGTGGCCTACATCCTCTACCCCTTTTGCTTTAGAAATTTGAATCCACCTATGTGTCCTTTCCCTCTCTTTTTCAAGTTCAAAGAATAGAGGAATGGAAAACTTTTGTGGTATCACCCTACCTCCTTCAATGAGTCTATAGTAGGAGCTAAGAGTTGGCTTTGGGCTAGGTTACTTTAGTTCCTAGGCCACGTCCTCTATTTATTCTTGAGTAATTCCTTCCTGGTCTCTTTTCTGTGTTTCCTATAGGTTTGACAGGGTTTCCTATAGGATTATTTATACTTCCTGTAGGTCTGATTATGTCTCCTATAAGAGACCTTTTCCTTTTGTTGAGGTTGAACTGGTGACAGGCCTCCTAACATAGGTGATTGGGGCCTTGGGAGAGGCTTGTTTTGATGTTCTTTTCCCTTCCTTCTTCCCTAGGGGAACTACTTTCTATTGTTGTTTTGGTGAGTCCTATATGACAATTGGAGTTTTGGTAGGGGTTTTAGGTCTCCCTTGTCTAATATTGGTGCTCTTCCTTGTCCTAAAGTAAAGTGGAGCTTGCCTTTGCTTCTTTCCCTTTGATTTGATAAGTCTACTTAGGGAATTTAGAGTAGTTATTTCCTCTTTCTCTGTAGGCTCTAGAGACACTCTTGGTGATTCTTCTTCTTCACTACTCTGAGTGTAGACTTGTGTTCATCCTTCTGTACTTCATCCTGTTTTTCATATTCTTCCCCATCCTCTTTGTCTTCTTCTTTTCCATTCTCTGATTCTTCCTCTTTGTCATCTTTTGTCTCTTCATTTTACTCATCTATTTCTTCTTTTGTTTCCTCCTCTGTTTCTTCTTCATTTTCCTCCTCTGTTTCTTCTTTCTCATCCTTTATTTCTTCTTCTCCCTCACTAGCAGTACAGATTATTTCATACTCAAAGGCTTGAATTCCTCCTTCTTCCTGCATCTCTGCAAATGTTGACCATGCAATAGGGATTCTTAAATTGTGTAGAGCATATTCAAGGATGAGTTTGATCAACCCATGATGGGATAGTTGTTGATGCTTTCCTTCTTGTACCTTGATGCTTATGTATATCATGGATTGTAATAGAAAATAGGGTATACTAAGTTTGTTATGAGGAGGTGTGTTCTCTCCAAATCTCAGTTTTTGAAGGATTCTGAAGTGGTATCCATAAACTACATTATATCTACCTTCACATGAAATATATTTGATGATGTGGTAACTGACTTCATTCCAAGGGCATGGAATGCTTTCCTTTGTAACCCCATTTTTGTCTTCAATTGGTTCTTCTCATTCCAAAAAGAAACTTTTGTTTGCAAGGGTGTTGTTAGTCTTGTCCTCTTTTCTCCATTGCAACTCTAGGGGGAGTGTATTTACCCTGCTTATAACCTCAGGGGTAATTGCTACTGACAAACCCTTAACTATAGCAGTGGTACTGACTCTAGTGAGGGGTATGACTGACATGGAAAATTCTCTGGCCACATCATCATCGTATCTTCTCATATTCTCAAAGAACCCATCCATTGATGCCTTGCAAAAAATTCCACCACAGGAGGATGTTGGTGGATTCTTGTTGTGATGGTGGGTTATGTTTTATTGAAACCTCCTACTATATTTCCCTGGTAATTCTTGAGGTTTGGGTGGATATTGTTCAAGAATTCTAGTAGGTGAGGAAGTTTTGGAGTTTAACATTTATTGACCTTCAAAGAACTCTTTCTATCCTTATATGCACTGCAAATTCTAAATCAAATTGAGGATTTCTTCTTTTAAAATGAAAAACATAGAAGGTATGGCACCTAGCTCCCTTTGCTATTCTCTCATGATAATAACCCTTGACTCGATTTCCTTTAGTGCCCACTAATATCTCTATATGCTAATCTCCTTGTATCGCGTAGGTTTCCTGTAGGTTTCCTGCTTGATGTAGGTGCTGACTATTTCCTGTAGGTGCTATTTCAGGAATGTTGAGAGTAACTTATTCTTTTGATGACTCCTCAAAGTTTCATTTTCTTCTCCGTATGGGAGTCAACGTTTTTTTCTATTTATGGATTATTGTGTTGGGTGATGTGCTAGTAGGCTAAGTACGAGTACCTTATTTTGGACTGTTGGTCCCACTACCAACTCATCATATCACCATGCCTTGTAATCATCTCCCACTTTTATTCTCCGTAACTTAACCATTTTTGGATTCATTCCCCTTTTTTTCTTTGATTTAACCTTGCCACGTGTGTAGTGGACTAACCTTTTTCTTCTCGTTATCTGACCAAGGGCGACCAAGTTAACTGGCCACCTTCACTTATAAATCAACTCCCACATTATTCCTACAGTTTAATCATATTGTACTTATGAGGGATTATTGGTAAGTTGACATACATGTGGGTCCTTTGCTTCATTGATGATGCATGTTGGAGATTGGTGCCAATTTGTTGTTCTTTTTAAGCTGCATATTTTCAATTGTATATTTCCTCTTCTGATCTTTGATGATGTACAGGTGGTGGACCTTGTTGCTGCTAATCTTCCTACTACTGCTAGCTCTAGAGGAGATTTCTCACCCTTGTAGTCCATCTGCTGAAGATGGCTGCAGTTTTTGTGGTTTCTTTTATGGGATAGGTTGCTACAGGATTTCCTACAGGATGTTCTATAGCTACCTTTTCCTTAAACTATCACAATTTTCCTCAACTTTGAAGTAGATGGGGTGTTGAAATGAGTATAAGATGGGGTTATGGAATGGTAGGTGAGGGATGCTACTTTTGGTATGCCTCCTCTTTCCTTTTTTTTTCTCTCTTTTTTTTTTTTAATTTTTTTCTTTGAACTTGATTCATTTGATGGATACAGGGGAAACAAGGTTATGAAAGGTATTGGCTGAGGTGTGGAGAGGTAAATGGTTTTTTTACATTCAAACACAGGCTTGTGTCACCACCTTTCCATTGGAATGCTCTTCCTGTAGTTTTCAAGACCTCCTGTAATTCCTATAGGAAACTCTTGTAGTATTATAGGCAATCCTATTGAAAACACAGAACTGCTTGAAATGATCTAGAGTGGAGTATAGATGGAAGACTAGGGGGATAATGGAGGATATGAGATGGGTGAAGTAAAACATAGTTTTTGTAGAGTCTATTGTCCTCTATATGTTGTGCTTATCTTCCTCTTGCAGACCTGCAAAACAGAATTGTTAGTTTTGTATATTTTTCTCTTTTCTCGTTTTTTTTTTTTAAACAACTAGTCTGCCTCCAAGGAGGTTTTCATCCTAGTTGCCTGCCCTAGGTGCCTCAAAAGAGGTTTTCACCCAAATATATTTTATTATTTTTTTTAACACTCTTGGGCTACCTCAAGAGGTTTTCAACCCAATAGTTGTACTAAGGTGCCTCATGGAGGTTTTCACCTGTCTCTTTTTTTTTATTTTTTTTTCAAGGACTTGGTGGGGTGGAAGCTAAGACTTGCTTGACCACCATCACTATCTTGCTGATGCTATTGATGAATTCCTGCATTGATAAGGGATTTTTGTAGAGTTTTAATCTGTACCCATTGATAAGAAAAGGGATAGCCTTTGCATCAATGGTTCGTATTTGAACAACACCATTATCATGACACTTTTCTATTACATAAGGTCGTAACCATCTAGTCCTTAAATTGCCTTTGAAATCTTTGTACTGGGAATCATACATCAAGGCCCAATCACCTTCTTGAAATTTTTCTCTTTTATATTATTTTCATGCCATATTTATTTTTGTACTTGAGTCACTTCTGTGTGCAGGAGGGTCTGTATCCTAAATTCATCTAACCCATTAAGCTGGTACAATCTTTCCTATTGTACTTTTGTGATATCTAGATCCAATTGCGTTGCCATCCTTAAGGTGTTGTATTCAAATTCAATGGACAACAGGGCTTTCTTCCCATAGGCCAGCTCATAAGGAGTGAAGCCAATGGTGGTCTTCTAGGTGGTATTGTAGGCCCAGGTAGCCTCAACTAATATGTATGCCCAATCCTTTCTACTAATGCTAATCACCTTGGTCATAATGCCTTCCAATTATCGGTTGGTTACTTCCACTTTCCCATTAGCCTGTTGGTGGTAATGGGTGTATTTCCTGTTCTTGATCTTGTGTTGGCTTAACAGGTTTTCAATTATGTGAGATGTAAATTGACTTCCTTGATCATTGACCAACTCTATAGGGTACCCAAACTTATGAAACACATTCTCTTTTAAGAAGTTAGCCACTTTTTCTTCTGTTGTTACTTTGATGGCTTTGGCTTCAACCCATTTTGTTAAGTAGTCAGTGCACACAATGATGTACTACTTATGTCTATATGGAGGGTCAATGGGCCCATTTAAATCCATGCCCCACTTGTCAAATGGCTCGAAAGTCACTTGAGGTTGCAGAGGCATTTCATCCCTTGATGTAGGTTTCCCCATCCTTTGGCACCGATCACACTAGCTAGTATACCTCCTTACATCTTGGTGAAGAGTGGGCCAGTAATAACCAACTTGTAGTACCTTGAATGTTGACCTTCTAGATGCAAAGTGACCTCCACAAGGCCCATCATGACATGCCGAAGGATGTCAAAGAATTCCTCCTCCTTGACACGTCTTCTCAGAATTTGATCTGGACCTAGCTTGACGAGATTACCCCCAATCCAAGTGAATGGGGCACTTTTTCTTATGATTCTTATCTTTTCCTTGGAGGAAAAATTTGGAGGGAACTTTACAGATACCAAGTAGTTTGCTATGTCAGCAAACCATGGAAAGAGAACTGAAATGGTGAATAAATGTTCATCTGGTAGCTGATCATAAACCATTCCTTCCTCCCTACATGAAAATTCAATCTGGATAAAAATCTACAACTATATTCTCCTTTCTAGGCTTATCAATAATAGTTAAATTAAATTGTTGCAATAAAATTAACCATCTAATAATCCGGGCATTTACAATAGGTTTAGTCATCAAGTATTTAATTGCAGCATGGTCGGTATGTACAAATGTATGGTAACCAGTAATGTAATGTCTAAATTTATTCAGTGAATGCACAACAACTATGAGCTCTTTTTCAGTTACTGTGTAGTTTAACTTGGCTTTTGACGGATTCTTATTGATGAAGTAAATGGCATAAGGTAGCTTGTCATCTATCCGGCCTAGAGTTGCTCCTATAACTTTGTGAGAGGCATTGGCATGAATATGAAAAGGAAGAGCCCAATTTGGGCCTTGGAGAATAGGTGTAGTAGTCAACTTGTCCTTTAGGGTGCCCAAGGCTTCTTGGCAGCTTTCTGACCATAAAAATTCAGAGTCTTTGGCTAATAACCCAAATAAGGGAGAAGCTAACTTGCTCAAATATTTTATGAATCTCTATAGTATCCACCTAAGCCTAAAAAGCATCTAACATCCCTCTACTTCTGAGGAGTCAGGACCCTTTTGATGATGGTTATCTTATTTGGGTCTACCTTCAGTCCTTCTTGGGATATTGAGTGACCTAAAACAGCCCCTGCAGTCATCAAGAACTCACATTTTTTGGGACTAAGGGATAAGTTCATTTCAATGCATTTGTTTAACACCTTGCCTAGGTAAGAGGGAGCCTCCTAGAAATCATACCCATAAGGTGTGAAGTCATCCATATAAATTTCTACTACATCATGGACTAGCTCTGCAAAAATGCTTAGGACTACACTCTCGAAAGTGGCAAGGGAATTGCATAGACCAAAAGGAATGACACTATAAGCAAAAGTACCCCAAGGACAGGTGAAGGTGGTTTTATCTTGGTCTTCTGGGTTGATCTAGATTTGGTTGTACCTACTGAATCCATCCAAGAAAGAGAAGAACTTCTTTCATGCCAGACCATCTAACACTTGGTCAATGAAAGGTAGAGGAAAACGGTCCTTCTTTGTGGCTTTGTTTAACTCTCAGTAATCAACACAAATCCTCCACATTCCATTTTTCTTTGGAACCAGCACCAAGGGAGACACCCACTCACCGTCCGAGATAGGGTAAATGAATCCTGCATCCAGCAACTTTTGCATGTTGGGATGGGATCCCTTAAGTTAGTTTTGGGCTTAAGATAACCCAAGGTTTGATACATTTTTGTAACTAATGTAAAGTCTTTGCGATTTATGAATGTGGAGCACATAGATGATTAGGAGTCAAAGGGGTTTAGCCCCTTTTTTTATATAAATTTTGAGTCAGTTTTAAGATCCACCCATGGTCTGTGGACCATGGAATTGTATGAAAAAGGCTATAAATAGGTGTGTCTTAGAGAGTCCAAGATGTGTTTTTGGATGATAAGGAATGGAGTCTTAGAAGTGATAGTGAAGAGAAGTGGGAAAGATAGGAGAAGGAAGGCTCTGAAAATGAGTGCGTAGAGGCCTAGGTAGAGTCCGCAGCTAAGTGCGCAGACCCCAGCAACTGAGTGCATAGGGTAGTTTTAGGTCTATAATCCTGAGTCGAAGATCAATAAAGACAGTTTTCGAATAATTCTTGCTTATTTATGTTTACTTCTGTTTATGGTATATGCTATCAATGAATGATGTGTTTTATGGAATATTGATTGAATGTTGCACGATTCTTTTGAATAACTATTAATGATGTATGGAAAGCATGTTTATGTTTTTCCAAAGACTCTGATGAATTCCCTAATGTTTACTAATAATCTAAGTAAATTTGTGTGAACCCTAATTTAGGACTTCTTTCTAATGCGCGTAAGTAGATAAATTGACTGTTAAAGGTTCACAAATATTGATCGTATACCTTCATGAAGGTTTGAAGGCCATCTTGACAGAGTTGCAGTGGTGTGCCCTAAGAGGGTATCAATCTGTGTGAAGGCAGATCTAAGGTGGTAAAAGACATCACACTAGTTTCTAGATGCATAAACTTAGTTCTTGCACCCCCCCATACTGCTTTGGGTGAGATTGCAGGCTGTGCTACGTGGGTTGTTGCTGAAAGGGCCAGTAGTGTAGGGATTTGTTGGTTGGCCCAACTAACTCTGAACCTAGGTCAAGACCCCCTAAGCCAACAAATAGTTATTTTTCTGGCACTAGGATCTTCTTGAAAGAGACGTGTGATGTCCCATCATTGGAATCTGACCAAAAAGGAAATTGAAAAGTGGTTGGATCAGAATATTCTCGAGTTCACGGCCCAAGAAAATAGGAATCTGTGCCTGTCAAATGAAGATTGATCGAACAAGTATCTGTATACAGAGATACATGAGATATTCTTCTGCACCTTCGCTATTTAACTGTATGAATGGTTGGCTAAATTGACAAATATCCAAGGAAGGTGGAAGCTCGATAGCCCTATAGTGTGGACTCTAGAACTAGTGAGATGGCTAGAAACCATTGAAAACAAGATCGCACGGGTTGTTTATCATTGGCTCGATCGAATTCTGGGAGGATTTGTTACATAATTTGCAGTTGATACCTCAGTTAGCTACATCAACGCGGAGCAAAAAATTTTCAAGGGACCGTGAGGTAAGTATTTAAAATCATTGAATACTTGGATTAATATTTTGTTGTGTGAGAAATGGGTGATGTAATTACCTTGATGTTCGGTTCTATGCAAAGTAGATGATTCTTTAGAATTCGTGAGGGATTAGGACTGGAGTATAGTCCATTCATTGGACCTCCTTTAAGTGATGATGAAGGGATGGAATGGACTCCGTCATGAAGCACTATTCAGCTAATCACTCAGGGGATTCGTCGAGTAAATTATCCATCCACTCCACCTCCACCTCCACCTCCACCACATACACCTTCGCCCGCACCTCCACCTCCACCACCACCATTCAACATGGCGAACACGATGAAGTTTCCGATTTTTAAAGGCATATAGAGTGAAGATACAGAGTAGTTTTGGTTTGTTGAAAATGTTGTATGGACATCACAATAGATTACTGATGAAAATATAAATAAGACACAGTTGGTTTCTGCTCTGCAAGATCACGTGCTAACTTGGTATATTAAGTATTGTTCTGATAATCCCCTTGCGTCGCTAGCAGATACTAAGGTAGATTTAAACAAGGAGTTTAATAAACCCAAGTCTGACTCACAGTCAGTAATTAGATTTAAGGAGATCATGATGACGGTTGATGAGACATTGTGGGAATTAGATCAAATATTGAAGTGTTAGATTCGAGAAGCTAACATACATCTTACAGATAGTTTATAGCTTCTCTTCTGTTAAGTGCAGGAATTGCAGTTAGGCAGACTCATTAAACACTTAATTGTCAACCTGAGGGTTTCGTAAACTTAGAGACGAAGCACGGGAAATGCCAGAAATGATATGAATTTTTCCAAACTATATTCCTACTTCTTTAATTGTAATATTGCATAATAAAAAAGAAAAGATCACGTGGAAATTTACACCAAAGATATTCTAGTGCTGGAATGTGAAAGAAAGTACTCTTACGGGAAAAGAAATGAAAGAACTCTCAAACTTCTTGCAAACAATCTTGACTAATGAAAATGTAAATCTATGTTTATCTTTAGTATAATTGTGTGCCAGGTTAATAATTAGACCCTTGAAGATATCTGACTTCCTATAGATCTTTCTCCCTGCACCAAGCTATTATTCCTATACTTATGCAATGTGCTTGCACTACTACCAGAACAAAGTTTAGGTGCTGGAAGTATATTTTGCACCTATACTGAAGATTTATGTCTTCATGCAGAAGCTCTAAGCCTCAGGACTAGAGCACTCTATTCATGTTTCAGGATATTGATTCCTGCACCAAGTTTTCCAATCCTTCTTATAAGAAAATAAAGAATGTGTTAACTTAAACAAAGAGTTTGCAAAGGTGAACAAAACTTCAAAATAAATTCCTCAAACAAAAAGATGCTTCAACCAATATTAATATCTAAAATAATAATTAATTTCCAAAGTCAAAGTGCACCCTTCTTTAATCAAGGAATTCCTTCATGCAATCTAAAGAAATCATATAATTGTGGCAGCAGGCTTCAATCCTGTAATAGTTATTCACACGAACTGATCTACATTTATAACCTTCTTAACTCATAAATATTCTCTTAGAAAATAATTACACATAGAGTCTGATCTTTCCCTAAACAGTATGAAGTACAGGTATAGATTAGTGTGTCACAACGGTGTTCAATTTCAAATTACCAAAAGCATGTTTAGTTCGAGATATCAACAACACTTCAGAATGAAAAGCACGCATTGCAAAAATGCATTAAGGATCATCAATCATATAAGAATAAAAGACTATTACTGTAATGAACCAAAGGAATCAATCTATGAAACTGTAAATCAACTAGTGTAGGAATGCGTGCTTGCACGATCCAGGCAAAAACGATGTTAAACTTCGAAGAAAAGAAATCATAAAACTAAACTCAATCAAGCATGCACACCATGGATCCATCACATAGTGATGAAATTAGATCTAAACTTTGCAAAAGAATAAAAGCATCTGTTTAATTCACACTTTTCATTAAACGAAATTAACACACCTTAATTGAAAAAAGAAGAATATGAGGGAGAATGAGTTGGGTTGGTTGTGCCCTAGCCAACCAAATCGTTTTCCTATTTAGGAAACGTAAAGATTAAGCTTTTAATCAACACATCAATACATAATTACAACGCAAGATTGAGAAATCATGGTGCAGTCCCTTTCTATTAATAATCAGCAAAATGTACATCATGAGTTCGAATTTAGCCTAGAACAAGGGCGATACCAACAAAATTACAGAAGAACGAAATTACAATATCCTTGTTATAGCTATCGCTCACTACCGTTTTCTATCTGAATCCTATATTTTATACATTCATTCAGGCCTGCAGCCATAACCAAATTACATCAAGCGTTCCAATCTGAGCCTTTTGGCTATAACAAAATAACAATAACAGTTCATACTAAGCCTTTACAAAATGCTAATATAAGTATTCAGCCCACGACCCAATATCCACCATATCCCTGACTTATCTATGCTATGAGCCCGACTCGAGTTGACCATTATGGAACAAGGTGTATGCATTAGGTGGTGAGTTATCACGACAGTTAAGGATTCACCAATGGTGTAGGAATCCTACCTGCACTCGACCATGCTAATGGGATGATCAATACATTTCCTATCAAATACTTTATGAAATGAAATATTAGTTGCAAATATTATTAAAGGTACAAACAATGTAAACTTTGAAACAGGAACTGATACTGTTACCTGTTTTGTAGAGATAGCAAAAAAGAGACCCAATTTTGAAAAGGGGTGATGTAGAACACACATGTTTTTTCTAGAGCATAGTTTTTGGCACTATAAATTTTTTTATGTACATTGCGTTTTAGAATGGTAGTGATTTTGATGTTGATTTAAAAAAATGGTAATTCTACACCATGCCCTTTTTTTGAAAGTTTTTTTTTTTTTTTTTTTTTTTTTTTTAATGTATGAAATGTAAATAATTATTTTGTAAATTTAATAACTTTGGAAGCGGTCTTCTTCTTCATATTTTCTTGTTTTTATTTTTATTTTTATCTTTTTTGTAGAGAGGTTTTTATTGTTTTGCATATTTAAAGAAGAAGGTCGATATTTTGCATTTTTGATATTTTAGTATATTTATACATCGTTAATTAAATTTTCAACCCACATGAAATAATTGTCTCTAAAAAGCATATATAAATAAGACAAAAATAAAAAACAGAAAATGTTTAAAAAAAATTATCTGATAAACGATAAAAGAGTTTCGAATTTTTCTTTTAAAAAAAGTATATATATAAAATTAATTAAGTAAAAATAGAGAAACTGAAAAAAATAAGCAAAAACTAGGAAAAAAATAAAAAATAAAAAATAAAAACAAAACAAAACAAAAAAACAAAACAAAACAAAACAAAACAAACAAACAAAACAAAACAAAACAAAAATATGAAACTATGAAAATTATTTAAAAAAAAAAAACTAAAAAAATATTAAAATATTAAAAAAACCAAAAATTTTTAATTTTTTTTTTACCATAAAAAAATTATTATTAGGGAATTTAGACTTCTGTGATCCATAACATTGTTTAGTAATCTTCTAAAAACAATAGTAATTTATTACCATTTATTTATAGTTAAATAATTTGGGAATAATAATATAATTTATTAATGACCATTATATGTAGTTTACCATTATTAATTTACCATAATTTATTAATAACCATTATATCTTTACCATTGGATCCTTAGGTATAAACAATTTTTATTAAATAAATACGCAGTTACCATTGTAACTAAATTCTAAAGATTAATAGTAATTTAATACTATTTATTTGGAATTAATTAATTTAGGAATAATAATAAATATAGGTTTTTAATAAATATAATGACCATTATATTTAAACATTATATTTATTATATTCAATTAACTAATAATAGTAGGTTTCTGTTAATAATAAAATTATTAGTTTGACTATGATCATCAGGTCAAAATTAGCCGTTGCAATATAACCGTTGGGGTCTTTGCACACTCTATTTAATCAAGCTTAGTCAGATCAGTTCTTCAACTTGTCCTAACGATGAACCACACTGGTTGGTTTGAAACGCGTCGACAAAAGAAAAATTATTATTATTAACATTTTTTTAAAACAATTTTTTTTTTTATTTAAAAAAAAAATCATTTAAAAATTTTAAAAGAATTTTAAACGAATTAAATTTTTTAATTTTAAATTTTAAAAATGGTTTAAAAAAAACAATTTAAAAATTAAAAAAAAAAATTATGGATTTTTTTAAAAAGACATTTTTGTTATATTTAAAAAATAATTAATATATTAAATTTGTTTTTAAAACATTTTTTTATTATTTAAAAATAAAAATCATTAAAAAAATGGTTTTAAAAAAACAATTTAAAAATTAAAAAAAAAAAATTATGGATATTTTTAAAAACACATTTTTGTTTTATTTAAAAAATAATTAATATATTAAATTCATTTCTAAAACATTTTTTTTATTATTTAAAATAAAAATTATTAAAAAAATTTAAATCAATATAAAATTTATAAAAATTATTTAAAAAAAAAATAAAAATTCTGGCCCCCAGCCGCTCGTGGCGGTGCGGCCGTGGGCAGAGGGTCCTGTGCGCAGGCCCTCCACACACGGCCCAACCACCACAGGGAGCCGGGGGGCCGGCGTCCGATTCCCGGAATCAGACGGCTGCCCCTGGTGGCGTGGCCATGGGCGAAGGGTCCTGCGCACAAGCCCTCCACCCACGGTCCCGCCACCACGGGTGGCCGGGGGCCAGAAAAATTAATTTTTTTTTTTTTTGAAAATAATTTTGATAAATTTTTAATAATTAAATAAAAATTTTATTGATTTAAATTTTTTTAATGATTTTTGTTTTTAAATAATAAAAAAAAATGTTTTAAAAACGAATTTGATATTAATTATTTTTTAAATAAAAGAAAAATGTGTTTTTATAAAAAAAACCATTTTTTTTTTTTTTTTTTAAATTGTTTTTTTAACAATTTTTTAAATTTTAAATTAAAAAAGTTAATTCGTTTAAAAAAAAATTAAAATTTTTTTTAATGATTTTTTTTAATTAAACAAAAAATGTTTTTAAAAAATGTTAATAATAATAATATTTTTTTTATAATAAAAAATTGTTAAATTTTTATTTTTTTGGTTTTTTTAATTTTTCATATTTTTTGGTTTTTTTCTTTTTTTTTTTCTTTTCTTTTCTTCTTCTTTTTTTTTTTTTTTTTCTTTTTTAATTTGAGTTTATTTTTGTTTTTTTTAATATTAATTTACTAGTCTTTTTTCTTTTTTTTCTTTTTTTCATTATTTTTTTTATTTTTTTTTTAACTAGTTTGTTTTTAATTTTTTTTTCCTAAGTTTTTTTCAATTTCTCTATTTTTACTTACTTGATTATATATATATATATATATATATATATATCCAAATTCTTTTATGGTTTATGAAATATTTTTTTTTAACATTTTTTTTTTATTTTTGTCTTTTTTATATATATTTTTATATTTGTTTTTTAAGCAATCAACATTTTAATCTTAATTTTAGTAGTTTTTATTTTTATTTTTTGTTAATTTTCTATTTTTTAAAAATCTAGTTTGTTTTTAATTTTTGAATTTTTTCATAATTTTTTTTTTTTTATTTTTCTATTTTTACCTACTTAATTTTAAGTTTATTTTAAATTTTATTTTTTCTTTTGCATATTTCTGTTTTTTTTTTCATTTTGCCTTTTTTTTTTTATCATTTAGAAGAATTTTTTTCTTTTTAATAATTTTTTTACTATTTATTTGTTTATAATGTTTATGTTTTTTGTTTTTTAATTCTTATAATTAATTTTGTTTTCTTTTTAGTATATATTTTAATTTATGTGTTGTTATTTTTTTTAACTTTTTTTTGTTTTGTGTTTTCTCATTGTTTTAATTTTTATTTTATTTTATGTTTTCATTATTTCTTTTAAATTTTAATGTTTTTTCGGGGTTATGATAAAATATTTTACACCATTATTTCGAAATGTTGAAATTTTAATTTTGAAAAAAAATGTGTTTTCCCAATGTTAACACTTTTCATTTTGAGAGTTTTTTTTTGGACAATTTTTGCACAAAAATTTGGTTGTCACTGCCATTTTTAAAACATGTTGAAAATTTATCCAAGAAAAAAAAGGTGTTATTCCAGCATCAACACTTTTCGTTTTTAACGATGTTTTTGATGTTTTTTCGAGGTTTTTTGGCCAGAGTTCCCGTTTTGAGTTTATAGTTCCCGTTTCAAAGTTTATGTTGTTTAAAAAATCTATGAAAATTAATACTTAAGAACATTCGTAACCCTTAAACATGAAATATAAAGCTAGTACAAGAAAAGGCATGATTCCTGTACTAGTGCAGGAATAGGGATGTTTGCAAGGTTAAAACAGAGGTCTAAGGGTAAGGTTTTGAAGGGAAAAGGGGTTAAAAATGAAGCAATTTAGCCTACCAACATCCTCCCCTCCTTAAACTATTGTGGGTCCTCACACAAACTTTATCTGCTGCAAAAAAACCAAAATATAAGAGCCTCCCTTCAATTATGAACTTGTATGTTGATCCCTGCTTTCGCTGTCTTTGCCTTCCTGCTTCGAGCCTTTTTAATTTTCTTAGTCACTTATTTTAGACGCTCATAACACTTCGAGGCCCGAAATTTCCATATCTTAATTTTTCTTTTCTACTCCTTCACGGCTCCTGCCAACTCTGCATTTTCTCGTTTTTTCACTGTATTATGCTCTTTCATGGCTTGGTTGAATACCTCCAAGCCGCAGACATGTTTCTTGAGCTCTTCTATCCGACTGTTCAAACAAAGGGTGGAGTTCTCCAGTACCAATTCCTCTACCACAGACTTCTTGGCAGTCGATTCTAGACATGTGTGAACATCATCAAGGTCGAGGTTGTCGTGGACACCTTTCAGTTCCTACATTTCAATATCATCAAGGGTTTCACCACCTAGAGTCTTAATGTCACTAAGGGTCTCTGTGTGTTGCATTTTTACTTTATTATGGGTTTCAGTACCCTGATCGTCCAATTTACCAGGGGTTTTATTACCATGTTCCTCAAAATCATTAATGGTTTTAATACCCTGCTCATCCATCTCAACAAAGGTTTCAGTACCTTGTTCTTAAAAATCATTCAGGGTTTTATTACCCTACTCATCCATTGCACCAAGGGTTTCAGTACCCTATTCTTCAAAATCATTGATGATTTAAGTACCCTGCTCATCCATCGCACCAAGGGTTTTAGTCCCTGGAACTTCAGAATCCTTAAGGGCTTCAATGTCTTGTGCCCTTTCATCCACCTGACCCTCTATTGGGTCCTTGCTTGCACTCAACATCACTTTTATTCTCTTTGTCCTGCCAAAGAGGACCGCCAAGAGTTTTTCATCTTCCTTCTACACAGTCACCATCAACCACTATATGGGTTGCTACCTCAGCAAGGACCGAAAGATTATCGTTACTTAGTGAAGCAGGTGGTGAGTCATCCAACAGTATTGAAGAGGTTGACTGAACATGACCCACCCTCGAAGAGGCATTCCTTCTCCTAACTGACCTATTGGTCTTGGTAGGACGCGGGGTCAACTTTTCCGATTTCTCCTTCTTGCATACATTCTTCTACTGAGTCGAATTCCCTGCACTCTTATTCTTAGCTGGATTTTATGCACACTTCTTCTGAGTCGACTTCTCTACACTTCACCCCTGAAATTACTTTAAGAATTCCTCCCAAGTCAAATTTTTAGCTTCCAGCTCCTTCTTAATTAACGTTGTGATCAACTCGTGGTGATATAATTTGTATGTGACCAAATTGGACTTCCCTTTCTGAACCCCTTTCACCATCGTTTCTAAGCTTCTCAACAAATAATAAGGACAATTAATGAGCTTACCAGACTCGAAGTGCAAGGGTAGGAATATGTGATAGAGGAAAGTTAGTGAGTAGCGGCCCTCGCAAGTAAGGAACTTCTGCAACACATACAAGAGATCCTTCCACTTTCCTACCATATCGTTCCACTAGAGGCTGTTCTTCCAGTCCACCTTCTACTTCGGGTTGATCACAAACTGGTGCCACACTTTCTTTTCTAACTTCTCCTTCTTAAACCATTGTTTCCCCACTGCTGGTAAACCTGTAGCCTGAGATATGGACTCCTTAGTGACTACAAATTCTAACAAACCAACCTTGGCTTGGCTCCCATCAAAGGTCTGGGTGAATTCTATTGCCATAGCTAAGTCGAATCCATCGAATTTCTATAGAAACAAGAGGAACCAAAATTCTTACAATATTACAAGACTATTCCTCTACTCAGTTGTCTGTTCCATCTCTTTTATGGACCATGGCTCAATCTTTACAGGTGCCATGTCTATTCGAATTCACCCAATATCTGTCTCAAGTTTTGAAATGATATTACAACATAAAGAACTCAAATGATGGTTGAGCTATACACCCACTACTATATTAACCACTTTCTTGAATGGTCATGCATCATCATTAAAATTACACGGATGTAAATACGAATTGGTTCAATTACAGGCAGGTGATGATGAATGGAAGAGGCGTCGGTTTAGATAATAATTCCATGTAACTGTCATGCAAGGTCAGATATGGAGTAAGGCCATTATTATCAAGTGATGTGTTTTCCAAGGAAAGGAAAGTATTGGATTTCGACAGAATCATACCATCCTGCATTTACTCCATGATCTCACATAAGGTGTACTTAGTACTCATTAAAAAGATGAGATTTCATAACCTAAAGTATCTTTGTACTTAAAAGATTTCTTCCTAATTTGGTAAAATGATAAAACAACATGTTAATCATAATAAAAATGGAATTCCATGATCTACAGGTGGTACAGTTATTCTTCTTGTACAAAAGTTCATGAAACAAAACATAAGCTTTCAATACGCATTTTTGCACCAGGTGTTCCTGCACCAGAACATGTTTTTTCAAATTGGGTGCACTCAATAGTGAGGATTCTTGTATTGAACATGCCTACACTGGACGTGCTTACACCAACCATGCTTGCACCGAGCATGATTGCACTTAGACACGCTTGCACTACCCCTGCCTGCATCGAATTTTCTTGCACTCGAACACACATTCCTGTAGCAAGGATATTTGTAGCATTTCTAGAAATATAAAGGGAACCAAAAGAAAATTCTCATAGGATATAATTCATAGCTAGATTAAAAAAAAATCGATGAATATACAAAGGAGGTTTTATTCACCATTCTTTGGTTTTGACATATGCCTTTTGATGTGATTTGTGAATTCACATAAGATCCTGCAATCGATCCATGAGGGGAAAAAAGAAGTGGGAAAAAGGGTAAATTTTTAGAATGGGAAGGAAATTACGACAAGGAATTCAAGAGTGAAGCCACCAAGAGGGAAAAATTGAAAAATAAATTTTTTGAAAAAAGTTTCAAGGGAAAAAGAGGGAAATACGAAATCAGATAGGGAAAATTCTTTGAAAAAATGGATGGTAAAATTTATGGGATAAAAAGAAGAAAATAAAGGGATTTTTTTTTACGAAAATGGGAATAGAAAAAGGGCATAATTTCACCTAACATCTTCCTATACAGTGTTGAACCATAAAATAAATGCAACGAGAATTGAGTGTTTCTTGGATAAAAAAATGTCGTACCAACTATTCCAAACTTGGATAAGGTCTTGGTTCCTGTACTACAACCTGCTTCTTCTTGGTGATAGTTAACACATCTAAATATCAAGCAACATTCCCATTTCATTAGAACTGATCTTCTTGCCAACAAGCTGGTTTTTAGGTTGATCCTTTTGCAATCATGTTAGTAAAACTAATTTTCACAATCACAGGAAAAATATTTCTTTTTCTTTTTATTTTTAATCTTTTTCTTTTTCTTTTGATTATTATGTATATATTATATATATATATATATGTATTGTATTTTATTTAAACTTTACTTCAATAGAGAAAAAATCATATTAAAATAGGTTGGCATAACCACCTACCAACTAAAATCTAGACTGTTGCTGCATGAAGTCTTCCTTTGTGATGGGCTGAAAATATACTTTAAGCATATGTCCATTCACAAGGAAAATTGAATCTTGCCCATCGATAGTTTTGAATTCTACAACCCCATTGTTGAAAACTTGAATTACCTCATACAGTCCCATCCAATGAGTATGGAACTTCCCTTTAAAATGTTTAAATCTAGAGTCATAGAGAAGTACCCAATCACCTGGTTGGAACTATTTCTTCCTAATAAACTTGTCATGCCACTTCTTGCGTTGCTACTGCACCAAAACATTATGTTGAACAACATCCCTTCGAAATTCATCCAACTCGTTTAGCTGCAATAGATGTTGCTATTGTGCTTCCGAGAGATCTAGACCAAAATGAACTGTAGTTCTGAAAGTATTTATTTGAAATTCAATCGACAAAAGGACTTGTTTTCCGTACACCAGCTCATATAGTGTATGCCCTGTGTTGTTCTTCCAAGTGGTTTGATAAGCCCATAAGGTTTCAGGCAATTGGCTAGCCAAATCCTTCCTTTGCATGTTTACTATTTTGGTGAGGATCGATTCGTTCACCTTGTTTGTGGATTCCACCTGGTCATTTTCTTGCGGGTGGTATGGTGTAGATTTCCTGTGTTGAATCTTGTACTGATTCATTACTTCCTATACCAAGTTAGAAACAAACTGCAGTCCATTTTCAGAAACAATTTCACTAGGAACACCAAATATAGTAAAAATTTCATTGAAAAAAATATTAAAAACAACTTTTTTAGTGGCAAAAGAAACAGTTTTAGCCTCTACCCATTTAGTAACAAAATTAGTACAAACCAAGACATGATTTTTATTTAATGTTGTGGAGTTGATGGATCCTACAAAATGAATATCCCATTTTTAAAAGGGCTCTATCATGACTTGAGGACATAAAGGCATTTCATTGGCTTGAACAGGTTGACCCATTCATTGACAATTATCACAACGCCTAACATATCAATTAACATCCTTAAACAAAAAAGGCCAAAAATAGCCAGTGCATAAAATTTTATATGCAGTTCACTTATCAGTGAAGTGGCCACCACAAAGTTAATCATGGGCATATTTTAAGATATCAAACATTTCTCCCTCTCTTACACATCTAAGAATAACAAAATCTGGTCTAGTGTAAAATAGGTCTCCCTGTATCCAAGAATGTGAAGCAATTTTCAGAATAATATTCCACTTTTCATGAGTGGATAAGTGAGGTGGTGTCTTTCTGGTGACTAAATAGTTAGCTATGTCAGCAAACCATGGAGATTTTGTTGACATAACAAAAATATGCTCATCAGGGAAATCATCATCAACATGAATTACTTCACCAGGATTGTTTAATCTAGAAAGATAATCAGCTACAACATTAGACTTTCCTGGTCTATCAATAATTGTAACATTGAATTCCTGTAATAGAAGCAACCACCTAGTCACTCTACCACTAGTTAAAGGTTTATTCATTAAATATCTTATAGCAGAATGATCAGTATGCACATAAACTTCATATCTTGTAATGTAATGTCTGAATCTATTAATAACAAAAATAACAGCTAAAAATTCTTTCTTGGTCACTGTATAGATAAATTTGGCAGGTGACAAATTTTTACTGATGTAGTAAATAGCATAGGACTGTTTATTCTCCTCTTGTCATAAGGTTGTGCTAATGGAAGTGTCTAAAGCATCGGAGGAAATATGAAATGGCAGGGACTAGTTTGGTCCTCTCAAAACTGGTGCCTGTACTAGTTTTTCCTTCAATGTTTCAAACGACTGTTGGCAAGCTGTGGACTAGGTGAATTCACTATCCTTAGCTAGTAATCGAAAAAGGGGGTAGCAATCTTGGAAAAAATTTCAATGGATCTCTAGTAATAACCAGCATGTCCCAGGAACCTCTCACTTCCCTTTGGGTTTTGGGTGCAGGCAAATGAATAATGACTTCAATTTTAGCAGTGTCTACCTAGATACCTTTGTCAGAAACCAAATGGCCAATAACCAATCCTTCTTTGCACATTAATCTACATTTTCTATCACTCAAAGCAAGGTGGGCCTCTTAGAAATGTAAAATCACTTTTTCTAGATTTTTAAGAGCTTCATCAAATGAGTTACCAAACATAGAAAAATCATGCATATAAATCTCAACACATTCAAGATCAGCAAAAATAGCCATCACAACCATTTGAAAGGTAGCAAGTGCATTACACAACCCAAAAGGAAGCACTCAATAAGAAAATGTATCCCTAGGGCATGTAAAGGTAGTTTTGTCTTGATCTGAGGGTGCGATATGGATTTGGTTATACCCACTGAAGCCATCTAAAAATTAAAAGTACTTTTTTTATTGGTGACGATATCTAGCACATGATCGATGAAAGGAAGGGGAAAGTAATCCTTAAGAGTGGCTTTGTTTAATTCTTGATAGTCAATGAAAACTCGCCATATCCCATCTTTCTTAGGGACTATCACTAATGGAGAGACCCACTATCTATCAGAAATGGAGTAGATGAAATTAGCATCTAAGAGTTTTTGTAATTCCTCCTTAACGATATCTCTTAGTGTGAGATTCATTCGTCTTTGGGGTTGTCGAACAGGTTAGGCTCCCTCTTGGATATAGATATGATGAGTACAAGTCTCAGGAGAAATTCTTTTCCTGTCTTTGTAACTCCAAGCAAATGAATCCAAGTGATCTCGCAACAAGGTAACAAGAAGCTCTTACTGAGATGAATTGAGGTCTGAACTAATATGTAAATATTTTCCTGGGCTAATTTCAACAAGAGTGGTCTCGGGCTCAAGAGTATAGGAAGATGATGCCACAATATGGGATAAGGAAGGTTGGGAATTAGAATTTTCTTTGAAATCCAGAGTAAAGATCTGATGAAGTATATGAAAACTAGGGATAATGTCTAGATTGTTCAAGAAATATTGTAATTCACCATCCTGGGTGGACTCGGTATGATGTTGGATTGAAGAAATAGGTCGGGTATCCTCATCACGACTATCATAATCTAACCATAAGGTATCCTTGAGTTCTCCAATAGATCTAGCAGGTGGGTATAAGGTGACCTTTTTCCTAGAGTCTCCATGTGAAATGTACATATCACCTGAGCGACATCCAATATAAGCATTGGTCGTGGCAAGCCATGGACATCCCAGAATCAAAGGATGTCCTCCCACTAGATTCTTTGGATGAAGGACAATGAAATTTGCGGGGTATTCCCATGAATCTATAGAGACAACCACGTCATCCAATATTCCATTGGGCTTGATTTGAGATTTGTCAGCAAGTTCATGCACGGTGGGTGTTCCAACCCAAGTTGTTCCATGGTTTTCTGAGTAATAAGATTGATGGTTACCCCCAGGTCTATTAATATGTTAGAGACAAGGATATCACCTATCTGGATAGGAACAACTAGGCTTCCGCGATTTGTGTATTTGTCCATTGATACGCATCATGTCATCAACTCAGCAGCTCTACCAACAAACTGAATGGTCTGAGGTTGTACTCTCTTCCTCCCTGGATTTTTAAGACACAATTCCCGAATGATCTTTGTACAGATGGTAATTTCTTAGATAACCTGAAGTAAAGGACCTTTATACAATAATTCCTTAATTTAGAAGCCATAGTGGACTCAGGGTCACTCTTCTCCATGACCAACCGCTCTGGATAGGAGGGCTGGTTTGAAGAAGATGGTGAATCTGAAGGTATGGGAGTGGTTTGAAGGGTGACATTTTTTTTCGAATGATCAGGAGTTACCTCTTCATTTTTCTCCTCAATAATCACCGTGGACTATTTCGTTTTCTTTTTCTGCTTTAACTACCCTTCCTGATCTCAATTGAAGCTCATTTATCCCAAACAGTAGGGTTCGATAGGTAGGAAGATGAGACAATCCAACCAAATGAATCAATTGTATCGCCTTATTATTAGGATTCGGTATCGATTAAGTAGGTAGTTGAGGTGGTCTAAATGGTGGTGGAAAAGGCAATGGTGGCAATGATTGACTCTATTGAGATAAAGAGGGAAAATATGGTTGTGACATATGGTGTGGTGCATAGGAAGGAGGATATGATGTCATCTAAGAATGATAGGAATGATATGAATGTTTTGGCTCTCTCCATCCTTGTTTCCAAGGTTGAGAGGACTGTCCATGATGAAAATGATTCTCATGCTGCCATTTTTGAGAGTGATTATTATTTTTATAATAGGAATATGGAGGTGTATTATAATCATAAAAATGTGGTTCAGGATCCATACCTGCACTTACCTGTGGCCAGTTTCTTCGTGCTCCCATGGCATGTAATGGCTCAGGTTCAGAATGTTATCCTTCAAGTACAACTTTTAATCTAGGTATGGAGGGTCACTCCTCGGTGGCATGACTCTCTGCACAAATCACAAATTTATTAGCACCTTTCATATCAATGGGACACTCTCTCAAAGGATGATTTTTCCTACATTTTGGACAATAAATAGACAATGACTCTTGTTCCTTTTCTATTTTTTGTTGAAATTTCAAAGAGTATATTTGTTTCCTAACAGTATTCATTACTTCTATTTTCATGTTTTCTATTTTATTCTCCAAGCCAATGATCATAGCATATGTAGATCCAAATTTGTTAGTTTTGCTTTGACCTCCTCCAGTGGATCTATATTGATTTTTGGAGAACTTCCTGCACAAGTCACAAATGTGTTTAAAAGTTTTATGTGCAATGTCTCCTTGTCCTAACAAATTCAGATTATGTCTATAATCCTCAGTAAATCCTCATAGTAACAAGCTTCGAATAGTACTTAAATCAAATTTGTGTTTGGACCTTTGGAGTATATACAAAATTCTCTCTAAGTAATCCTCCAAAGTCTCATCATCACCTTGTACAATGGTGAAGATCTCATCCTTCATTTCTCTAGTTTTACAATATTCCTAATATTTATTCAAAAATAATCTCTTCATTTGGTCCCAACAACTTACAATGTTTCCTCCTAGTCCCATGAACCAGTGCAAGGCTGAACCCTTGAGAGTTGTAGGAAACAACTTTAATTTCTAGGCATCAGAATAATAATCATAACTCTGACACAGTATATCAAACTCACAAAGAAATGAATTTGGGTCTTCGTGCACCTTACCATGAAAGTGTGGAAGAGTTGAAGGTGAAATATTCTTAATTTTTACATTCACTTCTGAGTTCACTATTGGAAATCCAAAAGTGGACTACTCTTCATTTACCTGGTTCTCACTAGTCCCCTCTGCATGGTCTTCATGATCAGCCATTATTATGCCTCCAATCGGACCACTTTTAGAAGATGAAGGTTGACTAATGATGAATTGAAATTTTTGATCACCATTAGCCTCCTTCTTCCCCTTCTTAGGTTGTGTCACACCTGAATCACTGTTTCCAGAATCCAAGTGGACTATTCCAGCGTGATGAGTCTGGGTCTGCTTGGACTTTCTACCTACAAAAGAAGGTCCAATATGAGAAGAGTTTTCATATTTTTTAGTATTTCGTCAGCCCTTATTGGGCTTTGGACCCATACCTTTCTTAGGCATTCATTTTAAAAATCAAATCCAAAAACAAAATTCAAATGCTTATAAAGAAAAATAATTTGTTAATTGTTGCAATGGATAAAAACCAGCACTCATAAGCTCCTCAAAAAAATAGAACCATACTATAGGAAAAAGAATAGTAGACTTACCCCTATTGTAGAAAATGGAAAGTTCTTACCAATTTCAAATCGCCTCCTCAGCAACAGTGCCAAAATTTTGGGTGTAGGAATTTCGGTTAGGCAAACTCCTTCAACACTTAATTTTCAACCCGAGGGTTTCGTAAACTGAGAGATGAAGCATAGGAAATGCCATAAATAATATGAAATTTTCCAAACTATATTCCTACTTCTTTAATTGTAATCTTGCAGAATCAAAAATAAAATATCACTCAGCAATTTACACCAAAGATATTCTAGTGCTGGAATGTGAAAGAAATTACTCTTACAGGAAAATAAATGAAAGGAACTCTCAAACTTCTTGTAAACAATATGGACTAATGAAAATGTAAATCTATGTTTATCTTTAGTATAGTTGTGTGTCGGGTTAATAATTGGACCCTTGAAGATATTTGAATTCTTATAGATCTTTCTCCCTGCACTAAGCTATTATTCCTGTACTTCTGCAATGTGCTTGCACTAGTACCAGAACAAAAGTTAAGTGTTGGAAGTATATTTTACACTTGTATTGAAGATTTATGTCTTCATGCAAGAGTTATAAGCCTCAAGACTAGAGCACTTTGTTCCTGTATCAAGATATCAATTCATGTATCATAATAGAGATTCCTACACCAAGTTTTCCAATCCTTCTTATAAGAAAATAAAGAATGTGTTAACTTAAAGAAAGAGTTTGCAAAGGTGAACAGAACTTCAAAATAAATTCCTCAAACCAAAATATTCTTCAACCAATCTTAATATCTGAAATAAGAATTAATTTCCGAAGTCAAAGCGCGACCTTCTTTAATCAAGGAACTCCTTCATGCAATCTAAAGAAATCATATAATTGTGATAGCAGGGTTCAAACCTGTAATAATTATTCACATGAACTGATTTGCATTCATAACCTTCTTTACTCAGAAAGATTCTCTTTGAAAATAATTACACATAGAGTCTGGTCTTTCCCTAAGTAGTATGAAGTACAAGTACAAATTAGTGTGTCACAACGACATTCAGTTTCAAATTACCAAAATCATGTTTAGTTCGAGATATCAAGAACACTTTGGAATGAAAATCATGCACTGCAGAAATGCATTAAGACTCATCAATCATATAAGAATAAAAGACTATTACTGTAATGAAACAAAGGAATCAATTTGCGAAATTGTAAATGCACTAGTGCAGGAGTGCATTCTTGCATTATCCAGGAAGAAAATATATTAAACTTCGAACAAAATAAGTCATAAAATTAAACTCAGTCCAACATGCACACCAAGGATCTATCACATAGTGATGAAATCAGATTTAAACTTTGCAGAAGAATAAAAGCATCTGTTTAATTCACACTTTGCATTAAACGAAATTAACACACCTTAATCGAAAAAATAAGAATACGAGGGAGAACGAGATGGGTTGGCTGGACCCTAGACAACCAACTCATTTCCCTGTTTAGGAAACATAAATATTCAACTCTTAATCAATGCATCAACACAAAATTACAACGCAAGATTGAGAAATCAAGGCGTAGTCCCTTTCTATTAATAAGCAACAAATGTTACATCATGAGTTTGAATCTAGCCTAGAACGAGGGCGATACCAACAAAATTACAGAAGAACGAAATTACAATATCCTTGCTATAGCTACTCGCTACCATTTTCTATATAAATCCTATAGTTTATACATTCCTTCAAGCCTGCGGTCATAACCAATTACATCAAGCGTTCCAATCTGAGACTTTCGGATATAACAAAATAACAATAACAGTTCATACTAAGCCTTTTAGATATAAAAAAGTTCTAGTCTAAGTATTCGGGCAGTGACCCAATCTCCACCATATCCCAGACTTATCTCTACTCCGAGCCCGACTCGAGTTGTCTGTTCTAGAACAATGTGTCCGCATTAGGTGGTGACTTGTCACGGCAGTTAAGGATTCGCCAATGGTGCAGGAATCCTACCTACACTTGACCATGCTAATGGGATGATCAATACATTGTCTATCAAATACTTTATGAAAATAAATATTAGTTGCAAAGATTATTAAAGGTACAAAATCTATGAAAATGATTAATTAAGCACATTCGTAACCCTTAAATATGAAATATAAATCTAGTGCAGGAAAAGACACGATTCTTGGACTAGTGCAAGAATAGGGAGGTTTGCAAGGTTAAAGCAGAGGTTAAAGGTTATGGTCTTGAAGGGAAAAGGGGTTAAAAATGAAGCAATTTAGCCTACCAACAAACTCTACCCCAACTGAGAATTGTTCTGTCACAACAGAAGATAGGAACATAGGCAGAAGCCTTGGAAATTAGGATGAGGTTGCATGCAATGCCTATTTAGGATGTGACCTTGGGGTACAGTAGATCCACCCCTAGTTACAGAACAATTACCAAAAGCATGTTTAGTTTGAGATATCAAGAACACTTTGGAATGAAAATCATGCACTGTAGAAACGCATTAAGGCTCACCAATCATATAAGAATAAAAGACTTTTACTGTAATGAAACAAAGGAATCAATCTGTGAAATTGTAAATGCACTAGTGCAGGAGTGTGTGCTTGCATGATCCAAGCATAAACTATATTAAACTTCGAAGAAAATAAATCATAAAATTAAACTCAGTCGAGCATGCACACCACGGATTTATCACACAATGATGAAATCATATCTAAACTTTGCAAAAGAATAAAAGAATCTATTTAATTCACAGTTTGCATTAAACAAAATCAACATACCTTAATTGAAAAAAGAAGAATACAATGGAGAACGAGCTGGGTTGGCTGGGCCCTAGCCAACCAGCGCGATTCCCTATTTAGGAAATGTAAAGATTAGAATCTTAATCAACGCATCAACACAAAATTACAATGCAAGATTGAGAAATCATGGTGTAGCCCATTTCTATTAATAGTCAAAAAGTGTACATGATGAATTCGAATCCAGCCTAGAACGAGGGCGATACCAACAAAATTACAGAAGAACGAAATTACAATATCCTTGCTATAGCTATCACTCGTTACCATTTTCTATATAAATCCTATATTTTATACGTTCGTTTAGGCCTGTGGTCATAACCAAATTACATCAAGCGTTCCAATCTGAGACTTTTGGCTATAACAAAATAACAATAATAGTTCATACTAAGCCTTTAAGCTATGACAAAACGTTAATCTAAGTATTCGGCTGGTGACCCAATCTCCACCATATCCCTGACTTATCTCAGCTTCAAGATCGACTCGAGTTGACCGTTCTAGAACAAGGTGTCCGCATTAGGTGGTGAGTTATCACGGCAGTTAAGGATTCACCAGTGGTGCAGGAATCCTACCTGCACTCGACCATGCTAACGAGATGATCAATACATTTCCTATCAAATGCTTTATGAAAAGAAATATTAGTTGCAAATATTATTAAAGGTACAAAATCTATGAAAATGATTAATTAAGCACATTCGTAACCCCTAAATATGAAATATAAAGCTAGTGCAAGAAAAGACATGATTCTTGAAATAGTGCAAGAATAGGGAGGTTTGAAAAGTTTAAAGAAAGGTCTAAAGTTATGGTTTTGAAGGGAAAAGGGGTTAAAAATGAAGCAATTTAGCCTACCAACAACTTCTACCCCACCTAAGAATTGTTTTGTCACAATAGAAGATAGGAACATAGGCGGAAGCCTTGGAAATTGCGATGAGGTTGCATGCAATGTTTGTTCAGGATGCGACCTTGGGGATATAGTAGATCCACTCTCAGTTACAAAGCTTACACTTAGAACTACAGAGCTTGAAGAAGGAAAAGGAGACTAAACCAGAGGTGCACGCGGAAGTCTGGTGTCTGAAGTGAAAAAGCCAGGTGCATGATAAAGACCATTGTCCCATGTAATCAAATTATATTACAGGAGGGGACCAATTCCCCTAAAGCCAGAAGCTCCAACAGGGCTGAGCGTGGGGCTTGCGCTATGGTGTGTTATTTGTCAGGTTGTTAGTCAACATGCAATGGATAATTGTCATTTGCTTCAAAAGTTTGTCCAAACACCTCAACAACTATTCTGTAACTTCTGCCAATCTATGGACCATAATGAGCGCCACTGTCAAAGCTATGATCTAAGGATGGAAATAACACCTACATACTGGATGCAAGTAGAAACTCGACCTCCAGATCAGGGTGTCAGAGGGTTGCATGGAGGTTATCAGGGAAGAGTACAAGGCCACGGAGGAGGAGGACTTGGTAGAGGTTGTGGTCAGCTCATTTTCTACAAATGTGGAATGCCAGGGCACTATGCACGAGACTGCCAGAATCAAATATGTTGTCATGTCAATACTGCAGCTAGTTTGACCATACTATAGAAGAATTCCCGGTGCTGATAGCTAAAATGCAAGAGAAGAAAGTGCAGCTTCAATAGCCTACACAGAAATTACAGATGATGAGAGTTGATCCCCGCGAGGAGGATCAAAGCGTGAATATAGCGTTGAGAAGTGGAATAACGACTGGCGATGATAAAGGTAATCATCTTGAAGAGGATGGATGGGTCTACAAGGCCCCAAAGAAGGAAGTTGGTTTTGATCTGGAGCGTGCTAAGGAAAATTTTGTGGAAGCCAAGAAAAGCTTCGTCGACACCTCCACCTCAGGAAGCCAAAACAAGGTGCAAGAAACCAGTTTGCACGCAAAGGTCGATCCCTCTATGCTCACTACGCTTTTGGAGACGTGCATAAAACTATTGTGCGATAGCAAAGATGTGGAGGGCCTGTAGGAATTAATAAACAAATGTTCTGGCAAATAAAAGGTCCCGAATGGACACCGGGTAGTCAGAAATATTGGTAAACATGAGGCAAGAACGGGGCATGAGATGAGGCTCACCACGCAGATAGGTGATTATGAGATAGACTAGGTCATCTTGGACTTGGGGTCTGATGCGAACGTTTTTCCAAAACAAACATGGGAAAGGATGGGGAGACCCGTGCTACAGTGGTCTCCAGTTTAGCTCTGAATGACAAACCAGTAGAATATCATCCCCATGGGATGATTATATGGAGCAACCATTGATATAGAAGGTGCGAGCACAATGGCTAATTTTTATGTTATAGAGATCGTCGATGACAGTAACCCATACCCCGCGCTCCTGAGAATTGACTAGGCCATTGATATGAATGGGATCATCAATCTAAAGAAGAGGAAAATGTCATTTGAAAGGAAGTCGCTTTGGGTTGTAGTACTGTTGGACCCTGCAGAAGGGGTGCGTTATACTGAACCACTCCACGATTATGAAGAAAGTGATGATAAACTAGATCAAAACTACAAAATAATAGTGTGAGATCAGGACTAGATTAATCTGACAACAAATGGACGGATTGCATGGGACCGGGAGATTTCCTGCACCTCTAATTCAGAAAAATATTTGGAGCATTGGAAAAATCATTTGCATGAAGTATCTACACTGCGATGCAATATGATGACGAGGTCACTGTGTTGTGTCTCGCCAAAGGTAAGGAAACTACCCTATTATGATGGTTTAACTAACATAGATAAATTTTTGGATGAATTTGAGTGTGAATTCCTTGAGGATCACCGTTTCCAAGCATTAGACTTGGCCCTATGCACTGCACCTGCATGATGGTGGGGTACGTGTTACAGGGAAAAGTGTCTACTCAGAACTGCTTATCCCACTAAGGTGTGATAGCTGCCTTAGAAACAAACAAAGTAAAGCTACTTTCGTTTTTCCTTTATGAAATATAGATAGAGAAGAACATAGAAGACCAACCTCTGTCTTGCGCTAATCTCCCGGTTCGATTCCTCTCTTCCTTGATAGTCTTTCGCTACTTGTTCCCTTGCACGCCCAGCTTCACAGAGTACCTAAGATCATAGTAGCATAGCACTATACAAGAACATGGATCTATAATCACAAACAATCTAGGATCAGATGTAAATTGACCATACAAATGCAGCAAACATAAATGACACAAGAGTATGGACGAAAACTTGAATAGCTTTTATTGATAAACAAGAAAGAGCCAAGAGGAGTTACAACCAGTTGTTCTGACCCAGCATCAACCTCTCAGCAAGGAAGCCCCTCTTCACCTCATACAAAGCTTAGATCACCCAACAATCTGATGTTTGTCTCAAGAAACCAACAACAATTCCTTACAACATGCAAAATTCTAGCCTCTGGATCTCTGGGATGAGGGATCCATATATAGATATCTGTAAGGGAGATGAGTCAGCTTGTGATTTGATTAGTGTCTTCCCTCTGATAGTTCTTGCTTCCACTTGGATATTGATGATCTCTTACTCATCCTTGGTCGAATTCAGAGAGGCAAGTGTCACAGGAGAAGTTTTTGGAAGCTTCCATTGCCTCTCCACCTCGCGGAATGACACTGCCATTTGTCATTTCTCGCCCATCGCACCCCATAGAAGGGCTTTTTGAAATGAAAAACACCCACCCAATGTATTTAGGTGAGATGCAATGCACTTGGCTTGTGGAGCAGCTGAAATGATCCTGTTTTGACCAATTCTGAGCAGTTTTTCATGGAGAATTTCTGGGAGAAGTTGTAATTAGTTGACCTTGTTCCTTTAGGGGTTAGAACAACACTTTTAGGGACTTAGGAGCCCTTGGTTTATGGACATTTCATGCTTGGGGTTGTAGTGCCCAAAAATGTCTATAACAGTTGCCCCCTAAAGCATGAGGTCATTAATCTTTTGATGTCGGGTGAAATGCTTTATTATGAGGATCCGAAGTTCTTTCAAGCTGGGAGGAGACCTGTAATAAGATACAATACAATACATTATCTTCATAATATTTTCATGATCTAGCTGAAGCGGGCATTCCCATGCTCAGCTTTATCAATTCATTTTCATGTACATAGGACAGACAATCGTCTGAGTGTAGATTGATGATTCGGATAGAGCCATTATCCCTTTGATTGGATGATTATCTATGCAGCAATGATGTACATTTGATGTCTTTATTTCCCTGAATATATATCGCAGCCTGAATGGATGAAACTAGATCCGGGGTCTTCAATCTCGTTCGATCTTCACTCGAAGTACAAGTCCATCCATGTGAGAGATGTTCTGGAGTCAAACATGGAAAGACATCGCTTGATTACCAACCAATGATGTAAGCTGTTAACAAGCGCGAGAGGAATCACTGATAATGATAATGACCCTCAAGGTACTGCAGTACAATTCACGTGGTGTGAATAAAGGACTTGGCGTCGAACACCACGCAAAATCTTTCGGTCGAAGGTCATTGATGTAAACCTGTCGCCGGAAGTGAGAAACTTGCCATTGAGGCATGCAAGCTTCAAAGTACTGAATGGGGTGTTCCTAGATCAACTTCTTGGATAATGAGCTGATGTCGACAAGAAGCGATCCATCACAGGAGGTCCTTAATGAATCCCACATCAATGACACAGAACGGAGCAAATGATTTTAATGGAGATGAAAACGATCTGGTGATATAAGGTTCAGGGTGGCGGTCATGAAAGAATGGAGTATAAATGTATTGTAGTGGGTGAGACACAGGTGAATTCTCTGAATGACTTCTCTTGAACATATCGGCGACACTGACGTGATGGATTGGTAACATTAACCCCAAATGTGGATGGTATGATGGGACCATGGTGACGTGACCGGTGAATGAAACAACCTAACCCGACTTGGATGTAGAGTGAAAGTGTCATGTTCAAGAGCGACTTGCTACCAACAAAGTTTCTTCAATTTTTCTTCCCAATTTTCCCCAGTCATTGCTGACCAGTACCTCTTTATTTTTATCAAGCTTGAGGAGGATAACATATGCTTGTTCTATAATTTTCCCTTCGGGCAAACCCATCGCTATGTTTTAACGAGCCTAGCGATAGTGAAACTCGTTCTCGTCTATAGACAAGTTTGTCGCTATTAAAACTTTAACGAGTTTAACGACAAAGATAACTATGTTTTAACGAGACTAGCGATAGTGAAACTCATTCTCGTCTATAGACATGTTTGTCACTATTAAAATTTTAACGAGTTTAACGACAAAGATAACTCGGTCCTTTTCAATTTTAGAGAGTCTAAAAAGGAACGTAAAGGAAACTCCAAAATTCCTTTTTCATCATCTAATCCCTTAAGTCTGAAAAAAGTATAAAACAATACAGAAGGGATGAATTTTTGATACTTTTAACTAGCCGAACAGAACAAGCGCTCGATCTTTTTGTGTAATAATCCCTCAAGTCCAAAAAGATTAAAATTTAGAGGAGGGATAGCACTTCCGGTCTCTTTAATGAGCTGGAAAGGCCAATGGCTCGACAATCTTTTCATATTTTACGAGTCAATTGAAAAGAGCTTAAAGGAGACTCGTATTTTGAGGAATGAGTGATAAAATGGGTAGCAACTGATTCTAGGTAAGGTTTGGAATTTTCCAATCACGGCAGTGTTACAAGGATGGCTAACATGATCACTCTTCGCAGTTGTTCCTCAAAATGGGTAAACAATCAAATGGAGGTGAACGATCAGCCAATGCAAAAGTGGAGGTGATGGTGCAAACACGACCAAGGCTTTAAATGCTGGAGTATTACATTCATGATGGTTATTTACCCGAAATTGGTTCATTTTTTAATGAGCTTAAACTCTGGAGGAACATGTGTTCATTGCTTATGTTTATTTTTTAACGAGCATGAAGTCCGCGCTAAAACTGCTCGATTGATCCAGTCGTGTGATAAGAATGTCTCATATATAAAAACGTCAACTTTTAGAGTTTTGCCCCACGTCCTTTCTTTATGCAAGTTAGGAAACAACCAATCCTACGAGTTTAAAGGGTTAGAGGACCTACATATTAAAAACATAAATAGTCGCTCTTCGCTTGCATGCCAAAAGGTTTGCATGCCCCCAGGTATAAAATAGAGTTTCAAGGTTACCCCTTCTTCCTTCCGTTAAAACATTTGTTTTACCGGGAGAGGTCTACCTCTTACAGGTTACCAAAGATTGTTCTATTTATAGCGTAAACAAAGCACTTCTTCGGCGATGTTTATCGAAATAAACAAAGGTGAGTGGCGATGCTTGCCAACCCACATAACTTTGACAAGAGAATCTTATTCTAGAATAACCCCCTCTTCCAATCACAGACGGGAGTACAGACTAGTCATATTTTCTCGCGAAAATCTACCCTATACCCAAAGTTTTCCTGCCGAAGCAGGCCAGGGTGCATGCCCCCTTGGTTTTAGTCATGTCCCCTGAATCACTCGCGCTCATCAGGCGGACGGACTGGAGGTTGAGACATTTCTTGCATGAAAAGACCATTCAGGGATGGTATATAACTATTTGCTCTGTGTGATCCGGGAAATGAAAGCTGGTCTACGAGCTTGACCACTCTTCCTTCGTGCGGAAAACACATTACTCTAAAGAGTGAGGAGACAATCACTCCCATGCAATAAATATAGTCTCGTCCAAGGAGTAGATTATAATCCAGGGGTCCTTGAACTACCATTACGTTCATTTGAACGGTTTTTCCTCTCAATGTTATGGGTACATTGGGAAGGATCCCTAATGGTCGACTGATTCCTTTGTCAAAGCCTATTAGATTTCTCATCTCAGGAAAAAGCGATGGCGAACCAAGCGCTTTCCAAGTAGTTGAGGAAAGGATACTCACAGAAGCCCCTTCATCTATGATGGTACCAGCCATAACCATTCTATATATTTGAACAATGATTCAGAATGGTATACTAGTTGGTAAACGGGGTCTGCCTAGTTGATTCCAATCAAAGGAGACAACTAGGTTGCTTGGAGGTGGGACCGAATAGACGGCCAGGTATGACTCTGACGAACTTCCTTCCTGCGGTAAAGGAACGAGTAAATTGCCTCCATGTTCATTGGAGTTTGTGCTTACAAAAATAATTTGGACGGTGTCATCCTTGTTCTTTTCGGTGACTGTATCATCTGAAGATGGAACCTCTGAAGGCAAGACCGGGTCAACTACCACCTTGACCTTTTGACTTTCATCTGGTATGGGTTCAGATGGTTTGTCTTTAATGATAGATGCTTCAGCCGACCACCTGAGCGGGCCAGCCGGATTTTCAACTAGTGACGGACTCGGCAAGAGTTTTTTATATCCAGGAGGAAGTCGTAACGGTGAAACTGGACGATCGTCCAAAAATCTTTTAGCCTCATCTAAGAAGGGACAACAGTGGACGACATGATCGCCTTCGCACAGTTTACAAGGAAATCTATATTTTCCTTTTTGTCCTGGGGCTTCACTTTGACTAGTCGATGGTGTGTTTTCAACATGATCATCAGAGGTTGACGACACCGGTTTGTGCAAACGAGGAGACCAGTCCCTTAAGATCCGAGGGATTCAAGGACAATCTCTATGATAATAGTCTCCTTTTCAAATGACACATGGCGATTTAGGCCTGGTCGGTGCAGTGTGTGGATTTTCGCTAGACGATGCTCGTTTGCCCCCATTCGCTTTTGGCTTCTTCTTCTTCTTCTCTTTCTTCTTCTTTTCCTACTTCTTCTCAAGTACTTGACTTTTGGCTTTACCAGCCGCATCAAGTGAAGAGGAAGGAGGAGAGGAAGAATTGGAGGAAGTAGAAGGTTGGTGGGTAACTCTGGAATCGTCTAGTTGCTGACTCGATTGTTCAGGAATTGCGGTGTTCTGAACGACAGAGGTTGAGAAGAGCCATACAGGCAAGCCGATTATCAGTCTTGGAAGCGACAATGTGGCCATATGGGGTGCACCAACATCTCCCCAAGAGGAGAAGGGACTAGGATTTCCTCCAAGGGGAATTCCTTGGTTGGTGGATTCCATTTTCTCAACCCAAGATCAACGTAGGAAAGGGTAATGAATATTCCGTTTAAAATAAATTATAGATGCTTTGACACAACTTGTTTTTTCAATTTTTAAGAGTCGAGAAAAAACCAAAGATGACTCTAGTCGCCTTCGATTTTTAATGACCCTGAAGTGACAAGTGCTCAGATGGACCTTTTCCGTTAAAGAGTCTGAAAAGGAACGAAAGAGACTGCTCTGGAAATCTAGGTAGAGGGATTACCAAACCAATCGCAAAACTGCAGAATACTTTTTATGGTACCGTAGTCAATCTTCCCGAATGTTGTGTTCAATGCATTGCGATTGATAGGGCGGCAAACACGACTTCCTATGGATAAAGGATTAAGCCTATTGTGGTCTCCCAAAATATACTCGATGGTACGTGGGAGCACAAGTCCATACTGGCACTTATCGTCTCAAAGTGGAGGAATCACCCAACCATCAGTGAGAACAACAGTTACCAGGTTTTACGATGTCGGAATACGTCTCTAGCCTAGACTTCTAAATGTTGTGCATTAGGTTCCAAAGCGTTGTTAGATTCATTGAATTTATTTTATAGTTGATGTTGTTTATGAAGTTTTCCTTTCAGGTTCACCGCGAGATGTAGATGTAATTCCTAAAATGCAATCTAAGATGATAAACTATCTTTTTATCTTCTTTGTGCAATGAAAATCCTAGCTACTAAGGAAAGAAAGACAGAATTCTTTCACAAAGAGCAAAGAGCACACTCTAAATGCACTTTCCTAAATCAAGCCAATCAGATTGTCTAAATGCAAATGCACATGCATGTATTTGTTTTCGACTTTCTTAATATATGAATGATAAAAAGAAAGTTGATGCACAAATATGAATTTCTTTTCAAGCGACAATTATCAACAAGTTTCTTTTCGAAATGAAAAATGGAGGCAATCACAACACCTTACGATTTTGAAATGAATACTTGTTTTTGACACTAGAAAAATTACAAATTCAGACCAAAAACAATAGTAACAAGATAACCGACTATCAACAGCAATCAAACTCTTTCCTATGATTGAAATCGACACTTGCGACACTTTCAAATCAAAGGACGACAGTGCAATTATGTTACTTTTTGCAAAGGAGAACTGAAAATGACTCAACAAACACACAAAAACATTTACAGTTCTTTTGTACAAAGGAGGCAGAATAACAGCAAGGAAAAGGGGTTTCAAACAGAGATATACTGATCACAGAAAGAAAAATTCATGAATAGAACTGGAAAGAATGAATCACAGAAACCAAAACTACACAAAGCCTAGCCTGATCAGCGCACCTGTAACACAGGGAATTTGAAATGCAATGCACCTACTACACTCGAGAAGTGCGCTGAATTTCAGATTCTCAGAACAGTACCTGCGCTGGGCTAGAAACGAGACTTTGCTTGGGTTCCAGGTCATAATTTGCAGTTCAGTTCATGGGTTTTGGTCGAGCAAATGGTAATCAGTAATGCAACAATCAGGGGTAGATCTAAGGAGGATCTAAGAGATACCACAAGGGGCAATCAGAGAGTTTGTGAATCAGTTGTTTAAATCATAAACAGATCCCGGAGATTGACTGAAGCGGCATTTATCTACTTTGCATTTGCATAGAAAATGTAGTTCGAATGCTACCTGGCACGACTTCAGACTCCGTCTGTAAGTTTATGAAATAGACAACAAGGAAGATAAACAAACAAACTAATTCGTCCCCAGTGGAGTCGCCATTTTTTTACAGGGAAAAGTGTCTACTCAGAACTGCTTATCCCACTAAGGTGTGATAGCTACCTTAGAAACAAACAAAGTAAAGCTACTTTCGTTTTTCCTTTATGAAATATAGATAGAGAAGAACATAGAAGACCAACCTCTATCTTGCACTAATCTCCCGGTTCGGTTCCTCTCTTCCTTGATAGTCTTTCGCTACTTGTTCCCTTGCACGCCCAGCTTCACAGAGTACTTGTAAGATCACAGTAGCATAGCACTATACAAGAAAATGGATCTATAATCATAAACAATCTAGGATCAGATGTAAATTGACCATTCAAATGCAACAAACATAAATGACACAAGAGTATGGAGGAAAACTTGAATAGCTTTTATTGATAAACAAGAAAGAGCCAAGAGGAGTTACAACCAGTTGTTCTGACCCAGCATCAACCTCTCAGCAAGGAAGCCCCTCTTCACCTCATACAAAGCTTAGATCACCCAACAATCTGATGTTTGTCTCAAGAAACCAACAACAATTCCTTACAACATGCAAAATTCCAGCCTCTGGATCTCTGGGATGAGGGATCCATATATAGATATCTGTAAGGGAGATGAGTCAGCTTGTGATTTGATCAATGTCTTCCCTCTGATAGTTCTTTCTTCCACTTGGATATTGATGATCTCTTACTCATCCTTGGTCGAATTTAGAGAGGCAAGTGTCACAGGAGAAGTTTCTGGAAGCTTCCATTGCCTCTCCACCTCGCGGAATGACACTGCCATTTGTCATTTCTCGTCCATCGCACCCCATAGAAGGGATTTTTGAACTGCAACGCACCCACCTAGTGTATTTAGGTGAGATGCAATGCACTTGGCTTTTGGAGCAGCTGAAATGATCCTGTTTTGACCAATTCTGAGCAATTTTTCATGGATAACTTTTCGGAGAAGCTGTAATCAGTTGACCTTATTCCTTTAGGGGTTAGAACAACACTTTTAGGGACTTAGGAGCCCTTGGTTTATGGACATTTCATGCTTGGGGTTGTAGTGCCCAAAAATGTCTATAACAGTACGTATAAAGATAGTTTTGACAAATTGCAAGATTACAAAATAATGATGAGACTATGGTTTGGGTGTCCTAACACTGGATTAGCGGAGAAATATAATGGAAGGGATGATCCATGTGACCACCTAGCAAAATGGACTAAATCACGGGGGACAAAACTGTAGCCAGAGTGGGTACACATATTCTACCTTACTTTGGGCACAATTCCCATGAACTGGTATCTTGAAATGGAGCTCTGACATGGCATGACAAAGTGGGATATTTTGAGGGAAGGGTTCTTATTGACCTTCAGCTTTGAAGACGGATTCGCAAGCATTAATAAATCTCTACAAGAGATCAAGGCAGTTATCTTTAGAATTTCGTAAGAACTTATGGAGTGTACCCAACCGGATTGGAGCACCTAGTTGTGCCACACACTAGAATGCTATAATGTAACCGCTGAAGAGGAGGATGAAGATCCAAGAAACATTGACATTCCAAAGGCAGAAGGGCATCGCGAAGTCGAGGGCACACAAATAGACAACCCAGACATCACCTCGTCATTGAAGACAAAGCAAGTAAATATTGTCACTAAAGCAGAACCAAAGTTTGCAAAGATTGGAGATTATTGGGATGCCGCTACCGTGGATAAAGTTGTTGAGTTACTCTATGAATACTAGGATCTCTTCCCTACTAAGTTTTCGGATTTGAAGGGCATAATTTGTGATTTGGGCATTATGAATATTACTCTGAAACTAGAGGCGAAGCCTATTAAATAGAGGTCATATTGCCTTAATCCTAAAGACAAGGAAAAGGTTTTCCAGGAATTAGATAAGATGATGGAGGCGAGAATTATAGAACCAGTTGAAGAATATGATTGGGTGAGCCTGATGGTGGTTCAGGAGAAGAAACAGAAGGGTGAAATAAGGATTTGTGTAGATCTGCAGAAGCTTAATGATGTGTGTGTCCACAACCCATTCTTGATGCCATTTACAGATGAAGTGCTAGACAATGTTGGAGGGTAGGAGGCCTACTCTTTCACTAACGAGTTCTCTGGATATCATCAGATCAAGATTGCGCCTAAGGATAGGAAAAAAATGACCTTTGCAATGGAGTGGGGTTGTTTTCAGTACACTTTGATGTCGTTTGGACTCTAGAATGCACCTACGATATTTTATCATGTAGTCATCGTAGCATTCAAGGAGTTCATTTATAACTTCATGGAAGTGTACTTTGATTACTGGATGGTGTTCAACTTAGTAAAATGCCATTTAGCAAGTCTACGCCTGATGTTGGATACATGTCACAGATACTAGATCATGTTGAACCTGAAGAAATGCATATTATGTGTTCCCTTTGGAATCTTGCTGGGTCATGTGGTGTGGAAGAAATGATTGATGAGGGACCCTGCAAGGATTGTAGTGATTGTGAATTTGGAGGCCCCAAGGAACGTCAAGCAACTACACATGACATTCGGACATACAGGATGTAATAGAAAAATATCAAAGCATATGCTTAAATTACTACACTCATGGAGAAATTGTTGAAGAAGGAGAAAACATTCTGTTGGGATGAAGAATGTCAATGCAAATTGGATGTATTGAAAGAAAAGATGGTCACTGTACCAATCTTGGTATTCTCTGATTGGAAAAAATAGTTTCACGTAGATGTGGATGACCATCCTATAGCCTTCGCAAGTAGGAAATTATCAAAGGCTAAGAAGAATCATTCAACGACTAAGCACGAAGGGATCGTCATGGTGTACGCATTGCAGAAATTTAGGAATTATCTATTAGGAGGGAATTTCAAGATGTACACAGATCATTCTGCTTTAAAATACATGGTCAATAAGCCTTTGTTGGGGATGAACATCTGCAGATGGTTGTTATTACTCTAGAAGTATGACCTTGAAGTAATTGTGAAGCCAGGGAGGTTAAATGCAGGACCTGACCATCTATCGTGGATTGAAACAGGCGAAGAACCCAATAACTTGGAGGAAGGGTTGCCAGACGCGCATATATTTGCGGTGCGTGTAGAGGATAACCATTTTTATGATATTATTCACTTCTTAACTACAGGGATGGTACCAGAAAGATATACAAGTCAACAGAAAAACAAATTAGTGGTGCGTGTAGCATATTTTTCAGTTATCACAGGACATTTGTATAATATGGGTGTAGATGAAATATTGCGAAGATATGTGCCATATTTTAAGAGTGATAGCATTCCTGCTGAAGCTCATGGGGGAGATGTTGGAGGTCATTATGCAGGAAAAGCAACTGTGCAGAAGATTTTTCTTTTAATATATGTTCTCTGTTTGTATTTTCCATTACTTTCCTGCACTCTGCCCTTGACATCTTCTTGCAGTCTCTACATCTACTCTGCAAACTCTTCAGCTTTTGCACTTCTGATCTCCTATTTACCCAAATCTCTGAGCTCATAAAAACCTCTTGGATTCATCCCACAAACAATCTAAAATGGGCTCATTCCAGTACCTTGGTTTGGAGTGTCATTATAAGCAAACTCAGCCTCAGCGAGTGCTCAATCCCATTGTTTAGGACTTTGATACACTAAAATTCTCAATATATTCCCCAAGCTTCTGTTTACTACTTTGGTTTGTCCATATATTTGAGGATGGTATGCTGAACTGAAACTAAGGTTAGCTCCTTGTTTCTTCCAAAGAGTTCTCCAAAAATGCCCTACAAACTTTGTATCTCTATCAGACATAATACTTACAGGCAATCCATGTAATCTTATAATTTCTAAAAAAAATAGATTAGAAATATGTGTTGCATCACTAGTGTTCTTACATGCAATGAAATGTGCCATCTTAGAAAATCTATCTACCACAACATAAATAGAATCATTCCCCCTTTGAGTTTTAGGTATGCCGAAAACAAAATCCATGCTAACTACATCCCATGGTCGGTTCGGTATTGGCAATGGCTGGTACAATCCTGTATTCTGGCTTCTCCCTTTAGCATGCTAACATATCCTACACTTATCAACAAATCTCTTAACATCATTCTGCATCTTTGGCCAATAGTAAAAAGCATTCACCTGTGCAAAGGTTTTGTCTTGTCCAAAGTGACCAGATAATCCTCCACTATGTTTCTCCTTTATTATGTTTTCCCTCATAGAACATTTGGGAATGCACAACTTGTTACCTTTAAACAATAAACTTCCTTGGATAAGATAATCTAACCATTGAATTTTGTTATGAACTATTGGATTTTGAACTGCTATATAGATATCTTTGAAATTTGCATCGTCTTTATACATTTCAACCATTTCTTCAAATTCTTCAACACCAACTTTGAATTCTTGCACAATAAAACTTACACTGCTTAAAGCATTAGCAACTTTTTTCAACTTACCACTTGTGTGCTTTATCACAAAAGTAAAGCTCTTCAAAAACTCTACCCACTTGGCATGTTTCTAGTTCAATTTTGGTTGGTTGTTTATGAACTGCAATGCATGATTGTCAGAATACAATATAAACTCCTTTGCTAGCAAATAATGTCTCCATTTCTTTAAGCCTTGTGCAATAGCATGAAATTATTTAAAATAATAAGAATACTTCTTCTTAGCTTCATTTAGTTTCTCACTAAAGTATGTTATTGATCTCTGTTCCTCACTCAAAACTGCTCCAATTGCAACTCCACTAGCATCTATTTCAACTTGAAATACCTTTTCAAAATCAGGTAAAGCCAAAACTGGTTTCTCTGTGATTTTCCCCTTCAACAACTTAAAATTCCTATCTGTTGCTTCTATCCACTTGAATGATTGATTAGTCTCCTTGATTGTTTCAAGAATTGGTGCACAAATCTAACTAAATCCTCTAACAAATTTCTTATAAAAACTTGCAAGACCCTGAAAGCTTCTTACCTCAAATATATTCCTTGGAATAGGCCAGTTCCAAATTGCTTGGACTTTCTATGGGTCCATTTTCAATCCTTCTTTAGAAACTACAAATCCCATGTAAATTAATTCTTCCTTCATGAAACTACATTTCTTCAGATTTATCAGTAGTTTCTCTTTCTGCAGAGTTCTTAGAACCAACTTAAGATGCTCTAGATGTTCTTCTTTACTTCTACTAAAGACTAGAATATCATCAAGATAAACAATAATAAACTTGCCTGCATATTCCTTCAAGACTTAATTCATCAATCTCATGAATGTGCTAGGTGCATTATTGAGTCCAAAAGGCATCACTAACCACTCATACAACCCACTATTTGTTTTAAATGCAGTCTTCCATTCATCTCCTCTAATTCTTATTTGATGATATCCACTCTTCAAATCTATTTTAGTAAAATACTTTGATCCACTCAAACAATCCATCAAATCATCCATGTGTGGTAAAGGAAATCTATACCTGATAGTGATCTTGTTTATGGCTCTGGAATTTGTACACATTCGCCATTCACCTCCTTTCTTTGGACTGAGTATTGTTGGTACATCACATGGACTAAGATTTTCTCTGATTAGTCCCTTATCCATCAATTCTTGCAATTGTCTTCCAACTTCTACATTCTCTTGTGGAGTTAGTCTGTATGCAGCTTTGTTTAGCAAAATTGCTCTTGGTATTAGATCAATATGATGACTAATACTCCTAGTTGGTGGCAATGCATTTGGCAACTCATCCACAATAATATCAGCAAAATCATTCAACAAGGTTTTGATTTCTTCAGGTAAATCATCTAAGTTTTTGGAAGTCAAAATTACCTTAGGTCTCCCTATGAATGCAAAATGTGTTTCTTCACCTTTTCAACCTCTTGTAACAGTTCCTTTCCACTCATCAACATAACACTATTTCCAGGTTCTCCCTTGTCAGCTTCATCCTTCAATGGTAGCAGTGTATGTTTATTTCCATCCTTCTCCAAAGTATAAGTATTTCTCCTCCAATCATGAATAGCTCTTCGATCAAACTACCAAGGTCTTCCCAAAAATACATGGCATACATCCATTGGCATTACATCACACAATATCACATCTTTATAAGTACCAATCTGTATCCATACCTTGCATTGTTCTGTCACAATGATATGATGTCCTTTCTGCAACCATTACACTCTGTAAGGAGTAGGGTGTAATGTCTTTACCAATCCTAGCTTGTCCACCATCTCTGTAGAAACAAGGTTATCAATGCTTCCACTGTCAATTATCACTTTACAACATTTACCTTTATATTTTCATGTGGTTCTGAATAAACTCTTCCTCTGAGCTAGTTCTCCAATCTTTTTCTCATCTTTAAGCAATGTCCCTTTCAACAACAGGGATTCTCCTACTTCAGGTGATTCTTCCTTGTCTAAAACTTGAGGTTTTTCTTCCTTTGCCTTAGCCACATTCACATTCCTCTGACTTTTTGTTTTGTTATGAGGAAATTCCCATGATCCGTGTCCCCATTCTCGGCCTCTTCCTCTAGGTGCAAATTTTCCTCTATTAAAATCTCCCCTCTATGGTGGTCTACTACTTGAACTTCCTGCTTCATGCTGATGTTGCTGACCCCTGGATCTAGTAGTTCCTCTACCTATTACTGAACTTCATCCTCTATTCCTCTGATTCTATTTTCTCAACATCTTCTCTTCTGCCTTTAAACCTGCTTGATAGGCATCTTCAATAGTCTTCAGACTCAGCAAGCTGATCTCATCCTAGATGTCATACCTTAAGCCATTGATATATCTAGCTACCTTCTACATTTCATCCTCTGCATGTCCTGCTCTAATACTAAATCTATAAAACTCTTCTGTATATTCTTTAATAAACATTCCTTTTTGGCTTAAATTCTGCAATTGCTTGAAGAGATTTAACTAATAATATTTAGGCATAAATTTAGCTTTCATTTTACTCACCATTTTATCCCATTGCTTGATCTTGGACTTTCCTTCTCTCATTTTGGATGTTTGTAATTCATCCCACCAAATAGCTGCATGACCCTTCAATCTGGTAACTGCAAATTTCACCTTCTTTTTATCAGCGGCTTCCTCTTCATAGCCAAAATATTTATCCAATGAACCAATCCAATCCATTAGCTCTTCTACATTGAGACTCCCTTCATACGTAGGAATTTCCACCTTTGGTTTTCCTCCTACTTTTGCCAACATCCTGATAACTCTGGTAGTTTCATTTTTCTCCTCTTCTTCTTCCTCAGAAGATTCATCTTTAGCACTATCAGCTCCTTCATCAGGTGTTCTTCTCTGAGCAATTTCAATTGTTTCCATTCTCATACATAGACTCCGGATCTCTTCCAGTAGAACTGCATTTGATTCGGGTCTTCCTCGACAAATGCTAGCTCCTATCCGCAGTGGCATGTTTACTGCAATCAATCTTAATATTTATGCTCTAATACCAAAAATGACACAGCAGGTTGCTGAAAACAAGGTTATGTATTTAGATAGAAGATTGGTTAATTTAGAACCAATCCGGTGTTCTCAGCAAATTCTATTCGTGGCTAGCTTTACACAGAGGATCCCCAATTTTTATTTAAACCATCGGTCCCACGTTGACTTTTTCTTTATAAAAAGTACTTAAATCCACACCGTATATCTCTTCACTGTCAAATCCATTGGTCAACACTCAACCCGATCAATAAAATAGTTTGTTGACCCTCCACTGTCAATCAACCATGCACTAGATCCGATGGTTCACAAGGATATTGGGTGCACCACTTGCATGGAAAATACCCACCCAATAAGGAAATTTTCTCTCTCCACTGAGTGCAACGTGTCATTTGGTTAGTGGAATCAGGTGACTTCCCCTAAATACCACTTACAACTCTTTGTCCGCCTGATAAGCACCTTTACTGTTTAAAACCCTCCTTTTGGTTATAACCACATACATTAACTCAATACTTAACAAAGCTCTTAATCAAGGGTTTTAGTGTTTAATCGCAAAATTAACCCTTAACACAAAATAACCACGATTTATGAGAAAATATGTTAAACACTGAGATTTTCGTTTAAGGGATGAAAATAAAGGAAATACCCGGTTAACTTTCTAAACGCGAATACACAGAGTAAACGAGAATCCACACTAGGTATACTACAAATACACACTGAATCAATTTCATTAATATAATATCTGTTACTGAGTCTTGGCCCTCTTGGCTCAATTACAACAATATATTGACCTCTGTCTCAATCTCAAACCCTCTCTAATACTCAAACTCTCGCCTCTCACTCAAACCTCAATCATCTCAGCTCGTCTCTCCTTTTTCCATTGCATTTTATGTCTTTTATGAGTCATACTCTATTCTAACTGCACTAACAATGTGATCTCTATTTTGATCAATCTAACAATCAAATATCTATCTTTAAGCTTTGTTACACACCTATGCTCACAACTTAGCCTTAGTCTAAAATAAGGTAATTTCCTAACTATTTCAATAATGAGTTAAAACTCATCTTCGAGAGGCCAATCCCTCTCTACTAAAACTGACTTTTTGACCACTTAGGTCATGAAATTCAACTCTTTTAACCACAACATGTGAAAAAACAATCTCATTGTTGGCAAAGTCCAAATGCTCCTACATCATTTGTCAACACCTATGAGCCATTTCCACGGCTCCAACTCTATTATTCTAGCTGGAGTGTATTTCTTCTGGCGCATTAGCTACGCGGTCGCTAAATGTGGGAACTTCTCATGGTCCGCGAGGTCCCAATCTTCAAATTTTAATATGGGAATCCATCCCAAGTGGACTCCTTCAAAAATAATGTCATCAAGGAGTAGCAAATTTTGTAGAGATATCTTTCTCCCATCTATATCCTTGGGCACCTTGGCTTTACCCTTCCACGGAGGAACATATTTAGGCAGCCTAGTGATAGGGTCCGCACCCTGGGTTTCGACTTCCATTTCTACATCCTCCTCCTCCACTAGGATTTCTTCAAACTCTTCCTCCTCATCAACCACCAAATTAATGTCTTTCCCCTTTTCCTCCATTGTAAGCTTAGTTGTCAACGAATTTCTAGCTGAGACGCGCACCGGTATCATGGCCTTCCCCTTTTCCTCCATTTTGATCTTAGTCCTCAACGGATTTCTAGGCGAGACATGCACCGGTATCATGGCCTTCTTGTCCTTCTTAGGTCTCAGCATGCGTGGTGATTTAGGGATCTCAGCGACTATCTTGGTGCTCTCTAGGGCTTCCACTTCCATAATTGCCTACACGGCTTCCTCGACGGTCATTTCTCCAATATCCGTGACTTCTTCAGGTGTTGCCATAGTGAGATTCCACAGTTCTCTCAGCGTCTCTAGTAATTGCTCAAGTAACGAATTTGCCTTCAGAATATCAAACAAGTCTCGGTTCATGAATATCTGAGTGCGCAACAACTCATTTCTCAAATTTCCAAGTGTTGTTTGCTGGATAGCCCTTTGTAATTTATAGTGCCTTTTGAATTTGAATTCGACCGTTCCCCCCACATTGGGTCCATTAATACTAGATTGGCGGTAAATTTTCAAGAATCTAGCTCATAAATCTCACCTTAAATGCCTGCCACCCACTCCATTTGGCCTCAAACCAAGCATCACATCATGAATAGTGACTATAACAGTCACTTTACAGCAAACCTGCACACTAGCGCAGCTGTCTTCGAGTGTTCGCAGACCCTGTGACACTTCGCTATTGTGCATAGTCCTGACATCGCGCAGTCCCCAAGCAGAGTAGTTTATAGTCCTGTACCTCCTTTCAGCTGCCTAGAGTGCTAAGACTGTGCTTCAGTTGGCTAGTCAGGTGGCTGGGCCACTTGTGTATGGCTTCAAATGACTACCATTCACTTTTCCTGGGAAGGGTTCTCCATTCAACTTTACCAGCTGTACTACACCTCCGTCAGTAATCTCCTTAATAATATACGGCCCTAACCAATGCATTCTGAAATTTCTTGGGAATTTATCAAACTTACTATCATACATCAACACCAAATCATTTACCTTGAATGTGCATAGCTTGATGTGTTGGTCGTGCCATGCCTTTGTGTGCTGCTTTTGGACCTGTTGGTGAAATCCAACCAAAAATCATTCTTCTTCGAGCTCTTCCAGTCGCACGAGTCTCTCATCCAGGGCTTCGTGATCTGTCATACATGTAAGTGTTGCCATGCGTAGACTATGCATGATATATTCCATACGCATTACGGCTTCCACTCCATAGACAAGCCTAAAAGGTGTTTGCCCCGTCAGTTTCTTGCATGTCGTTCGATAAGCCCATAACGCTCTAGGTATGCATAGATCCCAATCACTTCACTAAGCATTTCATACCCTGGTCAATGCATTACATACCTTGTTGAACGCTTTTTCACATAGAATCTTCTATGCGATTTCTCTTCCTGCATATTGTCTTCCCAAAATTAAGAACCATCTACAAGGTCTTCCCCAAACACATGCTTATTTACAATGTGAAAGAAACCAGTTTGCACGCAAAGGTCGATCCCTCTATGCTCACTACGCTTTTGGAGACGTGCATAAAACTATTGTGCGATAGTAAAGATGTGGAGGGCCTATAGGAATTAATAAAAAAATGTTCCAGCAAATAAAAGGTCCGGGATGGACACCGGGTAGTCAAAAATATTGGTAAACATGAGGCAAGAACGGGGCACGAGATGAGGCTCACCACGCAGATAGGTGATTATGAGATGGACTAGGTCATCTTGGACTTGGGGTCTGATGCGAACGTTTTTCCAAAACAAACATGGGAAAGGATGGGGAGACCCGCGCTACAGTGGTCTCCAGTTCAGCTCAGAATGACAAACCAGTAGAAGATCATCCCCATGGGATGATTATATGGAGTAACCATTGATATAGAAGGTGTGAGCACAATGGCTGATTTTTAGGTTATAGAGATCGTCGATGACAGTAACCCATGCCCCGCGCTCCTAAGAATTGACTGGGCCATTGATATGAATGGGGTCATCAATCTAAAGAAGCAGACAATGTCATTTGAAAGGAAGTCACTTTGGTTGTAGTACTATTGGACCCTGCAGAAGGGGTGCGTTATACTGAACCACTCCACGATTATGAAGAAAGTGATGATAAACTAGACCAAAACTACAAAATGATAGTGTGAGATCAGGACTAGATTAATCTGACAACAGATGGACGGATTGCATGGGACCGGGAGATTTCCTGCACCTCTAATTCATAAAAATATTTGGAGCATTGGAAAAATCATTTGCATGAAGTATCTACACTGCGATGCAATATGATGACGAGGTCATTGTGCTGTGTCTCGCCGAAGGTAAGGAAACTACCCTATTATGATGGTTTAACTAACATAGATATATTTTTGGATGAATTTGAGTGTGAATTCCCTGAGGATCACTGTTTCCAAGCGTTAGACTTGGCCATGTGCACTGCACCTGCACAATGGTGGGGTACGTATAAAAATAGTTTTGACGAATTGCAAGATTACAAAATAATGATAAGACTATGGTTTGGGTGTCCTAACACTAGATTAGCGGAGAAATATAACGGAAGGGATGATCCATGTGATCACCTAGCAAAGTGGACTAAAGCATGGGGGACAAAACTGAATCCAGAGTGGGTACACATATTCTGCCGTACTTTGGACACAATTCCCATGAATTGGTATCTTGAAATGGAGCTCTAACATGGCATGACAAAGTGGGATATTTTGAGGGAAGGGTTCTTATTGACCTTCAGCTTTGAAGACGGCTTCACAAGCATTAATGAAGCTCTACAAGAGATCAAGGTAGTTATCTTTAGAATTCCGTAAGAACCTATGGAGTGGACCCAACTAGATTGGAGCACCTAGTTGTGCCACACACTAGAATGCTATAATGTAACCGCTGAAGAGGAGGATGAAGATCCAAGAAACATTAACATTCCAGAGGCAGAAGGGCATCGCGAAGTCGAGGGAACACAAATAGACAACCCAGAAATCACCTCGTCATTGAAGACAAAGCAAGTAAATATTGGCACTAAAGCAAAACCAAAGTTTGCAAAGATTGGAGATTATTAGGATGCCGCTACCATGGATAAAGTTGTTGAGTTACTCTATGAATACTAGGATCTCTTACCTACTAAGTTTTCGGATTTGAAGGGCATAATTGGTGATTTGGGCATTATGAAGATTACTCTGAAACTAGACGCGGAGCCTATTAAATAGAGGTCGTATTGCCTTAATCCTAAATACAAGGGAAAGGTTTTCCAGGAATTAGATAAGATGCTGGAGGTGGGCATTATAGAACAGTTGAAGAATATGATTGGGTGATCCTGATGGTGGTTCAGGAGAAGAAACAGAAGGGTGAAATAAGGATTTGCATAGATCTGCGGAAGCTTAATGATGTGTGTGTCCACAACCCATTCTTGATGCCATTTACAGATGAAGTGCTAGACAATGTTGGAGGGTAGGAGGCCTACTCTTTCACTAATGAGTTCTCTGGATATCATCAGATCAATATCGCGCCTGAGGATAGGAAAAAAACCGACCTTTTCAATGAAGTGGGGTTGTTTTTAGTACACTTTGATGTCATTTGGACTCAAGAATGCACCTAGGATATTTTATCATGTAGTCATCGTAGCATTCAAGGAGTTCATTTATAACTTCATGGAAGTGTACTTTGATTATTGGATGGTGTTCATCTTAGTAAAATGCCATTTATCAAGTCTATGCCTGATGTTGGATACGTGTCACAGATACTAGATCATGTTGAACCTGAAGAAATGCATATTCTGTGTTCCCTTTGGAATCTTGCTGGGTCATGTGGTGTGGAAGAAAGAATTGATAAGGGACCCTGCAAAGATTACAACGATTCTGAATTTGGAGGCCCCAAGGAACGTCAAGCAACTACACATGACATTCGAACATACAGGATATAATAGAAAAAATATCAAACCCTATGCTCAAATTATTGCACTCATGGAGAAATTGTTGAAGAAGGAGACAACATTCTGTTGGGATGAAGAATGTCAATTCAAATTGGATGTATTGAAAGAAAATATGGTCACTGAACCAATCTTGGTATCCAATGATTGGAAAAAATAGTTTCACGTAGATGTGGATGACCATCCTATAGCCTTCGCAAGTAGGAAATTATCAAAGGCTAAGAAGAATTATTCAACGACTAAGCGTGAAGGGCTAGTCATGGTGTACGCATTGCAGAAATTTAGGCATTATCTGTTAGGAGGGAATTTCAAGATGTACACAGATCATTCTGCCTTAAAATACATGGTCAATAATCCTGTGTTGGGGACGAACATCTGTAGATGGTTGTTATTACTCTAGAAGTATGACCTTGAAGTAATTGTGAAGCCAGGGAGGTTAAATGCAGGACCTGACCATCTATGACGGATTGAAACAGGTGAAGAACCCATTAACTTGGATGAAGGGTTGCCAGACGCACATCTCTTTGCGATGCGTGTAGCGGATAACCATGTTTATGATATTATTCACTTCTTAACTACAGGGATGGCACCATAAAGATATACAAGTCAACAAAAAAACAAATTAGTGGTGCGTGCAGCATATTTTTCAGTTATCACAGGACATTTGTATAATATGGGTGTATATGAAATATTGCGAAGATATGTGCCATATTTTAAGAGGGATAGCATTCCTGCTGAAGCTCATGGGGGAGATGTTCGAGGTCATTATGCAGGAAAGGGAACTGCACAGAAGATTTTTCGCGCAGGTCTATGGTGGCCAACGCTGCACAAGGATTCCAAGGCATATTATAAGGCTTGTGATGAATGTCAGAGAACGGGTATACCATTGTGAAGGGATGAATTTCCATTACATCCTCAAGTATTTTTGCAGCCATTTGAGAAATGGGTGTTTGATTTTTCTGGGCCAATTCAGCACCCAAGGAAGAAAACAGGTATATCATCACCATGACGAAATATCTAACTAGATGGGTGAAAGCACAACCAGTTAAGGATTGTACAGGGGCTACAATAGCAAAGTTTTTATTCAAGTATGTCTTAACTATATTTGGATTCCTGAAAGTGCTGATGAGTGACAGAGGTATGCAATCGATTGAAGAATTTCAGGTCTACCATCAAAAGATCACACCATATCACCTGCGGGCCAATGGAACTGTTGAAACTTTCAATAATATTTTGGAGAATGCACTAAAAAAATATCTACAATGTGCAGCAGAATGACTGGGATGCGTGCATACCTGCAGTACTATGGGCTTATAGGACTACTTGCAAGAAGTTGACAGGGAAAGCTCCATTTAGATTGGTATATGGTGTAGAAGCTGTAATGTCGATGGAGTATATTGTGCCTGGTCTGTGCATAGTAGCCCTCACAGGTATGATGGATTGTGAGGCCTTGGAGGAATGACTCACGCAACTGATGGAGCTCAAAGAGGATCAATTTTTGGCAAGATTTCATCAGCAAGTACAGAAGAAACGCGAAAAAGCATGGCACGATCGCCACATCAAGCTTCACACATTCAAGATAAATGATATGATTTTGTTGTATGATGTAAATTCTCTAAATTTCCGGGTAAATTCTAGATGCATTGTCTAGGACCATATATTATCAAAGAAATTACAGATGGAGGCGTAGTTCAGCTCTCGAAGCTGAATGGGGAACCATTCCCAGGAAGAGTGAATGGGAGGAGGTTGAAATTGTATACAAGGGATCCTACACAATGACTATATGACAGCATGAGAGTCTTAGTGCTCCATGAATTTGCAAGGGAGCATGGGACTATAAACTACACTACCCAGTTTGGAGGACAATGCAGTGAGCAAGCTATGCAGAAAGTGACGAAGTTGCAACCTATGAAGTTGCACCATGGAGGGAAGTATTGTGCAACACAACTAGAAAGTGACCGTTGGAGTCACTGTTCATGACTTGATGGCCAGAAGATGGTTAAGGGGAGCGGGATGGCAGCATTTAAGGAAAAAAATATTTGAAGATTTGCTGCAAAAACAACATTCATTATCAGAAAATGGAGGGAATAGTTAGATTTTAATTCAAAACTCCTTATAAATTACACACGTCAGTCCAATAGAGAACACTTTACGCTCTCAAAATTGTTAGTGATATTTTTTGTTTGTCGCCTATGAATTGATCAGCATGGGAAGATTTAGTAGTGAGCCCTGTGTTTGATAAGTTGTTTGAGCTAAACCAAAAGTTTATTCTAGAGAAAATTCTTGCACCAAGTCCTATAGAAACTGTGAGTATTGGCGATGTTTTATCTGATGGAGTTGCCCCAAAAGTTTTAAGTATGGAAGCTCCAGCTCCTATGCCTACAGCGTCAAGTTCGCCTAGGCTGAAGCCTACACCTACTAGAGAAACCCAACCAGCCAAATCAAAGAAGGACAAGCAGAAGAAGTAAGCGCCAATCCGTGGTTCCCCAAGAAAGCATTCTGAAACACATAAGTTGAAGAAAAATAAGCAGAAGGTAGTGGACCTAGATGTGGAAGAAGGCCAGGGAATAGAAGACATTGATGTTGAAGGAATAGAATCCATAACCAGGCTACCCGAGTATATCCCTCCACGGAAGGGAAAGGCGAAGGTCTCGAGGGACCTGGATTCGAAGAAGTTCACTGTTTCCATGCCCTTGCTACTAGAGTAGGTCCCTTTTGAAGGTTCGTGGATTACGAGGATCCCAATGTTGAAAATGGAGGATTTCGACCTCGTAAATCATGCGAAGTTTCCACAATTGGTGACAGATAAGTACATGAGGCACATCTACTATGTGGAGTCAGGTGTTACCACATTGGAAACAGAGGAATGGGTCCACGGTGTTGACAACTCAAGGTTACTCAATCTGTTGTGCGTGCACCATTATCACTGCACCCCCATTAACACAATCTATGTGCACCATCTTCTCACATTGGTGCATGATGGTTGTCTATGGTTAGGAGGGCCTATACCCATTACAAACATGCTAGTTTATAGAATTACGCACCTGTCATACGAAGGCCTGAACCTGGCTAAGGAGTTTGAAGGAAAGACTAGGGAGAAAGACCTCGTAGAAAAGAATGAAGAGAGATTGCGACCTCATGAAGAAGTCACGAGGGTATTCTATTATGTCTTTAATAAAACCAATAGTTCAATTAGCCACCCAGATCTTAGTAAGGAAGGTGATGAAGAAATGTCACATGGATGAAGTTTCGGGGCCTATAGTTTCCCTAGCTGCGCAGTGCATAAAGGGCATACAATTTAATTGGTCGAGATACCTACGCTAGGAGTTCTTAGTGAACTATCCCGAGGCATAGGATGAATCCAATCCATTTCACTATGCTTGGTTATTGTTGTCGATTGTGCTCGTCACGTCGGAATTGCCAGAGGATAGCCAATTTCCTCCACTTGAGGAAGGATTTCCAGAGGCAGCACAATTCGCTTCCTTATGGGCTACAATACATGCCACGTGAATTATAGAAATGAAGATATTTTGGTTTCTTATAGAAATGAGTCTCCGCATGAGTGTCAATCGACATCTGAGGTTGTCCCCAACCTTTTTCACGTAGTTGTCAGCCTACACGACATTCAAGGCTGACTTCCACAAAGTATAAATTCAAGTGCAGAAGGATCCAAAGCAGAAATGGCATGACTTGCCATATTTTGTGACGGAAACATATGTGCAGGAGGAGGTAGAAAGATGGCCTATAGAGTGGCACTCCCCGTCAAACTTAGTTGTTCGACCCAACATACGTGCAGAAAGTTCTGCCATGTAGAAAAGGAAGGAGGTAGCTAAGTAGGCTGTGTGTAACCTAGTTGCATAGAAAAAGAAGGAAGTCACTAAAAAAACTCATGTGGAGCAAGAAGACACTTCCAAGGAGTAGGTAGAACAGGAACAGTGTGAGACAAAAAAGGTGACAAGTCACCTTCTCTAGAGACAAAGGAGGAAGAACTTTTAGGGAAAGGCGATGAAGGAGATGAGGGGCAGAGCACCCCATTCATTTTGAAGAAATGTGGAAAGGAGTAGCAGGAAGGTACAAGGAAAAAGAATAATCAGGATGAATCGTAGATGGATACCATGGTGTTAACAGAAGGTGATCTCAATGAGATCGGGGATAAAATCAGGAATACCACAATCAAAGTGTTGTAGCAGTTTGAGAAGAAATACATGCATACATTAGGGAGTGTCCAAAAATATATGTGCAAGATGCAAATCTAAGAAAGAAGGATACAGGTGGGCACTAGACAAGCAAGCACGAAGCAAGCGAGCTTGCCACTAGGACAATCCAAATAGCGAAACTAGTAAGGACTCTACAACTCCGAACTATAGCATTACCAAATGGGTCCCTTCACGTAGAAACTGATGACGATCATATCATACTCAGTACGATCAAGAACATTGGATTGAATATAGTGGCGCTCTCCAATGATACCCTCCACGTGCTGCATGCACGGGTGGAAAATGAGTTAAGAACCAGGGAGTAGATCGCCTTCAACCTTATCAGTGAGTACAAAGTGAACAATGTGTTTTCCTATGGGGGCCTGACCCAGGTTTAGAGTTATTTAGCCAAACAAATCCCTACACTACCGGCCCTTTTGGCATCAGCCCGTGAGCGTGGATTGAAGTCTCACCCGAAGTAGTATGGGGGGATGCTGGAACCAAGTTTTCCGCGCCCTTGAGATGGATGTGATGTCGATTTAGTCCAACTAAACTTGCCTTCACATAGGTCACTTCATGCACTATTCTACCCTTTAGTACCTTCGCGATTTGTTATAATCGACTTTCACGCAGCCCTAACTAGGGGTTGAAGTCCTTTCGCACTGCGAAGGCAATGAACTGTGATATCTCCTAAACTACACCAAGTATCTTACTTATCTTATTAACAGTTCTTGATTATCTTCGTGTAAACAGATATTCTATCTTGTGTTCACTTAGCCAAAACAATTATACATAATCGCGTATCATATAAGCCTTAAAAGCGAAATTTATACCCAATATAACAGATGCAGAAAATAGGAAATAAAAACACAAAAATGATAGAAACTTCTCTTTATTAATACTTCCACTGTTTACAAACTTGACTCGCCCTGTGCACTCAGCTACAAGGGTCCGTGCACTCAGCTATGGACTACTAGGCATATGCGCACTCAGCTGCAGAGGCTCTTCCTTCACTACTACCCAAAACTAGACTTTACAGTTTAGAACTATCTCGCATACATCATTCTTCCTTATACATTCTATGATTAGCTTCCATTGATTACTTAGAGATTCTCTCTATTGATATAATCCCATGGTCCGCGGACCATGGGTAGATCTTCTTCAGCTGGTATTATATTATCAAAATTAAGGGCGGACAACCCTATGACTCTTTAACAAACTACACGCTCTGCGCCCACAAAATGCAGATTCTTTACATTGGAATTACAAAATTGACCAAAATATGGGCTCTAAGCCCCAAAAATTCCCTTGGGAGATCCCCCGTGCCCAACATGCCCCCAACACAAACATCATGACTCACCCTTGAGTCACTCTGTTGATGTGGAGATATTTGCACAAAGATCTCCCAACTCTTAGTGGATCACTGCAATTTCGGTAGCGCACTGAGCGATGACATGCTAAACTTCCTCTACGCACTGTTCGGTGACCGCTTTCATCGAACTACTACCCTGAATCCTTTCCTGAGTTGCTTGCAGTTGTGTAATATTTGCTTCAATGGAGGTTGTAATGGTATACACCTCATCAATCCACGACTGTAGGTGTGCTTTCAAAATTGCTTCCTTATGCCGAGCAACATCCACCTACTCCTTGAGCACCTTTACCTCTACATCCTTGCAAGCCTCTGTGTAAGGGAAACTGTCTGCATAATCCCTTTTACCTCGTTGTATCTCTGCTACATCTCACGTGCCTCTATCTCCAGGCACTCTATGTTCAGGTCCTCCTGCAGGGTGGTGAGGACCTCAAATGACTGCTCGAACAGCTTCATGCAGTCTATCACAGCACTGTTAACTGTCACCATTGTTGCTGTGATCGTGGTTGTGCATTTTTCCTTAACCTTCAACTACAGTTCTGCTATCTGAAGGTTCATCTCTAGCTGAACCCTATCAATTTTTGTTCTGGTATCGCGCACCCCTACTACTAACTTACGTACGCACACCTCCACCAGTTCCTCTGCTTGGATGGCCAACTCCAAGACCATCTGGCAGGCTTCCTCCACCACCTGCATTATTTGTCTATTCTGCGCCACTGCCTCATTGTGCTATAGGCTCAACTACTCAATGTTGATGCACTGCTCCCTCATTACCTGTAGCGCACGACTCTCCTTAGCACATAGTTCTACAGTGAATCCATCTTAAAAAATATAGAGTGTCTCCCAAGGGAGCGTAGCCATGTTTAACCTAATTCCTTTCAAGTTGCTAACCATAGGTGTGTCAGCCTCATTTTCTGTAATGAGTGCTCCATCTAGTAGCACTATTGTGTTGGTCATCCTGGTGCGCATCATTTCCTCAGCCGTGGATGTTTCGACTACGAGGCTGGTTGACATTGTACCAGCCTGCAGAGTGTGCACCTACAACTCCCGTATTTTCATTTGGAGAGCCCCCAATACCATCTAGTGTTTCTCCTCAAACTGCTGGAGGGTCTTCGTGCTGACATCCCGCACCTTTTCACCAATATCATGTAGATCCCCCTCGATGAGGGTGATTGGGTCAAAAAAAGTTTTTGAGGCCTTTGTCTTCTTTTGCAGCCTTACCTTCTCTCTTGGGCATGGACATTTTAGCTGGGTGCACATTGTCTGTAGGTCCGCACCACCTTGTTCTGTGTCTATTTCTAGCTTAGGCGAAGGTGACTTCTGTCCTTCGCGCTCTTCTTCTACTATCTTCTACTGTTCCTTGGCCAACTTCACAACGTCGTGCACCACCTGGGACTTAGCCGCTACTTCTTCCTTCCTGCATTTTTCCACCAGTTGTGCCATCTACAGTTTCATTTCTTCCTTCTTCTGCTATGTGGCAGACTTATCTGCTTCCACCGTGGAGCCATCAAGAGCATGCCACTCTGGTGGCCAAGACTAAAGTACCGTGAAAATTACATCATCAGTAGCTAATTAAGGTATCTCATGCCACGTCTTCATAGGGTCCTTCCATGCCCTGATGAAGACATGGTGGAAGTCTGCTTTGAACTCCAAGAAGCTCTTCAAACTGTTGTATACTATGGGTGATAATCGCGTCTTGCGATTAATTTCCATTCTGATGTTCATCTCCATGAGCACCCAAAACATCTTTCTTTCCCTTATTTATGTGCGTCCCTGGTTGCCCACAGTGAAGTGGACTTCGCTGCCTCTAGAAGACCCTATACGATCGACGGGAACTGGATATCTTCAGGAAACTCCCATGCTACTAGTACTATTGACAACAAGAGCCATGCATAATGGAATGCTTTACCCTGCTCCTGTGCCTTGCGACAGTTCTCAAGGAACTCACTGCATAGATAGTTTTTCCAGTTGAACTAGACCCCTTCTGCGCATTGCACTACTAGTGCAAACACTAGCACAAGCACCTCATCTGCGTGACACTTCCACATCACCTTCCCTGCCAATATCTATGTCGCAACCTTGACTACATGGTTTTTGATGCTGGAGATGGTGTACCCTTGCTTCTTCTTCTCCAACTTAAATTTCCTTTTCATGGCCTCTGCAATGGCCAAATCGTCACTCTTTACTTCTGAAGTGTTTGCTGGGTCCTCCCCTGAGCAAGGGAGCCATGTAATCCTGTGAATCAGATGGTCTATGATGGGGATGGGCTCCTCCAACCACAAGCACCCATCATGCACCAAGAAGAGTAGTTGCCTGATGATGAAAATGGTCATTGGGGTGCGGTGGTAATGCGGCACCTAGAGCAGGTATAGAAACCCTACTTTCTTAACGCAACAGGTTGGTGAAAACAAGGTTATGCCTTTAGATAGAAGATTGGCTACTTTAGAACCAATTCAGTGTTCTCAGCAAATTCTATTCGTGGCTATCTTTACACAGAGGATCCCCACTTTTTATTTAAACCATTGATCCCATGTTGACTTTCACTTTATAAACAATGCTTCAATCCACACCGTAGATCTCTTCACTATCAAATCCGACGATCAACACTCAACTTGATCAACAAAACAGTCTGTTGATCCTCCATCATCGATCATCCATGCGCTAGATTTGACAGTTCACAAGGATATCGGGTGCACCACTTGCATGGATAATACCTGCCCGATAAGGTTGTTTTCTCTCTCCACCGAGTCCAATGTGTCACTTGGTTAGTGGAATAGGGTGACTTCCCTGAAATACCACTTACAGCTCTTTGTCCGCCCAATAACCACATTTACTGTTTAAACCCCGCCTTTCGGATATAACCACGTACATTAACTCAATACTTAACAAAGTGCTTAATCAAGGGTTTTAGTGTTTAATCGTAAAATTAACCCTTAACACAAAATAACCAGGATTTATGAGAAAATACGTTAAACATTGAGATTTTCATTTAAGGCATGAAGATAAATGAAATACTTGGTTAACTGTCTGAACGCAAATACACAGAGTAAACGAGAATCCACACTAGGAATACTACAAATACACGTTGAATCAATTTCATTAATATAATATCTGTTATAGGGTCTTGGCCCTCTCAGCTCAATTACAGCAATATATTGACCTTTGTCTCAATCTCAAACCCTCTCTAATACTCAAACCCTCGCCTCTCACTTAAACCTCAATCATCTCAGCTCGGCTCTCCTTTTTCCATTGCATTTTCTTTCTTTTATGAGTCATACTCTATTCTAAATGCACTAACAACTCGATCTCTATTTTGATCAATCTAACAATCAAATCTCTATCTTTAAGCTCTGTTCGACACCTATGCTAACAACTTAGCCTTAGTCTAAAATAAGGTAATTTCCTAACTATTTCAATAATGAAGTAAAACTCATCTTCGAGAGGCCCAACCCTCTCTAATAAAACTGACTTTTTGACCACTCAAGTCATGAAATTCAACCCTTTTAACCACAACATATGAACAAACAATCACATTGCTGGCTAAGTCCAAATGCTCTTGCATTAGACTCCCGGGGAAGAAAAGAATCATCCCTCAGACTTTCAAGGTTTACTCCATACTTCTGCAACTCTACTACTGTCAACCAACTAGCATCCTCCACTAGCTGTCCTTTCCATTTGACTAGATATTGAAAATAGACCCATCCTTTGGTTCTTTTGGTTACTCTTTTTTCCAAAATAGCTTCCACCTCTTTCTTAACTGTCTTTGGCATTTGTTCTTCCCAATTCAAAGTTTGAACTTTATCTTCTATAGTCTCCTCCTGTAGCTCTGTCTCTGTCTCCTTGTATGGATACAAATCTGTGACATTGAAGATAAGTGATATCCCAATCCCTTCTGGCAATTCAATTTCATAACAATTACTTGAAAACTTTCTTATAATTCTACATGGTCCTATCTTTTTCATTTTCAGTTTATTGTAAGCCTTAGCAGGAAATCTTTCTTTTCTCAAATACACCATCACTAAATCTCCCACTTGTAATTCCTTGTCTCTTCTTTTAATATATGTTCTCTATTTGTATTTTCCATTACTTTCCTGCAATCTGCCCTTGACATCTTCTTGCAGTCTCTACATCTACTCTGCAAACTCTTCAGCTTTTGCACTTCTGATCTCCTATTTACCCAAATCTCTGAGCTCATAAAAACCTCTTGGATTCATCCCAAAAACAATCTGAAATGGGCTCATTCCAGTACTTTGGTTTGGAGTGTCATTATAAGCAAACTCAGCCTCAGCTAGTGCTAAATCCCATTGTCTAGGACTTTGATACACTAAAATTCTCAATATATTCCCTAAGCTTCTATTTACTACCTCGGTTTGTCCATCTATTTGAGGATGGTATACTGAACTGAAACCAAGGTTAGCTCCCAGTTTCTTCCAAAGAGTTCTCCAAAAATGCCCTACAAACTTTGTATCTCTATCAGACATAATACTTACAGGCAATCCATGTAATCTTATAATTTCTAAAAAAAATAGATTAGCAATATGTGTTGCATCACTAGTGTTCTTACATGCAATGAAATGTGCCATCTTAGAAAATCTATCTACCACAAAATAAATAGAATCATTCCCCCTTTGAGTTTTAGGTAAGCTGAAAACAAAATCCATGCTAACTACATCCCATGGCCGATTCGGTATTGGCAATGGCTAGTACAATCCTGTATTCTGGCTTCTCCCTTTAGCATGCTAACATATCCTACACTTATCAACAAATCTCTTAACATCAGTCTGCATCTTTGGCCAATAGTAAAAAGCATTCACCTATGCAAAGGTTTTATCTTGTCCAAAGTGACCAGATAATCCTCCACTATGTTTCTCCTTTATTATGTTTTCCCTCATAGAACATTTGGGAATGCACAACTTGTTACCTTTAAACAATAAACTTCCTTAGATAAGATAATCTGACCATTGAATTTTGTTATGAACTATTGGATTTTGAACTGCTATATAGATATCTTTGAAATCTGCATCATCTTTATACATTTCAACCATTTCTTCAAATTGTACAACACCAACTTTGAATTCTTGCACAATAAAACTTACACTGCTTAAAGCATTAGAAACTTTGTTCAACTTACCACTTGTGTGCTTTATCACAAAAGTAAAGCTCTTCAAAAACTCTACCCACTTGGCATGTTTCTAGTTCAATTTTGGCTGGTTGTTTATGAACTACAATGCATGATTGTCAGAATACAATATAAACTCCTTTTCTAGCAGATAATGTCTCCATTTCTTTAAGGCTTGTACAATAGCATGAAATTATTTATCATAATAAGAATACTTCTTCTTAGCTTCATTTAGTTTCTCACTAATGTATGATATTGATCTCTGTTCCTGACTCAAAACTACTCCAATTGCAACTCCACTAGCATCTATTTCAACTTGAAATACCTTTTCAAAATCAGGTAAAGCCAAAACTGGTTTCTCTGTGATTTTCCCCTTCAACAACTTAAAATTCCTGTCTGCTGCTTCTATCCACTTGAATGGTTGATTAGTCTCCTTGATTGTTTCAAGAATTGGTGCACAAATCTAACTAAATCCTCTAACAAATTTCTTATAAAAACTTGCAAGACCATGAAAGCTTCTTACCTCAAATATATTCCTTGGAATAGGCCAGTTCCAAATTGCTTGGACTTTCTATGGGTCCATTTTCAATCCTCCTTTAGAAACTACAAATCCCATGTAAATTAATTCTTCCTTCATGAAACTACATTTCTTCAAATTTATCAGTAGTTTCTCTTTCTGCAGAGTTCTTAGAACCAACTTAAGATGCTCTAGATGTTATTCTTTACTTCTACTAAAGACTAGAATATAATCAAGATAAACAATAATAAACTTGCCTACATATTCCTTCAAGACTTAATTCATCAATCTCATGAATGTGCTAGGTGCATTAGTGAGTCCAAAAAGCATCACTAACCACTCATACAACCCAATATTTGTTTTAAATGCAGTCTTCCATTCATCTCCTTCTCTAATTCTTATTTGATGATATCCACTCTTCAAATCTATTTTAGTAAAATACTTTGATCCACTCAAACAATCCATCAAATCATCCATGTGTGGTAAAGGAAATCTATACCTAATAGTGATCTTGTTTATGGCTCTGGAATCTGTACACATTTGCCATTCACCTCCTTTCTTTGGACTAAGTACTGTTGGTACATCACATGGACTAAGATTTTCTCTGATTAGTCCCTTATCCATCAATTCTTGCAATGGTCTTCCAACTTCTACATTCTCTTGTGGAGTTAGTCTGTATGCATCTTTGTTTAGCAAAATTGCTCTTGGTATTAGATCAATATGATGACTAATACTCCTGGTTGGTGGCAATGCATTTGGCAACTCATCCACAATAATATCAGCAAAATCATTCAACAAGGTTTTGATTTCTTCAGGTAAATCATCTAAGTTTGTGGAAGTCAAAATTACCTTAGGTCTCCCTATGATAGCAAAATGTGTTTCTTCACCTTTTTCAACCTCTTGTAACAGCTCCTTTCGACTCATCAAAATAACATTATTTCCAGGTGCTCCCTTATCAGCTTCATCCTCCAATGGTAGCAGTGTATGTTTATTTCCATCCTTCTCCAGAGTATAAGTATTTCTCCTCCAATCATGAATAGCTCTTCGATCAAAATGCCAAGGTCTTCCCAACAGTACATGGCATAAATCCATTGGCATTACATCACACAATATCACATCTTTATAAGTACCAATCTGTATCCATACCTTACATTGTTCTGTCACAATGATATGATGTCCTTTCTCCAACCATTACACTCTGTAAGGAGTAGGGTGTAATGTCTTTACCAATCCTAGCTTGTCCACCACTCTGTAGAAACAAGGTTATCAATGCTTCCACTGTCAATTATCACTTTACAACATTTACCTTTAGATTTTCATGTGGTTCTGAATAAACTCTTCCACTGAGCTGGTTCTCCAATCTTTTTCTCATCTTTAATCAATATCCCTTTCAACAACAGGGATTCTCCTACTTCAGGTGATTCTTCCTTATCTGCAACTTGAGGTTTTTCTTCCTTTGCCTTAGCCACATTCACATTCCTCTGACTTTTTTTTTGTTATGAGGACACTACCATGATCCGTGTCCCCATTCTCCACATATGTAACATTGAATATCTTTTCCTCGGCCTCTTCCTCTAGGTGCAAATTTTCCTCTATTAAAATCTCCCCTCTATGGTGGTCTACTACTTGAACTTCCTGCTTCATGCTAATGTTGCTGACCCCTGGATCTGGTAGTTCCTCTACCTCTTTCTAAACTTCATACTCTATTCCTCTGATTTTGTTTTCTCAACATCTTCTCTTCTACCTTCAAACCTGCTTGATAGGCATCTTCAATAGTCTTCAGACTCAGCAAGCTGATCTCATCCTGGATGTCATACCTTAAGCCATTGATATATCTAGCTACCTTCTCCATTTCATCCTCTACATGTCCTGCTCTAATACTAAATCTATAAAACTCTTCTGTATATTATTTAATAAACATTCATTTTTGCCTTAAATTCTGCAATTGCTTGAAGAGATTTAACTGATAATATTTAGGAATAAATTTAGCTTTCATTTTACTCACCATTTTATCCCATGGCTTGATCTTGGACTTTCCTTTTCTCATTTTGGATGTTTGTAATTCATCCCACCAAATAGCTGCATGACCCTTCAATCTGGTAACTGCAAATTTCACCTTCTTTTTATCATCGGCTTCCTCTTCATAGTCAAAATATTTGTCCAATGAACCAATCCAATCCATTAGCTCTTCTGCATTGAGACTCCCTTCATACGTAGGAATTTCCACCTTTGGTTTTCCTCCTACTTTCGCCAACATCTTGATAACTCTGGTAGTTTCATTTTCCTCCTCTTCTTCTTCCTCAGAAGATTCTTCTTTAGCACTATCAGCTCCTTCATCAGGTGTTCTTCTCTGAGCAATCTCAATTGTTTCCATTCTCATACACAGAGTCCAGATCTCTTCCAGTAGAACTGCATTTTCTTCAGGTCTTCCTCGAAAAATGCCAGCTCCTCTCCGCGGTGGCATGTTTACTGCAATCAATCTTAATATTTATGCTCTGATACCAAAAATGACATAGCAGGATGGTGAAAACAAGGTTATGTCTTTAGATAGAATATTGTTTACTTTAGATCCAATTCGGTGTTCTCATCAAATTCTATTCGTGGCTAGCTTTACACGGAGGATCCCCACTTTTTATTTAAACCATCGGTCCCACGTTGACTTTTTCTTTATAAAAAGTACTTAAATCCACACCGTATATCTCTTCACTATCAAATCCGATCGTCAACACTCAACCCGATCAATAAAACAGTCCGTTGATCCTCCACTGTCAATCAACCATGCGCTAGATCCGATGGTTCACAAGGATATCAGGTGCACCACTTGCATGGAGAATACCCACCCGATAAGGAAATTTTATCTCTCCACTGACTGCAACGTGTCACTTGGTTAGTGGAATCAGGTGACTTCCCCGAAATACCACTTACAGCTCTTTGTCCGCCTGATAACCACCTTTATTGTTTAAAACCCGCCTTTCGGATATAACCACGTACATTAACTCAATACTTAACAAAGCGCTTAATCAAGGGTTTTAGTGTTTAATCGCAAAATTAACCCTTAACACAAAATAACCACGATTTATGAGAAAATATGTTAAACACTGAGATTTTAGTTTAAGGGATGAAAATAAAGGAGATACCCGGTTAACTGTCTAAACGTGAATACACAGAGTAAACGAGAATCCACACTAGGAATACTACAAATACACGCTGAATCAATTTCATTAATATAATATCTGTTACTGAGTCTTGGCCCTCTTGGCTCAATTACAACAAGATATTGAACTCTGTCTCAATCTCAAACCCTCTCTAATACTCAAACTCTCACCTCTCACTCAAACCTCAATCATCTCAGCTCGGCTCTCCTTTTTCCATTGCATTTTTTGTCTTTTATGAGTCATACTCTATTCAAACTGCACTAACAATGTGATCTCTATTTTGATCAATCTAACAATCAAATATCTATCATTAAGTTTTGTTACACACCTATGCTAACAACTTAGGCTTAGTCTAAAATAAGGTAATTTCCTAACTATTTCAATAATGAGTTAAAACTCATCTTCGAGAGGCCAATCCCTCTCTACTAAAACTGACTTTTTAACCTCTTAGGTCATGAAATTCAACTTTTTTAACCACAACATGTGAAAAAACAATCACATTGCTGGCAAAGTCCAGATGATCCTGCATCATTTGTCAACACCTATGAGCCATCTGCACGGCTCCAACTCTATTATTCTAGCTGGAGCGTCTTTCTTCTGGCGCATTAGCTATGCGGTCACTAAATGTTGGAACTTCTCATGGTCTGTGAGGTCCCAATCTTCAAATTTTAATATGGGAATCCATCCCAAGTGCACTCCTTCAAAAATAATGTCATCAAGGAGCAGCGAAGTTTGTAGAGATATCTTTCTCCCATCTATATCCTTGGGCACCTTGGCTTTACCCTCCCACGGAGGAACATATTCAGGCAGCCTGGTGATAGGGTCCGCACCTTGGGTTTCGACTTCCATTTCTACATCCTCCTCCTCCACTAGGATTTCTTCAAACTCTTCCTCCTCATCGACCTCCAAATTAATGGCTTTCCCCTTTTCCTCCATTGTAAGCTTAGTTGTTAACGAATTTCTAGGTGAGACGCACACCGGTATCATGGCCTTCCCCTTTTCCTCCATTTTGATCTTAGTCCTCAGCAGATTTCTAGGTGAGACATGCACCGGTATCATGGCCTTCTTGTCCTTCTTAGGTCTTAGCATGCGTGGTGATTTAGGTATCTCAGCGACTATCTTGGTGCTCTCTAGGGCTTCCACTTCCATAATTGCCTACACGGCTTCCTCGACAGTCATTTCTCCAATATCCATGACTTCTTCAGGTGTTGCCATAGTGAGATTCCACAGTTCTCTCAGCATCTCTAGTAATTGCTTAAGTAACGAATTTGCCTTTAGAATATCGAACAAGTCTCGGTTCATGAATATCTGAGTGTACAACAACTCATTTCTCAAATTTCCAAGTGTTGTTTGCTGGATAGCCCTTTGTAATTTATAGTGCATTTTGAATTTGAATTCGACCATTCCCCCACATTGGGTCCATTAATGCTAGATTGGCGGCCTATTTTCAAGAATCTAGCCCATAAATTTCACCTTAAATGCCTGCCACCCGCTCCATTTGGCCTCAAACCAAGCATCACATCATGAATAGTGACTGTAACAGTCACTTTACAGCAAACCTGCACACTACCATAGTTGTCTTCGAGTGTTCGTAGACCCTGTGACACTTCGCTACTATGCATAGTCCTGACATCGCACAGTCCCCAAGCAGAGTAGTTTATAGTCCTATGCCTCCTTTCAGCTGCCTAAAGCGCTAAGACTGTGCTTCGGTCAGCTAGTCAGGTGGCTGGGCCACTTGTGTATGGCTTCAAACAACTACCATTCACTTTTCCTGGGAAGGGTTCTCCATTCAACTTTACCAACTGTACTACACCTCTATCAATAATCTCCTTAATAATATATGAACATAACCAATGCATTCTGAACTTTCTTGGGAATTTATTAAACTTACTATCATACATCAACACCAAATCGTTTACCTTGAATGTGCATAACTTGATGTGTCGGTCATGCCATGCCTTTGTGCGTTGCTTTTGGACCTATTGGTGAAATCCAACCAAAAATCATTCTTCTTCGAGCTCTTCCAGTCGCACGAGCATATCCTCCAGGGCTTCGTGATATGTCATACCTATAAGTGTTTCTATGCGTAGACTATGCACGATATATTCCATACACATTACGGCTTCCACTCCATAGACAAGCCTAAAAGGTGTCTGCCCCGTCAGTTTCTTGCATGTCATTTGATAAGCCCATAATGCTGCAGGTATGCATAGATCCCAATCACTTCACTACGCATTTCATACCTTGGTCAGCGCATTGCATACCTTGTTGAACGCTTTTTCACATAGAATCTTCTATGTTATTTATCTTCCTGCATATTGTCTTCCCAAAATTAAGAACCATCTACAAGGCCTTCCCCCAACACATGCTTATTTACAATGTATTTTAGCATGGAGTATGAGTGCATCTATGCAAATTGGGGATTTTCTCCATAGGCCTATGTCCACTTGGCCAGATGTGCGCGCAGCTCATCCTGCCCATCATACTTGTCTTTCAGTCGCACCTTAGGTTTCCCAAATCATACTTGCATCATTCTCCTACATTCGTGGCAATCATCAAAGCTTCCTTTGTGCGTACCCCACCATCTCACGGGCGTAGCACGCTATACCCAGTCCAAGGCTTGGAAGTGTTGCTTTTCTGGCACCTCCCTTTCAAAGGCATCCAAGAAGGTATCTACCTCATTTAGACCATCATAAGTAGGCAGATCTCTTACTTATGTCGACATGCAGCGCAATGACCTTGTCATCATATTGCAATTCAGTGTAGTTACCTCATGTAACTGATTCTACCATCATTCTATTTCTTCGTCAGAATCCGAAGTGTAGGAACTTTCACACTCACATGTAATCCATTGTTATGAAACCAGCTCAAGAAAAGATAGAAAAGATAGATCAACGCCTTAGAATTCAGCCTCTTCGAGGGGGCAACCTCCTTTACATTACATAAATGAACAATTCTTTGATGATACAAATGAAAAGACCTCCTTTCTATATATAGGAGTCTAAGGGGTTATAACATAATCAGAGCCGACATAACAATAATAATGTAAGGGCACAATACTAACAATAGTGGGCTTGTATGTGGCACAATAGTAACAATATGGGCACTACATGGGTACATCAATATAATAAGTGGGTTATACTAACAACAATAGGGGGTTACACTAGTAGTATAGGGGCCTAACATGCCCGTCTCCTTCAAAAAGCGTTGTCCTCAACGCTTGAGTAGTTCTTGATGCTTCTGTATAAAATTCTTGTCCTCCCATGTGGAATATTCAGCGGGTAAGTTCTTCCATTTGATGAAATACTCTGAAATTGATCGATTTCGTAGCTATCGGGTTCTTGTTTCTGTGATTGCTCCAGGTTCCAATATGATTTTTTCTTCCTCTTCAATTTCTGACAATATTGCTTGAATTGGGATCTTTTGCAACTTTTGAATAAGTGGCCATACTTCTTCGTCCTTCTTCCATTCATCCCTTGCTTTGTTTATCTAATTTGGTTGGATAATATAAATAGCAAAAAACAATGCTTCCACATCCTCATCCTTGAGGAGTATTCTCATTCGGTAAGGTCGCCATTTTTTAAGTGCATGTAGTATTGCCAACATTTCCTTCTCATAAATAGCTTGCTTGAGATGTAGCAGTAAAAATACCCAATCACCTACATCAAAACATTTTTCACTATGATGTTGATCTACCTGTTGTTTCATTTGATTTTGTACCGAAGTGGCGTTATCCTTTAAAAGTTGGAGAACTTGTTGTTGATGCTCGATGTGAGATTTCTCTGCTTGAACCTTTTTCTTCTTGATATGTCCTTCTATCTTTTGAGGAGTGGTAATTTCTTCCCGTCCTTTACAAGATATGGTCGGATTCATTTCTTGATGCTCAATGTGATCTTTCACTTCTTGAACATTTTTCTTCTTGATGTGTCCTTCTATCTTGATAGTTTGAGGAGTGGTAATTTCGTCCATTGAATTACAAGATATGGTTGGATTCATTTCTTCTTTCTCGATGTGATCTTTCACTTCTTGCACCTTTTTCTTCTTGATATGTCCTTCTATCTTAAGAGTTTGAGGAGTGGTAATTCTTGCCAATGCTTTACAAGATATGGTCTGATTCATTTCTTCTTTCTCTGGGGTGGTGTCCTGGCGTATATCCTCTTCTTTTGATGTTTCTTGATCCTTTTCTTCCTCCTCTTCATATTCTATGTAAAATAATTTCTTCTCAGCACACCTATGACCTTTAGTGAATTTGCTATCACAATTGTAACAAAGCCCTTTTTCTCTTTTTTCTTCCAATTGTTGTGGTGTAACCCTTGTAGGTTGTGGAAGGTTGGGAGAAACAACACTTCCATCTTTATAGTTGTGAGGGGTATGCTTCCTGGTTTCCATAATTTTTCTTTCCATTATGTCACAAAGCCCTTTTACTCTTTCCAATTGTTGTGGTGTTGCTCTAAAGAAGGTGTTTCTCTTTGTATCCTCATAATGTGCTATCATTTCCTCCATGAAAATTGACCACGTAACAAGTTGTTTACGAGAACAAAACCATTTGTACCATAAAAATTGATCTGGTTCTAAATATGAAGATGCAATACATACCTTTTGTAACAGTTGTACACCATGTAGATCAAAATATTGCTCCATCTGAAGTATCCAATTTACCGGATCCTTGCCATCAAACTTCCTCATCTTGCTTTTTCTTGATTTTAGGAGCTCGACCTTGAAACGACTGTAACTCTGTACTTTTGAATCTTTAAGTTCTAAACTTGCAGCCTGTAGTAGCCTTTTGTGTCCTCTTTCTAATGCCACTAGTCTGATTCAAATTGGATTCTCCAAGAAAGAGTTATGCACAATCTCCCGCAGTGAGCTGATTGTAGACTAGTTCAATAGAGCAAACTTGTATGAAGTTCCACGTGTCATTGTTTCAACCTTTGACTCTGAAAAATATATAAAAGAAAACTACAGTTCGTCCTCTCTCTGTACCTTCTTACGAAATTGCAATCCGAAGCTCAGAAAGAAAGTTATGACGATTTTCCCCAGATCACCTATTTTGAGTGTAATTTAGGAGTCTGCAAAAAGACCAACTTCCTTAGATCATATCTCCGAAAAATATCGCGCGAAAAGCTCTGAAATTTGGACCCAAGGTTCAGCGCGATTTCTTCTCAAATGGGTTTTTTTTTTGCGACTTCTGAAACGTCACAGAAAAAAAGTTATAGCAAAAATGCCACAATGACCTGTTTGGAGCAGCGAAACCTTAGAATCCAAAGCTCTGATACCAAATGTTATGAAACCAGCTCAAGAAAAGATAGAAAAGATAGATCAACGCCTTATAATTCAGCCTCTTTGAGGGGGAAACCTCCTTTACATTACATAAATGAACAATTCTTCGATGATACAAATGAAAATACCTCCTTTCTATATATAGGAGTCTAAGGGGTTATAACATAATCAGAGCCGACATAACAATAATAATGTAAGGGCACAATAATAACAATAGTGGGATTCTATGTGGCACAATAGTAACAATATGGGCACTACATGGGTACATCAATATAATAAGTGGGTTATACTAACAACAATAGGGGGTTACACTAGTAGTATAGGGGCCTAGCATCCATCCATCCACTATGGGATTCACTCAGTCTTGGTTTCACGTTGTTATCTTATAGATGCAGTCCAGATCATCATCACTCTCATAGTCTCGAACAGGTTCCATATAGCATGATCCCTCAGCAATGTCTAGGGGTATAATTACGTGCAGTGACTTCTTTTCAAAGATCATTTTTTGCTTCTTCAGATTAATTAGCCCGTTTATATCAGTGGCCCAGTCAATTCCTAGGAGCGCGAGGTAGGGATTGTTGTCATCGACAATCTCTATCACTTCGAAATCTACCAGCGCACTCGCACCCTCAATATCCACATTTATTCCATGCAATCGCCCCATAGGTATTATTTTATGTTGATTCACCATTCTCAGTTGAATCGAAGACCATTGCAATGCAGATCTTCCCATTCGCTCCCATGTCTACTTCAGTAGAACATTCGCATCTAATCCCAAATCTAGAATGACTTGATCCATCTCATATTCTCTGATCTGCATGGTAAGTCTCATTTCTCATCCCGTTCTTGTTTTATGTTTTCCAATCTTCCGGACTACATGCGGTTCTCCTGGTGCAGTCCTAGTGCATTTGTTGATGAGTTCCTGTAACCCTTTCACAGCCTTACTGTTGCGAAGTAACTTCATACATGTTTCAAGGAAATTTGTCAACATGGATGGGTCCATTTCTAGCTCTGGTTTATCTTTGCTTCCTGAAGTGGAGACATCAGTGAATCTCTTCTTTGCTTCCATGAAGATTTCCTGAGTGTGCTTCAAATCAAACTCATCTTCCTTCGCCAAAGCTTTGCAAACCCAAGTACTATCTTCTAGCTATTTGCCTTTGTCATCTCCCGTCACAATTCCACTTCAGAGCGCAATGTTTACATTCAGGTCTTCCTCGCATGGCTCAGACCTCATCATCTGCAGGTTCTGAGTCAGGGGAGGTGGTAGCGCTCCTTTGTTGCGTATCTGAGCTATCAACATAGGACAATATTTTGTCTCATTATTGAACAATGTGCAATACTTGCATGACGGCCGCATTGGATTGGTGCAATCACGGGCATAGTGTCATAGCTCTCCGCAATTGTAGCAAATCAACTGTCTGTGACCTATACTAGGTCCTCCTCCGCCTTGGCCTCGTCCACACCCCTGAAATCCTATTCGCACCATTCTTGTATTTTTTTCAAGGGGCTGTGTTTCAGCCTGAACCCTGTAGGTGGGGGTTCTATCCATCATTAACTCATAACTTCTGCAAGTACGCTCATCATGTGCCATTGACCTGCAAAATTTGCAGAACAATTGTTGCGAATTTTTCGTATACTTCTGTAACAAGTGACAATTGTCTATGGCATGTTTTCCAACTATTTGACAGATCGCACACCACAAAGCAGGTGCCACACTAGGTCCTGCTTAAGCTTCTGGCCTTAAAGGCATCGGTCCTCCTCCTGTGAGGTAATTTGTAAAAACCGGGTAGTGGTCTTTTTCATGACCCTGGCTCTTGCATTTTACGCACCACACTTCTTTGCACACTTTTGGTCAAACCATCCTATCATGTTTTAGACTCTACATCTCAAGGCACAGATTCTTCAGCTGCGCGTGGATATGCTGAACTACCAGATTAGGATCTTACATCGGGGTCTCATGTAGCCTCATAGCGATCTCTAAGGCCTCTGCCTGAGTTGTTATCTTATGCTGTGATAGCACACTCCTTAAATGTGGTAGTAGTGTAGCTATAAACCACTCGCGATGTTGTCCATATGTCAAATTCATATTTTCTTTGTGAATCGTACATTTCAGCACCTGATCTAGTTCTCAAGGAGTCTCGCTTGGTAGCATCGTGATCTCTTTAAATCCTACGATCGACTACATTTCAGACTTAGGCCCACTAAATTATCTATTTAGCATTGTTTTGATATCCATGACTCTCACATTCGAGTTATCATTGGACTACTTAATATACTAGGTCAGTGCACGATCCTGCAGGGTGCTAACTAGCATCGCCTTCTTTATATGGTCATCTATAACACCTTTCACTTCCCATACAACCCTTACAATGAACTAGAATTGGTCCAAACCTTCATTTCCCAAACCTTTGAACATAGGAAACTTCACTGTGCTTTCCATATTGAATCACAGTGGTGGTGGAGTTGGTACGGGTGAAGATGGAGGTGATGGAGGTGAAGTCAGTGGTAGTGTGGGTGGAGGTTATTGAATAACAGTGGTGGTGGAGTTGGTACGGGTGAAGATGGAGGTGATGGAGGTGAAGTCAGTGGTAGTGTGGGTGGAGGTGGTATTTGCGGAATTATTTGTCTTATCAGATGAATAAAACTTCGTGGAGAGACTTCACGAGTTCTTCCTCATTTCCTCGCAGAGGTGAAATCAAGGGGCTATTTTCTAGACCCTTATTTCCTTAATCCCAATAAACCCTTCCAATTCACATGGCCCCGAACATCAAGGTAACTGCATAACCCGCTTTTCGCACAACAACATTTTAATCCAAGTATTCAAAGACTTACATACTTACCTCGCGGTTCTTTGAGAAAGCATTGCTCCACCACTCTATAGCTGACTGAGGTGTCAACCACGAACTTAGTAACGAATCCTCCTATAATATGATCAAGCCAATGATTGATAGCGCGTGTGATCTTATCCTCCGATGCTTCCAATCTTCGCACTAGGTTTGGGGTCCACACAATAGGACCATCAAGTTTCCACCTTCCTTGGCTATCTGCTAACTTCGCGATCCACTCATATAGCTCAATAGGGAAGGAGGCGAAAAATATTTCATGGATATCTATATACAGGTAGCTCTCTGGCCACTCTTCTTTTGATAGTCATGGGTTTCTGTTCTCCTGCGCCATGAACTCGTGAATTCTTCTATTCAACCAACGTTCAATTTCTTGCTTAGTTGGATTCCAATGATATGACATCACACATCTCTCATGTAGATTCCAGTCCCAGCAACAGAACCATTTGTTGGCTTATGGGGGCCTGACCCAAGTTCATAGTTATTTAGCCAAACAAATCCCTACACTACTGGCCCTTTTGGCATGACCGCACGTGTGGACTAAAGTATCACTCGAAGCAATATGGGGGGATGCTGGAACCAAATTTCCGCACCTTTGAGATGGATTTGATGTCGGTTTAGTCCAACTAAACCTGCCTTCACATAGGTCACTTCACACACTTTTCTACCCTTCAGTACCTTTGTGATTTGTTATAATCGACTTTCGCGTAGCCCTAACCAGGGGCTGAATTCCTTTCATGCTGCTAAGGCAACGAACTACGATATCTCCTAAACTACACCAAGTATCTTACTTATCTTATTAACAGGTCTTGATTATCTTCGCATAAATGGATATTCTATCTTGTGTTCACTTAGCCAATACAATTATACACAATTGCGTATCATATAAGCCTTAAAAGTCAAATTCATACCCAATATAATAGATGCAGAAAAAAGGAAATAAACACGCAGAATTGATAGAAACTTCTCTTTATTAATACTTCCATTGTTTACAGACTTGACTCGCCCTGTGCACTCAGCTACAGGGTCTGTGTACTCAGCTAAAGACTACTAGGCATATGCGCACTCAGCTGCAAATCCTCTTCCTATGCTACTACCCAAAACTAGACTTTACACTTCAGAACTATCTCACATACATCATTCTTCCTTAGACATTCTATGATTAGCTTCCATTGATTACTTAGAGATTCGCTCTATTGATACAATCCCATGGTCTGGGACCATGGGTAGATATTCTTCAGCTGACATTACATTATCAAAATTAAGGGCGGACAACCCTATGAATCGTTAACAAACTACGCGCTCCGTGCCCACAAAATGCGGGCTCTTTACATTGGAATTACAAAATTGACCAAAATCTAGGCTCTAAGCCCCAAAAATTCCCTTTGGGAATCTCGTGCCCAACACAATGAGAATATGTTTTCTGAGAAGACATGGGATTTAGAGGAAAAGGAGGCACCTCAGATGCGTAGTTCCAGTTTGGAGTCTGAAGTAGTTGAGACATGCAAGACAGTGCCTGAGCTTCACATCCCAGAGGATGCACAGCCAGAAGGAAAGATTAGAAAACTAGTCATTGATATGTGTGAAGATAAATCAGAGGTTGGATGAGTAGCCTCTGAGCTCAATATGTATATTACAAAAATGTAGTTAAAGTTGTAGCCCACAACTCTGCCTAAGGTCCAGGAGTAGTGTGGAGCCGCGATCAAGGAAGGAATGGCTACCCTGGATGCCACAATCGCTGACTGTCCAAAATTGTTTGAGCAGGCCATGTAGGTCGTGACTAATATGTAGGAGGATTCGAACCTACATATGTTAAACACAAAAGTCAGGGAGCTACAATGGCAATATGATGAAGCCAGAGCGACTACACACTCCATAGCACCAATGCAGCGCCTTACCAAATTACAGGAGGGAAAGCATCTCCTAGCACAGGTGGAGGAAGCGCAGATGAAGGAGGCCTTGCTAAAGGTTAATATGCATCCATGATTGGAGGAATCTTATCAAGTCATGACTACCATTCAAGATAAGCTTAAATTCTTTCAAAAAACACAATAGACAATGAGGTTGGTCGTCGAAGGACCAGCCACATAAAGATTAGTTGAGGAAGTCAAGCAGGAAACAACTCGAGTGTTGTTGAAGTCACAGTGATCCAGGTGGAGCTGAGGTATATTCATAGAAATATCGCAGTGCCAGCCGAGTGACTCAAGGGCGAGTCATGATATTTGTGTTGGGGGCCTATTGGGATGGGGCCCCTTGGGTTATTTTTGGGGTTAAGATAACCCAAGCTTTGATACATTTTTGTAACTAATGTAAATTCTCTATGATTTGTGGATGTGGAGTGCGTAGATAATTAGGAGTCAAAGGGGTTTAGCCCCTTGTTTTATGTAAAGTTTGAGTCGGTTTTGAGATCCAGCCATGGTCCACAAACCATGGCATTGTATGCAAAAGGCTATAAATATGTGTGTCTTAGAGAGTCCAAGATGTATTTTTGGATGATAAGGAATGGAGTCTTAGAAGTGATAGATAAGAGAAGTGGGTCAGATAGGAGAAGAAAGGCTCTGTAACCGAGTCCGTGGACACCTGCAAATGAGTGCATGGAGTAGTTTTGGGTCTGTAATCTTGAATCAAAGATCAATACAGACAGTTTCTGCAGAATTCTTGTGTATTTCTATTTACTTCTGTTTATGATATATGTTGTAAATTAATGATGTACTTTATGGAATATTGATTGAATGTTGTGTGATTCTATTGAATAACTGTTAATGATGTACGCAAAGCATGTTTATGCATTTTCACGAAGACTCTGACGAATTCCATGATGTTTACTAATAACTTAAGTAAATTTGTGCGAATCCTAATTTGGGACTGATTTCTGATGCATGTAAGTAGATAAATTGACTATTAAAGGTCTGCAAATACTGATCATAGACCTTCATGAAGGTCTGAAGGCCATCTTGATAGAGTTGAAATAGTGTTCCATAAGAAGTATCAATCTACATGAAGACAGATCTAAGGCGTTAAAAGACATCACACTAGTCTCTGGATGCAAAAACTTGGTTCTTGCATCCCCCCATACTGCTTTAGGTGAGACTACATCCTGTGCTATGCAGGTTGTTTCTGAAAGGGCTGGGAGTTTAAGGATTTGTTGGTTGGTGCAACTAACTCTGAACGTGGGTCAAGACCCCTTAAGCCAACACTACAACTCTTCTTTGTCTATATCTTTGAGAGATAGATTCATTCTCCTTTGGGGTTGTTGGACTAGTTCACAACCTTCCTTAATGTAAATGTGGTGAGTACACACTGAGGGGTTCACTCCCTTCATTTCTTTGTAATTAGAAGAAAAGGCATCCAAATGCTCTCTTAGAATATTACATAACTCTTCTTCTTAGTGTACAGAGAGAGAGGGGTTGATTTTCAATGCTCTTTCAGGGTCAAATTCTATTGTATTTACATGAGTAGGGTTTGAATCAGCTAAGCATAGATCAATATGATGGCCGTCCTTGGTTTCCTTCACTACTTCATCCAAAGACATGGTGTTGGGAGTTTTATTTTGGAGTATGTGTTCAATCAAATCATCTTCACCAGGTTGTCCTCCTCTTATGGTAGTTTCTAGGGTATAGATTTGGGAGGAGAAGACTTCATCTTCTTCCTCCTCTTCTAGCCATAAAGGTAAGCCATGTTCTAGAGATGGCTAAGCAGGAGGGTATAGGACCAACTACTTGAATAGATGCTAATTTTTTATAGTCATATTTCCAGCCCTACAGCTTATGTAGGCATCGACAGTGGCTAACCAAGGCCTCCCAAGGATGAGAGGATAACCATTAAATTTTGCCTTAGGCTGGAAAACTAAGAAGTCCGTAGGGTATTCCAAGGAATCAATGGAGACCATCACATCCTCAACAATCCCCTAAGGGGCTATGTGGATCGTTTTGCAAGCTACAAGACTGTCTTGGTCTTCCTTAATGATCCTTGGAGATTCAGCTTGAGTATAGTGTCCTTAGTCATTACATTGATGGCAGCCCCAAGATAAATCAAGGTATGGGGGACAATGGTGCCATCAATGTGTACACTTACTACATGGCTCCCAGGGTCTAAATAGTTTGGGAAAATTACCCACCCTAGCATTAAGTTGGACAACTGTCTAATGACATTAATGGTATGGGTGTCTCTTTTTCGCCTTCCTATATGTCTGAAACACTTCTCTTTAATCAACTTGTTGTAAATAGGTACATGTTTAATAGTTTGGAGAAGTGGGATTTTAACACATAGATTTTTCAACTCACCCTGAATTTCAGTCTCTTCTAGGGTATGCTGGACTAGATAGGTTAATCTTTTAGGAAAGGGTGGTGGATTTACTCTAGGAATACTTTCCTCTCTTTCCTCCTCACTCTCCCTAGGTGGAGATGGAGGTTGGTTATCTAGGAGAACTTTCCCCGACCTAAGGTTAATTTCATGAATTTCCAGTGCATAAGCAGGGTAGGATGTCTCTCCATTATAGAGATGTTGTGCATGTCTGTTGTTTGGGTTTGGTTGGGCAGACATCTGAGGTTGTTTAGGCGGAGTAGGGTGTAAAAATTGTGGTTTAGATGGAGGTGAAGGCAATAAACATGGAACATTGTTGTATGGGGGCCTCCACCCGTGGGGGTGGTGCATTCCACTGAGGTTGTGGAGGAGTATATGGTTGAAATGGTTGGTTGGCCGACTAGGAATGGTACTGAGGTGCAAAATACCAAGGAGAAGGTGTAGACTAGGAAGGATGAGCTGGGGGACACCAAGGGGGAATGGATGTGTTTTGATTAGGGTTGTAATATGAATAAGATGACCCTTGCATACCCTGCTGGTATGGTCGAGTTCCATGAGGCATCCTTTGATTAATGTAGCAGAGCTATTCAGTCACCCCTTCTATTCCTTGATACACATCTTTTAGTCCAAGAAGAGAAGGGAACTTGTCTATGGATTTATTTTGCTCATAGACCGAGCAGATTTCTATAAGGTTCAAAGGGCATTCATTCCTAGGGTACCTCCTTGTGCATATAGGGAAGAAGATGGCTAATGCTCTCTCTGGTTCCTCTTGCTTCCTCTTGATTTACATAGTGTCCATCTATAGAGCAAGGGTTCTCAACATTTCACTCTTAAAGTCTTCCAACATATTCCCAATTTCACTTTTTATGGATGCGTTGGAAGAGGATGCACTAGCCATTATTTGACTAGCCCTACCCTTATTTCTAGCTGCACCAGAATGATTCTTGAAAATAGTCTTGATATCATCATAGGGTAGTTGGTAGATGTCCCCTTCTGATAGTAGGTTTAGGGTTTCTAGGAGATATTCCTTGATCCCCCTGAGAAGGACTAACTTAAGTGTCTCGGGGTCAAGTGTGCACCTGGCCCTTTTATCTCTGAGTTGGAATCTTTCCTCATAATCCTCTAAGGACTCATCATGTTCCAAGATCATTTTAAAAATTTCTTCTTTGGCATCTTTGGACCTGCAGTAGTCCCTATACTTGTTGTTGAAAGCTTGTTGCATCTAAGTCCAAGTGGTGATACTATCCGCAAGTAAACCCATGAACCAGTGCTGGGTTGCATCCTTGAGAGTGGATGGGAATAATTTCAACTTCTGATCATTAGAGGTGTAATCATAAGTTCTACATATGACAACAAATTCAAACAAAAAAGTATCTAGATCTTATGAGGTTAGGCCATGGAAGTGAGGAAGAGAAGAGGGGCTTATGTTTTTCATCTTGGCATCCCCATTAGTTTCTTTGATGAGTAAATCACCCTCAATTATTTCCATGACTCCCCTTTCATTTCTATTTTCAACCATTTTGTTAGTTGGAATGGTTTCTTCTTCTTCCCCTAGAGGCTCTTCAAAAATCTCTGGTTGTTCGCCTAAGGGGTCCTCTAAGTCATAGCCATCAAAGAAGAGGGAAGGTTGGCTGTTTGAAGTGGTGGGGTTATTTGGTAGGAATTTTCCTAAGATATCCCTATTTCTACGAGGCATCAAAGGAGTATTTTTTTTTGTTTTTCAAGATTTAAGATTGATTGAAAAATTGAAAAGACAAACTGAATTGAAACTAATTGTTTAATGGAATCAATTACAAAATGGAAAGGAAAACAAATCAACTTACAAATACTTTGCAGAATGGAACTAATAGAAGAATGAAAGAGCTAAGAAACAGAAGAAAGAAAGCGGAAATCACATCTACTCAAACACCTCCCTGGAAACGATGCCAAAAAGTGATGAGCACCAGTATTACAGCAAGGTGTTGCAACTCCTTGGGCTACCAACTTTACTTCATCAACCCAAGGTTCGTACAAACTTGGAGGTGACAATGTTGTATACACAAATAGATGTAATGGGTCCAATCTTTGTCACTGTTGAGTTGGGGTGATAGACCACTATGGTTTCTTAAACCAGCGTTCTATTGATTAGAGGAAGTTTAATTACCAATTAGAGAGGAGAATTTTACCCTAATTGAGAGAATTGAAATGCTACTTAATGAAGTAACAAAAGATTGAAAGAAATGCCTATAAAAACAACATAACTCATCTAGCTATTTGTTAGCATACGTTGCTTGCAAAAGAACTCTAATTTGACACATGTGAAGTCTTAAGTAGTCTAAGCATGAACTATGATCTAAACAAGCACTTAATTATTGTATGCATGAATAAATATAGACCTTTTTCTCTTTATATTTATGTAAAAATGTAAATGCTAATCCTTCTTGGCTGCATAGCTAGTGATATAGGTGTGGAGGGAGATGAGTGCAATGGTTCATATGGCTTGGAAGGCAAGCAGGGGTCTACTCCTAGCTTTATTGATGTTTTTTCAAAATTCGGACTCAAAACAAGCCATTACAAGTTTTCCTACAAGGTATCCTAGTTCACCTACAAGGTCCCCTGGTCTCCTACAGGAACAGGTTGAAATCATAGGGAGTGGTTTAAAAGGTGTGATGGAGCTTGGAATGGGTGAGTAAGGAGGGAATAAGGCAAGGGAGTGGTAGTAACTCACTCAGAACTCAAACTAAAGATTTATGATGGTTGGATTTGCTCAATGAGCATGGCAAGTTTTCCTTGTAAATCGATAATTCAAATTGAGACCTTGGTGGATTTTGGTGATCATGAGTGGATATGGTTTGGCTGAGACTGATGATATGAGGTCTTCCTATAATGTAGAAACCCCTGCAACATATACATCATTGTTGGCATTTATCCATAAATTCATCTCAAAACAAGAAGGGTTTACTTAAATAGAAGAAAATAGGATTTTCATCATTTATTTGCCAAGTTCATGCATCGGAATGCTTGAAACCATTATGAAAGAAACATGAAATCGATGCAAGACCTAAGATATCAGAACTGTCAATTGCAACCTATCTTTTAAAATTGAAAGATGATGACCTAATTAGCAAATAACCCTAAATTTCATAAGAAACCAGAATTATGTCTTTTCTTTTTAGTGAATGGGAAAGGATCTTCAAGCCACGATCCCTGGAAGGGAGAAATTAGGTAAGATCCACTTGTTGTCAATTTTTTTTAATGTTTTCTTATCTCTATAATTCTACTGTTAGAATTGTCCATAAGTGGAAGAAAACTAATAAAACATACCAGTACTTGCAAACTAACAACACATAAATTAGTGTAGCAACTCACTATAAGTACAAGAATAAACATACATATACAACAAGAGGAACCTCTATTGCTAGGGTTGGGACCTAACCCAAGAGCTTCAACCCTCTGATTCAACTCAGTGTTGGATCAAGTGAATGCTGCTCATTTTCATTAACATATCAAAAATACATAAAAGTGTTTGGTCACAATCCTTCAACTCGAAAACTGCTTAGATATCTTGCACAAAAAATATGAATCCTAATGAGGCTCTAGGACTTGTTATTTATACAACTAAAGTTGCCAACAACTTCCTTAAATCTAGAGAGGCTTAGATCCTAATCTTGAGACCAACTGGTTCTTAACTGTCACTAGCTTGGATGCCCATGATCCTCATGACTCGGTTTTTCACAACTCCGAGCTGGTGTGATTTGATTGAGGGATATTCGAGTGAGTGAGGAGTTAAGGAGGGAGATCATATCTCCTATAATCTCTCTTACTTGTCTCATACGAGTTCCTGCACCCTAGTTAGCCACAATTTTCTCCCAAAACTTGCAATCAATGCACATTAGACCACTAGTCATGACATCTTACTTTTACTCATCTCATTAAGAAATATATAATTAAAACATATAAAGAATTATGATAAGAGTTAATTTTAGTAAGTTGGAGGTGCATTAAGGTATATATATTTTACCCATTGATGAGCCTCATCAAGTATCCATTGCTAAGGATCGATGACTTATTTTGAAGGGAGCAGTAGTGTTCTCAAAGATTGATCTGAGATCAGGATACCATTAGGTGTGCATCAAAGAAGAGGATATCTACAAGACTTCTTTCTGGACCATGTATGGGACTTATGAGTTTGTTATGGTTCCTTTTGGTTTGATTAATGCTCTAGCTACTTTCATGTGCTTGATGAATGGTGTGTTGTGTCCTTAATTGGACAAGTTTGTGATAGTATTCATTGATTATATATTGATATATTCTAAGGTTGAGGAAGAGAATGTAGAACACCTAGCAGTAGTGTTAAAATTGTTGAGAGAAAATCAGTTATATGATAAGCTTAGTAAATGCATCTTCTTTCAGACATAGGTACATTACTTGGGACATGTTGTTTCCATGGAAGATATAACAACTGACCTAGAAAATATTAGAGCTATCATGGAACTATCATCAGGAACTTCTCACAGGTTGCTTGTCCTATTACATCATTGCAGAGAAAAGGAAAGGAATTTGAATGGATAGAGGAATGTGTAGCTAGTTTTGAACTACTGAAATAGTTGCTTACAAATGATCCAGCTCTAAATATTGTAGATCCAGATAAAGATTTTGTGGTGTGAACATATTCTTGCAAGAGAGGGCTTGGTGGATTCCTAATGCAGGAGGGATATGTGGTGTGCTATGAGTCAAGGAAACTAAATGAGCATAAACAAAACTATGTGACTCATGATCTTGGGTTGGAATCTATTATTCATGCCTTGAATATCTGGATGCATTATCTTCTTGGCAGGAGGTTTATTTTGATGAGTGACAATAGTGGACTGAGGTATCTATTTGACCAACCTAATCTGAATTCCAGGCAAGCTAGATGGTTGGCTACCCTTAGTGAGTTTGAATTTGAGATCAGATACATTAAAGGAAAGGAGAATAGGGTTGCAAATGCTCTCAGTAGGAGAGTGCAGGTAAACCATGTTGCAGTTGTGAGCTCTTATGGGACATATTTTCAGGAGTGGGTCTTGTAGGCATTTTAGCATGATGACAGGTAACAATAGCTTAATCACGGGTTATAATAGGGTATAGGTGAACAGGATTTTTATTATCATCTCACAACAGATGGTCTGGTGAGATTTAGGGACAAGATCTATGTTTCGGATGACATTGATCTCAAGAAGCTTATCTAGAGGGAATTTCATGTCAAGCCATATTCAAGTCACCCAAAATATCATAAGATGTTGACAGATGTGAAGAATTTATACTATTGGTTGAATTTGAAGAAGGAAGTGGAGAAGTTTGTTGCTAGATTTCTAGGGTGCTGGCAAGTGAAAGTTGAGCGTAAGCACCAAGTTGGTTTGTTACAACCTATTCGGATTCTAGAGTGGAAATGGGAGGACATTTCCATGGATTTCATTGCAATTTTTCTGAGGACATCAAAGCAACATGATTCCATCATGGTTGTGGTTGATAGGTTGATCAAGGTAGCTCACTTCATTCCATTAAAGACTACTAATTGAGACAACGAGGTAGCTCAAATCTTCATCAAGGAGATAATGAGATTGCACGATATTCCTAAGAAGATCATATCAGATAGAGATGTCATGTTCACTTTCAAGTTTTGGAAGGAGTTGTTTGTAGGTTTGGATATATAATTTGCCTTCAATACAATTTATCATCCGCAGACAGATGGACAGATAGAGAGGGTCAATATGATACTAGAGGATATGTTGAGGATTTATGTCATGCAACAACAAAGGAGGTGGGAGGAGTATCTTCCACTAGTGGATTTTTCCTACAACAGTGGTAATCATGAGTCACTAAGGATGAGTTTGTTTGAGGCATTCTATGGGTAGAGTTGTAATACTCCCATTATTTGGAGTGATCCAGTGAACAGGGTACTAATTAGACCGGACATGTTGGCAGAGATGGAACAAGAAATGTAGGTTATCAAGAAGAATCAAAAGGAAGCATAGGATAGACTAAAGATTTATGCTGATAAACACAAGGAATTTAAGGAGTTTCAGGTTTTGGAGCATGTGTACTTACGCATCAATCCCAAGAAGAGCTCCTTGAGGATTGGATCATGTGCCAAGTTAGCACCTCAATATTGTGGGAATTTTAAGATCCTTGAAAGGATTGGACCAATGGCCTACAAAATTGCACTGCCTCTGACAGTGAAAGTCCATGATGTTTTCCATGTTTCATTGCTTAAAAGATATGTGAAGGATGTTGATCATGTGATTAATTGGCTTATATTAGGTGGAGCCAAGAAGGATAATTCCAGCAGGAACCTCAGCGCATATTGCAACAGAAACAACTCATGCTCCGGAACAGAGAAATGGAGCAAGTTAAAGTGCAATGGAAGCACTTTGGGCCTGATGAAGCTACATGGGAGATGGTTGATCAAATGTGGGATGTTTCCTTCATTATTTTCCAGTGGAGATAAATAATTTTTTTGTATATGTACATATTTCTGTATGGTTGTTATTGTAAATGCTGCAATGAGTTCTATTATAAAGCTCCAATAAGCAGTATGGTTTTCATGTTGTCATATTTGTCATGATGGTTTTGCTTTTGAGCAGGTTTTCCATTGTAAGTATTGCATCAAGCTAAGTTATAAAGCTCCATGGGCAATATGTTTTGGTTTCAATGGTCTCGCTGGTTATAGGTGTCATAGAACATTGAGGATGGTGTTCCCCTAAGGGGAATTGGTTTGTAACAGCCTCGGTTTAAACATTTGTGCAATAAAGTTAATAAAGGAAAAATAAGACCAAGGTCATGGTACATGTATTCCAAGCTGAACATTGGGAAAAAACATCCTAGTGGGCATCAATTATTGTTTATTATAGCTAAGGAAATTGGAAAAGGCATTGGCAAAGGCTTTGGAAAGGAAACATGACAAATATTGGTATTTATTTATGAAAATAGATGAAAATAGGAGAAAAGGGAGATGAAAGGTCACAGGTTTGCATGATGAGGAAATTGAAGGAAAATAGAGGGAAAATGAAGAAATTAGAGGCATCAATAATAAAAAGGAATCAGAGTATCAATTTTCAGGCATTTCTCAGTTTGGATTTTGAGTTAGTTGGAGAGAGAAGAAGAACACCAAGATGAGAAAGCAAGAAAGGAAGCAAAGGAAAGTAAAGGAAGGACAAGGAAAGCAAAGGAAAAGAAAGGAAGGATTGGATCAAGTAGCTTCAATAGTGGGACTTATAGGTAACAATTTTCTTATGTGATTTCCTAGCTGAACTGTGAATGAATTGTGCATTCATTTGTCTATGTGGTTCATTTGTTGTCATTCTCATTAGGTTTTCCTTGGTTTGACAGTGGTTTCAGCCTTGCCTCTCTGATTCCTAGATAACCATGGTGTGATTGGATTCGTTCTTGGTTGAGCATTACATTTCTTGAAGGTTTTGGATCTGGGTGAGGTGGTATGAGGAAAATACCAAGGGTTGGGGGTGGAGATGGTTTTCTCTGAGAAGTGCTCAAAAAGTGGGTGGAGGCAAAAAATTCCTCAAGAGATGGTGAAGGAATTCTGATTCATCCAAGCTTGCTTTGGTTTTGTGATATCGGGACCAGTTTAAGTGAGATCAAGGTAGTGTGAGGGTGGAGGGGGTTTAACCTATGGATTCTCCTAGTTGTTTTGTATTGTTTTATCCCATGATCCCACATTCATGCTTGGAATATGTCATGATGGTGATTAGATGAAAGAAATATTTGGTTCAGCCCAATCTATGGTCGAGTGGTACGTGGAAGTCCTTGACTTGGTTGGATTTTGCATTACTTAATGAGATTTATTCCTCTATGGAAATATATGAAGCATTTGTGCTGGTTAATATGATAATTTGATGGTTTTTATGCCATGGTTACTATGATGATTATTTGTTGGTTATAAGCATTGATCTGTTATATACGCTAGTTATGGCTTGTTCATGAATTGATATTTGGTTGGTTGATGAATGCATGAGCTAACAAATTTGATGGCATTAAACCTTCTTTGTGAATCTTAGATAAGTTTCAGGCCCTGGTGTTTATATATGCATTCATGACTTGTAGATTTCATGTTCATTATATGTTTGATGAAATGACTATCATGGTTAGGCCTGTTTAGGTCAAGTTCTTGGCTAAGATTTGTAGGAATGGATTTTCATTGACGTTATATATCATTCTATAAAGTATCATTAAGTTCTGGGTAGTGGTTGGGAGTTATGCCCTTAAAAGGTGGCAATAATTCTCGGGTTGCAAGCTCAGAACTCACAATTATGAGAGAAAAAAATGGAAATCCAACAAAAACACTTGAAAAGCAATCACCCATTTCTTGACATGTGTGTGTGTGTGTGTGTGTGTGTGTGTGTGTGTGTGTGTGTGTGTATATATATATATATATATATATCTATATATATATAACTTATCACTAGAAATGGAAAAAAGAAAATATACTTTTCAATGCGAAATTAGTTGCTTCCTTATGAAGTTTACTGAAGTGGAATAACAAATTGTATACTTACAAGTGAAATCCCAAGTGGTTGAGGGAAGTTATGGTTCTAAATGTTATAGGATAACATGATTGGTTAATTTCCATGTCTAAAGTTACTCTCATTAGCATTGTAATGCATTTGTCTTGTTGTTCAATGAAGCTCTCCACCCTACAATAGTAAACGCTAGAATGTTAGAATTAGTTTGATGATTGTTTGGTGGACCTAATATATGTAGGCATACATCTAAGTTTAGTAGAAAAAATTACAAATCATGTTCTTTAAAGAATAAAGAAACATGAAAAGAATCCCTTTGATGATAATGGCTACACATGCCCTCATACAAAAGATATTTGTCTCACTGACTTCCCACCCATGAGACATGGAAAATCTTCAGTGTAAACCAACACAAAATCCACTTGGTTTCTTTTTCAAATATTTCAAAGGAATTCGACGAGTGAAATCGTAAACCCTTTAGTGGTAAATACCTTAGTTGTAGAGAACATTTTTGGCACATGCCCAACATACCAAGGCATTGATGCTCTTTCTCATTATCCATATGAAAAATCCTAATATGGATACTTTAGATGTCCAAGGTGAAGATACATATATAGATAGTAACTTATTGGAAAATAAAAATAATATATAAAAAGAAACTGTAAATATCAAATTTTATTGACCTAGATTGTTGCAATTATTCTGACGATTTTATGAACCATTAGTTACCAATACTATTGCAAAAGTTCCAACTTAATTTAATATTTTGAGAGATGAGGAGGTTGTGTGTGCAAGCATGATTGTAATATTCCTGCCACAACAAAAACGTTTTCCTTTCCTGTGGATGTTTCCTTTGACAAATCATCAGGGTTTTACCATGTAAACTTTTGTGTGTTATTGTATTTCTATTTGTGTGTACTAGCCCCTAGTTCAACCTCTCATTACTATAATAATTGTAATTACTCAAAGACTCATACAAGGGACATGGATTCCAGTGTACTTAGGCAGGGAGATTGCTAGAGGAATTGGAAAAATCAAATACATCAGCCATGGGTTGGTTGAGAAGATTAAATAAGTTGAATATGAATTAAATTTAACTGAAGAAACATAGAAAGGCGCAGGTTTCCTTCAGCTCCAACCATAAGCAAGAAAAGGACAAAAATTTAAAGATATACATGGCCCCTGTGTTGTCCATCGATTGTTTTCATGGACCCTTCGAAAAATATAGATGGTTGGTTTGTTATGACGCAAAAAAACGAGTTGGAAAGGGAGGGGAATGGATGAGGATCCTTTCTAGGATGTACGGGTAATGGAAGAGAATATATATATATATATATAGTGTACTTAGGCAAGGAGATTGCTAGAGGAATTGGAAAAATCAAATACATCAGCCATGTGGTTGGTTGAGAAGATTAAATAAGTTGAATATGAATTAAATTTAATTGAAGAAACATAGAAAGGTGCAGGTTTCCTTCAGCTCCAACCATAAGTAAGAAAAGGACAAAAATTTAAAGTTAGACATGGCCCCTATGTTGTCCATCGATTAATTTCATGGAGCCTTCGAAAAATGTAGATGGTTGGTTTGTTACGAAGCACAAAAACAAGTTGGAAAGGGAGGGGAATGGATGAGGATCCCTTCTAGGATGTATGGGTAATGGAAGAGAATATATATATATAGGACAATGTAAGAGTCAAATTTTGGAAAAAAAAGAACACCATCTAAGGAATCCTCTAATAGAGTCTTGTTGGGTGAAATATTATAGAGAGCAAAGGATTTCCTAAGGGTGAAAGAAACCACTGGAAGCTTGGGAATAAAGAACCTATTGTATTGGAAAGAATCACTCGGGTGCTTGTGAGGATGATGAACCACTAGGAGTACCCTTGGGGGCTAAAGCTATGGTGTTTTTCACACTAATGAACCACTTGGAGGGATGATATCTTCAATCCATTAGTAGTTTATCCACTGATGAAACTTCATTTTGTGTGGACCCTCTTCTCCTGAAAGTGAGCTGAGAATTATCTATTATATGGTATCATATCCTAGTTATTAGTCTTATGTGTAAAGCTAGGAAGACTGAGTGGGAAACGTGTAGCTGGTGGATGAGGGTTGTGTGACCTTCTGTCATCTTGTTTCAGCTGAAGAAACTATCTGGTCTCTCTTTCAAAAGCACTCCACCTCAACTAGTGGAATATGGCTTAGGGGTGATAGTTACAAGTAAGACTTGGCTGCAACTATCTATGGTTAGGTGGAGAGTTGTTGTCCCAAACTCAATTTCCCAATTAAATTTTGAGATAATTATATCTCATGTTCATTGGTATCAATGAATGTATGTTTATTTTTACTAAACTGAAATGATGCCATCAATGTATGAGGCATAACCTAAAATTTGGTTGTTACATAACTCATTGGAATGGTTGTCGACATTGTTCTTATTGGTACTTGAATATTGTGATGAATCCCTATGTTAGGAGTTTTTTATAACTATGGTGTTCAATTTTGAATCATTATAATGAATCATTGTGCTTAACATGAAATATTAGGCTAAGTAGAGCTCGTAATGAGTTAACTATATATATATATATATATATATATATATATATAAAATCCTTGTACAAATGAAAGAGCTCAAATATAAGTTAGAGAATTCAAATCTCGAACAAATGTACATATGTATATATACATATATATCCATATGAAAACTTTGGTTAACCTGCTATTGAAACCATTTTAGCTATGGGAATGCAGCATAACTATAATTGCCCTTGAAATCACTGTCTAGGCAATGGTATTCCCACAATACATGATTTTATGCAGGTTATCGACTCATGGTGGATCAAGATAGTTCATCATTTGCAATATGTCCTTTCACTATTCAAGGAGATGAACTATGGGTTCTCTTAGAACGATTACAACCATATTAAACCCTGCATGTGGGACTAGAACCAATTCATCTTTATGCCTATACTGATATATATATATATATATATATATATATATATCAGCAAATAAAATCCAAGTAGAAGGTTGGGGCTCGTCCTTGTGTGTAGGTTGAGTCCAAGGTCAGGGCTTATCCATATGTATATGTCGAGTTGGAGGTCAAGGCTCGTCCCTGTGTATAAATCAACTTGGATGTCAAGGCTTATCTCTATGGATGCGGTGAGTCAAATATTGGGGCTTGTCCCTATGTATAAATTGAATTGGAGGTTGGGGCTTGTCCCTGTGGATGTGTCAAGTCAAAGGTCTTATCCTTGAAGGCAAGGCCAAGGATGCATATAATTACATTCTATGACTAAGGGTGGAGCTCAAGCTCATAATGAATGAGAGGGATCTATTGCAATATCAATGGTCGTGATGATAGGGGGACCTCCCCCCTATGACGCCAGTAAGGGGAGAGGGGTAGCCCCACTTCAATCTTCATCTTTGACTGAGTCAGGAAAGCTCACTGTTTGAAAACACAATGAGGCCTTCCCTCTATGATTTCAGCAAGGGAGGGGGGAATCCTAATTTAACCCTAGTTGTCGACTTTTTGATGGTGTTAGACTCGCCAACATTCAGGATATCTCCCCGGTACGAAGTCCCAACTAAACCTCACATTGTTTGGAGTAAGTGTCCCAGCAGTGGTTGGTAGTGTAATGCCTTGACTGTGGTAGCGCGTAGAGGAAAGTATCATAACTTTGGGTGAGAGAAAGTGTGTGACCCTGTGAGAGTCAAGTGTGATGCATGAAGGTTCTAACACATGAACAGGAAAAGGAAGTGTGCCCCTTAGAAGCATGTAATAGTACACAGCTTGAAAGGAACACACGAGTGGAAGGAAATCACAAGCTAAAATGCAGAATATTCCACAAATTAAAGTGATGAGTTAATCCAACAACACGCATTCAAAAAGATTCATACAAATGCATACAAAGTAGTTCATAAGCATATGTGTAAGTTAAATCACAAACATTTTTAAAGAAAATAGAATAGTCCAACTACATTAACAACATATGCATGAAAGTGTGTTGGCTCTGATATTATTATTATAAGTGAAAGTTTCACCCATACATACACCATTGATGACCACTAGACCCAATAGTGAAACATTACAGTAAAGAACACGTTCTCCTCCAAATAATTATACTTGCTCTACGCTACCGAGAAGGCAAGGCTCTTCACAATACTCGCAAGCCTTTTCTAAGCCTAAGCCTATCCAAAATCTTGGCTCCCAAAATCCTTCCATGAGTTATGAGGTTATATTTATAACAAAGGGTGGAGTGACCCTTGACATTTCCCTTTGTGACTCTTTGACTAACCTCATGCCTCTTTAACTTTTTTACAAGTAACTCATTACACAACATGATTACCTTTCACATTCCACTAATGACACTTGGAATTTCACTTACAACATATTTACAAATAATATTACATTTTCCACATGTACCCATGTGAGCCAAAATAGGCTAGAGATAGCCTAACAAGCAGGGAAAATTTTAAGAACGCCCTCTAAATTTACACGTATAATAAATGGGCGAATCTCCATGGTATATAGGAAAAATGGAAGGCGATTTTATCAATAATATGATATGTATATATAATTTTTTGGTGAATCTCTCACCAGGCATGGCGAATATTTTGCTCAATTATAAAATCTTGTGTTTATTGAATACACAAATGAAATCATTTCATTTCTTTAAAATATCTTTTGAAATCAAAATTATCGAATTACATATCGATAACCTAGTGGGTGTAGGATAAAATTCATCCGTGCCATTCACAGAAAGCATGAGAAAAAACCTAATACTATATATAAAACCAAGAAAAATTCAAGTTCATCACTTCTAGGGACCTCGTAACCACCCTGCCAATACACAAGTATGTTCCTGTTTGCAATTAGAAAAAATACCCAAATTACAATCTGTTTACTCCAGCATATGTTGGAAAGTTATAGAAGGATGACTAGTGCAATCAATACATTCCTTTTAGCCCTAGATTTGTTTCAATTTAAAACAGAAGTATACAAATATACTTGTCTAATGTCTATGCTTTAACCATTCACCTTAAGATGTTTTTACAATATAATTTCCTAAGTCTATTTAATATCTTCATTATCATAAAAACCAACCTATATCCATCTTAACTCCACATCTACCACTCTTAGGGGGATGAAATCTATTTATCCCTCTAAGCACTTGGTAGACCCAGAATTAAGATGGATCTAAGATGATAGAATTTCCCCTTTAAATAGTCTATGCTCATATGAATACCATGGTATTACCATGGGTCAATACCATGGGTTATCATAAACCTGGAGCTTAAAAATTACTATGAGTAATTTATAAAAATTAATAAAATTAATAGTTGATTTTTATTTTATTTTTTATTTTAACAAAGCTAAAATGTTTAACATACATTAAATTACAACATCCATTGTTACTCTTGGTCGGATCAAATATTTTTTCACTCTATGCTAGTTTGCATATCACGATATTTGATACCTCTCGGGGTTAGTAGATCCAGAGTAAAGATGGATCTATGCTGGTTTAATTTCCCCCATTTAAATAGGCTACATTCTAGGTGAATACCATGGGTCAATACCATGTGCCATTTTTATTTTTATTAATACTAATATTAGGGTTAATATTTTTTTCTGCATGGTATTAATAAAAATCTAGTCCATGGTATTTGTCCCATAGTATTTTGCCCATAGGTTTCACCTAAATATAACACATTTTTTGAGTGTTTGTAAATATAAGGGACTTATGGAGTAAATATAGAAAAATGTTTTATTTGTTTACCATACCTCTCGTTTATTTGTATTTTTATTAATTTACCATACCTCTTTTACAAATATGGTATTTGGCCCATAGGATTCACTTAAATAAAACCTCTTTCTTGAGCCTTCATAAATAGAACGAGGGTTATGGACTAAATATAAAAAGAGGTTTTATTTATTTACCATGCGTCTAGTTTATTTATATTTTTTTTTATTTACCATACCTTTTGAGTAAGTATAAAAAGACGTTTTATTTATTTACCATACCTCCACTTTACTTATATTTTTATTTGTTTACACCCTTGCATGTATATAAGGTGACTTATGGAGTAAATATAAAAAATGTTTTATTTATTTACGATACCTCTCATTTATTTATATTTTTATTAATTTACCATACCTCTTTTATAAATATGGTATTTGGGCCTTTGGCCCATAGCATTCACTTAAATAAAACCTATTCTTGAAAATGTTATTCTTGAAAATGGGCAAATGGATTCACTTAAATAAAACCTATTCTTGAAAATGGGAAAATGGAAGGTTGTAACTCCTAATTTCGAGGGCTAAATTTACCTTTTTTACCCTCTCCCTTAAAATAAGGTGGGCTATTTGAGGTGATTTGTAAAAATGTACTATGATACAAAATATTCGCCCACTAAAAATTTAAAACCCCTTAATTTCGCCAAAGGGCGAACATTCGCCCCTAAAATTTTCTATGCTAACAAGACAAAAAACTATGATTCTAAATTTTGGGGAAAGACAAACTCGGCAACCTCCACTTAGTGCTTCTCAGTCAAATATTGATGCCAATCTTGATACTACATAATGGTGTCCCCAAACTATTTGATTGTGTATTTCTGAAAGCAGACTCTTGCCTCCATGGCATCCGAGTATATGGTCTTGCAACCTGTATCCAACTTGTTTTGAAGCATGTGCAGCATGGTGTTGACCTTGATAGGACCATCAATGTACTTCTCCATGTTGTGTGCGTTCAGGTCCAAGTCTTCCCTAGTGGCCTCTTGTCTTAGTTGCTACCTGTACTCTTCGATCTCTCACTGTACTTGGTTATTAGGTATATCATTAGTGAGGGAACCAATTGATGGGATCATGTGCTTTCTCACCATGACATCCAAACTATTGTACAACGACACATATGAGGCATGTATGTTGTTGATGAATGGCGTGAGCTACTCATAGTTTTGGATCAACATCTGAACCTTTTCTTTCTCCATATCTTCATGTGGCTTCAACTTCTTAACTAGGTCAAGCGAGGCCCCTTTGTACCACATTGTTCACTCTTGTACATGGGCAATGGCAGCATGTATGTTCTTGAGAGTTTGAACAAACTCTTTGCTCCATTGTTGTAGGCCATGCACATGGAAAACTGCCTTATGCACAATGAAAAATCCATCATAGATCTTCTTCATGGTACCCTCAAGTGTTTATACTTCAATGAGTATCGCTTCCCTCATCTCCCTCATTGTGGAAATTGCATTCTACGTTGATTCTCGAACTTGTTTTGGCTCTTGCCTAGCAACCTACAAGTTATTTTCCAGTTGTTCATTCTTGATCATCGAGTACTTAACATTTTATATTTTTTCTCCTACATAGGCCAAGATGTCTTCGAAAAATATAGTTGGATGCTTCTTGGTGTCTGACACTATCACCCTTTCCTTGATGAATGCAGGTGATGTGTGATCATCCAAAAATTTCTTCCTCCACACTTGTACAATCTTCTTATACAACTTGTCAAATGATGTATTGTACACATCCATGACTGGATCATCAAGGAGAAAAATGTCTCCTTGCTCGCTTGGCATTGGTTCTGATACTAGAGGTGGCGGAGACTGAGAAATGACCTGTGGTGCTCTCGACATCAGGTCAATATCTTTATTCCGCAGCTCTTGTTCCATCTCCATGTGTTAGGTCCCTATAATACTAGTGATTCCCCCATTACTATTTTCATTGTAGTGCTTATTGTTATTTTTGTGCCCCTATTGTCCCCATATTTTTATTATTGTGCCCCATAGAAGCCCACTATTGTTATTGTTCTGCTCTTATATTATTATTGTTATGTCAGCTTTGATTATATTGTGTCCCCTTAGACTCCTATATATATAAAAGAGTTTTTTTCATTTGTATCATACAAGAATTATTTATTTTTGTAATGTAAAGGAGGTTTCCCCCTCGAAGAGGCTGATTTTGAATTTGTTGATCTATCTTTTCTTTTATTTTGTGAGCTGGTTACATAACATTTGGTATCAGAGCCTTTGGATTCTAGGGTTTCGTTGCTCCAAACAGTAATCGTGAATTTTTTGCTATAAATTTTTTTATACGATGTTTCAAAAGCTAAAATTAAAACCCATTTGACCATAAATCTCAATGAACCTTGGGCTATAATTTTCGATCTTTTCTCTCTAAATTTTCGAAGATAGGAGCCAAGGAAGTTATGGTTTTTGTAGGCTCCCAAATTATATCTCAAACAGGTGACCTGGGGAAAATCGTCATAACTTTCTCTCTGAGCAGCAAATTGAAATTTCATAAAACGTTACAAAAAGAGGACAACCTTTAGTTTTATTTGTATTGGTTTCTGGTCCTAAAGTCGAAATCATGACATGTGGCACTTCATACAAGTTCTCTCTACTAAACCAATATATAATCAGGTCATCATGGGAGATTTGGCATAACTCTTCCTTAGAGAATCCAATCCTAATCAGACTTATGGGGTTGAAAAGAGCACTCAGAGTGATACTATGGGATGAAATTTTAGACCTTAGAGATCTGAAATTATAGAGATACAACAGATTCAATATCGAGCTCCTGAAAAGTGAAAAATGGTGTGTAATTTTTTTTAAATTTTGCATAAGTTTGGTCTGAAAAATTGGTTTGAAGGAATTCAAAGGGCATAGTGAAGCATTATTATCATTAATTGATGCCCTAAAGAAAGAAAATGGAAACACCTAGTAAGAAACCTGAAATCTCTAGCATGACTCATGAAGACGAGGAACAAATGCAACATGATATATCAAAATTATGAGACCAAGTGCAACAAAATTCACTCTCACAAAAACTAACAGAAGCTAAGATGGATAGTTTAAAGAAAGACGTGGAAGCTAAGATGGATGGTGTGGAATCTAAGATGGATAGTTTAAATAAATGCATGGAAGCTAAGATGGATGGTTTGGAAGCTAAGATGGATGGTATAGAAGAAAAACTTAAAGGCAACATGGAATATTTGAAGACATTTGACAAATTTGCTCCACGAAATTCTTACTAATGGAGAAGGGTAGTAAAGGAAACTCATTATGAGAACAAAATAAGTGTTAATAATGATTTCATAGACTCTAACTTTGGATTGAAGACCCACCATATTCCAAAGATCGATATGAGGAAGTTTGGTGGCAAGGATCCTGTAACATGGATACTACAAATGGAGAAATATTTCGATCTCCATAATGTGAAAAACACACAAAAGGTATGCATTGCAACTTTATATTTGGAACCAAATCAGTTTGTATGGTATCAATGGCTTTCCTGACGTAAAATAATTGTCACTTGGGAAATTTTTACAAAAGAAATGATAGCACATTATGAGGATACAAAAAACAACACCTTTTTTAGCCAATTGATAAATATCAAACAAAATTTTTCAATTATGGAGCACATTTATGACTTCAAAAAATTTAATATAAGGGTAAATGATATTCTAAGGAGCATATGATTGATATGTTCATAGGGACTTTAAATTATAACATCCAACATGAGCTTCGCCTTTGGGAACCTAATTTATCAGAGAAGGCATTTAGGTTGGCAAGAAAAATGGAAAGAAAAATTATGACAACAAGGAAGCCTACCACTCACAACTATAAAGTTGGAAGTGTTTTTTCCCCTAGCCTTCCATAACCTACAAGGTTTACATCACAACAATTGGAAGAAAAAAGAGCAAAAGGGATTTGTTACAGTTGTGATAGAAAATACACTAAAGGTCATAAGTGTGTTGAGAAGAAAATATTTTACATAGATTGTGAAGAGGAGGAAGAAAAGGAACAAGAAAGGTAAAAATAAGAGGACATACACCAAGAACAAACCCTAGAGAAAAAAGAAATGAATCTGACCATGTCCTGTAATGCATTGGCCAGAATTACCACTCCTCAAACTATTAAGATAGAAGGACATATCAATAAGAAAAAGGTAATAGTGTTGATTGATTCAAGCAATACCCATAATTTTATTCATTGTAAGATAGCCAAGGAATTAAATTTCTTCCTATATCCAGCAATAGAGTGTCAAGTGATGGTTGCAAGTGGAGGAACCATAAATTTCTTTGGAAAGTGCCATAATATCAAGCTATCCATGGGACAATATGTATTGAATATCCCAATTCTTTCCATTCCAATGGGTGGTGCTGATGTTGTACTAGGAGCACAATGGCTACAATACTTGGGTACAATAGCTTTTAATTTTCAAGAACTTTTCATGAAATTTTTCTAGAAGGAAAGGAAGTTGAATTAAGGGGTATCACAAGGAAACCAGGGAAGATAATCAGCTCTAACAGAATTACAAAGCTTCTAAATAAAGAACAACGAGGCATAATTATACAATTATATTCGCTAGAGGTTCCCACATCGAAATCATCTATTTCTCGATATCTCCAACAAGTCTTGGACAATCATTCCAAGGTATTTGAGACCCACAAAGGCCTCCCACCTATTCATGATCATGATCATGCTATTCATTTGATTCTAGGAAGTGTTCCTCCAAATATTAGGCCTTACAGATATCCCTATGCCCAAAAGAGTGAAATTGAACGTATGGTTGGATAAATTCTAGAGGTTGGTATAATTCAACCTAGTTAAAGTTATTTCTCTTCTCCAGTAGTATTGGTGCATAATAAGGATGGGTCATGGTGCATGTGTCTGGATTATAGGGAGCTCAACAAGATCACTATTAAAGATAAATTTACCATTCCTGTCATTGACGAATTATTGGATGAATTGCATGGATCAATTTACTTCACCAAGTTGGAACTTCGTTTAGGATATCATAAAATCATAATGAAGGCTGAAGACATTCCAAAATTATCATTTAGAACTCATGAGGGTCATTATGAATTTTCGGTCATGCCTTTTGGCCTTACCAATTCACCTTCTACATTTCAAGGTTTGATGAATTCCATTTTCAAACCCTTCCTTAGAAAATTTGTGTTAGTATTTTTTGATGATATAGTAATCTACAACAAGTCTTGGAAGGATCATGTTCAACATGTTAACAGGGTTCTCAAACTGTTGGAGGAGAAACAATTATATAAAAAAAGCTCTAAATGTTTCTTTGGAGTACAAGAGATGGAATATCTGGGTCATATTGTATCTCATGAAGGTGTGAAGGTAGACCCTAGCAAAATTAAAGCCATTAAGGAATGGACAATCCCCACATCCATAAAGCATCTGCGAGGATTTCTCAGATTGACAAGGTATTATCACGAATTTGTTAAGAATTATGGGTGAATAGCAGCACCTCTAACAACATTATTGAAGAAAGATGAATTTTAATGGACTCTAGAAGCAATGAAGGCCTTTGAACATCTTAAAGAGACAATGTACCAAGCATCAGTCTTAGCTACGTCGAACTTCACAAAAACCTTTATTATGGAATGTGATGCTTCAGGAAATGGAATTGGTGTTGTTTTAATACAAGAAGAAAGACCCATTGCTTTCGAAATTCATCCAATCAAAGTAAAGTATTTACACAAAACTATTTATGAGAATGAAATGTTATAAATACTACATGCACTTAACAAATGGCGACCCTACCTAATGGGAAGACACTTCAAGGTAAAAACAAAACATGATAGTCTTAAATAATTTTTAGAACAAAGATTATCTTTAGAAGAGCAGCAAAAATGGGTCACAAAGATGTTGGGTTATGACTTTGAAATCATCTACAAAAAAGGAAAGAAAAATGTTGTGGCAGATGCACTCTCAAGAAAGGATGAGGATGTGGAAGAATGACAAAGAAGTGTGGGGACTCATTCAAAAGCTACAACAAGATCACAGTATATTTGATACATTTAGCTAGAAAAATGATTTGTTATGGTACACATATTTCTTATACCTATGTAAGAATTCACAACTCAAACAAAATATTCTTATGGAATTGCACACCTCTCCCTTAGGAGGGCACTCAGGATTTTTAAAAACTTACCACAGGGTTAAGAAGGAATATTTTGGGATGGCCTTAAATCAAATATTCAAAATTTTATGGCAGAATGTTTGGTTTGCAAAAAAAGTAAAGTTAAAACAATTAAGACCCTAGTTCTATTACAACCTTTATCCATTCCAACCCAACGTTAGGAAGATGTTTCAATGGATTTTATCACAGGTTTACCCAAGTCTGAAGAAAAGAGTGTCATCATGGTGGTAGTTGACAAACTTACCAAGTATGCACATTTTTGTGCATTAACACATCCATTTAAAGCCAGTATAGTTTATACTACATTTATGGAAACAATTCAAAAGCTACATGGAAACCCAAAGATTATTGTAAGCGAAAGAGATCCCATTTTCACTAGAAAATTTTGGACAGAATTATTTTCTTGTCTTGGTAATCAATTAGCTCATAGCTCATCTTATCATCCTCAATCTGATGGGAAAACTGAGATAGTAAACAAATGTTTGGAAGAATATCTTCATTGCTTTGTATCTGATAAACAGACACAATGGGTCAAATGGTTGCCTCTGGTTGAATGGTGGTATAACACTTCCTTCCATATTGCAACAAAAATGACCCCATTTATGGCACTTTATGGATATCATGCACCTTCCATCACATCATATTTAAGAGAATATTCTAAGGTCCAAGCAATGGAAGATCTCATTGAGAATCAACAACAAGTTCTCCAACTCTTAAAGGATAACCTCACTTTGGCACAGAATAAAATGAACAACAAGTAGATCAACATCACAGTGAAAAAGTTTTGATGTAGATGACTGGGTGTTCCTACGGCTACAACCATATAAACAAATGTCCCTCAAGCAAGCTAAGAAGGATAATAAATTATCACCAAAGTATTATGGTCCGTACAAGGTGTTTCAAAAGATTGGTACTATGGCATACAAATTGGAGCTTCTTGCAGCCTCCCAAGTGCACCCAGTTTTCCATGTTTCATGCTTAAAGTAGGTTATAGGTGACAAACTCCTAGTTCAAACAATATTGCCAAAACTTGACGAGGAAGGAAAAATCATATTGGAACCTGAAGCAGTCATAGAAACAAGAACTTGAAAGCTACGAAATCAATCAATTCCGGAGTATCCCATCAAGTGGAAGAACTTACCCATTGAAGATTCCACATGGGAGGGTGAGAATTTTATACAGAAGCATCCAGAACTACTCAAGCATTGAGGAAAACACTTTTTTGAAGGAGAGGGGCATGTTAGATCCCTATAATACTAGTGATTCCCCCATTACTATTGTCATTGTAGCCCTTATTGTTATTTTTCTGCCCCTATTGTCCCCATATTGTTATTATTATGCCCCATAGAAGACCACTATTGTTTTTGTTGTGACCTTATATTATTATTTTTATGTTGGCTTTGATTATATTGTGACCCCTTAGACTCTTGTATATAGAAAGGAGCTTTTATCATTGTATCATCCAATAATTTTTCATTTGTCTAATGTAAAGTAGGTTTCCCCCTCGAAGAGTTTGATTTTGAAGTCGTTGATCTATCTTTTCTTCTATTTTGTGAGCTAGTTACATAACACCATGTACATCACTTCAATCAGTTTCTCAATATGTTGAGAAAGCTCCCAATCCTGCTTCTGTTCACCTTCTTCCTCAGTTGTTTTTTGTTCCAACTCATCAACCTGTATGGGTGTTGTTTTCTTTGTCATTGTGCCTTGCCTTTGTTCTTCCTCTTATTTCTTCTTCTCCTCTTTATCTCCTCCTCAACTCTTATTCTTCCTTCAACTTCTTCTCCATCTCCTGCAACTTCAGTTCTACTTCTTGTAGCCTCTGCTTTTCTCTCTTCCTTCACTCTGCTCTCTTTATCTGTTGCTACCTCTTTGCTTCCACTGCCAATGATTCATTATCTAAGATAGGATTTACCTTCATCTTGAAAATTTGCTCTGCCTCTGGGTTCTCAACAACCTTCCTCCTTCCTTTTTCCTGCACTGAATTGTTTCCTATTTTTGTTGTTATTGTTGCTTCTTGAGTTGGTATTATCTACTGAGAAGCCTTCCAAGTTGTTGCTATATTGACCATCTCATGGATACTAAAGGCATTGTAATAGTACCTCCAAGGGTCCACCTCTGGCCAATGGCATGCCCCTTGGATCCATGGAAAGTATACTCTCGCATAGTGGTCCTTGTAAATACCATGGGGATCATTTGGATTAGATTCCTTGGTGTCAAACTTGAATTTAACTATCTCCTTAGCTTTAGTATCTTCATTTTTCAAGCTCTTAATCTCATATAATATTATATGCAAAGGAAGAGTGGGCCATGGCGCTTTCTTCTTCCTATGTGGTCCTCCTAAAAACCCTATAGAGAGGTGATATGAAACTTCTTGCATGATCATCTTGTCAATGGCATACCTTAGCAGAACATATGGAGGCTTCTCTCTACCAAACACTTTGATGAAGGTGCCACCTAGTGTCGTATACAATGTACATTGTCTACTATTGCCTCCATTTCTTCTCGGGACATGCAAGGTGGATCCTGCTCAAAGATAAGATTGTACAACAAGATGATAAAATGGGAATTTAACCTTTCCATCACTCCTCAATAGTTGCAGTCAGAAAGCAACTTGCAATAGATGTTTATGGCATTCTCTTTTGGTGCCCATGCCCATCTCATGCTAGGGAACTATTGTTGGGCACAGATTGAATCCAGTAAGTATGCGGACATATAAAACCTTGCTTGCTCATTCTTGAACGGATTCCAAGAGTTAGTCACATGGATCTTCAACTGATGAGCCAAAAAATATGACCGGTTGAATGGTTTTCCATCACTCACCAACTAGTCAAGTATGACTAGCCACCCTTCATGAAAGGTTTATGTGTTCTCTCTACCATATATTATGCAGGCAAAGATGATCAAGAATTGATAAGCCTTACTAAGGGACTTTGTCTTGTAAACATGAGTGGGGGTCTATGTAAACTTTGACGGCTCTTTCAAACAACACTTGATGATATCTCTAGTATTCACAAAGTTATGGGTGGCATATAAAATGAGTTCATGCACTTCACTGGCTCAGGTGAATGATACATATGCTAAGGGTTCTCTTCCCTAAAGGTGGAAGGCTCTCTCCCGTTGGCACTTCTCAGTGTCATAGTATGTTTATCTTTATGTGACACAATCTAGTTGATAATGTCTACACATGGGAAGGTGGGGTACCTGCATGCAACCTTGTATAGGCCTGACTATTGGATACTAAGATAAACATGTCGGTCTGATGAGCCTTGGTATTGAAACAAGAATGTTGTAACTCCCAAGGCTACCAAATTTAATTATCAACCCGGGGTTCGTACAAACTTAAGAGGTATCGTCACTATATGTGTAGCATACAATGTGTCCTCCCTTTGTTGTCATGATATAATGGAGTGCATGTACTGAAATCAAATCCTAAACTAATTGCAGAAAATGAAATGCTCGAAATGGAGACCTTAACCTATTGCAAGAATAAAGTACAAGGAAAGAAACTTATTCTAATTGCATAAAGATCATGAACTAAATGTAAAATAAACCTAGATAACCCTATTTATCACATGTGATTATTTAAACTAACTGAGCATGGAGTCTAATCTAGGGAGTATTAACTTCTATGTGCATGTGTGAATATAAAAAAACTCTTTTTTTAATCTTTTCATTTTATAAATGCAAATGCTAATCTTTCCTTGTTCTTTGGCAGGGGAGACATGTGTGGAGGAAGAGGGGTACAATGGTTATGATGGCATGGAGGTAAATTAGAGGCCTAATCCAAGCTTCAATGATGATCTTTCCCAATTCAGGCTCAAAACAGGCCACTACAAAATTTCCTACAGAATGTCTACATGATGTACTAGTTCCTATAGGATCCCTTGTTTTATTACAAAAAATAGGCTGAAATCTTAGGAAGTGGTTTAGAAGGTGCAATGGAGCTAGGGAAATGTGGATAATGGAATAATAAGGCATGGAGGTGGTGGAAACTACCCATAAGTCAAGAAAGGGCTTCAATATGGGTAGATTTGTTCAATGGAAATGGAAATTTTTGCTTATAAAACAAGAATTCAGATTGAGATTTTAGTGGATCTTGGCAACATGGGTGGATGAGTCTTAGATGAGGCGAATGAGATGAGGTCTCCCTACAATGTATAATATCATGCAACAACACACATTATTTTCTGCACCTATCCACAAATTCATCCTTACATGGGAAAGATTTACTAAATAACAGGAAATTACTAGTCTAAAATCCAGAAATTCGAGAACTAGTGAGCTAGTAAATCTATCAAAAGCCTAATCTAATCAAGTGAAAATGAAATGGGGTAAAATTTTTTATTAAATATAATTTATTTTTTTATCTAATTCAAGTGGAACCAACTCGATTGAAGCTCATTAGCATGCTCTAAAAAATAGCATAAATTTATTGTTCTTTGCTACAAAGGAGTTCCAGAAGTCTAGATTTGGGAATAAGAAGACTAATCCAAGTAGCTAAATGATTACTATGACCTTCCAAATATTTTCCAAGGATGAAATGATGCTTGTGATTCTGCAAAAGAACTTACATCAACAATTTAACCCAATCCTACAACAATAAATCACCAATACTAAATGCAAAAATAGAAAGAAACAAGAACAAGAGATGCATGTGAATAAGAAGTAAAAAGAAGGAAAGAAAATGATACAAAAAGGGCTCTAAGGCTCCTGGGATGGACAAGCCTAAGGAAAATCAGGAACCTAAGGAGGATAACAAGATTTAGAAGCTGAACATGGCACCAATCTTCATTATTTTCATCAATACAATTACATCCCTGCAATAAAATACAATGGAGGTGAAAAAATATGTGTTCTCTCCACAAGAAGACTAATAAAAATCTACCCCTCGAGGAAAATTCAACTTGGTACTTTTTCAAAATGATTAGGAATCATTCCCCATGAAAGGAGGAAGCTTTCCCCACCAAAATCCCTTGATTAGTGGATCTGGTTCCCAATACTAGGAATCTGCATTAAATGGTAAGGAACACATTCCTATATTTTCTCAATCATTGGAGCTCCACAATCTATGCCATAATTCCATAATATATTATTGATTTATTATTTATTATTTATCCTCCTTTAGTAGGGATAAAGTCCCTAAATTATCTCATCCTCCAAATCTTCATAATTTGTTCAATATTCTCATAATATTCCACAAAAATAAATAATATTAGGCACAAATATGCAATTATTCATAAACCTTCCTAATGAACATATTAAAGTTAAAAATACATTATCTAGTGCAAAAAGAGAGGTTTAATATGTTGAATGATGGTTAGATGGGCCTTAATTTATGTCTAATTTAGAGGCCCATCATGGTCCTCTAAGTTTTCCTTGAAGTTCTCTATAAAGTATCTTTGATTTATTGACATGTCAGTGTTGTACCCTTTTCGATGAATAGTTGAGTATCTCCATAAACTGGTAGATCAATTGATATCTACATAATTTCTTCCCCGGAGCTACTCGCGGTTGTTTCCTTTGATGCAGCTCTCTTGGATGCTAATTTAACTGTAACTACTAGAGAGATTCTCAACAAATGTTGTAACTCTGGAACAGAGAGGACACTCATGGCAAGAAAATGTCATCTTAAAAACCAAAGCAACTTCAATACAAGATCAATTAAAAAGTTGCGATCATGATGGGAAGGATTGCGCAATTCTGGCTAGCATAGGACGGTCAGGAAGTTTGATGACTGGAACTGCAAAATGCATAGTTCAGTCTAGGCCAAGGCCAGGAGAGACTTTGCATTGTACAATCTCAGTGGCCAAGCTAGGAGACTTCCTCTTGAAACTGTGTAGTGCACAGTTGGAGCTAGCCCTAGACAGGTTCTACACAATTTGATATGCGAAGGAATAGGCCTTGAGCTCCCAGATTGCGCAGTGCATGTAGTGAAGTGTGAGATTCAGGAAAGGGGACCCATATCTGCCCATGGGGAGTGTGGAACACAAGACAATCTAAAATATGGTGACATGTTGAGTGAAGATCTAGCTAAGTGTTAATGCATGCATGTGAAACAAGAGCAAGAATCAATTAAACTGAAGGAAAACAAAGCATGTGAAGAGAGTCACCACAACGGTGACCATTGGTGCAAAAACAGGGTAACTCACGCGGGAAAGGCAATCTAAAACTTGAAACAACACTTCTACAAGTTAAAACATGTTAAAATTCTAGAAGTCGTTCAAAGAAACAAGTGAAACAACACTCTCACAAGATAAACAATAAAAAATGACAGAAAAGTGACAAAAGACTATAAAAGAAAAACTCACCCAGAAAAGCGACTTTGATCACACCGATGGTTCCTTGATCTCCTCGAGAATACTAGAGCTCCAAGATCGAATGTGAAACTAAGCTCTAGTAGCTTCGATTAAATAGATTTGTTCAACTTAGGGTTTATGACGTGCATGACAAAAATCAAGGAAGAAATGACACTTGGCAAAAGTTTCCAAAATAGCTCAAGTTCTTCCTTCGGGTTGGTAAAAATAGATCCCTATTTTTTAGGGATTCTTTTTTCTTTTTCTTTTTTTTTCTATTTCAGGAAAAATTTCTATGCATTGCCCAGAAAGATTGCACAATTTTGGGAAGGACTAGGAAACTCTCTGGTTCATGCACTGAGTTTTTTTCTGAGCATAGTGGGTTATGCACAATTTCTGGGTTGAGTGGCTCTGAGCTACCTCTCCTGTCTACGCAATTTCCCATTTTAAGACTAGCTTCGATCCAATACTGCACATTCCTAAGGTTAAGGCTCACTAGCAGTCAGGACTACACAATTCCCAAGAGCAAGACCAATTGCACAAGTCAAGAGATTGTCTTGTGGGTTAGTAAAAGAGCTAAGTGAGAAAAGACAAGCCAATATGAAAGGAATAAGGCTCAATCAAAGCATAAGTACCTAAATCAGTGCAAGATGAGTTGTTGTGGTTTAGAAGGGAGGCTCCAAAAATGAAGCGTAGGAAAAATTTTGGATGGTGGTTGTAGCCACTACAACATTGGTGACACATTGACAGAACTCCATCTCTTTGTATGGACCTTGTCTTGTGAAAAGTGAGTCTAAATCTTTTGGAAATATTGTTCAATACTTTGATTATCATAGATTCTTCACTTAGCTTGACTTAAAGATGTAGACCCTACCATTCTCTTTATCGGCAACACACATACCAAGCCAAGTCAAACTGATTTGTTTCAATTGGGGATGAGGGGTATATAGATGCACAAGTAAAATAGTCTGACAGAGTTTTAGTTTCATCTTCGGTGTTGCTCTACTACCAGTAGGCCTAGAAAGTACCATGGTGGAATCACTTTAGGAACACAAGCATCACTCTGTTGCCATCAAGCCTGGACAGTACCCTAGAAGAGTTACTTGCCTCACCTCTCTGCACAGGAAGCCTTTCTCTTTTTTCACCCTTTATTTTATTTTTCCATTTTTCAAATATCTGTGCATAGGCACTTATTTATTTCGTGAGGAGGGAAAGGGATCTTGACTTATTGAGAGCATAAGAGCTTGTCCCTTCAAAGAAGAATATTTATATATACCTCTGACGTACTTGTTAAGGTTTTCCCCCTCTCATTACTCTACTTGACTAAGTTGACAAGGGTTAATCGAAAATAGAAAACAAATTAGAGTAGGCATTACTAGTTAAGAGTGAAAGCATCATGATTTCACCATGACTCTCTATGAAAGGAACATATTTTCCACCAGGGTATCATCGACTAGAAGAAATGAAAGACTTGTACAAAGAGAGGGAATAGGCAAATAACCAAGTGTTGATAGTTGTACAAGTTCCTTTTGGATTTCACCCTTCTTGTCTAAGAACCCAAACACAGTTTCATGCGGAAACTAACCTACAGGTGCAAAAGAAAACAAACAAAGGAAATAAGTAAGACAAAGCAGGACAAAGTAAGCAAATCAAGAAACAAACAAGGAAATAAAACACTACTCCTACTCCTAACCTAAGAAGAACATAGGCCAACTCATGTGAAGTGATACTTCCAATGCAGCCATCAACGCATTGGTTGGCCCATGTAGGCGAGAGCATGACCAATAAGAAAGATATGCAAGAAAACCAACAGACAAGAAATATAAAAAAATGTAAACCAATATGTTCAAAGATTGAATGCATCCACAAAAAGGTAAATATGGAAAGCACATGAAAGGCACTATGCAGACGTATCATGGTGTCCTATCACATTGTGCATGGAAGACAAGGATGTACACACCTTCAAACTTGAAAAACAAGCAAACATAAAGAAAGAAGAAAACTTTCGTTTTACAATAATTCTTGCTATGGATGACTCCTCAAATGCATGAGAAACATGATTGTGTGATTTCGGTGGAGGACGCGAAAAAAGTAAGATAGATTGACTTTTATTGTGAAATATTTAACAAATTTATGATCAAGAGTGGAACTAACCTTAAGGCTACAAGAACCTAACATAACCATCAGCATAGGCTGAAGTGCCTCGACAACTTAAGGAGTTTCCAATTCATCAGAAGATGGATCATCAAAGACCGTTGGCTTTGAAATATCAACAGTAGGCAAATTCGAATCGTAATCAAATGAATGAATGAAAAGATCATGACAACCACGATCAGAAAATTCAAGATGATGGTCGGTGGCATCCTCATGATTTGATGAATCATAAAGAGAGATGATGAAAAATAAGAAATTTCACCCTCTATGTTTCCAGAAAGGTAATATGATAGATTGGGGGGATTAGGGAAGATAGATTTGTCCTAGCCACAATCCAATGAAAAAATGGATCCCACGTGTTATGTGAATGATCAGAGATAGAAACATATGGAAATAAATTTCCACAAGATGGAACAAAAATGGCAGAATCATGGAATGTGTCAGGATAAAGCGGACGAGGTGTAGCAAGAAAGAGATCATCCTTCACATTAGATTCTTGTTTAGAATCCCACACATATTAATAAAAAATGATATCGCAGGTTGGCTATTCAACGCGAACTTCATCCAGAACTTGATCCTCATGAACATCACATGTGAGATCTGAGATGGATGAACACAAGACACCAAAATACGGAGGATCAAAGGGACCAAAGGAAGGACACTAACGAGATAAGACCACATCAAAATCATTGAGGTTATAGTCCAAATTTATGCATAAATCCTGAGAAGGTGGGATAGGAAGATATGGTGATAGGTCAATAAGTGGATTCTGAATTTCTCCCCACCTCCAGCTACAAAGCTAGAGTTGTTTGATGAGAAGGGGATGGAGGGTCACTTGGGACAGCAACCATTTTCTTCTAAGATTTAGAAGCTCTAACATAGAGGTATGTTGGGTTAGATTTAAAATGTTATAACTCATGCGGATTCACGGAAATGTGAACAAGATATTGAAATCTTTCCTCCAAAAATTCCCAGTCAACTTCATCTTAAGGAAATTGATAATAGTAGTGAAGAAAACAATTGTGAAAATCTTGAAGAGATTTGTTAGGTTATTTTTGCAACTTTAAAAAAAAATTAAGGGCTTTACAGTCATAAAGAATGAAAGAACGAAATAATTCTATAAAAAAGTAATCAAAAGAGTGTATAGAGATTGCAAGAAATGTGTGACGCCATTGCTTTGTGTGCCCTTCGAGCGTGAAAGCGAACAACCCACAGGAAATGACATCCGATGGGACATCATGCTTGTCATAAAAGCCAACAAAGGTGACTTCGTGCCTGAACAGGGTTGTTCCATCCTCTCCATTAAAATTATATTTGGATAAGCCATTTATCATGCTCGCTAGCACTTCAAAACCAACAGTGTGAGAAAAACATGTTGGGATTATGAATTGGACAAAAGTCATGAAATATGTGTAAAAATTCAAATAGACTTTAAGGGCTAAGCTTGTCATCTGGACCTCCTTCCAGCACCAGCAATGTTGATGGTGTTGGACCCACCAACATTTAGGGGATCTCTGTGGTACGAAGTCCCAACTAGACCTCACACCATTTGGAGTAGGAGTCCCAACAATGGGTTGTAGTGTAATTCCTTGATCATGGTAGTGCTTAGAAGAAAGTATGATAACTTTGGGTGAGAGAAAGCGTGTTACCCTATAGAGAGTTAAGTGTGATGCATGAAGGTTCTAACACATTGAGGGGAAAAGGAAGTGTGACCCTTAGAATCCTATAACAGTATGCAGCTTAAAACGAACACACTAGAAAAATGACATCACAAGCTAAAATGCAGAATAGTCCACAAATTAAAGTGATGAGTTAATCCAACAACATTCATTCAATAAGATTTATACAAATGCATACAAATTAGTTCATAAGCATGCGTAAGTTAAATAACATACATTGCTAAAGAAACTAGAATAGTTCAACTACATTACCAACATATGCATGAAAGTGTGTTGGCTCTGATATTATTATTATTAGTGAATGTTCCATCCCTACATACACCATTTACAATCATTGGCCCCAATAGTGAAACATTACAATCAAGAACACCTGCTCCTCCAAAGAATTATACTTGCTCTACACTATGGAGAAGCCAAGGCTCTTCACAATACTCCCAAGCCTTTTCTAATCCTAAGCCTAGCCAAAAGATTGGCTCCCAAAATTACTTTGTATGAGTTATGAGGTTCTATTTATAACAAAGGGTGGGGTGAACCTTGACATTCCCCTTTGTGACTCTTTGACTACCCTCATGACTCTTCAACTTGTTTACAAGTAACTCCTTACATAATATGATGACCTTTCACATTCCACTAATGACACTTGGAATTTCACTTACAACATATTTACAAATAATATTACATCTTCCACATGTACCCATGTGAGAGAAAATAGGCTAGAGATAGCCTAACAAGACAGAACACTATGATTCCAATGTTTTTGGAAAGACCAACTCGGAAACCTCGACTTGGTGATTCTCGGTCACATACTGATGCCAAGCTTGGTGCTGCATGATGGTGTCCCAAAACTATTTGATGGTGTCTTTCTGAAACTAGACTCTTGCCTCCATAACATCCAGGTATATGGTCTTAGAACCTGTATCCAACTCATTTTGAAGCATGTGCAACATGATGTTGACCTTGATAGGACCACCGGTTTACTTATGCATGTTGTGTGCATTTAGCTCCATGTCTTCCCTGGTGGCCTCTCTTCTTAGCTACTCCATGTACTCATCGATCTCTAAGAAGAATTGGGTTTTGGGTCTAGCTTCGGTGAGGGAACTGATTGATGGGATCATGTGATTCCTCATCATGACATCTAAACTAATGTACAACCACACATATGAGGCTTGTATGTTGTTGATGAATGGGGCAAGCTGCTTGTAGTTCTAGATCAACATCCAGACCTTTGCTTTCTCCAACTCTTCCTGTGGCTTCATCTTCTTAACTAAAATAATGTAAACTTTGAAATGGGAACTGATACTGTTACCGGTTTCATAGAGATAGCAAAAAGGTGACTTGATTTTGAAAAGGGGTGATGTAAAACACACATGTTTTTTTTAGAGCATAGTTTTTGGCACTTTAATTTTTTTTATGTACATTGTGTTTTAGAATGGTAGTGATTTTCATGCTGATTTAAAAAAGTGGAAATTCTGCATCAAACCCTTTTTTTAAAAGACCTATTTTTTGACTTTAAATTTTCTAATGTATGAAATGTAAATAATTATTTTGTAAATTTAATAATTTTTGAAGTGGTCATTTTCTTCATATTTTCTTGTTTTTATTTTAATTTTAATTTTTTTGTAGTGAGGTTTTTATTGTTTTGAATTTTTAAATTAGAAGGTCGATATTTTGAATTTTCGATATTCTACATATTTATATATCCTTAATTAATTTTTCAATCCACATGAAATAATTGTTTCTAAAAAACAATATTTTTAACAATGGACATAAAAATAACCATTTTTAACATAAATATAACTAAAAACCTACATGTTTTGATAATTTTTTGCTAGAATTGACATGTCAAAATCACAATTTTTATACGAAAATTTTAACTAAAAATGGTTAAATAATAGTGTTGTTTTGTTTTGTTTTCTTTGTTTGTTTGTTTGTTTTTTTTTTTTTTAATGAATTTCATGTCAAAAAAATAATAATAATCACTTTTTTTTTCAAAAAATAATGATTAACTTAAAAATTAATGCGAAAATCACATATTACAAATATTGAATGCATAACAGTATCAGTTCCCATAATCGAAATGGAATAACCACTGCCCGACTGCCCATGGGGATGGCTATCCGATTCTTGGAATCAAATAGCCACCACCTAGCCATCCCCATGGGCGGCCGAGTGGTGGCCATCTGATTCTGAGAATCAGATAGCCACCGCTCGGCCACCCCCATGGGTGGCTAGGCGGTGGCTATCCGATTCTGAGAATCAAATAGCCACCCCCATGGACAACTGAGCGATGGCTATTCGATTCCGAGAATTGGATAGCCACCCCCACGGGCATCCGAGCGATGGCTATTCGATTCCCAGAATAGGATAGCCACCCCCATGGGCGGTCGAGCGATGGCTATTCGATTCCGAGAATCAGATAACCATCCCCATCGGCGGTCAAGCGATGGCTATCCGATCCTCGGAATTGGATAACCAACCCCTGACCACCCTTGAGGTGGATATCCGATTCTTAGAATCGGATAACCACCACTCGACCGCCCCCACGGGCGGCCAAGCAGTGGCTATCTAATTCTGAGAATCAGATAACCACCACCCGGCCACCCCCACAGGTGGTTGAGTGGTGACTATCTGATTTCGAGAATCGGATAGCCATCGCCCAACCACCCATGGAGGTGGCCAGGAAGTGGCTATTCGATTCTCGGAATTGAAAAGCTACCACCCAGCCGCCTGTGGGGGCGATGGCCGATAAAATTGTTTTTTTTAATAAAAAATAAATTTTGTTAAATATGTTTATTGTATATATATATATATATATATATATATATATATATATATATATATATATATATATATATTATATATTATTTATTTATTTATTTTAAATGTTTTTTGTTTAATTATATATATATATATATATATATATATATTAAATGTTATTTTAAAAAATATCAAAAATATATTTAGCTTTTTTTAATTTTAATGTTTTTTTGTTTTTATTTTTTTTTTAAATCCAAATTTTAAATTTTAAATTGTAAAACTTAAATTTTTTAATATAAAATTTGAATTTTTTTTTTAATCAAAAATATATTGTTTCTTTTAATTTTAAATGTTTTTTTATTTTATTTTTTAATTTGAAAATATGTATTTTTTTAAATTTTAATTGTTTTTCGGGTTTTTATTTTATTTTTAATTTCAACGTATTTTTGTTTTTTAGGGTTTTTTGAAAATGTTTTTAATCTTAATTTTTGTATTTTTTTTTTCTTTTTTTAGTTATTTTTCTTTTTTTTTTAATCTAGTTTGTTTTTAATTTAATTTAATTTTTTTAGTTTTTCTTAATGCTTTTTAAAAATTTCTTTTTTTTTACTTAATTTTATAGTTTTTATTTTATTTTATTTTTTATTTCCAAATTTTTTTATAGTTTACCACATTTAAAAAATGTTATTTTTTTGAAAATATGTTTTTCTTATTATTTATTTCTTTAAATTCTTTTAATTTTTTAATTCTTATATTTTATAGCTTAATTTTTTTATTTTATTTTACATTTTTATGATTGATTTGATTTATTTTATTTTATTTATTTATTTATTTATTTTATTTTTATTTTTTTATGTTTTGCTTTCAATACATATTTTTATTTACATTTTGGTCTTTTTTTTAACTTTTTTTTTGTGTTTTTGCATTGTTTTTATTTTTAATTTTATGTTTTCATTATTTTTTTGAAATTTTAATGTTTTTCGGAATCATAACAAAATCTTCTACACCATCATTTCAAAATGTTCAAAATTTACCAAAAATAAAAAATTAAAAACAAAAAGAAGAAAAAAAAAGTGTTATTCAAGCATCAACACTTTTCGTTTTGAGGGTGTTTTTTGCACAATTTTTGCACATAAAAATTCAGTTTCACTGGCATTTTTTTTTAAATGTTGAAAATTAACCCTAAAAAAAAAATCCATTGTTCCATTATTAGCACTTTTCTTTTTCAAACTGTTTTTTGCACAAAAAATTTGTTCTCACTGCCATTTTTAAAACATGTTCAAAATTGACCCTAAAAAAAAACCATCATTCTAGTATACACACTTTTCATTTTTAGCACTGTTTTTCATGTTTTTTCGGGGTTTTTTGGGCAGAGTTCTCGTTTTGAGTTTATAGTTCCCGTTTCAAAGTTTATACTGTTCTAAGTCAAGTGGGGCCCCTTTGTACCGCATTGTCCACTCTTGTACATGGGAAATGGAAGCATGTATGTTCTTGAGAGTTTGAACAAATGATTTGCTCCACCGTTGTAGGCCATGCACACAGAAAAATAGTTTATGTATGGTGACAAATCCGTCATAGAGCTTCTACATTGTACCCTCAAGTGTTGATACTTCAGCATCAATTTCCTCATCTCTCATATTGTGGAAACTACATTTTGCGTTGATGCTCGAATTTGTTCTACCTCTTTCCTGGAAACCTACAAGTTTTTTGCCATTTCATTATACATGGTTTTGAGGAATTTTTGTAAACCTTCAAGATCAAAAGGATATTTTGGTGGTTTTTTCTTGGATTCATCCCTAAAATTCACTTTCTTGTATTTTCGTTCTTCCAATGCATTTTTCTTATCTAAGGCTATAATTTATTTTTCTATAGCTATTGCTTCTTTCATATTTTCTGCCAAAGTTGGTTTGGTAGCTCTATCGACGAAAATAGTTGTGTTTGAAGGGAGAGCAGAAATATACCACTCATTTTGGACTTCATCGCTAGGCTTGGACACCGCTGGTATTTTATTCAGTAATTTATTAAAGCGAGAGTTGAAGTATTTAATTAGTTCTTTAGGTTCTGCTTTCAAATTGGATGTATCATTGATTAGGGTAGTTGTGGATCTATCATCTCCAAATTTGGTTAGGAATTTCTCTTGAAAGGCATCCCAACTATTAATAGAACCTGATGGTAATGAGAAGTACCATGATCCTGCTACTCCTTGTAAAGTATATGGGAACAACCTTACAATTGCATCTTGTTTTACTACTCCATTTAAATTAATGGACAACTTAAAATTGTTTATGTGTTCCTCAACTAGTAGGTCATTATGAGGATTGAAATTTGGTAGCCATTTTTCTGGATGTGCTGGCAATGGATGTAAAGGTGTCGCCATCATTACAACTCCTGGATTTGTCCATGGCCTTTGAGGATTTTGAGCCATTGTTGGTATCTGCGTAGAGGAAGATGATCTAGTGGTTGAAGGTGATTGGGTAGAGGAGGATGGAGTTCCAGTACCTGTGTAAATCACGATCTGGAGTTGTGAGGTGGGTGATTGGTCTTGTGATGATATGGATGGAATGAATGAAGATGATTGAGGTGTTGATGAAAGAACCTCACTATGAGATTCAGATAGTGTCTTCTTAGCTTTCTTACGGCTTGGTAGAGGGAACTCGAATGGTGGAATCCCAAACTTTTCACTATGTGCTCTAGTTAACCATTGAGATGGTGTAAACAGGGAGATAACACTAGCTTGGGATGACTCAGATTCTTATGGAGATATCGAAATCCCCTGTAATTTATGAATCAAAGATTGGACTTCATGGGCTTCAATAAAAGAAGAATTATTTGGCTTCTTTGGGATTTCAATAGTGGGCTCTGTGGGTTTCTTTACAACTTCTCGTTTAGGATTGGGAGATTTGGAATGCGATCGAGAAGTTGGAGGTGATGGTGAGGGAGTTTTACTCTTAGAATGGCCTATTAATTTGGATTTACTTGTCATTCATAGTTAGGCCCTCCTTCTAGCACCAAAATGTTGTAGCCTCGAAAATCATTGCTTACAACATGGGGGAAAACCACCCGGTTAGGACCTTGGTTGGTAGCGCCTTTTCTATTTGGTGTAGTGGCTCCGACTGGGGATAATGGGACTAGTTTCCCAATAGAAATTATGATAGTTCTAATGGGGTGATATATGGTTGTTCGGAGGAATGTTTAAGCAAAGCAATCTATTCTAAACTAATAATCACATGCATATGTCCTAGTTTTAAACACTATCTAACTCTGACTATACTCGGGAATAAAAGTAAAGTATGCGATCTACAATAATGTCCTAGAGCAATTGGTTATAAAGATCGTTCAACTACAATAAGAAGTGAAATAATTTTAACAATGATCATTTTGGATAAATAGTTAGCCAAAACAATTGTGAAAGATATATCGCATAAGAAATTTTTCATGTATTCAGCACGAAGTTTAGGCCATCACCATACAAAAGTGCAATAATGGTAACCAAGATTCAAACTTTCATACATAAGCAATTTGAAGAAAAGTTATTGCTTGATACATAAATAAAACAAAATCACAAGATAAAAGTACCATTTGTAATAAGTTATGCTCATGTGTTTCAGCAATATCAACCTACTTCCAATCAATCCAACACCATCTAAGAGTACAAAAGTGCAATTTTAGTAGAACATGCTAGATAAAATGAAAATAAATCTTGTTCCATTCATTTCACCAGAACCTCCTCAAAGGTACAAAAGTGCATGTTTTGAAGATTGTTTCTAATAAAATTTGGACCCCTCTCTAAATGCATGAGAGGGGTTTAAATACTAAACTATAGGTCCTAAAAATAGATTATTACAAAAAATAGCTGAGGAGGTTTAAACGACCTTCCTCAGATTATGCTAAATGAAACTTAAAATAGAAATAAAATATGGTGACTAACTCCTTTGTGTTTGATCCTTAAGATCGTAGATATCCGTCATTGGTTTGAGCTGTGTCAGTTGGCCGATCACATATTTCAACTGCCCAGTGAATATGACATCGGTCAGTGCTGGCACCATTTTTTGTGTGGAAGTGGTTAGGCATCGCAGGGTCATCCACTGGCTGTAAGGTTTGACTAGATATTGCTAGTATGCTTCCCAGTTTAGCCTGGTCATTTGCCTAATTGCTTCCTCCCTTTCCTTTGTCACCTGTCTCCATTGTTGCTCGAGTTGTTTGACATTTGGAAGAAAACCTGGTATAGTTTATGCGACCAAGTTGGCGCTATGTAGATTTTCATTGATATTTTCAATAATGTTGTTTATTGCTACTATTGCGATAGTTGTTTCCATTTCTGCTTGTTTGATCAGATAATATCAGTCTACAAATAGAATTTCTTTATGTGATTCCTCTAGTTTCGGAAAATCAGCCTTCCTCCCATCCTCTGAGTCCTGCCAGGTGATAAAGTCAGAAATCATTTTTAAGATTTCATCATATTCAAGCCTCATGTCAACGACTTGGCTTGTCAGCTTGTCACTAATCTTGCAATAAGGACTTATGTTAGCTTATTGGGGCCTGACCCAAGTTCAGAGTTAATTATCCAAACAAATACTTGTATTAATGGCCCTTTCGGCAACAGTCCACAAAGCGTGGACTGAGGTCTCACCCGAAGTAGTATGGGGGGGTGCTCAAACTAGGTTTCCACACCCTTGAGATGTCTGAGGGGTTTATTTGGTCCAACTGTTAGTTCCTTCGTGCAAGTTACTTCGCGCACTTCCCTAGCTGTTGTGCCATGATATATTCACCTTTGCGCAGCCCTAACCAGGGTCTGTGGGGCTTTCATGTTGCTGGAGAAACGATCTGTACTAATTCCCTAAGCCACACTCGAGATATTACTTATCTTCTTATACCAGTTAGTTATCTTCGCATAAATGGATGCCTTATGCTATATTTACTTATTCAACACATTCATATGAGTTCGCGTAGTAAATAAATAGTAAGCTTTGTAATTTATACCTGATAATACATAAAACAGGAAAATATGCACAGAAATATGGTAAAACTTCTCTTTATTAATGCTTCCAATGGTTACAAACTCGACCTGCGAACTTACACACTCAGCTGCGAACTATTAGGCCTCTACGCACTCAACTGCGGAGCCTTATCCTACTCTATGGCCCAAAGACACAACTTACACTTCAACCCATTGCTTATATTCTTTCTATTCCATTCTGTTACATTGAGTGTCTCTCTTACACTTAGAGCCTCGCTCTATTTATACAATCCCATGGTCCGCGGACCATGGGTAGATCTTTCAAACCGACATTACATTACAAAAATAAGGGCAGACAACCCAGTGACTCTATTATGACTTCGCGCTCTATGCCCACAAATCTCGGAGTCTTTTCAATGGACTTAGTTAAAACTTGGGCTTTAAGCCCCAAAACATTCCTTGGGGGGATTCCATGCCAAATAAGCCCACAACACAAACATCATGACTCACCCTCGAGTCACTCTATCGGTACGGAGATCTTTGAGTGGAGACCCTTCAACTCTGCTCGAATGGCTGCAAGGTCGGCAGTGCACTGAGTGGTTTCCTGTTGAATCTCCTGTACATGTTGTTCTGAGGTCGCGGTGTCAGAACTACTTCCCTGGATATGTTCCTATGTCCCCTGCATCTGTTTATAGTCATGCGCCTTCTTCCGGCTACTTGGAGCCCGAAGACTGTGCTTTTTTTGGCTAGTCAGATAGTCGGGCCACACGTGTATGGCTTCAATCAACTTCCATTCACTTTTCCTGGGAAAGGTTCTTCATTTAGCTTTACCAGCTACACCGCGCCTCCTTATGTGACCTCCTTAACAACATACGGTCCTAACCAATTCATTCTGAACTTTCTCAGAAATTTATCAAACTTATTGTCATATAGTAACACTAAATTGTTTACCTTGAAGCTGTGCAACGTGATATGACGATCGTGCTAGGCATTTTCGCGTTGCTTTTGTACCTACTGATGGAAGCCTACCAAGAACAGTTCCTCTTCAAGTTCTTCCAACTGCGCGACCCTCTCTTCTAGGGCTCTGCAGTTCGCAATACCTGTGAACGCTGCTATGCGCAGACTAGGCACAATATGCTCCATTGGCATGACAGCTTCCACACCATAGACCAACCAAAAAGGTGTTTGTCTCGTTAGTTTCTTTCACATTGTCCTATAAGCCCATAATACTACAGGAATGCGCAGGTCAAAATCAGTCCACTGCACATCATATACCTTTTTCAGTGCTTCATGTACTTTGTTAAAAGCTTCTGCATGGATAACCTTCTACACACTCGTTCTTTCCATACTACCTTTTTCCAACTCGGGGGGGGGCATTTGTGAAATTGCCTTGACCGCACATGATTACTAACCGTGTCTCCTAACATGGTGTCTTTGAGCATCTGTGTAGGTTTTTTAAGATATGCCTGTATCGATCTAGATAGGTGTGCGCGCGGATCATACCGTCTGGCAATCTTGTCTATTAATTGCATCTAAGGCTTCCCAAACCATATGTGTATCATTCTCATGCATTCGCACCAGTCTTCAAAGCTTCCTTGGTGCATGCCCCACCACCTCGCGGGCATAGCGCAGTACCCATTTCAAAACTGCGAACTCATCCGTTCAGGAAGTCATCTACCTCACTCAACCCATCATACGTAGGCAGATCCCTTACCTCTGTTGATACGCATTGAAACGATCTCATCATCATGTTACAGTTCAGTGTAGTTACCTCATGTAACTGGTTCTACCATTACTTTATCTCCTCGTCAAAATCCGATGTACAGGAGCTTTCCCGCTCCCATGAGATTCGTCCATCTGTGGTGGGATTTACCCAGTCTTTCTCTCACGCGGTTATCTTGTAGATGAAATCTAAATCCTCGTCGCTTTCATAGTCACGCACTGGCTCCATGTAGCATAATCCTTCTGGAGGTTCCAAAGGTACAACTACGTGCAGAGACTTTTTCTCAAAAATCATCTTGTTCTTCTTCAAATTTATCACCCCATTCATGTCAGTGGCCCAATCTATCCCTAATAGCACAGGGTAGGGATTTTTGTCATAACCAATATCTATCACTTCAAAATCTGCTAGCGCGCTTGCTCCTTCGATATCTATGGTGATTCCCTGCAATCTTCCCATAGGTAGGATCTTTTATTGGTTCACCATTTGCAGTTGGATAGGAGACCATTGCAGCGTAGGCCTTCCCATGCTCTCCCATGTCTTCTTCGGAAAAACATTCGCATCTAATCCTAGGTCTAGAACCACTTGGTCCATCTCATATTCTCCAATCTATGTGGTCAACCTCATTTCTCTTCCCGTCCTTGTCACGTGTTTTCCAATCTTCCAGATTATGCGCTATTCTCCTTGCGCGGTCCCAACGCATCTATTTATGATTTTCGACAATCCTTTACAGCCTTGTTGTCACACAACAACTTCATGCATGTTTCCAAGAACATTGTGAGCATTGATGGGTCCATTTCCAGCTTTAGTCTGTCTTTATTTGCTGAAGTGGAGGCATCATCGAAGCTCCTCCTGGCTTCCGTGAAGGTTTCCTTAGCACGCTCCAAATCAAACTCTGGTTCTTTCATCGGAGCCTTGTGAAACAAAGTACTATCTTCAAGCTGCTTGACCTTATCATCCCCTATCGTAATTCCGCTTTAGAGCATAATGTTCACATTAGGGTCTTCCTCGCACAACTCAGATCTCATCATTTGCATGTTTTGAGTTGGGGGAGGTTGGAGCACTCCCTTGTCGCGCAGCCTCACTATCAGTGTTGGACAATCCTCTGTCTCATGATCAAACAATGTACAATATAGGCATGACCAACGCATTGGTTTCATACAATCACGGGCATAATGTCCTAGCCCTCCGCAATTGTAACATATCAGCTATCTGCAACCTCTTCCAGGTCCTCCTCCACCCCAGCCTCGTCTGCGCCCCTGAAATCTGGTTTGCACCATTCCTGCGTTTTGGTAAAGGGGCCACATTTCTGCCTAAACTCTATAGGTGGGAGTCCTATCCATCATCACTTCATAACTTCTATAAGTGTGCTCATCATGGCCCACTGATATATAGAAATTACAGAACAATTGTTGTGAATTTTGTGTGTACTTTTGCAATAAATGGCATTTTTCCGTAGCATTCTTTCCCTCTATTTGACAAATTGCGCACCATAATGCAGGCATCACGCTAGTTCTTGCGTGTGCCTCTGGTCTCAATGGCATTGGTCTTCCTCCCATGAGGTAATTCGCAAACACTGGGAAGTGGTCCTTTTCATGACCCTAACCCTTACATTTAACACACCATACCTCGTCGCGCACCTTTGGGCGAGCTGTCCTATCTTGTTTTAGACTCTGCATCTCAAGGCACAAGTTTTTCAACTATGCGTAGATCTACTGAACTCCCAAGTTAGGATCCTGTATCAGGGTCTCATGCAGCCTCATCACAATATCCAAGGCCTCGTCCTGAGTTGTTAGCCTCTTATGTGACAGTGTGTTCCTTAAATGCAGCGTTAGCGACGCTACAAACCATTCACAGTGTTGTCCATCTGTCAAAGTCATGTGATGCAACCTTATGGCTACCACAACCTAAACACCTTATCAGGACTCGTTCACCCTTATAAGCCTTTATTAAGCTTTATGCCCACACATATATCAGAAGCGTTATATTAGCATTTTTTCTATAAAAACCCCTAAACCAACAAAACTATCGGAATTCATTGAAACAACGAAAAACCCCGCTTCGAACACTTTATCCGGACTTTAAATATTATACAGCTACATTCATAATCCCTCGGGTCCACTCATCGGCCCTTCACCATCGATCTAATGCAATATCTCTATCGCGATTGTCACAAACATATAATATTGGAAATACATGAATGCACGAGAATACACAGAAATCCCGAGTGAAAGCCTTAAGGCCGAACTTCAAATTATTTAAACTCGCATTTACAACTATCGTCAAGTCCGTCTCTTGGCTTCATCCCTTTCCGCTGCTCCGGTCTCTAAAATTTCAATTACTCTCATCGCCGATCACTCATATCCATCGTTATCGGCAATCGCAATGGTTTAAGGCCCAAATCCGATATCACACTTCCATCGATGCGATATATTGGCGATCACAGATCACAATTGTCAAAGGCCTAAGGTCCGCCCCTTGTGCATGAACTTCACCGATGCGATATCTATAGTTCTGCTCTATGCGATAGAATCTGGACCGTTGATTTATAAGATCCAACGGATCCTGTGTGCTCTCTGTTTGTCTCCTCCTTAACTTGATTTCGCTTGTTTTTAATGGATTCTGTGTTAAAACATGGTTTCTGCCATACTCTAGTTTAAACATGACATATATATATATATATATATATATATATATATATATATATATAACGATCACTCCATTAATCAATGGATCACCATTGATCCTACATTTATCGATGGTCGATCAACATGCCTGCAAACAGGTTTTAAACAATTAAGCATACATACATAGAACAACTGGAAAATTATTAAATGCATGGTTCCTCTGTCTCTCTCTCCTCTCTGTGTTCGTCGAATTCCGCCCAGATGCATACATTAAACAGAATCACTAATGCAAATAGAAATCATCATTTCATATTAAATCACACCATCCACACTCAAAATCAACTCTCTATATACACATAAATACATATTCGAGGCTCTCTGACCCTCTCTGGCCTATTTCTTCTAATTGGAGCCTTTGTTTTTCCTAATTTTCCTGTAGGCTTACAGTTCCATAGTCAATCCTCTCTTGCTCTCTATCTTCAAAAAATAATGGCAATACATATATGTTCTATCTAACCATCTCTTTCCACAAATGAAGGAATTCACTATATTCTTAGAAATCAAATCCTCCCCTAACTAATCAGTATAACTAATTGGCTTGATATTCACGCAAGGAGGATCACTTGCCACTTATTCCTAATTCTAAACAGAATTAGGCAACATTTAACTACTTAAATACTTTGCAATTAATAAAATTAAATAACCAATTCTTCCTCCAAACTTCTCATTAGCCATAACATGTGACCACACCATCACATTGCTGGCTAGGCATAGATGCTCCTACATCATCATGTTAGCTTCAAGAATTGTGCACTTCAATTTCTGATCCAACTCCCAAGGAGTCTCGCTTGGTAGCACAGTGATCTCCTTGAACCTAATGATCAATTGCGCCTCTAACTTCGGCCTGCTAAATTCTTTGTTCAACGCAGTTTGGATGTCTGCGATCCCCACATTCGGATTGTCATTAGAATGCTTAATATATCAGGTCAACGCATGATCCTACAAAGCACTAACCAATGTCACTTTCTTTATATTATCCTCTGTAACTCCCTGCACTTCCCATACATCTTTTATCATGAACCAAAATTGGTCTGGATCTTCATTTCCTACTCCCTTGAACACTGGCAATTTTATCATGCTTGCCATATTGACTCACGTGGTGGCGGAGGTGGTATGGGCAAAGATGGGGGTGAAGACGTTGAAACTAGCAATGGTGTGGGTGGAGGTGGTATGTGCGGAATCCTCTGCCTTATCAAATTGATCACACTTCTTGGTGAGACCTTCGCGAGCTCTTCCTCGTCCCTTTGCGAAGGTGAAATCAAGGGGTTAGTTTCTAGTTTTTCCCTATCTCCATTTCTGTAAATTCTCCCACTTTTCGTAGCCCAAAACATCAATGTATTCACATAACCCACTTTTCACACAATAGCATTTTAATCCAAGTGTTCAAATACTTAATGTACTTACCTCGCGGTCCCTTAAGGAAGCGTCGCTTTGCCTCACTATAGCTAACTGAAGTATCTACCATGAATTTAGTGTTGAATCCTCCTATAATTCGATTGAGCCAGTGATCAAAATCATGCGCAATCTGATCCTATGATGCTTCTAATCTGCGCACCATTTCTGGAGTCCACACAATAGGTCTATCAAGCTTGCACCTTCCTTGGCTATCTGCTAGCTTCGAGATCCACTCATATAGCTCATTAGGGAAAGATGCAAAGAAAATTTTGTGGATCTCTGTGTATAGGTAGCAGTCTAACCACTCTTCTTTTCATATTCATGGACTCCTGCTCTCCTGCACCGCGAACTCGTGAATCTTCATATCCAACCAATCTTCAATTCCTTTCTTAGTTAGATTACAGTGATATGACATCAGACATCTCTATGCAGATCCCAGTCCCGGCAACGGAACCATTTGTTGGCTTGTTGGAGCCTTACCTAGGTTCAGTGTTAATGAACCAAACAAATCCCTGTACTACTATCCCTTTCGGCAACAGTTCATAGAGCGCAGACTGAGGTCTCACCTGAAGTAGTATTGGGGGGTGTTGGAACCAAGTTTCTTCACCCTTGAGATGTCTGAGGGGTTGATTTGATCCAACTGTTAGTTCCTTCATGCAAGTTACTTCACGCACTTCCTTGGCCTTTGCGCCCTGATATATTTTCCTTCGTGCAACCCTAACCAAGGGCTGTGGGGCTTCCATGCTGCTGGAGCAGCAATCTATAATAATTCCCTAAGTGACACCCGATATCTTACTTATCTTCTTATACCAGTTAGTTATCTTTGCGTAAACGGATGCCTTATGTTATATTTACTTGTTCAGCACATTCATATGAGTTCGCGTAGTAAATAAACAGTAAGATTTGCAATTTATACCCAATAATACATAAAACAAGAAAATATACACATAAATATGGTAAAAATTCTCTTTATTAATGCTTCCAATGGTTACAGACTTGACCTGCCCTACGCACTTAGCTGTAGAGCCTTCTCCTACTCTACAACCCAAAGACACAACTTACACTTCGACTCAATGCTTCTATTCTTTCTATTCCATTATGTTATATTGATTTTCTCTCTTACACTTAGAGCCTCGCTCCATTTATACAATCCCATGTTCCGCGGACCATGGGTAGATATTTCAAACCAACATTACATTACAGAAACAAGGGTGGACAACCCTATGGCTCTGTTATGACTTCACGCACCATGCCCAAAAATTGCATAGTCTTTTCAATGGACTTAGTCAAAACTTGGGCTTTAATCCCCAAAACATGCCTTCAGGGATTCCATGCCGAACGACTTAACTACGAGATTCTCTGGCATAGAAGTTATTTTTGGTGCATTAGCTGGAGTTAAGGCTGAGTGCTTCTATTATGAACTGATCAATTTGCGGATTGTCCTTATACTTATCTATTATGGCTTGTATCCACGCATCCTTTTCTGCTAGGCTAGCCTGATGTTTTATTTGCATCTACTCGAATTATTGCTGGAGCTTGGCTATTTGCAACTCTTCTTGTTGGTTAGATTTTTCCTGCTCTAACTATTGTTCCAACAACAGAATTTTATTTTCCTTTTCTCTAAGCAGCGTTTGGACCTCTATTTCTTTGTCAATAGTTGTTGTGGCATAGGCTCCTACAAATTGTGACAGTCTAGTAAGGTTCTCAGATGGGTCGATGGGTGAATCTTTCCAGACAATATCCATTGGTTCATTGTTAGGAGTGGTAACAGCTGCAACATCCAACTTTCTTTTCTTCCTTTGCCTTTTGACAACAACTTTGTGGGTCGGGTTATAGAACACATCTAAGGGAGGAATTTCCTCAATTCTCAAAACAATTTCAGAGGTGGGAGTGGTAGGAATGAGCTCTACTTCTTGAGTACTTACAATTTTCTCTACTATAACTTCTTGAGTTTCTCTGTGTTGTGGAGTCTGTACCTCAGGTGTTTGTTCTTTTGTATGGAGCTTTTTATTAAAATGCTCCCATTCTTTCTCTAAATCAATAACCAGGGGTTTTGTTGACTAGGTGGAGGTAGAGTGAATTTCAGCCTGTTTCTTAGCTGAGGTTTTCTCGGCTGCTTTCTCTGTAGACCCAGTTGTGTCCTTTTCTGACTCCTTACTTTTACTGCCCCCATTCTGGGACTGTTGCTCTGAGTGCTCTAACTCATGAGTAGACTTCGCCTGAGACTCTGCTTCGGAGTCATCTTTAGAATTTTCTCTGGAGCTCTGCTCTAAGCTTACACTGGGAGTTGGCTCCCTTATTGGTTCAATCTGTAATTGGTCCAATGGGACCTTTAATAATCTTCTTTCTCTGTATTTATGAAAGGCTTCAAGATCACCTAGGGAAAAAGTAGTGATGCCATATGCTTCACGTCTGAGAATGTCTCTTTCTATAGGAAGACGTCATCAAATGCATCTTCTTCATGGGTGAAGACCTTCATTTTCACCATGGTAGTGAAATCTTTGGCAGTGTCATTTGGGTCATACTGCCTTCTTGGGAATGTAGGTAGTTTTAGAGATTTCATGATCTCTGCTTCTTTGCATGCATGTCCAAAATCATGTAGTGAAAATGCACCACACTGCAACGGAAATGTAGGCCAAATGGCCTTTTTCTGCTCCTTTAGTCCTTTGCTCAGCCCACCTTCACTTGTTGTTTGGTAGGCTATCTCTCTAGCCATCAATTTGTTGGGGACATAGTATGGGAGGACATGTGGTGAAGCAATGCTCCCAAATACTCCGATATATGTGAATGTTTCCTCCCCAAACCATCTGGCCACAAGAAGGATATATACTTCGGCCTCTCTAGAAAACCTAAGGGTATTTTGGTTGAAAAATTGTTTATGGATAAGCAACATGACTCCATGACAATTTTTGTAAAAATGGGGCTGAAATTGAGACTCCCACATATTCTTATGATATATATTAATGGGAAGTGGGTCCTTCACAGTCCATTTCCATCCCATGATAGGAAATTTGGAGCCAAAATAGATTGCATCCATTATATAGGCACTCATAAAAAATGGAGGGTAAACCCTCGAAGAGATACTCCTCTTCCTCCTATACTCCATTATAGCCTTCGCTAAATTATCAAACAAAATTTGGTCCCAATTCATTATGGTTGCATTGCATCTATTAATGGAAGCCATTATGGGGAAAATTTAGTACTTTCGGCATTGCCAAACATCCTACATAACATGGCTGCTGCAAAACTATGAGGGGGAGCTATAGATGCTGTAGAATACATACCCATTTTTTCCTTTTTGATCTTGCCTTCGTTTTTTGTCGTAGTTCATGTGACATCCACTAGGTCTTTGTTTTCCTTAGCAAATTTCTCGAGGTACTATTCATTGTAGAACATTTTAGGCTCTAGCAGGTTGTACATAAGCCGCAGGTTGTCTGGTGAAAAATATCCCATAATCTCTTGCTCGCTATTCTTAAATTCTCTATCTGGGTTATCGACCTAATAAATTATCCACTTGACCATATCTGTATATGGGATTATCTTTAGTCTCACAGCTATGCGGTGCAAAAACGAGCATGCAGTCTTGAAGATGGAGGCGTCTGAGGAGGCATAACCATCAATTGTGGCCTTTGTTTCCAGAGGTGTTGGTTACTCTTCTTCTAATAAATCATACATGGTTTCCCACGTAGAGGTTCCTCCATCTCTACTGCATGTAGTATCAGAGAATAAAGGAGTCATTTCTGATTTCTCAGATGCGACTGCCTTGCCCTTCTTTGCCATTGTTCCCAAAGACTCTTTCTTGTGGATTTTTCCTGAAAATGGAGAAAAACAATAGCTATTGGATATACAGAGATAAGAATGAATGTAAGAAGGAATAATATAGATAACTCATGAAAAGGGGACAAGAAAGGAGTTTTATTGAATGCAGGTGAGAAGATATCGTATCACGTTGAACTGCTTTTCACACATAAATGCCATTAACCCTTACTAAATGCCCACTAATGGTTCCTTATCCCTAGCTTTATTGCCCATTAATGTTCGCATCGTAAGTCGGGAAGAAACTTTTTAGGGTGGAGAGCCTTTAAACTGTGAAAATGTCGATTTTGTGATTGTGATGCAATATCGCAAATCACATTATCACATTGTGTTTGTGCACTTTCCTTAACGTTTCTTTAGATGTTTCTGCGGGATGCAAAATGTGGGCCACTTATTATCATTTCCAAAGCATAGCTTATTTATCAGGTTTTTCTATGTAAAGCCCTTTTTATTAAGCAATGGACTTGAGTACTTGTTTATAACGTATCTCGGGATTAGGTCCAAGTCTCAATCGCATTTCGCAATCTCGCATAATGATAAGTTCTCAGGCCTCTCTTAAGTGTTCACAATGTGATGCGACAAGGGAGATATTATCATCGCAATTTCACATTTCGCATCGTTTAGGATAACTTGTTAAGGCGTGCCCCTTATAGGTGTTGATATTTGATGCAGGTCTTTGTTTTAATACGAAATGCCTTAGAACTTAGCTTGTATGAGAAACCTAATAGTTTTGAGGTTTTAGCATGGTATTCTCTTTTGATCACTTTTTCAAAAAGTGTTTGATTGATATATTGCTTTATTCCAAAAACTAACAAGGAAAATTCCTAATGCTAAACTTATTTTTGGAAGGATTTTTTAAAGGGTCCCCATGTTGGGTCGCTATAATACTAGTGATTACCCCATTACTATTGTAGTTATACCCCTTATTAATATTGTTGTGCCCCTATTGCCCCCATATTGTTATTACTGTGCCCCATAGAATCCCTCTATTGTTATTTTTGTGGCTCTATATTATTATTGTTAGGTCGGCTGGATTATATTGTGACTCCTTAGACTCCTATATATAGAAAGGAGGTTTTGTCATTTGAATCATCCAAGAATTGTTCATTTATGTAATGTAAAGGAGGTTGCCCCCTCGAAGAGACTGAATTCTAAGGCGTTGATCTATGTTTTCTATCTTTTCTTGAGCTGGTTTCATAACATTTGGTATCAGAGCTTTGGAGTCTAGGGTTTCGCTACTCCAAACAGGTCATTGTGGAATTTTCGCTATAACGTTTTTTCTGTGACGTTTCAGAAGTCGCAAAAAAAACCCATTTGAGAAGAAATCGCGCTGAAACTTGGGTCTAAATTTCAGAGCTTTTTGCACGATATTTTCAGAGATATGATCTGAGGAAGTTGGTCTTTTTGCAGACTCCTCAATTACATTCAAAACAGGTGACCTGGGAAAATCGTCATAACTTTCTCTCTGGGGATCGGATTGAAATTTCGTAAGAAGGTACAAAAAGAGGACGGACTGTAGTTTCTTGTATGCATGTTTTAGATCCAAAGGTTGAAACAGTGACTTGTGGCACGTCGTACAAGTTTGCTCTACTGAAATAGTCTATAAGCAAGTCACTGCGGTAGATTTCACATAACGCTTCCTTGGAGAATCCAATTTGGGTCGAACTTGTGGCATTGGAAAGAGGACATAGAGGGCTACTATAGCTCACAAATTCAGAACTAGATGACTGGAAAGTACAGAGATACATCAGAGGTAATATCAAGCTCCCAGTTCAAACAATATTGCCAGAACTCGACGAGGAAGGAAAAATTATATTGGAACCGAAAGCAGTCACAGAAACAAGAACTCGACAGCTACGAAATCGTTCAATTTCAGAGTATCTTATCAAGTGGAAGAACTTATCCGCTGAAGATTCCACATGGGAGGATGATAATTTTATGCAGAAGTATCCAGAACTACTCAAGCGTTGAGGACAACACTTTTTTGAAGGAGAGGGGCATGTTGGGTAGCTATAATACTAGTGATTACCCCATTACTATTGTAGTTATACCCCTTATTAATATTGTTGTGCCCCTATTGCCCCCATATTGTTATTACTATGCCCCATAGAATCCCTCTATTGTTATTTTTGTGGCTTTATTATATTATTGTTAGGTCGGCTGGATTATATTGTGACTCCTTAGACTCTTATATATAGAAACGAGGTTTTGTCATTTGAATCATCTAAGAATTGTTCATTTATGTAATGTAAAGGAGGTTGCCCCCTCGAAGAGGCTGAATTCTAAGGCATTGATCTATCTTTTTTATATTTTCTTGAGCTCGTTCCATAACACCCCATTTATTAAAGTAATATTGACTACTACTTTTAAAAAATTGGGGGTTGTCGAATAGCACAACACCTTCTCAATGAACCACTGAGTATTTGCATAAACTAGTAGATCAACTGATATCTTCTCAACTACTTCCCTAGTACTTCTCTCAGCAGTTTCCTTTGATGCAAATCTCTTGGATTCCATGTTAATTGTAACTGCTAGAGAGATTCTCAACAATTGTTGTACCTATGGGACAAAGAGGACACGCATGCAAGCAAATGTTAGCTTAAAAACCAAAGAAACTTCAAGACAAGATAAAGAAACAAGTCAAGCTCATAATGGGAAGTCTTACACAATTCTGGTTGATAGAGGTCATTAGTTGACTGTGGGAACTGCACATTGCATATTCCTAACAGTTAGTCAGGGAGCTTGATGACTGGAACTGTGCAATACAAAGTTTAATCTGGGCCAAGGTTGGGATAGATTGCACATTGCATAGTCTTAGTGGCCAAGCTGGGAGGTTGGCTCTTGGAACTATGAAGTGTGCAATTGGAGCTATCCTAGGAAAAGATCAATGCAATTTTAGAAGACAAGCTAGAGGCCTTGAGCTCCCAAATTGTGTGGTGCAAGTAGTGAAGTGTGAGATCTAGGAAAGGGGACCCATATCTGCTCATAGGGATTATGGAAAACAAGCACATCTAAAATATGGTGAGATGTTGAGTGCATATCTGACCAAGATTTAATGCATGCATTTGAAACAAGTGTAGGAATAAATTAAACTAAAGGAAAACGAAGCATGTGAAGAGAGTTGTCGCAACGGCGACCATTGGTGTAAAAATAGGGTAACTCATGCGACACTTGGGAAAGGAAACCTAAAACTTGAAACAACACTTATACAAGTTTAAAAAAATCAAACACCAACATTCATTCAAAGAAACAAGTGAAACAACACTCTCACAAGCTAAACAACTAAAAGCGATAGAAAAGAGGGAAAAGACTAGAAAAGCAAAGCCCACCCAAAAAATCGACGACGATCTCAACGAAGGTTCCTTGATCTCCTCGGGAATGCCAGACGTCCGAGATCGAATGCACAACTAATCTCTAACAGCATTGATTAAATAGATTTTGTCAAGTTAGGGTTTATGACAAGCATGCCAAAAATTAAGGAAAAAGTGACACTTGGCAGCAGTTTCCAAAATAAGTCAAGTGCCTCCTTCGGGTTGGTAAAAATAGATCCCTGTTTTTTAGGGATTCTTTTTTATTTTTTGAAATTTTTATTTTTAGGGAAAAAATTCCATGCATTTCATGGAAATATTGCGTATTTCTGGGAAGGATCAGTCAACTCTCAGGTTCATGCACTGAGTAGTTTCTGAGCATAGTGGGTTTTGCGTAATTTCTAGGTTTAGTGGCTCTAGGCTACCTCTCCTGTCTATGCAATTTCCAATCTCAAGGTTGGCTTCCATCCAGTACTACACATTTTTTGAACTCAAGGATCATTGTTGTCAATACTATTCAATTCCCAAGAGCAAGGCCAGTTTCCCTCAAGAATTGCGCAGTTCTCTAAGGCAAGCACAAAACTGTCAAGGGACCAAGTCAAGAGATTAGCTTGTGGGTGAGAAAAAGAGCTAACTGAGAAAACACAAGCCAAGATGAAAAGAATAAGGCTCAATTGAAGCACAAGTACCTGGATCAATGCAAGATGAGTTGTTGTGGTTTAGAAGGGAGGCTCCAAAAACAAAGCATAGGAAAAATTTTGGAGGGTGGTTGTAGCTGCTACAACATGACTAAATCATGGGAAATCGATGGTTGACAACATGATGGAGCCCTCCCCCTATGATGTAAGAAAGGGATGGGGGAGACCTCCTCTTTAACCCTAGTTTTCAACTGAATCATGGGAAATCGATGGTCAACAACACGACAAGGCCTCCCCCCTATGGCATTAGTGAAGGGAGCAGGAGGTCTCGCTAACCGTTGGATCAGTCATCATCATCATCATTAGAGAAAAGGAGAAAGGGAATATATGCCATAGGAATTTAAGAAGGAAAAACCACCCACATTTGATGGAGAAATGAATAAATCTGAAGATGTAGAATCTTGGTTGCTTAGAATGAAGAAATTCTTCTGAATTCATAACTATTCTGAGAACATGAAAGCAAAGGTAGCCACCTATAGTTTGAAGGGAAGCACTTATATTTGGTGGGAAGACCTGAAGAATGTAAAGGGAATAAGAGAAGAGGAGTTGTCTTGGAGGGAGTTTGAGGATTATTTCAGGAACAAGTATCTATCCGAGAGATACTTTGACAACAAGGCAAAGGAATTCTATGAGCTTAAATTGGGACACATGATAGATGATGAATATACCACCAAATTTTGTTGTTAAGGTATGTCCCTTACCTTAAAGAGGAAAAAGCAAAGATTCAAAGATATGTCAGTGGACTACCACCATCCTTCAAGGATAGGATTGATTTTGACGAGCCCAAAACATTAGAGGATGCAATTCAAAAGTTGAAACACTATTACAAACATTCCAAGTGCATATATGAGTTTAAACTCGTTTGGATGTCTAAAAGTAGTGCCAAGTTCAAAGGAAATATGGAAAAAATGATTTATGAATCGCATACAGCCATTGCTACTCAAGAGAATCAATGAAGGCTCAACATTGTTGGCAAAGACCATTTTACTCAAGAAGGAGCCAAGAGTTATGGGAAGGGTCCATATAAGTGTTGGACATGTGGAGGAAATCATTTGAGACAAGATTTCCCACAATTTAAGCACGTTGGGCCAAAATTGAACAACACATAGGAAGTGCAGATTATGGGAGATTTTTCATGTGGTATACCTAAGATCTACAAAACATTGGACAACCAGAAGGTAGACCATCAGGATTCCATAATCAAGATGGAAGGTAAGGTTTGTGATCAAATTATTTCTATTTTGATTGACACCCGTTCTAATTATAGCTACATAAGCCTAATGTTTGTGGAACGATACCAAATGAACCAAGAAGCACATGAGGAAACATGGCTAGTTCAATTAGCCACAGGAATAAAGAAGAGGGTCAATTATTAATTGAAGGCTTTTTGAATTGAATTAAATGGAATTCCCACCATGGAAAATATCAATGTGCCTCCACTAGGAGCATATAACATATTGTTGGGCATGAATTGGTTGTACAAGCTCTACACCAAGGTGGATTCTTATGCAAATTAAATGGAGTGCTTAAATGAGCATGGAGAAAGAAAGGTATTACATGGAAAGCAGAAGCCCATAATTGTGAGGCTAATTTCAGCCATGCAAGCCAAGAGAAGCAACAAGAAGGGGTGCATCTTATTTGTTGTGAAAATTTCTAGTAGCACTAAAGCCAACAACAATTCTGAGAGTAATAATAATGACATATTATCCAAATATCCCTGAACCAGATCCAAGATGTCTTCCTTGAAGAGATTCTTAGATTACCTCCTCATAGATAGGTCGATTTGGCCATATAATTATTACCAGGAGGAGCTCTACCATTAAAGGAACCATATTGAATGAGTACTCTAGAGTTGGTTGAGCTGAAATTGCAACTCAAGAACATGGTTGAGAAGAGCTACATAAGGCCAATTTTGTCTTCGTGGGGAGCACTAGTGTTATTTGTGAAGAAAAAGGACGTCACACTCAGCCTATGTATCGACTACAAACAACTAAACAAGGTGACCATGAAGAATGGACACATTTTGCAAAGGATAGATGACTTGCTCAATCAATTAAGGGGAGTAACAATCTTTTCCAAAATCGATTTGACGTGAGGGTATCATTGATTGTGCATCAAGGAGGAATATATCCACAATACGTCCTTCTGATCAAGTTATGGGCATTACAAGTTTGTGGTGGTACCCTTTGGGCTTACTAATGCACCTTCCACCTTCATCTATTTAATGCATAGTGTGTTGCATCCTTACATGGAAAAATTTGTGGTTGTCTTTGTTGATGATATTCTGATATATTCAAGGACTGAACAAGAACATGAAATGTAGCTAGGAGAAACGCTACAACTAGTAAGGGAACACAAAATCTATGAAAAGCTCAGCAAGTGTGATTTCTTCCAATCACAAATACACTATTTGGGACACATCATCTCCAAGGAGGGGATAATAATTGATCCAGAAAAGATCAAGACCATAAAAGAATGGCCAACATCGAAAAATGTGAATGAGATTAGATCATTCATGGGGTTTGTAGGCTACAACAGAAGGTTCATTCAAAACTTCTCCAAGATAGGCCACCCAATCACGTCCATGTAGAAGAAATGAAAGAAAATCTAGTAGATAGTTGAATATGCAACAATCTTTCAATAGTTGAAACAATTTCTCACTAACACACCAATGTTAAGGTTTGCGGATCTAGAAAAGGATTTTGTGATTTGTATAGATTCCTGCAAGGATGGTGTAATGCCTCCTCCCACATTTACCTAATTTAACATACTTACCAAGGTAAACATGAGCTAAGTGTCACTATTATATGATCTGACCTCCATGTTTTAGTTATGGAAGTGGGGCCTACAAACCAGAACACATACTAACATCCTTTAGAGACTACAAACCACTCAAAAGCCTGATAGCCACCTCAAGCAGTCAATCCATGAGATGGAACTTTTTTTTCCTTAGGTTTACTCTCCAAATGCACCCATAACACGTTGTGGATGTGGTTAAGAGGCTCCAACCACACCCATAAGCCTACCTGCATGTGGTTATGACCCAAATTCCCCAGCTCAGTGCATGCAATCACGAGATCTATGCCACTTTTCATGATAGCCTCCAGACCACTACCCAGAACTGCCTATAAATTTCCATAATCATTACAATGATGATAAAAATGATAAATAATCAAATCTTGAGCAATATCTTGACCAATACATGTCTGATGCAAGATAAACATTTCCGCAAACACATGGTAAACATAGAAGCTACAGGTCATGAATGCATATTTGATCATAAACTTCTAAACTTCATTTAAGAATCACCAAGAAGGCTTTATGCCCTCTCAAGCTATCTGTGTCAACACTTGTTAGCCCATGCATTTATTAACCATACAATAACTTATCAGATTATGAGAGAGATCGATAGCTAGAGCACATCATAAAACCATTCATATAAATAACATATAACCTGAATAGAAACTATGAAAAACCAATCATAAGATCACCATAATAACCAGTACAAGTGCTTATAGATCACAATAGGAAAATAGCTCATATTAACATATGAAAATTCCAACCAAGTCAGGGACTTCCACATACTACCCGACCATAGATTGGGTTGAACCAAATCTCTCTTTCAGCCAATCACCCCCTGTGGCATATTACAAGCATAAATGTGGGATCATATAGGTTAAAAATAAATAAACCAAAACCACCTCGACCCTCAACCATATTAATCTCACTTATATGGTATAGAAATCACTAACACCAACCAGAGATTGGCCTCTACCCAAGTTATCTAGGGCTCCAGGAACTAGTAACTCAACCCACAGCCTCTAGGGAATCTGAGTTGTTTTGGGGCTCCAAAATTTTTTTCCCAACCCACAATCAATGCACAATATGAGAGTATGGTATTTATTTTTTACAAACAATATTGGCGCACCCCAAGGTGACACACTTAGTATTATGTATCCTTTATCAAGAATTTCCTTAAGCTGCAACTTCAATTCCACCAACTCTAGAGTACTCATCCTGTACGATGCCTTAGATGTTGGTACTGATCCTGTAATCAACTAAATAGAAAATTCCACTTCCCTATGAGGAGGAAACTCTCGAATATCTGCAAGAAACACATCCTAGAACTACTGCAAAACAGGATACCTTTCAAGATTTTATCATCCTCAACATCCTTCCATTTGTCACTGGAAATATGCACTACAAAAAATAAACATCCTTTACATAAATTGTGCTTTTCTTACGTCTTCCTGCATCTTGAGGTCTTCCTCGCTTCTTAGCTCACTTTCCTTTCATATTCTCATTCCCTTTCCAATCCTGCTTAGGCTCACACTTGCACTTAGATTTCCCATAAAAGTTCTTCAGCTTCCTGATGAATTCCTCTAATGACTAAGGCTCATCATACTCAATATGATATTTAAATTCTAATGTTGTTCCACTAATGAAATTTTGGACCTTAGTCTTCTCTTCCTTGAGGTAGGGCACCTACCTCAATAGCTCTAGAAACTTGGTCGTGTATTCTTCCTCTGTCATGGAACCCATCTTAACCTCATAGAATTCCTTGACCTTTCTATCATAGTATCTATCATACAAGTACTTATTCCTGAAGAGTATTTTAAACTCATTCCATCTCATCTCCTCTATCTTGATTCCTCTGACCTGCTTCACATATTCCCACTAGATATTTTATTTCCCTTTTATATTGAAGCTCATTATCTCAGCTTTCATGTTCTCTGAGTAAGCAGGAAATATAAAGAACTTCTTCATCCCAAGTAACCATGTGTTTTGCATCTTCTGATTTCTTCACATCCCCATCAAAGGTAGAAGGCTTGGCTTTCCTGAAATCCTATAGCAAATATTGCTTCTCACACCTCCTATAAGGATGTTGACAACAATGGCAATAATGTCTCTCAAAACTACAGATGGAATAAAATCCATAAGATTTAGGCAGCATGTCAAGTGTATCCAAATATCTTCCACCTCTAACTATGGCATCCATGTCCAACATGTGTCCTCTATGAGACCTGTTTCCATATTCTCCATTTGCCTTTTTTTTGTCCCTGACTGATTCCTCAGCTATCCTTGCTTCTGAAAATATGAAATTCTTTGAAGGATGACTGCATTAACTTCTGCTTGTTTTTCCTTAGCTCTAGAAATTCTTTCCTTTGCCTTAATCAACATATGTGCTAAATCAAGAGAGTAATCTTCTCCTTGTTGCTCAAGTGACCTTTGCCATTCCATAGAAGTCACATCAAGCCTGTAAGGGGAGTCATGTGAACTATATTCCACCATTATTCTCTTCATCTATGATCTTCTCTCTCCTGCAAACATGTCATGTTAGATAAACCAAATAGAGAAATAATCAAAATCATATCTCAGTGTATGTTAAGGGAGGCTATCTTGTCTTCACAATGAATCCAGATTAGCACAATATATAACAATCTAAGCCTAAAAGAAACTACACTTGCTGAGCTTGACATACAACTTATCCTCTCTCAACAATCTCAACGCTATTTCCAGGTGCTTTGCATGCTCCTCCTCATTCTTGGAGTATATCAATATATAATCAATAAACACTATCATAAACTTGTCCAGGTAAGGACACAACACATTGTTCATCAAACACATGAAAGTGGTTGTAGTATTAGTAAGAAGAAAAGGAACCACCACAAACTCATAATGTTCATACCTTGTGTGAAATGAATTCTTGTAGATGTCTTCTTATTTTATGCACACCTAATGATATCGTAATCTCAAATCAATCTTTGAAAACATTGTTGTTCTCTTCAACTAATCAAACAAATCATCAATCCACGACAAAGGATACTTATTCTTGATAATTACCTTGTTCAACTACCTTTAATCAATGCAAAATATAAGAGTATCGTATTTATTCTTTACAAACAATACTAGTGCACCCCAAGGTGGCACACTTGGCCTTGTGTATCCTTTATCAATCATTTCCTTAAGCTACAAATTTATTTCCACCAACTCTAGAGTTTGCATCTTGTGTGTTGCCTTAGATGTTAATGTTGCTCACGACATCAACTGAATAGAAAATTCCACTTCCCTATGAGTAGGAAAATCTGGAACCTTTTCAAGAAACACATCTTGAAACTGCTACAAAACATGATACATCTTCAACACTTAATCATCCTCAACATCCTTCCCTTTGTCACTGGAAATATGCATCGCAAAAAATAAACATTTGTTTTGACAATTTAACTTTTCTTTACAGTTGTAACCATTCTCATTGATGTAAGCTTCTTCTTTCTCTATAAAATTCTCCTTTCCCCATCATCATCCAAGCACTCAATAGCCTTGTCATAGCAGTCTAGCTTGGTCCAGTGAATGAACAACCAGTTCATGCCTAGAAGCACATTTAAATGTGTTGATGTAGGCATACAATTAAGCTCAAACACACAAGATCTCACCCAATGATGAAATTCTCTTGGTCCACGTAGCCCACTACACCAACCAAGATTCTTCATGCACTTCTTTATTCAAGTAACACTTATCCACCAAGTTAGGAGAGATATAACTATAATTAGATCCAGGATCAATCAAAATGAAAACAAATTGATCATGAAGCTTACCTTCCATCTCAATAATGGATGTCTGATGATATTCTTGCCTATTATCGACTGCTACATAAATTTGAGGAACACTCTGCCCCAACATATCCAACTATTTGTACCTCCTGAGCACTATAAATATGATTCATGCCACCTTAATGTGATGGACACTCACTCCTGCGATGCTCTCCACTACAAGTCCAACACCTCAAAGGCTTTATGTCATCACCCTTATTCTTCTCCGTAGGCTGATATCTATGTCCTCTCTCAACTGCATTGAAATTCCTATAAGGTTCCACATTCTCCTTGTCACTTGAATCCTAAGGTATTCCTCACTTTTTAGCCCACTTTCCTTTAGTCTTCTCATCCCCTTTACAATCCTTCTTAGGTTCAGAATTGCACTTATACTATTCATAACAACGCTTCATCTTCCTGATGACTTCCTCCAATGACGGAGGTTCATCATACTCAAATCGATGTTTAAATGTTAATGGTAGTCCACTTATGAACCTTTGGACCTTAGTCTTCTCACCATTGAGGTAGGTAACTACCTCAACAACTCTAGAAACTTGGCCATGTACTCTTTATCTGTCATGGAACCCATCCTTAGCTCATAAAATTCCTTCACCTTTTTGTCATAGGATCTCTCAGACAAGTACTTCGTCTTGAAGATTCTTTTAAACTCATGCCAACTCATCTCCTCTATCATGATGCCTCTAACCTGCTTCACATCTTCGCATGAGATATTTTCTTTCCCTTTGAGACTAAAGGTCACTATCATGGCTTTCATGTTCTCTAAATAATCATGCAATTTTAGGAACTTCTTCATCCCAAGAAACCATGATTTTTCATCTTCTAATTTCTTCACATCCCTATCAAAAATAGGAGGCTTTGATTTATTGAACTCCTCTAGAAAATATTGCTTCTCACTCCTCCTATAAGGATGTTGGTGGTAATGGCGATGATGTCTCTCAAAACTAGAGCTAGAATAAAATTTGTGAGTGCTAGGTTGAATGTCGGGAGTATCCAAATATCTGCCACCTCTAACTGTGTCATCCCTATCCATCATGTGTCATCTATGAGCCCTACTATTATATGCCCCATTTGTATTTTCTTCCTGTCCCTGACTGGTCCTTAGTTGTCCCTTCTTCTGTAAATCTGAAATACTCTAAAGGATTACTGCATCAACTTCTGTTTTATATTCTTGAACTCTGGAAAGTATTTCATGTGCCTCAATCAACATATCATTATTTTCCTTACAACTTATGATCTTTGCCTTCAAAATTCTCAGCATATCTGCTAAATCAAGAGATTTCTCTTCTCCTTACTGCCCAACTAACCTTTCCCTTTCCATAAAATTCACATCAAGTATGTAAGGGGTGTCATGTGAACGTCCACCATTCTTCTCTTGATCTTTGATCTTATCTCTCCTACCAACATGTCATGTTAGATAAACCAAATAGTGACATAATAAAAATCATACTTTAGTGTATTTCAAGGAGGTTATCTCGTCTACAAAATCAATCCATATTAGCACTATATATATAATGACATCAATATATCAACATCATGTATGATAAAACAAAACTACAATTATGACCACGTGCATGATAACCATAACCATCACAATGCATGTATAACAATCAAATCTACCCCAAGTCCCAATGCTATACACTTTCTCTGATACCACCCTTTGGTATTTGATATCACCCAAAGAGAACGGAATCTATTGTGATACCACCCTATAATGTCTCCTGTCGCATTTAACCACTTTAACATACTTACATATGCTATGACCTGACCTCCAAGTTCCAGTTATGGAAGTGGAGCCTACAAACCGAAACACATACTGACATCCCTTTGAGACTACAGACCACTCAAAAGATTGAAAGCCACCCCAGTGGGTCAATCCCTAAGTTGGAACTCTTTTTCACTAGGTTTATTCTCCAACCGCATCCATAACACACTGTGCATGTAGTTATGAGGCTTCAATCATGTTAGAAAAATATTATAAATGATAGAGAAATGCAAGACATATAATATACAAAAAAACACAAACACATAAAACCAGAGAGACACATATATACGTTATTCACCCAATTTGGGCTACGTCCACCCCGAACAGCCAGTCCTTCCTTTCCGTTATCCAGCAAAAATGAAGAGACACAACCTACAGCAGATCACTTGTAATATCCTCTATTTTCTCTCACAGACTCACCTATCTGTTTCTCACTATGAGAATACACATATATTCCCCAGCCTCAATACAATACCCTCATACAAAGAGAGGGGTTTCCTTCTAGGGAAAAAAAACCTAAACTAAACATAAATTCTACTGTCAAATCATTCGCCTAATGAACAACCCAGATTGACTAGAAATTACTATACTTTTACAAGGAAATTTTACATATGGTTTTAGCTTCGGGGGTGTTTCCCCCGAAGCCCCCACCGGGGGACCGGTGGCCCCCGGACCCCCCAGCCAGGGGGGATGCCCCCCCCCCCGCTTTCTGGGGGACAAGTCCCCCCCCGCACCCCCCCACATGGAGGGGTGTACAACCTTCCTCGGGTATACATCCGGCTAAAACAAAGACCTCTAAATTAGGATGATAATCATGCTCCACACCCAACAAATCACACCAATAAGTCTAACTTCATGCGGTTATGACCCAAATCCCTCAGTTCATTGCATGCAGTTGCAAGATCTATGAAACTTTTTATGCCAGCCTCCATACCACCACCTGTAATTTTCCATAATCATGACAATGATGATAACAATGCTAAATAATTAAAACTTGAGCAAGATCTTGACCCATACATTCCTAATGCAAGATAGGCATTTCGTCAAAAACATTGTAAACATTGAAGCTACATGTCATGAATGCTTATCTGACCATAAAGTTTTGAACTTCATTTGAGAATCACCAGGAAGGTTCTATTCACTCTCAAGCTAGCAGCAAAAACACTTGTTAGCCCATGAATTCATCAACCATACAGTAACTTATGAAATCACAGGAGAAATCCATAGCTAGAGCACATCATAAAACCATGTATATAACCAGCATATAACCAGAAAAGAAACAATGACAAATCATCCATAAGATCACCATAATTACTAGCGCAATTGCTCATAGATCACAATAAGAAAATAGCTCATATTAACATATGAAAATGGCAACCAAGTTAGGGACTCCCATGTACCACCCAACCATAGATTAGGTTGAACCAAATCCCTCTTTCATAAAATCACCCTCATACCATATTCCAAGCATGAATGTGGGATCATATGGATTAAACCAAAATAAAACCAACTAGGGCTTCTAGAGGCCAAACCACCTCAACCCTCAACCACAATGATCTCACCTATATGGTCTAGAAATCACTAACATCAACGAGATTGGTCTTGTAATGTCCCTTAATAATAAATAATAAATAATAATAATAATAATAAATAACAATAAAATAGTAATATTAAATAAATAATAAAATAATAAATAACAATACTAAAGCTCTAAATAAATATAAATAGAAATAAAACAAGAAAGCAGTAAAAGTCAGTAAAGCTATCAAAAAGTAAAAACAAAAGAATAAAACAAGAAAGCAATAAAGTTTCATGTTGACACATGTAGTGTGTGCATGTGGTTCCCCTTCCAAGATTTGCTCTATTTAATAGAGGGTGAGGAAGATGAGAGGCATTCCATGATTCTATGATTCCATGATGTAGCGCTGAAATTCTAGAAAGATCATGAGAATTATAAAATTTATTCCGATAGTTTAAGGTCATGCACATGAGAATTATATAAGAGCAGAAAAAAAATAAAAAATAAAAATAAAAAATAACAAAAATAAAAATAATAAAAATAATAATAATAATAATAATAAAATAAAAAATAACTAAATATGTAAATTAAATTAAATTAAATTAAATAATAAAATAAAATAAATAAATAAATAAAATAAAATTAAAAAATAAAAAAATATATATATAAAATAAAAATAAAAAAATAAAAATAAAAAGAAAAAATAAAAATAAAAATAAATAAATAAATAAATAAATTGTTTAATTCTTTTGGATTTTCACCTATAATCGTGTGAAGAGAAAATTCAATTTCATCGTTGAAGAATCTGTGTGTTTGAATTGTTTTTTTTATTTAAAGCTGTGTCCATGACAATTGTAAAATCTATTCTACTTTCAGGGGAAAATATCGCTAGTGATAAGTGGCTTTTATCTAGTCAAGTACAGATTATAACTCGATGTTTCCATATGTCATCATTTGTTGCTGTTAGAATAGTTGTTTTTATAAATGTATATAAAAATTACTTAATAAGCGGCTATATCATCTTTGAATGTCTCATTGAGGGAGTGCCACATATCAGTGAACTGCTGCATTAAATTAGTTGATGCTTCAAAGATAAAACTTTGTGAATTAATGTGTTCGAAGCACAACCAATATAACATAAATATAAAAAGAACCTTACATTACTAATTATGGTAAGATATAATTCACATTGCTTTCTTAAATTAGCACTCTCAATATTCTCAAATGGATTTGAGTGAAGTTTCCTTTTATGAGGTGTTTCATCTGACATCATCTATCTGAGTTGCACTTTTAACTCCTGTTTTTCTGGAAGATATTTTTTTATTAATGTTATGAAAACTACTTTCTTTTTTTTTAATCTAATATCTGAAATTTTCCATTTTTTACTTCTAGATTAAAATGCAAATATACTAATTTTTTTAATATGTTGAGTCTTTTGCACTTGTGTTTTAAAAAAATCTCTTCTGCTGCAACTGTTAATCAATATTTCCTCCATATAGTGATGACACCATTTTACTAACTTAATAAAACACTGACATCACTTTAGGCAATGGGAGCCCCTATAGAAAATGATATATCGATAACGATAATCATGTATTCACAACTACAAAGAAGGTGCATGGCCTCTGAAGTCATTGTTTTTTTTAATGTCATCATGATCCCTATAATTGTACAATTTATGGTCAAATTAATCCTTTGATTAATGAATCTACTTACAATGTGACTTGTTCTTCGATTGGAAGAAAGTATCGTTAAAGGGGAAATCTAACCTAAACTGATTTCCAGGACATGTGCATCTTTTGAGGGATATGTATAGTATCCTTGAGTAAAAACCATAGTAACTGGTGAAGTAGCACAAATGGTATGGACCCCTCAGTCAATTAAATGATATTTAACAATATATTTTAGATCCATATCATAAATTGTGGTACATGACATCTCAAATTGATTTATACATGACATAAAAAAATAAATTAACTGCATGGGATTATGTGAAGATTTTATTCAATATCTTTGTTGTTGGTGTCTTGCATGAATTACTTGTGCTTAGTAATAGATGTAATGATGTGCCTCTCCATCCTATTCAGATGAGATTCACTTGCATGGTATGTGTTCATGTTTAATCCTTACGTGATGATCGGTATTTAATGTTGAATACTCATGATGGATATGATATGCATAACGTGGCATAGGAATTATGATGCTATAATATGAGGTTTATTGACATGTGGTTCATTTAGTATGTGAAGTCATGATATGTCTTTGATGCAAATATGTTGATGTTATAACTTATGATGGTATTTCATGAGGTGAAGCATGTCATAGTGGCATACAAATTTCTGACATGCATGTGCATGCAGCTCGTTATTATTCATAATGTTGCGATTAACAATGATGAATGTTCTCATGATGACATGCAAGACTTGGCATGTGGGTTATTTTCTATGATACTATGATGGTATAACTAATGCATTGGTTGCTTGCTAAGGTGTGATGATTGATAGGACTCCACAAATGGGCCGAGAGGGCTGGTTTATCTGATGATCTCGTGCGAGCCCATACGCACGAGGGAGAATAAGTAACACCATATGGGTTGGTGACAAACTCAATCAACACTACATATGCCAGTAGTTCTTTTTCTTGTGTAGCTCTTGATGGATAGCTCTTGAAGGGCTATGGGACCATCTTGAGGAGGCCAAGTGCCTGATGTTCTAGGCTAGGTGCCTGTTATTAGATTGGGATGCCGAAGTCTGGTGGGGGTGTAAGGACTTCGATGCCTGAGGTTGTGCGCCATAGTGAGTTGTGGAGGGAGTGGGCCAACCTTGCAAGATGCCCGAAGTCATTAAGTACCATACCAGATGCCTGCCTTGGGGCAAATGAGGTCTGAGTCGGGCATGAGCCTTGGGGCTAGCCTTAGACTAGGATACAGACTGGGGAGGCTTATGCCTAGTTCCGAAAGTGGGAAAAAGGACAGAGATTCCTTGGGATTTCCAGGGCGTTGTGAAACTTTCGATGCTTTCTGGTTATACTAGTTTAGTAGAGGGTGTCGGCAACAATAAATAACAAAATAAAATGTTAAATAATTCAACTTAAATTCGGGACAAAATTCCTTAAAGTGGGGGAGTATGTAATGTCCCTTAATAATAAATAATAATAAAATAATAAATAACAATAATAAAGCTCTAAATAAATATAAATATAAATAAAACAAGAAATCAGTAAAAATTAGTAAAGCTATCAAAAAGTAAAAACAAAAGAATAAAACAAGAAAGCATTAAAGTTGCATGTTGACACATGGAGTGTGTGCATGTGGTTCCCCTTCCAAGGTTTTCTCTATTTAATAGAGGGTGAGGAAGATGAGAGGCATTCCATGATTCCATCATCCATTCTCTTGGGAGAATAATGTTTTGAGACAAAGGATTCCCTGGCAGTAGTACATTAATTGAGGGCTCGGGGGTGGCTAGTTGTAGCAAGATTTTGTGCAACAGAGCCTATGTTGGGTGGAGAGTCGTCCCCAAAACTTTGTTGCAGTTAGCATAATTCAACTAGCATTCAACCCTAAATCACAAGTGAGAAACATCATTGCCAGGTAAGTTGTCTCTACCTAGATATTTTTGAAATTGATGTTAATTAGTTGATAAATTGTGTATTGATTATAAATCACTTGATTAATATAATTAATTACGTGTTGTGAATTCGGGGTTGTTACAGGTCTCTACCCAAGTTGGCCAGGTCTTTAGGAACTAGTAACTGAACCCACACCCTCTAGATAACCCAAACTATTTCAAGGCTCCAGAGAACTTGTCCCAACACACAAGATCCAGGGACTAGTAACTCAACCCACAACCTCTAGGGAACCCAAGTTATTTCATGTCTCTATATAATTTGTTCCAACCCACAACCATTGGAAACCAAAGAACCAATCAAAAAACCAAATGGGGAACCCACTACACCATTATTATCCATGAAATGGCAAGGCAAGCTTGAAAGCACTATCAATCTAGGAAAATATCCATGCTAATGACAACACATAACCAAGGAATCACATGCATATACCATGCATAAAAAAAGCAACAAGGAGATCACACATGAAACCTGTTACTTGAAAATTAATCTTGATGTAGTTGTTGATCCAACTATCTCCTTGCACTCCCTTTCTTTCCTTTGCTTTATTTCTCTGAATCGAAGTGCTTCCTAAAGTGCTCCAAGAATACTCTAAGTGTGCCATAGTGTATGAAAGAATCATAGTGTGAAAGGAGAGAACAAAAACTAAATTGACTAAAGTTATGAATTCTTTCATTGATGCCTTTTTATTATTGATGTATTTTTTCTTTCATTTTCTTTCATTTTTCGTTTGATTTCCCTTGCATGAAAATTTGTGTCTCTTCGCCTTCCTTTTCCCCTATTTTAATTTATTTTCATAATTAAATGCCAATTATTTTCCTCTTTTCCTTTTCCAATTTCCATAGCCATTAATTAACCACAAGTGATTCCCATTATAATTATTTCCCACCATTAAGCTTGGAATACGTGTCCCATGACCTTGGTCTTATTTTATTTACATGGAAAATCAACTAGGAGTTGTTACAAACCGCTCCCCTTTGGGGGAACACTACCATCATTGTTAAATGATGCTTATAACCAGTAAAACATGCTACCCATGGAGCTTTATAACATAGCTCGATGCAACATTTACATCATACAAAGTTGTTGAAACATGAACAACATACTTCTTGTTGGAGTTTTATAACACAACTCGATGTAGAATTTACAACATCCTACTTATTGAAGCTTTATAACACGGCTCACTGCGATATTTACAATACACATATGCATATATAAATATAAACCAAAACACACATACCAAACACATCTTCTCAACTAGCAAATAAGGAAGGATGCAAAACCCGCATATGATCAGTCATCTCCCATGTAGCTTCATCGGGTCCAAAGTGCTTCCACTGCACTTTAACTTGCTCTATTGCTTGGTTCCAAAGCATGAGATGTTTCCGTTGAAAAATTCACTTAGGTTTTGGCTAGAATTCTCTCTTTGTTTCCAACTGCAATGCAAACCAATCAATCACATGACCAACATCTTGTACATATCTCTTAAGCAATGAAACATGGAAAACATCATGGAATTTCATTTTGGCGATAATGCAAGTCAGTAGGACACTGGTTCAATCCTCTCAAGGATATCAAAAGGCCCACAATACCGAGGTGCTAGCTTAGCACATGACCCAATCCTCAAGGAGATCGTCTTTGTCTTGATGTGCAAGTACACATGCTCTCCAATCTAAAACTCCTTGAATGCTCTATGTTGATCCGCATAAATCTTATCCTTGTCCTACGTTACCTTCAAATTCCTTATAATATCCTACATCTCTTGTTTCATTTTAACCAACATATTTGATCCAATCAACACCATGTTCACCAAATCAATCCAGTTTATAGGAGAATTATAACTTTGCCCATAAAGAGCCTCGAATGGACTCATCCTCAAGGATTCTTGATACCCATTATTATAATAAAACTCTACCAATGGAAGATACTTCTCCCACTAAATGTACTGATGCATGACATACATCCTCAATTGTTCCTCAAGAATCATGTTAACCCTCTCTATCTGTCCATATGTCTATATATTATAAGTTGTTCTAAAGGCTAACTATGTCCCCATGCTTGAAAACAAATCCTTCCAAAACTTGGAAGTGAACTTGGAATCTCTCTTTGATATGATCTTCTTGGGAACACCATGCAACCTTACTATCCCCCTAATGATGATATGAGCTACCTCACTATTTGAATTTGTAGACTTTACTATAGTGAAGTGAGCTAACTTTCTCAAACTGTTGACCACTACCATGATGAAATCATGTTGCTTCGATGTCCTCGGAAAGCCTGTAATTAATTCCATGCAAATGGACTCCCATTTCCATTATGGAATCAGAATAGGATGCAATAGACCAACTGGATGATTACATTCTTCTTTCACCTGTTGATAGCCTAAACATCTTTCCACAAACTCAACCACCTCTTTCTTCATATTCAGCTAATGATAGAACTTATTAACAACTATTAAAGTATTATGATATCATGGGTGGCCTGATTACGGGTTGACATGAATCTGGCACATAAATCCTTTTCCTAGATCTCACTAATCCATATTCCATGAGGTGATACTCCTCATCTCTCTCATCTTCACCCTATTGTTGCAATCTCTGCTTTCACTGCTAGTACTTCTCATCATGCTACCCTGTATGCAAGATCTGCTCTTGTAAATTTGTCCCATATGAACTCAGTTGAAATGTGATTCACCTGCACTCTCCTAATTAGAGCATCTACAACCTTGTTCTCCTTTCCCTTTATGTACTTATCTCAAAGTAAAACTCACTGAGGGTATCCAGCCATCTAGCTTTCCTAGCATTCAGATTGGGTCGGTCAAACAGAGACTTCAGTCCACTATGATCACTCATCAAGGCAAACCTCCTACCAAGAAGATAATGTCTCCACAGCTTCAATACATGAATGATAGCATCTAACTAAATATCATGAGTCACATATTTCTTCTAATTCTTATTCAACTTCCTTGACTCATAGCATACTACTAGTCCTTTCTGCATTAGGACTCCACCAAGTCCTTCTGTAATACCTCATCCCACATTTACTCACATTAATTTTCCTTACAGGGTAAACATGAGCTGAGGGCTGCTAAGACATGACCCTAACTAATAGCTTCATTAAGGAAGTGGAGTCAACAAGATTAAACTTGAATGACCTCCCTTGAGAGCTACAAGACCCCCAGGAGCTAAACAAACACTCCAAGTACCCAAACCCTGAACTAATATGGATTGATTGTGAAGACAAGATAGCCTCCCCTGAAATACACTGAGGTATAATTTTGATTATGTATCTATTTGTTTTATCTAACATGACATGTTTGCAGGAGAGAGTTGATCATAGATGAAGAGCAGAATGGTGGACTATAGTTCACATAACTCCCCTTACAAGCATGATTTGAATTCTATGGAATGGGAAAGTTCATTTGCGCAACAAGGAGAAGAGCAATATCTTAATTTATCATATATGTTAAGAAGTTTTAAGCTAGAAATCAGAAGTTGTAAATAAGATAATAATAGGTAGATTGAGGCAAGGGATATACTTTCTAGAGCTCACGAAAAGCAAGCAGAAGTTAATGTAGCCATCCTTTAGGGCCTTTCAGATTTGCAGAAGTAGGGATAGCTAGGGATCATCATGCTTATAGGAGGAGTGAGAAGCAGTATTTTCCAGAGGAGTTAAGGAAATCCAAGCCTCCTACTTTTGATGGGGATGTGAATAAATCAGAAGATGCAGAATCATGGTTTATTGGGATGAAAAAGTTCTTCAGATTGCATGATTACTTAAAGAACATGAAATATGAGATAGTGATCTTTAGTATCAAAGGGAAATAAAATATCTAGTGGGAAGATATGAAGTGGGTCAGAGGTATTAGGATAGAGGAGATGAGTTGGCATGAGTTTAAAATACTCTTCAGGAAGAAACACTTGTCAGAGAGATACTATGACGGAAAGACCAAGGAATTCTATGAGGTTAAGATGGGTTCAATGACAAATGAAGAGTACACAACCAAGATTCTGAAGCAATTGAGGTATGTTCCCTACCTCAAGGACGAGAATACTAAGGTCCAAAGTTTCATTAGTGGACTGCCATTAGCATTTAAAGATTAGATTGAGTACGATGAGCCTCGATCATTAGAGGAATTCATCGGGAAGAAAGAGAATTTTTATGAGTAGTCTAAGCATAAGTTTGAGCCTAAGCAAGATTGGAAAGGTAATGAGAAGACTAAAGGAAAGTGGGCTAAGAAGTGAGGAAGACCTCAGGATGCACGTGATAAGGAGAATGTGGAACCTTATAGGAAGTTCAATGCGGTTTAGATAGGACATGGATCTCATCTTAAGGAGCAGAATAAGGACAACAATGAAAATCATTTGAAGTGTTGGACTTGTGGTGGAGAGCATCGCAAGAGTGAGTTCCTGTCACATCAAAGTGGAAGGCCTTATATTTATATTGCTCAGAAGGCATAAGCAGTTGGAGATGTTGGGCAGAGTATTCCTTAGATTTATGCAGCAATGGATAATAGGCAGGAAGATCATTAGGCATCCAATATTGATATGGAATTTAAGCTTCATGATCAAGTTGTTTCCATTTTGATTGGTCTTGTATCTAATTATAGTTATATCAATCCTGACCTATTGGATAAGTGTTGCTTGAATAAAGAAGTGTATGCAAAATCTTGGTTAGTGAAATTGGCTTCAGGGACCAAGGAAAATTTTCATCATTGGGTGAGAACTTGTGCATTTGAGCTAAATGGTTTGCCTCCATCAACACATTTAAATGTGCTTCATTTGGGATCATATAACATGCTTTTAGGCATGGACTAGTTGTTCATTCACATTACCAAGGTGGACTGTTATGACAATGCTATCGATTGCCTGGAGGATGATGGGGAAAGGAGAATATTGATGGGAAAGAAGAAGCCTACATTAGTGAGAATGGTTACAACTATGTTAGAAAAGTGAAATTGCCAAAAAGGATTTTTATTGTTTGCAATGCATATTTCCAGTGACAAATGGAAGGATGTTGAGGATGATGAATTCTTGAAGAGGTATCCTGTTTTGTAGCAGTTTCAGGATGTGTTTCCTGCAGATATTCTAGACTTTCCTCCTCATAGGGAAGTGGACTTTTCTATTGAGTTGATGTCAAGAGTAGCACCAACATCTAAGGCATCATGCAGGATGAGTACTCGAGAGTTGGTGGAAATGATGTTGTAGCTTAAGTAAATTCTTGATAAAGGATACATAAGGCTTATTTTGTCACTTTGGGGTGCACCAACGTTGTTTGTAAAGAAGAAATACCATACTCTAACTATTGTGCATCGACTATGGGTTGGGAGAAATTCCTTGGAGCCCTAAAACAGCTCTGGTTCCCTAAAGGTTATGGGTTGAGATACTAGTTCCAGGAGCCATGGAAATCTTGGGTAGAGACCATTCTAGTTGATGTTAGTGATTTTGGACCATATAGGTGAGATTAATATGGTTGAGGGTTGAGTTGGTTTAGCCTCTTGAAGCCTCGATTGATTTTATTTTGGTTTAACCCATATGGTCCCACATTCATGATTGGAATATGGCATGGGGGTGATTGATTGAGAGAGATTTGGTTCAGCCTAATCTATGGTCTGGTGGTAGTGGAAGTCCCTGACTTGGTTGGCATTTTGATATGTTAATATGAGATATTTTCCTATTGTGATCTATGAGCACTTATACTGGTTATTATTGTGATGTTATGGTTGATTTGTCATAATTTCTATTTTGGTTATATGTTATTTATATGCATGGTTTTATGATGTGCTCTAGCTATATATCTCTCTCATAATTTGATATGTTACTATATGGTTGATGAATGCATGGGATAACAAGTGTTTTTGAAGCTAGCTTGAGAGGGCATAGAGCTTTCTTGGTGATTCTTAGATGAAGTTCATAAGTTTATTATCTGATATGCATTTACGACCTGTAGCTTCTATGTTTACGATATGTTTGAAAAAATGTTCATCTTGCATTAGGCATGTATTGGTCAATATCTTACTCAAGTTTTGATTGTTTATCATTGTTATCATCATTGTCATGAATCTGGAAAGTTACAGGCAGTACTAGGTAGTGGTCTGGAGGTTAGCCTGAAAAAGTGGCATAGATATTGCGACTGCATACACTGAACTGGAGAATTTGGGTCATAAATGCATGCAGACATGATTATGGGTGTGGTTGGAGCCTCATAACTGCATGCACAGTGTGTTATAGGTGCAGTTCAAGATTAAACCTAGTGAAAAGGAGTTACAACTCATGGATTGACCACCTATGGTGGTTATCAAGCTTCTGAAAGGTTTGTAGTATCTAAGCGATGTTAGTATGTTTTCTAGTTTGTAGTCCCCACTTCCATAACTACAAGTTGGAGTTTGTATCATATCATAGTGACACTAAGCTCATGTTTACCCTGTTATCACTCTGTAGTTTTCCTAGGCTGAAAAGGAAACTACAGTGGTAACCACAAACCACTTTTAAAGCTAGGATCTAGCCCTTCCAACTTCAGAGATGGCTCTCTCTGTATAATTTTAATCTTATTTTTTAGATCTTAGGCTAGGTATCAAAGGTCATGATAAGTTTTTTAAACTTTTGGTTGTAGAATGAAAGAAAATTCCATTGGGCATGGAGTCATAAATTCTGAAGTAATCAATCACAAATAAACAGAGTAGCTAAAATAGAGCGAGGTAGGAAAACTCTTGGATCTCTTGAAGTATATGTGGTATGAATAATATGAATATGAGGTGATAATAATTTAAATATAAATCATATTTAAATGAATTTTATATCTAATTTCAGATAAAAAAAATTGAGATAGTTTAACATGCTAGAGCAGAGCACTGCAAGTAAATTCAGGTCTTTATATTCTTGCAACAAGCAAGGAAGAACATCCCTATGAAAACTTAGAAAGAAACATAGGTTACAAGGAGGGAAACATCACCATTTATTTGACACAAGAATCCTGAAACAATATTACCTCTGTATTCCTGAATTGATTCCTTAAAAATAAAGTTCACAATTACAATCAAAATATTTTGTTTTACATAATCCAACCCTTTCTAAATCTTTTTACAAACTATTTATAGAGTTCCTCTTGAACTAATTAGGACCTAAAAACCAGTTAATTACAAATTAACATCTACCAGAAGATGTAGATATTTCAAAAATAGAACTAATTAATAGGAAATTTGGACTAATTTGGATGTTCTGTTCACACTTTGAGGAGAATTCTTGCTAACTGTAGCTAAATTTCTACTTCATCCATTTTCCTTCTCCCCAATCTGTGGGATTTCTGTTTACCCTTATTCGACGAGCTCCAAAAATTTATCCCACCACTCTTCACTAGGAATGGATAAATTTACCATACTCTAAAATCTCTCATCTACTTTTGTATATGTTTGAAAAGTTGGTTTGTTTAGAAACAAATGATGGATTTCATGTTGAATGAAGAGATCATATTGCAGTCCTTCCATTAAATCTTCTTCGTTTATTGTTCCTCTTACTTTAGTGAAATTGGATGTGTCTGCAATTATATTACAAAACTAATATTCATAATTTTCTAATGGAATCAATTTTCCATTATAAGCTCATAGGGCTGGGAGTCCTTTATTCTATGATAAACAATTTTTTTTGTTAAATATTTTCACTTGAAGTTCTAATTATTTTCATTTTTTCTCCAGCTATATCATGAGGTTCTTCTTTTTTAGGACTCTCTTCACTTCCATGATTGTGCATGTTCTGTCTTGAATGTGTAGCTCTTCAAGCTCATCCTTAGTTTTCGAATTCAGCATTTTAATAATTTTGTGTGCTTCTGTTGGCCTATGTTCAATCTCCATATTTGTTTGCTCAACTCCTGCCGTGACATTCTGTACTAGTTTCTCCTACTCAAATATGATCTGATTTGATGATCATAAATTTGTAATAATTGCATTTATATTATGCCATATGCTCTGCTTGGTCTCTGCCAACATTCAAGTTGTTAAAGATTGATTCTCATAATTTTCAATTTGTTGAGTCAGTTTGAAGTTTCTCTACAGCTCTGTTAGATATGCATTATCATATTTTTTTTTCCTCCATATTTTTCCATGTTGCCATTAAATTCTCATTCTCCCTATTTATTAATTATAGTTCTCCCAATGCTTTGACTAGCTTTTCAGAAGAATCTGCAGTGGATGTTTCTGATGTTTCCTGTACTACCTGTTGTGTTAATGTACCTGTAGCTGCTAATTATTTTCTTTTAACAGTGCCTCCATGTCTGTCTCCATTTTCTAAATTTGAATTTTTTTTTAACCTATTAATTTGAATATTTTCCCTTTTCTATTTCTAGATTAGTTATTTCTTTTGTCTGAGGGTGCTCTATGGTTGGAAGCTCAAGTTGTTTCCTCAGAGCTTGAATATCTGCATCTTTATTTTTAAGCATCTCCTTAGCTGCTTTGATGTTACTAGGATCATATCCTAGTTTAATCACTAAATCTTCTAAATCTTTGGTTCTATTGTCTTTGGCCAAGGATGACATTCGCTCTATCTTTAGCTGTGAATGCATAATATTCAAAGAGGCTTGCAGTTTTGAGGTAGCCATGGTTGAACTTGTCAGTGTTTAATAGATAATTTCTCCTAACTGTTTATGCAAATCAATTTGATCTATTATTTTGGTATAAAAAGAAAATACTAAGGCTTTGTAGTCTTCTGCACTTTTGGGGACTGGAATTGCAGGTTCCAAGCAGGGCAATTGGAACTATTTCTTCTTTGTGTCAAGTGCAGATAACAACCTGTGTTGAGTAGTAGAAATTTGGTTCCAAAACTCTAAATATGTTGTAGCCTTCAATGCTTCATTCTTCTTCTTAATATCTTTGTATCTTGAAAAAAAATTCTATTGTGTTTCAATCTTCAACATTTGAGAAAGAGGTAGGGATACCTGTAAAAAAAACTATAATTTGTTCTTGTGACTCCTTCTCTTCTGACGATTCTTCTTGAATGGTTGCCTGTGTATCATTTTTAACATCAATAATAGTATTTGACTTAGGATCTATCTTCTTTCTTCTCTTGAAAACACAAAAAACTTGATACTTTGAATCTGTAGTAGACATGCTTTCCCTTACTCTTTTGGCTTCCTTGTCTTTTGGAATAGGAGTTTGTATATATGTTTATTGATTTTGGGTAGCATCGTATGTGCTCTAGCCATGAAAATTGGTGGAAAGGCTAAAGCACATGAGATCTCCAAGACCCAGAAATGGTTTCGACATATTATACCCGGTTTGGGAGATATTAAAATAATTAATATTTTTAATGGAGTTCCTAAGTCTAAACTTAGGAAAAATAAAATATTAATGGGTATTAATATAAAGCTGGGTTAGAAGGTTCCAAAATTCATGGATCAAGCCAAATCTAATCTTAGCCATTTATTAGATATTTAATCTTGACCGTTGATGGACCAACGAGAAAAGTATAAGATGAGGCTTGAGGGTCAGTTGGAGAATACACCAGAGTGATCAATCATTCATTTTGCTAGAGCGGGGTTGCTAAGAAAAGTTGAATCAGTGATCAGAAGTGAGGGGTAGTGAGTACGAGGAAAAGAGGTAGGGATAATACTAGGAGACCAACACAAAAGCAGAGAGAGTGAGAACAACAGTCAGTCCAGGCTACACAGAGCCCATCAGAGGCAGCGCTGAGCCTAGAGAGACTGCGTCATCCATGTAGAGGGAAGAAGGAGTGACGTAGAGGCTCCCAGAGGCTACGCAGTGCCTCAGAGGGTTGATGTAGAGGGTCTTGGGGCTGACATAGGTCAGTCCGAGGCCGACGTAGAGGCGAGAAGGGCCGGCGCTGAGCTTTAGTTATGTCGAAGAGGGTTTCGTGGGACAAGTTTTATGAATACCTATTTCTAGATATAGAGGTATTGTTGTTGTGTATTTTTCTCTGTTGGGTGAGCCGGTTAGGAACCCATTTGTACTCAGATAGACTGCATAATAATATAACCCTCTAAATAGTTGCACCAGTTTTCCTGCATTGGTTTTTCCAAGACATTTGTCCAAAAATAACGGTGTCACTTGTGTGATTGTTTTCTTTCAGTTCATGATCTATAGATGTTGAGACTGTACTTGTGTTTATTTTCAGTATTTATATGGTTAAATAACTTGTTAAGTAATTAAATAAGCAGGTGAAATAAACCAGATAGTGCAGGAAGAATTTCTAATGGGTTAGAATTAGAAATTCCAACATGGTACCAAAGCGTGGCTGCAGATCACAGGAAAGATGAAGGCATCAACTTAGTAGAGCATTTGCAGCAGATTCAGTTGTCCCAAGTGACAGAGCTAATATTTGCAGAAGGTGACAGAGGAAGGAGTAATGGAGAGGGATTGCATCATAAGTCTGAGCCAGAGAAAGGCAGCACCGAGGCTAAAGAGGGTAGAAAAAGGCTCACGTAGAGCCACGAAGAGGCCAGGTGGGCTGACGCAGTTGGCTGACGAAGTTGTTTTTCCAGTTCTCAGATTATGCAAAGCTAAGAGGCTCAATCCTTCAGTTTTTGGGGCATAGGAGGTTGTGGGTAGTTTTTGGAGCGAAGCTGGTGGGGTACTGTGGTCAGAACAATATCTAACATGGTAAGACCAAGGTAGAGGGAGTTGCTGCTGACGTGGATTTCTGGCCAAGGAATCTGGATCAATGTTGCAGTTGCACAGATGATCAGAGAGGAGAAACTTGACATTTGGCAGAAGTATTTCCAGGGGAGAAATCGAGAGTGAGAGGGACTCTAGAAGAGAATTCCTAGATAAGAAGTATAGAGACTCAGCAAGATTCGAACCGAGAACTTCCAGATGGGAAGTAGAGAGACTCAGTAGGATTCGAATCGAGAACTTCCAGGAGGGAAGTAGAGAGACTCGAAGGAGTCAACCGAAAAGTAGTGAGATGGTCATGAATGGGCTAAGAGATCAAGATAAGCTAGACGGAGCATCCAACTTTGTGTTCTGGAAGATTAATATCTTGTCCATTCTGGACAAATATCACATCAAGGCCTTCACCTTGAAGTAGTGGCAATCACAGTTGACTCAGCTAAAAATGAGAAGTACGAGGAGGCAATGGCCAGGGCAAAGTGCATCATCCTTGATAGAGTCAAGGATCATGTGGTCCAATATATTGCCGAGAAGGAAATAGAAAATTAGATGTGGGAAGCCCTAAAGAAATTGTACCAGCATACTTTCGTGTAGAGGAAGATGTTACATGAGAATCAACTGCGGTCATACCAGATGTAGAAGGGGGAGCAGGTAGATCATTTCCTCGATCAATTGAAGGAGATCCGGGAATAGCTAACTTCCAAAGGGGCCATTCCAGATGAGGAGATGTTGGTGAGGACCACACTTAATGTAGTCTCTGAGGAATGGGAGACATTTGTCCAGAGCATACTGGGCAGGGTGAGTCTTCCATATTGGGAAGAACTATGGGTGACTCTTCGCCAAGAGGAGATCAAGCGGTTGAGCAAGGTGGGGAGTAGCGAGAAAGGAGTCAGGATCAAGAAAGAAGAGGAAGAGGATGTAGCTCTGGCATCTACGGGAAATTAGGAGAAGAGAAAGAAGAAGGACCTCTCCAAGGTCAAGTGCTTCCATTGTGGGGAGCTGGGTCATTATGTGAAGGATTGTCCAAGGAAGAAGAATAAGGGAGAGGCTTCAGACTCTAAGGCAACGCCAACAAAGGCAGAGAAGGAGGTCGAAGAGGATGATGATTGTGCCATGAGTTCTCATGTTCTACTTGAGAATAATTTGGGAGACATCGAGCCGTAGTCAGGAGGACTATAGGGGATGAGGGGCAGGATCATTGAGGTACCCAACCTCTTGGATTATACCTTGCTATGGGAGCCTCGAAGAGGAGTAGCAGGACTGGCACATGTCGGTTGAAATAGATGCAAATGAAGCAGTAGAGAGTACTACAGTGTAGGAGTCCCCAGGCATCGCGAGGCTAGCAAGGTTAAACAATGCGAGATGCAGGGAGTTGTTGCAACAGCGCAAAGTTCAATAGAGGGAGCACTTGTTAGCGGCAGATAGAGCTTCAGCATCGGGAGTGTTTCTAGCTTGACAAGGATGTTAGAAGTTGAGTGGATCAGTTACTTACTTCTCAGTAGCCAAGTTGTAGTGTCGTGGCAGTAAGCAGTAGCACAATGCAGCATGATGAGAGGGGATGCAGGGCATATGTAGTGATGGGAGGATGGACTAGTAGCAACACAGATTTAGAGTGAGCTACCATACAGATGTAGTAGTGGAGGTGGCAGGGCCATGGGCAGCTGTACAAGATGTAGCAGTGCAGAGGATGTTAGGTGGGGAGGGCTAGCATCAGCACAGGTACCGGTGTCGGATAATCAAGGTGATGCTAAGTGAGGAGTATTACTAGAGCATAATCCTCGCTAAGAGGAAGTGTTGATTTGGGGTAGCATAGGATGTTCTCTAGCCATGAAAATTGGTAGAAATTCTAAAGCACATGAGATATCCAAGACCCAAAAAGGGTTTGGACAAATTGTACCAGGTTTGGGAGATATTAAAATAATTAATATTTTTAATGGAGTTCCTAAGTCTAAACTTAGAAACAAAAATATATTAATGGGTATTAATATAAAACTGAGAAGGTTGTAAAATTCATGGGTCAAATTAAATATAATATTAGCCATTGATTAGAGATTTAATCTTGACCGTTTATGGACCAACGAGAAAATAATAAGATGAGGCTTAAGGGTCAGTTGGAGAATACACCAGAGTGCTCAATCATTCATTTTGCTAGAGTGGGGTTGCTAAGAAAAGTTAAATTAGTGATCAACAGCGAGGGGTAGTGAGTATGAGGCAGAGAGGCAGGGACAATACTAGGAGACCAGCACAGAAGCAGAGAGAGCGAGAGGAGCAGTCAGTCCAGGCTGCACAGAGCGCAACAGAGGCAGCGCAGAGCCCATAGAGACTGCATCATCCATGCAGAGGGTAGAGGGAGTGATGCAGAGGCTCGAGGAGGCTGCACAGTTCCTCAGAGGGCTGATGCAGAGGGTCCTGGGGCTGGCCTAAGTTTGTAGGAGGCTAACGCAGAGGCCAAAAGGGCCAGTGTTGAGCTTTAGTTGTGCCAAAGAGGGTTTTGTGGGACAGGTTTTTTGAATACCTATTTCTGGATATAGAGCTATTATTGTCATGTATTTTTCTCTGTCAGGTGAGCCGATTAGGCACCCAGTTGTACTCAAATATACTACATAATAATATATCCCTCTAAATAGCCACACTGGTTTTCCCACATTGGGTTTTTCCAGGGACATTTGTCCAAAAATAAAGGTGTCACTTGTGTGCTTGTTTTCTTTCAGTTGATGATCTGTAGATGTTGATATTGTACTTGTGTTTATTTTTAGTATTTATATGGTTAAATAACTTGTTAAGTAATTAAAGAAGTAGGTGAAATAAACCAGATAATGCAGGAATAATTTCTAATGGGTTAGAATTAGAAATTCCAAAATGGTATGAGAGCATGGTTGCAGATCACAGGAAAATTGAAGGTGTCAGTTTAGTAGAACAATTGCAGCAGATTCAGCTGTCTTGAGTGATAGAGCTGATCCTTGCAGAAGGCGAAAGAGGAAGGAGTGATGCAGAGGGACTATGTCATCAGTCAAAGCTAGAGAAAGGCAATGAAAAGGCTAAGGAGGGTAGAAACAGTCCCACGTAGAGCCACGTAGAGGCCAGGTGGGTTGATGCAGTTGGTTGAGTGAGTTGTTTTTCTGGTGTCAAGATTGCGTAGAGCCAAGAGGCTCAATCCTTTAGTTTCTAGGGCATAGGATGCTATGGGTAGTTTTTGGAGAAAATATGGAGGGGTATTATGGTCATAATAATACCTAACAGGGAAAGACCAAGGTAGAGGGAGTTACTGCCGAGGCAAATTTCTAGCTAAGGAATCCAGATCAATGTTGCAGTTGCACAGACAATTAGAGAGGAGAAACTTGACAGTTGGCAGAAGGATTTCTAGGAGGAAAGTCAGGAGTGAGAGGGGGTCCAAAAGAGAACTTCCAGATGGGAAGTAGAGATACTCAGAAAGAGACAAACCGAGCACTTCCAAATGGGAAGTAGAGAGGCTCAGCAGGAGTCAAACTGAGAACTTCTAGGAGGGAAGTAGAGAGACTCAGAGGAGTCAAAAGAAGAGCAGCAAGATGGTTGCGAATGCGCTGAGAGATCAAGATAGGTTGGACAGAGCATCTAACTTCGTGGTCTATAAGGCCAAAATCTTGTCCATTCTAGACAGATATCACATCAAGGCCTTCACCTTGAAAGTAGTGGTGATCCCAGTTGACCTGGCTGAAAATGAGAATTACAAGGAGGCAATGGCCATGGCGAAGTGCATCATCCTTGATGGAGTCAAGGATCATGTGGTCCAACATATTTCCGAGAAGGAAATGACAAATGAGATGTGGGAAGCCCTAAAGAAATTGTACCAGCATACTTCCATGCAAAGGAAGATGTTACTTGAGAATTAGTTGTGGATTGAAGGAGATCTAGGACCAGCTAACTTCCATAGGCACCACGCCGGATGAGGAGATGTTGGTGAGGAACGCACTTAACATAATCTCCAAGGAATGGGAGACATTTGTCTAGAGCATACTAGGCATGGTGAGTCTTCCAAACTGGGAAGAACTGTGGGAAGCTCTTTGCCAAGAGGAGATCAAGCAGTTGAGCAAGGTGGGGAGTAGCGGGAAAGGAGTTAGGATCAAGAAAGAAGAGGAAGAGGATGCGACTCTAGCATCTGTGGGAAAGCATGAGAAGAGAAAGAAGAAGGACCTCTCCAAGGTCAAGTGCTTCCATTGTGGGGAAATAGCTCATTATGTGAACCGATGTTTAAGGAAGAGGAGTAAGGGAGAGGCTTCGGACTCTAAGGTAGCACCAGTGAAGGTGGAGAAGGAGGTCAAGGAGGATGATGATTGTGCCATGAGTGATCATGTTCCACTTGAGAATAAGTGGGGAGACATCGAGTTGTAGTTAAGAGGACTACAGGCAATGAGGGGCAAGATCCTTGAGGTAGCCAACCTCTTGGATTATACCTTGCTACGGGAGCCTCAAAGAGGAGTAGCAGGACTGGCGAATGTTGGTAGAAACAACTGTGGATGAAGTGACAGAGAGTACTATGGTGCAGGAGTCCCTGGGTAGTGCGAGGCTAGCAGGGTGCAACAATGCGAGATGCATGGAGTTGTTGCAACAACGTAGAGGTTAGTAGAGGGAGCACTTGTTAGCGGCAGAGGGAGCTTCATCATCGGGAGTGTTTCTAGCCTGAAAATGATGTCAGAAGTTGGGTGGATGAGTTACTTACTTCTCAGTAACTGAGTTGTATTGTAGTAGTAGTATGCAGTAGCACGATGCAACATGATGAGAGGGGATGCAGTGCAGATGCAGTGCTGGGAGGATGGACCAGCAACAACCTGGATGTAGAGGGAGCTATCATATGGATGCAGTAGTGGCAATGACAATGCCATGAGTAGCAGTATAGGATGCAGTAGTGTAGAGGATGTTGGGCGGGGATGCCTAGCATCAACACATGTACCGGTGCTGATAATCAGGGTGATGCTCAATGAGGAGTATTACTAGAGCATATTCCTTGCTAAGAGGGAGTGTTGATTTTGGTTAGTATCGGATGTGCTCTAGCCATGAAAATCAGTGGAGAGGCTAAATCACATGAGATCTCCAAGACCAAGAAATGGTTTGGACACATTGTACCCGGTTTGAGAGATATTAAAATAATTAATATTTTTAATGGAGTTCCTAAGTCTAAACTTAGGAAATATAAAATATTAATGGGTATTAATATAAAACTAGGTTAGAAGGTTCCAAAATTCATGGATCAAGCCAAATATAATCTTAGTCATTAATGAGAGATTTAATCTCGGTCGTTGATGGACCAACAAGAAAAGTATAAGATGAGGCTTGAGGGTCAGTTGGAGAATACACCAGAGTGATCAATCATTCATTTTGCTAGAGCGGGGTTGCTAAGAAAATTTTAATCAGTGATCAACAATGAGGGGTAGTGAGTATGAGGCAGAGAGGCAAGGACAATATTGGGAGACCAACACAGAAGCAGAGATAACAAGAGCGGCAGTCAATCCAGGCTATGTAGAGCCCAGCAGAGGTAGCGCTGAGCCCATATAGACTGCGTCATCCACGTAGAGGGTAGAGAGAGTGATGCAGAGGCTCCCAGAGGCTGTACAGTGCCTTAGAAGGCTGACACAGAGGGTCCTGGGGCTGAGCCAGGTTAGCAGGAGGCTGACGCAAAGGCCAGAAGGGCCAGCACTGAGCTTCAGTTGTGACGAAGAGGGTTTCATGGGACAGGTTTTCTAAATACCTGTTTCCGGATATAGAGGTATTTTTTCCGTGTATTTTTCTCTATCGAGTGAGAAAGTTATGCACCCATTTGTACTCAGATAGACTGCATAATAATATAACCCTCTGAATAGATGCATCGGTTTTCCTGCATTGGGTTTTTCGAGGGACATTTATCCAAAAATAACGATGTCATTTGTGTGCTTGTTTTCTTTCAGTTGATGATCTGTAGAATTTGAGACTATACTTGTGTTTATTTTCAGTATTTATATGGTTAAATAACTTGTTAAGTAATTGAACAAGTAGGTGAAATAAACCAGATAGTGCAGGAAGAATTTCTAATGGGTTAGAATTATAAATTCCAACAATGTTTGACTAACATTTTTTTCTTCGTCCTCCTATCGTGTGTTCTCTATCCACTACTCTTGATTGGCATATCGCTCTATTTCTGGTCTAAGTGTATGTGAAAATGGTGTGGGCTTTTACTCGACTCTTAGTCTTGAAATTATCCCTAATGGATCGTAAGACCATGCGAAGCTTAGCTTAAATTTCATTTTCTTTAGTAATTCATCAACTTCCTTTGTTGCTTATCTAATATTTACAATGTAAGGCCCAACATGTGCCGTCAATTTAAATTGTACCTTCTTTTTTCTTGATAGAAAATGTAGGTCATCCATATTTAACATTTCTCTAATTTATTCCAAGGAAAAAATTCTTACTAGTACAAACACTAGAAATCTGTAAGGAGGAATTTCACACCAATATGTTCAAATCTCTATATAATTATGGTAAAGATACCAATCTCCAACCTTAGATTGTTATGTAAGATGCAAAACGTTTTTTTATCTCTGGTGAAATTATTGGTATAATAGTACTGCTAAGAAGACATAAGGACACACGTAAAAACTAATCTAAAAAATTATTGAATGAATAATCCTCTAAATTCTTTCTCACCAAGGAAGTATAGAGAATGACTGATAGTGGATGTACCTATTCATTCACCTTTTGTAACTTGAACTTGAACCTGTCTTCTTGATAGAATAACATCAAATACACTAGGCTTGACTGGTTTTTGAATGCACCTTCAGCTTTAAATTTCATAAATTTCTCATGAATAACATATGATAGGTATTGGTTGTAGTTAAAAATTACTTATGGCTTATGACCAATTGAAAATAATAGAAAAAAACCTAACACTACTTCATATACCCATTGGTTTGTGGGATAACCTAATATACAAGTAACCATGGACATAACTTACCTTGACATTTCAGGGAAAATAGAAGCTAAGTATGGGGGACTATTTCTAGGCAATTCGGAATTCTCACACAGAAAACATTCAAAAATATGGGCTCATTGGGGGAAGGTAAGATTTTGGTATATTTCCATGAGTGCATCAGTTGAAAATGGGTGTAAAGAAGTTTGGGAATTAATTTGAAGGGCTTGGCAGATACCTTCCTCGGTAATTAAGAATAGGATTTCATTGTTTTGAGAAATTACCGCTTTTTTGTTGGGGAGGTACCTAAGATGACACCATGTAACGAACTCTGGGAAAATATGATTTTGGGGAAAGGTAAACTAAGGTAAAACAATTGATGCATACTTAAATCATCACTATTATCTAAAAAACATTAATTCGCCCAATTATGAAGCTCATATAAATCAAATTCACACTGGGTTTCTGTTATCTTGTATTGTGTGTCAACCAAAGTCAACTCATTTAAATTAGGAATAGAGGATAAGACAGGACTCTCAATCACAATTTTTTCTTTTCCCTTATGTGACAACATTTCAGGTTACAAAGAGGCTTAAGGGAAATTACCTGATTTGTACTTGATTGATAATAAAAGAAGATGGTGATTGTAGATGGCACTAGTGCACTGAAACAATCTCTAGGCATGGACCTGCACTGATACAATGAAATGGAAAAGGAAGAAATGTTGGGAAATGTGGGATTTTTAAAGCAAAAGGGAAAGAATATTAATGGAAAAATTACCATTTTTGGAGCGTCGCAATTAAAGGTGTAAACGTTGGTGGGAGTTAATGACCAATGTCCATATGATTGTTAGAGGGGAATTTATGCAATGGTAATGTGACATAAGGGGGTGAGGTGGCATGGAAGGATGTCGTTGCGCACTATGAATGGAGTGGGAGCTAGCAAGAGCGGGGAAAGTGAAACATGAGATGGTTTTGGGGGGGTTTGAACAGTAAGAGGTAAGGAAGGAGAGGCCCCAGAAATGCCTATGGGGTCGCCACATGGTCGTTGGTGGTTTCAATCAAGCCACTTTTTAGACCCCCCCCCCCCCCCCCCGCTTCTCATTAAGCTTTGGGAGGTTGTGGGGGGAAAACATCGTTCCCTGCCATTGATTTTGGTGGGGACGATCTCATTCATCCAAAAGTGCTAGTGTGTTATTACAAAATGACAAAACATCATGTCAATTTTTTATTCACTATTTAAACCATTATTTTGCTAATTTAGCTAAGAGTTAAGGATAATAAACAAAACAATGTAGGCAACATTTTGGTTGGTGTACCCTTTTGAGGATTTTATTTCATTTATTTTTTTCTTTAAATACTTTTATTTTATTCCTCTCTTCATTTTTTCTCTATTTTTCCTTCTCTTTCCATTTTCATAATTTATTTTTCTTTCTATTTTTTCTATTTTTCTTATTTTCCTTTTGAAAGACTAAATAAATTTTAAATAAAAAATAATTTATAACATCCCATTTGGATAAATAACTATATAATCATACCTTGATCACTATATTTATAGGACCCTAACAGTGGCTCCAATAGGGATATCATCCTCCCTGTGAGGTGCCAAGAAGATCATAGACTATTAGCCTTCTACATTAGGCATTTATTTGACCTTAAATTAGCTGAACTAACCTGATTAACTGAAAATTCATTATATATGGTAGAAATTCATTTTAAACTTAGGACCTTCACTCTTGCCTTCAATTTCGTATGACAACCACCCACTCCTGCAGTACTTGGAACAATAAAATGGTATATAGAATGATGTTATTTTAAACCACATGAAGTTAGGTAAAGTAATGTTTGAGTAACCTACCATTGACAGGCCCTCCAATAAGTGATTCTCCTATTAGATATTTTAATAGAAATTCATTGGTCCCATGAAAAGCTTCAATCTTGTAAGGCCCCTTCTACAAACTGTCAAATTTTCCATGTTTTCACTTTTCCTCATTTCTGACATCCCATTTTAACACAAGGTCATTAAGATGAAAATCATAAGCTTTCACTCTCTTATCATGAATCCTTTGATCTTGTCATCAATTATTTGTGTGTTGTTGTAAACTTCTTCTCTGTTTCGTTGTAATTGTACCATTTGATTTATCCTTCTCTGCACATCATTTGATTCAACCTTGAATTCCTGCAATAATTTCAACACTGGAATTCCTACAGATTTAGGGAAAACTGTATCAACTCCATAAACCAGTTGGAAGGTGACATTCCAATTGATTTCTTAGTGCTTACCCTATCAGCCCATAGAGAATTTATCAACTTTTTGTGCCAAGACTTCTTATTCTCCTATAACAACTTCTTTATTATATTGACCAAGCTCTTGTTAGAAGATTTTGCTAACCCATTTCCTTGAGGATAATAGGCAGTAGAATTTCCTAACACTATATGATATTTATTGTAGAAATAAACCATCTTTTTAGATTTAAATGTAGCAGCATTATCAATGATGATTTTGTGAGGACAACCAAATCTAGAAAGAATATTGCCTTCCATGAATTGGATAATTACTGAGTTTGTGGCCTACCTAGTTGGAATTGCTTCTATCCATTTGGTGAAGTAATTTGTGGTTGTCAAAATCCGTTTGTGTTGGGCCGAAGAACTTGGATGAATCTCTCTAATAAAATCCAAACCCCACTGCTGAAAAGGTACTTCTACTGAAATAGGCTTCAAAGGAAAAGGTAAGATTTTCTTCTTTCCTTCAAAAATATAACACTGGTGACAAGTAGAAACCCTTTTGTGCACAATAGCAAACAAAGTAGGCTAGTAGAAACCATCTCTCAAGATTTTATTTATTGTAGTCTTCCAGAAAATATTCCCTCCATATTCACCTTTATGAAACTCTTCCATTATCTTATCTGCTTCATCCTCTAACAAACAATTTAATAATATTCCTCCAACATCCTTCCAATATAAAGATTGATCCAGAATGCAGAATTTGACAACCTTTAATTTGAGAAATCTTGATGTAGTCTTTGTTAAACCTAGTGGAGCTTGTAAATGCTGTAAAACATAAACAATCTTTGTATACTAAGGGGAAGTAACAATTTTTTTTTGATATCTTTTAAATGGACTCTTCTTCACCATCCAAAACAACAATAAAATTGATGTCCACTATATGCAAATTTGAATTAGCCATCAATTTTGCAAACCCCCAACCCTTAATAAGTTTTGTGGGTTTAATCTCAATATCATATTCTAAAATAACAATTATCCACTTACCTCTCTTTCCAACAAGATCATTTTGAGTGAGGATGTCTTTTACTACTACATTGAGAACAAAAGAAATTATGTGAGAATGAAAAATATACACTCTGAAATCTTTCAAGGCTTTTACCAAGGAAAAAGCTTTCTTTTCCATAATATTATATTTCAAAGAAGCATATCTTAACCCCCTACTAAAAAAAAGTTATAGGCTTTTCATATCCTTCCTTATTCTTTTGCATCAAGACTGTTTCAATAGTGTGCTCTAAAGAAAAAGAAAAAATAATGAAATCCTTAATGTAATCAAGACTGGCTAAAATAGTATCATGAGTCAAGATTGACTTTACCTCATTGAATGACATTTTTTCTTCAGAATTCGATTTTATTTCACTGTCCTTTCTCAACATGTTGGTGATAGCTCTTAAAATTTTATCTAAATTTTGGATAAACCTCCTCAGAAAAATAATTCTACCAATGAAAGATTGTACTTCTTTTTTGTTTCTTGGGGGATCAATTTTCATGATAGCTTCAATTCTATTTGGATCAATTCTGATACCATCTTTGGAAATTATATGACCTATAATTTTACCTTCTTCCAACCAAAAAGAGACTTTTTAGGATTCAAGGACATACCAAATTTCCTACTTTTCTCAAAGACAATTTTTAAATGAAATAAATGATCTTCATCAGTTTTATAAAAGACATTGATATCATCCAGATATATCATAATAAATATTTCCTTTTCATCTATAAAAGAAATGTCCATTACTCTTTGAACATTTACCCCCGCATTCATAACCCCAAAGGCATCTTCACATACATGAAAGTTCCCCATGGTGTTGTGAAGGTTGTTTTGTATTGATCATCTGGATGCACTAAAATATAGTTGTAACTCGAAAAACCATCAAGCAACGAAATTCTACTAGAACCAACTACCCTCCATCTTCAGTAAGGGGTACTTATCTTTGATAGAAACTTTATTAAGGTTTCATAAATCCATACATCACCTTATTTCTCCAGTCTTTTTCCTCACCTGTACTAGATTTGATAACCATTTAGAAAATCTTAAAGTTACAATAATCTTGGCATCAAAAATAGGGTTCACTCTCCTTAGCTTTTGTTTGAAAGGTTTCTGGTCTTCTTTAATAGGAATAGTATGTTGAATAATATTGGTATCATAGGCCTTCAAGTATTCATATACCCTTGAAAAAACATGAGAGTAATCTCTCGATAAATCAATGTATTTCTACTTCTCTTCTTGGGGTAAGGACTTAGAGAGTTTCACAATCTTTGGATTGTCATTAGTCCCTATGTTACAATCCTTCACTTCGGTTCCCACGGGTTTCATTTTGTTCTTTTGAGCCACATCAATGAAATCAAATAATTCTTCAAGTGGTACCAAACTTCTTAGTATTACATTGTCCTTTAACTGTAGAAATTCAAGCTCTTCTTCATATTCATCATATTTATTATTGATATGATTCAAAATTGTTTCTTCTCTATCATCATGAACATTACTTTCTATATCAATATGCAAATTTTCAAACTCTCCCTTCAATTGCAAAAAATTGTCTAATTGTTTGTCATTATCGAATTCTTGCCAGTACCTTATGTTATCTAGGAGAGAGGGTCTATGTTTTACCTCAATCTCATATTTTTTATTTGGGTAGAAAGGAATCTTACATGTACTTGTTGAGGTAGCTAATGCATCAGAAAACATGTTTTGACTGCTAGGAATTAGAGACAGCTGGTATTTTAGAAAGCATTGCAAAAAATCCAAGACAAGATTTTTGTATGCTCTCAATCTAGGATGCTTAGTTGAATAATCGCCTTTGATTTGATTTATCATGAGTTATAAATCTCCATGGATTGGAATTCTTTTGGATCCTGATGTTTTCAATAGTTGCAGGCCCAAAATAAGTGCCTCATATTTGGCCCTATTATTGGTGAATTGGAAAGAAAGCTTGTAGAAATACTTTTTTGATATGCCTGATTTTGTGTCTAAGATCCATATACTAGCCCTTACTCCTTCCTTGTTGACTACCCCATCAAAATCCATATTCCATAAAACTTCCTCATCATTTTCATATTCTATTTAAACCTTTGACTTCACATCTCCTGTTTTCTTTGATTGGCTTTCTATGTTTGGCATTTCCTCTTCTAAACATATGTCATTATATAAAATGAAAGAATCCATGTCTAAATGAATAGAATAAAGTGGGTAATTATTGGGTTTTCCCTAGTTGATTACCATATATTTCATCAGAGCCTCCCTATACAACCACCTTTGTTTCCCGAAAACATGAATAGTTGCATATGTCATATCCATCTACAAGGTTCCCTACAACTTTTCTCCCCAAACCCTTGACAAGAGCATTCCATATTTTGGAGGAATATCAGTCATCACTATACTTTTTATTGGGATTTGAGTAAGGGTTACACACAATCCTTAATAAAACCTAAACATCTTACTTTGCTTTGATCAAAAGAGAAAAGTTCTTTATATGGTCTGGTTATATCTAATCTGAGTTTCTCCATAATCACTTTTGGCATAATATTGTGCGAAGCACTTGAATCTAGCATAACATTATGTAAAATGAAATCATGAATGTTAAGACTAACATAAAAGAGTGGCACATCACCATCTTGTGAATTTCCCTCCACATCTGGTCCAAATAGTAATCTAGGTTGGTCATCAATTGTATCGACAGTATATGTTCCTTCTTCTATATTTAATTCTTTTATAATTTGACTTCTATATACATCCCTTTCCATTAACTCAGTCATAGGAACATAAATTTTAACCTTCCGGCTTTAGAGAGGTCTCCCTCTATATAGTTTTAATCTTATTGTTTAGATCTTAGGCTAGGAATGAAAGGTCATGATAGGTTTTTTAAATTTTTGGTTGTATAATGAAAGAAAAGTCCATTGGGCATGGAGTCATAAAATATGTAGTAATCAATCACAAATAAACAGAGAAGTTGAAACAAGGAAAGGTAGGAAAACTCTTGGATCTATTGAAGTATGTGTGGTATGAATAAGATGAATATGAGGTGAGAATCAATTAAATATAAATCATATTTAAATGAATTTTATATTTAATTTCAGATGGAAAACATTGAGATTGTTTAACAAGCCAGAGCAGAGTACTGCAAGTAAATTCAGCTCTTAATATTCTTGCAACAACCAAGGAAGAACATCCATATGAAAACTTAGAAAGAAAAAAAGGTTTACAAAGAGGGAAACATCACCATTTATTTGACATAAGAATCCTTAAACAATACTGCCTTTGTATTTCTAAATTGATTGCTTAAATATAAACTTCACAATTTGCATTCAAAAGATCTTCTCTTTTACATAATCCAATCCTTTCTAAATATGTTTACAAAATATTTATAGAGTTCCTCTTGAACTAATTCGAACCTCAAAACAAATTAATTACAAAATATTATCTACCAGAAGATGTATATATTTCAAAAATAGAACTACGTAAAAGGAAATTTGGACTAATTTGGATGTTCTGTTCACACTTTATGGAGAGTTGTTGTTGACTGTAGCTATGTTTTTTATTCTTCTAGTTTCCTGCTCCCCAATCTACAGGATTTATGTTTACCATTTTTCGATGAGCTCCAGTAATTTATCCCACTTCTCTTCACTAGGAATGGAGAAATTTACCATACTCTGAAATCTCTCATCTACTTCTGTATATGTTTCAAAAGTTGGTTTGTTTAGAAACAGATGATGGATTTCATGTTGAATGAAGAGATCATATTGCATTCCTTCCATGAAGTCTTATCCACTTATTTTTCCTCTTACTTTAGTAAACTTGGATGTGCCTGCATTTATATTACACAAATGATCTTGATAAAAATTTAATGGAATCAATTTTCCATTAGAAGCTCTTAGGGCTCGGAGCCCTTTATTCTGCAATAAACCAAATTTTCTGTTAATTTTTTTCACTTGAATTTATAATTCTTTGCACTTTTTCTCGAGTTGTATCATGAGGTTCTTCTTTGTTAGGACTCCCTTCACTTCCATGGCTGTGCATGTTCTATCATAAATGTGGATCTCTTCAAGCTCATCCTTAGTTTTGGAATTCAACATTTTAATTATTCTATGTGCTTCTACTGGCTTGTGTTCAATTTCAAATTTTTTTTTCTCAACTACTACCCTGACATTCTGCACTAGTTCCTCTTGCTCAAATATGATTTGAATTGATGACCATAACTCTGTAATATTTTGCATTTATATTATGCCATATGCTCCACTTGGCCTTTGCCAACATTTGAGTTGTTAAAGATTGATTCTCATATTTTTCAATTTGTTGAGTCAATTTGAAGTTTCTCTGCACCTATGCCAGATATGCATTATCATAATTAATTTTGTTTTCCTCCATATTTGTCAATTTTTCCATTAACTTCTCATTATCCTTGTTTGTTAATGATAGTTCTCCCAATGCTTTGACTAGCTTTTCAGAAGAATCTACAGTGGATATTTATGATGTTTGTTGTACTTCCTACTATGTTGATGTACCTGTAGCTGCTAATTGTTCCTTTTCTTTTAACAGTGCCTCCATGTCCATCTCCATTTTATGAATTTGAATGTTTTTTTCAAATATTAATTTGAACAGTTTCTCCTTTTCTATTTCTAGATTAGTTATTTATTTGGCCTGAGGGTGCTCTATGGTTAGAATTTTGAGTTGTTTAATCAAAGCTTGAATATCTAAAAATCTATTTTTAATCATCTCCTCATATACTTTGATGTTACTAGGACCATATCCTATTTTAATCATTAAATATTATAAAGCTTTGGTTCTAGTCTCTTTCGCCAAGGATGACATTTGCTTTATCTTTAGCTATGAATGCATATTATTCAAAGAGGCGTGCAGTTTTGAGGTAGCCATGGCTGAACTTGTCAGTGCTGAATAGACCATTTCACCTGTTTGTTTATGCAAATAAATTTGATCAATTGCATGAACCTTTTTGGCAGAAAAATAAAATATTGAGGATTTGTAGTCTTCTATACCTTTTGGATTGGAACTGTAGGTTCCAAGAAGGCCAATTGGAACTGTCCCTTCTCTGTATCAAGTGCAAACAACAACCTGTGTTGAGTAGTAGTAGTTTTCTTCCAAAACTCTGAATATATTGTATCCTTCAATTCTTCATTCTTCTTCTTAATCTCTTTGTATCTCGCAAAAATGTTCTAATGTGTTGTAATCTAGGATGTAGAAGATACATGTGATTGTGTTATATCTTCAACATTTGAGAAAGAGGTAGGGAGACCTGTCAAAACAATTGTAGTTTGTTCTTGTGACTCCTTCTCTTCTGATGATTCTTCTTGAATGGTTTTTGTGTATCATTTTTAACATCAATAATAGTCTTGGCCTTAGGATATGTCTTCTTTCTTCACTTGAAAACAAAAAATCTTGAGACTCTGAATCTGTAGGAGACATACTTTCCCTTACTCTTTTGGCTTCCTTGTCTTTTGGAATAGGAGTTTGTAGAGATGTTTGACTAACAATTTTCTCTTCAACCTCTTGTAGTGTGTTTTCTTTACACTTCTCCTTATTGGCATATTGTTGTATTTTTGGTCTAGGTGTATGTGCATATGGTGTGGTATTTTGCTTGACTCTTAGTCTTGAAATTATCCCTAATGGATCATAATACCATGTGAATCTTAGCTTAAATTTCATTTTCTTTAGTAATTCATCCACTTCCTTTTATCTTTCTCTAGTATTTACAATGTAAGGTCCAAAATGTGCCTTAAATTTAAATTGTTCCTTCTTTTTGCTTGATACAAAAAGTATTTCACCCGTATTTAACATTTGTCTAATGTATTCCAAGGCAAAAATTCTTACCAGTACAAATACTGGCAATCTGTAGGGAGGAAGTTCACACCCATAGTTTTGAATTTCTGTATAATTCTGGTAAAGATACGAGTCTCCAACCTTAGCTTGTGGTGTAATATGAAAAAAAAATTGCTCTCTGGTGAAATTCTTGGTATAATACTACTTCTAATAAGACACAAGGACACATGTAAAAACTGATCTACAAAGTTACTGGATGAATAATACTCTGAATTATTTCTCACCAAGGAAATCTAGTTAATGACTGATAGTGGACTTCCCTATTCATTTAACTTATGTAATTAGAACTTGAACATGTATGCTTGATAGAATATCATCAAATATACTAGGATTGACTGGTTTTTGAATCCACCTTCAGCTTTAAATTTCATAAATTGCTCTTGAATAACATCTTATATCTATTGACTATAGTTGAAAATGAGTGATGGCTTCTGGCCAATTGGAAATACTGACAAAAATCCTAACACTACTTCTTCTACCCATTGGTATATGGGATAACCTAATAGGAAAATCACCATGGAGATAACTTTCCTTGACATTTCAGGGAAAATAGAAGCAGAGTATGGGGGATTATTTCTAGGCAATTCAAAATTCTCAGGAAGAAAACATTCAAAAATATGGGCTCACTGGGGGAAGGTAAGATTTTGGTATATTTCCATGAGTGCATCAGTGGAAAATGGGTGTAAATAATTTTGGGAATTAATCTGAAGGGCTTGACAGATAGCTTCTGGGCTAATTGATAATAGGATCTCATTGTTTTGGTAAATTACTATTTTCTCACTGGGGAGGTACCTAAGATGACACCATGTAACGAACTCTGGGAAAATATGAGTCTAGGGAAAGGTAAACTAAGGTAAAAATGATTCCCATATACTTAAATCATCACTATTATCTAAAAAATTTTGATTCGCCCAATTATGAAGCTCATATAAATCAAATTCACATTGAGTTTCTGTTATATTATATTGTGTGTCAACCAAAGGCAGCTCATTTAAATTGGGAACAGAGGGTAAGACAGGACTCTCGATGACAAATTTTTCTTTTCCCTTATGTGACGACATTTCAGATTGTAAAGAGGCTCAAGGGAAATTACCCGATTTGTACTTGATTGATAATAAAAGAGGATGGAGATCGCAAAGGGCACTATTGCATTAAAACAATCTCTGGGAATGGACCTGCACTGATACAATGAAATGGAAAAGGGAGAAATTTTGGGAAATTTAGGATTTTTAAAGTGAAAGGGAAGGAATATTAATAGAAAAATTATTGTTTTTGGAGCGTCGCAATTAAAGGTGTAAATGTTGGCAGGATTTAATGACCAACATCCATATGACTATTGGCGAGAAATTTTGCGAACAGTAATGTGACGTAAGGGGATGAGGTGGTGTGGACAGATGTGGTGGCACGCTATGAATGGAGTGGGAGCCAGTGTGAGTGAGTGTAAGCAAAAATGGGAGATATTTTTCGGGGGGTTGAACTATAAGCGCTAAGGAAGGAGAGGCCCCGGAAATGCCTGTGGGGTTTCCATGTGGTCATTGGTCGTTTCAATAAAACCACTTTTCAAACCTCCCTTCTCATTCATCCAAAAGTGCCAATATGTTATTACAAAACAACAAACTATCATGTCGGTTTTTTATTCACTATTTAAACCATTATTTTGCTAATTTAACCAAGATTTAAGGATAGTAAACAAAATTATTTAGGTGGCATTTTGGCTAGCGTGCCCTTTTGAGGATTTTATTTCATTTATTTTTTTCTTTAAATAGTTTTCTTTTATTCCTCTCTTCATTTTTATCTGTTTTTCATTCTTTTTCCTTTTTTGTAATTTATTTTTCTTTCAATTTTTTCTATTTTTCTTAGTTTTCTTTTGAAAGACTAAACAACTTGAAAATGAAAATTAATTTACAACATCCCATTGGGATAAGTAACTAGATAATCATACCTTGATCACTATATTTATAGGACCCTAACATACCCTTGTAAGTATGTTAACGTGGGTAAATGTGGGAGGAGGTGTTACACCCTCCTTGCGGGCATATACACAAATCACAAAATCCTTTTCTAGATCTACAAACCTTAACATTGGTGTGTTAGTGAGCAATTGTTTCAACTATTCAAAGCTTGTTCACTTTCAACTGTCTACTCGAATTTGTTTCCTTTCTTATGCATGGACGTGATTGGGTGGAATATCATGGAGAAGTTTTGAATGAACCTTATGTAGTAGCCTACCAACCCCATGAATGACCTAATCTCATTCACATTTTTTGGTTTTGTCCATTCCCTTATGGCCTTGATCTTTTCCAGAACAATTGTTTTCCACTCCTTGGACACAATGTGTCCCAAATAGTGTATTTGTGATTGGAAGAAATTTCACTTGATGAGCTTTGCATAGATTTTGTGGTTCCTTAGTAGTTGTAGCATTGTTGCTAGATGTTTTTCATGTTCTTCTTTCCATGAATATATCTAAATATCACCAACAAAGACAACCACAAATATTTCCAAGTAAGGACGCAACACTTTTTTCATTAAACACATGAAGGTGGTAGGGGCATTGGTAAGCCCAAAGGGTACCACTGCAAATTCATAATTCCCATACCTCGATCGAAAGGATTTCTTGCGGATATCTTCTTATTTAATGCACACTTGATGATACCCTCACCTCAAATCAATTTTGGAAAATATTGTTTCTCCCCTTAATTGATTGAACAGTTCATCGATCCTTCACAAAGGGTAGATATTCTTGATGGTCACCTTGCCTATTTTTCTCTAGTTGATACATAGCCTGAGTGTGACATCCTTTTTCTTCACAAATAGCACTAGTGCTCCCCACAGATACAGACTCGGGCTTATGTAGCCCTTCTCAAGCATGTCCTTGAGCTACAACTTCAACTCAACCAAATTTAGAGTGCTCATTTTATATGGTTCCTTTAATGCTAGAGCTCCTCTTGGTATCAATTCTATGGCCAAATCCACCTCTCTATGAGGATATAATATGGTGTAGCTGATACGACACCCTACAAAATTTTAACTTACACAATTTCATAGCCTTCCTTGGTCTTGTACATTGTTACTGCAAACACTGAAGCTTATTTCATGAGATTTATTGAAGTATTTTGTTCCCTTTTGCATGTTCGGTAAATTGTCATCTCTTAGCATATTGGTTGTCACATCATGTGTATAAGCCCATTCAGGTTGTTATGAGAGGTCCTCTTTGGGAAAATGATTTATTCTAACCTTGTGAGTACATGTCACACTCATTTCCAAAGTTTTGAGCATTATCACACAAGTGTTGTCACAGTCGTCGCAAAGTCTACCTTAAGTGCCGCACTTGTCATAACTTGTCGTAAAGTTGTCACACATAGGGAAATTCTTTGTTCATGTGTTCGAATGATCTATGTTGTCATGTCACCAAAATATTCTAAGTGTGTGATCACATTCAAAGTTCATCATCACTCACACCATCTCACTGATCCCACACTTAGCCATTTTCAGAAGAAAAAAATCTTGACCGAGCAACCTAGCTTCACTGGACCTCTCCTGAGCTATGCACTATGTAGTATTAGTGTTATAGACATATTTGGGCACATCAACCCCAAACTTATATGTCGACGTATTATGGCTCATCAACCCCTAAAAGAGTTGTTTCATACCCTAAACAAACTTAGTCATCTGAATACATCATTCCCCAAAAGTTCCATCTCAGAAATCATCCAGAAAGTGCCTAAACTAAACCATATTGACTACTACACTGGAAAAGTGCGATGCATACTGACTGTTACACTATCAAAGTGTGATGCATACTGTTTAGGCCTTCTATAGGGTGTGATGGGTGAGGATGGACAAATTTCTGGGATAGTTTGTTAGTTGGTTGCTCATGGAATCTTCTAGAAACTTCTCCTGTGCCACTTGCCTCTCTGAATTTGCCCAAGGATGACCAAGGGAATTAGGAAACCATCTCCAATTCCCCTCTCTTGTGGAACCAATTATAACAAGTGGAATGACACTATTCAATCCCCATGGATGACTCACACCCTTGCAAACATCTATAAAAGGATCTCCCATTCAAGAGATCAGAGGGCTGGAGTGTTGTGAATTGCAAGTAAGTGCTGATAGTTTGTAACTGAGGAGAGAGTATTGTATTCTTGTTGGTGTGATATCGCCATTTCATGAGGTGAAGAAGGATTAAAGCTAGGAGGATGGCGTTGGATCAGACAACTGGGTTGTAATTCTCCTTTCTATTAATAAAGCTCTTCAAATTTTCTCCCATATGATTGTGCAATTGTGAATGCTATCATTTTTTTCATTATATATCTGATTATTTAATGTTTATGTTGTAATAGATCACGATGCTTTGACAGTTCTTTGTTGTTGTACTTGTGCAGGTACTCTCCAAGCGTGTTAAGTAGAAGGAGGAGTTACTGGATCTACCAAAGGAGAGAGATATTAGGTGAGGGATCAAGAGAAAGTTTCAGGTTGGTTTCTATTATCTTTCTCTTATTTTTTACACATAGGAAAGACCATTGAATTGCTTTAAACTATTGTTTCTAGGGTAGCTGCCAAACCTAGAGGGTTAATCGTTCAATAAGACTATAATTTTCCCAAAAACAAATTGGTGACTCCATTGGGGAGACCAGATGTTTGTTTGTTGCCATTGTTTGTTTTATGTTCAATTTTATAAACTATAGATAGAGTCTGAAGCCAGCTAGGTAGCTTTCGAATTGCTCTTGCTCTACAATTGCATAGTAGATAAATGTTGCTTCAGTCAATCTCTAGTTTAGTTTATGAATTACAAATTTGATTTGAAAACACATATAGATGCAATTTCGGTAGCTCAGTAACCTCTTAGGACATTCCATCATACTTTTCTTATCATTGTTCAATAAAACCCAAGACTGATTCATTGAAAACTACTCCAAATTTGAGCCAAAACACTTTCAGAAATCACTCCCTGGACCATCGCATTGTCTTCCACTGTGACTCAGTATGCATCTCACTTCCCAAATGGGTAGGGTGAGATGCATATCACCCTCTTCAAAGGCCATGTGCACTGATCATACTGTTGTCTCCAAAGGCCAGGTGCGATGATTGACTGAACTCAATTTCCCATCTAGGAGTTGAGAGTTTTTCACTTGCTTTTAGATTTGTTTGGTTGTTTTGCTAAATATGGACAATGTATCTTCACTGAAGCTTACTTGCATCACTTAATTCAGCCTCACTTAGACTAGGATTGTTAAATGTTTCTTATGTATTACTTTATCATTTGCAATCTTTAGTCGAAAATTGTTTTTCTTGTCGATTGGTCTTTGTCGAAAGAAGTGTCATAAAGTCATTCCTCTTTCGAATTCTGAATTGTCGTAAAATCTTCATTCATTAAAGATCAATTGGTTTATATATGCATATGATCTGTCTTTTCATTTAAAGTGTCGTAATTCTTCATCTCTTTAAAATAGAAAGTGTCATAAAGTCTTCCTTTTCGTTTAAGAGAAATTGTCGCAAATTGTTGTTTTTATGAAAAGAGCTTTTTGAGTCATTGCTGCATTTAGTTTTCCTTTTTGAATCATTCACATTAAGGAGAACTGAAAAAAAATACATGCATTTTCGTTTTAGCATATTTTGATTTGTGAATGCTTAATAGGAATAGCTAGGGAAATTGCATTAGCTGTGCTCTCTGCTCTTTGTCAAAGATCTGATTGCTCTATCCTTCAGTAGATAAGGTTTTCATTGTTCAAACTAAATCAAAAGTTTGTTTATCATGTTAGTTTAATTTTAGGAACTGCGAACATACATCACGTGGTGAACCTTCAAAGGAAAATTTTTAAAAATATCAACTTAAAATTAACCTCAATGAACTTAACAATGCTTTGGAGTCTAACGTAACACATTTAGATGTCTAGGCTAGAGACATGTTCTGGCGTCGTTAAAACTAGTGGCTGTCGTTTTCATTGAAGGTTGGGTGATTCCTCCTCTTTGATACGACAAGTGCTAGCACAAACTTGTGCTCCCTGTACCATCACATATATATTGGGAGACCCCCATAGGCTTAAATCCTTTATCCATAGGAAACTGAGTCTGCCGCCTTATCGATCGCAATGCACTAAGCACAGCATTTGGGAAGATTGACTACCATACATAAGTCCTTAGTAATTTCTCTTTAATTTATCACCAAGGTGTATATTGCAGTTTTGCAATTGGTCTGGTACACCCTTTTGTCTAGATTCTCCAGAGTAGTCACTTTCATTCCTTTTCAACTCCTTAAAAGAAAAGGTCCATCTAAGCACTTGCCCTTTCAGGCTCTTTAAAAATCAAAGACGAATAGAGTCATCTTTAGCTTTTTCTCGACTCTTTAATACTGAAAAATCAAAGTTGTGTCTAAAGTGTCGTTAAAATTAATTGATCGCAATTAACATCCCTTTTCCTTAGTTGATCTTAGGTTGGAACATATGGCAACAAATCCGGAGTCCACCGATCAAGAAATCCCTTTTGATGGAAATCCTAGTCCTTTTCCTTCTTTCAGAAATATTGGTGCTCCTTATATGGCTACATTGCCCCTTCCAGGATTTACCATTGGCCTACCAGTATGGTTGTTTTCAACTTCTTTGGTTCAAAATGTCGTGATTTCTCCGCAATCGAGTACACCTCCAACTGGAAAAAATCAACCTCTAGTTGATCCTAGAGTTGACCCTTTTCCTTCTTCCTCGGTTGTTTCTTCCTCCCCTTCTTCCTCTTCACCTGATGAAGGTATTGGTACTAGTAACCAGGTGTCTAAGAAGAAGAAGAAGAAGTAAATTTAGCAGAGGGGCAACCAAGTAGTCATTGCTTTGAATGCAACCACTGATGAGAAACCATCCGTTAAGCCACACAAAGTTTGATATCCATGTATAATTTGTGCGGGAGACCATCTTCATCAAAATTTTCCTTACATTCCTCGGATCTTGGAAGAATGGTCTTCCCATTCACACCATCCCATGTCATCAACCTCTGGAGATCATGTTGGTAACACACCATCAACTAGTGATAGTAAAGTTCATGGACATAAGGGAAAGGTCAAGTTTCCATGTAGGTTGTGTGAAGGGAATCACCCATTCACCTTTGTCCCTATCTAGATGAAGCCAAGAAAGTGTTGGATAACCATCCTGCTTCACCGCATCGACTTCCATCTGGTTACAAGAAACTCTCCCTAAATCCTTCACTAATTGATAAACTGACTGACCAAAATCAACTGTCAGTCAAAACCACTCTCTCTGAAAGTGAATCCAATGAGTCTATACCCGACCCAAATCAACAGGTTGAGGCAAAAGTTGACCTGATTTCACCTTCAGTAAATCATACCTTTTCTGAAGAGAGTGAAAATGATACCGCTCAAGTTCTTTTTGTTATTTTGGATTCTAACGAGCTTGGGGGTAATCCGCCTAATCCATCAAGATAGGAGGAAAATCATCCAGTTCTCGTAACTCAAGGGGTTAATTATCCCATTTCTACGATACCCCCTCCAATTAGTCTAGTCACTTCCTTTGATTGGAATCGATTGGAAGGATCCCGCCTTCCTTCTTATGTGCCTTTCCAATCATAGTACAAGTTTGTAAAATGATTGTATCTGGCACTATTATAGATGAAGGTGCATCAGTGAGTATCCTTTCCTCAACTGCTTGGCAAGCGCTCGGTTCGCCACTGCTTGTGCCTGTTACACAAAATCTATTGGGCTTTAACAAAGGAACCAGTCAACCGTTAGGGATCCTTCCTCAATTACCTATCACTTTGGGTGGAAAAATTGTTTATCTGAATGTGATGGTAGTCCCAAGACCTTTAGATTACAATTTACTTCTTGGGCATGACTATGTTTATCACATGGGAGCTATTGTTTAAACACTCTTTCGAGTGATTTGTTTCCTGCATGAAGGTAGGATTGTCACTGTTGACCAGCTTTCATTTCCTGGTCCAAATATGGCTCCTAGTCAACCATCTTCCCTAAATGGTCCTTTTGTACCAATGGTATAATCCCCGCCATGGGTTAATTATGTGGCAACCTGTTCCATACCTACATCGACTAACGATCAATTCAATGATGTTGTACATTATGTATTGGGGCATTGGAACCAGATCTCTCCTTCATGACCACTTATGAGTTCTGAACAAAGGAGTCTAAGGATAGTTCGTTATCCTGTGTAAACCTCGTTAAAAAATGAAACCAAGGGTCTATGAAGAGAGTTCCTTGTCCTGTGTCAACCTCGTTAAAAAATGAAATAGCTCCCACGAGGATAATTCCTGGTCTTGTTTCAACCTCTTTAAAAAATGAAATAAGGAGTTCGAGGATAGTACGTTGTCTTGTGTCAACCTCATTAAAAAATGAAACAAGGGTGTTTGAGGAGAGTTCCTTTTCTTGTGTAAACCTCGTTAAAAAATGAAACTAAAGGTATGAGTATAGTTCCTTGTCTTGTGTCAAGCTCATTAAAAAAAAAAAAACAAGGTACCCTAAAGAAAACTTCCAAGTCGAGTCTTTGATTAGATCTCGTAAAATCCCAGTTGAGTCTTTCACTTAATCTCGTAAAAGAACCTTCATTCCACCCACCTGATAGCCATGACTAGTCTACTTAGGTGAATGTAATGAAGCTTGGGGGGCATGCACCTAGTGGTAAGGACAAGTTTCCCCGTAGGTTATGTGAAGGGAATCACCCCATTCACCTTTCTCTATCTGGACGAAGCCAAATAGGTGTTGGATAACCATCCTTCTTCACCGCAGTGACTTCCATCTGGTTACAGGAGACTCTCCTTTTCATCATGTTGGGGGCATGTAGACCAATTCAAGCATATTTTTTTGTTTTAAGCTTGTGTAAAAAAGAAACTAAAGCCAAGCATAGTTTGTTCGTTTCAAGCTTTTATAAACATGAAACCGAATCCAAGCATAGTTCCCCATGGTTCAAGCTTGTCTAAAAGTGAACCCATTTTCAATTATTAACCCTTGTGATTACCATTCTATCAGCCTTTTGAGCCTTGGTTGTTTTCATATCATCACCACCATCTCTTTGGCTCATCATACACTTTCACTTGATTGTTTTACCCGTTTTGAGGAACAATTGTAATGAGTGGTCTTATTATCCAGCCTCTTCACATAAATAAACATGTTTTGAGAAGTTCCAACATCACCAGAACCAGTTGCTACCCTAGACACCACTTTTTCCTCAAAATAGAGTCCTCTTTAAACTCTTTTCAGACTCTTTAAACATGAAAAGATAGTCGAGCACTTGTCTTTTCCAGCTCAGTAAAGTATTGGAAACGTCATCCCTATTGTATTATTTTATCCTTTTTTGGACCTGAGGGATTACTTTATGAAAAAGAACTTATAGAGTTTTCTTTTTGTCCCTTTTCAAAGTCTCTAAACATGAAAAGGACCTAGTTATCCTTGTCATTAAACTTGTTAAAATAATAGTGACAAAATTATCCACCTAGACGAGACCGAGTTTCACTATCGCTAGGCTCATTAAAACATCAAATAGTGATGGGTTTGCCCAAAGGGAAAATTATAGAACAAGAATATGCTATCCTCTTCAAGCTTTACAAAAATAAAGAGGTATTGGTTAGTAATGACTAGGAAAAAAGGGGAAAAATCTTGAAGATTTTATGGTAGCAAGTCGCTATTGAACATGACACTTTTACTTCGTCTCCATGAATGAGTTGGGTTGGGTTATTCCGTTCACCGGTCATCATACCATTGGTCTTTCATACCATCCATTTTTTGGGGTTAACGCTACCGATTCATCTCAGTGTCGCCGACATGTTCAAGAGAATTCATCTAGTTAATGTCTCATACACTACAATACCTCCAACCTTCATTTTTTCATGACCACCATTCCTAAACCTTGTGTCATCAGTTCATTTTCACCTCTAGAAATAATTTGCTTCATTTCATGTCATAGATGTGGATACATCAAGGCCCTCCTACGACGAGTCGCTTCTTGTTGACATCAGCTCATTATCCAAGAATTTGACTTAGAAACAACCCTTTCAGTGCTTTGAAGCTTGCATACATCAATGGCAAGTTTCTCACTTCCGGCGACAGGTTAACATCAATGGCCTTTCACCGAAAGATTTTGTGTGGTGTTTGACATTGGGTCATGTATTAACACCACGTGAATTGTACTGTAGTACCTTGAGGATCCTTAACATCATCGGTGATCCCTCTCGCATCTGTTAACAGCTCACATCATTAGTTGGTAATTAGGCGATGTCCTTCCATGTTCGACTTCAAAACATCTCTTCACATGGATTGACTTGTACATCGAGCGAAGATTGACCGAGTTTGAAGACCCCGGATCTAGTTTCATCCATCTGGGTTGCCAATATATTCAGGAATACAAAAACATCAAATCTACAAAGTCTCTACATAGACGGTCATCCTAATCATGGATGATGACTCTATATCTGTAGAATCACCAATCTGTATCTGTAGATGAATATCTGATCTATGTACATGAAATGAAAATTTATAAAGTTGAGCATGGGAATGCCTCCCTCAGCTAGATAATTAAAGATCATATTATGATGATGTATTTTATTGTAACTTATGCAGGTCACCTTCCAGTTCGAAACTTCAGATCCTCATGATAAAGCATTTCACCGGACATGAATATTTACAACCTCATGCTTTAGGGGGCACCTGTTATAGACATATTTGGGCACATCAACCCAAAACTTATATGTCAATGTATTAGGGCTCATCAACCCCTAAAAGAGTTGTTTCATACCCTAAAGAAACTTAGTCATCTGAATACATCATTCCCCAAAAGTTCCATCTCAGAAATCATCCAGAAAGTGCCTAAACTGAACCATACTGACTACTACACTGGCAAAGTGCGATGCATACTGACTGCTACACTATCAAAGTGTGATGCATACTATTTAGGCCTTCTATAAGGTGTGATGGGCGAGGATGGACAAATTTCCGAGATATTTTGTTAGTTGGTTGCTCATGGAATCTTCTAGAAACTTCTCCTGTGCCACTTGCCTCTTTGAATTCGCCCAAGGATGACCAAGGGAATTAGGAAACCATATCCAATACCCCTCTCTTGTGGAACCAATTATAACAAGTGGAATGACACTAATCAATCCCCATGGATGACTCACACCCTTGCAAACATCAATAAAAGGATCTCCCATTCAAGAGATCAAAGGGCTGGAATGTTGTGAATTGCAAGTAAGTGCTGATAGTTTTGCAATTGAGGAGAGAGCATTGTATTCTTGCTGGTGTGATATTGCCATTTCATGAGGTGAAGAAGGATTGAAGCTGGTAGGATGGCGCTAGATCAGACAACTCGGTTGTAATTCTCCTTTCTATTAATAAAGCTCTTCAAGTTTTCTCCCATATGATTGTGAAATTGTGAATGCTATCATTTTGTTCATTATATATCTGCTTTTGTAATGTTTATGTTGTAATAGATCATGATGCTTTGATAATTCTTTGTTGTTGTACTTGTGCAGGTACTCTCCAAGCGTGTTAAGTACGGGGAGGAGTTACTGGATCTGCCAAAGGAGAGAGAGATCAGGCGAGGGATAAAGTGAAAGTTCCAGGTTGGTTTCTATTATCTTTCTCTTATTTGTTACACAAAGGAAATATCATTGAATTGCTTTAAATTGTTGTTTCTAGGGTAGTTTCCAAACCTAGAGGGTTAGTCATTCAATAAGAAACTAATTTTCCCATAAACAATTAGTCCTCTAGATATGACCTTGTTGCTTGGCACTGCACAGTTTCTGTGCTCAATCCGTGGCATTAACCTCCAAAATTGCGCAATCATGTCCCCCATCCCGGCTTAAACTATGCACTTCGCAAACTCAAGCCTCAAACTCGTCACTTGAGTGCTTGAGCTATTTAGATGCATAGTAGCCTAGCCTTCTTTGACTCCTAATAACTTTGCAATGAGATCTCTCAATGCTCATCCCTTTAGCCTGACCCAATGGCTCCAGAAATTGCGCATTCTCAAGGCTTGGGGATTCCCCTTTCCTTCCTGAACTGCACAATTGTGCCATAATTGAGTCCCCCTTCCCATTCTAACACTTTTTCTGGGCTTAGTTGGTGAATTAGAAATCATCATCTTAGACAATTGGGTTTTCAGATTTATGTCGTCTCATCATGAGTGAATTGCAGGAGCAGGTCTCTTATCAAGCCATTGAAATATGATGAAGAAGGAGAAGGAGGGAAGTACTCTCAAAGACACTCTTTCATTTGAACTTACAAGTTGATCGATTAAGAGAAAGAAAATGGACACTAGTTTGCGACCACTATTCAAGACTTGAGATCATTGAATATTCCTCGTCACCAAGCATGCAAAGGTGAAAAGAAAAGCATATTCAAGAAGGCATCCAACACTTAGCAGCAACAGTGGCTTGACATTGTCACATCATCAAGTAGTCCATGTCAGCAATGTCATGTCATGTCATGTCATAAGTGGTCATATGCCACATCACTATTGTGGATCATGTATATTTATTCAAAATGTATTGTAAAGTGGAATTCCAAAGGGCACGCATGGAATGTTAAGAGTCATGTAAGTTGAAAAAGTCATAGGAAGTAAAACAGTCATGAGGGTAGTCAAAGAATCACCCTTGGTTATATATACTCCCTCATTTTATGAGAAAAGAAATTTTCACCTTGCCTCCTCCCATAAAGCATTAAAGAGATAAGTGGGTTCCATGAGGAGCAAGAAGTGGCTCCAATGCTCTATTACTGGAGCTAGTGATGTACATTGTAAACCTGTGCCTTGGAAATTTTACTTAATAACATAATCCTTCAAGGCCAGCACCTTCTTCATGCATGGATTATGAATGTTTGTAAGACTATTTTGTGGATGTTTGTATTTCCTATTTTCTTTCACATGTGCTAAGATAGTTGAAATGTTTCGGTTTTCTTAGTACTTATCTTATTGAGAATGTGTTGTAATGGTTGTTATTTTTGTCCCATCCTTGTGGACTATTCCGTAGGATATTAGACAGACCTTTCTTCATTTGTTGGATGTAACAATTGTTGCATCCTTTGTGTACTATTCCATTAGATGTTAAACGGATCCTTCTGGTTCATCTATGTCTCTTCTTAGGTGGTATTATGCAGAAAATAACCATTCTCCACTGGAATTTGTCAATTGAAAAATCATTTATGTTCATAACAATATATATTTTATTATTCAATATTAATGTGATGAGTTACAAGTCCTTGGGCAATTTGTCTTTATAGGTTTTGATAGCCCACAAGGACTAAGGACATGTCTTTTGACATATGTTCCCTTGTATAATTCATGGAAATTAAATTAATTAATTTATCAACTATGAACAGTTATGAGTTTATTACTTTTCCTTATTTAATATATATATATATATCTATATATATATATATATATATATATAGATATATATATATATATATATATATATATATATATATATATATATATATATATATATATATAGATATAACATTTCCTCTCTCTTAAAATTATTTGTCCTCAAAGCATAGGCAATGTTGGTTGTTGTTGGCGAAAATGTTTTGTCTCCCATGATGAATTTATTCTGGTAGCCTTTTCCATTTGATAAGGTATTCTCTAATAGTCTTGGATCATAGTACCTTCTATCTAGTAGAAATTATGCCTTCAGGTTCTAATATGATCCTTCCTTCTTCGTCAGTCTCAGGTATTGTTGTTTGAGCTATTTGATTTTGACTCAATACTCTTGTTAGACTTGATACATGAAATGTGTTGTGGATTCGACAATTGTCTGGTAGCTTGAATCCATAAGCCACACCACTTTTTTCTTTATGTACCATAATACTTAGGGGATAAATTATTTTTCCCTTGTTGTTTTAATGATAACTTCTTATAGGGTTGAAGTCTGAGGAAAAACCAATCTCCTTCTTTGATCTCTCTTTCTGTGCAATGTTGGTCACCTTGTTGCTTCATTCTATTGTGTGCCATTTTTAAATTTTATTTTAACAAGTTAATAATTATTTGGTTTTCTTCTAAGTGGTTATTTACTGCTTGAACCTTAGAATTGTGTAGCGCAAAATGCTTCCACCTGGGTGGTTCATATCCATATAGGGCTTGGAAGTGAGTCATTTTATTTGAAGTATGATAGGTGGTATTACACCACCTTTATGTTAGGTGTAGCCACTGAGACCATTTGTTTTGTTTGTCGGTGACGAAACAACAAAGATATGTTTCCAAACATTTATTTACAACTTCAGTTTGGCCATCTGTCTAGGGGTGATAAGTCGAATTCATGTTGAGATATATTCCTTATTGGTGGCAGAAATCCTTCCAAAAATTGCCTTAAAATTTTGTGTCTCTATCACTAACAATAACCTTGGGAAAACCATGTAGTTTGTAAATTTTTGTACAAAACACTTCCACAATTTTCTTAGTTGTGTCAATTTTTCTAATTGCCATGAAGTGGGCATATTTGGTGAGTCTATCTAATATGCTAAATATATTGTCCTTACCATCAAACATAGGTAGTCCTTCAATGAATCCATCGAGATTTCCTCCCATCTTTTATTTTGAATGTGTAACGTGTAGTAAACCAAGAGTTGGAATATTTTCACTTTTATTTCTCTGACAAACATCACATTCATTGATATACCTTTTGATTTACTTACTCATACTTTCCAGTAGAATGATTACTGAATATTGTAGTAGGTTTTGAAGAATCCAACATGCCTAGCTGCATGATCACTTTGAGATTATTTTAGAATTTTCATTCTAAATTTGGATGACGGAGTTAAATAAATTCTACCTTTGTACCATAATATGTCATTTTTCAATTCAAAGTTGGCATATTGACTGATGTTTTTAATCATAGAAGGTCCAAATCCCTGGCATACTCAGCTCCTATTTTGTATAACCAGTCAGGAAAAACTACCAAGGCGACCCATGTTGTGTTGTCATCATATTTCCATGAGAGCATTAGCTATGACATTAGATAACTTTGTACCATAATATGCCATTTTTCAATTCAAAGTTGACATATTGACTGATATTTTTAATCATAGAACCATAGTCCAAATCCTTGGCATACACAGCTCCTATTTCGTTTAACCAGTCAAGAACAACTACCAAGGTGACGCATGTTGTGCTGTCGTCATCTTTCTGTGAGAGCATTAGCTACGACATTTTCCTTTCTCTTTTTGTGTAGTATTTCCAGGTCGAATGTCGAAAGTTTCTCCATCCTTTTTTGTTGTTTTGTTGATAATTTTTTTTGTTGAAGTAGGAATTGAAGACTATTGTGAACAGTTCAAATTGAAAACTTACTTCCATCAAGTACTATCGCCATTTAGTTAATGCATGTATTATGGCGAGCATATCCTTTTGATAAGTAGACTTCAATATTTCTCGTTTGTTAAGATTCTTTCTTTCAAAGGCTATAGGATGGTTGTCTTGCATTAATATTGCTTCAATTCCTAATCCTGAAGCATCACATTTGACTACAAATGGTTTTGAGAAATCAGGGGTTTCCACTACCGGTGTGGTTGACATTACTTTTTTTAGATTCTCAAAGTGTTCATCTACCTGGTTAATACATTGGAAGGCGTTCTTTTTAGCAAGTTTGTCAGTGGTACGGTCAAATGTGCATAGTTCTTTATGAACCTTCTGTAATATCCAGTTAAACCTAGAAATCCTCTCAATTTTGATATGTTCTTGGGTTTTGGTCATTCTTTGATCACTTTAATTTTGTTGGGATCCACTTTGACTCCTTTGGATATGACATGTCCCAGGTATTCAACTTCCTTCTGCCCAAAGGTACATTTTGATAACTTTACATAAATTTGATTCTTCTCCAATATGAAAGTACTTCTTCTAGATGCTTGAGGTGCTTTTTCCACATTTTTTGTAGACGAGGATATCATCAAAGAATACCAATACAATTTTATGTGTAGAAGAGTTTGTTTATGGTTCATGGAAGGTGGTTGGTTGGTGCATTTCTTAATTCAAATGGAATTACCATTAACTCGTAGTGTACTTCATGAGTTTTGAATGCAGTCTTCTCGATGTCTTCTAATATTACTTGAATTCGATAGTAGCCTGACCTCAAATCTAATTTTAAAAAATATTTTGCACCATGGAGTTATTCTAGCAACTCATAAATAAATGGAATGGGAAATTTGTGTTTAATAGTAATTTTGTTTAATCCTGGATAATCTATACATAACCGGAAGGATCCATCCTTCTTCTTGACTTATACTACTGGTGCATTATATGGACTTCTACTTTTCGTAATGACTCTGCACTTCAACAGATCTTGTATCAGCCTTTCTATTCATATTTTATGATCATGGGGGTAGTGATATGGTTTTACATTTACGGGTGTTGAATCTACTTTGACTTCAATGATATGTTCAATTTTCCTTTTAGGAGGTAATTTCATTGGCAATTCTTGAAATACCTTGTCGTATTTCTAGATTAGAGATGTAACTTCAGACTGTTGGTGAATCCCTTCCATCATTAATAATTCTAACTGTTGGAATTATGCAATGAATATCGGAGCTCCCTTGCGAATAATATTATTCATTTGTTGAGTAGAAATCATTTGGGTAAGTGGGGCTTGGACACCTAATAGCTTATACTTTCTCCCATCCAATTTGAACTTAATGAATTGTTTTTAGTGATTTGCATAATAGGTCCCTAGTGTTTGCAACCATTATACTCCTAAGATGTCATCTACACCTCCTAAGGGGACTATATAAAAACTGGACTCCATTTTGTATTCGTTTAGTTTCATTTTAACTTTATGTCACTTCCCTACTCCATCTATTCATTTCCCATCTGCCACCATAACTTTAAATCTGCTACAGGATAGGAAAAAATGTTCAACCTTTTTGCAACATTCACATCTATAAAATTGTGTTTACTTCCTGAATTTATTAACATAATAATGGTATGCTTCTTAATATGTCCTTTAAGCTTTAATGTTTGTGGTTGAGTTATCCCTGTCATAGCTGCAAGAGAAATTCTTGGCATATTTTATTCTTATGAAAATGGATTAGGAGTGTTGTTTCATTCATTGGTTTCCTTGTCGGAGTTACTATCTGAAGATTCCTCTTCTTGCTCTACTCTGATGTTGTAAATTTTTTGTGTAGTGCATCTGTGTCGTGGAGAATATTTATCTCCAAATGTCCAACATTTGCCATCTTTTTTTCTTTCGAAATTTGACTATTTTTTTCCTCATTTGCACATTGGTGGTGGAATATACTTACCAGTGTTTTCTGAAGAAGACTTACTTGACTTTCCTTTTGAGTAGTTGCTTGATTTTTCATTACTGACATATGGTGTTTTATGGAATTTATGCTTTCATTCAATAGTTATTGTTGTATGTCTAGATTATTCAATGGATTTAGGTTTATGTAGTTTTAATTCTTCTCGAATATACTCTTTAAGCCCACATTTATACATTTTTAGCAGTTCTTTGTCAGATAACCCCCTTTGTCTTATACCTAATACTTCCCACTCGTGGGTGTATTCGCTTACAGATCCTTTTTGTTTGAGGTGAATGAATTTTTTGTAAAAAAAATCTTCTTCTTCGTCATGGAACCTTTTGAGCAGGGCTTCCACAAAAAAATTCCAATTGAACAAATAAGCCTCACATTTGTTGGACCACCATAGGAACCAATCATATGCTTCAACTTCCAAGTTTGGATGCGGTCATGACCTTATGTTGTTCTCTTATTGGTGGGTTTTCCCCAGAAATGGCATCCATTTTATTTACCCACATAATGGCGCCTCTATGGTCCTTACCATTGTACTTAGCTAATTCCCTTTTAATTTTTTGGCCGTCTCTTTTGGGAAATTTTGTATAATACTAACTTCCTCAGAACTGTATATGCAGTATTTGTGGGACTTTGTGCATCGAAAAAAATTCATGACTAGTAAAAAAATTTCCTTCTGGAGCCTTAGGACTTTGTGGCGATTCTTGAGTGCTTAATGGATTAGAATATGGATTGACTCCTCCCATTAACTAGCTCATCATGTTCTCTACTTTTTTGATTTTATTTGCCATTTGGTCTTGAGTACTAATTAATCTTGGCCTTTTCCGAATTCATCTTGCTTATTTTCGACATTATCAAGGTGTTGGCGCATTCTATCAATTTCCTCCTGAAACTTTCTTGAATTTGCATCGTCATTACTACTCCCCATTTTGTTCTTCTTTCTCTTAGTAGACCTATTTTTTTTAATTAAATAATAATAATAATAATAATAATATTATTATTATTATTATTATTATTATTATTATTATTATTATATATTTTTTCATTTTTGTATATATATAAATATATATACCAACTTATCCACATCACCCACCAATATATATATTAACTTATTCAAAACAATGGACCGATTTTAAATTCAACTTGACTTTAATTTAAATTATACTTAAGGGTGCGACTTCAAATAGTTACAGTGTATAAGGCGTTTGGTGGTTGTTCGATAGAGCTGATTGGTCAGATGAATAGCAGCGAAGAGCATGGGAGAGCGTGTCATGACATGTGATAAGGGAATGGGAAACGGTTGGCCAGTCATGAGGAATGCAATGGCACATAGGGGAAATTTGGAATACAACAGAAATACAATAGCATAGAGGATATTGGAAATTGGAAATCGAAAATCAAAAATGCAGTGGCATAGAGGAATGACATGGCATGTAGGATGCAGCAGACATGGGTGTATGATGGGAGATAGGAAACAACACACAGCAAGGAATGTGATCGACAGATGGCTTCATGGAGAATGTATGTGGATGAGATACAGCGATAGTAGTAGAAAAATGGACAAAGTGTGGATGGTGATTGAAACCAGCACAAGCGAGAGGATTCGATGGCTCTAATACCACTGGAACATATAACCCTTGTTCACTAGAATTTGTCAATTGAAGACGCATTTATGTGCATAACAATATATTTTATTATTCAATATTCATATGATGAGTTACAATTCTAGAGTTCAGGCTTCTGTGATCCATATCAAGATTGTGAGAGATTTTTCAGCGAAAATCACATGGAGTATCATTTGTCGACGCATTTCGAACCAACTAGTGTGGTTCATCATCAGGACAAGTTGAAGAAACAGATCCAGCTTGGCATGATAAATAGCTTGAGCAGAGTCTCCAACGGCTAATTTTGACCTTAGGAGCCAGGTCAAAATTATAATTTATTAATTTAATATTTTTACTATTTTTATTATTATTTTTCTATGGGAATAAGTTAAATTAGGTAAATGGTTGGTTTTAAAAAGGAATTTATTTATAAAAATTAATAAATATAATTATAATACTAGGTTATTAAAAGTTAGGATTAATCATTTCAATGGTTGATTTGAAAAGAAAATAAAATTTTATTTATTTATTTAAATTATTTAATAATTAATATTGGTATTATACATATATATAAATATTTTTATACTTAAAATCATAATAATAGGTTGACGAGTATTTTTATTCAATCATAATTTAATGGTTAGTTTATTCAAAAGATGTTACGTTAGTTAGAAAATTAGTTAAAAATAATTAGATTAGAATTTCAACGTAAAATTAGTTATATAAAGGACCTTAAGGTAATGTAAAATATATATAAAATTAATTGAAAAGGGAGCTGATTTCTAAGTATTATCAAAGTTAAAAGCAAATTGGAAAAAAGTAATAAAATAAAAGGGAACAATAAATAATATTAAATAAATAAAAATCAGTTCAAAATAATGTCAGTTAAAAAAAATAATAATAAATAAATAAATAAATAATAAATTAATTAATTAATTAATTAATAATAATAATAATAATAATAATAATAATAATAATAATAATAATAATAATAATAATAATAATAAATAAATAAATAAATAATAATAATAATAATAATAATAAATAAATATAAATAATAAATAAATAAGTAAATAAATAAATAAGCAAAAATGAAATAAAGTAATAATAATTAAAAATAAAGATAAAAGAAAAAACCTAAAGAGGAGGGCGGAAAAACTACTAGGATGAGAGTGCAGGGACCCAACACCTACTGACTTTCCAGCCATCCCTCTATTGAGATTGCTTGGTCTCTTTTCAATCTCAAGCGCTTCCCTAAATTTTCGATGATGGAAATGCGAGACCTTCCCTAAATTTGAGGAGGCTAGTGTTATTGCTAAGGTCTCGCATTTCCATCATCGAAAATTTAGGGAAGCGCTTGAGATTGAAAAGACACCAAGCAATCTCAATAGAGAGGATGGCTGGAAAGTCAGTAGGTGTTGGGTCCCTGCACTCTCATCCTAGTCGTTTTTCCGCCCTCCTCTTTAGGTTTTTTCTTTTATCTTTATTTTTAATTATTATTACTTTATTTCATTTTTACTTATTTATTTATTTACTTATTTATTTATTATTTATATTTCTTTATTTTTATTTATTATTATTATTATTATTATTATTATTATTATTATTATTTATTATTATTTATTTATTTATTATTATTATTATTATTATTTAATTTATTTATTTATTTAATTTTTTTTTTTTAACTAACATTATTTTGAACTGATTTTTATTTATTTAATATTATTTATTTTTCCCTTTTATTTTATTACTTTTTTCCAATTTGCTTTTAACTTTGATAGTACTTAGAAATTAGCTCCCTTTTCAATTAATTTTATATATATATTACATTACCTTAAGGTCCTTTATATAACTAATTTTACGTTGAAATTCTAATCTAATTATTTTTAACTAATTTTCTAATTAACGTAACATCTTTTGAATAAACTAACCATTAAATTATGATTGAATAAAAATACTCATCAACCTATTATTATGATTTTAAGTATAAAAATATTTATATATGTATAATACCAATATTAATTATTAAATAATTTAAATAAATAAATAAAATTTTCTTTTCTTTTCAAATCAACCATTGAAATGATTAATCCTAACTTTTAAGAACCTAGTATTATAATTATATTTATTAATTTTTATAAATAAATTCCTTTTTAAAACCAACCATTTACCTAATTTAGCTTATTTCCATAGAAAAATAATAATAAAAATAGTAAAAATATTAAATTAATAAATTATAATTTTGACCTCGCTCTTAAGGTCAAAATTAGCCGTTAATCAATCTAGCCATTGGAGACTCTACTCAGGCTATTTATCATGCTAAGTTGGATCTGTTTCTTCAACTTGTCCTGACGATGAACCACACTAGTTGGTTCGAAACGCATCGACAAATGATACTCCATGTGATTTTTGTTGAAAAATCTCTCATAATCTTGAGTTACAATTCCTTGGGCGGTTCGCCTTTATAGGTGTTGACTGGCCACAAGGACTAAGGACATGTCTTTTGACATATGTGCCCTTTTATAATTAATGGCAATTTAGTTTAATTAATTTATTAACTATTAATATTTATGAATTTATTATTTTTCTTTATTTTATATATATATATATATATATATATATATATATATGAATGTTTTAATCATAATATACTACAACCTCTCACTTAGAGGTTCACTTTTCTCCCCTCTCTGTAGTATAAGAACCTTGACACATTTACAACTGAGCACTCACCCCACACATATTCTTTCTTTTTGAAGGCACTACTTCATCCCTCTCTCTTGCTGACAGTTACACCCAAGGAAAATATTTAAGGATTCAGAAATCGGGCCTTTATACTGGATGGGACTCCTACACCAAATGGTGTGAGGTCTAATTGGGACTTCATATAGGGGAGATCACCTAAATGTTGGTGGGTTTAGCATTGTCAACATAATCCATGAATCTCTTCAAGGAATACATCTTGGAATTTATTCGGGGCAGGATATGTAGTTAAGATGTCATTATCATTACTCTCAGTGTTTTTGTTGGCTTCAACACTATTAGAAATTTTCACAAAAAATAGGATGCATCCCTTCTTGTTACTTGTCTTCGCTTACATGGATGAAATTAGCCTCACAGATATGGGATTTCTCTTTCCTTGCAATACCCTTCTTTCTCCATGCTCATCTAAGGACTCAATTTCCTTTTCAAAACAATCCACCTTAGTGTGGAGCTTTTACAACTAATCTATGCCTAACAATATGTTATATGCTCCTAGTGGCAACACATTGAAATATTCTTGTTGGAATATAATCCTAACATCTACATTTATTTTTTATCCTAAGTATCCTTGACTTAGCCACATGCACTAAAAATCATGTTCACACTTGGTTTTTGGTAAACTAGCTCGGTGGACCAACTTTCCTTTGTTTTTTGCCTTCAAAAGCTTAATATTATGGAAATATTGGTCCAACCACTTTCTGTTACAGGGAAAAGTGTCTATTTAGAACTGCTCTATCCCACTAAGGTGTGACAGCTGCCTTAGAAACAAACATAGAAAACTACTTTTGTATTTCCTTTATGAATTAAAGATAGAGGGGGATAGAAAGAACCGACCTGTGTCTTGCGCTAATCCTTTGATCCAATCCCTCTCTTCTTTTATAGCTTCCAGCTACCTGCTCCCTTACTTGCCCAGCTTCACCAAGTTCCTGTAAGATCACAGAAGAAGAAAACTATACAAAGACATGGATTTGTATTCATAAATAGCTTAGGATCAAATTTAAGCTAAACATACAAATGTAACAAGCATCAATGATACACAAGCATGTACGAGAAACTCAAATAGTTTTTATTAATACACAAGAAGATCCAAGAGGAGTTACAACCGATGATTCCTGACCCAGCATCAACCTCCCAGCAAAGAAGCCCCTTCTTCACCTCCAACAAAGCATAAATCACCCAATACTCTGATATCTATCTCAAAACCAACAGCAATTCCTTGCAATGTACAAAATTCCAGCCTCTGGAACTCTGGGATGAGGGATCCATATATAGATGTATGCAAGGAGGATGAGTCAGCATGTGATTTGATTAGTGTCTTCTCTCTGTCAGTTCTTGCTTCCACTTTGAGACTGAGAGCCTCTTACTCATCCTTGGTCAAATTCAGTGAGGCAAGTGTCATAGGAGAAGATTCTGGAAGCTTCCATTGTCTTTCCACCTCGCGGAATGACACTGCCATTTGTCATTTCCCGCTCAACGCACCCTGATAGTGCATTTAGGTGCATTGCAACGCACCCAACTAGTGTATTTAGGTGCTATGCAACACAACTAGCCAGTGGAGCAGCTGAAATGATCCTGTTTTGACTTATTCTGAGCAATTTCTGGTGGAGAACTTCTGGGAGAAGCTGTAATTTGTTGACCTTGTTCCTTTAGGGGTTGGAACAACACTTTTAGGGACTTAGGAGCCCTTGGTTTATGGACATTTCATGCTTGGAGCTGCAAGGCACAAAAATGTCTATAACAGTTGCCCCCTAAAGTATGAGGCCGTTAATCGGGTGAAATGCTTTATTATGAGGATCCGAAGTTCTTTCAATGCTGGGAGGAGACCTGTAATAAGATGCAATACAATACATTATCTTCATACTGTTTTTCATGATCTGGCTGAGGCGGGCATTCCCATGCTCAGCTTTATAAATTCATTTTCATGTACATAGGACAGACAATCGTCTGAGTGTAGACTGATGATTCTGATAGAGCCATCATCCTTTTGGTAGGATGATTATCTGTGCTGCAATGATGTACATTTTAATGTCTTTATTTTCCTGAATATATATCGCAGCCCGGATGGATGAAACTAGATCCGAGGTCTTCAATCTTGTCTGATCTTCACTCGAAGTACAAGTCGATCCATGTCAGAAATGTTCTGAAGTCGAACATGGAAAGACATCGCTTGATTACCAGTCAATGATGTAAACTGTTAACAAGCACGAGAGGAATCGCCGATAATGATAATGACCCTAAAGGTACTACAGTACAATTCACGTGGTGTGAATAAAGGACTTGGCGTCGAACACCACGCAAAATCTTTCGGTCGAAGGCCATTGATGTAAACCTGTCGCCGGAAGTGAGAAACTTGCCATTAAGGCATGCAAGCTTCAAAGTACTGAATGGGGTGTTCCTAGATCAACTTCTTGGATAAGGAGCTGATGTTGACAAGAAGTGATCTGTCAAAGGAGGGCCTTAATGAATCCCACATCAATGACACGGAACAGAGCAAATGATTTTGATGGAGGTAAAAACAATCTGATGATATACGGTTCAGGGTGGCGGTCATGAAAGTATGGAGTATAATGTATGGTAGTGGGTGGGACACAGGTGACTTCTCTGGATGACTTCTCTTGAACATGTCGGCAACACTTATGTGATGGATTGGTAGCATTAACCCCAAATGTGGATGGTATGGTGTGACCATGGTGATGTGACCGGTGAATGAAACAACCCAACCCGACTCGGACACGGAGTGGAAGTGTCATGTTCAAGAGCGACTTGCTACCAATAAAGATTCTTTGAGTTTTCTTCCCAATTTTTCCCCAGTCATTGCTGACCAGCACCTCTTTATTTTTGTCAACCTTGAGGAGGATAACATATGCTTGTTCTATAATTTGCCCTTCGAGCAAACCCATCGCTATGTTTTAACGAGCCTAGCGATAGTGAAACTCGTTCTCGTTTAAAGACAAGTTTGTCGCTATTGATATTTTTTAACGAGTTTAACGACAAAGATAACTCGATCCTTTTCATTTTTAGAGAGTCTGAAAAGGTATGTAAAGGTAACTCCAAAATTCCTTTTTCGTCATCTAATCCCTTAAGTCCGAAAAAGTATAAAACAATACAGAAGGGATGAATTTTCGATAGTTTTAACGAGCCGAACAAAACAAGCGCTCGATCTTTTTGTGTAATAATCCCTCAGGTCCAAAAAGATTAAAATCTAGAGGAGGGATAGCACTTCCTGTCCCTTTAACGAGCTGGAAGGCCAAGGACTCGGAAATCTTTTCATATTTTACGAGTCAGTTGAAAAGAGCTTAAAGAAGACTCGTCTTTTGAGGAACGAGTGATAAAATGGGTAGCAGCTGATTCCAGGTAAGGTTTGGAATTTTCCAATCACTGCAGTGTCACAAGGATGGCTAGTGGAATCACTCTTCGCAGCTGTTCCTCAAAATGGGTAAACAATCAAATGGAGGTGAATGATCGGCCAATGTAAAAGTGGAGGTGACGGTGCAAACACGACCAAGGCTTTAATGGCTGAAGTACTACATTCACGGTGGTTATTTACCGGGGAATAGTTCATTTTTTAACGAGCTTAAATGCGGGTGGAAACATTTGCTCGGTCCGGGTTTATTTTTTAACGAGCTTGAACCTCGCGTTAACACTGCTCGATTGGATGGTCTTGTTTTGATTTTACCATAAATAGCTTTCTTCTTTCAAAGATCGTACTGTATTTTCAACTGCTTCATCAAACTAGTCAAAAATGAACAATATTTGCTTGAAAACGAGTTAAAACGCTAATATTTTACTTTGAACTACATAAAAGTAATTAAAAAGTGTTTTTTACCTCTCATTTTACCATTTCATTTGAACTTAGTTTGCTGGAGCTTTGGAGGTGCTTTTCCCCCTCGATTTTCACCAGTTGATTTCGAGAGATTCTGTGGACGATTCTCGACGCCGTCTGAACTAGGTAGGAGCTAAACCTGAGCTAGTTCATTTCATGGTTTCCATTTTGCATTTTGAGCTTGATTCCTAGCTTTTCTGAGCCCCTGGGGTTTGAGGAACTCGTTCTGCCATCAACGCACCCTTAGTGTATCGAAACCTGCGTTGAATGTTGTCCTGTCTAAAGGCTATCTAGCATTCAACGCACCTAGAACACTGCTGCAGGTGCATTGGGCGCAAAAAGGGAATTTTATGCACAATTTTTTATGGAATTTTTTCCTGTTTCTCACCAAAATCAGGACCTAACTCCTCTCTTGTTTGTTTTTCAGAGGTCTTTGGAGTAAGATGACCCTTACATGGCGAGAACATGAGCATGAAGAAGAGGACATGGTTGCCCTACATGATCCAGTTACAGTGAACGCGCTGCGGAATTGTGGCTTGCTGAAGTTCTTCCGCATTTCTAGCATGAGACAGCAGATCAACTTACTGCAGTATTTTCTCGATGCTTGGGATCTTATCAATTAGGTTTTCCAGATCAGGGGCAAATCTATCCCCTTGACTGCAGTAGACATTTATTTCTTGATTGGCTTGTCGAGGCAGGGTGCCCCCATCTCTTTGTCAGGTTCGGCTCGAGGAGGCGATTCTGTGAGAGATTATGTCCGCCGATACTGTAGAGAAGGATCTCAGCCGAGTAAAGACGGCAAGATCATCATCCGTGATGTCACTGACAGGTACCTTAGGACTATTCTGTTTACTTTTGGTAGGATGGCCGGTAGTGCGTCTCTTCATGTAGCCAATCGATCTTATATGCAGCATGCCTTGGAATGCCTCCAACCGAAGGTGTTCAACTGGTGCGACGCAGTACTTCTTGTGATGAAAGAACAGTTTACCAAGATAAATAACGGGAGATTGAAGAACTTTGGGTATGGTTCTATTTTGACCGCCTTTGCCTTGGAGAAGATACCACTAATGCAGTCGCAGTACATTGCACTCGATTTACCTTCTCCTACTGAACCACGTATGCAGAGATGGGTTGACCATATGTCTAGGCATGCTGGCTAGTCTCAGATTTCATTTTCTGATACCTTCTTCAGGTGGTTTGATCATCAGGAGATGGTTTATTCTGAGTATCCATATGCTGGCATGGACTTCCGGGGTGATCCAGATTTAGTACTGCCGGATGGCGAGCAGTGGGGCACCATTGGTAAAATCTTTGACCATATTGTTGTTTATCATTTTTTGCTTGTAATGTTCTTGTGATTTATTCTATCAAGACTTTAATCAAACTCATGTGTACATGCAGATGTTGGTCCTGCTTGTCCAGTAGTTCGCCTGAGAGTACCAGCTGCTGCCCCAGCAGGAGAGGCCGTCGGAAGAGCTGTTCTTCATGACCTCGATGTGGCCGAGACTCTCACAGCTTTGCAGGAGTAGGTTGAGGGCCTCACTCTCGGTATTCTGGATGTGAGGACCGATGAGCTACCTTTGCAGTTACAGCGACATACTACTGGTGTGCCCAGACGATGGACTCGTCTCTTACGCATGATCGCACAGGCTGTGACTTGCTATCACGAGCATCATTAGACTAGGGTGCCCCCTAGAATTTTGAGTTTTTGGGTCATTTGACCAATTTTGTCTTGGTTACAGAACATTATGTGTAAACCATAAATAGTTATATATATTTTTGATTTTCGAAGTTTTATTTTGGTTGAGTTACATGATCCACATGCGAAACATTGATGACGTGTTTCTTTTTATAAATGTTGCAAATGTCTATCTAACAGACAGTTTGCTAATGAGTCAGTTAATGTGTTTAAGTTTCTGGAAATATGTTGATACTGAATAAGATCAAATTGTCTTTCCAAAATCTTAACCCTTCGGAACATGCGATAAATAGCTGGGTTTCAGACGGAATATATACCATTGAGTTGTAGTATTACGAGTTATGAGTCTAGCCTGACAATTAGTCGGCGTATATCATGAGTGATGGCATCAGAGAGAAGCTCTATCAACACGCTATACTCAGCGATGTTATTCGTTGATCGACCAATACATACACCTCTGAAACTTACTAACTCACCGCTTGGATCAAAAATGGCCCAGGCTGCGGAGGACAGGTTCCGTGAACTACGACTCGCTCCGTCGGCATATCCAACACATGGCTCCAATAGGTTTGACATCTGCAATAAATGTAAAAAGTGGATTACTCGACCAAAACAAACACTTTAGCGAAAACAAAAACATAACAAAAGCATGCTGGTTACCATTACGCATAGTAACGCTTGAGGTACAACCCATTACGGGGTTGTGCCAGTGGAATTTCGTCATAATCCATTAACTCGTAGGCTCCTTTCGCTAACACTCGTTTAACAATATAGGGGTCCATCCATAAAGACTTAAATTTACCTGCTCCCAATTTATCGGATTCTTGGTCGTAAAGCAAGACCAAGTCACCTTCTGAGAAGCCACGGGGTTTGACATTTTTGTCGAACTGTGCCTTGACTCGTTTCTTATGGGCTTCGTTAGCCAAAGCGACGTCACGACGGGTTTCATCCAATTGGATTAATTCCAAGAAACGAGCCTCTTCTTCTGAAGTTCCGGGGAGGAGATCAATTGCAAGTTTAAGAGACGAGATTTCACACTGGATTGGTAAGACTGCTTCCAGGCCATATACCAGTTAGAAGGGTGTGAACCCGGTTGCATTCCTTACCGATGTTTGGTAAGCCCACAAGGCTGATTACAGGATTAGGTGCCATCTTCTTTTGTGAACTCCGATCATCCTTTGCAGCATGCGTTTCAGGACCTTGTTGATCGCTTCAACTTGTCTGTTGGCTTGCGGATAACACGGAGTAGAGCTCTCGTGAGACAACCCTAGTTTGGCAGCTAATTCGACCATCATGTGATTGCGAAAATGCGATCCATGATCTGTGACTATAGCCTGTGGTACGCCGAATCTAGCGACTACATGATTGAAAAAGAAGAGGGAAGCTGTTTCACCAGTATTATCTAATGTAGGCATCGCCTCGGCCCATTTGGTAAAATAGTCAACCACGACTATGATATACCCATGCCCCCCGGTCGAGGTGGGGTTACATGTCATGAAATCGATGCCCCATTTTACGAATGGCCCAACAACAACTATTGGCTGTAGAGGTGCAGGTGGTCTTCTGGTTTTGCTATCAAAAATTTGACAAGCATGGCAACTTCTGACTGCGGTTATGCAATCTTTGAACATTGTTGGCCAAAAGTATCATGCTCGTAAATTTTTTTGTGTTGTAGCATATCCAGATTGATGCCCCCCACACGCGCCTAAATGACACTCATTCAGGACTTTTTCAACCTCCTCATGGGTGAGGCACCTTCTCAGAACTGTATCAATACCACGACGGTAAAGCGTATCACCGACGATCATGTAGTCTTTTGCTTGGTATCGAATCCGTTTTTGTTCAGAGTGGGAGGTGTTTGGCCTAAATTTTTGGGTTTGGAGATAAATGATTATATCTCCATACCAGTCATTGCTTGTAGATATCAGAAACAAACTCTCATCCACGATTGATTCTTCGGACGTTTCATCATTGGACGACGATGGGAGATCGCACAATAATTCTGTGAAAACTAGAGCTTTCTTTGACTTGGATTTTACAAATTCCAGATCAAACTCTTGTAGGATTGCTATCCATTTTGAGTATTTTCCCCCCAGTAACTGTCGCGACAATATATAAGTCATCGGATTGCAATCTGACAGAATGGTAGTTTTCCGAAAGAGGACATAGTGTCGAAATCTCTGTATCGCTTGAACAACTGCAAGTGCTAGCTTTTCAACGTAAGAATATTTGCTCTCTGTATCATTTAAGTTTTTACTTAAATAATATATAGGATGCTCAATTCCATCGACTTCTTGAACTAAAACCATTGCGATGGTCGTATCTGCTGCAGCCAGATACAGGTTAAAGTCTCTTTGATAATCAGGGGCGTACATTAATGATGCTTTCATCAGGGAATCTTTCAAAGCATCAAAGGAAGCTTGCGCAGCCTGATCCCAGACAAAGGGTACCTCCTTTTTCAAAAGACGTGTATAACCTTTAGCAAGTTCGGCGTAATTTTAGAATGAACCTCCTCAGAAAGTTTGCTTTGCCTTGGAGTTTCTGAATCTGAAGCAAATTCGAAGGTGGAGGAAAATTTATGATTGCTTGGACCTTACATGGGTCGAGACGAATCCAGTCCTTGGAGACTACAAAGCCAAGTAAACGACCAGAACTGACGCAAAATACACATTTGTGTGGATTGAGTCGTATCTTGTAGTGTCGGCAACGTAGAAATATCACTCTTAAATGCTGCAGATGATCAGTCCGCTTTCACGAATGAGCCGGAAGGTCGTCGAGGTATGGTTGAACGATGTTTTTGATGTCATGGAAGGCATAATTCATTGCCCTCTGAAACGTCGCCCCTGCGTTCTTTAAACCAAAGGGTAATTTTCGATATGCGAATGTGCCCCACAGACAAATAAATGCAGTCTTTGACTGGTCCTGTGGGTGGATATTTATTTGATTATACCTGGAGAATCCATCCATGAATGAAAAGATTTCACATCCGGCGCATTCATCAATTATCTGGTCAATGAAGGGTGTAGGGTAGTTGTCTTTTGGACAAGCTTGATTTACATCCCTATAATCGACGCACACTCTAATTGTTCCTTGTTTTTTCATAACAGGGACAATGTTCGATACCCAATCAGTTAGAGGAACCGGGTAGATGAAACCAGCATGGAGAAGTTTTTCAACTTCTGCCTTAATGGCAGCGGCTTTCTTGGGGTGCACCTTCCTTATCCGTTGTCGTACTGGTTTTACATCTGGATACATCTTAATTTCGTGTTCGACGATACTCGAGTCAATGCCTGGCATTTCACTGTATGACCAAGCAAAGACATCTCTGAATTCGCGAAAAAGAGTGTTATATATTTCCAGTTCTGAAGGAGAACATTTGCCAACATAAATATTCTCTACAACATCTGTTTTGGTCGAGATATTTATGGCTATAGTCTCTTCAATGTTGGACAAGTTTCGCTCGAAATCCACCGTATTTACAGTATTTGATAGAAAATCAAAGACTGAAGGATGATAAAGGTCATTTTGAGTATCTTCTCCACAATCCGGAAGAAGAGAATGATGGTGGGAATCATTCCATGGTGCTCCTTCAATTACCATAGATTGGACAATTCCTTCGTCGGTGACATGCACTCGCAACCAAGGATCTGAAGGAGTACCATTTTCTCTAGACCTATCTATCCAAACGCTTGATGAGCATTGATTTGGATTTGCCTCCCATGCTAGAAACATTGATTGCTATAATATGTCCGTTGGACTTGGGGGTAAAACCACTACATGATCCATGTCGATATCATTTTCTGAGATCTTTGTAGAAGATATCATGTTGCAGGTTCCTATCGACGCTACTTCCGCCAAATTGATTGGAGGTGGAAGAGCGAAAGTTCCCATTAGTATAGGATCTTTTAGTAGGCCTACTCTGATATTCTGAAGCGAATGGGGGCTTCCATGGATCATGGGAATGCTTCTAGTAACTTGAGAACCATTGGGGAGGAAGTTTTGTTGATCGACGATTGTAATCCCTCCTTGAAAGGGAAATGCAATCTTTCTAAAATAGGTCGACACAATAGCTGCCATGGCATAAATCCATGGTCTTCCTAGTAGGATGTTGTAATCAAGATTCCCATCGATGACTTCAACATCTATTTCTACCGTTTTCCCCCCTAGTTCAACTTTCAAGTTATTTAGGATACCGTATGGGGTATATGTCCTTCCGTCGAATGCTTTTAATGTCGTCGAAGATCGCGACAAGGTTAGAGATCCTAAAGTTTTCCAGCAACTCATCGACATAATGCATGTAGATGCCCCCTCATCAATAATTGTTCGATGAACAGTTTTGTTGAGGGCTTTCACTTGAATAAGGAAAGCTAGTTGAGCTGGTAACTGAGGATCGTATCCTTTATGATCGAAGGATACAAGATTGGAATCCTTTGGGTCAATCCCACCAATGGCTGATAATAGAGCCTGCCTTTGGGATGGGAAATTTTGTAGTACTTCAAGAGTCGACATGGCGGATGGCGATTGGGTCAAATATTCCACTATATTATAATGCTGTGCCGCTCTAGCACGGGGATTAAATGTCGACTTGTGTACTACTCCCTTTGGTGGTTTTATCGTTAATTCAGGAATGGTGGGTGGCACAACTTCTGTCGAAGTTGTTGTCGAATTACTTGGTTGATCTTTATCCTTGTTGTTCGACAGCTGTGGATTCCCATAATCTTTGTTCCTTGTCGATATCAAAGCATCATTTTGCTGTTTTGAAACCGAAAACATTAGCACTTGAGACGAGGAAGCATTTCCACTTTCAACCAGATTTGTTCCCGGATTTGGAAACGGATCAATTAACACTGCGGAGGTTTTTGAATTCTTGAAGAATTTTTTAACCTCAACTTTGTATGGACAGTCTGCGGTCCGATGATCCTCATCGCATATAAAGAATGGATATTTTGGTTTCCTATTTCCAGGAGGGTTTGAAGAAGATTTTTCAGGTGATGATTCCTCCTGTTTCTTCTTCTTCCCTTTTCCCTTCTTCTTGCTTCCTGGTTGTTTGGTTTCTTTACCTTTATCTGTCGATACGGCATTTACTTCCGAAGCAAGAAGTTCGTCTTTTGCATTTTGACCTGAAATCTTACGGGCCTTTTTGGATGTAGCCTTTATCAATTTCGTGTCTGTCGTGCCAATCACGCCATCGCCGGCATGAGATTCATTGTTTGATTTAGGAGGAGGAGGAATTGAGAATTCCGGTCTAGGGGCGTCAGGTATTTTGTCGTAGAGTGTGCCGGACTGAGTATAGATCAAGTCTAGATATTGTGCACGAGCTATAACTTGCTCTTCTGTTACGACTCCCCCCTTTGCCACATCTTCTGTGATGGAAGGTAGTAATGACTTGATAAACCATTCAGCTAGGAGCTGATCGGGAACGTACGTTTTTACCATCCTACGACGACGTCGCCACTCATGTATATGATCAGATATGTGAGTGGTCGTTGTCTGTTTGAAGCTGGTAAGAAGTTCTGTTCCCGTTTCATACCTTATTAGTAATTGAAAATGGGTTAAAAAGGTTGTGGCTAAGTTACTGAAGTTGTCGAACGAAGCTCTAGGCAATTCAATGTACCATTTTTCCGCTGGACCCGTTAACGTCCTCTGAAAGAGGTGAAGTCTTATCGAATCATCATTTAGGGTGTTTTATGAACACCATAGATGAAAGGTCATCACGTGATTCGATGGATCTTCACCCGGATTTCCATTAAATTTAGGAATATCTGATGGAAGTTTATGCGGAATCGCTGGCCACCAAGGGGCGTAAGCAATTGGATCGTTTGTTAACCGATTTAAATCAGGTAACTCTAAGTTTGCCACAAAGGGTAACTACTGATTCAGGTTAGGTGAAGCATACCCAGGATAAGATGGGATTGCCTGAGCAGTTGGTCTTTGCATACCAACATAATGCATTTGATTCTGGTATGTCTGGTAAGGTTGGTGGACATGACCATTGTAAAATGGTTGATTTTAACCGCTTTGAATGTACGGTTGCCCACTGTTCGCAAAGATTTGCTGCTCAGAACCTTGGTATACTTGTTGGAATTGCGGTTGTTGGTATTGCACCAGCCATGGTTGTGAAGCCATGTGTTGTTGTGCTATACTAACCGTTTGACCAAGGTGAGGGGTAATTGTACCCGTCTGGACCTGCGTCGCTCCACCAGTCGACGATTGTGGTTGAGTCGCAGGGTCAAGGGGCTGCATTACAACCTGAGAAACCAGAGGTTGGCATACAACAGGCAGCGTTTGAACTTGCAACACCGTCACAATAGCTGGCGTAGTCGGGATATTCGACATAGGTATGCATTGTTGCATCGAATACACAACTCTTGGTTGTTGAGGTAGTATAGGTACCCAACCACTTGAGGTAATTCCAGTGTAACCTGAATGTTGTTGTGAACTCCCGTATGGATATCCTCCCGGAGGGGATAATGAAAGGGCATACTGCCCCCCATACGGTGGTAATATGGAACTCAAGGGAATTGTTTGCCCTTGGGGACCGGACTGCCCAAATTGACCTCCAAATGGATCAATTTGTTGAGACTCAACATAAGAGTTTCCGGATATTATTCCAAATGAACAAACAGGAACGGACCATACTGTTGTAATAGCCCCTGAGTGGGCCCCTTCTAGCGATTGAGAGGTAGTCGGGATAGATGGTACGCCGGCGAACATTGTAGGAGTGATAGCAGGGAGTTCTGTCGTCGCTGTGTTAGCTGACACAGTCCTAGATGTTGACGATTGTTCAGACATTTGTAGTCTATCCAAAAGATTACCTAGCGATTCTACAGGAGCTTCTGCTGGTGGTAGACTAACTTCTGATGAAGAAGGATATAGAGTGATCCCGGCTCCAAAGTGCGTTGGAGTACTTGTTTGAGGATCTTCTACAATTTCTTCAATTGCAATCAGACCAGGTGGAAGGGGAAGACCGTCAGGTCCGTAAAATATTTCTGGTGCCGAAGAAGGTATGGAATCGACAGCAACAGATGTTTGAAGAGTAAGACTCTCCGAACCAGTTGTAGATGGAACTAGTTCGGTAACACAAGTGTTCACTCTCAAACTAGGATCAGTATCACTATCCCTCTGTGGCTGTTGAACTTCTTCTGTAGAGGCAGGGATTCCAAAAATGTTTGGAGTAACCGGAGTCTCTGATGTCGTTGGAACACTTGTTCTAACTTTAATAGGAGATTTGGAACCGGTTAAACGAGTTCGCTTTGTCCGTACTGGCTTCGATTCTGGAGACAAAGACGGTTGACTCGTAAGCCTCCGCGAACGATGGGGTTTCAATTGACTCTCTTCCACGATTGTGGATTACTCGATCAACTAAAATAAAAAGGGGAATTATTTTTCCGAATTAAATGAATTTTAGACGCTTTTGACACAACTTGTTTTTTCAGTTTTTAAGAGTCGAGAAAAAACAAAAGATGACTCTAGTCTCCTTCGATTTTTAATGAGCCTGAAGTGACAAGTGCTCAGATGGACCTTTTCCGTTAAGGAGTCTAAAAAGGAACGAAAGGGATTGCTCTGGAGATCTAGGTAGAGGGAGTACCAAACCAATCGCAAAACTGCAGAATACTTTTTACGGTACGGCAGTCAATCTTCCCGAATGCTGTGTTCAGTGCATTGCGATCGATAGGGCGGCAGACACGGCTTCCTATGGATAAAGGATTTAAGCCTATAGGGGTCTCCCAAGATATACTCGACGGTACGTGGGGGCACAAGTCCGTACTGGCACTTATCGTCTCAAAGTGGAGGAATCACCCAACCATCAGTGAGGACAACAGTTACCAGGCTTTACGACGCCGGAATACGTCTCTAGCCTAGACCTCTAAATGTTGTGCATTAAGTTCCAAAGCGTTGTTAGATTCATTGAATTTATTTTAAGTTGATCCTTCTTATGAAGTTTTCCTTTTGGGTTCACCACGAGATGTAGATGTAATTCCTAAAATGCAATCTAAAGATGATAAGCAAACTTTTATCTCTTTTCAGCAATGAAAATCCTAGCTACTAGGGGAAAAGAAAGACACAATCTTTTCACAAAGAGCACACTGTAAATGCACTTTCCTAAATCAAGCCAAACAGACTATCAATATGCAAATGCACATGTGCATGTATTTGTTTTCGACTTTCTTAATATTGATGCTAAAAAGAAAGTTGATGTACAAATCTGAATTTTCTTTCAAGCGACAAACACAAACAAGCTTCTTTTCGAAATCAAAAGATAAAGACGATTACGACACTTTAAGATTTTGAAATGAACACTCGTTTTTGACACTAGAAAAACACAAATTCAGACCAAAGGCAAAAGTAAAAGTATAGTCGACCATCAACAGCAATCAAACTTTCTCCTATGATCGAAATCGACACTTGCGACAGATCTAAATCAAAGGACGACAGTACGACTATTCTACTTTTGCAATGGAAAACTGTAAACAACTCAACAAACACACAAAAGCATCTACAGTTCTTTTGTACAAAGGAGGCGGAATAATAGCAAGGAAAAGGGGTTTTTAAACAGACACATATACTAATCACAGGCTGCAAAAATCAGAGACAAAACTGGAAAGAATGAAACACAAGAACCTCAGCTGCACAGGGCTAGGCTGATCAGCGCACCTGTAACACAGAGAAACTGGATTGCAGCGTAGGTTGCCCTTTCGGGAAGTGCGATGAAATGCAGGAACTCTTAACAGTACCTGCGCTGGGGCAGAAACAAGAATTCTATCCGGGTTCTGGGTCACGGTTTGCAGTTTAGTCTTTGGTTTTTGGCCGAGTAAAAGCAATCAGTAATGCACAATCAGAGGGTAGATCTAAGGAGGGTCTAAGAGCTATCACAAAGGGCAATCAGATCATTTGTGAATCAGCTGTTCAAATCATAAATAGATCCAGTGAATGGATTGAAGCAGCAGATGTCTACTTTGCATTTGTTATGGCAAATGCAGTTCGAATGCTACTTATGAGTTTATGAAACAAACAACAAAAGATACACAAATAAACTAACTAGACAATCGTCCCCAGTGGAGTCGCCATTTTGTTACCGGGAAAAGTGTTTATTTAGAACTGCTCTATCCCACTAAGGTGTGACAGCTGCCTTAGAAACAAACAGAGAAAACTACTTTTGTATTTCCTTTATGAATTAAAGATAGAGGGCGATAGAAAGAATTGACCTGTGTCTTGCGCTAATCCTTTGATCCAATCCCTCTCTTCTTTGACAGCTTCCAGCTACCTACTCCCTTACTTGCCCAGCTTCACCAAGTTCCTGTAAGATCACAGAAGAAGAAAACTATACAAAGACATGGATTTGTATTCATAAACAGATTAGGATCAGATTTAAGCTAAACATACAAATGTAAAAAGCATCAATGATACACAAGCATGTAGGAGAAACTCAAATAGTTTTTATTGATACACAAGAAGATCCAGGAGGAGTTACAACCGATGATTCCTGACCCAGCATCAACCTCCCAGCAAAGAAGCACCTTCTTCACCTCCAACAAAGCATAAATCACCCAATACTCTGATATCTATCTCAAAACCAACAGCAGTTCCTTGCAATGTACAAAATTCCAGCCTCTGGATCTCTGGGATGAGGGATCCATATATAGATGTATGCAAGGAGGATGAGTCAGCCTGTGATTTGATTAGTGTCTTCTCTCTGTCAGTTCTTGCTTCCACTTGGAGACTGAGAGCCTCTTACTCATCCTTGGTCGAATTCATTGAGGCAAGTGTCATAGGAGAAGATTCTGGAAGCTTCCATTGTCTTTCCACCTCGCGGAATGGCACTGCCATTTGTCATTTCCCACTCAACGCACCCTGATAGTGCATTTAGGTGCATTGCAATGCACCCAGCTAGTGTATTTAGGTGCTATGCAACGCAGCTAGCCAGTGGAGTAGCTGAAATGATCCTGTTTTGACTTATTCTGAGCAATTTCTGGTGGAGAACTTCTGGGAGAAGCTGTAATTTGTTGACCTTGTTCCTTTAGGGGTTGGAACAACACTTTTAGGGACTTAGGAGCCCTTGGTTTATGGACATTTCATGCTTGGATTTGCAAGGCACAAAAATGTCTATAACACTTTCCTAAACCATTTATACATCTAAGTGCATGTTCACACCTAACCACACCTCATCCACTTGAGTTATTTGAGGATTGGCGCCCCACATGAAGATTCCCCCTAAAATCAAGGGATTTGGTCCCCCAGACCATTTTAGCATGTGCTAAAGTTTCCTTCCTTGGGAAATGCACCATTCCTCATGCTTTCCTCGTGGCTGATAGTTGGCATAGGTTGTCTTGAGTCATTGTTGCTATTATATGCCTCCCTTTATCTTTTCTTAGCCTTTTCTAGTTTTTTACTAGTTTTTTCCTAGTTTTCTAGATACGACAATTTCTATAAAACCACCTCCCTTTGGGATTAGAGGTTTGGTTGCTCATGTATTACTATTGTTCATTAGTTTAATACATTGATTTTATGGAGCAAATTCTTTCTCTCCTCTCTTTAATATCAGCAAATTACTTGTGTTTAATTTAACTAGAATTCTAGATCTATTAGAGTTTCTGCAGAATTCTACATGGTATCAGAGCTAGTTCGAATCTAGTGGATTGTACATGGTTTTATTTGCAAGTATAGATCATTAGGAGGTGCAGAAAGTAGTAATGGATCATATCTCTCAACCCACAAAACTCGTTCTAAATCCTTTCAATTACTTCAAATGGAAGACAAAGATTACTCTGCTCCTCCGAAGCAAAGGGCTTTACAGGGTAACAAAGGGAATGAAGACTGAACCGACTTCTGCAGTGAAGAAGATCAAGTATTTCAACAAATTAGATGAAGAAACTGGGCTGATATGCCTATCAATTTCTAGAGAACTCCTCTTTCATGTCAGTGGAACCACTACTCCCGATGCGTCTGGACCACATTGGAAGGACTGTTCGGCAAGCAGGATGAAATGAGAATGCATCAACTGGAGAATGAACTCATATCCCTCAGTCAAACTCATTTCAGCAACCTGCAAGCATAATTCACCAAGTTTAAATACCTCCTCATTGAACTTGATTCATGTGGAGTCAAGAAAGAGGAAGATCAACTCATCCTTTCAATTCTCTCGAAATTAGGCCCTGAATATTCCATATTTGTATCGTCTTTTAAAGCATCTAAATTGACTCAGGAAAAATGGAAAATGCCTCCATTTAATGACTTCATTGAAGCAATGACTCAAGAGAAAGCTAAGTTAGTCCAAATGGGTGCCATCAAGCATTCAAATAACCAACCACTTGCGGCTATTGATGCCCTAAAGAGCAGTGGAAGAGACAAGCAAAAAGGGAAGGGTAAATTTAATGAATCGAAGAAGGAGAGACCCATACAATCTTCAAAGAACTCTTCTTTGCCTAAGGGTAAGAAGAAGAAGGAAAGAACACTTTGTAGCTACTATTCCAAAGGTTTTCACCTCGAAGAAAATTTCATGAGGAAAGCAATCGATGAGATGGCTAAGCAATTGCAGTAGCACAATCTCACCATGCCTGAGAATGCAAAGAAGAAGGATGATAACAGAACGGGAGATGGGAGAGGGAGAGCACGAGATGGTAACGTTTTAATGGCTGTCACATCCACTCAATCAGCTTGGATCCTTGATTCAGGTGCATTGAACCATATGGCTGCATCAAAAGATGAATTTTCCTCCATCGAAGAAAGCACTAGATCCCCAATTTACTCGGGAGATGCCACACCAGCAAAGGTGTGCGAAGAAGGAATTATAGACCTTGAAGGGGGATGATTCAAAAATGTGCTTCATATTCCCTCGTTGTCCAAAAATATTCTCTCAATATATCAGACCACTCATTCCGGCTCTGGAAGGAAGGTGGATTTCACTCCGGACTCCGCAATGATTACCAACATTTCCACGGGCTCACAGCTTGCACATGGAATTGCAGATCGCAGTTCTCATTTGTATTTCTTCTCCCACTTTGTTCATAAATCTATTAGCATTGTATTTCTATCACAATATAATGATATCAGCAGGTTATGGCATGAAATATTTGGCCATCTAAACTATAAGTACTTGCATCAACTCAGCAAGGAACACATGGTAGAAGGATTGCCCGCTATTAAATTCACCAGTGATGTATGTCAAGGATGCATTCTTGGCAAGCATCTAGAGAAAAAGTTTGACAAAGGGAAGGAACATAGAACTTCTTCACCTCTTGGAATGATTCACAGTGAGATCATGGGCCCATTCCCACAGCCTTCAATCAGTAAGGCTCGATATGTACTCACCTTCATAGATGATCTCTCTCGCTTTACTTGGGTATTTTTTCTGAAATTAAAATCGAAAGTATTTGAATGCCTAATAGAATTTAAAGCACTTGCTGAGAAGGATTTTGAGTGTAATATTAAGATACTTTGTACTGATAATGGGGGGGAGTATGTCAACAAATATGTGTAGCAACTTTGTATTGATGCAGGTATACATCTACAACACATAGTGCCATATACACCACAGCATAATGGTGTTCCAGAGAGGAAAAATTGGCCTTTAAAAGAGATGGCCAATTATATGCTATAGTCCCAGTCATTAGCTCCTAAGATATGGACTAAAGCTATTAATTGTGCAGCATACATTCAGAACCACATTCCTCATAAAACACTCAAAGGCACCACTCCATTTGAATGTTGGACCAGTAAGAAACCGAAAGTGTCGCACTTTCGCATTTTTGGTTCACGAGCATGGGCTCACATTCTGACAAATAAGAGGAAGGCCTTGGAGCCTCAAAGTGTTGAATGTATATTTGTTGGATATCTTGACAGTTTCAAAGGATATATATTGCTGGACTCTCACATTGAAAAGTTCCTTGTAGCTCGAAGTGTGAAGTTTGAAGAAGAATCAATGCATGATTTTTCAGTAGACCCGGCCGAGGAACCGCTTGTTGCCACTGATGAGGAGGAGTCTGAAACTTCTTTGATCACTTCAGAATAGCCATCAGAGAAGCCTCTTGGTTTTGATTCATAGGATGAGGAGCAGTTCATGGCTACTCCAACTCAGTTGCCAACTTGGGCAGATAAAACCTTGCAAGATGTGGGTGAACTAGTCGGTGATCCTCTGGATGCGAGAAGAACTAGATCACAGTTTTTTGGGGCTTCTCAAGCCCTGGCTTCCACCGAACCATTGCTTCACATACATTGTTATATGACACTTGGTTCATATCCATAGTCACACTCTGAGGCTGCTGGAAATCTGCTTTGGGAGGCTACCATGGATGAAGAGTACTCTGCTCTCATGGAAAACAACACATGGGAATTGGTTCCACTTTTGAAAGGAAGAAAGATTTTTCGATGCCGATGGATCCATCAAACAAATATTGCTATAGATGGTTAGATCAGAAAGTAAAAATCTTAACTTGCTGCAAAAGGATACTCACAGGTACATGGCATAGACTACATAGAGACATTTGCAACTGTTGCAAAAATGGACTCCATTCGACTAGTTTTAGCCATTGTTGCTTCTCGCAGATGGGAAGTTCATCACATGGATGTGAAGAGTGCATTTCTTCATGGATATATCAAGGAGGATAAATATATGGAGCAGCCACAGGGATACATTCAGAAATCTTGCCTTGTTTTCAAATTAAATAAATATTTATATGGCCTAAAACAAGCTCCCAGAGCCTGGTATGTAAAGATTGATTCTTTCCTGCTTTCCATTGGATTCATTCGATGCAAATCTGATATGAATTTTTATTTGATGCAACATGATGATTCCCTTTTGCTGATAGTACTTTTTGTAGATGATTTATTGATGACAGGGAACCTTACCTCAGCTATTGATTCGGCAAAATCAGCATTGCATGATCGATTTTCCATGACAGATTTGGGACTGTTACACTACTTTCTTGGTCTTGAAGTTTCTCAGTCTACTTCAAGGATAAATATGGCACAATCTAAGTATGCATCAGATCTAATTGTCTGCTTTCATATGATAGAATGCAAGCTAGGAGGATCTCCATTTCTTCTGGGGATCAGATTTGAGGATGTGGGTACTACACCTTTGGTGGATAGTACACTGTATCAACAGTTGGTTGGGAGTTTGTTGTATCTTACTCACACCCGACCCGATATATCTTTTGGGTAGGATTTTGTTCTAGATATATGTAGGAGCCCCATGAGCTTCACTAGAAAGCTACAAAGATAATCCTTGGATATGTGAAAGGTACTTCCAATTTTGGTATCTTTTATGCTGCAAATTGCCCACTTTCACTGATTGGGTACACAGATTCTGATTGGGCTGACGATGGTACAGAATGCAAGTCTACCTATGGTTATGTTTTCAGCTTTGGTTTAGGGCCTTTTTGCTGGTATAGTAAGAAGAAATCCACTATTTGTTTATCTACAGTCGAGGCAGAGTATAGAGGTACAGTGAATGCAGCTACACAGGACGTTTGGTTGCAAGGGCTTCTCTCCGAGTTTGGTATTCAGTATGCACTTCTGACTATCATATTTTGTGACAATCAGGGGTCCATTCAGATATCAATTGATCCATTTCAAAGGCAGAGGACCAAGCACATCAAGATTCACATGCATTACATCCGCGAGCTGATCCATGACCAAGTCATATCACTGTAGTACTGCCCCACTGAGCAGTAGGTTGCCAACATCTTCACCAAGTCTTTCATTGAAAAGAAATTTTCAGAACTGAGAGCTATGCTTGGAGTGGTGGAGACAGCTGAGTAGGTCCTTCTGGCCACTTATCCCTTTTTCATCTTTAGGGGGGATTTTTCCCACGAGTTTTTCCCTCTTTCTTCATTTTATGAGGATCTTTTATTTATTGTACCTGAGTACCTAACATGGCATCTTGGCTGGGACTCAGTTTAGATAAGTGAGTTAGGATGAAGGTAGGGTGTTGGAATATAATCATAACATCTACATTTACTTTGTAGCCTAAGTATCCTTGACTTAGCGACATGCACTAAAAATCATGTTCACACTTGGTTTTTGTTAAACTAGCTCGGTGGACCAACTTTCCCTTGTTTTTTGCCTTTAAAGGCTTAATATTATGGAAATATTGGTCCAACCACTTTCCTAAAACATTTAGACATTTAATTGCATGTTCACACTTAACCACACCTCATCCACTTGAGTTATTTGAGGATCGGTGCCCCACATGAAGATTCCCCCTTAAATCAAGGGATTTGGTCCCCCGGACCATTTTAGCATGTTTTAAAGTTGCCTTCCTTGGGAAATGTGCCCCTCCTCATGCTTTCCTCATGACTGATAGTTGGTAAAGGTTTTCTTGAGTCATTGTTGCTATTTTAGGCCTGCCTTTAGCTTAGCCTTTTCTAGTTTTTTACTAGTTTTTTCCTAGTTTTCTAGATTCAGCAATTTCTATAAAACCACCCTTTGGGATTAGAGGTTTGGTTGCTCATGTATTACTATTGTTCATTAATTTAATACATTGATTTTATGGAGAAAATTCTTTCTCTCCTCTCTTGAATATCAGCAAATTACTTGTGTTTAATTTAACTAGAATTCTAGATCTATCAGTGTTTTTGCAGGAATTCTACAGGGTGGTCATTCCATTTAACTCAATTCAGCAAACCTTCAATGGATATTTTTCCCTCATCTTTATTCCTATGCCTAATTGAAATATTCAGGATTTATCATGTGGTTCTTGGTTCAACTGGCATCATTCCACAAGCATTAGGCTTATGTAGCTATAGTTAGAATTGGGGTCAATGAAAATAGAAATAATTTGATCAAAAACCTTACCTTTCATCCTAATTATGGAAGTCTGATGGCCTGCCTTCTAGTTTTCTGGTGTTGCATAGATCTTGGGCATAACACATGACACATCTCTCACAGTCTTCACTTCTTGTGTGTTGTACAGTTTTGGTCCAGTGTGCTTACGTTGTGGGCAATCTTGTCTCAAATGCTTTCCTCCACATATCCAACACTTATATTGACCCTTCCCATAACTCTTAGCTCCTTCTTGGGTAAAACAGTCTTTACCAACATTGTTGAGCCTTCATTGATTCTCTTGAGTAGCAAGGGTTGTATGTGATTCATAAATCAATTTTTTTCTATTTCCTTTGAACTTGGCACTGCTTTTATACTTCCAATCGAGTTTAAACTTATATATGCACTTGGACTGCTTGCAATAGTGTTTCATCTTTCGAATGGAATCCTCCAATGTTTTGGGCTCATCAAACTCAATCATGTCTTTTAAGGATGGTGGTAGTCCATTGAAATATCTTTGAATCTTTACTTTTTCCTCTTTAAGGTAAGGGACATACCTTAACAACTCTAGAAATTTGTTGGTATATTCATCATTTGTCGTGTGACCCAATTTAAGCTCATAAAATCACTTTTCCTTGTTGTCAAAGTATCTCTCGGACATATACGTGTTCCCAAAATAATCCTCAAAATCCATCTAGGAAAAATCCTCTTCTCTTATGCCCTTGTCAGGCAGAAAGAGTCGATTGTGCAGACACAAACCAACCTCCCTAGGAGCCTAAGACTCTCTAGTGACAAACAAGACAAACAAGAGCAATCCTTCTCTAAACATGCATTTACTATATGGGAAATCAAGTGTTTAGATCCTACCTCTAATCCAACGCTGTTGTAGCAGTCCAGCTCCTCTGATCCGGATGAGCTCCTCCTTCACTTTGAAACCTGCATACACTAACAATCAAACGATTAAATAACACTTGATAATCTCATAGAATAAAACATATTTAACACATAGACCAAGGAGTACATGAAACAACTCATTAATAACAAGTTATTGAGAAGAATGGACTCATTTGCATTAATAGGTAAAAAAAGGAACAAATACAACCTGAGCCTTGGTGTTGTGCAAGTCCCTCCCAGGGTCCATCAAGAGTTCTCCTTTACTTTGACAAAGCTCACCCACTTCCAAATAGAACAAGCAAAGATGGCAATCTCTCCTCACAAGTTTCTAAATGGGAGTCCTAATTCCTGCAGCATTTACCCTTAGAAATATATAGCTTTCAACCTTCTCTCCTTCTGGCCCAATGCCTGTATTTATAGTGCTCAAGAGGAAGTTAATCAGGTCCACCATCAATTGGATAATCCCCTCTTTGGATGGGATAGCTCTCCTATTGATGGGATAAGTTCCTCTTTGGTAGGAGTGCATGAACCATCTGGAGGCGCTCAATACACGTCAAACAACCTTCTAGAATGATCTAGAAATGACCACAAGTGACTTTTTAAAGATGAAACTTGTGCATTTTAACCTTTTCAGGGGGACGCACCTGCACCTTTACATACAGAGCATCCAAAGACGCAGCTTTTGTGAACATTGGGTGCGTCCCCGCAGGTAAGGTTGAGAGAACCTGCGTCCCCAGAGATAAATACATTTAGAAAGACTTTCTCTCTTTTTTGGAGTTTGACATGGAGAGCAGAGGCATAAGACTTTCCTAAGAGGGTAGCATGACTGTTGATAGAGCCATCCTAACTGTAAATAGTCATGGTGACATTTTTTAGTGTAACAGATTGCCCCCTAAAGTGCGAAGCCTGAAATATATTAGGGTTTTGTATTATCTAGGAAGGGTGAAGCACTTTATCATTTCAAGGATTATCTCGTGGAGAGCCTGGTCAGAACCTGCAATTTTCAACACAAAATACATGTATAAGATTATATCATCACTGAGGTAGGCATTCCCATACTCAGATTAAAACTTTAACTAACAGACTAACTACTCTGATACAGGAATGATCTTGCAGTACATCATAATCATAGACTTTTGTAGACACAGTATGGGCGCAGCCATCTGTTTATGATTAGTCTACTTAGATAATGAATACAAAACTCCTCGCAGCCTGGATGGTGGAAACTAGATCCAGGGTCTTCATTTCTACTTCTCGAATTGGTACGATTCTAGCCATGCGAATAAATGAGTTGATGTCGAACATGGTAGAAACCACTTGATTACCAGTCGATGATGTAAACTGTTAACAAGCGTGAGAGAGACCACCAGTAATGTCAATGGTTCTCAAAGTACCCAGTACAATCCATGAGATGTGAATGAATGAGTTGATGTCGAACATTTCACGGAATCCTTCGATCGAAAGTCAATGATGTAAACTGACGTCAAAGGCGAGAAACCTACCATTGATGCATGCAGACTTCAAGGTACTGACGATTTCTAAGTCATCTCTCTAGATAATGTGCTGATGTCGATAGAAAGCGACCCGTTGCAGACAAGCCCACAACACGAAATCATTGCTCAAGTTGAAGAAATGCTGCTGTAAGGACTGACTCAGGTCAAATGGATGACAAGTATTTTGCAGATGAAAGTTTTGCTTGCAAACCTCTTGAACACATAACGACACGACAGATGGCTTGGTGCTGAATAACTCAAAGTTAATCCCCGGAACCCGGCTGAAGACTTTCAAAGTGGTTTGATCAACTGTGAGGTAAAGGATTTCCCAACCCAGGTGAATGAAAAAGTGTCGTGTTCAAGAGTGGTAATAAAGTTTCTTTTGAGACAAAAGGTAACAAATAGGCTCATTCTTCTCTCTTTTCCCCCACCATTTCTGGCAAGTACCTCTTTATTTTTAACAAGCTTGAGGAGGATAACATATGCTTGATTATAAGCTCATCCTTCGGATGAGTCCAACCTAGTTTTGATTCGAACCCTAGGAAGGAGTGGTTCGTTCCTGTTTGTAATTGAACAGGTCCTTTACTGTGAAATGTTTAACGAGCCCAGTATAGGAGAAACTCGGCATTTTTCAATTTTAGAGAGTCTGAAAAACTTAAGAAGACTCCAAGTTGAACTTTTTCGTAGATTTGTGTCCCTCAAGCCCGAAAAAGTATAAAATAATACCTGGGGGAACCACTTGATCTTGCGACCAAGGAGTACTTTCATAATTAGTGCCATTGACCTGAAAAGTAAAAAGCGATCAAGGACACGTCGTTTTATTTCCGTATCGAGTTTGAAACGACAAAAACCCGACAATCTTTTCCTGATTCTACGGTCAGAAAAGAGCTATAAGGGGACCGTCTTTTAATTCCGTTTTAACGAGTGTAAAAGAAACGCTCGGCAATCTTTTCATTTTTTAGGAGTCAGAAAAGGGCTTAAAAGGTGACTCTGAGGTTTCACTTTTTCGTAAGTTTTAACGAGTTTGAAAAAATGATAAAAATGTACTCATGGCTTTTATTTTTTCGTAAGTTTTAATGAGTTCGAAAAAATGATAAAAATGTACTCATATGGTCGACTTTCAATTTAATTTACGAGCAAGAAAAGACGGAAAGAACTCGGCATTTTCATTTGTTTTACGAGAATGAAAGATAGCAAAATAATCTCGAGATTTTCATGAGTTTAACGAGTCTTGAAAATAACTGAAATTTACTCGAGATAGGCTTCCAACTGGAAGAAAGACATGTCAATGGACACACCTTGATCATGGCTTCCAAGAGGTCTTCATCAGAAGGAAGAATACTTCTCTGGAAGGAACACATGTCAAGGGACTCTAAAGGGATAAGAACATCATGTTCAAGTAATCCCATAGATTTTTCCATGTCAATTACCGGATCTAAATCAAAGGAAGATGAGCAAACAGTGAGAGGCTCACTTACATCGGTAACTGAAAACATGGGACCAGTTGCCACATAATTAACCCGTGGTAGGGTAGATACCACTTTAGAATCAGGAACATTTAGGGGTGTCATATTATTGGTAGTTGAGACAAGACTAGGGAACGAAAGCTGGTCTACAGTCACAATACTGCCATTGTGAGGGAAAGACATCACACGAAAGAGTGTCGATACGACAGCTTTCATTGCATAAACATAGTCTCGCCCAAGGAGTAAATTGAAATCCAAGGGACCTCGAACTACCATAAGATCAATACAGACAGTTTTACCTTCCAAGGTAATAGAAAACTTAGGAAGGATCCCTAAAGGTTCACTAATGGTTCTGTTAAAAGCTTTCAGATTCTGCGTAATAGGCGCAAGCTGAGGGGAACCCAAAGCTTTCCAAACAGTTGAGGATAAAATACTAACAGAAGCACCCTCATCTACCTGAGTACGATGAATGTCCCTACCATCAGCCTTGACAATGATTTGGAAAGGGATGGAGGAAGGAAGACGAGGTTCTGTCAGTCTATTCCAATCAAAAGAAAAGACCTCAGTGCTTGGAGGGGGTTCTATAGAAACAGGTGAAATGCCCCCCGGCATAGAAGAATCTGATGTAACAAGAAGAACCTGAGCGGTATGAAGTTCACTCTCCAAAGGGAAAGTGGGATCGACCGAATGTGAAATTGAATCGACCACTTGATCAACTAATTGATCATCAACCTGAGTGACATGAGTTTCACTCTCCAATGGGAGAGTGTGATCGACTGTACGTGAAATTAGATCAATCACTCCGTCAGTTGATGGTAGGTTGGGAGAAAGTTTACGGTAACCAGTTGGAAATTCTTGCTGTGGAACAGTAAGGTTTTCCAACAATGTTGAGGCTTCATCCATGTGAGGGCAAATGTGAGTTTGATGACTCCCTTTGCATAACTTACAAGGAAACCTAACTTTACCCTTTTTCCCAAGAACCTGACTATCACTGGTTGATGGATCAATGGAAAGTTGATGAGATTTTTCTGACCATACTTCCAAGACTTTTGGAATACCAGGACAATTGACAAGGAAGTGGTCACCCTTACAAAGCCTGCAAGGGTGTTTGGGTTTACGATGCATGTCAGAATTTTCCTCAACACAACCAACACTTACAGCCATGGTTGGTTGGTTGACTTCTTTCTTATCTTGCTTCTTCTTCTTCTTCTTCTTCTTCCCTTTCTTCTTCTTCTTAGCCTCCTGGTTACTAGCATCAAGGCTTTTACCAGGCGAAGAGGAAGAAATGGAGGAAGAAAAATTAGGCGAAGAAGGTAAAGAGTCAACAGAAGGTTGGTGATGTTGAGATGGTGAACTCTGTTGAGGTGAAGCATCCGGTTGAGATGGAACAATTGGAGTATTTTGGGCCAACGAAGTTGAAAATAACCATATCGGTAAACCTATTGTAAATCTAGGTAATGAAAAAGTAGCCATATAAGGAGGACCAACATTTCCAAAGTAAGGAAAAGTACTAGGATTCTCATTAGGAGGGGTTCCTAGGTTGATAAATTCTGGAACATTTGCCATTATATTCAACTTCAGTGAATTTTATTAACAATTTAAAACTAAAATTAACAATTCACAATTCACACCTAACACTTAAAATTCACAATTCACACCTATGGTCTCTAAAAGTAAAAACAAACAAATTAACACGCGCTATCAAATCTAGGAGTCAAACCACATACAAACAGTAGTCTTCCGGACCGAAAACACTAGTTGGTGATGAAATCCAACATCGCAGAATTCAGTACAGAAGTGGTGGGTGGAACAGTTACCCCGGCAACCTGCTTAATGAATAAACTGGACCAAGTTCCTCCACTTTAACCGTCTCGAATGAAGTGAACCCCCAAGAAAATCCAAGTGAGTCTAGCCGACGTCTGCTCCAGGTACAGTGGGATCTTCCCTCCACCGTCACCTTGGGTAGAACCCTAAAGATAATGGTCACTAGGTTTACCAACAACAACAAATGCACCTGGGGGAACAGTCTACACTCCGACAGCACGCAAGGGCAGAGTATCAAGCTCAATCCCCTTGCCAGCTCCTTGACAATAATCCAAGGTTTACCGACAAGTGACCCCTAGCTCCTCGACAATGGTTAATCCGAGGTTTACCGTTTGTAATACGTGCGTGTCTGGCGTCGTTCCCAACGAGGGAGGATTGATCCCCTCACTGGTTCGGACACGAGCTCGTGCTTCTCCTTTAAGAGGAGCTTTCCCAGAGTACAAATGAAACAATTGGATTTATCCTACCACAAGATGAGCTACTTGTTTGGTTTTGCTGTCTTGGAGAGTTAATTACTCTCCTACTCCAAGACACTAGCCTGATCTATATTGGTGTTTCAGAGCCCTAGAAATGTAAAAATTACTAGATGAATTTTAATTAAGCGATGTGTTATTAAGGTTGTTATTACTCAAATGGGTAAATGGATACGAAACCAATGGTGTTATGACCCGACTCAACTGAATGCAATCGAATATGATAATGCAATCTTCTCAATTCGATGAATCCTAACTAAAGTAAGGAGAGAGTTTCCATTCACTTCCAACAATGCAAAAAATTGATCACTAAGAGAAAATATAACAAATTCTCTAATGCACTAATTTTATCAAGAAAAACTAATGCAAATCAATTCCAAACCATTTTTTTTATTTTTATTTTTGTGTAAATTCAAATCAAAGAAAGCTGATCTAACTCTACGATTGATTTTTCAGAATGTAAACTATGCAATTGTAATCTATGCACAATTCACTTGAAAAGTATGCAAATGTAATCTATGCACATTTTTCATTCATATTCTGAGAAAGAGAATTCTAATTATGCAAATGTGATCTATGCAAGAGAATTCTCAAACACAAGACGATTCTAATGTGATCTAAGAACCAATCAAGTGCAAGTCGAGAAAACTGGGTGAGAGTTCCAAAGATCAAAACATAAAAACACTCAAAGGCGATTAACACTCATACACAATTTAGCCCCCCCCCCCCCCCGGCGAATGAGGGGGAAATTTTTTTGCAAAAACAAAAGCAAAAAGATGCAAAATTGTGAAAGGACTGAGAGAAACCTCTAAGTAATGACCAAAGGAAAACAAATCAAGAATTTCTCAAGAAAGAGACTCAAAACACCCAATTGATGAAAGCTTAAAGCATGAATGCCAATAAAACAAGCTTAGGTGAAGATCTTTGACAAGAGACTAATGGGTCTGGGCAGTAAAAACTAAGAAAAAGCAAAATCTAAGAGAAAAAATGCAAAAAATGGAAATTTCTTAATTTTTAGCAGGGGACGCAGGCAACCCGTTAGAACAGCTGCGGGCCCGCTCTGTGCACACAGCGACAGTGCGTCCAGGGACGCACTGTGCAATACTCAGAGGGTGCGTCCTACTGGAAAATTCAAGAAAAACCAAAATGAATCTAACCCTAAGCTAACCCACCCAAAGACAAAGTCACAAAGCCAAAAACCAGAAAAATAAACCAATTTTCTCAGAGCAAAGTTCATACAAAGAAAAATACTTTCACATCAATGAAGTCCCCAGTATGGTCGCCAATTTGTCAGGCGGAAAGAGTCAATTGTGCGGACACAAACCAACCTCCCTAGGAGCCTAAGACTCTCTAGTGACAAACAAGACAAACAAGAGCAATCCTTCTCTAAACATGCATTTACTATATGGGAAATCAAGTGTTTAGATCCTACCTCTAATCCAACGCTGTTGTAGCAGTCCAGCTCCTCTGATCCAGATGAGCTCCTCCTTCACTTTGAAACCTGCATACACTAACAATCAAACGATTAAATAGCACTTGATAATCTCATAGAATAAAACATATTTAACACATAGACCAAGGAGTACATGAAACAACTCATTAATAACAAGTTATTGAGAAGAATGGACTCATTTGCATTAATAGGTAACAAAAGGAACAAATACAACCTGAGCCTTGGTGTTGTGCAAGTCCCTCCCAGGGTCCATCAAGAGTTCTCCTTTACTTTGACAAAGCTCACCCACTTCCAAATAGAACAAGCAAAGATGGCAATCTCTCCTCACAAGTTTCTAAATGGGAGTCCTAATTCCTGCAGCATTTACCCTTAGAAATATATAGCTTTCAACCTTCTCTCCTTCTGGCCCAATGCCTGTATTTATAGTGCTCAAGAGGAAGTTAATCAGGTCCACCATCAATGGGATAATCCCCTCTTTGGATGGGATAGCTCCCCTATTGATGGGATAAGTTCCTCTTTGGTAGGAGTGCATGAACCATCTGGAGGCGCTCAATACACGTCGAACAACCTTCTAGAATGCTCTAGAAATGACCACAAGTGACTTTTTAAAGATGAAACTTGCGCATTTTAACCTTTTCAGGGGGACGCACCTGCACCTTTACATACAGAGCATCCAAAGACGCAGCTTTTGTGAACATTGGGTGCGTCCCCGCAGGTAAGGTTGAGAGAACCTGCGTCCCCAGAGATAAATACATTTAGAAAGACTTTCTCTCTTTTTTGGAGTTTGACATGGAGAGCAGAGGCATAAGACTTGCCTAAGAGGGTAGCATGACTGTTGATAGAGCCATCCTAACTGTAAATAGTCATGGTGACATTTTTTAGTGTAACAGCCCTTTACATTCTTCAATTCCTTCCACCAAATATCAGTGTTTCCCTTCAAACTATAGGTGGCTACCTTTGCTTTCATGTTCTCATAATAGTTATGAATTCTGAAGACTTCATTCCAAGAAACCAAGCTTATGCATCTTCAAATTTCTTTATTTCTCCATCAAATGTGGGTGGTTTGTCCTTCTTAAATTCCTCTGGAATATAGTCCCTTTATCTTTTTCTCTGATGATGATGATGATGCCTCCTTGTAGTAGAACTAGAACGTCTACCAGAGTGATGCCCATAAATGCTAGTTATTCTCTCTGTGGTACTCAATGTTGTATTCCCTCTCATGATGTCTTCACTTTCCCACCAGTGCCTCTTCTTGGGCTTGCTACCATCTACCCCATTTGTTCTCTCTTCTAGTTCCAAAGGGCATTGCATGTCTCTATGAATAGCCACTAGTTCATACTGCCTCTATCTTTGTATGTCTGAGAAGCTTTGCAGTGTGACTACATTTACCTCAACTTGCCTTTCTTAATCCCTTACCAACCTTTCATTATCAGCCTTACAACTCCTAATATTAGCCCTTAGGCTTCTCAAGGTATCCATTAAGTCAAGAGAGTTGTTAGGGTCCAACTCGAACCCCCTTATTTATGTAATAGGGTCAAGTCATAGTTATAGCTAAGTAAAGATAATAATTGTAAGTGGTTGACCGGCATTTAAAGAAGGGACCACAGTTAGTTGCAAATGGGCCATTGTATTAGATAGATAGTATTAATAAGAACCATGGTATTGACCCATGGTATTGCATGTATGAATCCTATATAAAGGATAGAGACTCACCTCGAGTAGCATCATGTCTTATTTGGTAATTGAGCCTCTCAGGCCAGGCAGTAACTCCTCAAAACAAATTGATTCGTATATTATTCCTTCAGGTTGGTATTTATTATATACATGAGGGAGAGACTGTTCACTTCATTTCCCAATGATTGTTCATATTTCTTATTATTTATTTACATTAACTATATTCACCCAATCTTGATGATTAGGTGTCAACATTCCCGCCCTTAATCTGAAGGGATGTTGGTGAGTCCAAGCATCATTCTGAATCGTTCAAGCTTTTATCTTCCAAGCGCTTTGGTGAAGATGTCTGCAATTTGCTCATTAGTGGAACAATGATGGAGATGGATTGTTTTGGCCTCAACATGATGTCGAATCAGATGATATTTAGTATTGATGTGCTTTGTTCGATCATGGAACTTTGGGTTCTTGGCCTACATTATTGCAGAGGTATTGTCAACCATGAGTGGATTTGATTGTACTTGTTTTACCTACAAATATTCAAGAATTTTCCTGAGCAACACAATTTCTTTTGTTGCTTCAGCTATTGCCACGTATTCTGCTTCTGTTGTGGAATCTGCTGGAACTGATTGTTTGTGTGATCTCCATGAGATAGCTCCTGATCCAAGACTCATAGCATATCCTGAAGTAGATACCCTAGTTTCTTTGTCTCCATCGAAGTCTGAATCATAGTATCCAATCAAGATGAAGTCGTCCACCTGTGTATACTTGATTCCAGAGTCTTGAGTTCCCTTCAGGTACCTTAGAACTCTTTTTGCAGCAGACCAATGTCCCTCACAAGGATTTTGCATAAACCTAGAGAGGATTCCAACAACAAACTAAATGTTTGGTCTAGTAGTAGTTAGGTAGTTGAGACTTCCTACAAGCTATCTATCCTTCAATAGATGTGAGCTTTAAGTTTTGTTCCATTGGAGTAGTAAGAGGATTGCATTCTGTCATGCCAAACCTATTCAACAGATCTCCAATGTACTTCTTTTGAGAAAGAAATATGGACTTCAGATGTTGGGTTACTTCAATACCAAGATAGTAATGAACATAGCCCAAATAAGTCATTTCAAAAATTTTCCCGAATTCCTTCTTTATGGATGCAATGTAGCTTTCATTGTTCCCTGTCATCAAAAGATCATCTACATATACCACAAGATATACAACTGTTTTTCCAATTTTCTTGACAAATAAAGTTTCATCATCAAGATCATAATGTTTGAAATTGAGTTTCAGAAGATGCTCAGTTAGTTTTTCATACCAGGCTCGCGTGCTTGTTTGAGGCCATACAAGGACTTCACAAATTTGCATACTTTAAGTTCATGTCCTTTCACAGCAAATCCTTCAGTCTGGGAGATAAAAACATTCTCTTTTAGATCTCCATTCAAGAAAGCAATTTAACATCCATTTGATGGACTTTCCAACCATTTTGATCTGCTAGGGAAAAGAGTGTTTGGATGGTAGACCATTTTGCTATGGGGGCAAAAGTTTCCTCATAATCAACCCCTTCTTTCTATGCAAAACCTCTTGCCACAAGCCTATCTTTGTGTTGGTCAAGTGAGCCATCAGCTTTATACTTGTTCTTGTAGACCCACTTGCAGCCAATTGGTTTGGTTCCTAATGGAGGATCAACCAACTTCCAATTGTCGTTCTTTATGAGGGCATCATACTCCTTTTTCATCGCTTCTTTCCATTCATCATGAGAAGCAGCTTCTTTGAAGGAAGTTGGTTCAAAATCTGTAGACAAATTCAATTCACAATCATAAGAAACATCCATATCAACAGGTGAATTAGAGTCATCTACATCACCTCCATTTTGCCGGTTTGAATTTCTAGTTCCTGTCTTTCCAACCTCATCAGGATGAACACTTTCAAGTGTCTTTGTTAGCCACTTTGGGGGACCTTTCTCAGATGGTCCAGGCTGCTCTGTTGATTGAGTTGGGACTGAATCAAGATTGAGTATGCCAATTCTATCAATCACATCACTTAAATCATCATCCGTTGTTGGAGTTTCATGCGGGAGAGAATGTTCTTCAGAAGAAGATTCCACATGTTGATCTAGTATAGGAATCCCCCCTTCAAGATGTGGAATTTGATTATCAAATTCTTGAAATGATTTTTCATTTGTGAATATATCCAAGCGATCAAGTTGTTGCTCAACAACACTGTCAGTTTTGGATGATTCAAGAAAAATTACATCTCTAGATACAACAAATTTTTTATTGGCCTCATCACAGAGACAGTATGCTTTGGAGGTGTTTGAATACCCTAGGAAGATACACTTACGACTTCTTGCACCAAGTTTGTTTCTATGTACCTTTGGTATCAAGGCATAATAGGTGGAACCAAAGACCCTGAGATGCTTTACCGAAGGAATATGCCCATACCACATTTCATATGGAGTCTTGTTTCTAATAGCATTAGATGGACATCTATTCTTTATATATGCAACACATAGAAAAACATTATCCCAAAACATTATCTTTACATTTTTGAAGAAGAGCATGGATCGTACCATATTTAAGATTGTCCTATTCATTCTTTCAGCTACACCATTCTGTTGGGGATTATAAGGTACAATTGTTTGATGTTTGATCCCATGTTGGTGAAGATAGTTTTCAAATTCATTTGATGTGTATTATTTTCCATTATCAGTGCGAATAGACCCAATATGAGATTGTTCATCATTTTCAATCCATTTATGAATGTTCTTGAATGTTTGAAAAGCATCATATTTGTTCTTCAATAAATAAACCCAACACATTCTATTGTAGTCGTCAATAAATGTCATCATATATCTATTTCCATTTGTAGAAGGAATAGGCATTGGACCACATAAATCTGAATGAATGAATTCAATTTTTCTATGTGCTCTTGAATGTGAATCATGAAAAGACTGTTTGCTATGCTTTCCTAGAATGCAAGCATCACATTGCTTAAGTTTCCTAGGAATTGTAGGCAAACCAACAAAACCATTTTTCTTCAACAAGCGGAGGCTGTCATAGTTCAAATGTCCAAATATAGCATGCCATAATAAACTTGATGGAAGTGTACCTTCTTCATAATGAGAATTGTATGAGAAATGTTGTACACAAGCAGAGGTACCTTGCAGCTTGAGAAGTCTTTCTTCTTCTATTCCCCTCATGATAAGTGAGTGGTCAGATTCTTTTCTCACCTCAATCTTGACATCAAACATATGAATGGAGTGACCTTTCTAGTGGATGTGAACCAAGGACAACAAGTTTCTCTTCAACTGTGGGAGATATAGAACATCATGCAGAAGAAAGTCTGGAAGACCAGGCAGTTTAAGCTTGATTGTGCCAAGCCCTTATGGCTTGATTTTTGATTGGTCTACAAAGTATACTACTCCATCAACATTGTCAGTAAATTCTTTAAAAAAATATTTTCTATGAGTCATGTGGTAGGTTGCTCCTGAATCAAGCAACCAATAATTTTTCCAAGAAGCAAGTGAAGCATTAAATAAATCTTCATTTACTCCAATATTACATTGTGCCACAACATAGTGAGCGGATTAAGGTGCTTTACCTTTTTCTGTATCATCGGTTTTACCTTTTTATTGGTTCTTTTCTGCTCAATTTTGTCCCATGGTAACTTGCATGTAGAGGCATCATGTGATCCATTTCTTTTGCAGCTTATGCAGTGCAAATATGCCTTTTCTCCTTGAGAGTGTCTATCCCCTTTCCTCTGAAATATCTTCCTCTTCCTCTTCAACCACCTCTTCCTCTAAAGAATCTTGAGTAGGATTCTTTTCTTTATGATGCTTTTCTTTATTAGCAAGGCACACAGCCTCTTCAGAAGATTAAGGGGTTGTCTTCTTTCCAAAAGCTTTCTCTCTTTCAGCAAATTTTTTCACAAGAGAGTCAAAGGTAATGTCTTTAAGATTTCCATTTGCTTGTAATGACTCAAGATAATTGGAGTAAGTAGGATAAAGTTCCTTGAGAAAAGTGATAAGAGGAATATCCAAATCAATTTTAGTGGCTTGAATATCATGCATTATAGACTTTACTTTAGATGCAAGAGAAAGAGGATCATTATTTTGCAGTTCAAGACTAAAGAGTTTAATCGTGAGTTGAACAACTTCAAGTGCAGAATGTGAGTCATAGAGTTCTTTCAGCTTTTGTAAGGCGTCAAAAGCAGTTGAAAATGGCGTAATATTGCGACTCACCTCTTCACTTACAGATGTTGCAATTAATGCATAGGCTTTGTTGTTCTTGTTTTCCCAAATGGTTATCTCTTTGTCTGATGTAGGCTGTTCTGGTTGTTTGTCTCCATCTCTAATGCACACTCATTTCCACAACTCATTGAAAATGAGGGTGTGTTTTATCATCCGGGACCACTCAGGATAGTTCTCTTTGCCAGTGAGAACTATTCCCACAATGGATATGATTGAATGCATATTGTAACAAAAACTTCTGCTACAAAATTTTACTCTTAATGGGAAAAAAATATAATTTTGATATGACTGGACAACAATTCAACTCAACAGTAAATGTCAATACCCAAGACTGTAAATACACAAAACTGCACAATGCATTCAACACTTCATGCCACAGTGCTTTGACCCACGTCCTCGTTTTAAAAAACTCTATTCAACACATGGCATTTAATGATTTTATATGCCAAAAAACTTCAATACATACACAAGTGGGGCAGCATATGGTGATACCAAAAAACTTCAATACATACACAAAGTGGGGCAGCGTTCAATATATATGCAATGTTCAACGTACAACACCAAGACATCATTGAATATATAGGTAGCGGTCAATGTACAACACCAAGACAGTGTTGAATATATAGGTAGCGTTCAATAGACTTCAAACTTAGATAGCAGCGCACATACAAAATTTTTTTATTTAAAAAAAACATCCAACCATATCACACAGCCACTAGATAGTTCCTCATTCCTTCAGATGCAAGAGCAAGAGCAACAAACATAGCATTCCTCGTTCCAATTTCTATGCCGGTGACCAGAATCGTTGAATCAGACTTGGCTACCGCTAGACTCTGAGTTCGAAGGTAGTAAGGCTAAGCTCTCCACCCACGTAAGTGAAACCCTGGCTGCTGCTGTAGCATAGCTAAGGTTTCAAAAAACACTCAGGCCTCAACTTAGAAAGACTGATATTTGCATTTCACGCAGGACAGTATCAAGAATTCCTTTAGTGAATACCTCGGTGACAGGAAGCTGGGCGAAGCGGTGAGGGACATTAAGGATGGAAAGCTCAAATTGGGCCCTCTTCACATCCATAAAGGAGACGATGGCCACCTCTATTGCGACAACAATAGAAGCCTCTATGCGCCAGCCTTGAGTCTATTGAGGCCATTGCAATGGATTTGCAAAAAGCACCGAAGTGTCCCTCTCTCTTATCGACCTCTAGGAACCGTGTTCAACGGTATTGCCATACGCAACATACCAGTGCACAGTTATTAAAAAATTGGAGGATTTGTTCACGGGTTCATTCAACGCAGAGTAGTTGTGGATCAATAACGCAGAGTAATTGTGGATCAATATCACATGAGTAAGTGAAAGAAAACCAAGGGCAGAATGGTTTCTGAATTTAGGCAGCAAGAAAGAAACCCACATTCAATTCTAGAAGCCACGATGATTATGCGTAGAAGACACGTAGATAATGATTATGCGTTAGACAGTGGCAGCGACTGTGGAGGGGACAGAGTGGCAGCAACTATGGATGGGAGAGAGAGTGTAGTAGACAGACTCCACAGGGGGCAGTGGATAGGCTGCAAGAAACAGGCAAAAGGGAGTTACAACTAATTTTGGGAGCTAGCTCTGATACCATGTCAGGCTAGGCAGTAACTCCTCAAAACAAATTGATTTGTATATTATTCCTTCAGGTTGGTCTTTATTATATACATGAGGGAGAAACTATTCACTTCATCTCCTGATGATTGTTCATATTTCTTATTATTTATTTACATTAATTATATTCACCCAATCCTGATGATTAGGTGTCAACAGAGCCCAACTCTATTGGAGGTTTCCCCCTCGAAGAGGCAAGTGAACATTGATTTCCTTTCTAAATAATAAAATTCATGTTGTTATTTCTTATTGTTCTATGTTTTTGGTATATTTCTTCGAATATTTGGTATTCTAGTATCTTCTCATAGGTCAAGAGCATAAAAATCGGTATCGGAGCACTTTCTAGGGCCGGTGGGATCTCCATTTTTAGCAAAAAAAAAATTGGCTAAAGACGTGTTCCGACATCTTTAAACCACGGGATCTGTCATTGAGCGCATAAACCTATGGATTTGGGGAGGCATGCATGCAGGAAATACAAGAGGTGATCACACTTGTTGGACTCCCTTGTAACCCCTGTGGGTACCCCTTCAAGTAGTAGCACATTAGACAGAACCACGCACGGACTGTCTTCCAAGTACCCTCTGGGTATATCGGAAGCCCCCTAGGCTCTCTTGAAACCTCACCATAGATAAACCGTCGGCCGTCTTGCTGCTACGGTACACCAAGAATATCACTCAGGGAGATTACTCGTGCGTACGATAGGGTAGTCGGGTTGTACGGCTAAGGGTACAATTGATCCTCCTTGGTTAGTGCCCTGAAAGATTGGGCCGAGTACTACTATCAGACCCTTATGTATATTGCAATTTGTAGCACCTGACACTCCTTTAGATAATAGTTCCCTTGTATCTCTCTCAATCATGCATCATCTTTACCAGATCAGATCTAGCAAGTGGGGTTATATTGCAGCCGCAACAATCAGTTCCACCTTTCAGATCTCTCAGACCCACCATTCATATTTATCATATCCCAATCAAACCTATCAGATCCACCATTCAAATCTAGCCTTTTGGGTTCTATAGCAGTCGCCACAATCATATCCGCCATTCAGATCTAGCAATAGGGGTTCGATCACTGCCACATTCCTACTCATACTCTGTAGTTGAGGGTTAGCCAACAAATCTGACTATTTGTGTAGGCCTCTATACCAGGGTGTGATTCTCATATGACATTGGGCAGAATTTACTTTTATGGGATTCATCTACTGCAGTATTCCTAAGCGAGGAGTAAAACTCCTTTTGGAGTAAGAGACTTAGCCCATAAGAATCAGGTCGACGGGCTGAGCAAGGTGGTACCATTCACTTGTTAGCATCAAAATTTTGAGTGGTCCAAAATTTTATTTTTCGCGGTAATGACAAGTGCACTAGATCCGTGCATGGTACAAACCAGAGCTCAAGCTATGGCCAATGAGAAGATCAACACCCTTGAACAAAAGTTGGACGCATTAATGGAGACGATCCAAACCTTAGTTGACACAATGACAAAGGGCAAGTCGGGGGAACAATTGAAGACATATGCTTTTAATGAAAACATTAAGGGTATGTCTAGCCATTCCCTTCACCTCTTTGGAGACCACCAACAGTCCCAACCGCAATCACCCAAGCTGGACATGTATAAATTTGATGGCTCTCATCCGGCCACATGGCTAGCATAAATGGAGCAATATTTCACATTGAATCACATCAGATATGATGTGACTCAGCTAACTGTGGGTAGCATGTACTTGGATAACGAATGATGGCAATGGTGGCAGTGTCATCAACATTGCTATGGAAGGCCCGTGACTTGGCAGGTATTCACAAAAGCCCTTACGAATCACTTCAACCATGAATCTAATTTTTTAGGTCATGTTACTAAGCTCCGATAGAAAGGAACAATGCAAGAATATATTACAGCCTTTGAAGCCTTAGCCTTCCACACAGGAGGTCTACGAGATGATTTCTACTTGGAATGTTTTATCAGTGGTCTCAAAGAAGCCATACAAGCCCACGTCCGACTGCAACACCCAATCTCAAGGTTGGATGCTTGCAAGATAGCACATGAAGTAGAACATGCGTTAGCAGCCCAGTCGACTCGTCCAAATTTCATAGCCAAGGGTCGCCCCACCTAGGCTCCAAGCACCACCCAAACACTTAAAGTTCAAAAGGTGTCACCAGCGGAAATGGCAGAAAGAAAACAAGGATTGTGTTATTACTGTGATGAGAAATACTCCCCGGGGCATAAATGCAAGGAACCCAAATTCTTTCAAATTGATGCTACTGATCATAGTTCATTGGAGGAAGCCCCACCACTTGAGGAACCAGAGAAGGAAGATGAGGAAAACCACCTGGACAATGCGCTCCCAGCTACACCTGATGAACCAGTTATCTCACTTCATGCTTTGGCAGGGATTTCTTCTCCCCAAACTCTCAAAATCAGAGGTTTTATTAAGCATCGCCCTATAGTAGTCTTGATTGATAGTGGCAGTAAGCATAAATTTATCCATCAAAGAGTCACTAAAGCAGTGCATTGTTTTTTTAGAGAAGTCTCTAACTTCTAGGTCCAAATTGTTGATGGGGGGACAATGAAATGTGAAGGCCACTGTGAAAATGTCAAACTTCAAATGGGGGATTATCAGCTAAAAACCCACATGTTTTCCATACACATGGGAGGGTGTGACACTGTCTTGGGTGTTGAATGGCTCCAAACACTCGGCCCAATCACAATGGATTTCCAGGAGTTATATATGAGCTTTAAGTAGAACAACCACACACATACCCTCTGCGGACTCCAGGTGGGTGCTCCCTCTATCATCAGCTTGCATAGGATGGAAAAATTGTTAAAAAGGGCCACCAAGGAGTTATAGAACAATTTAATGCCATTTAGGCCTTCGAAACCACTTCTCTTCATATTCATCCTGAGATGCAATATATCCTAAACAACCATATGTCGATCTTTGACAAGCCTCATGAGCTTCCACCCTCGATAGGGGAACATGATCATAGCATTACTTTGGTCCCAGGGGTCCAACCACCAAATGTGCACTCATCTCACACTACAGGCCATTCAAGCTTTTAGAAGACTTATGCTCGCACTCGATGTTTGTTCTTTTAGACAAGCATGAAAAATGACATTCTTACTTTTGTAGCTGAGTGTGATGTATGTCAGCACCACAAAGGAGAAACAGTCAAATCCCCAGGCACATTACAGCCATTGCCCATCCCGACCTCAATCTGGACAGAGGTTTCTATGGACTTCATTACGAGTCTTCCGAAGTCAAGCAACAAGTCAGTCATCATGGTGGTTGTGGACAGACTTTCTAAGTATGCTCATTTTTGCACCCTACCCCACCCTTTTACACCGACTTTGGTGGCTCAATATTTCATGGACCAGATCTTCAAATTGCATGGCATGCCCACTTCCATTGTGTCTGATCGTGACCTGATCTTCACCAGTAACTTTTAGTAGGAACTCTTCAAGCCAGAAGGTACCCAACTACAACTCAGTACTTCCTATCATCCCCAAACTGATGGTCAAACTAAAGTAATCAACAAATGTCTGGAGACCTACCTTAGATGTTTCACTTCAAAAAAGCAACATCTATGGGTACAGTGGTTACCTCTAACCGAATGGTGGTATAACACTAACTATCATGCCACCACCAAAATGAATCCTTATGAAGCAGTTTATGGTCAACTCCCTCCTTCACCTACTTCTTATATCCAGGGATGCTCGAAGGTACAAGCAGTGGATCAACTCCTACAGAACCGCACAACCATGCTGGCCCACCTCAGAGAGAATCTCCATCAAGCTCAAAACCGCATGAAGCAACAGGTAGATCAACATCGTTCAGAACGAAAATTTCAAGAAGGGGATCAAGTATTTTTAAGGTTGCAACCATATAAGCAAACATCACTCAAAGATAAGGGTTGTCAGAAATTATCTCCAAAATTTTACGAACCGTATCAAATACTTCCATGCATCGGAGAAGTAGCCTACAAGCTAGCATTTACACCCACAGAAAAAATCCATCCAGTCTTCCATGTTTCATGCCTCAAGAAAGTGATTGGGAACCATTGCCGAATTCAAACCAGTCCACCGGAATTGGATGAAGAATGTTCAAACTGGCTCCAACTTGAACAGGTTCTTGACATGCGAGAATGGCACCTGCGCGGCCGCACGATCAAGGAAGTCTTCGTCAAGTGGAAAGACACCTCTCCAAAAGATGTGACCTGGGAACCAGCCACTGTCCTTCAGCAGCTTTCACAGCTTTAGCCTTGAGGACAAGGCTATTTTTACGGGGGAGGGCATGTTAGGGTCCAACCCTAACCCCCTTATTTATGTAATAAGGTTGAGTCATAGTTATATTTAAGTAAAGAGTCAATAAAAAGCATATTAATAATTGTAAGTGGTTGACCCACATTTAAAGAAGGGACCACAGTTAGTTGCAAATGGGCCATGGTATTAGATAGATGGTATTAATAAGAACCATGGTATTGACCCATGGTATTGCATGTATGAATCCTATATAAAGGATAGAGACTCCCCTCGAGGAGCATCGTGTCTTATTTGGTAGTTGAGCCCAACTCTATTGGAGGTTTCCCCCTCAAAGAGGCAAGTGAACATTGCTTTCCTTTCTGAGTAATAAAATACATGTTGTTATTTCTTATTGTTTTGTGTTCTGGGTATATTTCTTCGCATATTTGGTATTATGGTATCTTCTCCCAGGTCAAGAGCATATCAAGAGTTTTCCCCGGTAACAACCCTGGTGAAATTCCATGTAAAAATATATAAATACCACAGATGATGGGACACATATTCCAAGATTAATGGTGGGCAGGACATCCTAGTGTGTATTCATTTGGTTGTTTCTAGATAACGAAATTGGCAAAGGAAATGGCTAAGGCATTAAAGAGGAAAAAAAAGGTATTTTGGAAATTTTTTTATGAAAATAATGGAAATTAGGAGAAAATGAAGGTGAAAGGTCACATTTTGCATGTGAGGAGGAAATCGAAGGAAAATAATGGAAAATGAAGAAAATATAGGCCTCATTAATAAAAAGGCTTATGAGGATCAGTGGGCAAGACTTGGTCAGATTAGATTTGGAGCTCTCTCATTATTATCTCTCTCTCGCATACTCTTGGACACTTAGAGTTTTCTTGGAGCACTTTGGCATTGGAGAAAGACAAGCAAAGAAGGCAAGAGGAAGCAGGAATCAAGTAGGGAAAGACAGGATCAAGCGGCTACAATAGGCTTCATTGCAGGTATCAACTTGCATGTGTATTTTCCTTGCTAGATTTGGCATGCATGGGATTGCATGTGTTTGTTTTCTACCATGGCATGGCTTTTTCCAGGTGTAACAGTATTTTCAGCCTAGCCTTGCCATTTCCTAATAGCTTTGATGAGATGGGTTCTCTCATGCATTTTGTGGGGGATGGTCGGATTAGATTCGAATCTGAGTGGGGTGGATCTCTGAATTGACAAACACATGGTGGTAGTGGTCCCTAAACCAGACTGAGGATGCATGAAGCCAATGGCCTAGTAACCCCTGAACCATACTGTGGGTTGTGGTAAAGCCAGATTTTGTGCCTCGGTGGGCCTAGGAATCCTTGTCGTTGAATGGCGGGATATACGGTAAAGCCAAGAGGTGGATTTTCTCTCAGTTGGGCCTAGTGATTATGGGATGGAATGCACAGTAAAGCCTAGAGAGTATGTCTCGGTGTAGGGCCTAGTGATCCCTGGATCAGGCTGCTAATGCACAGTAAAGCCTGAGAGAATATGAGGCACTCAAATTCCTCACGGTGTAGGCAGAGAACTCTGGTGGCATCCACATTGATTAGTGTTTTCTTGATGTGTTCTATGAGTCCCACATTCATGCTTGGAATATTGCACGGGGGTGATTGGCTGAAGAGAGACTTGGCTCAGCCAATTTATGGTCAGGTGGAATGTGGCAGTCCTATCATCGGTTGGTTCATTGCATTTATTAATGAAAAATTCATTCCCTTGATTTTCATGCGAAAATGTACTGATATATATATATGGATTTTGATGGGTGATATGTTTATTGTATTTATATTCCTATTATGTTGTTTATATGCACATTTACCTCAGAGGGTGTTACAAGTGGTATCAGAGCCAGGTTCAAACACGTGAACTGGATGGGCTCTATCATAGGTAAAATGAAGAACAAAGGTTAATTTTAGACCTTTCTGTCATATCTATTATAAATTTTCTTTTGTGGCATATTAGAAGTTGAAAAATTTTTCATATTGAAGGTAAATCTCACTAATAATGTGGTAAAAATTTCAGATGTTGTTCCACAATAATTTAGGAATTGTGATCTAAGGAAGATGACCTTCCTAAATGCACCTTTATACAGGTCACGTTGGAATTTATGGAATAACTTTTCTTTTGTAGGCTTTCAGAAGCTAAAACCTTGTCCACATTGAGGGCCCATACCGCTAATTATGTGGTAGAAATTTCAGATATTGGGTCATGATAGTTTAGGAGATATGAGTAGAAGGAGTCGAGCCTTTTGAATGCTACTAAAATTGGGCCTCAAATAGGTCACGCTGACATTTTTGTTATAACTTTTCGTCTGAGAGCTCTCAAGAGCTGAAAGTTTTTCCACAATGAGGGGAAATCCCATTGATATTATGATAAAAAACTCCATACATTTATTCGCTATAGTTTAGGAGATATGACCAGTGGAAGTCGAACTTACTGGATACTCCTAGAATTATGCACCAAATATGATTGTGTTGGTATTTTTGTTATAACTTTTCATCTATGAAATCTCAGAAGCTAAAACTTGAACCATAGTGAGGGATAATTCCACTGATCATATGGTTCAATTTTCATAACTTGTACTACTACAGATTAGGATATATGCATTTAATCATTTGCTATATTAGTTTGCATGCAAAGTGTTTGATGAAATGCTTAAATGGTTCAATGATTAATCGCATACAAACTGTTTGATAAAATGCACCAATCGGTATGTTGTTTGTGGTTGGGGATAGTATTGATGTGTAATAGTATTTCTATAGTTGATATATGCTTACTTGTATTTAAATACCTTGCTATATTAGTTTCCATGTAAAGTGTTTGAAGAAATTCTTACATGCAAATGTAATAGTATAGTAGTTGTTTGAAGAAATGTAAAAGTATGGTAATTGTTTGAAGAAAATGCTATTTATAGATGGGATAGTATTGGGGTATGATAATATGGATGTAGCTTATCTATGCCTATTTTCATGCAAATAATTTGAAGAGTTTCATGTAGGGAATTTGAAAGGTTGCATGCAAGGAATTTGAAACTTTGCATGTAAGGAAGTGGAAAAGTGACCTGTTTTTAGCTATTATGTTACAAGTGGAATAAGTGAAATGATTTTGACTTAGTCTCATACAAATGTATGAGAAATAAAAATCAATTTCTTTTCAAGTGTGGTTAAATTTAATAGAGATTTGGAGATCCCATTTCCATAATTGGACATTGGAGATCATGTCATTATAGTAGCTTCCTCATTCTACCTTAGTGTGGACCATGGATAGTAAGGGGGTATGTTTATAGGTTGCTAGTATTTGTGAATGCTGATTTCAAATTAATAGACACGATGTATTGATTTTTGGAGCATTCGATTGATTGTGTATGGATTATATGTCGCTTACATGTTGATTTCATGATACCTATGTACATCCTTGTATGTTAGGTTACATTTTTGAATATTTCGATTACATGTATCAGTCTTGTAGGTTGATTACAAGAATTGATTTCTTATGTTCGACTACATTCATTTATGCATAGGTATAGTTGATTTGGCATTTCTTATGCATACTGTTGGTTGCATGTGGCAATGTGTACAATGGAGTAATGGTTGTTGTCATGAATGGGGTCATGGTTTGTTGATATGGTCATTCATTGATGATTGGACTCCAGTTGGAATGATGTGTGTATGGTTTGGTACTCATTTTTTATGTGTGTATATGTAGTTGTTATGCATGTATGGTCTTGGTTATGATTATGCATGTACAGTAGGTCAAATATGCCTTGTGAAGTCATGGTATGCAATTTAGGTCATCATAGTGCTGTTGGATGTTATGATACTAATATCTTGGCTGAGATAGAGAAGGAGATGCAAATCATCCTAATGAGGTTGCAGCATTGGAATTTGGGGTAAGTGTGGATCATCATACAAGTATTGCATGTGGAGATGTAGGTATGTAAGTTAAGGATTTGTATATGCATTAAGTTTATATACTTTACGTTTATGTACATGTCTTTTGATGTTATGGTTACATTCATGATAGATTTTAGTTGACTAATGTAGCTATATGCACATGTGTCAGACACACAAGAATAATAGTAACCTATAGTTGTATGCATTTCTATTGTTGTGTTATATGTCGTTCATGAGCATGATAGACTAACTTATTGTCGTATGTGCTATTAACTTGATGATTAGAGTTATTTCATTGAGATCTTGATGCCATAATTTGGATTGGTCATATGTGTGATGGTTATGTTCATTGCAGTGAAGATCTTGATGTTATATGTATTGTGTTAACGTGGTTTGACCTATGCATATGGTTATGGTTGCGATACTTAGGTATGAGATGACATATTTTTGATGTGGTGTCGTACTAATTTAAAATGATCATACATATGTGATTATTATGCATGAACGACAGATGCTTATGAGCCTATAATATGAACATGTTAGTTAGTTACTATTATGGATATCATGATTTATGTTGACATGTTGTAAAGTTATATCTCGCTAACTAGATTTATTATGCAGACAAGATAGCCTCCCCTGAGGTACACTAAGGTCTGAGTTTGCTTATGTATTATACTTGTGTTTCATAGTTGATTATGTCGTTTATTTCGTATTTGATAGTTTGGTGCCTATTATGTCATCTAATGGATTTATATAACATGTTATGTTTGCAAGTGGTTGAATGATTGATGAATTGCTTAATATGAGTATGTGTTTTAATGATTTTGTTTTAAGATGATTGTACTAACATGTATGTATTGAGACAATTGATATGTACTTGAATGTAGTTGATAGTTGTAGCATTATGTCTAATGACTATGGATTATGACATGGTTCTTTGTAAAAGTTGATTTCAAATTGATAAATATAATTGTCTTGATATTTCAAACATGTCAACCAACATGGGGTTGACATGTGTGAGCGTGACGCGGGGAGTTGCATGGCAAGAGAGGTTGTAATGAAATATTGAAGAAGGATTAGGTTGAGTTTTCCTTAAGAAAAATGGGGATTGATTCATGGTGTTCGTTATCAGTCTTGTTCTTTTGGTCTTTTGTGTTTTTCTTGTGCTTGATTTAAAGATCTGTTTATGTCTAGAGTATGACCATACCACTTTGTTTGCGGAGTTGTGTTGTTATTTGTTTTCATGATTTTCTTATTGTTGTTATTTTCGTTCTTGCCTTTTATGTTTTGAGTTTGGTGAATTGGTTGGGAAAGAGGAAAGTTGATGGAAATCGGGAGAGATGTGTGGTACCCAACTGGTGATATAAGACCCAGATGAAGCTTTGTGCATGAGTAAGCGCAGTGGAAGGTAAGCCTACGACAATCGGTTGGATTGGTTGGGTCCATTATGGTAAATGGAAAGTAGTAGCGTAGACACAAGAAAGGTAACCAAAAAAGGTAAAGTAAATGGATTTGAGGTGTCATATGCTTTGGCTATGTTGAGAATTGTTGCTCTCAATGCCTGTGCATAAATAAGGAAGTTCTCTTAACCTAGACCTTATGTTATCTGGTAATTATTTTATGATCATGATTATGTTGAAGTTTATATATGTATACATGTATGAATGTATGTCGTTGTCTGACAGGATCATGATTGTTTTATGCTAATGTTTATATATGTATGTATGTATCCATGTATCTATGTTACTATCTGACAGGGTTGTCAGGGATCATTCTTGTGGAGTAATGATTGCTTATGCGGGATGTTAGTGTCGGTATCTTCATCCCTCCATCAGTGATAAAAATTCTCTTTTTACATGCATTTTAGGTGTCTCATCTAATCAGCTACATTCCATTATGTCATGGATCATCTGATGGTAGTGGTTCTTTATTAAGTTCCCTCTTGCTTTTCATCTGCTAGCCTATTTGCACATGTACAGATCATTTGATGTCATTTTTATTTCATTTCAGTTGTAGAAGTCATTTTAGGGTTTCAAGTCTCATTAGGTCTAGAGTTTGCCACCATGATCTTCAAAAGCTTAATAATAGGCTAGCAGTCACATGAGGATGTTCAATAAGTTCATAAAATCACAAATTATACTGATGATTTGCTCCATAAAGGGTTTTTACCTCAAAACTCTATTTTGAGGTGAAAATAGGGTTTTTCCATTTCTTGTACAAATTTTATGTGATTTTATCGTTTTCATATGTAATAAAGCATCATCTACAACCCTGGGTAACTTTGCCAAACTCCTACACTCCAGCTCCTGCAAAAGAGACAAGAAAATCCAAGCATTAGTCCGTCAAATGACAAAAAGAGAGCCAAATTGCAAAACAGAGTTTTTAAAGAACAAAATGAAAAAGAAAACTTTAGAAAGTGGGTTTTCTTAATGAAAAATTAAAATCAAAAGTCTATAAAGTGCTCTTTGTGTTGAAGACATCATTTTTTGTGCTAAAGTGAGAGAACAAGGAGAAAATCACAATTTGAGGCGAAAAGAGGGAAATCGCAGCAAAGTTTTGAAATTCCTCTTGGCGCGGCGCACCTGGGCATAGGCACAGCACACCTACCTGGCATGGCGCACTGGGCACAGGATTTACACAAAACTTTGAACTGGCGCAGCGCACCTGCCAGGCACAACACACCTGGGTGTTGGCGCGGTGCACCAGTCTGTCAAGCCACAAATTCATTCAAACGACCTTCTAAAAGCTCAAAACTTTTGCAACATCATTCCTCCAAGTAAGTGAAGCCTCCTATTTTCCATAGCAAGACACTTTATCATCATTGATGGTGTTTTGATAGGTGAAAAATCAAACCCTAATTTGCTTCACAGTTGCATTGCAAAACTATCTAGGGTTTTGTAATTTTGTCATACTTGTTGTTTTTACTCCCCTACATAATTCTCCCATATCCCATCCCTCTCCACTAAATTTCCCTAATTTTATTCCCCTTTCCCTCTCTCATTTACACTCATCTTACTCCCTTTTTCCCAAACCCTAAAACCCTAACACCTAATTCCCACTATTTCCCAAACCCTAATCTTCATTCCCAAAACCCTATCACTCCCTAATAACCCTACAGCAAGCATCAAAACCTTCCACTCATCAGTCCCATTCATCAAATCCCAAAGAAGAAAACAGCAGTCACCTATTCTTGAAATAAAATCTCTTCATACTCATCATTTTGCACCATACAGTGGCAAATATGGAAACAGATTCAACTTATGAAAGGGATGAGGAAACTATGAGTGATTCCTCTCAAGAGATTCATGCACCAAGAAAACCACATAAGGGAGGAAAACACATCCAGGAGGAGCCCACCACACTCACAGAGTTATTTTTTTGTCCCCTTGCAGTAACATGTTTCAAACATCAGTCTTGCTACCAGTTTTATGAGATGGCGGAGAGGGTGAAATACCACCATGAACTTGCCATGCTATTTGTCCTTCATCTTCACAATGGCTAGGTGAACTTAGCATGTGCTTCTTTCACTTTGACATCTGAAACTATAGCTGCAGCAACAAGTATTCCAAATGTAGGTGAACAGTGGAACAAAGGACAGCTTGTGGGCAAAGAGCATTATGAGCCTTATATCAAGGCTAGTTATCAAAAGAAAATCAGTAGGGTCTTTCCTTTCAGATACCTACAGGACACTTATGCTCCACTCATGAAGCTTATTATCAAATACTTCAGCTGTGAAGGGAGATTTTCTCACTTGTACACTTATCATGTTAGATTGTTGATGTATTTCACTACAGTGAGGATGATGAACCTTCCCTATTTCATATGCAGAAATATTGAGAAAATGGCCACATTGGTGCAAAGAAAACCTCTTCATCAACAGTTCAATGGCATTTATCATTTTTCATTGATCAAGATTGTTGTTTTGCATCAGCTAAGTTTGTTGAATGTTTCATGGGATACTTTCATTTCACATGAGGTTTTCAAAAGCCCTCAAGTGACCCCATCAGTGTTTCAAGAGGAAGGAGGGCCTTCAAATCAACCAGAGGTTCATGAGACTCAAACTACAAGTGTGCCAGTATTTGTCACTTATGAAAAGGGGACAAGGAGGCTATTTGCAGCTGCAAAACGAGTACTATCTCCACCAGGGGTGGAAGGGGTCTCGTTTCCTTCACCAGACAACAGGAAAATGCTATCTTCACATGGGGTGAAAGGAGATTTGCCTTCTTCTTCAGTAGATTAGGTACATGATAAAGGGAAGCAACCATTGCATGAAGAAGGGCCTTCTGAAGGTCAAGAGAGAGATTTCATTTTGATTTAGGAGGAGGATATTGATTTGGGCTCCCAAAGCTCAAAACTCAAGGAGATCATCAAAGAAAAAGAAGCTGACATCCATGACTTATCTCTTAACCTTGAAAGGGCTAAGTGGATCATTAATTACCTTGAGCAACTGAACAAGCAGTTGGAGGATAAACAGACAATCATGGAGCTGCAAACCATAAGGGAAAACAAGCAAGCAACAAAAAGAAAGAAAGTCAAATTGACACCCCTTGAGTAAGAGATTGATGCTGACTAGGAATATTGGCTAGAGAGGGTGAATATGCACTTATAGAAGCTACTTAAGAAAGCCAATAAGGAGAAAAATATGTCACGGACATGGCTTATCACTATTTGGCACAAAACAAAATTTGCAAATCTAGGATAAGGTGCTTAAAAGCCAAGTTGAGAAAGACTTTGAGGAGAAAGAAAGAGCAAGATAAGCTCAATATCTTGGTTGAAGCTTCATTGACCCAGCATAGTACTTGATGCAGATCACTCATGCCAAATTTCAAGAAATTTGGAAAACTTTTTGGCAATTTTGAATTTTTCATGGAAAAAACAGGTTTTCAGGCAGGTGCATAGCACCACCTGGCGCTCGCTTTTGATAGGGACCTCCTCTGGAGGAAAATTTTGTATTTTTGGATTCCTCATCAAAATTTATGCATGCCCAAAAATCACTAGGAAATTTTGACAAGTTTTGGACCTCCAAAAGGGTCAAAAACACCTCAAAAATGCCCTCTTTGCCACGTTTTAGCCACACAGGAAGCAGTGTTGGGAGAACTGATTTTTGGAGAGGAAAATGGGCAAAAAATTCAAAAATTTCACTTTTCATAGAAAGTAGATAGATATAAATTTCCAAAAAGCCAACTTGGAACAAATTTGGTGAAGGGGAAGGCCTCCAAATTCAGCTGGGAAGAAGCGCTACGCACAGGAGGAAAAAGTGCCAATTTTGCTCAAAAACTCTGTTTTTCGCCTAGTTTTATTCTAGTTTGAATTTTTCTCTCTTATGGTCAAATTCATGAGGTGATATGATGTAAATTTATGTACTATGATGTAAAAATGATAAAATTTGACTTGATAAGGTAGATACATCAGTTGTAGGTGGTTTAGAGTTAAATGAATCAGTTTCCTAGGTTTTAGAGGCAAGCTGTTCCATTGCCTACTTTTGTGTTCCTAGTTTAGATATGGTTTAAACCACCCCACTTCTCACGGATTCAACCCTTGATGGATAGCACATGTGGTTTGGAGGTCTATATCATGTGTTTTTTCAGTCATTTTCAAAGGTTGGACTCTTGTGAATGCTTTGAGCATTATTGTACATTCATCTCTGCAATTTGGCAAGGAAATAGACCAGGGTTTGCAGCATTTTGTGGGATTCTTGTGGCAAGGTGATTTAGTATTGGTTTTCCTTCTGTGATTAAATTTATCATGCATTTACATGTGCCATCATATCTCTCTTTTCATATTAACTAAATGAATCAAGTATAAAGGTGGAATTCATTGATGTTGCAGTGCTCTACCTTAGGGTTTATTTGGTTTTACATGTTTTCAACTGTTTGAAGAGGATTCCTTATAATTCATGCCCTCTCCAAATCCTCACCAGTCTTAAGACTTTCCATTTCACTTATTTCAAACTAATAAAGCATTTGCCTACCTCGCCCCACAGAAACCTCTGCAAGACTAAGTCCATTCCCCAGACCTAAAACTGCCTTTCACATTTGATCCAGCAAACCAACATAAAACTCAATCAAACTCCTCTGAGCATAGACCTAGCATAAAATTAGTCTTTAAATCAGTCATCTCAAGTCTCATTTGCTATATTTTCTTTAGATTGACAAGTAGAGAGCCCTCTCTCGACCTAGTAGGGCTAGCTACCAGGTTAAGCGTGGTTTGATGTTACCCTAAACCTGTCTTTCTCAGCCTGAGGTAGATTTAGGCCCTAACACAATGGTGACCATACTGGGGAAGAAAAGATAATTTGTTCGCTAGTGTTATTTGCTTTATAAACTACAGACGGAGCCTGAAGTTAGCCAAGTAGCCTTTAAGCTGCTTTTGCTTTGCGAGTTCATAAGTAGATGAATGCTGCTTCAGTCAATCTCCAGTTTAGTTTATGAACTAAACATCTAACTTGCAAATTTCCCCAGTACATGTATCAGGTTAGATCTGATTGTTGATGGTGAACAATGATTAGACATCGGAAGGCTGAAATCATTCACCTGGCAACTCCAGTGTCGAAGAATCCCAAGGTTTAGAATTTTTATGGCGACTCTACTCTTCGAGAACCAGTAGCCTAAAAATTTTCTTGGCGCATTCATTGTTATCAAAATAGATTCCTTTACTCGACGGTATGCTCCCATGAGCTGAGATCACATTCTAGGTTTTCCAAAGAAAATTCCTAAGGTAGATTGGCAAAATAATTTGCCTATGTTTAAAGATGATGATAGGAATGATGTTGTTTTACATCTGGTTATATTTCACATACATATTCGCAAGTTGAAGGATGATTTTCCTGAAGATTTCTTGATGAAGATATTCATGGCCACTCTGGAAGGTGAAGCCCGATATTGGTATGAAGGTTTGCCGCCTGCTTGTATTTACTGTTTAAAGGATTTTCATGCCATGTTCTTTGAAAGGTATAAAGAATATTATCCATCATTAATATTAGTTCAGAATTGTTGCAAACATGTTTATAGTTTTATTGAAAATCTTGAGAGAATTTATGAAGATGATAACTTCATGGACGATGAGATCATGGAAGCCCTGTATGAAAATCATTTCAATAGCATAAAGAGAGCGATACTTATCAAGATGATCAAGAAGATTTGCAGCTGGATCAAGGTCTGAGTACAATGGAAAATTATTAAAGAGAAGGTTTTATGTCAGATCTGTCCATAGAAGAAGACAGTATGCAGGAAAGTCAAGTTTCAATCTCAGAATGTGATAAATTCAAGTAAGCTATTTCAGATCTAGATCGTGATGATGAAGACAACCTTGCTCTGAATCCCATGAAGGAGAGCTCTGCTATTGAGATCATTTGGAATGAGGAAGATAGAGTGATTGATCCAAGTGTTTTCATTTCATTAGAATAAAGCCTTCACAAGGAGGTAATCCAGTCCTTTTATGAAAAACAAGATGAGATATTTGTTCAAGTAAGTGAAAAATCTTCTTCCGATAACTTAGTGGTACATGAAAATTTGTTTGCCATGTCATATGAAGATGATCAACATGTTTTGAAATTCTAGAAGATCAGGGAATTGAGGACTGTCATTCAAGTTTTTCTTGTTTTGAAAAGTTATTTCAAGAAGAAAATAATTGCTTGAGCAAAAGAAAACAAAAAGTATTATCTCCTCTGTATGAAGATGAGATAGATCAACTCCTTAAAGGTTAGGTTATAGCCCAAGCTAATGCAGGTCTGCAGTGTGCACAGGTCAAGAAGGTGTTGGTGAAACTTATTCCTCTTTTGAAAATGATGATAGTATTGAAATTGGTTCTATAGATCAACGAAAAGATAATGTTTTCCTTCATGAAGATGATAGGGCTGACATGTTTAATAATCATGAAGATTGTTTTCTGTTTAAGAATGACCTTGACCATGAAATTGAAGAGTATGAGCCAGAGAGAGACAATATGCAAGAATTTCTCATGCTCGAGGAATTTACAGTTAACACTCAGATGGAAAAAGCTTATGCCTCTCTATGCCTTCCTATCACTCGAAAATCAGTTGTTCTTTCAAATCAGAATCAAGGGAGTACTTGTATTTTTGCTGCTGGAACTCAAGACAAGCTAGTGCTTCAGGATTTTCAAGATCCCTTTGGCATTCATTTGCAAGCATTAGAGAAGATGAATGTTTCCTGGTTCATTATCATAAGCCTTGGTTTCAGTTGTTATTGTGAGTTGCCTACATGTACATCGTTCTACCTGCTCGGGAAAAGTGAGAGCAGAATTTCAGTATGTAGCCATCTACTGGATTGATTATATTGGAAGGCCCACTTCACAGGATTGTACATATTTCATCAGTAGGTAGATGGTTGACATCATGATTTGAAACCCTCAAATCTCGATGGACTACTGCCATTAAAAAGTTTTGTAAGTCTGATGTTAGTTTTGATTACTTAGTATGGATTGTTTGAGTCAGTTTTGAGTTAGTTTTCAGTCATGTAATTGAGTCAGTTTTGAGTCAAGATGTTGGTTTTATGTTTGTTGAAGTTATTGACTCCATTTACCCCAATGGAAAAGGAACTGTCTGCTTTCCAGAGATCTGTAGTTCTTAGAACCTCCCAGGAGCTACCATCCCCGTTGGAGCCAATGTTAGTGTCGGTATCTTCATCCCTCCATCAGTGATCAAAATTCTCATTTTAGATGCATTTTAGGTGTCTCACCCGATCAGCTGCATTCCATTAGGTCATGGATCATCTGATGGTAGTGGTTCTTTATTAATTTCCCTCATGCTTTTCATCTGTTGGCCTATTTGCACATGTACAAATCATTTGCTGTCATTTTTTTTTCATTTCAGTTGCAGAAGTCATTTCATGGTTTCATATCTCATTAGGTCTAGAGTTTGCCACCATGATCTTCAAAATCTCAATAACAGGCCAGCAGTCACATGAGGATGTTCAATAAGTTCATAAAATCACAAACTGATGATTTGCTCCATAAAGGGTTTTTATGAAAACAGGGTTTTTCCATTTCTTGTACAAATTTTATGTAATTTTATCATTTTCATATGTAAGAAAGCTTCAATTGTAGCCCTGGGTCACCTTGCCAAACTCCTGCACTCCAGCTCCTGCAAAAGAGACAAGAAAATCCAAGCATTAGTCCATCGAATGACAAAAAGAGAGCCAAACTACAAAACAGAGTTTTTAAAGAACAAAGTGAAAAGGAAAACTTTAGAAAGTGGGTTTTCTAAATGAAAAATTAAAATCAAAAGTATATAAAGTGCTCTTTGTGTTGAAGACATCATTTTTTGTGCTAAAGTGAGAGAATAAGGAGAAAATCGCGATTTGAGGTGAAAAGAGGGAAATCACAGCAAAGTTTTGAAATTCCTCTTGGCACGGCACACCTGGGCATAGGCGTAGCACACCTACCTGGCGTAGCGCATTGGGTGTAGGATTTACACAGAACTTTGAACTGGTGCGGTGCACCTGGGTGTTGGCGCAGCACACCAGTCTACCAAGCCACAAATTCATTCAAACGACCTTCTAAAAGCTCCAAAATTTTGCAACATCATTCCTCCAAGTAAGTAAAGCCTCCTATTTGCCATAGCAAGACATTTTATCATCATTGATGGTGTTTTGATAGGTGAAAAATCAAACCCTAATTTGCTTCACAGTTGCATTGCAAAACTGTCTAGGGTTTTGTAATTTTTTCATACTTGTTGTTTTTACTCCCCTACATAATTCTCCCATATCCCATCCCTCTCCACTAAATTTCCCTAATTTTATTCCCCTTTCCCTCTCTCATTTACACTCATCTTACTCCCTTTTTCCCAAACCCTAACACCTAATTCCCACTATTTCCCAAACCCTAATCTTCATTCCCAAAATCCTATCACTCCTTAATAACCCTACAGCAAGCATCAAAACCTTCCACTCATCAGTCCTGTCAGGCGGAAAGAGTCGATAGTGCGGACACAACCAACCTCCCTAGGAGCCTAAGACTCTCTAGTGACAAACAAGACAAACAAGAGCAATCCTTCTCTAAACATGCATTTACTATACAAGAAATCAAGTGTTTAGATCCTACCTATAGTCCAACGCTGTTGTAGCAGTCCAGCATCGCTAATCCGGATGAGCTCCTCCTTCACTTCGAAACCTGCATTCACTAACAATCAAACAATTAAATAGCACTTGATAATCTCATAAAATAAAACATATTTAACACATAGACCAAGGAGTACATGAAACAACTCATAAATAACAAGTTATTGAGAAGAATGGACTCATTTGCATTAATAGGAAACAAAAGGAACAATTACAACCTGAGCCTTGGTGTTGTGCAAGTCCCTCCCAGGGTCCATCAAGAGTTCTCCTTTACTTCGACAAAGCTCACCCACTTCCAAATAGAACAAGCAAAGATGGCAATCTCTCCTCACAAGCTTCTAAATGGGAGTCCTAATTCCAGCAGCATCTACCCTTAGAAATGTTTAGCTTTCAACCTCCTCTCCTTCTGGCCCAATGCCTATATTTATAGTGCTCAAGAGGAAGTTAATCAGGTCCACCATCAATGAGATAATCCCCTCTTTGGATGGGATAACTCCTCTCTTGATGGGATAAGTTCCTCTTTGGTAGGGGTACATGAACCATCTGGAGGCGCTCAATACACGTCGAACAACCTTCTAGAATGCTCTAGAAATGACCACAAGTAACTTTTTAAAGATGAAACTCGCGCCTTTTGACCTTTATAGGGGTACGCACCTGCCCCTTTACATACAGAGCATACAAGTACGCAGTTTTTGTGAACATTAGGTGCGTATACGCAGGTAAGGCCGAGAGAATCTGCGTACCCAGAGATAAATACATCTACAAAGACTTTCTCTCTTTTTGGAGTTTGACATGGAGAGCAGAGGCATAAGACTTGCCCAGGAGGATAGCATGACTGTTGATAGAGCCATACTAACTGTAAATAGCCATGGTGACATTTTTTAGTGTAACAGATTGCCCACTAAAGTGAGAAGCCTGTAGTAGATTAGGGTTTTGTATTATCTAGGAAGGGTGAAGCGCTTTATCATTTCAAGGATTATCTCGTGGAGAGCCTGGTCAGAACCTGCAATTTTCAACACAAAATACATGTACAAGATTATATCATCGCTGAGGTAGGCATTCCCATACTCAGATCAAAACTTTAACTAAGAGACTAACTACTCTGATACAGGAATGATCTTGTAGTACATCATAATCATAGACTTTTGTAGACACAGTATGGGCGCAACCATCTGTTTATGATTAGTCTACTAGATAATGAATACAAAACTCCTCGCAGCCTGGATGGTGGAAACTAGATCCAGGGTCTTCATTTCTACTTCCTGAATTCGTACGATTCTAGCCATGCGAATAAATGAGTTGATGTCGAACATGGTAGAAACCACTTGATTACCAGTCGATGATGTAAACTGTTAACAAGTGTGAGAGAGACCACCAGTAATGTCAATGGTTCTCAAAGTACCCAGTACAATCCATGAGATGTGAGTGAATGAGTTGATGTCGAACATTTCACGGAATCCTTCGATCGAAAGTCAATGATGTAAACTGACGTCAAAGGCGAGAAACCTGCCATTGATGCATGCAGACTTCAAGGTACTGACGATTTCTAAGTCATCTCTCTAGATAATGTGCTGATGTCGATAGAAAGCGACCCGTTGCAGGCAAGCCCACAACACGAAATCATTGTTCAAATTGAAGAAATGTTGCTGTAAGGACTGACTCAGGGATGGTCAAATGGATGACAAGTATTTTGCAGATGAAAGTTTATTTGTAGAGACTTCTTGAACACGTAACGACACAACAGATGGTTTGGTTACAATTGACCCAAAGTTAATACCCGGAAACGGTTGAAGACTTTCAAAGTGGTTTGATCAATTTTTAAGGCAAAGGATTTCCCAACCCAGGTGAACGGAAAGTGTCGTGTTCAAGAGCGGTGATAAGGTTCTTCTGTAACAAAGGATAACAAATAGGTTCATTCTTCTCTCTTTTCCCCCACCATTTCTGGCAAGTACCTTTTTATTTTTTTACAAGCTTGAGGAGGATAACATATGCTTGATTATAAGCTCATCCTTCGGATGAGTCCAACTTAGTTTAGATTCGGACCCTAAGAAGGAGTGGTCCGTTCCTGTTTGTAATTGAACAGGTCCTGTACTGTGAAATTTTAACGAGTCCAATATAGGAGAAACTCGGCGTTTTTCATTTTTAGAGAGTCTGAAAAAACTTAAGAAGACTCCAGATTGAACTTTTTCGTAAATTCGTGTCCCCCAAGCCCGAAAAAGTATAAAATAATACTTGAGAGAACCGCTTAGTCTTGCGACCAAGGAGTACTTTCATGATTAGTGCCTTTGACCTGAAAAGTAAAAAGCGATCAAGGACACGTCGTTTTATTTCCAGTATCGAGTTTGAAACGACAAAAACCCGACAATCTTTTCCTGTTTTTACGGTCAGAAAAGGGCTATAAGGGGACCGTCTTTTAATTCCATTTTAATGAGTGTAAAAGAAACGCTCGGCAATATTTTCATGTTTTAGGAGTCAGAAAAGGGCTTAAAAGATGACTCTGAGGTTTCACTTTTTCGTAAGTTTTAACGAGTTCGAAAAAATGATAAAAATGTACTCATAGTTTTCACTTTTTCGTAAATTTTAATGAGTTCGAAAAAATGATAAAAATATACTCATATGGCCGACTTTCAAAAACAATGACGCCAATAAAGGTACATCAAGAGAGGAGCTATCCCATCCAAAGAGGGGATTATCCCATTGATGGTGGACCTGATTAACTTCCTCTTGAGCACTATAAATACAGGCATTGGGCCAGAAGGAGAGGAGGTTGAAAGCTAAACATTTCTAAGGGTAGATGCTGCTGGAATTAGGACTCCCATTTAGAAGCTTGTGAGGAGAGATTGCCATCTTTGCTTGTTCTATTTGGAAGTGGGTGAGCTTTGTCGAAGTAAAGGAGAACTCTTGATGGACCCTGGGAGGGACTTGCACAACACCAAGGCTCAGGTTGTAATTGTTCCTTTTGTTTAATTTACGAGTAGGAAAAGACGGAAAGAACTCGGCATTTTCATTTGTTTTACGAGAATGAAAGATAGCAAAATAATCTCGGTATTTTCATGAGTTTAATGAGTCTTGAAAATAACTGAAATTGACTCGAGATAGGTTTCATTTTTACAAAATCTTGAAACAGAGAAAAACTATGCTTCAAAGTAGTTTCATTTTTTCACAAGCTTGAAACAGAGAGAAAACTGTGCTTGATGCCCCCTAAGCATAACTGCTAGAGCGCATGCCCCCCAACTTCATTTCATTCAACTAAGTACAAGCTGGATAGAATGAAGGTTCATGAACGAGATCGTTTGAAAGACTCGACCTAAAACTTGTAAGAAAATTATGCAAAAAACTGAAATAACTAACCTAAATACTTGACATTTATGAGATCTAGTCAATCTCTCGACTCAATTAGAGGAGGATTTGTTTCATTTTTTAACGAGCTTGACACAGGAAAAGAACTATGCTCGGATTCGGTTTCATGTTTACGCAAGCTTGAAATGAAAAACTATGCTTGTTATAAGTTCGCATGCCCCCAGCACAATGACGCCAATCAAGGTACATGCCCCCCAAGCTTCATTGCATTCAAAGAGGTGGATGGAATGAATCTTTACTTTCAAGATCTTGGAAAGGCTCGAGGGAGTTGTTTCATTTTTTAGTGAGGTTGACACAGGAAAAGAACTATCCTCAAACCCTTGTTTCATTTTTTAAACGGGCTTGACACAAGATAAGGAACTATGCTCGTAACTACTCTCTACAATCTACCTAACAAAAAACTTTACTCTAAAAACCATGATTCATTTTTTAACGAGCTTGACACAAGACAAGGAACTATGCTCTAAAAACCTTGTTTCATTTTTTAATGAGCTTGACACAAGACAAGGAACTATGCTCATGACTACTCTCTACAATCTACCTTCTTAACCTACCCTTGTTTCATTTTTTAAATGAGCTTGACACAAGACAAGGAACTATGCTCAAAAAGTTCGCATGCCCCCAGTATAATAATGCAAAGCGAGGTACATGCCCCCCAGGCTTCATTGCATTGAACCAGATGGATGGAATGAAGGTTTACTTTCAATATTTACCTTGAAAAGGGAGTTGTTTCATTTTTAAAGAGGTTGACACAAGAAAAGAACTATCCTCATACCTGATTCATTTTTTAGCGAGGTTGACTCAGTAACAGGAACTATCCTCAAAACCCTACTTTCTACAATCTACCTACTTAACCTAAAATCTACCAGATTCATTTTTTAATGAGGTTGACTCAGTAAAAGAACTATCCTCATACCTGATTCATTTTTTAACGAGGTTGACTCAGTAACAGGAAAAAACTATCCTCGTACTCAATGATTCGTTTTTGAACGAGGTCGACACAGTAAAAAGAACTTTCCTCGTACACTAATTCATTTTTTTAACGAGGTTGACACAGTATAAGGAACTTTCCTCACACCTGACTGATCATGGCTTTCAACTAGAAGAAAGACATGTCAATGGACACACCTTGATCATGGCTTCCAAGAGGTCTTCATCATAAGGAAGAATAGTTCTCTGGAAGGAACACATGTCAAGGGACTCAAAAGGGATAAGAACATCGTGTTCAAGTAATCCCATAGAGTTTTCCATGTCAATTACCGGATCTAAATCAAAGTTAGATGAGAAAACAGTGAGAGGCTCACTTACATCGGTAACTGAAAACATGGGACCAGTTGCCACATAATTAACCCGTGGCAGTGTAGATACCACTTTGGAATCAGGAACATTTAGGGGTGTCGTATTATTGGTAGTTGAAACAAGACTAGGGAACGAAAGCTGGTCTACAATCACAATACTGCCATTGTGAGGGAAAGACATCACGCGAAAGAGTGTCGATACGACAGCTTTCATTGCATAAACATAGTCTCGCCCAAGGAGTAAATTGAAATCCAAGGGACCTCGGACTACCATAAGATCAATACAGATAGTTTTACCTTCCAAGGTAATAGAAATCTTAGGAAGGATCCCTAAAGGTTCACTAATGGTTCTGTTAAAAGCTTTCAGATTCTGCGTAATAGGTGCAAGCTGAGGGGAACCCAAAGCTTTCCAAACAGTTGAGGATAAAATACTAACATAAGCACCTTCATCTACCTGAGTACGATGTATGTCCCTACCACCAGCCTTGACAATGATTTGGAAAGGGATGGAGGAAGGAAGACGAGGTTCTGTCAGTCTAGTCCAATCAAAGGAAAAGACCTCAGTGCTTGGAGGGGGTTCTATAGAAACAGGTGAAATGCCCCCCGGCATAGAAGAATCTGATGTAACAAGAAGAACCTGAGCGGTATGAAGTTCACTCTCTAAAGGGAAAGTGGGATCGACTGAATGTGAAATTGACTCGACCACTTGATCAACTAACAGATCATCAACCTGAGTGACATGAGTTTCACTCTCCAATGGAAGAGTGTGATCGACTGTATTTGAATTTAGATCAATTACTCCGTCAGTTGACGGTAGGTTGGGAGAAAGTTTACGGTAACCAGTTGGAAATTCTTACTGTGGAACAGTAAGGTTTTCCAACAATGTTGAGGCTTCATCCATGTGAGGGCAAATGTGAGTTTGATGACTCCCTTTGCATAACTTACAAGGAAACCTAACTTTACCCTTTTTCCCAGGAACCTGACTATCACTGGTTGATGGATCAATGGAAAGTTGATGAGATTTTTCTGACCATACTTCCAGGACCTTTGGAATACCAGGACAATTGACAAGGAAGTGGTCACCCTTACAAAGCCTGCAAGGGTATTTGGGTTTACGATGCATGTCAGAATTTTCCTCAACACAACTAACACTTACAGCCATGGTTGGTTGGTTGACTCCTTTCTTATCTTGCTTCTTCTTCTTCTTCTTCTTATTCCCTTTCTTCTTCTTCTTAGCCTCCTGGTTACTAGCATCAAGGCTTTTACGAGGCGAAGAGGAAGAAATGGAGGAAGAAAAATTAGGCGAAGAAGGTAAAGGGTCAACAGAAGGTTGGTGATGTTGAGATGGTGAACTCTGTTGAGGTGAAGCATCCGGTTGAGATGGAACAATTGGAGTATTTTGGGCCAATGAAGTTGAAAAGAACCATATCGGTAAACCTATTTTAAATCCAGGTAATGACAAAGTAGCCATATAAGGAGGACCAACATTTCCAAAGTAAGGAAAAGTACTAGGATTCTCGCTAGGAGGGGTTCCTAGGTTGGTAAATTCCGAAACATCTGCCATTATATTCAACTTCTGTGAATTTTATTAACAATTTATAACTAAAATTAACAATTCACAATTCACACTTAACAATTAAAATTCACAATTCACACCTATGGTCTCTATAAGTAAAAACAAACAAATTAACATGCACTATCAAAACTAGGAGTCAAACCATACACAAACAGTAACCTTCCGGACCGAAAACACTAGTTGGGGATGAAATCCAACATCGCAGAATTCAGTACAGAAGTGGTGGGTGGAACAGTTACCCCAACAACCTACTTAATGAATAGACTGGACCAAGTTCCTCCACTTTAACCGTCTCGAGTGAAGTGAACCCCCCAGAAAATCCAAGTGAGTCTAGCCGACGTCTGCTCCAGGTACAGTGGGATCTTCCCTCCACCGTCACCTTGGGTAGAAACCTAAAGATAATGGTCACTAAGGTCACCAACAGCAACAAATACACCTGGGGGAACAGTCTACGACCCAATAGCACGCAAGGGTAGAGTAACAAGCTCAATCCCCTTGCCGACTCCTTGACAATAATCCAAGGTTTACCGACAAGTGACCCCAGGCTCCTCGACAATAATCCGAGGTTTACCGTTTCTAGTACGTGCGTATCTGGAGTCTTTCCCAATGAAGGAGGATTGATCCCCTCACTAGTTCGGACACGGTCTCGTGCTTCTCCTTTAAGAGGAGCTTTCCCAGAGCATAAATGTAATAGTTGGATTTATCCTACCACAAGATGAGCTACTTGTTTGGTTTTGCTGTCTTGGAGAGTTAATTACTCTCCTACTCCAAGACACTAGCCTGATCTATGTTGGTGTTTCAGAGCCCTAGAAATGTAAAAATTACTAGATGAATTTTAATTAAGCGCTGTGTTATTAAGGCTGTTATTACTCAAATGGGTAAATGGATATGAAACCAATGGTGTTATGACCCGACTCAACTGAATGCAATCGAATATGATAATGTAATCTTTTCAATTCGATGAATCCTAACTAAAGTAAGGAGAGAGTTTCCATTCACTTCCAACAATGCAAAAAATTGATCACTAAGAGAAAATATAACAATTCTCTAATGCACTAATTTTATCAAGAAAAACTAATGAAAATCAATTCCAAACCATTTTTTATTTTTATTTTTGTGTAAATTCAAATCAAAGAAAACTGATCTAAACCTACGATTGATTTTTCAGAATGTAAACTATGCAATTGTAATCTATGCACAATTCACTGGAAAAGTATGCAAATGTAATCTATGCACATTTTTCATTCATATTTTGAAAATGAGAATTCTAATTTTGCAAATGTGATCTATGCAAGAGAATTCTCAAACACAAGATGATTCTAATGTAACCTAAGAACCAATCAAGTGCAAGTCAAGAAAATTGGGTGAGAGTTCCAAAGATCAAAACATAGAAACACTCATACACAATTTAGCCCCCCCATGAAAAAACAAAAGCAAAAAGATGCAAAATTGTGAAAAGACTGAGACAAACCTCCAAGTAATGACCAAAGGAAATCAAATTAAGAATTTCTCAATAAAGAGACTCAAAACACCCAATTGATGAAAGCTTAGAGCCGAAATGCCAATGAAACAAGCCTAGGTGAAGATTTATGGCAGGTAACCAGTGGATCTGGGCAGTAAAAACAGATTGAAAACAAAATCTAAAGAGCAAAAAGCAAAAATTGAAATTTTCTCAAAATTGACAAGGGTACGCAGGTCATCTGTTTACACAGGCGCGGGTACGCACTGTGCACAAAGACGCAGTGCGTACAAGTACGCACTGTGTTAAACCCAGAGACTGCGTACTGCTGGCAAGACTAAGAAAAATAAAAAACTAAATTGACTCTAAGCTAACGCACCCAAATACACATCTAGACAACCAAAAATCAGAAAACAAGCAATTTTTCTCAGATCAAAATATCAAATCAAAAAGAACTCAAACACATTAATGGAGTCCCCAGCGGAGTCGCCATTTTGTCAGGCGGAAAGAGTCGATAGTGCGGACACAACCAACCTCCCTAGGAGCCTAAGACTCTCTAGTGACAAACAAGACAAACAAGAGCAATCCTTCTCTAAACATGCATTTACTATACAAGAAATCAAGTGTTTAGATCCTACCTGTAGTCCAACGCTGTTGTAGCAGTCCAGCCTCGCTGATCCGGATGAGCTCCTCCTTCACTTCGAAACCTGCATTCACTAACAATCAAACGATTAAATAGCACTTGATAATCTCATAAAATAAAACATATTTAACACATAGACCAAGGAGTACATGAAACAACTCATAAATAACAAGTTATTGAGAAGAATGGACTCATTTGCACTAATAGGAAACAAAAGGAAAAATTACAACCTGAGCCTTGGTGTTGTGCAAGTCCCTCCCAGGGTCCATCAAGAGTTCTTCTTTACTTCGACAAAGCTCACCCACTTCCAAATAGAACAAGCAAAGATGGCAATCTCTCCTCACAAGCTTCTAAATGGGAGTCCTAATTCCAGCAGCATCTACCCTTAGAAATGTTTAGCTTTCAACCTCCTCTCCTTCTGGCCCAATGCCTGTATTTATAGTGCTTAAGAGGAAGTTAATCAAGTCCACCATCAATGGGATAATCCCCTCTTTGGATGGGATAGCTCCTCTCTTGATGGGATAAGTTCCTCTTTGGTAGGGGTACATGAACCATCTGGAGGCGCTCAATACACGTCGAACAACCTTCTAGAATGCTCTAGAAATGACCACAAGTAACTTTTTAAAGATGAAACTCGCGCCTTTTGACCTTTACAGGGGTACGCACCTGCCCCTTTACATACAGAGCGTACAAGTACGCAGTTTTTGTGAACATTAGGTGCGTATACGCAGGTAAGGCCGAGAGAATCTGCGTACCCAGAGATAAATACATCTACAAAGACTTTCTCTCTTTTTGGAGTTTGACATGGAGAGAAGAGGCATAAGACTTGCCGAGGAGGATAGCATGACTGTTGATAGAGCCATACTAACTATAAATAGCCATGGTGACATTTTTTAGTGTAACAAGTCCCATTCATCAAATCCCAAAGAAGAAAACAGTAGTCACCTATTCTTGAAATAAAATCTCTTCATACTCATCATTTTGCACCATACAGTGGCAAATATGGAAACAGATTCAGCTTATGAAAGGGATGAGGAAAATACGAGTGATTCCTCTCAAGAGATTCATGCACCAAGAAAACCACATAAGGCAGGAAAACACATCCGGAGTAGCCCACCACACTCACAGAGTTATTTTATTGTCCCCTTGCAGTAACATGTTTTAAACATCATTCTTGCTACCAGTTTTGTGAGATGGCGGAGAGGGTGAAATACCACCATGAACTTGCCAGGCTATTTGTCCTTCATCTTCACAATGGCCAGGTGAACTTAGCAGGTGTTTCTTTCGCTTTGACACCTGAAACTATAGCTGCAATAATAGGTATTCCAAATGTAGGTGAACAGTGGAACAAAGAATAGCTTGTGGACGAAGAGCATTATGAGCCTTATATCAAGGCTAGTTATCAAAAGCAAATTAGTAGGGTCTTTCCTTTCAGATACCTACAGGATGCTTATGCTCCACTCATGAAGCTTATTATCAAATACTTCAACTGTGAAGGGATATTTTCTCGCTTGTACACTTATCATGTTAGATTGTTGATGCATTTCACTAGAGTGAGGATGATGAACCTTCCCTATTTCATATCCAGAAATATTGAGAAAATGGCTACATTGGTGCAAAGAAAACCTCTTCATCTACAGTTCAACAACAATTATCGTCTTTCATTTATCAAAATTGTTGTTTTGCATCAATTGAGTTTGTTGAATGTTTCATGGGATACTTTTGTTTCACATGAGGTTTTCAAAAGCCCTCAAGTGACCCCATCAGTGTCTCAAGAGGAAGGAGGGCCTTCAAATCAACCAGAGGTTCATGAGACTCAAACTACAAGTGTGCTAGTATTTTTCACTTATGAAAATGGGACAAGGAGGCTATTTTCAGCTACAAAATGAATACTATCTCCACCAAGGGTGGAAGGGGTCTCGTTTCCTTCACCGGACAACAGGAAAATGCTATCTTCACCCGGGGTGAAAGGGGCTTTGCCTTCTTCTTCAATAGAGTAGGTACAGGATGAAGGGAAGCAACCATTGCATGAAGAAGGGCCTTCTAAAGGTCAGGAGAGATATTTCATTTTGATTCAGGAGGAGGATACTGATTTGGGCTCCCGAAGCTCAAAACTCAAGGAGATTATCAAAGAGCAAGAAGATGACATCTATGACTTATCTCTTAACCTTGAAAGGGCTAAGTGGATCATTAATTACCTTGAGCAACTGAACAAGAAGTTGGAGGATAAACAGACAATCATGGAGCTGCAAACCATAAGGGAAAACAAGTAAGCAGCAAAAAGAAAGAAAGTCAAATTGACACCCCTTGAGCAAGAGATTGATGTTGACCGAGAATATTGGCTATAGAGGGCGAATATGCACTTAGAGAAGATGCTTGAGAAAGCCAATAAGGAGAAAAAGATTTTGCGGCACATGGCTTATCACTATTTAGCACGACACAAAATTTGCAAAACTAGGATAAGGTGCCTAAAAGCCAAGTTGAGAAAGACTTTGAGGAGCAAGAAAGAGAAAGATAAGCTTAAGATCTTGGCTGAAGCTTCATTGGCCTAGCATAGTACTTGATGCAAATCACTCATGCCAAATTTCAAGAAATTTGGAAAACTTTTTGGCACTTTTGAATTTTTCATGGAAAAAATAGGTTTTTCCGGCAGGTGTGTAGCGCCACCTGGCGCTCGCTTTTGATAGGGACCTCCTCTGGAGGAAAAATTTGCATTTTTGGATTCCTCGTGAAAATGTATGCATTCACAGAAATTTCTAGGAAATTTTGACAAGTTTTGGACCTCCAAAATGGTCAAAAACACCTCAAAAATGCCCTCTCTACCACTTTTTGGCCACACAGGAAGCAATGTTGGGAGAACTGATTTTTGGAGGGGAAAATTGGCACCAAATTCACAAATTCTACTAGTACTAGAAAGTAGATAGAGAAACCTTTCCAACAAGCCAATTTTGAGTAAATTTGGTGAAGGGGAAGGCCTCCAAATTCAGCTGGAAAAAAGTGCTATGCACAGAAAAAGTAGCGCTACGAACAAGAGGAAAAAGTGCCAATTTTGCTCAAAAACTCTGTTTTTCACCTAGTTTTATTATAGTTTGATTTTTTCTCTCTTATGGTCAAATTAATGAGGTGGAATGATGTAAATTGATTTACTATGATGTAAAAATAATAAAATTTGGCTTGATAAGGTAGATACATCAGTTGTAGGTGGTTTAGAGTTGAATGAATCAGTTTCCTAGGTTTTAGAGGCAAGCTATTCCATTGCCTACTTTTGTGTTCCTAGTTTAAATATTGTTAAAACCACCCCTCTTCTCATGGATTCGACCCCTGATGGATAGCACAGGTGGTTTGGAGGTCTATATCATGTGTTTTTTCAGTCATTTTCAAAGGTTGGACTCTTGTGAATGCTTTGAGCATTACTGTACATTCATCTCTGCAATTTGGCAAGGAAATAGTCCAGGGTTTGTGGCATTTTGTAGGATTCTTGTGGCAAGGTGATTTATTATTGTTTTTCCTTCTGTGATTCAAGTTATCATTTGTTTATGTGTGTTACGCAGTAATTTGTCACTGTCTCTCTGCCAGTCTCCCTACGGTGTCATGAAATCAAAATAACCATGCTCATGCTCTCTGAACTGGCCAAATGACCCACTCTGCCAAAGTTTGTTTCATCAGCGTGACTGTTATTAAAATAACCGCGCTGACTGGCAGCTGATAGTGTAACTGATGCGCTGCCAGCGTGGAAGAACACAGGTTTTCTGCGCTAGTCGAATTTCATGACCCAGCGCATCCTATGCTTGTATTAAGTCGCGCTGACACAGCCTGCTCTGTTGTTAAGATGCGTTGTCGGCGCTACAGTTCAGTTATATACCCGCGCTGATCCAGTTTGGGTGAATTTGTTCCAACAGCCAGCCTTCCAGATGACTCCAGACTTGGTTGTTGGCCTTGTGGGTATCGCCTTCCCTTCTATGGCATGTCTGTTCGTCATTTGAAACCACCTTCCTTGAAGATAAGCTCATCCTCCCACCATTCATGGAGACCCCTTCTCCTATTTTAGCCTCTACCATTGCCATGAGCAGCTAGTTTGGATAGTGTGGAATTCATAGTGCTTAGACTGCTGCTGCTAGTAGGTAGTTTGTGTGACAAGTGTGGATTTGCTAGAGGAAGCTTAAAGAAGGTTGTGAGTATTGCTTGTGTGAGAGAGAATTTTGTCTTGGGAGAATCTACCTCCAAGGGTGAATGCTTAAGAGACTTGCTGGCTGGACCCTCTAGAGAAGAACTCAGCGTCAGAACTTTGGTTGTACCTTTCTCTGTTATTGATTAATAATAGATGACTACTGTTATGGTTCCATTCTCGTTTGTCCTTGTAATGGTTAATGTGAATTACATCCTTTCTGACTGATGTATAATTGCATTTATTAGATTTCACGCTTGCGTTTGCATTTCTCTTCGTGTGTGCAGGTATCTATTCATGGAGATCGTGGAGGATTGTGACCGGCCAGAGCGAAGGGGCGAGAGTGGCATCTCTTCATCAAAAAATAGCGTTGGAACCCAAGTAGGTGTTCATTGCCTCTCTTTTATTTGCAATTAGGAACATACACAGTAGCATTGATTGATTGTTGCTAGACCCATTTTGGGCTAGTAGGGATCGCCTCTACCCGTAGAGGGGATTTACCTCTCCAACAATTTGGCGACTCCGCTGGGGAGCTGGCCTTTGTCTTTTTTTGTTCATTCTTGTTTTTGAGTTTGATTGTTACTCTCTTTTCAAAATTCAGGGGTTAGTCCTCTGCTTTTAACCTTCCTAGTTCAATCTGGGAAGTGCCTTAATTGTTTAAGGATTTCGTGCCTTGGTTTGGGAGTTTTTGGCTCGATCTTGCTTGTTTTTTAGCCTCAGCGCGGTTTATATCAAAACAGTCGCACTGACAGCGCACAGCTGTCTCTTTGACTTCGTGGTCATCGCGCTTTTACGCCAAACAGTCGCGACGGTTCTGAAATCGAACCAGCGCGCTCAAGTCGTGTGCTTCCGCGCTGACAGCGCTTTGTTGCTACGCGTGACCTCTGGTCAACGCATTGTTGCTGAGTGTTACCCGCGCTGATCCTATAGAATTGAATTTGTTTCAATTTTGCCTCCTGAGCCTGTTGGTTTGACTATCTCCAGCTCTTTCTACTTGGTTTATGACTTGATTTTTATTGTTTGAATTGTGAAACACTTGCTTGCGAAGTCTTGTCGGACGAATCCTGTTTTGTGTCCTGTGAACTAGTGCCATCATCCCGTTTTCACTGGATTGACCTTGTTTTATCACTCGTTCACAAAGATTCGTTGTTGCTTGCCTTTGCTAGTGCGGAGACCTTCCTCTTTTTGCTTTCTTTCTTGGTTGTTTGAGGTGATTGTCGTTGAACCAGTCCTCGGATTGTTTCACTACCCAGACACAGATCACAGTTGCTTGGGTTCAATCGGCTCTTTTCACGCTTGTTGTGTTTTTCATTGAGTGATTTTATTTCTCTTTATTCGGTGTTGTTGTCTCTCAAAATTCATTTTAAGTGCACAGTGCCATTGAAAAAGAAATCAAACTAATGTCTTTTGCATTCAATAGTTAATGAAAAGAAGAGCATTTCATTGATTTGTGTTCTCAAAAGAAAAATTTCATTTCTTTGTCATTAGCTGCATTAGATTGCTTGATTGATTGAGTTCATTTTGTTTGATTGAAAACTCTTAACCCTCTCATAGTTAGAATTCATCGAACGAAATGGTACTCTTTGGCATGTAGTTTGCATCTAGGTAATTGTGAGAGATCACACGGTAAGGCCTGAAACCGAAACTTAATTCAAGATCAACCATAAAATAAACTGAATAAACCTAAAAACGCATTGGAACTTAACGCAAACATCTAGAGGTATAGGCTAGAGACGTGTTCCGGCGTCTTTAAACATAGTCACTATTGTTTCACATTACGGTTGGGTGATTCCTCCTTCTGTGACTCGATAGTGGTCTAACACGGACTGTGCTCCCACGTACCGTTGCGTATATAGGGAGACCCCACTAGGATTTTATCCTTGATCCATAGGAAGCCGAGTCTGCCACCCTGCGAACCATAACGCACCGAACACATCATTCGGGAAGATTGACTGCAGTATGAAAAGTCCTTGGTTCTCATACGATTGCCAAGGTGTATAAGCAGTTTTACTGATTGCTTGGTAAACCCTTTGCCTAGAATCTCCAGAGCAGTCACTTTTGATCCTTTTCGGACTCCCTAAAAGAAAAGGTGCCAGTGAGTGTCTTGTCACTTCGTGCTCATTAAACATTCGAAGGAGACTAGAGTCATATTTTCGTCCTTTTCTCGACTCTTAAAACATGAAAAGGTCAAGTTTAGTTCCTGTGTCTTAAAAGTTTATTTGGCCACGATTAACGTTACCTGGTTAGATCTTGTGTGTGTTAGCTTGGGTAGGCTTCTTTTTGTTTGCTATGGAAACTTTTCCAGGGTTCACCAACCCAAGTTCCCCTCCTGACGGGAATCCTGGTCATTTCCCTCCTCTCGGGAATGTTGGTGCTCCTTATATGGCAACGTTATCCCTTCCGGGGTTAACTGTCGGATTGCCTGTTTGGTTTTTTTCAACCTCTTTGGTCCCTGCCGTATCGGCTGCTAGTCCATCAGTCCCTCCACCTGAACAACATCATGTTGATCCTAAGGTGGACCTCTCCCCTTCGACGCCTACTTCTACGTCCTCATCTTCTACTTCGCCTGGTGAAGGCCTCGTTTCGAGTAACCAGGTGGCTAAGAAGAAGAAGAAGAAGACCAAGAAGAAGAAGTCTCCTAAGGGAGAGGCTACAAGTATAATTGTTACTCCCTCGAGTAGACCTGAGGTTGGGCCCCCCTCCACTCCTCCGCGGAAGGTTAAGTTTCCTTGTCGATTATGCAAGGAGGACCATCTTCTTCGCGATTGTCCTGGCATTCCCAGGGTACTAGAAATATGGTCTCGCGATCCGGCCCACCCCTCATCGTCCTCTGAAGCTCACGGCGATGCTACCTTATTAGTTGGGAATGGTAAGGGAAAAGGGAAGATTCGAATCCCTTGTAGACTTTGTGAAGGCAATCATCCCCTTCACCTTTGTCCACTCATGGATAAAGCCTCCAGTGTCTTGGAAAGTCTCCCAGCTCCCTCACCCCAACTTCCCGTTGGATATCAACGTCTTTCTACAGCTGCAGATCATCCCCCTCCCGACAATGAGATTGGTTCACATTCTTCTCTTGTCCAAGCCCCTCTTCCCGCACCTGGCTGTGTCCAGCCTGTTCCAGACCAACCATTGGTCGGAAAGAGTGTCGACTCGAGTCTGCCGCTCACTCACTCTGTTTCGGAAGAGAATCACGCCCACATTCTTCTCATCTCTTCAGATTCTCCGGAGTCCCGAAATGACTCTCCTAACCCAGCTGCTCCCGAAGGTTCTCCTTCGGTTCCTTTAGCACATGGGGGCAATCATACGATTCCCCCACCAAGTAGTCTGGTCGCTTCCTTTGATTGGAATCGCCTGATCGCTGGTCGCCTTCCATCCCATATGCCTTTCCAGATCACAGTACATTCTTGTGCTATGGCAGTACCTGGCACTGTTTTGGATGAAGGGGTGTCTGTCAGTCTTATGTCGTACACTGCATTGCAAGCCTTAGGTTCCTCGCAGCTTGGGCCAGTCACTCAGAATCTGTTGGCTTTCGACGGAGGAGCCTGCCCATCTCTAGGAGTTCTCCCGAAGTTCCCTATTACTTTGGGAGGAAAAACCGTCTATATAGACGTCTTGGTTACCCAAGGTGTTTTAGACTTTAGTCTTCTCCTTGGTCGCGACTATGTTTATGCCATGGGGGCACTTATTTCTTCACTTTTCCGTGTGGTTTGCTTTCCACACGATGGAAGAATTGTGACTATCGATCAATTGTCATTCGTTAGTCCCCAAATGCCTCCTGCACAGTTGTCGTCCCCTCCTAGTTTTTATCCACCAGTTGTATCTGCCCCACCGCAGATCAACTACGTGGTCACCTACCCTGTGCCTGTATCCAGTAATGACACCGTCATGCATAGTGTCCTGGAGGCATTAGGTCCTGACTTCCAAGATGTGGTCCTTTCACCGGGAGTAACACTCTTGGAAGCACTGACTTTTTATTCATTATAATTGAGTTCGGGTGGAGCACAGTTCCTTGTCTTGTGTCAAGCTCGTTAAAAAATGAGACAAAGTGTCTGGAGCATAGTTCCTTTCCTATGTCAAGCTCCTTAAAAAATGAAACTAGGCTTGATTGGAGTATAGTTCCTTTCCAGTGTCAAGCTCCTTAAAAAATGAAACTAGGTTTGCCAGAGCATAGTTCCTGATCTTGTGTCAAGCTCGTTAAAAAATGAAACAAATGTTGGAAATAATACTGAGAGGGGGGTGAATCAGTATTATCAGATTAATCAAACTTTTTAAATGCTCAGAAACATATACGCTACTTCAGTTAAGTGAACCAGCGTGTACACGCTACTGTGACGAAGTAAAACAACGTATAAGAAGAAAACTCACAAATTAGTTAGCTTATTCTTCAATTAAGTGCATCAGGACATTATTCACCACATTAACAGTAAACATGTGCAGTATAACAGAACAGATAAAAAGCCACACACATGAACACCAAGATATAAGGTGGAAACCCAATGTGGGTGAAAACCACCTGCTGCAAGTTGTCTCTATCTTTCTTTAATATGAAACTTCAGTTTACAATCTTTTGTACTGGTGCAGCCTTATACCAGTACGCAGGCTACAACCTGCAGAAGGCTACAACCTTCTCTCGTTCTCCAAACTTCCTTGGAAGGGAGCTCCAACCCCCTTTGCTCTTGTACTAGCCAAGATACTAGTACATAGGTGCTGACCTACAATCTTCCTTCTTTCAGATATCACTTTTCATACATTTTCAGACTTGGATATTCCTGAAGCACAACATTATAATCTGAAGACCACAAATCATTCAATTTCCACAACAGATCATTGAAGCATAAAACAACCAAACTTTGAATCACTGAACCACTGAACCCTGTCAATCACCAGTTACCAGAACACAGAGCAGACTACAGAACTCTGCAATAACAGTCAGACCCCACTGTAAACCCAAAATCAAGCTTCAAAAGATATACGCTACTTCAATGAGCAAAACCCGCGTATACACGCGCTTTTACCGAAGCCAACCTGCGTACAGATCTAAAAATAAACTTTCTGTACCAGACATTAGTTAGATCCGAAACGTAACATTGCGACAATATGCAGATCTAGAAATACGCATAATCAACCATATCATGATAGTGCATTTCAAACCATTAGATCCCGATCTATCCTTAGATCTAGTCTTCCATCAACCGATGTGATCTCTCCTTGGCTTAGATCAAGCAACCCAGAACCTGCATATTAGATCTCTTTCTCTCTTAGATATTCAAGCCTTGTCGAAAGATGATTTTGCCTAATGATCTTCTTCTCCTTATATAGTCTTAGGCCTAGTTCAATACCAAGAGCCAAAACCATAGTAACACAATACCATCAACTTCAAAACTAGGGATCGACACGCCCGTCGAGACACAATGGTCCGAAATCATAGGCACAACTTCCAAGGACTAACCACCATGGACCAAAGATACTTTTCCACATACACGTGCTTTTTCTGAAACCAACTTGCGTGTACACGCGACTTGGGCTTAACGAACATGCGTATATGAACTTCCTTGGCATGCTGTACTAAGATCTGTCTTCTGATTAAGTTGCCATCACCTGTACCAACCTCTGAGCACCTGTACCATCCTCTGAGTGAGTTGCCATCAAGGACAACACTTGAATCATAATGCCAACAATCTCCCCCTTTGGACTTGATGGCAATCACCACACCAAGTCATTCTCCCCCTTTGACATCAAGGGCAAAGGGCTGTGCTCCCCCTGAGGACATGCTGATATCTCTGTTTGGCTGTGCTGACTTGTGCTCCCCCTGACCGAAGGCCAGATCTGCAAAAGATGTTTTTCAACAAGAACCAAGACTTATACACCATAAGGGACCTTCCTATCACCAAAAGACTCAATACATACATCCATACTCCCTACCAAGAGGGGACATAACAGAAACAACCAATTATATTACAGCATTCATCCCAGGCATAGTGGGGAAACCAACAAAGGCCGTTACATGACCTTGATACCATAAAAGAGATATGACAAGAGAGATACATGACATAGAGACAACAGATCTAGACCAAGACTTAGGAAAGGCACCAGCAGCATCTGATAAACATCTTGTTAGATCAGCAACCAGAATTTCTTTCTGAGCTCCTTCTCCTGAACCCAACAACCAAAACATCTGAATGCCAACAATGCTTTATGAGACTTTTAAGCTGCTCCCCCTGAACCTGTGCCTGTTGCACTCCCTGAAACTGTGCCTGAAGAATTCTGACATTCCCATTGCTGTTCAGAACTTCAGAGTTTTCCCTTGCTGTTCAGAACTTCATATACGCGGTTTATCCTGTATAAAACAGCGTATGTACGCGGATATTCTTTCTGCAACAAGCGTCCAGCATACACGCGACTTACCCATCATGAATCCGCGTATATACGCGTATATCCCTTCCGTAACCTGCGTATACCAACTTTTTGTAGAACAAACAAACTTCAACAACAGGATGAAGCATCAACTACTCCCAGCTTTTGTCTGAGATATTCAAAAGTTTCCCTGGGCAGTGGCTTTGTGAGAATATCGGCAACTTGCTCCTTAGAAGGAACATACTCCATCTTGACCTTCTGCTCAAGCACTTGTTCCCGAAGAAAATGGTACTTGATTGGTATGTGCTTGGTCTTTGAGTGCATGACTGGATTCTTTGAAATGCTGATTGCACTTGTATTATCACATAAGATAGAGACAGGTGGAGTGCAAGTGATTTGAAAGTCTTGCAAGGTCTGCATCATCCAAAGAAGTTGTGTGCAACAAGATGCTGCAGCCACATATTCTGCTTCAGCTGTAGATAAGGCAATCGAACTTTGTTTCTTGCTGAACCAAGATACTAATCTGGAACCCATGAAGAAAGCACCTCCACTTGTGCTTTTCCTATCATCCACACTTCCAGCCCAATCTGCATCTGTGTAAGCATGAAGAGTGAGATCTGTATTTCTAGGATACCATAAGCCATAGTTTTGGGTCCCTTGAAGATATTTGAAGATTCTTTTGACTGCCTGAAGATGAGTTTCCTTTGGGTTGGCTTGAAATCTTCCAACCATTCCTACTGCATGTGTAATATCTGGTCGAGTACCTGTCAAATAAAGCAAACTCCCAATCATGGATCTATAAGTGGGTTGGTGGACTGCTGCTGATTCATCATTTGCACTGAGGCTGCATCCTGTAACCATGGGTGTACATACTGGCTTTGACTCTTCCATGCCATACTTCTTCAAGATCTGCTTGAGGTATTTGGTTTGAGACAAGAAGATACCTCCTTCATTTTGTTGGATTTGCAATCCAAGAAAATATGTCAATTCTCCAAGAAGTGACATTTCGAATTCTTTCTGCATAACCAAGGCAAAATTTTGACTCATAGTCTCTTCATTGCTGCCAAAAATAATATCATCTACATAAACAACAAGAATTAGCAATTTGTTATTTTCAACTTTTATATAGAGATTGCTATCTGCTGATCCTTTTGAAAAGCCTTGTTGGTGAAGATATTTGTCCAACCGATAGTACCAAGCCCTTGGAGCTTGTTTGAGCCCATAGAGTGCCTTTTTCAATCTGCATACAAGGTTTGGATCATTTCCAAGAATGAACCCATCTGGCTGCTCAATATATACTTCTTCTTCTAAGTCTCCATTCAGGAAGGCTGATTTCACGTCCATTTGAAATACCTTGAAGTTTTGAAAGCTTGAGAGAGCAAGGAACATTCGGATGGCCTCTAGTCTTGCCACAGGAGCAAAGGTCTCTTCAAAATCTATTCCTTCTTGCTGTGCATACCCTTTACAAACAAGTCTGGCCTTGTTTCTAATTACTTCTCCATTTTCATTTAACTTATTCTTGAAGACCCATTTTGTTCCTATTACATTCTTATCTTTTGGTCTAGGAACTAATTCCCAAGTGTTGTTCCTTTCGATTTGCTCAAGTTCTTCATCCATTGCTTTGACCCAACATTCATCTTTGCATGCTTCTTTCACATTTTGTGGTTCAATGGAGGAGAGTAGAGCCAAGTAGCTTGAAGCTTCTGCAAGTGTCCTTCTTGTTTGTACTCCTGCTTCTTTCTGCCCCACAATCTGAGTTTCTGGATGATTCTTTTGGACATATCTGGATGGAGTCTTCTCTTCTATTCTTGTCTGCTCCTCTGGTTCTTCTTGAGATTCTTCTTCTTCTTGAGGTTCTTCTTCTTCATCATTTCGCCTTTGAGAGTAACCTTCATCTTCTTCAATGTCTTCATGATGAACTTGCCTAGGAATATATCCCTTCTCATCAACCACTATATCAATACTGTCAACAATTCTGCCAAGTCTTTTATTGTAGCACTTGTATGCTTTGCTATGTGGAGAATAACCAAGAAGAATGCCCTCATCTGCTCTAGGTTCAAGTTTGCCAAGTTGCTCATCAGTATTCTTAATATAACATTTGCTCCCAAAGATTTTGAAATGCTTCACGGAAGGAGTTTTACCACTCCAAAGCTCATGAGGTGTTTGAGTGCTGTTTACTCGGACATTTGTTTTGTTAAGAATGATAACAGCAGCATGTGCAGCTTCACCCCAGAAGGTTGCAGGAGTACCTGATTCATCGAGCATAGCACGAGCCATTTGTTGGATAGTTCTGTTCATTCTTTCCACAACCCCATTTTGCTGAGGAGTTCTAGCTGTAGAGAATTCTCTTCTTATCCCATGTTCATCGCAGAAATCGAAAAATTCATTTGATGTGAACTCCCCACCTCTGTCAGATCTGAGGCACTTAATTTTGTGTCCTGATTCATTTTCAGCCAATGCTTTGAAGGATTTGAATTTTTCGAATGCTTCATCTTTGTGCTTCATAAGCCCTAACCAAACAAACCTTGAGAAATCATCAATGAATAATATCAGATATTCTTCTCCTCGAGGTGTCCTTTTCCTAAATGGACCACATACATCTGTATGGACTAGCTCAAGAGGCAAGCTAGCTGATCCTTCCTTTTCTGGAAAGTTAGTTCTGGTTTGCTTTCCAAACTGACAAGATTTGCATATAGTGTTGTCTGGAATTTTGATATCTGGAAGATCGCGAACTGCCTGATATTTGCATGCTTTTCTTATTTGTGAGAAGCTTAGATGTCCCAACCTTCGATGCCATAACCAGTGCTCTTCATCCTTGCTAAGATAGCATTGTTGTTGTCCTTCTTCAAATATGTACAGATTATTTGGAGTTCTTTTGCCTTTGAGAACTGTTTTACCTGTATCAAGATCACGAACAAGACATCCATTCGATCTGAAAATAACCTCGGTTTTTTGATCACACATCTGACTGACACTTAGAAGATTATGCTTCAATCCATCAACATACAAAACATTTCCAGCCTTGACCTTTTCTTTCAAAGGAGCAATACCTTTTCCTTTTATAGTTGCAGGAGTATCATTTCCAAAAGAAACTTTCTTTCCCTTTTCTAAAGTAGAATAAGATTCAAGTTTTTCTTTATCACCTGTCATATGTTTCGAACATCCACTGTCAATGTACCATAGATTTTCTTGTCCTTCTGCATAAAACGCTATCCCACATCTTTCTGTCTGAGGTTCTTTTATTCTCCATTTTTTGGTGCTCGTGGCTTGTTCCTTTTTCTCCTGAAACCTGCTCCTGCATTCAGATTCTTTATGACCAAAATTATTGCAAATAGAACATTCAACTTCATTTTCAAGAACCGAAAAGTTGTTATAGGTCCTCTTTGTAATCCCTGTCATACTTCTTTGTTTTTGAGCTTCCCTAGTCATGATTGTTTTATATGCAACACATTGAGCTGCTTTGTGACCAAAGTTATGGCAAGAAAAGCATTGTCCATTGAAGAAGCTTCTGCGGTTATTGAATCTACCAGCCAACTGATTGTAATTTCTATTTTCATCTATTCTTGTGCCAAACTGAGAAGATTTTACCTATGGTTGGTTGTAGCTTTTGTTCACCCTTAAGAAAGATTGTCCCTGATAGTTTCTGTTTGTAATTCGTCCCTGCTTTACCTGATTATCTTCATTGTTCTTCTGCTCATTTCTTCTTGCTGCATCAAGATAACTCTTTGAGGTGGATGCTTGAGAGGTTTCTCCATTATAGCCCAAACCTGTCTTGTTTAGAGGAGACCGCTGCACATTGATAATCTCATCCAAAGTTTCAGATCCTTTGACAAACTTAAGATTAATAGCTTTTGTTTTCTCAATTTCTTTTCTGAGACCAACAATTTCACCTTCTAGTTTTTCAAGATGTTTTTCCTTTTCATCAATTTGAAATTGCAAAGTATCAATGATCACACTCTTTTCTTCTATGCATCTCTTGAGTCTAGTAATTTCATTATAGAGATTATCCACATCTACAGCATCCTCATAATCATCATCTTCAAATGCCATTAATAGCTTATATTTATTACCTTGTTCATCTTCATCGCTGTTTGATAAGCCATCACTATCTTCATGGGTGTAGTAGCTTTTCTTATTTGCACTTTGTTTCTTATTCCATCTAGCAGGTTCTTTTCCTTTATCCTTATTAGGACATTTTGCAGCATAATGACCTACTCTTCCACAAGCAAAGCATTTGAAAGGTAGCTTACCTCTGAACCTTCCAGCACCCCTTTGAAGATTTCTGACAAAATTTGATTCTTCTTCCTCTTCTTCTGGAACATGGCTTGCTTCATAGTAATCTTCTTTTCTTGATGCCTTAAAAGCAGCTTCCCTTCTGTCTGATGGACCTCCCTTTCTCATTTCATAAGCAGTTAGAATTCCATGTAGCTGAGACATAGTGAGAACTTTGAGATTTTCCTTTTCTTCTATTGCAGATACTTTGGATTCAAACTTGGGGGATAATGGTCTTAGAATCTTTTGAACTACTATAGTCTCTTTTATTTCTTCACCCAAATTTTTCATACAATTAACAATCTCATCTACCCGAAGAAAATAATTAGCCACACTTTCATCATTATACATCTTGAGGGTCTCATATTGAATCCTGAGAGTTTGAAGTTTAGCTTGCTTTACCTGTTCATCTCCTTCATAGCTAGTGATCATTTTGTCCCATATCTCTTTTGCTGATTTGAAGTGCATGACCTTCATGAATTCTGTTTGAGATATACTTCCTAGTAGAGTACTGACTGCTTTTGCATTTGTTTCATATGCCTTTTTCTCAGCTGGATCTGTAGGAGTAGCTGAAGGAAAAGCATAGCCTGTTTCTACAATGTCCCAAACTTCTGTACCAAGAGATTGAAGATATGCAGTAACTCTTACCTTCCAATAATTGAAATTTGTTCCATCAAAAACCGGTGGCCTGATTGATGCTTCTTTCTCGTAATTGCTCATGATGAATGATCTTCCTTCAAGCGATCAAGCTTCTCTGAAGGACCTGCTCTGATACCAATTGTTGGAAATAATACTGAGAGGGGGGTGAATCAGTATTATCAGATTAATCAAACTTTTTAAATGCTCAGAAACATATACGCTACTTCAGTTAAGTGAACCAGCGTGTACACGCTACTGTGACGAAGTAAAACAGCGTATAAGAAGAAAACTCACAAATTAGTTAGCTTATTCTTCAATTAAGTGCATCAGGACATTATTCACCACATTAACAGTAAACATGTGCAGTATAACAGAACAGATAAAAAGCCACACACATGAACACCAAGATATAAGGTGGAAACCCAATGTGGGTGAAAACCACCTGCTGCAAGTTGTCTCTATCTTTCTTTAATATGAAACTTCAGTTTACAATCTTTTGTACTGGTGCAGCCTTATACTAGTACGCAGGCTACAACCTGCAGAAGGCTACAACCTTCTCTCGTTCTCCAAACTTCCTTGGAAGGGAGCTCCAACCCCCTTTGCTCTTGTACTAGCCAAGATACTAGTACGTAGGTGCTGACCTACAATCTTCCTTCTTTCAGATATCACTTTTCATACATTTTCAGACTTGGATATTCCTGAAGCACAACATTATAATCTGAAGACCACAAATCATTCAATTTCCACAACAGATCATTGAAGCATAAAACAACCAAACTTTGAATCACTGAACCACTGAACCCTGTCAATCACCAGTTACCAGAACACAGAGCAGACTACAGAACTCTGCAATAACAGTCAGACCCCACTGTAAACCCAAAATCAAGCTTCAAAAGATATACGCTACTTCAATGAGCAAAACCCGCGTATACACGCGCTTTTACCGAAGCCAACCTGCGTACAGATCTAAAAATAAACTTTCTGTACCAGACATTAGTTAGATCCGAAACGTAACATTGCGACAATATGCAGATCTAGAAATACGCATAATCAACCATATCATGATAGTGCATTTCAAACCATTAGATCCCGATCTATCCTTAGATCTAGTCTTCCATCAACCGATGTGATCTCTCCTTGGCTTAGATCAAGCAACCCAGAACCTGCATATCAGATCTCTTTCTCTCTTAGATATTCAAGCCTTGTCGAAAGATGATTTTGCCTAATGATCTTCTTCTCCTTATATAGTCTTAGGCCTAGTTCAATACCAAGAGCCAAAACCATAGTAACACAATACCATCAACTTCAAAACTAGGGATCGACACGCCCGTCGAGACACAATGGTCTGAAATCATAGGCACAACTTCCAAGGACTAACCACCATGGACCAAAGATACTTTTCCACATACACGCGCTTTTTCTGAAACCAACTTGCGTGTACACGCGACTTGGGCTTAACGAACATGCGTATATGAACTTCCTTGGCATGCTGTACTAAGATCTGTCTTCTGATTAAGTTGCCATCACCTGTCCCAACCTCTGAGCACCTGTACCATCCTCTGAGTGAGTTGCCATCAAGGACAACACTTGAATCATAATGCCAACAACAAAGGTTATGAGGATAGTTCTTTTACTGTGTCAACCTCATTAAAAAATGAAACACTCCCCTGTCCAAATCGAGTTTTTGATTAAGATCTCGTAAAATCCAAGTCGAGTCTTTCATCGATCTCGAGAGTGAACATTCATTCCATCCACTTTGTTGAATGGAATGAAGCTTGGGGGGCATGTACCTTGATTTGCGTTATTATGCTGGGGGCATGCGAACTTATAACAAGCATAGTTTTTCGTTTCAAGCTTGTGTAAACATGAAACCGAATCCAAGCAAAGTTCTCCATGGTTCAAGCTTGTGTAAAAATGAACCCATACCCGATTTACATCTCGTGATTGCCATTTTTATCCGCTGAATTCTGCTAGATGAGCCTTGGTTGTTTCATTCCATTGCTACCATCTCTTTGGCCGATCATATGCTCTCACTTGGTTGTTTATCCTTTCCTGAGGAACCGCAGCGATGAGTGGTTTTATTAGCCAGCCTCTTGACCATTACATGTTTTGAGCAGTTCCGCCATTGCCGAAACCAGTTGCTACCTTCTATACCACTCGTTCCTCTAGGACAAGTCACCTTTAAGCTCTTTTCTGACTCGTAAAATGTGAAAAGATTGCCGAGTATTTTTCCCTTTTTGACTCGTTAAAGAGAATGAAAATGGAGGTCTGCTTTAAGCTCTTTTCTGACCGTTTAAAGATGAAAAGATTGCCGAGTCCCCCTCTCGATTTGTTAAAGAAATGAGAGGCGGTTGCCTTTAAAGCTCTTTTTTCGACCGTTTAACTTAAAAAGATTGTCGGGTGTTTGTCGTTTCGCACTCGTTATTGGCTCCAAAACGACGTACTTCCGACCTCTTTTCTACTTTTTCGGGTCAAAGTCACTACTTACGAAAAGTACTCCTCGATCATACTGGTCGGGCGGTTCTTTCTAGCATTGTTTTATACTTTTTCGGGCTCGAGAGACACAACTTTACGAAAAAGGACCCCCCTGGAGTTTTCTTTTCCGCTGTCTTTTCAGACTCTCTAAACAGGAAAAGACGTCGAGTTCTTCCTTTGTCAGACTCGTTAAAACTTAATGACATCGGACACCGTTGAAATGATGCTTCCCAAGCATATGCTATCCCCGTCAAGCTTGTCACCAAAAAATAATCGGGGTACCTGCCAGAAATGGTGGGGAAAATGGAACTGTAATAATGGTCGTGTCGGCAGTATGTCGCTCTTGAACATGGCACTAGTCTGCATTCGTGACTGGGTGGGGATTTCTCATCTTGTTTTACACTAGCCTCCATGGGTTTGGGTTATCCTATTTGACCTCTCATCTGCTCATTGCCTTGTCACCATGACCTCTGCTCATTTGATGTCAGATACTACCAAATCCGCTGTCATGCCGCCGATATGTTCAAGAGAAGTTGGCCTCTGCAAGCTTACCACCTCCCTCTGATGTCTCACACAAAACTTTTTATCCTTCTCTGTCTCGTGTCGATGATGTGGGAAACATCATGACCCACCTTCGATCAAGGTTACTTCCTGTCGACTTCAGCTCATTATCCAGGAAGGTGACCTAGAGACTCCCTTCAGGTGCCTTAGAGCCTGCATGCCTCAATGGCAGGTTCTTCGTGTTCGACGTGAGGTTTTCATCATTAGCCTCCGATCGGATGATTCTGCGGGTGTTCGACACCAGCTCATTGATTCACACGCCGCGGATTGTACCTATAAGTACCTTGAGGACCATTGTCATTATTGGTGGTACCTCTCGCGTCTGTTAACAGTTTTCATTATTGGCTGGTAATCAGACGATGTTCATGCATGTTCGACTTCAGCTCATGTATTCACATGCTTGGACTTGTACTTTGTTCGGGTTGGGATAGAGAGCACGACCCTGGTTTTTGTCTGTTGCAAACCAGGTTGCGATTTTGTGGATTATTATTACATGACTCATTGATGGATGGCTGCGCCCATACCTGAGTCTTTGGGATGGTTGCGACCATACCTTCTTATCATCATGGTCTCTTCAGCTGGGTGGCTGCGTCCATACCATAGACCTTCTTCATATGTCTTTTGGATGGCTGCGCCCATGCCTAGACTACATGTAATGGAGATATCAGTTGTACGTACGTGCAGGTTATTCCTGGTGGTGTTCCAGTTCAGCGAGTTTTGTAAAGCATTTCACCCCTCCCACTCTCTCGGGCTTCATGCTTTAGGGGGCATCTGTTACGCAGTAATTTGTCACTGTCTCTCTGCCAGTCTCCCTACGGTGTCATGAAATCAAAATAACCATTCTCATGCTCTCTGAACTGGCCAAATGACCCACTCTGCCAAAGTTTGTTTCATCAGCGCGACTGTTATTAAAATAACCGCGCTGACTGGCGGCTGATAGTGTAACTGATGCGCTGCCAGTGCGGAAGCACACGGGTTTTCCACGCTGGTCGAATTTCATGACCCAGCACATCCTATGCTTGTATTAAGTCACGCTAACACAGCCTGCTCTGTTGTTAAGATGCACTGTCAGCGCTACAGTTCAGTTATATACCCGCGCTGATCCAGTTTGGGCGAATTTGTTCCAACAGCCAGCCTTCCATATGACTCCAGACTTGGTTGTTGGCCTTGTGGGTATCGCCCTCCCTTCTATGGCATGTCTGTTCATCATTTGAAACCACCTTCCTTGAAGATAAGCTCATCCTCCCACCATTCATGGAGACCCCTTCTCCTATTTAAGCCTCTACCATTGCCATGAGCAGCTAGTTTGGATAGTGTGGAATTCATAGTGCTTAGACTGCTGCTGCTAGTAGGTAGTTGGTGTGACAAGTGTGGATTTGCTAGAGGAAGCTTAAAGAAGGTTGTGAGTATTGCTTGTGTGGGAGAGAATTTTGTCTTGGGAGAATCTACCTCCAAGGGTGAATGCTTAAGAGACTTGCTGGTTGGACCCTCTAGAGAAGGACTCAGCGTCAGAACTTTGGTTGTACCTTTCTCTGTTATTGATTAATAATAGATGACTACTGTTATGGTTCCATTCTCGTTTGTCCTTGTAATGGTTAATGTGAATTACATCCTTTTTTACTGATGTATAATTTCATTTATTAGATTTCACGCTTGCGTTTGCATTTCTCTTCGTGTGTGCAGGTATCTATTCACGGAGATCGTGGAGGATCGTGATCGGCCAGAGCGAAGGGGAGAGAGCGGCATCTCTTCATCAAACAATAGCGTTGGAACCCAAGTAGGTGTTCATTGCCTCTCTTTTATTTACAGTTACGAACTTGCACAGTAGCATTGATTGATTGTTGCTAGACCCATTCTGGGCTAGTAGGGATCGCCTCTACCCGTAGAGGGGATTTACCTCTCCAACAATGTGTGCCATCATCTCTGTCTTTTCAGCTTAACTAAATGAATCAAGTATAAAGGTGGAATTCATTGATTTTGCAGTGCTCTACCTTAGGGTTTATTTGGTTTTACATGTTTTCAACTGTTTGAAGAGGATTCATGATACTTTCATGCCCTCTCCAACTCCTCACCGGTCTTAAGACTTTCCATTTCACTTATTTCAAATTATTAAAGTATTTTCCTACCTTGCCCCACAGAAACCTCTATAAGACTAAGTCCATTCCTTGGACCCAAAATGGCCTTTCACATTTGATCCAACAAATCAACATAAAACTCAATCAAACTCCTTTAAGCATATAACTAGCCTAAAATTAGTCTTTACATCAGTCATCTCAAGGCTCATTTTCTATATTTTCCTGAAATTGACAAGGAGAGAGCCCTCTCCCGACCTGGTAGGGCTAGTTACCAGGTTAAGCATGGTTTGATGTTACCCTAGACATGCCTTTCTCAGCGTGAGGTAGATTTAGGCCCTAACACAGGAAAACAACAGGAAGAGGTTCTTGGTCTTACGAGGAATCAATTGGGAAGAGTAGTCATGACAAATATATGAGGTCAATATCATGTGGATATGATTTGATATTGTATACTTGTATTATGCCTATGTCTATGTTATAACATGTAATGTTGAAGGATACATCAACAAATTGAAAGCAGTGTGGTCTGCAGCATGTTGGGATAAGCATGGATGAGATACCAAAAGCAAGGTTTCTTGTGCTATGAACAAGTGGTGTTGCGTGCATGTGGTACATTGGTACTATGTACATATGGTGTGGTGTGCATGATTATACAAGTGGTGTCGTGTGCGTGTGGTTCTGTGTACACATTGTACAAGTGGCATCGTGTGTATGTGGTGCTATGTACATATCATGCATATGGTGTTGTGTACTTGTGGTGTCGCATACATGTCGTGTGTGTGGTACTGTCTACATGTGGTATTTTGTACGCATTGTATGGTGGTGTAGTGTACATGTGGCGTTGTGTGCATGTTGAGCAGGTGGTGCCATGTACATGTGATGTTGTGCACATGTTGTGCAGGTGGTGCGGTGTACCGGTGGTACTGTGTACATGTTGTACATATGGTACTGGTGCATGTGTGGTATTTTGAGCATGTAATACATGTTGTGTTATGGGCATGTGATATTATGTACATGCATCATGTAGTCATGGTATTGCGGAGTGTGTACTCGTTGTGTGGTACTCTATGTAGGTACATTTATTGGCTGGTATTTCACATCAAGTATAGATCGATGCATTGTATTGTATACACTGGGTGTAGGTGTATGTGTTTTATGCGAGGTGTAGATGCATGTATTTCATGGTGTGGTATTCCATGTGGTTGTATGTGTGTGATGCACACTATGTGTCTATGCACATGGTTGAGTAGAAGGCACTGGGTGTTTGTTGGGTGTAGCAACTGATCTGGAGTAGGTATGGAATAAAGACAAAGGTAGAAGCTAAGGATTGGTGAAAGGATAAGTATCAGCATTTTATTTTAGTTTTATTATGCATGTGATTTATGAATATGGTATATGATGATTATATGGGATCTATAATTTTGATTTATGATGGTTACATGTCATTTATGATTTTGATGGTTATGTTTGAGCTAACCTGATGTGATACTTTTATACATGTTTATTTGGTCAAATATGCTAGTTTCACTTGTTGTGACAAGAAGCGAACAGGATTGAAATCTTGATGAGCTACCAATGAGATATGATGTGAATTTATTTAAATTTATTTTAAATCTAATGGAAGTTATGTTCTTGGTATAGGAATGCATGAAATGCTTGGTTGGGTGGTTGAAATCGACTGCAAGAATTAGCAGCAACAACAAAGGAATTGAAACATGCAGCAGTATGCTGGTAAAGCACTTTAGGAGTAGGTCCATTGTGGGACACTGGAACCCCATAGTGTCCATTGATTTCCATGAGCATGTTATGATAGGTATGATGGTTTTGAGGCAGGTATATGCCTTGGTCTTTGAATGTTTTGATGTGAGGAAGCCTTGCCAAGGGATGGACTGCCTGGGATGGGGGTGCTAGCGGAACTTGGAAGGTGAGTGACTACAGAAAAGGGGTGACCTGATTCCTGAGGGACTCTGCGCCAGAGAAGGGAAGGTAATGGATGGATTTATTTTGGTCATTAGCATTGCTCGATGGAATCAGATGCACATTACTAGTGTGCCGTGGAACAATGAGTTGATAACTATTCTTTGAGAGGACATGTGGCATGCGATTATAGCATTGGACATTGGATGCAGATTTGACTTTGTAGTGGATTCTGGGCTTCCTGGGTAGGATGTGAATCCTAGTATTACTTTGAGGGTGGAGGAGTGAGCCTATGGATTCCCTTATTGATTGATACAGGCATTGTATCCTTTATTTGTTGGTTGAGAAAATGTGTATATATGTTTATATCATTGTAAATATCGTAATGAGTTGTGTTATAAAGCTCCAGTATGTGGTATGGTTTTTATATGGTCATGTCATCATGATGTTTTTTTATTTTGGGCGGGTCATCCATTGTAAATATTGCAAGGAGCTGTGTTATAAAGCTCCATGGGCAGTTGTTTTGTTTTCAATAGTCATGTTGGTTATAGGTGTCATTTAACACCGAGGACGGTGTTCCCCCAAGGGGGAGGGTTTTGTAACAGGCCTGGTGAAAATTCCATGTAAAAATATATAAATACCACGGATGATGGGACACGTATTCCAAGTTGAATGGTGGGCAAGACATCCTAGTGTGTGTTCATTTGGTTGTTTATGGCTAAGGAAATTGGCAAAGGCAATGGCTAAGGCATTAAAGAGGAAAAAAAGGTATTTTGGCACATTTATTTATGAAAATAATGGAAATTAGGAGAAAAGGAAGGTGAAAGGTCACATTTTTCATGTGAGGAGGAAATTGAAGGAAAATAATGGAAAATGAAAAAAATAGAGGCCTCATTAATAAAAAGGCTTATGAGGATCAGTGGGCAAGACTTGGTCAGTTTAGATTTGGATCTCTCTCATTATTCTCTCTCTCCCCCATACTCTTGGACACTTAGAGTTTTATTTAAGCACTTTGGCATTGGAGCAAGAAAAGAAAAGAAGGCAAGAGGAAGCAATCATCAAGTAGGGAAAGGCAGGATCAAGTGGTTACAGCAAGCTTCATTACAGGTATCAACTTGCATGGGTATTTTCCTTGCTAGATTTGGCATGCATGGGATTGCATGTGTATTTTCCTTACTAGATTTGGCATGCATGGGATTGCATGTGTTTCTTTTCTACCATGGCATGGGTTTTTCCAAGTGTGATAATATTTTTAGCCTAGCCTTGCCATTTCCTAATAGCTTTGATGAGATGGGGTCTCTCATGCGTTTTGTGGGGGATGGCCAGATTGGATTCGAAGCTGAGTGGGGTGGATCTCCAAATTGAAAAACACATGGTGGTAGTGTTCCTTGAACCAGATTGAGGATGCACGAAGCCACTAGCCTAGTAACCCCTAAACTGGACTGTGGGTTGCGGTAAAACTAGATTGTGTGCCTCGGTGGGCCCAGGAATCCTTGCCGGTGAATGGAGGGATATACGGTAAATCCAAGAGGTGGTTTTTATCTCCGTTGGGCCTAGTGATTCTAGGATGGAATGCACAGTAAAGCCTGGAGATTATGTCCTGGTGTAGGGCCTAATGATCCCTAAATCAGGCTGCGGATGCATGGTAAAGCCTGAGAGACTAGGAGGCACTCAAATTCCTCACGCTGTAGGCGGAGAACTCTAGTGGCATCCACATTGATTAGTGTTTTTTTGACATGTTCTATGAGTCCCACATTCATGCTTGGAATATGGCACGGGGGTGATTAGCTGAAGAGAGACCTGGCTCAGCCAATCTATGGTTGGGTGGAACGTGGTAGTCCCATCACCAGTTGGTTCATTGCATTTATTAACGAAAAATTCATTCCCATGATTTTCATGTGAAAATGTACTGATATATATATGGATTTTGATGGCTGACATGTTTATTGTATTTCTATTCCTATTATGTTGTTTATATGCACATTTACCTTGAAGGGTGTTACATCCCCTCCCCATCGGTCAAATGATCTCTCTTCTTCAATTTTCCTTGCTTCTTCATGTCCATGTTGTGACTGTTCATAACTATATTGCACCATTCTTGTCCTCATCTCTTTAATCCTACTATCTTCTTGTCTTATTTTTGTTTTCACACACACAACTATTAGATTTAAACAAAATTTCAATACATAATAGACGTTATCACCTTGGCTTGTTGTTGGAAATTTGTTGGTGCAAGACTGGCTGAACAATACATTGCAAGTTAACACATCCATAACAAAAAAATCATATCAATTTTTAGTACCGTACTATATAATTAAATCATAAATTAAGCATATCAACCATACATGAAATTAACCGACCACAAACCAGCTTTTAACACCTAAACATTTGTTTTATCCAATTTCTAAAATTCAATATGAAACCTCTTTGCTTTGTTATCTCTATCACAGAGTACCAACTTATTCCCAATGACTTGGAAAGAACCTGGACAGTATTTTACCCATGATAGAGCCCGTTCAGTCCAATTATTGAACCTGGATGTTTGATACCACCTGTAAAAACACCCCCTTACCCTTAGGAATGTGTTCACTATGCTAACACAACTTCCCTCATACAGTTATAGTCACCATACTCATCTTGGCGAGACCTTTTCAGTGATATAAATTTGTCCAAGTTGGACTCTAGGATTACAAGTTATGATTCTCTGAAGTCTTATTAATTTAAATGTCTCACCTATCTTTTTCTACCATGTGGCAACCATGTATCATGTCACTCATCCATGTGGTGTACCTTAACACTTCGTAATTACATCACCCTTCTTGTACGACTGATCCAACAGTTAGCGGGACCTCCTACTCCCTTCACTAACTGCATAGGAGGAAGGCCTTGTCCTATTGTCGATCATCAATTTCCCATGATTCAATTGATGATTAGGGTTAAAGCGGGGGTCCCCCCCATCCCTTCCTAATATAATATGGGGAAGGCTCCACTGCATTGTCAGCCTTTGATTTCCCATGATTCAGTCGACAGTTAGGGTTAAAGCAGGGTTCCCCCCCTCCCTTGCTAACATCGCATGGGGAAGGCCTCACTGCATTGTTGATCGTTGATCTTTCCAAACTCAATCAACGATGGATATTGAAGTGGGGATACCCCTCTCCCCTTATTGGCATCACAAGGGGGAGGTCTCGATATCAACATGACCATTGATCTTGTAGTAGATCCATGTCATCTACTGTGACCCTGAACTTCGCCCTTGAGCATGGAATGTGGTTATATGGATCCTCGGGCTTGCCCTCAAGGATAAGGCCTCTGACTCGATGCATCCATAGGGGACAAGCCCCAACCTCCAACTTGGTTTATACATAGGGATGACGCATCCACAGGGAAAATCCTCGACCTCCAACTCGTTTTATATATAGGGACGCGCCCTGAACTCTAGCTCGTCATATACATATCGATGGCTCTGACCCTCGACTCAACATACACACAAGGACGATCCCCCACCTCCAGCTTGGCATGTATCATATCTATATACATATATATATATATATATATATATATATATATATATATATATATATATGTATATATGTATATATATATATATATATATATGTATATATATATATATATATATATATATGTGTGTGTGTGTATATATATATATATATATATATGTGTATATATATATATCTATATATATATATATATATATATATATATATATATATATATATATATATATATATATATATATATATATTGAGCATAGGCATAAACATAAATTGGTTCTAGTCCCTTATGTAGGGTTTAATATGACTGTAATCGTTTCGAGAGAGCCCATAGTTCAACTCCTTGAATAGTGAAAGTCCCTACTACAAATGATGAATTATCTTGATCCAAAATGAGTCAATAACACACATAAAATCATGTGTTGTTGGTATACCACTACCCAGACAATGATTTCAAGGGAAACTATAGTTATGCTTAATTCCCATAGCTAAAATGGTTTCGACAAGAAATTACCAAAGTTTTTATATGCATATATATATGTATATATACATCTCTATATACATATTTAAATTTGTTCGAGATTTGAATTCTAAAACTTACGTGTGATTTCTTTCATTTGTACAAGGATCATATGTATATGTATATATAACATAGTCAACTCATTACAAGATCTGTTCAATCCAGTATTTCATGTTAAGAAAAATTATTCATTATAATGATTCAACATTGAACGCCATAGTTATAAACAACTCCTCACACAGGAATTCATCACATTATTCAAGTACCAGTAAGAATAATATCGACAACCATTCCAATAAGTTATGTAACAACCAAATTTTAGTTCATTCCTCATACGTCAATGGCATCATTTCAATTTAGTAGAAATAAACATACATTCATTGCTACTAATGAACATGAGAGATACTTATCTTAAAATTTAACTGGGAAACTAAGTTTGGGACAACAACTCTCCAGCCAACCATAGGTAATTGCAGCCAAGTCTTACATGCAATTATCACCCCAAAGGAAGATTCCACTACCTGAGGTGGTGTGCTTTTGGAAGAGAGACTAGATAGTTTCTTCAGCTAAAACAATATGACGCAAGGTCACACAACCCTCATCCACCATCTACACATTTCCCACTTAGTCTTCCCAACTTTACACATAGAACTGATAACTAGGATAGGATACGATCTAACAGATAATTCTCATCTCACATTCAGCAAAAGAGGGTCCACACTAAAGGAAGTTTCCTCAATTGATAAACTACTAATAAATGGAAGAAATCACCCCTCCCATGTGGTTCATCAGTGTGACAAACACTAGAACTTCAGCCCCCAAGGCTACTCTTCGTGGTTCATCATCCTCACAAGCACCTGAGTGATTCTTTCCAATACAGTAGGTTATTTAATCCCAATATTCTAGTGGGTTCTTCTAACCTTAGGAAAGACTCTTCTATCTGTAATATTTCACCCAACAAGCCTCTCTCGGAGGATTCCTTAGATGGTGGTTTTTTTTTCCAAAATTTGATTCTTATGTTGTTCTCTATGACACCTCTAACGCTTGGAGGATTTTTCACAGTGCTCTCTTTTTTTTCAATTCTATTCCACTATGCATACAACCCAAAAATGATCCTTATCCATTCCCCTCCCTTGCCAACTTGTTTTCGCACGCCCTAACAGACCAACCATATGTATTTTTTGAAGGCTCCACACAATTAGTCGATGGACAACACAACCCATGCATGTGTTTAATTTTTTGTTCTTTTCTTAATTATGGTTTGAGCTTAAGGACACCTGTGCTTTTCTATGTCTCTTTAGTTAAATTTAATGTGAATTCAAATCATTTAATCTTCTTAACCAACCCATGATTGATATATTTAATTCTTCCAATTCCTCTAGCAATCTCCCTTCCCAAGCACACTGGAATCCATGTCCCTTCTCTGAGTCTTTGAGTAATTACAATTATTATAATAATGAGAGGTTCAACCATGGGCTATTACACACAAATAGAAATACAATAGAAAACAAAAGTTTACATGGTAAAACCTTGATGATTTTTCAAGGAAACATCCACAACAAAGACAAAAAAAATTATTGTGGAAAAAATATTACAATCAGGATTACATATATAGCCTCCTCATCTCCTGAAATCATAAATGAAGTAGGAAATTTTGCAATAGTTTTGGTAAATGCCTTATGGCTCGTAAAACCATCAGAATAATCGAAATAATGTAGGTAAATAAAGTTTTATATTTACATATTCTTTTAATATATTATTGTCATTTTCTAACAAGTTACTATCTATATATGTATCTTCATCTTGAACATCTAAAGTATCTATATTAGGATTTTTCATATGGATATTGAGAAAGAGCATCAATGGCTTGGTATGTTGGGCATGTGTCAAACATGTTCTCTACAACCAATGTATTTACCATTAAAGGGTTTAGGATTTCACTCATCGGATTCCTTTGAAATCTTTGCAAAAGTAGCCAAGTGGATGTTGTGTTGGTTTCCACTTAATATTTTCCATGTCCATGGGTGGGAAGTCAGTGAGACAAAGATCATTTGTTTGAGGGAATGTGTATCCATTATCATCAAAGGGATTCTTTTCATGTTTCTTTATTCCCTAAAGAGCACTATTTGTAGATTTTTCTACTAAATTTAGATGTATGCCTACATATATTAGGTTCACCAAACAATCATCAAAGTAATTCTAACCTTTTAGTATTTACTATTGTAGGGTGGAGAGCTTCATTAAATAGCAAGACAAATGCATTAAAACTGAAATGAGAGCAACTTTTAGACATGAAAATTAGTGAGTCATGTTATCCTCTAACATTGAGAACCACCACTTACCTCAGCCACTTGGGCTTTCACCGGTAAGTATACAATTTTGCATTCCACTTAAGTAAACTTCAAATGGAAGCAACTAATTTCACATTGAAAATATATTTTCTTTTTTCCATTTCTAGTGATACATTGTATATATATATACACACACACGTCAAGCAAGGGGTGATTTGTTTTCAAGTGATTTTGTTGGATTTCCATTTTTCTTCTTTTTTTCTCTCAAAAGAGCAAATAGAAGCATTCCATCAAAGTATCATTGACCCTCCTTAATTGTTGTAGTCGTCATTGGACACGCTTTATCCCTTTAGGCTTGTTGGGAAGACTTGCAAGTTTGGTAATGAGAAAAAACATAGTTGGGCTAGGTTTAAGAGCTCAAGGTGTTGAACTACTTGTATTGGTAAAAGATTCATCTTATAGGGACAAAGGAGCCAATGACAATATTGTAGCCTTTTTTTTAGTGAGGATGCTAGGGTGTACAAGATTGGTGTGAAGAATCACGGTGCATAGTTGGGGATATAAACCACTTTCCCTTTCCCTTTAAGATTAATACAAAATTGATATGAAGCTTGCAAACTCTTCTTAACGTGAAATCATAAATGAGGAAGCAAGTGATAGGTCTAAGATCAAAAAAGTTTCCTAGAATCAAAGGGATTAACCCTAATCTAAGAGCTAAGCTAGAATTTCTTAGGGCTTGGGGCTTTCTTGAGGTTGTTGGTTGAAGAAGAAGGTTTTTCATAATTTCTTAAGCTAGTTACTGTACTTATCTCCCTAGTGTTCAAAATTGTACTATCTCCTTAGTTGTCCTTCCTTCACTTATTTTCCCAACATTCTCATTAGGCCTATTCTATTATTATCAAGCCTATCCTTCCTACTTGTAAATACATTCTCATCAAGTCTATGATACAACCCCTATTCCGTAAGATCCCAACCTTTATATTCCTATCCTCCTATTACATGAGGGATAATTATCTCATAGTACTTTCAAACACAACATAGAAATTTTGTAGCAGTGTTGTTACTATATTTAGTTTTTTATAGTTTGTTATTTCGTAACTTGAACTTGAAATATTAGAAAATTTTCAAATCTATGATTGTTCTTGGTCGAAAATAAGTTTTAAAAATGTAGTTATTAGTCTTCTCGTTAACTTGTTGTAGGTTTGTGTTGCTTCACTGATGAATGAGAGATTTCTCACTTCATTTATTAAAGAGTTTCTTTCCTTGTTTACTCACTTGATTTTGTCAAACATTTTTAAGCTATGAAGGAGTGAAGTCTGTTATAGACATTTTTGTGCCTCGCAGCATGGAGCATGAAATGTCGATAATTACAGGGATCCAAAGTCCCTAAACATGTTGTTCTTACCCCTAGAGGAACAAGGTCAGCAAACCACAGCACTTCCTATCAGTTCTCCACCTGAAAACACTCAAAACAGACTATTTTTGGATCATGTCAGTTGCTCCACTGAGCATCTGCGCTGAATGTCAACTGCTCCTCCTTGTACCTGCGCTGAAAGTCAAAACTAATGAAGGCTACCTGCGCTGGGCGAGATTGGCCAAGTGGCACAGTCATTCTGCAAGGTGTCAACTGCCCAGGAAGCTTCCAAACTGACACTTGGTTCAAGGGATTCGCCCTATGATGAGTAAGAAGGTCTTGATCTCCAAGTGGAAGCAAGATTCTCCAAGTGGACTCAAGAACTGAAGATTAACTAAAGTGGGAGAGGACACTAGTCAGCTTTATGCCAGCCTCAAGCTGACTCATCCTTTCTCCAAATCTCCTATATATAGAGCTCTTCTATGAGGTCTAAGGAGGCTGGAATTTTGTGCAAAGTAAGGAAGTGCTGTTGGTTTATAGTTAGATTTATTGGGTGATTGCTTTTATAGAGGAGAAGAGGAGATTTCTTGCTGCTGAGGAGGTGCTGCTGGATTGGAGCCATTTATGGTTGTAACCTTCTCAGAACCTTTTTCTTCTATCAATAAAGCTTTTGATGTTCTCCTATATACTTGTATTGCAATGATGTATTGTTTTCATCTGTATATTTGATTCATCCTAATCCATGCATCAGTTATGAGTACATGTTTCTTGTAGTTTCCCTCTCTTGTTTTTGCAGGATCTTTGTGTAGCTGGACCGGCAAAGGGAGCAAGGAGCTGGGAACAAGAGGCAAAGATAGAAGACAGGATCGACAAAAGCGAAAGACATCGGTTGGTCAATCTTTTCTTCCTTCTCTGTACTTTCATAAAGGAAAAATATCAAAGGTTTACTTTCAGTTGTTGCTAAGGAACTATCACCCTTAGAGTAGGGATAGGGTCATTCCGAGTCGGATACTTTTCCCCACAACAAACTGGCGACTCCGCTGGGGACCTAGTATCTTGTTGGTTTATTGTGTTTCTTGCTATTCATCTCATAAACAAGGAGAGCACCAAATCGAACTGCAATTGAGTCCTTCAATTGCAAAGTAGAGGGCAGCTGCTCTGGCTCAGTTTCTGAGCAAGTTTATAATTTGAAGAGCTGATCCACAAGGACTCTTGTACTCTTTGTGATAGCTTTTCATCCTCTTGATCATCCCTTAGCTTGTACTTGACCTATAGCTTTTTATTTCAGCAAAAACAGTGAATTTTTGAGCTTTTTATGACCCGGAAACCCTTGTAAACGCAACTCTCGTGTCTCAGTGCAGGCTGTCCAAAGGCAGTCTGCATTTCAGCGCAGGTACTCCCTTCGGGAACTGCGCTGAAAGTCAGTTTGACAGACCAGAGCCTGCGCTGGACCAGTTAGCCAGTGTCTTGCTGAGGTTTCCTACTGAGTCTTGGCCCTGTTTTCACTGTTGTTTTGCTGCTGATTGCTTGTCATTTGTACTTGCTGTAAACCAACTTTCCTTGACATTATTCTGCCTCAGTTGTGTGATGAAACTGTGATTGTTCTTTCAGTATTTCTTGTTTCAGTTACAGTTTCCCATTGTGAAAAGCAAACCAGTATAGCTGTGGCCTCTTAGATCTTGAACTGTAAAAGTGTCGTCGTGATCTTAAGAGCTAGTTTTATTACTGTTCATGGCTGTTTGAGTTTGTTTGTTTTTCATTTTATGGTTTGAATTCATACATTTTTAGTGTCGAAACAAGTACCTGTAAGGCGTCTTTTGATTTTAGACAAAACTTGTTTGTTTACGCTTCAAATTGAATTCGAAAATTATACGACAGTTTCCTTTTGTCTTACATCAACATTAAGGGAAAAGAAAAGAAATACATGCATCTTGCATTTGCATTTTTTGATAAGTTTGCGTGATTGATCTAGGAGAAAGTGCATTAGTTTGTGCTTTGTGCTCTGTGTGGAAAGATTATGTTTTTCTCTCCCCTCAGTAGTTAGGATTTTCAAAGCTAAAAAGATTGTAAAGCTTGCTTATCATTTTAGCTGCATTTAAGAATTTGTACCAATACATCTCGTGGTGATCCTGAAAGACAAACTGCTAAACAAGATCAACTTAAAATATATTGAATGAATCTAAAAACGCTTTGTAACATAACGCTCACAATAGAGGTCTAGGTAGAGACGTGTTCCGGCGTCGTTAAACGTAGTGACTGTCGATCTCTACGAAGGTGGGTGATTCCTCCTGAGGGACGATAGCACTAATACGGACTTGTGCTCCCGCGTACCGTCGCGTATATTGGGAGACCCCTATAGGCATTTATCCTTTATCCTTAGGAAGCCGTGTCGGCCGCCCTACTGATCGCGATGCAGTGAACACAGCATTCACGAAGATCGACCACCCATACCGTAAAACGTATTCTGTGGTTTCGCGAAAGGTTTGGCACACCCTCTGCCTAGATCTCCAGAGCAGTTTCTTTTGGCCTTTTTCAAACTCTATAACTGAAAAAGTCCAACCGAGCATTTGTCACTTCGGGCTCGTTAATACATCGAAGGCGACTAGAGTCATCTTTAGCTTTTTCTCGACTCTTAAAACATGAAAAAGCAAAGTTGTGTCTAAAAGCGTCTAATAAAATTCATTCAATATGGAAACATAATTCCCCTTTTTGTATTTTAGTTGATCGAGTAATCCGCAACCGTGGAGGAAAGTCAATTAGAACTCCGTCGTTCGAGGAGACTCGCGAGTCAACCGTCTTTGTCTCCGGAATCGAGAGTAGTACGGACGAAGCAAACTCGCTTGACCGGGTCAAAATCTCCCATTAAAGTTAGAACAACAGTTCCAACTACATCTGAGATTCTGGTCACTCCTAATATTTCTGGAATCCCTGCCTCTATTGAAGAAGTTCAACAGCAACAAAGGGACAGTTGTACTGATCCTAGTCTGAGGACAAGTACTTGCATAACTGAACCAGTTCCATCTGAAACCGGTCCACAGAGTCTTATTGCTCAAACAACTGTCGCTGTCGAAGCAACCCCTTCTTCGGCACCATAAATCTTTTACGGACCTGACGGTCTTCCTCTTCCTCCTGGTCTGATTGCAATAGAGGAAATCATAGAGGACCAGCAAGCAAATACTCCAACTCATTTTGGAGTAGGCGCCACTCTTTTTCCTTCTGCATCAGAAGTTTGTCCATCGCCACTGGAAGTTCCTGTAGAATCGTTAGGCAGTTTATTGGATAGACTTAAAATGTCTGAGCAACCGTCGACATCTAGGACTGTGCCAAATGACACAGCGACAACAGAAGCTCCTGCTGTCACTCCGACGATGTTTGCCAGCATACCAGCTGTCCCGACTAGCTCTCAACAGCTAGAAGGAGTCCACCCAGGGACTATTATGACAACTTGGTCTGTTCCAGTTTGTTCTTCCGGTATAATACCCGGTAATTCTTATGTTGAAACTAGACAAATTGATCCCTTTGGAAATCAGTTTGGACCATCCAGTCCTCAAAGGCAATCTATACCCTTGAGCTCCGGATTGTTACCGTATGGGGGGCAATATGCCCTTTCACTTCCCCCTCCGGGAGGATACCCATACGGCAGTTTTCAACCGCATTCAGGTTTGACTGAAGTTACGACGAGTGGTTGGGTGCCTATGTTGCCCCAACAACCGAGAGTTGTATATTCCATGCAACAATGTGTACCTATGTCTAGCATCCCGACGACGCCAGCAATTGTAACCGTGTCGCAAGTTCAATCGATGCCTGTTGTATGTCAACCCCAAGTTGTAATGCAACAACCCCTTGACCCTGCAACACAACCACAATCGCCAACTGCCGGGACGACACAGATACAAACGGGAACCATAACCCCGCATCTTGGTCCGTCGGTTAGTATCGCACAGCAAAACATGGCTTCGCAGCCATGGATGATGCAATACCAACAACCTCAGTTTCAACAGGTGTACCAGGGATCTGAGCGACAGATCTTTGCAAATAGTGGGCAACCCTATATTCAGAACGGGTTAAATCAACCACTTTGCAGTGGCCAAGCCCACCAGCCATATCAGTCCTATCAACATCAGTTGCATTATGCTGGTATGCAAAGGCCTACTGCTCAGGCGATTCCATCGTATCCTGGGTACGCCTCGCCAAACCTAAATCAGCAGTTGCCATTCGTGGCGACTCTAGAATTACCAGATTTACATCGATTGACGAATGATCCAATCGCCTATGCCCATTGGTGGCCAGCGATTCCTCACAAACTTCCTTCGGACATTCCTAAATTCAATGGAAATCCTGGCGAAGACCCGTCGAATCATGTGATGACTTTCCATCTGTGGTGTTCGTCGAATACCTTGAATGATGATTCGATAAGGCTTCGCCTTTTCCAGAGGACATTGACTGGTCCGGCGGCTAAATGGTATATTGAATTACCTAGAGCCTCTTTCGACAATTTTAGTTCCCTAGCCACGACTTTCTTAACACACTTTCAGTTACCTATAAGGTACGAAACTGGAACCGAGATCTTAACCAATTTCAAGCAGACAACGGCCACACATATATCAGATCATATACATGAGTGGCGTCGTCGTCGCAGAATGGTAAAGACTTATGTTCCAGATCAGCTTTTAGCTGAGTGGTTTATAAAGTCGCTTCTTCCTGCTATAACAGAAGATGTGGCCAAGGGAGGTGTCGTAACAGAGGAGCAAGTTATTGCTCGTGCCCAGTATTTAGACTTAGTATATACTCAGTCTGGCACGCTCTATGACAAGATACCTGACGCCCCTAGACCGGAATTTTCAATTCCTCCCCCTCCTGGATCAAATAGTGACTCTCATGCCGGCGATGGTGTGATTGGCACTGCAAACGCAAAGTCAACACGGGATTCGTCTAAGAAAACCCGTAAGACTTCGAACCAAAATGCAAATGAAGAACTTCTTGCCTCGGAAGTAAGTGCCGTGTCGGACGACAAGGGCAAACAACTGAAGCAACCAGGAGACAAGAAGAAAAAGAAAGGGAGAAAAGGGAAACCCCCTTCGGGGTGTCATATATGCGATGAGGATCATTGGACAGCAGATTGTCCATGCAAAGCTGAGCTTAAAAGATTCTTTAAGAGTCCGAAAACCTCAGCTGTGTTGACTGATCCGTTTCCTAATCCTGGTCCAAATCTGGTTGCTAATCAAAATGCTTCCCAATCCCAAGTGCTTATGTTGTCTACCTCAAAGCAGCAAAATAAAGCTTTGACAAGGAATAAAGATTACGGGAATCCATGGCTGTCAAATAACAAGGCTAATGAACAACCTAGTAGTTCGACGACAGCTTTGACCAAAGTTGTGCCACCCATCATTCCTGAACCAATGGTAAAGTTGCCAAAGGGAGTAGTACACAAATCGACATTTAATCCTCGTGCCAAAATAGCACAGAATTATAATATAATAGAGGACCTGGCCCAATCGCCGTCCGCTATGTCGACACTTGAGGTACCGCAAAATTGCCCCTCCCAAGATCAAACTTTATTATCAGCAATAGGTGGGATTGGCCCAATGGATTCCAATCTTGTGGCCTTTGATCATAAAGGATATGACCCTAAGTTACCAGCTCAACTAGCTTTCCTTATTCAAGTGAAAGCCCTCAACAAAACTGTTCATCGAACAATTATTGATGAGGGGGCATCTACATGTCTTATGTCGATGAGTTGCTGGAAAAATTTAGGCTCACCACCCTTGTCGAAATCGTCAACGACCTTAAAAGCATTTGATGGACGATCATACACTCCCTACGGGATTTTAGGTAACTTGCAAGTTGAACTGGGGGGCAAAACAGTAGAAGTCGATGTTGAAGTAATTAATGGAAACCTCGATTACAACATCCTACTAGGAAGGCCTTGGATATATGCCATGGCCGCAGTTGTGTCGACCTACTTCAGGAGGATTGTATTTCCTTTTCAAGGAAAAATTACAATCGTCGACCAACAAACATTTCTCCCCAACAGTTCTCAAGTTACGGGAAGCAGCACAATGATCCATGAAAGTAATCAATCACTCCAAAATATCGGAGTAGGTCTCCTAAAAGACCCTGCCTTAATGGGTACTTTTTCCCTACCGCCGGCAGGTAATCTAGCGGAAGTAGCCACAGTGGAAACCTACAATATGAAATCTTCCATATCCAACGGATTCAGAAGGTTCCTAAATATTTTGTCAGCATGGATCGTCGCCCTAATGGAAATACTGTAAATACAGTGGGCCCCGAGGACGGTTCTTATCTTGTGTCAACCTCATTAAAAAATGAAACAAATCCCCTTTCTCACAGGTAAACCTTCATTCCAACCACCGAGTTGAATGCAATGAAGCTTGGGGGGCATGCACCTCGATTTGCATTATTATGCTGGGGGCATGCAAACTTATCATCGAGCAGTTTTAGGCACATAGTTCATGCTCGTTAAAAAATAAACGCAAGATCCGAGCAGTTTTAGCACATAGTTCATGCTCATTAAAAAATAAACATAAGATTGAGCAGTGTTTTGACGCATTCAAGCTCTTTAAAAAATGAACCCATCTCGGTAAATAACCATTAAGTATGTAACCTGATCAACCATAAAAGCCTTGGTCGTGTTTGTGCACCGTCACCTCCACTTTTCATTTGGCCGATCATTCACCTCCATTTGTGTGTTTACCTCTTTTGAGAAACAGCTGCGAAGAGTGATTTCACCTAACCATCCTTGTGACACTGCCGTGATTGGAGAATTCCAACCTGTACCTGGAATCTGCTGCTATCCCTGTTTATCACTCGTTCCTCAAAAGACGAGTCTTCTTTGAGCTCTTTTCATCTGACTCGTAAAATATGAAAAGTTTGCCGAGTTTTGGCCTTCCAGCTCGTTAAACGACCGGAAGAGCTATCCCTCCTCTAGATTTTAATCTTTTTTGGACCTGAGGGATTATTGCACAAAAATATCGAGCGCTTGTCTTGTTCGGCTCGTTAAAAGTACTGAACACTCATCCCTTCTGTATTGTTTTATACTTTTTTGGACTTAAGGGATTAGATGACGAAAAAGGAATTTTGGAGTTAACTTTCTGTACCTTTTCAGACTCTCTAAAAATGAAAAGGACCGAGTTTTCCTTGTCGTTAGACTCGTTAAAATGATTAAATAGCGACAAACTTGTCTTTAGACGAGAACGAGTTTCCCTATCGCTAGGCTCGTTAAAACATAGCGATGGGCTTGCCAAAAGGGCAGGTTATAGAACAAGCATATGTTATCCTCCTCAAGCTTGACAAAAATAAAGAGGTACTGGTCAGAAATGACTGGGGAAAAATTGGGAGAACATCAAAGCTTAATGGTAGCAAGTCGCTCTTGAACATGACACTTTTCCTCCGTACCACATCGGGTTGGGTTGTTTCATTCACCGGTCTCATCGCCATGGTCTTCGCCAAACCATCCACATTTTGGGGTAATGCTACCGATCCATCGCATCAGTGTCGTTATATGTTCAAGAGAGGTCATTCTGAAAGTGTCAACCGTGTCCCGTCCACTGCCATACATTATCCTTCATCCATTCATGATCACCACCCTGAATCATATATCACAGTTTGTTTTCACCTCCACTAAAATCATTAGCTCCGTTCTGTGTCATTGATGTGGGATTCATTAAGGCCCTCCTTTGACGGATCGCTTCTTGTCGACTTCAGCTCATTATCCAAGAAGTTGATCTAGGAACAACCCCATCAGTACTTTGAAGCTTGCATGCCTCAATGGCAAGTTTCTCACTTCCGGCGACAGGTATACATCAATGACCTTCGACCAGAAGATTTTGCGTGGCGTTCGACGCCAAGTCCTTTATTCATGCCACGTGAATTGTACTGCAGTACCTTGAGGGTCATTATCATTATCGGTGATTCCTCTCGCGCTTGTTAACGGTTTTCATCATTGACCGGTAATCAAGCGATGTCTTTCCATGTTCGACTTCAGCGAAATTCTCACATGGATCGACTTGTACTTAGAGTGAAGATCGAACGAGTTTGAAGACCCCGGATCTAGTTTCATCCATCCGGGCTGCGATACATATTCAGGAAATATAAAAGCATTTGTCATGTACATCATTGCAGCAGATGATCATCCTACTCAAAGGATGATAATTTCAGCAGAGAATTATCAGTCTACCATCAGACGATCGTCTGTTCTATGTACCAAAATGTATTTATAAAGCTGAGCATGGGAATGCCCGCCTCAGCTAGATCATGAAAACAGAATGAAAAATAATGTATTGTATTGTATTGTATTACAGGGCACCTCTCAGCACTTGAATGAACTTCGGACCCTCTGGATAAAGCATTTCACCCGATAAACGGCCTCATACTTTAGGGGGCAACTGTTATAGACATTTTTGTGCCTCGCAGCATGGAGCATGAAATGTCGCTAATTACAGGGATCCAAAGTCCCTAAACATGTTGTTCTTACCCCTAGAGGAACAAGGTCAGCAAACCACAGCACTTCCTATCAGTTCTCCACCTGAAAACACTCAAAACAAGGCTATTTTTGGATCATGTCAGCTGCTCCACTGAGCATCTGCGCTGAATGTCAACTGCTCCTCCTTGTACCTGCGCTGGGCGAGATTGGCCAAGTGGCACAGTCATTCTGCAAGGTGTCAACTGCCCAGGAAGCTTCCAAACTGGCACTTGGTTCAAGGGATTCGCCCTATGATGAGTAAGAAGGTCTTGATCTCCAAGTGGAAGCAAGATTCTCCAAGTGGACTCAAGAACTGAAGATTAACTAAAGTGGGAGAGGACACTAGTCAGCTTTATGCCAGCCTCAAGCTGACTCATCCTTTCTCCAAATCTCCTATATATAGAGCTCTTCTATGAGGTCTAAGGAGGCTGGAATTTTGTGCAAAGTAAGGAAGTGCTGTTGGTTTATAGTTAGAGTTATTGGGTGATTGCTTTTATAGAGGAGAAGAGGAGATTTCTTGCTGCTGAGGAGGTGCTGCTGGATTGGAACCATTTATGGTTGTAACCTTCTCAGAACCTTTTTCTTCTATCAATAAAGCTTTTGATGTTCTCCTATATACTTGTATTGCAATGATGTATTGTTTTCATCTGTATATTTGATTCATCCTAATCCATGCATCAGTTATGAGTACATGTTTCTTGTAGTTTCCCTCTCTTGTTTTTGCAGGATCTTTGTGTAGCTGGACCGGCAAAGGGAGCAAGGAGCTGGGAACAAGAGGCAAAGATGGAAGACAGGATCGACAAAAGCGAAAGACATCGGTTGGTCAATCTTTTCTTCCTTCTCTGTACTTTCATAAAGGAAAAATATCAAAGCTTTACTTTCAGTTGTTGCTAAGGAACTATCACCCTTAGAGTAGGGATAGGGTCATTCCGAGTCGGATACTTTTCCCCACAACAAAGTCCAAGTGTCTAAAATCATGAGGAAGTCTAGAAGCCTCTAAAAAAGACTAGCTAAACACAAGATCCAAAGAAGGGTTATATGTTATTAGTTATGAAGTATGCATAGATTGAGTAAGCATTTAATGTTAGGAAGTAATGCTAGACTTAGGTATAGCATTACAACACTTGGGAAAAATGACTAATGGAGTGTATGATACAAGTTATGCTTTAAAGTAAGATAGGTAGGGTTCTACCCAAGAAAGAGGAAAAACAAGATCTTAAAGTTTCTAATTGGTTTTAAGAAAAGTGCAAATATTTAATTTGTGAAGAAAAGTGTTTGATATACTATAGCCATAAAATTTTGGATTTTTTTTTTAATTTGTATATAATATCAATACAAAATAAAAATTTGTTTACTATAACTATTGCTACCAGAAATTAATAAATATTTATCTACAAATTTAATAATTAAATATATTATAAAAAATAATATATACATTCATTTTAAAAAAAAAATTAATATGTGTGTGTGCAAATTGTATTGCTACTAAAAAATAATAAATATTTGTAAAAGGAAAGGAAAAATAATAGCCCCAAGGGTTAGCTCAATTGATCGAGGCCATGTTACTAAAGTACCTCGCCATTGGAAGGTCACAAGTTCAATTCTCTTTATCACCCTCGGGGTTAGGCTCTGCTAGTTTAGACAATAAGATGTGATCCCTTCGGGTTGATCTACCTAGATTTTCCTTAGAAAAAACATAGGAAAAATATAATTGAATATAACATAATTAAAAATAAATATATACATTTATTAAACATGTTGTTATATATATATAGAATCCAGGGTTAGCTTAGTTGGTTGAGTTCCCATCATTAAAGCACCTCTGCTATTAAGAGGTCATCGGTTCATTTGTCTCAACACTCTCGAGGTTAGGCTCCGTGGTTGAGCCAATACGAAGTGATCCTTTCAAGTAGATCTGCTTGGTACAAATATTTTGTAGACGTAGTGGTCACCAATCTCTAAGGACTGTGAATTGCATAGAAAAAAGTGTGTGTGTGTGTGTGTGTGTGTGTGTGTATAATTTAGTCTAATTAATAGATGAAATGACCTTTTTCTAAATATTTTTTCAGTTAATTTTGTCCAAAATTCGGCAAAGATTTTTAAAAATCATAAGTGTAACTTGTTTAATCTATAAATATCTAGTGCCTTAGGGTTTTTTAGGATGTTGAATCCATTTATGTATTTAAAAGTGAATTTTAAACAATAAGAAATCACAATATTACTAAAAATTGTGTTTCCAAATTCTAGCCAAAAATCCATTTCCTCTATTAGTTAGACTACGCATATATATAATATACTTATTTAATAAATAGATAAAAAGGGGTGTTTATTTTTAATAGAGTGCATGATGATCTAATCTTTGCGTATTATTTGTTTAAATAATTTTGATTATTTTGTGAATGGGAAATTTACAATGAGTATGATAACTATACTAATTTCTTTAGTATTTGGTATAACATACATGCATAAGGAAATTTTTTTATACAAAATCCAGACTCTTTTTTTGGTGTATTCTCAGGAACAAAGTTCCAACCTAGGGCAACCTTCAAAAAAGAAACAAACATGGCCCACGTTGGTGTGACCCTCTACAAAAACTTTGAATAAAGTTCCTCTCATCTTTTTTTAACATGTCTTTTTGCTATAAGAACTTGGGGTGTTTTCTGAAGATTGTTTGTATTAGTTCACATTGGTGTCAGGTTTCTTTGGAATTGGTGGTCTCATTCATCTGATAATCATTATAGAAATATTCCCCCGATTATTTGCTGGGGAATTTGGTTGGCTCGGAACAAAATCATCTTTATGGATCAGCCTTTAGATCCCTATCTTATAGCTATTAAATGTGCTTCTATCTATGAATTGATTCCTCATATCACTCATACTCTTCCTAGTCAGATTATTCAGGAAGAAATCATCAAACCAGATATTCCATGGGCTTATTTTGATGGGGATTCAGATTCTCATGATCGTTGTGGGGCAGGGATAATCATTCACATAAATGATCACAAAAACCTTAAAGCTTCAATGGGTATTGGTACTCGTTCAAATAACTTTGCTGAACTAAAAACTCTGAAAATTCTCTTATGTTGGTTAAGGCAGTTGGGGATTGTTTCAGCTCAAATTTTTTGTGACTCCCTGAATGTGATTAACTAGTCAAACAATATGCAACATTGTCAAAATCTTACTTTGATTCCTATTTTAGATGAAATTTTGTATATTAAATCAACCTTTGTTGATTTAACTATTTGTCACATTTACAGGGAAAGGAATATGGAGGCATATTATTTCTCTAAAAAATGTCTACATCATGCTCTGGACACCTAGCACATAATCGATTCAGGCAATGGGTTGGTCACTAAGTTGGATCAGCCTCCTTTCCTCTAAAAATCTCTCATCTTTGCATTTTTATATGTGGCGTAATTCAATACATATTTGCTGCTATGGGACTGAACTGTCTTTTTGACTTCTGGCTCTCTTTCAGTTTTATATTTATGTTGTATATGACAGATGGACTTTGGATACTATTCCTATATATGTTTTTGTTTATGGGTTGTTTTCTCTGATTGTTCAGAGAGACCCAGTTTTTTAACATTGTTTATAGTAGTTTTACTTATGATTATCAGTATTGAATAAGTATTTTTTCACTTTTCCTCAATATGCTATCGTTTTCACTTTCTAGGCATGTTGGATTCATAGTTTGATTATGGAATGCTTCGATGCATCTACATTGTAACTTTTTATTTACTTAATAAAGAGTTCAATTTTTCCTGTGGCAAAAAAAAATGGATTTTTTAAAATTTTATATATAAATAAATAAAAATGGAAAGTAGTTGTTTTTTTTAATGTAGACATGTGTTTTTACATCTTAATATGAGTCAGATATATAATTTTTATAATATATTTGATTTATGGTATTTAAAAATATTGTCATAGTTAAAACATTTCAATATATGCTACTTAGTATAAAAGAAATGTGTAATTATTTTGTTTCTTAACATACAAATACATATGTTATCTTTTGATTTATTATATATTAAAAAATTAAATATATTGAAATATTTTTTAATTAAAAAATAATTTATTTTTTTTAAATTTTATCTATTTAATAAATTTAAAATTAACATAAAATTATATTAATATAATACATTAACTTTAATTAAAAATATGAGGCATAGGTTTTCGACATTCTAGGGTTTGAAAAATCGTCAACATCCAAGCTGATTACGATTACAAAAAATCCAATCCCAATAGCTTTCTAAACTGAAATTTCTTATTTTGGGGCTAAGAGGAAGAAATGGACAGCCTGGGCTGAAATCCCCTCCAGTAAAAATTTGGTAACTAAAAACCAACATAGAAACTATGGGGGTTTCGGAAATCAAGGGGGGCAATGGGATTAAGCGAGATAACTCAATTCTAGGAGCATAACGGAAAACAAGGTTAAGAGGGAGATGTATTCCCAACGCAGCGGTGAGCCTAAAATTCATAGTTCCTCCAAATAGTTTGGAGGGACACTGCTGATGCTTGAAGGACCATGCATTCATATGAAAATTTATTGGGGTTTGGTTGACTGAAACAAATATTAAGAATTGGATACTACATAAGTGTCAGCCGAAAGGGGAGAGGTACACTACAAGGAAAATACCTTCTAGCGGAGGTTATAACGGAGGTTTTTAGTGTTATAAATTGGCAAAAACTGTCAACAAAACATCTGCTAAAACATTTGTTTGTGATAGTGGATGTTTTAATGGAGATTGTAAAGTAACTTCATCAAAAAAAAAAACAAAACAAAACAAAACAAAAAACAAAAACAAGAAACAAAAAAACAAAAACAAAAACGAAAACGAAAAAACAAAACAAAAAACAAAAAACAAAAACAAAAACAAACAAAGAAAAAAACAAAACAAAAACAAAAATTGGGTGGTCAGAGGTTTTAGCGGATGTTTTTTTGTGGTGTGCTTAATGGAAAAAGCAACACCGGTGCGCCACATATATAAAAAGCACTGGGGCAGCATACATAACTAAAGGAATTGAGGTGTTGAATACAAATAACATTGGTGCTTGAAATCTATAGTGCCCCGGTGCATACACATCAAAAGTTCCCCAGGGTGTTCTTTTAAGGAATGACACCGGGCACGCAAAAAAATATTGTGGACCTGGTGCTTATATTTAAACTAGCAGTGTTGATGCGCATTGTTTGTATAAATGCACTGGTGTGCTAAAATTATAAAAGGACTAGTGTTGTTAACTTTAATATTGCATCGAGGCTGGAAATAATATTTTCTAGGACTCGGACATTAGTTCTATGAAAGCATTGATTCATTAAGAATTGCAATTCACTGGGGCATTAATTCAAAACAATACCGGTGTTTGAATAGATAAATTCCCTGGTGTTGTCATTTTTTGAAAAGGCACCAGTCATGAAAAATATATGTCATCACGATGCTTTTATATAACATAACGCACAAGTGCGTGTTTTGTCATGGATGCACTGGTGTGTATGAGATTTTCTCCTTTTTGGAAACATCAATCTGTGATAGTACAATTATTCTAATTTTTAAATATGTTATTCATCGAAAAATCGACATATATCTTATAACAGTATTCACATAAATTAAAATTTGATTAGTGCATTTGTATATAATGTTTGGATTAATTTGTTATATTATTAGATTCTGCATCTCTTGATTATAATACTTAATCATCCATATATTTAATCAGTGGTGTAACCATTTACAGTGACATTGGATAACACAACAGAATAAATTAAATTTATTTTATTTTATATCAATAAGAGGCTCTATGTCATAAAAACTGGGTTTTTTATTAGTAACCCCTTGTTTTTCAATTGGAACACTATGTCCATTACATTAAACAAAATGTATGATTTTCACAAACAATTATTTCAAAAAATACATCATGTTGCATTGATATCCAATTAGATCAATATTCTTCGATGGAGTTGTTGTCAGTGCTAAAGCTACTTCCATGACATGGATTATTTGGACGAAGTTTTTGTTGATTGCATCGATTGTTTTTGTCTTCTTGATCTTGTTCCATATGCAAACATAAATGAATAAATAAATAATATTATAATGAGTGTATATACATTGGTGAAAATAATCAAAAATGAAATAAAGAATATACTTCAATGTAAATCAAATAACAATGTATCATAGCAAGAAATGACTAATAAACTATACACATGGTTTAAAACCAAGTCTCATGCCTTGTTGCAATAGGTCTTCTGCTAGCATAGTTCCATAATTTGTTTCTTGCATCTTTTAAACTCCATTATAAATCATAGATTTAATATAAAGGATTATTATGTTCTATTAATTATAATCTCAGAGAAGTAAAACATCAAAGATACTTTCAAATTCAACAATTAATTTTTGATATGCCAACATATACTCACAACCCATATTAAACCCAATGTCAATCAATTATTCTGATGGTTATTCTTTATATGCTAGCACCTATTTGAAGACACTCAATGATGGTTGTTGTAAAAAAACTTAAAATATACTAGACTAAGCAGAGCTCGTAATGAGTTGACTATGTTATATATATATATATAGTCCTTGTACAAAGGAAATAGCTCACATATAAGTTACAAAATTCAAATCTCAAACAAATGTACATATGTATATAGAGATGTATATATACATATATAGCCATATACAAACTTTGGTTAACCTACTGCTAAAACCATTTTAGTTATGGGACTGAATCATAACTATAGTTTCCCTTGAAATCATTGTTTGGGCAACAATATACCCACAATACATGATTTTATGTGGGTTATCGACTCATGGTGGATCAAGATAATTCATCATTTGTAGTAGGGCCTTTCACTATTAAAGGAGTTGAACTATGGGTTCTCTCGAAACGATTACTGTCATGTTAAACCCTGCATAAGGGAATAGAACCAATTCATGTTTATACCTATGCTCATATGTGTTAATATATACGATAGATTCCAAGTCAAAGGTCGGGCCTCATCCTTGTGTGTACGTTGAGTCAGGGTTCATCCATATGTATATGTTGAGTTGGAGGTCGAGGCTCGTCCCTATGTATAGAATGTGTTGGAGGTCAAGGCTTGTCCCTGTGGATGTGCCAAGTTAGAGATCGAGCTCATCCCTATGTACAAACTAAGGTAGTGGTTGGGGATTATCCCTATGGATGTCTTGAATCAATGTTCTTATCCTTGATGGTAATGCCAAGGATCCATATAACCGCATTCTCTGATCGAGGGCAAAGCTAAGTATCACAATGGATGATATTGATCTATTGCAAGATCAATGGTCATGATGATAGTGGGACCTCCCCCCTGTGACATTAGTAAGTAGATAGGGGTAGCCTCACTTCAATCTCCATCTTTGATTTAATCAGGAAATATCAACGATCAGCAATGCAATGAGGCCTTCCACCTACGATATCAACAACAGAGGGGGGACTCCTGCTTTAACCCTTGTTGTCGACTGAATTATGGGAAATCAATGGTTGACAACGCAGTGGGGAATTCCCCCTATGATGTAAGCAAGGGATGGGAGGGGGCTCTCGCTTTAACCCTAGTCATTGAATGAATCATGGGAAATCGACGATCAACAACACGACAAGGCCTTCCCCCTAGATGTTAGTGAACGGAGCAGTAGGTCCCACTAACTTTTGGATCAGTCGTCATCATCATAATCAGAGAAAAAGAGAAAGGGATTATATGCCATACGAATTTAATAAGGAAAAACCACCCACATTTGATGGAGAAGTGAAGAAATCTAAAGATGCAAAAGCTTGGTTTCTTAGAATGAAGAAATTCTTCAGAATTCATAACTATTTTGAGAACATGAAAGGAAATGTGGCCACCTATAGTTTGAAGGGAAACACTCATATTGGTTGGGAGGACCTGAAGAATTTAAAGTGCATAAGAGAAGAGGAGATACCTTGGAGGGAGTTTGAGGGTAATTTCGAGAAGAAGTATATGTCTAAGAGATACTTTGACAAGAAGGAAAAGGAATTATATGAGCTTAAATTAGGCCACATGATAGATGATTAATATACAACCAAATTTATAGAGTTGTTAAGGTATGTCCTTTACCTTAAAGAGGAAAAAGTAAAGATTCAAAGATATGTATGTGGACTACCACCATCCTTCAAGGATAGGATTGAGTTTGACGAGACCAAAACATTGGAGGATGCAATTTGAAAGTTGAAACACTATTACGAGCAATGCAAGTGCATATATGTGTTTAAACTTGATTAGAAGTCTAAAAGAAGTGCCAAGTTGAAAGGAAATAGCAAAAAACTTATTTATGAATCGCACACAACCCCTGCTACTCAAGAGAATCAATGTAGGCTAAACATTGTTGGGAAAGATCATTTTACTCAAGAAGGAGCCAAGAGTTATGGGAAGGATCCATATAAGTGTTGGACATGCGGAGGAAATCATTTGAGACAAGATTACCCATAATGTAAGAACACTAGCCCAAAACTGAACAACACACCGGAAGTGCATATTGTGGGAGATGTGTCATGCGGAATGCCCAAGATCTACGCAACGCTGGAAAATTGAAAGGAAAACCATCAGGATTCCATAATCAAGATGGAAGGTAAGATTTGCAATCAAATTATTTCTATTTTGATTGACCCTAATTCTAATTATAGCTACATAAACCTAGTGTTTGTGGAACGATGCCAAATGAACCAAGAACCACATGAGGAATACTGGTGAGTTCAATTAGCCACAATAATAAAGAAGAGGGTCGAGTATTCATTGAAAGCTTTCCGAATTGAATTAAATGGAATGCCCACCATGGTAGATCACAATGTGCTGACACTAGGAGCATGTAACATATTGTTGGGCATGGATTAGTTGTACAAGATCCACACTAATGTGGATTATTTTGAAAAGGTAATTGAGTGCTTAGATGAGCATGGAGAAAGAAAGGTATTGCAAGGAAATAAGAAGCCCATATTCGTGAGGCTAATTTCAGCCATGCAAGCCAAGAGAAGTAACAAGAAGGGATGCATCCTATTGCTGTGAAAAATTGTAGTAGTGTTGAAGCCAACAAAAATTCTGAGAGTAATGATAATGACATATTAACCATATATCATGTCCCAAAGAAGTTACAAGATGTCTTCCCTAAACAAATTCTCAAATTATCTCCTCATAGAGAGGTAGATTTGGCCATATAATTATTACCAGGAGGAGCTCTAACATTAAAGGAACCATATTTAATGAGCACTCTAGAGTTGGTTGAGTTGAAACTACAGCTCAAGGACATGCTTGAGAAGGGCTATATAAGGTCACGTGTGTCTCCGTGGGGAGCACCAATGCTATTTGTGAAGAAAAAGGACCTCACACTCAGGTTGTGTATTGACTATAGACAACTAAACAAGGTGACCATCAAGAATAGATACCTTTTGCAAAGGATCAATGACTTGTTCGATCAATAAAGGGGAGTAACAATATTTTCCAAAATTGATTTGAGGTGAGTGTATCATCAAGTGCACATCAAGGAGGAATATATCCACAATACGTCCTTCTGATCAAGGTATGTGCATTACAAGTTTGTAGTGGTACCCTTCAGGCTTACTAATGCCTCTTCCACCTTCATGTGTTTAATGAACAGTGTGTTTTGCCCTTACTAGGACAAATTTGTGGTTGTCTTTGTTGATGATATTCTAGTATATTCAAGGACTAAAGAAGAATATGAAAAGCAACTAGCAGCAGTGCTACAACTACTAAGGGAACACAAAATCTATGCAAATCTCAGCAAGTGCGATTTATTGCAATCACAAATACACTATTTGGAACACATTGTCTCCAAGGAGGGGATAGCAGTTGATTCAAAAAAGATCAAAGCAATAAGGGACTGTAAAACATCGAACAATGTGAATGAGATTAGATCATTCATGGGGTTGGAAGGATACTACAACAAGTTCATTCAAAACATCTTCAATATAGGCCATCCAATCACATCCATGCAAAAGAAAGTAAATAAATTTGAGTGGAAAGTTGAATTTACAAAAAGCTTTGAATAGTTGAAATAATTTCTCACTAGCACACCAGTGTTAAGATTTGTAGATCTAGAAAAGTATTTTGTGATTTGTGTCGATGCCTACAATGAGGGTGTAATGCCTCATCCCACATTTACCCACTTTAACATACTCACCAGGTTAAACATGTGTTGAGTGTCACTATGATATGATCTGACCTCTAATTTTCATTTATTGAAATGGGACCCACAAACCGGAACACATACTAACATCCCTCAAGAACTACAAAGCATTCAGAAGCTTGATAGCCACCCTAGGTGGTAAATCCCTGATCTAGAACTCTTTTTCATTAGGTTTACTCTCCAACCACACCCATAACACATTGTGGATGTGGTTATGAGACTCAAACATCACCCCTAAACATGACTGCATGCAATTATGACCCAAATTCCCTAGTTCAGTGCATGCAATCACGAGATCTATGCCATTTTTTTAGGATAGCCTCCAGACCACTACTCAGAAATACCTGTAACTTTCCATAATCATGAAAACTATGATGAAAATTATAAATAATCAAAATGTGAGCAAGATATTGGCCAATACATGCCTAATGCAAGATAAAGATTTCGTCAAACACATGGTAAACATATAAGCTAAGGTCATGAGTGCATATTTGATCATAAACTTCTAAACAACATCTAAGAATCACCAACAGGGCTCTATGGCCTCTTAACCTATCTGAAGCAACACTTGTTAGCCCATGCATTCACAAACCATACAATAACTTATCAAATTATGAGAGATATCCATAGCTAGAGCACATCATCAAAACGATACATATAACTATCATATAACCAGAATAGAAACTATGACAAATCGACCATAATATGAACATAATAACTAGTACAAGCTATCATTGATCATGATACAAAAATAGCTCATATTAACATATGAAAATGCTAACAAAATTAGGGACTTCCACGTACCACCCGACCATAGATTAGGTTGAAACAAATGTCTCTTTCAGCCAATCAACCCCATGCCATATTCCAAGCACGAATGTGGGATCATATGGGTTAAACCAAAATAAAACCAACTAGAGCTTCCAGAGGCCAAATCACCTCAACCTTCAACCATATTGATCTCACCCATATGGTCCAGAAATCACTAACATCAACCATATTAGTCTCTACCCAAGTTGTCCAGGGCTCCAAGAACTAGTAACTCAACCCACAACCTCTAGGGAACACAATTTGTTTCAAGGCTCCAAGAAATTTGTCCCAACCCACAATCAATGCACAATATGAGGGTATAGTCTTTCTTCTTTACAAACAATACTGGTGCAACCCAAGGTGACACACTTGGCCTTGTGTATCCTTTATCAAGAATTTCCTTATGCTGTAAGTTCAGTTCCACCAACTCTGGCGTACTCATCATGTACGATGCCTTAGATGTTGGTTTTATTCCTAGCATCAAATCAACAAAAAAATACACTTCCCTATCAGTAAAATTTAGAACCTTTACAAGAAACACATCCAGAAACTGCTACAAAATAGGATACATTTCAAGACTTTATCATCCTCAAAATCCTTCCCTTTGTCACTAGAAATATGCACTACAAACAATAAACATCATTTCTGGAAACTATGCTTTTCTTACATAGTTGTAACCATTCTCACTGATGTAGGATTCTTCTTTCCCTATAAGATTATCCTTTCCCCATCATCATCTAGCCACTTGATAGCCTTGTCATAACAATCTACCTTGGTATTGTGAATGGAAAACCAGTCCATGCCCAAAAGCATGTTATATGATCCCAAAGAAAGCACATTTAAATGTGTTTACATAGGCATACAATTAATATCAATTGCATAAGATCTCACCCAATGATGAACTCTTCCCTTGGTCCCTAAAGCCAACTGTGCCAACCAAGATTCCGCATGCACTTCTTCATTCAAGCAACACTTATCCAACAAGTCAGGACGGATATAACTATAATTAGATATAGGATCAATCAAAATGGTAACAACTTGATCAGGAAGCTTACCTTCCATCTCAACATTGGATGCTTGATGATTTTCCTGCCTATTATCCACTATTGCATAAATCTGAGGAATACTCTGCCCAACACATCTAACTTTTTGTGCCTCCTATGCACTGTAAATCTAAGGCCTGCCTCCCTAATGTGATGTACACTCACTCTTGTGATTCTCTCCACCACAAGTCCAACACCTCAAAGGCTTTCTGTCATTTCCCTTATTTTTCTCCTTAGGCTAAGATCTAAGTCCTCTCTAAACTACATTTAACTTCCTATAAGTTTGCCACATTCTCCTTGTCACATGCATCCTAAGATCTTCCTCACTTCTTAGCCCACTTTCCTTTAGTATTCTCATTGCCTTTCCAATATTTCTCAGGCTCATACTTGCGCTTATACTGCTCATAAAAATGCTTTAGCTTCCTGATGAATTCCTCCACTGATGAAACTTTGGACCTTATTCTTCTCCTCCTTGAGGCAAGTGTGGTGAAGTAAAATTCTAAGTGCAGACAAAAACAATTCCTCTAGCCTGATAGCGGGTCTAGCCACAAACAATACATTCTATGGAAGATTTCCTTAGGTTAGAACCAATTAAAAGGGCCTAGCTCTTAGTACGCTTATCCCGTTTGGTGATGACCTTGCTTGCTCACTCTAGCTATCTCCCCTTTCCTTCTTCGAACACTTCAAGCAAGTAAACAACATCAAACAACAATCGTGATAATAGACAAATTGTAATTCAATCTACTTAACAAGTCAAGAAGCATTAAGCCATAAACATGTGAGATGACACATTATGTAGAAAATCAATCGATAGTTGCATATATATTAAATCGAGAAGAGATTACAACCATTGTATTGACGTTGTTTTTCTCCTCCGACAAAACCAGGTTCCCACACACTTCCATTAGCATTCCATGATGGCCTCAACAAAGATAGTTTTAAGGCTCTTCCATTTAGTCTTCACACTAAACAAAATTCACACTTCTCCATCACACATAACTAGAGAGCTACAACTATGAATAGCTTGTTGTTTACTCCAAACTTAATTAGCACTAGCACACCAACATTAACACTAGCTTGTGCTTGGGAAAAAGGCAGGTTTATATAGCTTGAATGGAGGGGAGATGGTTCCTCTTCTCATGGCAGAAGATCTTATCTCTTGAGGTAGTTCCATCCTTATAGGGGAAAGGAGCCCAAACTGACATTTGTAGAAATTCTCATTGTAGATTAAACTGATGATGCAATGTACTAAAGCCAAATACTTAATCTACTTCTACAATCAAACTTGCAGAAGCTTAATCGATTTGAGCAAGATCAAACAGAACATATATAATAGAGAAGAAGAATCAATCACATATGAAACACAGAAGAATACTCTGGGGAAATCCTCAGCTAAAAACCCCGCTATCTATATTATCACACAAGTGGAAATATCTTAGGATTACATAAATTTTTAGCTCTCCCAGCTATCCAGCTCTCAGTACAATCCCTCTTGCTGCTCATAGATAGACTAGACAACTCATATGCCTTTCCCCTCTGTCCTCCAAGCCTCCTATTTCCTTGCACTATTTTCCCTGGGTGTTCTTGTTGTAACCTTGTGTGACACTAGTCTCACACACTACTCCAACACACTGTAACGCTGCGCAAATATCAAGGAATGAATTCCTTTTTCATGCAAGAGATTTTATTATAGTAAAATTCTTACAACTGATAGTACACTATCCCTGCCTTTAATCTCAACTAGGTCTTTGTCTGAATTGACATGCATGAGTTATTTATGACAGAATATTTAGTTATCTGGAGTACACTAGTTTCATGCATGCATGCATTAACTGACTGAACTCACAATCAATTCCACAAATTGTTTGGAACTAATCTAACTAGACTTAACTCAGTAAACTGAGCTAACTAATTACAACTCAAATACAAATCTTCCTTATCTCCTTAATTAAGGGATAACTTCCTCAATCAAAGGGATAATTGTTGCATGACTTCACAAAGACTTCATGTTTGATTTTCTCCAACTAATTAACTCAAGATGAATTAATTAATTATTTTTCAAACAACTAGTGATACTGAATTCGAATTTTAATTCTAGGACAAATTAAATTTGGAATATCTTAAAATTCTATCCTTAGCAATGTTATTTTTAGCATTTCTTGTGTCTATTTTCAACACTCCCTCTCAACAATAAAGGGATTATCTGCCACCTCGATCATGTCTCTATGGAACTCGAACTTACACTTTGACAATGCCTTAGTCAAAATGTCAGCATCTTTCTCCTCAGTCGAAATATACTGCAACAACATGATCCTCCTCGCCACATAGTCTCTGAGATGATGATACTGAATGTCGATATGCTTGGACCTATCATGAAATACTGGATTCTTAGAGAGTTTTATACAACTCTGATTATCACAATAGATCACAGTTGGATCCATCCTCTAATTAAACAAACCAACTAGAATTTTCTGCATCCAAAATGGCCTCACATGCTACCTGACTTGCAGCCATTTATTCAGCCTCTGCTAAGCTGAGTGAAACTAACCTCTGTTTCTTGTTGTGCCAAGAAACTCCAGCTAAACCAAGGTTGAAAATTCCTCCTGATGTGCTCTTCCAATCGGATGGACTTCCTGCCCAATCTTCATCTGTGAAGCCCTATAGCTTCACCCCCTCTGACCGCCTGTACCATAATCCATACTAAGATGTGCCTTTGAGGTATATCAAAACATGCTTAGCGACCTTCCAAAACAGCTTGGTAGGCTGAACCATAACTTGACTCAGCTAGTTCACCGCATAGCACAAATCTAGTCATGTGTTCACTAATTACATCAATGAACCCACAAGCTAGTGATACATAGTAGCCTCTACTACTTCTCCTGAAGTAGCATCCTCCTTCCTCAAGTTACCTGCTAGAGGAGTTTGCATGGACTTTCACTCCTCCATGTGGAATCTCCTGAGTATTTCATTGGTATACTTGCCTTGAGACATAAACAACTCCCCATCTTTCTGCCACACTTCCATGCCTATAAAGTAGTGCATGAGACCCATGTCTTTCATCTCGAACTCTCTTGAAAGGTCCTCCTTGCAAGACGTGATCAACTGATCATCACCTGTCAATACCAGATCATCAACATAAAGAACAATGACCAACTACTTTCCTTCCACCATGATGTGGTACAAGTTCGCATCTGCTTCACTCTTTGTGAAGCCCAATACAGTGAAGTAGTTGTGGATCCTGGTGTACCAAGTACGAGGTGCTTGATTCAGCCCGTACAAAGCTCTCTTGAGTCAGCACACATGCGACTCACGATCGAAGGTCTTAAAACCTTCCGGCTGCTCTATGTACACCTCTTCCTCAATCTTGTCATTGAGGAATGAAGTATTCACATCCATCTGATGGATCTTCCAACCCATCTGTGTTGATAGTGCCAACATCGATATGATATATGAGTACCTTGATACAAGAGAAAAAGTCTCATCATAGTCGATCCCCTCGACCTGTGAGAAACCACAGGCAAAAAATATTGCCTTATGTTTCTCCACACTACCATCAGCAGCTTGCTTTACCTTGTAAAGCCAACAGGAACTCACAACTGACTTGCTCTCTAGTCTTGGAACAACATCCCAAAAATTGTTCCCAACTATGGATTCATAGTCCTCCACCATAGCATCAACCCAAATCGGTTGCTGCACTGCTTCCTCAAAGGAATATTTCTCGGTCTCAACACATTCCCCAACAAGGGCCATGTATCTAGTGTACCTATCAGGTGACCTTCTCTATCTACGTTGAGAAGATGGTTCTCCCACATTCTCTCTCGCATCCAATAACAATCTATCAGCTTCTCTCGTGCGCTTTCGCCCATCTCTAGAAGACTCTGCTTGAGTGGGTGTATCCACTCCTGGAACCTCTGCATGCGGCTGCTTTGCATCAATCTGAGGCTCCTCCTCCTTAGGAACCAAAATTTCCTCCACAACCTATAGTTGGAGCTCCCTCTCAAGGAAAACTCGAATGGCCTTCTGCTCATCAAACTTAAGATCTTTGTGAACCATTGTCCTCTAACTGGTAGGCAAATACACCTAATAAATGTGGGGTGTATCAGTGTACCCCACAAGTATCCCCAACTCCGCTATCGGCTCAAGTTTCTTTAGGGCATCCTTGGTCACATGGAAACATAAAAATGAGACAAAGATCCTGAAGTGACCCACATCTGGTCTCTTCCTGGAGAAATCTTCCTCTGGTGTCTTCATCCCAAGTATGTGATGCGGGCTTCTATTCTGCAAATAGACCGCTATGTTGAATGCCTCGGCCTAAAAATGAAGTGATAGGCCTTGGTCATGCAGCATCACCTGGGCTTCCCCCACAATCCTTCTATTCTTCCTCTTGGCCAACCCATTCTGTTGTGGGTTATGAGGTTCCATCAACTCTTGTTTAATTCCTTCCGACACACAAAAGTTTTTAAACTCTTGAGAGACATACTCTCCACCATTATCGCTTCTTAAGACCCTAATCTTCTTCCCTGATTCTTTCTCAACCAAAGCTTTGAACTCACAAAACTTTGAGAAGGTTTGATCCTTCTTCTGCATGAAATAGATCTAGCATTTACGAGAAAAATCATCAATGAAAATCACATAATACCTTCGTTTCACAGTGGAGGCTGTCGAGAATGGTCCATACACATCTGTATGAACTCGCTCCAAGATAGCTTCAACTCGATTGTCTTGATCATGAAAGGAAGATTTTTCATACTTACCCAAGGTGCAACCTTTGCATGTGTCCACTTGCTCAAGTTTATGTTTGGGAAGTCCAGTAAAAATCTGTTGCATTAACTTCAAGGCCCCATGATGCAAGTGTCCCAACCTCGTATGCCATAACTCTCCAATGTCTTGGCTTTGTACCAATTCTACTTTCGAACTCAATGCAGCATAGTCATCTACCTCCATCTTGTAGAGATTCTTCACTCGAATCCTAATCCTCTTGGTCTGACCCGTGGCTATGTGTCTCAAGAACACCTTTCCTTTACTAAAGACTACATCATAGCCTTTGTCTTCCAACATCACGACCAACACCAAGTTCTTCTTCAGTCCAGGAACATACTTTACAATAGCCAGGGTGAGAGGAGCTCCATGCTACCTCTAAAACACAACCGCACCTTCACCTGAAACACGGTACTTTCCATCATCACCCATCTCCATGCACATCTTGAGATCTTTCTCCTCCAAGATACTAAATAAAATCTTATCATCGGTCATGTGGAATGAGGCTCCAATGTCTAGGTACCAAACACAACCCGCCATCATTGAAACCATACATGCGATGAGGGTAAAATCCAATTCGAACTGAGAGGCCAGTGCCTCACCTTCTGATCCTTTTGAGGATCCCTTCTTGGATTTCTTCAATGGACAATTAGTTGCATAATGGCCCACCCCATGACAATTAAAGCATCTCACTTTAGATTTGTCACTCTTCTTCCCACCATGAGAAGAACTTGATTTGGAATGGGAAGCCTTCCCTTTCCCTTTCCTTGCTATACTAGCTAAGGCTAGATTTTCTTTAACATCATGCATAGATGAAGAACCATATCTGGTGCTCCTCTTAATCTCCTCCTACATCAGATCCAACCACAGTCGTTCCTAATGTAGCAGTTTCTCTCTTTCATTCACTAAGTCCTAGTAGCTATGCCAGCTCTTAGGAAGACCGAGGAGAGAAAGACTCACGATATCATCATCGACTGTCATTATTCCTACACTTCCAAGATCATCTGTGTAGGTGGTGAGCTTGTTCAAATATGTGGAAATAGTGTCGCCCTTTTAACACTTGATTTTCCTAATCTTGTCCTTGAGCGCCAATTTCCTTTGGTTGTTGTTGTTCTGATATAGGTCCTTCAATGTCTTCCACATTGAGAATGGAGTATCCTTCCCATGGAGACTTGAAACAATATGGTTTTGAACTCCCTCCAAAAGAATCCTCCTCACCTTTGCCACACACTTCTTCCATTCCACCAATTCTTGGCCATTAGTTGCCACTGGTTTGGGGATTTCTTGATCAATGAAATCCTTCAAACCATTGTCTTCTAATACCACTTCCATGCGATCCTTCCATGCTATATAATTCGAGCTGCCATCTAGTACATACTCAAGTCTTAAACCATTGAACACCATTGGAGAACTTAAAGGTGTGATAAGAATTTGATTTTTGTTCCTGCAATCAAGAACTTCAAACTTTGACTTTTCCCTTCTCAGTATGTTGTTCACGGCAATGATCACCTTTGCTCTGATACCATGTAGAAATTCTCACTGTATATTAAACTGATGATGCAATGTACTAAACCAAAATACTTAATCTACTCCTACATGTTAGCGTTCGAATTTGCCTCAGGCTGAGGAAGGCAAAACTCGAGGCCACATCAAACCACGCTCAGCCTCGTAGCTAGCCCTACGAGGACAGGAGAGGGATCTCTCTGATAAATCTTGGCAAAAGGTAATCAAAGAGGCTCGAGATGACTGAATTGATGACTAATTTTAGGCTAGGTATGAAGTACAAGGATTATGGAATTTATTTTTTGAAGTTTTGTTGAATTCAAGGGAAAGGCAATTTTGGGTGCGGGGATGAGGCACAACTTTTGCAGAGGTCTACTTGGGGCAAGATAGGCGATTGTTTTGATTCCTTTAAAGTGATTGAATGAATAGACCTGACAGGTGAGGAGCTAAGGAGAGCAAGGAAGTCTCAAGGATTCTCCTTAAACTGAAGAAAACATTGAAAATTAAACAAACTTAAAGGCAGAGCATAGCAAATTTATGGATTCTACCTTAACACTTCATTTGTTTAATTGCAGAAGATTAAATAAGGAAAGTGATACACATACACAACTTACAAGTACTGAGAGAAACACACCATCAACACATAAGGCCACATGAATCCCAAATAGTGCTGCAAAACCCTGGTCTATCCTTTGCCAAAATTTCAGATAAAATATGTACAATAGTGTATCAAGCTATTCCCCAAGAGTCCAACCCTAAAAATGACTAAGAAAATACATAATATAGGCAATCTAACACATTCCCTTGCCTCTAGGGGTCGAGCTCATCATCCTAGGAGCTGTTTCAACCAATTCTAAACAAAGCACTACAATCTAGGCAGTCAAAACAACTTGCCTCTATAAGCTAGGAAACCAATTCATTCATTAAATTTTTGCTATTTTATGAATGAATCATCTAGAATAGGTAAATAAGTGTCAATTCAACATAAATTTCCACTAATTACATCAAGGAGGGTGAAAAATCCCATTACAAGTCAAAACTGGTCAAACTGGCTTCGTTTCCTGAGCTGAAGATGAAAGCTTTGCAAAAAATCCTGATGCGTAGCGTGCCTGAGCCCTATGCATAGCGCGCCTTTCCACCTTCTTTTGGGGCACTTCCCGGCATCCACATTGAGCTCAGGTTGGCTTTTTGGAAAGGTATGGATGTCTACTTTCCAACCCAAGTGGAATTTTCCAATTTGGTGTCCATTTTCCCCTCCAAAAGTTCATTCTACCAAGACTGCTTCCTGTGTGTCCAAAAAGGGGCAGTGAGGTCATTTTTTTGCATGTTTTTTGACCTTTTGGGGACCCAAACCTTGATGAAATGCCTTGGAAATAGCTGAGCATGTGTATTTCATCATGACAAATCCAAAAATACAAACCATTTGTGATTTGGTCCTCCCAATCTTATGGGTCGCGCGCGACGCGCTACGTGTTGAGCCAAAAAACCTGTTTTTTAACCAAAAATTTCACAATTGACAAAATTTTCTCCAAACTTGTTGAAATTTGGGCTGGGAAATATCTCAGAATTACACAAAGCTTTAGCTCTCATAGCTATCTAGCTCTCAGTACAATCCCTCTCACTGCTCGTAGACAGACTAGACAACTCATATCCCTTTCCCCTCTGTCCTCCAAGCCTCCTATTTCCTTGCACTATTTTCCCTGGGTGTTCCTGTTGTAACCTTGTGTGACACTGGTCTCACACATTGCTCCAACACACTATAAAACTGTGCAAATCTCAAGGAATGAATTCCTTCTGCATGATAGATATTTTCTTATAAGAAAATTCTTGCAACTGATAATACACTATCCCTGCCTTTAATTTCAACTAGGCATTTGTCTGAACTGACATGCATGAGTTATTTATGAGAGAATATTCGGTTATTTGGAGTACACTAGTTTCATGCATGCATTAACTCACTGAACTCACAATCAGTTCCACAAATTGTTTGGAACTAATCTAACTGGACTTAACTCAGTTAACTAAGCTAACTAATTACGACTCAAATACAACTCATCCTTATCTCCTTAATTAAGGGATAACTTCTTCAATCAAAGGGATAATTGTTGCATGACTTCACAAAGACTTCATTTTTTATTTTTTCCAACTAATTAACTCAAGATGAATTAATTAATTATTTTCAAACAGTTGGTGAGACTAAATTCGAATTTTAATTCAAGGACAAATTACAATTGGAATATCCTGAAATGTTATTCTTAACAATGATATTTTTATCATTTCTTGTTGCTATTTTCAACAACATCCTCGACTCCATCTGGCCCAACCATTTACCATACTTCCATTACAAAGATTCTAGAGCTGGAAGCTTCGGCTCCTTATTTAAAACACTTTCCAAAACAGGATCGGTGCGACTAGAAAAATGCTTAGTCTCTCCAGTCGGCACTAGGGACAGTTATAATCCCTGCATATCGACGTGAGGAGGACATGGGTCATTAGCGTCGAACTTGTAAACTGGGAAAAACAGAAGATTTTTAGGAAATGATGCAAAAGGGAATTGTTCTGCTCATGGAGAGGGACACAATGGGAGTTCCTTCATGAAGGGAAAGCATGTAGGGTTCACTATAGAGGTCCTTTGGGATCAAGGAACAGGGATTACATGGACAGTGACAAAATATTGTGTAACAGATGCCCCCTAAAGTGTGAAGGCCAAACTGAGTGAGGGATGAAATTCTTTATGAATCAGTGCGGGGAACAAGAGTTTGTTGTTGGAAAACCTACAAGCAAGTACAGATACATATACATAACTAAAAACTATGTCAAATGATATATGAATTGTGGCATGGACGCAGCCATCCAAAGAATGATCATGTAAATGGATCCAGGCATGGGCGTAGCCATCCGATAAAGGGGATCATATCGAAACCAAGGTATGGTCGCAGCCATCTAATAATGAGAAGGATCACATATGATAACTCATGGTATGGTCGCATCCATCCGTCTTAGAGAGACATTTATATAAACATAATCATGTCACACCATCTTGCAACCTGGACTTTTGTATTCTGAGCCCAGGGTCTTGTGCTCCAACACGGCCCAATCAAAGTACAAATTCTAACATGTGAATAGATGTGTTGACATCAAACATGCTAGAAAATCGCTTGATTACCAACCGATGATGTGAACTGTTAACAAGCATGAGAGAAACCACCAATAATAACAATGTTCCTCAAGGTACTACAACACAATTCACAAAATGTGAATAGAGGAACTGTAATCGAACACTCGTGAAATCACTCAATCGAAAGACAATGATACAGACTTGTCGTCAAGTGTGAAGAACTTGCTCTTAGGGCATGCAAGCTCTAACGTACCGGAAGGGAGTTTCTCGATCAACTTCGAATAATGAGCTGAATTTGACAGGAAGAAACTGTGTGAAGGAGGGCCATAATGTATCCCACATTATCGACATGAGACAAAGGGATGAAAATTGATTTTGGATGATACAGAGAATCAGGGGTAAGTATAACTACAGAAGGACAACTCTTGAACATATCGCCGACACAACTAGAAGTTTGGCAGCTTTTGGATTGATAGCATCAGTGGTCATGATGACATGGCAGAGATCAAATGGAAGGCACAAATGAACGGCCTAACCTAGGAAGGTCAATGATAAAAATGAGGATATCCCATTCCGACACGAATCATAAAGTGTCATCTTCAAGAGTAAGCTACCGACACAACTAATTAGATTTCAAAATTTTCCCCCACCATTTCTGGCAAGTACCCCAATTATTTTTTAATTGCAAGCTGGAAGGGGATAGCATATGCTCGCACTGTAAGTTCATCCTTCAGGAAAATCTGACCTAGTAAGTTTAAAGAGCCCTAGGAAGGAGAAGCTCATGTTCATCATGGTGACGAATCCGATGTCGTTTAGTATTTTAACGAGTCCAACAAAGGTGTAACTCGATATCTTTTTCAAGTTTAAAGAGTTTGAAAAAGACACGGAAAGAAAAACTCCACATGGTCCCTTTTCGTACATTTGTGTCTCTTGAGCCCGAAAAGGTAGAAAACGATACTTAAGAGAACCGCTTACCATTTCAGTCAAGGAGTACCTTTTTCGTAAATAGTGCATCCCAGACCGAAAAAGGGGTAAACATATATTGGGAACACGACGTTTCACATTCGTTTATGAGCTTGAAACGACAAAGGCTCGGCTATATTTTCGTGTTTAAAGGGTCAGAAAAGAGCTTGAAAGCAGACCCCCCATTTTATTCTCTTTTACGAGTCAAAAAGGAAAAATACTTAGCAATACTTTCATTTGAGTTTTACGAGTCAAGAAAAGAGTTGAAACGTGACTCGGCATCATCGTTGAACATCCATCACCTGTTGTTGCATAAAAAGGTAAAGTGCATTATCCAATCCTTGAGGAAAAATAGGTCAAAATACTTTAAAAACCCTAATATTTCATGAAAAATTGAAAAGGAGGGAAAAGTAAATAATTTTTACCATTTACCATTTTACCTTGCTGTGAAAAACTTTTCACCCACTTTTTCCCTAATTTTTCGAGAATAGATTGCGGGAGATTCGGGAGGTCATTCGCCAAGTCGCCAGTTGTAGGTAAGAGCCAAGTCCATAGGCTCCATTTCCATATAGTTTATTCCTATTTTCCTTCATTTTTTGGATTTCTGAGGGAGGTTTTGAAAAAAAAATCGCCCTCGATCGGTGCGATTTCCGGGAACGGAATCGCGCCGGTCAAGGGTAATTAAAATGCCCAACTGCACCATCGATGCAACTATTTTTAAAACAGCCGCGCCGACGCCGTGAACAAGGAAAAAGACATTTTCCTCTCAAATCCACCATTTGAATCCAAATTTTACTTTCCAAAAATTATTATTGACTTGAATACATGGTTTTTGCAAGAAAGAATCGTCGAAAATGGTAGACTAGAAAGAACATGAGCATGAAGATGTGGACACCCAAGAAATGAAAGATCCAAATTGCCTGAACACCTTGAGGAAATGTGGGCTCCTCAAGTTCTTTCTCACACCAAGGATGAGGGCTCAACCTGAACTGCTTCAATACCAAATTAGTCTCTGGGACATAAATCGGGAAATATTCATCATTGGTGACCAGGAGGTGGAGTTAGAAACTTCAGACATATATTTCATCATGGGACTGTCCCAAAGAGGGGAACCAGTCAACCTATATGGGTCATGACTGATTGGGGCAAGCATATCCATGCTACTTGCTGAACATTGACCTGAAGCCCTCAAATCCAAGAGTGGCAAGATTGAGATTTCCACTGTGCAAGATCTGACACTAAGAGTGCCACTATTGACTATCAACAGAGTGGTGGGGTCCCAATCAGTGAACGAGACTAACAAATATAAATTTCTATATGTTATTGACTATACAGCACCGACGATCTTCAATTGGGCGGAAGCCATGAAGATCAACATAAAACACCAGCTGACAAAACCTAAGGCAGGAAATCTGAAGCAATTTTTCTTCGCATCTATACTAGTGACCTTTTTGTTGGAATGGGTGTCATTGTTCTAGTACCAATAGACTAAGGTAGATCCGTCGATGCCATGAGACCCAAAAATGGTCCGTTGGAGTCGTTTGATGCCTAGGATCACTAGCGGTCAGCATATGTCCTACAGGCTTGCCTTCTTTTCATGGCTACGACAACAGCTGATTGTAGTGGAGGACTGGCCATACAACGGTATTGACTTACACGGAGATCCGGACATGCCACTTCCAGATGAGGAGGATTTCGATGACGAAGGTAAAAAAATCAATTTTAATTTTGTGATTTTTTATTGTTTTTTATATATAGGCGTTTATAACATTTCGTTTTATCAATGCAGATGTTGGACCAGAGTGTCCTGTCAGGATGTCCTCGATAGCTAGGCGCGTCACTCGCTAGTTTGATGTCACTCCTTATCAGGAGGGGAGTGACAACGAGGAGGAGATCGTGAGGAACCTTGAGCGGTTGACTCGTGGTATCCGAGAGTATGCCTGGGTGGGAGATATCCCGCGCCATTACCAGAAGAATACGGTGGGAGTATTGGACTAGATCTGCTAATCATTGACTCATGTTGCACGAGCATTTTCATGCTACCATGATCACCATGTTGATTAGTTCCTAGGTCCAACATTTTACATTTTTGAGGCCTCTGTGCCACGGATATATGAGGCCTGCGAGCCACCGATGTTATTTGAACACACATATTATTTTTTGGGGTTTTGATGTATCAAACATTATAACCATATATATATTCTATATTTTCTTTCTTACTATGGTACAAATGATCTGTTTTTTATTTTCACATGTTTTGTAAATGTCTATCCAGCACATAATTAGCTAATGCATATGTCAATGTATTCATGTGTCTAGGAATATGATGATACGTAATGTAATCAAAATTCTTTCCAATAGATGAATACATAGATACATTCTCAATATTTGAGGGTTTCTAACGGAATATTTCCTATTGAGTTGAAGGACAACAAGCTGTGAATCCAAGTTGACAACCAATTCTCGAATGTCAAGAGCGATGGCTTCTAACAACAATTCGATGACTGCGTTGTATTCAACAATGTTATTAGTTGTGCAACCTAAAAGAATACCTTGAAGATCAACCAACTCACCATGAGGGTCATAAATGACCCATGCCACATAGGATAGATTCTAGGTACTATAGCGAGTACCATCGACAAAACCGATGTGGGGAGTCACAAACATCTGCAAAGCAGGGAAAAACATAGTAAACAAGAAATTTGTTTGAAAAATAACGCACCAAACCACACTGCACAAAAATGAATGACACACTAATGTACATAAGTAACCATGCAAGATGACCTAAGCATAGTATTTTTTAAGATAAAGGCCATTTCAGGGCTTGTCCAAAGGATTGCCTTCATAATCAATTAGCTCATAGGCCCCTTTTTGCAACACTCATTTAACAATGTAGGGCCCATGCCACATGGGTTCAAACTTGCTTGCCCCCAACTTATCATTAGCTTGATCATATAGTAAAACCAAATCACCCTCAGAGAATGCACGGGGAGAGACCAACCAGTCGAAATGGGACTTGACTCACTTCTTTTGTGCTTCGATTACCAAAGCAGCAAGACGACGAGTCTCATCAAACCATTCTAAATATAAGAGACGCTCTTCTTGAGATTATGTTTCAGGGAGAAGTTTGAAAGCTAGCTTGAGTGAAGGAATTTCGCATTCAATCAATAACGTTGCTTCTAGACTGTAGACGACCTGGAATGGTGTGAAACCAGTTGCATCCTTGGTCGAGGTTCGGTAAGCCCACAGAGATGAAAAGACCATGAGATTCCAATTGGACTTATGCATACCAATAGTACGTTGAAGCATTGTAACCAAAGCTTTGTTCATAGCTTCAACTTGACCGTTGGCCTGAGGGTAATACAGGTTGAGCCATCGTGGTGCAAACCCAACGTAGAGGTCATCTTAGCCATCATGTAATCTTGTAAATGGGAGCCATGGTCTGTGACAATGGCTTGAGGTAGGCAAAACCTAGAAATAACGTGATTGAAAATAAATTGAGTCATCATTTTATCGTTTACAGAGTATGTAGGCATCACTTCGGTCCATTTGGTGAAATAATCCACGACAACGATAATATAACCATTCCCCTCGACCAAACAAGGGTTACATGTAATATAGTCATTGCCCCATTTGGAAAAAGGACCAACAGTAATGACAGGGTGTAGGTGAGCGGGCGAGGCACACAACTTGTGCTAGTAAATTTGGCATTCATGGCACTTGCGAATAGCAAGGATGCAATCCTTAAAAATGGATGGCCAGAAATAACCAACGTGAAGGATTTTTTGAGCGGTAGCATAGCTATACATATGACCACCACATGCCTCAGAATGGCAGTCATTGAGGACTCTCTCAACCTCCTCGAGAGTAAGACATCGGCAAAGAATTGAATCAACACCGACACGATATAAAGTATCGCCAATAATACGGTAGGCTTGGGAGTGATGCTGGATTCGTCAGCGATCATCCCTAGTCAACGCAAACTGGAACATGGACGTCTGGAGATACATGATGATATCACCGTGCCATGGGTCAAGGGTGCTGATCAGAAAAAGAGTCTCGTCCGGAAGTTGTTCATCTGCACCAATGGGGAGAGATGTAGAAGGAAGGGAGCAAATCAACTCGGAAAAAACTAGTGATTTCTTAGATTTGGCAGTAGCAAATACCAAATCAAATTCTTATAGGATGAAAATCCATTTAGAATACTTTCCCCCCAGCAACGGACGTGTGACGATGTCAGTCATGGGGTTGCATTCAGAAATCACAGTAGTAGTGCGTAAGAGAATGTAGTGCCGAAAGTGTTGAACAGCCTGTACGATAGCCAAAGCCAACTTCTCAACATGGGCATAATGTGTTTCGGGGTCAAGGAGATTATGACTAAGGTATTAAATAACATGTTCATTGCCTTCATCATCGTCTTGTACCGATACCATAGCAATGGTGCTAAGGGTTGAAGCTAGGTAAAGGAAGAATCGCAATGGTAATCCAGGGGATGTAGCAAAGGAGCATTTACGAGGACAGCCTTGAGGTCATCAAAAGACTTTTGGGCAACCTCATCCCAGACAAAGGTTGTTCCTTGCTTGAGAAACTGGGTAAATCCTGAAGCTAGCCCAGCATAATTAGGTATGAAATGATGGAGGAAATTTTATTTTCCATGTAGGCTCTGGAGTTGCTGCAATGAAGATTGGGGGAGTAAATTGACAATGGCCTCGACTTTAAGTGGATCAAGGCAAATATTGTCCTTGGAAATGATAAAGCTAAGGATTCATCCGTATTCAATGTAGAAAACACATTTATGCGGTTTTAACTGAATGTTATAGTGTTTATAGCGAAGAAAAATCTGCCGAAGATGGTCAAGGTGGTCTTGGCACTTACGAGAATGAGTGGGAAGGTCATCCAAGTAAGGCTGAATATGTTGTGAATATCGTGAAATGCATAGGAAATCACACTCTGAAATGTAGCCCCAACATTTTTGAGGCCGAAAGGGAGCTTTTTATTCACAAAAGTACCCCACGAACAGATAAAAGTTGTCTTTTCTTGAGTGTTCAGTGCAATGTTAACTTGGTTGTAACTAGAAAAACCATCCATAAAGGAAAAAATTTCACTCCCAACACATTCATCAATGATCTGATCAATGAAGGGAGTGGGGTATTTGTCCTTAGGACAGGCATGATTGATATCATGGTAATTAATGCAAATGCATATCGTGCCTTGTTTCTTTGTCACCAAGACAATATTTGACACCCAATCTGTAAGAGGGATCGAATAAATGAATCCAACTTTGAGAATTTTTTCAAATTCACCCTTGATAGTGGTCGCTTTCCTAGGGTGCACTGGGTGGAGTTGTTGGCAACAGGCTTCACGTGAGGATAAGTTAGTATTTCATGCACAATGATGCTAGGATCAATTCCAAGCATTTCTTCATATGACCATGCAAACACATCACAAAATTCTTGAAACAGATGAGTATATATCTTGATCTCATCCGAAGAATAAGTTACCCCGATATGGACATTTTCAACGATACCAGGATTGACAAAAATATCAATTGGAATCATTTGGGTAATATTGCCTAAATTTCCTTATGACCATACTTCATGAGCCAGGCTCGGTGCTAGAAGTGGGAGGGAAGGAAACTGAGAAGAGAACTCCTTAGGACTAGTAGACATAACCGTCGGGCGAGGCAGGAATGAGGAACGATGATGAGTATCATTCCATGGTGGTTCCTCGAGAGACATTACTTCCATGATACTCTCGTTAGCAAGAAAAGTATCGGCTAAGGGATTAAGAGATTCTGAAGCCCCAAGCCATGGGGATTGAGAATATGTATCGAGAGAAGTCTTTGAAACAGGAAAATCAGAGGATACGGAACTTGAGGCCGAAACAATTTCCATGCAATTGATTTCGATAGGACTAAGCATCATAACCTTGCCCTAGGTATCAACAAGATCTAGTGAAGATATGACCCAAGGATCAGATTTGATCGAGATCATGTTGACAGAGGCAACATGAGGAGGTGAGAGTGGAAAAATTCCCATCAAGGAAGAATATTTAAAAAGACCTGCCTCCACACTCTCATAAGGAGAACTAGTGTGCATGACATATCGAACATTGCCATCCGAGGAGGAAGAGGCAAAGAAGGATAGTTGGTCCACTATGACGATCTTCCCTTAATGGGGAAAATGAATCACGTAGAATAGGGAGGAGGCTACAGCATGCATGGCATGGGTTTAGCTCCGTTTGAGTAGAAGATTATAATTGAGATTAGTGTGAACAATCTCTACCTCAATGTGTACCGTTTTTCCCTCCAAAGTAATGGCAAGGTTGGGTAAGACACTGAAAGGTGGCGAATCACGCTCATCGAAAGCTTCCAAAGTGTTAGTGGATTAGTTCAAAGTAGGAGAACCAATTGCCTTCTAGCAAGCGACTGACATGATGAAGGTTGAATCTCCTCCATCGATGACGGTCCTATGAATGTTTTTCTCATTGATGATTACCTGACGGAGAAAGGAAATTTGATGAGGCAAGCATGGAACGTGGTTTTCTAGATCAAAACATATCAAATTGGAATTGGCAAGGTCAATGCCCCTAATAGCTGATAGCAAGGATTTCCATCGAGATGGACAGCTTTGGAGTACCTCGAGAGCTGACATAGCGGATGGAACCTGAGCCAAATCCTCAAAAATATTATAGTGTTGAGTGGCTTAAGCATTGGGATTGTACAAGGATTTCCTTAGCACATCTCGAGAAGGTAGTCGAATGGTGGAATCGGGTTAGGGCCCTCGATATGAAGAGGGCCAAAACTCAAGGTAGAAGAAGAAGGGGTGGCCTCTTTCTCTTTCCTGGCTATCAGAGTAGGAGTTTGATAAACTTTTGATCTAGTAGCCACATTAATAGGCATACTCATCATGAACACTTGAGATCCTGAGGAAGCAGATGATTGAGGTTGGTCTACCATTTCAGTCTGCTAAGATGGAAATGGCTCTTTCAGGACAATTGGGGTCCCTTTAAGCAAATGACTAACTTCAAACTGTCGGGCAAAATCCTTAGTATAGTGGTCCTCCTCGCAAATGAGGCACGGATACTTAGGCTTTCGTTGTGAAGAATCACCATCAGACGACTTAGGAGGACCTTGTTTTAGGGCATCAACTTTACCTTTGCCTTTTCCTTTCTTCTTATCTTTTGAGGATTTTCCACTGTGGTAGACTGGACAACGTGGACCTCTGAGGTTTTACCAGGGCCAGGTGGATTCTAGGAGGAACTATTGGAAGCAATGTTTGAGACCGACTTTTGTTTGGAAGAAGATTTGGCAGGGGCCACAGACATTGAACCAATTACTCCATCAACAGGAGGTGTAGCTTGTGACTTCGATGTCGTTGGATCGGATGATGGTCACGGAGCATCGGGTAATAACTCATACAAAGTGCCATCCTGAGAATAAACGAGATCTAAGTACTGGGAACGAGCAATGGCTTGTTCTTCGGTAACGCATGCACCCATATTTATATCACGAGAAATTGGAGCAATGATTGACTTGGTAAACAATTCGGTGAGCAACTGATCAGAAATCTCAAATTTGATCAGGCAACGTCTACGTCTCCATTCATGGATGTGATCAGAGATTTGTGTCACGGTATCTTGCTTAAGCGATGTGAGAAAATAGGTGCCAATTTCACAGCGAACCGGCAACTGGAAATGCATGAGGAAAGCCATGGCTAAAGAGTTAAAGTCATAGTAGGTACTACGAGGAAGTTCGATGTACCACTTGGCTGTAGCACCTGTGAGGGTTTGTTGGAAAAGACGAAGATGAATACAATCATCAACGTAAGAATTTGAAGAGCACCAGAGTAATATGTCATCACATGGGCTTGAGGATATTCTTTTTCTTTCCCATCGAACTTAGGACAATCGCTCGGGATCATGGACAGAACCACAGGCCAATATGGCAAATGAAGAATGGGATCATTCGTCAGTTGAGACACATCTGACAACTCTATTGTGACGAAGAATTGCAATTGAGTATTGAAAGGCATTGGAGGTTGATAATCGGGTCCAACCAGAGGAGCCCATCCCTGCTGGTAAGTATCTTTCCCCCGTAGTGGATGGTTTTGGCCATACGACATTTGATTCTACCCCCACTAGAGGTTACCTTGGCTATAGGGAGGATTTTGACCTTGAACACCTTAGAACTGTCCAGTGATAGGTTGATGATAAGCAAAATACGGGTTAAGAGGCTATTGAACCTGTTGACCTTGGACATATTGTTATAGACATATTTGGGCACTTTAACCCCAATCTTATATGTTGATAAAATAGGGCTCTTCAACCTCTAAAAGAGTTGTTTCATACCCTAAAAGAACATGGTCATCTGATTACATCATTCCCCAAAAGTTCCACTTGAGAAACCATCCAGAAATGGCCTAAACTGAACCATACTCACTGCTACACTGGCCAGGTGTGATGCATACTAAGTGGTACACTGCTCAGGTGTGATGCATACTGATTAGGCCTTCTATAGGGTGCCATGGGCGAGGATGGACAAATGTCCAAGACAGTTTGCTAGGTGGTTACTCATGGAATCTTCTAGAAAGTTCTCCTATGACACTTGCCTCTCTGAATTCACCAGGGATGAGTAAGAAATCTAAGAAATCTCCAAGTGGAACCAAATATAACAATTGGAATGACACTAATCAAAACCCCAGAGATGACTCACACCCTTGCACACATCTATAAATGGATCCCTCATCTAAGAGATCTAGAGGCTGGAATTTTGTGAATTGCAAGGAAGTGCTGATAGTTTTTATTTGAGGAAAGAGCATTGTATTGTTGAGGTGATCTTTCTATTTCATGAGGTGAAGAGGGATTGATGCTAGGAGGATGATGCTGGATCAGACAACTAGGTTGTAATTCTCCCTTCTATTTAATAAAGTTCTTCAAGTTTTCTTCCATATGATTGTGCAATTGTGAATGTTATCATTTGTGAATGCTATTGTATCTTCATTTTATATCTAATTCTGTAATGTTTATGTTATAATAGATGAAGATTCTTTCACGGTTCTTTGTTACTGTGTTTCTACAGGTACTCTCCAAGCGGGTTAAGCACGGGGAGGAGGTGTAAGCTCTATCAAGGGGGGAGAGAGATCAAGCAAGGGATTAAGCAGAAGTTCCAGGTTGGTTTCATTATCTTTCCCTTATATATTATACATAGAAGAAATCGTTGAATGTCTTTAAACTATTGTTTCTAGGGTAGCTTCCAAACCTAGAGGGCTAGTCGTTTGAAAAGACACTATTTTTCCCAGAAACACATATGGATATTGCACCCGTGAACATATGGGTTTTGAACCTGTTTCCCCTGAACAAGAGGATTTTGGATGTGTTGTCCTGGGACATAAGGATTATGCACTTGTTGCCCCTAGACATAGGGATTCTAGACCTGCTACCCTGGCACATAATGATTGTGCACTTGCTACCCTTGGACACAGGGATTCTGGACTTGCTACCCTGGGACAAAAGGATTTTATACCTATTGCCCCAAGACATTAGGATTTTGGGCTTGTTGTTGCAGGACTTGACTCTAGCCTTGTCCTTGCAAGGGTTGACCCTATTGATATGTATATAAGGGTTGTTATTGCCCAGGTTGGCCATGCTACTATAAGGATTGACCTTGCAGCTGCAAAGGCTATCCCTGCAGCTACAGAGGTTGGCCCTACGAGGACATGGCATGGGAGGTTTGTGGAGAATACTACATCTGTTGCTGCATGGTTTTCTATAACTGTTGCAAGGGTTACCCCTACAATTGTTACAGTGGTCCTTGTTGCGGTATCGTTTTCCCTTGTTTTTGCGTGGACGACCCTTGTTGCAACAAATATTTCCCTTATTGTTGCGTGGATGGCCCTTGTTGCAACAAAGATTGCCCTTGTTGTTGTAGAGGTTGTCCTTGTTAATGCAAGGGTACTTGAACAGTTCCTGGGGAATTTCTGAACTAAATATAGCCATAGCCACCCTGAAAAGTGGATGGGCCAGGTTGAACGTACTTCCCAAACTGAAGGATGTAAGGCGAATTGACCATTCCTTAAGAACCATATGGAATGTAAGGAGCTTGGTATTGAACCTAAGCTTCATAAGGCTATTGGTACTAGAAATTGCTTGACCCATACAAACCAACGAGATTTTGGACCTATTGGTACTGGACATTGCTTGATCCAGCAGAACCAACAGGGTTTTGGATAACACCAGAAGGAGGTTGGTTCATCCCAACCATGTGAGCTTATGAGCAACTCGCATTGGTGGTGCCTCACATCATAGAAACACTTAGATTCTGACCCCAAGGCGGTGGTATAGCTTGTCCACTTACTGGAGGGATCGAAGAACTAACAATAACATTCTTCAAGACCGTCAATTGAACCGGATAGGTGACTGGGACAGATAAGACAAGAGGGTTCAGAATGGTGGGTTGCAACGGGATTGAGGTAATGGCATGTTGGGAGGTTTGGTTCACAATGAATGGACCTATAGTAGGCATGGCGCTACATGCCCAAACAGGGTTTTGATAAAGTGATGAGGCACAAGGTGTACCTGAGACCAATTATGCTAAAGTCACATAGTTAGACAACAAATCCTGATACACACTGATGGGAATGCTCCCTATATAGGGGAAACCTTTAGGAGGAAATTGATGTTCTTCCTCTTCGAAAGTGTGTGGAGTAGAAACTTCTGATTGATCTAGAGAGGTAACTCGGGCATTGCCTTTGGGTTCCATAGCTGGGAACAAACAACGATGAACGACCAAAGATGTACGAGGGGATAATTCCAAAGGAACACCTGGCTGATTGTACGAATGCGGTGGTGATATCACAACAGGATCAAACAAAGCATTCAAAGGATATATGACCAGTCCAAGTTGACTGTCAATAGTCGGCGAACTCTCAGGAGTCTTGACGAGATTGTCTGGAGATTCTGGGCCAATATCAGCAGGTGACCCAGTATCTGAGGTAGGTGGAGGATGATATGACAAAGGTTGAATTCTCAGAACAATTCTGAGTTCAACACCTTGGTCCTCGAGTGACTCTGGTAATTCAGGAAAAGGATCCTCAGACAATCTTTTATATAGAGGAGAGGAAGAGGAACTAGGTGAGACAGATGGTTTAGCCATGATGACCTTGTCTTAGTTAACAGGAAAAGAGAGATAAATTTTAAGGCTTTAAAATTTGCTTTAGGGAACTCATGATTTGGTCTATAAAAGACTAACGAGATGTTATAAGATCATGGGAAATCAATTTTTTAAGACGCATAAATAAACTGGTGCTCTTTCATGTTTTAAGAGTCGAGAAAGAAGCAAAGATGACTCTATCACTTTCAATTGGAAACGAGCTCAAAAGGACAAGAGCTCGAATGATCTTTTAAATTCAATGAGTCAAAAAGATCAAATGACTACTCCAGATGATCTAGGTAAAAAGGATTACCAGGCAACCATGAACTGCAGAATACCTCCCGGTGAACTGAGAAGTACGAGTAGGCAATCTCCCTGAATGTTGTGTTCAATGTATCACGTTTGCAAGGCGGTAGACTCAGCTTCCTATGGATAAAGGATTGAAGCCTAGAGGGGTCTCCCATTGTATACTTGACGGTACGGGAAGCACAAATCCGTACTAGCATTGTCTAGTGCCGAAGCTAACAACAGCTGCTAGGTTTAAATATGTCGGAACACATCTCTAGCCTAGACCTTCTAGATGTGATCATTAGGTTTCAAATGTGCCTTTGGTTAATTGAGTTCATTTAAAATTTTATCTTGAATTATGTCTCATTTTTCAGGTCTTAGCGATGTGACTCAAAAAGCCCTAAATGAAGCTAAATGTGACAAGACCCTTTCAAATCGATGAATTTTCTACACTAGAGAGGGTATAAAACACAATCAAATGCAAACAACCAAGCAACCAAAAGCTAAATGATTTTTCACAACTTCACTTTTCGTGAAAATAAACTAATGAAAAATACATTTCGATTCCTAATTTCCTAACAAGTACACTCGGACAGTCCTTTCAAAATCAAAGAGAATTATTTTCCTTTTCAAATGCCAATCCAATCCTAGTCTTCAATGATGCTAACTACCATAACATATTGATGCAGCAAACTAGAATTTTGTACTTTTCATGAAATGACAAAATGAATTTCTCATAAAACACTTCAATGAAAAAGTTTTGAGGAAATTGATTCTTAAGCAAATGAAAAACATGAAAAGAGAATCTCTTTCAAACTAATGACACAGCGAATTTACCAAATACAAGACAAGCAATGTGATATATGCCAGAAAAGAGACGTTTGGACAATCAAATGAAAACTTTTCAAAATTATGTAACGGAGTCAAAGCCATAGAAGGACTGTTACAGGAAAATTTGAGCACATCAATCCCAGCTTCTAGATCCGTATTATTAGGGTCTATCAATCCCCTAATTCAATTGTTTTTCATTCCCTAATGAGGTCAACCTACATCATGCTTGCTTCCCAAGAGTTTCATGTCACCATTCATCCAAAAATTGCCCCTAAAGAGATCAGCGCAGATGGCCCTTTATCAGGCTACAATGCATTACAAGAACTACATTATTTGCGTGATATGCATCGCATCTAGCCTGTGTTTCACCTGTGCTAAGCGAGATTGATCTAATTTTTGAAATGAATCCATTGGATTCCTCATCCAATGGATCCTTCTGAAAGTTTCCAGATGGATGGAGCTCGCTTTTGGATGAGGAAGAGGATGAATGAACCTTAATCCATTATCCCTTCCTCCATGGAACCACTTCCCAATTTTGGTAAAGCATTCATGAGGGCCATTAATGGCTTAACCCCCTCCATTCAGCTATAAATGGACCAAGCATTCAAAGGCTTGGAGAGGTTGGAACTTCTTGAGCTAAGGAAATGTTTTTTGAGTGAGATTTGCAAGAGTATTGAGATGATGTCAAATTTTTGCTTCATGAGGAGAGAAGGGTTTGAAGCTGGAAGAATGACACTGAATCGATCATGCATCTACATGGGTTGTAATATTTCCTTCTATTAATAAATAATTCTCAGCTTTTTCCATTCATGTGTTTATATGATGTATATCATATTCTTGATTCAATGATATTTTTAGTTAACAGATCGTCATTATTTTATGCTTTGATGGGTTTCTGTCTCAGCTTGTGTACAGGTACTTTCCAAGCGAGTCAAGTACGGAGAGGAGTAGCAAAATTGGTCAAAGGAGAGAGGGATAGAGTGAAATTTATAGGTTGTTACCTTTGTTCTTCTTTCTCTTATCTATTAACTATAGGAAAAGCAATGAATTACTTTGTATGTTGTTTCTAGACTAGCTACTAGGTCTAGAGGATTAGGCATTTGAAGAACACTAAATTTTCCCATAAAAAATGGAAACTCCACTGGGGAGCGATCCTATCCCTTATAGTAGCTTATCAATCTCTTAAAACACTTTGACATACTTTACCTTCTGTTATTCATCGAATTCAAGTTCAATTCACTGAAAATTGAGTCAATTTTAAGCATAATATTGCCTTCAGTGATCATCGCACTTCTGTGACTGACACAGTGCAATGCAGTGCACTTCCCACATAGATCCAGTGCAATGCATCGCACTGTCTCTAACTGATGCTTGCGATGATCCCTTTAGGGTCAGTTTTCCCATCTAGGAACTGACAACTTTTGTCAATTTTCAGTTGTTTGAATTGCTTGTTGAGTGTAAATGAGGATTTGTCTCTAAAAATAGTCTTTTATTTCCTTATTCCAGCTCTATTTTGATTGGATTGATTGATGTTTCTTTAATGTTTTCTTTGTCATTATCAGTCTATAGTCAAAGTAAGGTTTTGATCGATTATTTTTGTCGATAGAAAAGTGTCGTAAAGTCGCCATTTTCTTTGAATAATGAAGTGTCGTATAGTCTTCATTCATAGATAATTGATTGATTTATTTGTGCATTTGATTTGTATTTTCATTTAAAGTGTCGAAAATCTTCATTTCTTTAAAATTGAAAGTGTCGTATAGTCTTCCTTTCCCTTTAAAAGAAAGTGTCACAAATCGTCATTTTTTATTAAAAGAGTTATGAATCGTTTGTGCATTAGTTTTTCTTATTGCATCATTCAAATTAAGAGAAACTGAAAAGGAAAACATGCATTGTGCATATTAAAGTTTGTGAATGCTTGAAAGGAATGGTTTAGTGAATTACATCTAGTTTGTGCTCTTTTTTGATTGTTCAAAAAGTACTTATATGCTCCATCCCTCATAGCTAGGATTTTCATTGCTGAAATTAAGTGGAAAAAGTGCTTCTCATTCTAGTTGCATTTTTAGGAATTTCAGAAAACATCTCGTGGTGAACCTTCAAAGGAAAATTCTAAGGAAGATCAACTTAAAATTTATCTGAATTAATCTAATAACACATTTGAAATTAACGAAAACATCTAGAGGTCTAGGTTAGAGACGTGTTCCAGCATCTTTAAACCTAGTGGCTATCGTTTTCATTGAGGTTGGGTGATTCCTCCTCCTTAAGTGCTAGCACGGACTTGTGCTCCCTATACCGTCGAGTATATAGTGGGAGACCCCAATAGGTTTAAATCCTTTATCGCTAGGAAGCCAATTTTGCCACCTTACCGATCACAATGCACCAAACATAGCATTCAAGAAGATTGACTGTTGTATGTTAAATCTTTGGTAATTTCTCCTTCATTTATCACCAAGGTGTATACTACAGTTTTGTGATTAGTCTGGTAAACCCTCTTGTCTAGAATCTCCAGAGTAATCACTTTCATTCCTTTTCGACTCTTTAAAAGTAAAAGGATCATTTGAGCACTTGTCCTTTCAGGCTCATTAAACATCGAAAGTGACTAGAGTCATCTTTTGTTTTTTCTCGACTCTTTAAAAATGAAAAAGTGAAGTTGTGTTCCAATGTCGTAAAAATTAATTGACCACGGATAACATCCTCCACGCTCTCTCCTTAGTTGATCTTAGGTTGAAACATATGGCAACAAATTCGGAGTCAACCAATCAAGGAATTCCTTTTGATGGTAATCCTAGTCCTTTTCCTCCATTTGGAAATATTGGTGCTCCATATATGGCTACATTGTCCCATCCGAGATTTACCATTGGCTTGCCAATATGGTTGTTTTCAACCTCCTTGGTTCAAAATTTCATGCTTTCTCCGCAATCAAGTACTCCTCCAACTGGACAAAATCAACCTCTAGTTGATCCTAAAGTTGACCGTTTGCCCTCTTCCTCCACTATTTCTTCCTCCACTGTTTCTTCCTCCCCTTCTTCCTCTTCGCCTGGTGAAAGTATTGGTACTAGCAACCAGGTGGCTAAGAAGAAGAAGAAGAAGAAGCAAATTCAGCAAAGGAGTAACCAAGAAACCATTGCTTTGAATGCAACATCTGATGAGAAACTATCCATCAAGCCTCACAAAGTTCGATATCCATGCAAAATTTGTGCGGGATACCATCTTCTTCGAAATTGTCTTGATATTCCTTAGATCTTAGAAGAATGGTCTTCCCGTTCACATCATCCTGTGTCATCAACCTCTAGAGATTATGTTGGTGACACACCATCAACTAGTGGTAATAAAGATCATGGAAAAAAGGGAAAAGTTAAGTTTCCATGTAGGTTATGTGAAGGGAATCATCCGATTCACCTTTGTCTCTATCTGGATGAAGCTAAGAAAGTGTTGGATAACCGTCCTGCTTCACTCCAGCGACATCCATCTGGTTACAGGAAACTATCCCTTAATCCTTCACTAGTTGATGAATTGACTGACTCAAATCAACCGTCGGTCAAACCCACTCTCCCTGAAATTGAATCCTCTGAGTCTATACCTGACTCAAGTCAACAGGTTGAGGTATCAGTTGACCCAATTTCACCTTCATCTTATCATACCTTTCCCGAAGAGAGTGAAAATGATACCACTCAAGTTCTTTCTGTTTCTTTAGATTCTAATGAGCTTGGGGGCAGTCCTCCTGTTCCATCAAGACAGGAGGAAAATCCTCCCATTCTCATAACTCAAGGGGTTAATTCTCCCATTTCTACAGTACCCCCTCCAAGTAGTCTGGTCACTTCCTTTGATTGGAATCGACTGGCAGGATTTCACCTTCCTTCTTATGTGCCTTTTCAGATCATAGTACAAGTTTGTAATATGATTGTATCTGGCACTATTATAGATGAAGGTGCATTAGTGAGCATCCTTTCCTCAACTTCTTGGTAAGCACTCGGTTCACCACCACTTGTGCCAGTTACACAGAATCTGTTGGCTTTTAACAGAGGAACTAGTTAACCATTAGGGATCCTCCCTCACTTACCCATTACTTTGGGAGGAAAAACCATTTATCCGAACATTATGGTAGTCCCAGGCCCTTTAGATTATAACTTACTTCTTGGGCACGACTATGTTTATGCCATGGGAGTTATTGTTTCAACACTCTTTCTAGTGATTTGTTTCCCGCATGAAGGCAGACTTGTCACCGTTGACCAGCTTTCATTTCCTGGTCCAAATATGGCTCCTAGTCAACCATCTTCCCTAAATGGTCCATTTATACCAATGGTATCATCCCCACCACGGGTTAATTATGTGGCAACCTGTTCCATACCTACATCAATTGACAGACAATTCATTGATGGTGTACATCATGCACTAGGGGTATTGGAACCAGATCTCTCCTTCATGACCACTTATGATTTGTGATTGACCACTGAGGACAGTTCGTTGTCTTGTGTAAACCTCGTTAAAAAATGAAACAAGGGTCTCCGAGGATAGTTCGTTGTCTTGTGTCAACCTCGTTAAAAAATGAAATCAAGGATATGAGGATAGTTCCTGGTCTTGTGTTAACCTCGTTAAAAATGAAACAGGTCCATGAGCATAGTTCCTTGTCTTGTGTCAAGCTCATTAAAAAATGAAACAAGGTCCCCTGGAGAAAATTTCCAAGTCGAGTCTTTGAGTAGATCTCATAAAATCCCAGTCAAGTCTTTCACTTGATCTTGTAAAAGAACCTTCATTCCATCCACTTGATAGCCTTAAGTAGTCTACTTAGGTGAATGTAATGAAGCTTGGGGGGCATGCACCTAGTGGTAAAAGTTAAGTTTCCATATATGTTATGTGAAGGGAATCACCCCATTCACCTTTGTCCCTACCTGGACGAAGCCCAAAAAGTGTTGGATAACCATCCTACTTCACTGCAGCGGCTTCCATCTGGTTACAAGAGACTCTCCCTTTCATCATGTTGGGGGCATGTAAACCAATCCAAGCATAGTTTTTCATTTCAAGCTTGTGTAAAAATGAAACTGAATCCAAGCATAGTTTGTCATTTCAAGCTTGTGTAGACATGAAACTGAATCCAAGCATAGTTCCCTATGGTTCAAGCTTGTGTAAAAATGAATCAATTTCCATTTCTAACCCTCCTGATTGCCATTCTATCAGCCTCTTTCATCAGATGAGCCTTTGTTGTTTCATTCTACCACCACCATCTCTTTGGCTGATCATATGCTTTCACTTGGTTGTTTTACCTTTTTTGAGGAACTGTTGCAATGAGTGGTCCTATTAGCCAGCCTCTTCACATAAATCAACATGTTTTGAGAAGTTCCAACATCACCGAAACCAGTTTCTACCCTAGGCGCCACTCATTCCTCAAAATGGAATCCTCTTTAAGCTCTTTTCAAACTCTCTAAACATGAAAAGATTGTCAAGAACTTGTCGTTTCTAGCTCATTAATGGATTGGAATCGATATCTACTAAGTATAGTTTTACCCCTTTCTTTGGGCTGAGATAGATTAATTACGAAAAAGGTACTCGTTGGTCAAACATGATTAATAGGTTCTCTCTTGTATTATTTTATGACTTTTCGGGCTTGAGAGACAAATGTACGAAAAAGAACTTGTGGAGTTTTCTTTTAGTCCCTTTTCAGACTCTTTATATGTGAAAAGGACCGAGTTATCTTTGTCGTTAAACTCGTTAAAAAACATTAAATAGTAACAAAATTGTCCATCTAGACAAGACCAAGTTTCACCTTCACTAGACTCGTTAACATCAAATAGCGATGGATTCACCTGAAGGGTGGAATTATATAACAAGCATATTTTATCCTCCTCAAGCCTGATAAAGATAAAGAGGTATTGGTCAGAAATGACTGGGGAAATGGGAAAAAGCTGGGAACACTTTATGGTAGCAGATCGCTCTTGAACATGACACTTTCACCTCATCACTGTGACTATGTGGCTTGGGTCATTCAGCTTGATGGTTATCAAACTATTGGTCTATCATACTATCCATTGCTTTGTTTTGGGTCAATTATACCAATTCAATTTAGTGTCACCGATATGTTCAAGAAAAAGTCATTTAGTTCAAAACTTCATCCTTTACAATACAGTAAACCTTCATTTTCATGACTGTCATTCCTGAACCTTGTGTCGTTAGTCGATGTTTCATCTCCAAAATAATTTACCTCATTTCGTGTCGTTGATGTGGGATACACCAAGGCCCTCTTGCGATGAGTCTCTTCTTGTCGACATTAGCACATCATCCAAGAAGTTGACTTAGAAACACCCCTTCAGTACCTTGAGGTTTGCATACATCAATGGCAAGTTTCTCGCTTCCGGCAATAGGTTGACATCAATGGCCTTCGATCGAAAGACTTCGTGTATGGTGTTTGACATCAAATCATTTATTCACATGTCTGTTAACGACTTACATCATTGGTTGGTAATCAAATGATGTCTCTCCATGTTCAACTTCAGATCATCTATTCACATGGTTATACTTGTACTTAAGTGAAATATTGGATGAGATCGAAGACCCCGGCTCTAGTTTCATCCATCTGAGCTGCAATATATTTTCAAGAGTACTATATGAAATGTAAAATGGCCTTAGATTCATGGTCATCCATTCATGGGTCTATATCTATAGATGACTATATTTGTACATGTAATGAAAGTTTATAAGCTGAGCATGGGTATGCCTTCCCTCAACTAGTTCGTGAGAAAAAAAAACAAATTATCATGATATTTGTATTGTAACTGATGCAGGTCACCTTCCATTTCGAAACCTTCTCTCCAAGTGGTAAAGCATATCACTCGACATGTTTATTTTTTACTTCATGCTTTAGGGGGCAACTGTTACAGGAAAATTTGGGCACATCAATCTCAGCTTCTAGATCCATATTATTAGGGTCCATCAATCCCTAAATCAATTGTTTTCATTCCCTAATGAGGTCAACCTACATCATTCTTACTCCCAAGAGTTTCATGTCACCATTCATCCAAAAAGTTCCCCTAGAGAGATCAGTGCAGATGGCCCTTTATGAGGCTTCAATGCATTGCAGGAACTACATTGTCTGGGTGTTATGCATCGCACCTAGCCTTCGTTTCACCTGCGTTGAGCGAGATTCATCTAATTTTTGAAATGAATCCATTGGATTCCTCATCCAATGTATCCTTCTAGAAGTTTCCATATGGATGGAGCTCGCTTTTGGATGAGGAAGAGGATGAATGAACCTTAGTCCATTATCCCTTCCTCCATGGAACCACTTCCAAATTTTGGTAAAGCATTCATGAGGGCCATTAATGGCTTAACCTCCTCCATTCAGCTATAAATGGACCAAGAATTCAAAGCCTTGGAGAGGTTGGAACTTCTTGAGCTAAGGAAATGTTGTTTGAGTGATATTTGCAAGAGTATTGAGATGATGTCAAATTGTTGCTTCATGAGGAGAGAAAGGTTTGAAGCTGGAAGGATGACACTGAATTGAGCATGCATCTACATGGGTTGTAATCTTTCCTTCTATTAACAAAGAATTCTCAGTTTTTTCCATTCATGTGTTTATATGATGTATATCATATTCTTGATTCAAAAATATGTTTAGTTAACAAATCGTCATTATTTTATGCTTTGATGGGTTTCTGTCTCAGCTTGTGTGCATGTACTTTCCAAGCGAGTTAAGTATGGAGAGGAGTGGTGAAATCGGTCAAAGGAGAGAGGGATCAAGCGAAAGTTACAAGTTGGTACCTTTGTTCTTCTTTCTCTTATCTATTAACTATAGGAAAAGCGATGAATTACTTTGTTTGTTGTTTCTAGACTAGCTACTAGGTCTAGAGGGTTAGGCATTTGAAGAACACTAAATTTGCCCATAACAAGGACCATAAACGAAATACAATGAGTAAATTCACGAACAACTTGACTCACTGAGTTCACAATCAGCTGAATGGATGATAATCTAGATGTCCTAGTGCCACTAACCATCTAATGATCCAAGAAATCAAGCGAAAAGATGGCAAATCAACAAGCAAATAAACCAAATGAAAAGCAACATTCTCGTCAGAGAGAAGACTATCCAAACTGCTTACAGGGTAGAAATCATGAGAGAAAAACACACTGGCCAAGATCTAGGGTGAACCCTAATCTTCACTTACATGCATCAACGTGACTACCTAACTAAAAACAAGATCCAGAAGGGGGTCGGCGCGACTGTTTCTCAACATATCACACTTATTGGCAAGATTGTCAGTGAAATAAGCACGTTGAGCGAGAATGCAAAGAAAAAAATAAGAATTTTCAAAAGTTGGGACCAGACTTGCTACTATGAATTTTAAACCCATAGCAGTAAGCAAAGGAAAGCAGACAGAAATAAAGGGAAATAGTGAAACTAGAAAATTTCACACAAAAAAATGAAATTCCAAGCAAACAAACAGAAGGATTGGGTCCCTATTGGAGTCGCCAATTTGTGGTGAAGTAAAATTCTAAGTGCGGACACAAACAATTCCTCTAGCCTGATAGTAGGTCTAGCTACAAACAAGACATTCTATGGAAGATCTCCTTAGGTTAGAACCAATTAATAGGGCCTACCTCTTACTGCACTTATCCCGTTTGAAGATGACCTTGCTTTCTTGCTCCAGCTATCTCTTGTTTCCTTCTTCGAACACTTGAAACAAGTAAACAATAGCAAACAACAACCATGATAATAGACAAATTGTAATTCAGCCTACTTAACAAGTCAAGAAGCATTAAGCCATAAACATGTGAGATGACACATTATGTAGAAAATCAATCGATAGTTGCATATATATTAAATCAAGAAGAGATTACAACCATTGTCTTTGAGTTGTTGTTATCCTCCGACAAAACCAAGTTCCCACACACTTCCATTAGCATTCCATGATGGCCTCAACAATTATAGTTTTAAGGCTCTTCCCTTTAGTCTTCACACTAAACCAAATTCACACTTCTCCCTCACACACAACTAGAGAGCTACAACTTTTAATAGCTTGTTGTTTACTCCAAACTTAATTAGCACTAGCACGCCAACATTAACACTATCTTGTGCTTGGGAAAATGGGAGGTTTATATAGCATGAATGGATGGAGATGGTTCCTCTTCTCATGGGAGAAGATCTTATCTCTTGAGGTAGTTCCATCCTTATAGGGGAAAGGATCCCAAACTAACATCCTCGACTCCATCTTGCCCAACCACCTACCATAATTTCGTTACGAAGCTTCTAGAGCTGGAAGCTTCAGCTCCTTATTTAAAAACCTTTTCAAAAAAGGATCCACGTGATTGGAACAAGGCTTAGTCACTCCGGTTGGCGCTAGGAATAGTTATAATCCTTGCATATCGACACGAGGAGGACATGGGTCATTAGCAACGGTCATGTAAACTGGGAAAAAGTAGAAGACTTTTGGGAAATTATGCAAAAGGGAATTGTTCTGCTCATGAAGAGGGACACAATGGGAGTTTCTTCATGAAGGGAAAGCATTTTGGGTTCATTGTATAGGTCCTATAGGATCAAGGAATGGGGAGTACAGGGACAGTGACAAAATGTTGTGTAACACTAGGGAACATACCTCAATAGCTCCATAAACTTGGTCATGTACTCTTCATCTGTCATGGAACCCATCTTAACCTCATAGAATTCCTTGGCCTTTTTGTCATATTATCTCTCATATAAGTACTTATTTCTGGAGAGTCTTTTAAACTCATGCCAACTCATCTCCTCTATCCTGATGCCTCTAACTTGCTTCACATCCTCCCACCGGTTATCTACTTTCCCTTCGATACTGAAGATCAATATCTCGGATTTCATGTTCTTTGAGTAATCATGCAATATGAATAACTTCTTCATCCCAAGCAACCATGTTTCTACATCTTTTGATTTCTTCAGATCCCCATCAAAAATAGGAGGCTTGGCTTTCCTGAGCTCCTCCAGAAAATATTGCTTCTCACTCCTCCTATAAGGATGTTGGTTGTAATGGCAATGGTGTCTCTAAAAATTGGAGCTAGAGTAAAATCCATGAATTTTAGGTTGCCTTACAAGTTTATCCAAATATTTTCCACCTCTATGTCATCCATGTTCAACTTGTGTCCTTTATGAGACCTGCTTCCATATGCTCCATTTGTCTTTTCTTTTTGTCCTTAACTAAACGTCATCTATCCCGGTTTCTGCAAATCTGAAAGGCTCTGAAGGATGACTACATTAACTTTTCCTTTCTTTTCATGAGCTATGGAAAGTCTTTCCTTTGCCTCAATCAACTTATTATTATCTGCCTTACAACTTTTGATATTTTCCTTAAAACTTCTTAGCATATATGCTAAATTAAGAGAGTACTCTTCTCTTTGTTGCCCAAATAAAGTTTCCCATTCCATAGAATTAACATCAGGCCTGTAAGGGGAGTCATGTGAACTATAGTCCACCATTCTTCTCTTCATCTATGATATTCTCTATCCTACAAACATGTCATGTTAGATAAACCAAATAAAGACATAATCAAAATCATACCTTAGTGTATTTCAGGAGAGGCTATCTCGTCTTCACAATTAATCTATATTAGCATGATATATATATATATATATATAGAGAGAGAGAGAGAGAGAGAGAGAGAGAGAGAGATCAACATCATGCATGATAACACAAAACTGCAATAATGACCACATGCATGATAACCATAACAATAACATCTACCCAAGGTCCAATGTTGCAACCTCACTCTGATAGCACTATGTGGTATTTGATATCACAAAAAGAGAATGGAACCCTCTCTGATACCACCTTGTAACACCTCCTCCCACATTTACTGACTTTAACATACTTACCAGGGTATACATGAGCTGAGTTTCACTATGATATGACCTAACCTCCAAGTTTCAGTTATGGAAGTGGGTCCTACCACCTAGTGTAGTTGGCAGGCTTCTAAGTGGTTTGTGGTCTCTGAGGGACGTCAGTATGTGTTAAGGATTGTAGGTCCCACTTCCATAACTTCAACTTGGAGTTCAGGTCATATCATAGTGACACTCATCTCGTGTTTACCCTAGTAAGTATGTTAATGTGGATAAATGTGGGAGGAGGCATTACAAGGTGGTATCAGAGCAGGTTCCATTCTCTTCGGGTCATCAAATACCATAGGGTGTTATCAGAGTGAGGTTGTAGCATTTGACCTCAGAGTAGATGTGATTGTTATGGTTATCATGCATGTGGTCATTATTGCAGTTTTATGTTATCATGCAAGAAGTTGATATATTTATGATGCATCCTCCCACATTTACCCACTTTAACATACTTAGCAGTGTAAACATGAGATGAGTATCACTATGATATGACCTGGCCTCCAAGTTCTAGTTATGGAAGTGGGTCGCACAAATAGGAACACATACTAACATCCCTCGGAGACTACAAACCACTCAGAATCCTAACAGCCGCCCAAGGTGCTCAATCCTTGAGCTGAAAGTATTTTTCACTACGTTTGCCCTCCAACCGCACCCATAACACATTGTGCATGTGGTTGTGAGGCTCCAACCGCACCCATAAGCCTCCTTTCATGAGGTGATGACCAAAATTCCTCAGTTCAGTGCATGTGATTGCGAGATCTATGCCACTTTTTCAAGCTAGTCTTTAGACCACTTCCCATAACTGCTTGTAACTTTCCATAATCATGAAAATGATGATAACAATGCTAGAAAATCAAAACTTAAGAAATATATTAACAAATACATGCATAATGCAAGATAGATATTTCATCAAACACATGGTAAACATATAAGCTACATGTCATAAATTCATATTTGATCATAAACTTGCTAACTTCATCTGAAAATCATCACGAAGGTTATATTCCCTCTCAAGTTAATTAAGACAAACCTCTTACCAAGAACATAATGTGTCCACATCTTCAATGCATGAATGATAGTGGCCAACTCAAGGTCATGAGTCACATAGTTTTTCTCACGCTCATTTAGCTTCCTTAACTCATAACATACTACATGTCCTTCCTATATCATGTCTCCACCAAGTCCTTCCTTGCAAGCATATGTACATACCAAGAACTCCTTATCAGGATATGCAATCTTCAAGACTGGAGCATTTGTAAGAAAATGCTTCAACTACTCAAAACTAGTTGCACACTCCTCAGTCCATTCAAACCTCTTCCCCTTTTTCTACAAATATATAATAGGATAGCCAATCCTTGAGAAGTTCCTGATGAACCACTTGTAATAACCTGCTAGTCCCATAAATGATCTAACCTCATCCACATTCCCAGGAATTGGCTACTATTATGAAACCAGCTCACAAAAAGATAGAAAATATAGATCAATGACTTAAAAATCAGCCTCTTCAATGGGGGAACCTCCACATTCCCAGGAATTGGCTACTATTATGAAACCAGCTCACAAAAATATAGAAAATATAGATCAACGACTTAAAAATCGGCCTCTTCAATGGGGGAACCTCCTTTACATTACACAAATGAACAATTATTGGATGATAAAAATGACAATACCTTCTTTCTATATAGAGGAGTCTAAGGGGTCCCAATACAATCAGAGCCTACATAACAATAATATTGTAGGGACACAACAATAACAGTAGTGGGCTTCTATGGGGCATAATAATAACAACATGGCGACTATATGCACACAATAATACAATAAGGGGGTTGCACTAATAACAATAAGGGGTTACACTAGTAGTATAGGGACCTAACATGCCCCTCTCCTTTAAAAAGTGTTGTCCTCAATGCTTGAGTAGTTTTGGATGCTTCTGTATAAAATTCTCATCCTCCCATGTGGAATCTTCAGCAGGTAAGTTCTTTCAATTGATGAGATACTATAAAATTGATCGATTTCGTAGCTGTTGATTTCATTTTTTTGTGACTTCTTCCGGTTCCAATATGATTTTTCCTTCCTCGTCAAGTTTTGGAAATATTGTTTCAACTGAGATCTTCTCACCTATAACCTTCTTTAAGCATGAAACATGGAAAACTGAGTGCACTTGGGAAGATGCAGGAAGCTCCCATTTGTATGGCATAGTACTAATATTTTGTAACACCTTGTACGGACCATAATACTTTAGTGATAATTTATTATCCTTCTGTGCTTACTTGAGGGACATTTGTTTGTATGGTTTTATTCATAGAAATACTCAATCACCTACATCAAAACTTATTTCGTTGTGATGTTGATCTGCCTGTTGTTTCATTCTATTATGTGCCAAAGTGAGGTTATCCTTTAAGAGTTTTAGAACTTGTTGTTGATACTCGATGTGATCTTCCACTGCTTGAACCTTAGAATTTTCTTTTAAATATGATGTGATGGATGGTGGATGATATCTATAAAGTGCCATAAATGAGGTCATTTTTGCTGCAGTATGGAAGGAAGTGTTATACCATCATTCAGCCAGAGGCAACCACTTGACCCATTGTTTTTGTTTATCATATACAAAGCAACAAAGATATCCTTCAAAACATTTATTCACTATCTTAGTTTGCCCATCAAGTTGAGGATGATAAGATGAGATATGAGCTAATTGAGTACCCAAATATTCCACCTCTTGTACTCCAAAGAAACATTTGGCTCTTTTTACATATAATTGTTTCTCCTCCAATAGTTTGAGCACCCTGTGAACATGTTGAACATGATCCTTCCAAGGTTTGTTATAGATTAGTATATCACCAAAAAATACTAACACAAATTTTCTAAGGAATGGTTTGAAAATGGAATTCTTCAAACCTTGAACTGTAGAAGGTGCATTGGTAAGGCCAAAAGGCATGACCAAAAGGCATGACCAAAAATTCATAATGGCCATCATGAGTTACAAATGTTGTTTTTGAAATGTCTTTAGTCTTCATTCTGATTTGATGATATCCTGAACGAAGATCCAACTTGGTGAAGTAAATTTCTCCATGTAATTCATCCAATAATTCATCAATGACAGGAATGGGAAATTATCTTTAATAGTAATCCAGACATGATCTATCCTTCTTATGTACCAATGCCACTGGAGCAGAGAAATAATTTTGACTAGGTTGAATTATACCAACCTCTAGCATTTCTGCAGCCATACGTTCAATTTCACTCTTTTGGGCATATGGATATTTGTAAGGCCTGATGTTTCGGGGAACACTTCCTGGAATAAAGTGAATATCATGATCATGATCATGAATAGGTGGGAGGCCTTTCGGATTCTCAAATACCTTGGAATGATTGTTCAAAACGTTTTAGAGATCTAGAGAAATAGATGCTTTCAATGCGGGAACCTCTAGTGAACATAATTGTGCAATTATGACATGTTGTTCTTTCTTTAGAAGCTTTGTAATTTTGTTAGAGCTCATTATCTTTCCTGGTTTCCTAAGTGTATATCCTCTTCTTTTGACGTTTCTTGTTCCTTTTCATGCTCCTCTTCCCTATCTATGTAAATTAATTTATTCTCGGCACACTTATGACCTTTAGTGTATTTTCTATCACAATTGTAACAAAGCCCTTTTGCTCTTTTTTCTTCCAATTGTTGAGGTGTCAACCTTGTAGGTGGTGAAAGGATGGAGAAACAACACTTCCATATTTATAGTTGTGAGTGGTAGGCTTCCTTGTTTCGATAATTTTTCTTTCCATTTTTCATTCCAACCTGAATGTCTTCTCCAATGAATTAGGTTCCCAAAGGTGAACCTCATGTTGGATGTTATCCTTTAAAATCCCTATGAACACATCAATCCTATGCTCCTTTGGAATATCTTTTACCCTTATATTCAATTTTTGGAAGTCCTCAATGTGCTCCATCATTGAACCCTTTTGTTTGAGATTTATCAATTGGCTAAAAAAGGTGTTTCTTTTTGTATCCTCATAATCTGCTATCATTTATTCCATAAAAAATTTCCAAGTGACAAATTTTTTACGAGAGCAAAGCCAGCGATACCATACAAACTGATTTGGTTCCAAATATAAAGTTGCAATGCGTACCTTCAGTGTGTTTTTCACGTTATGGAGATCAAAATATTACTCCATTTGTAGTATCCATGTTACGGGATCCTTGCCATAAAATTTCCTCATATCAATATTTGAAACATGGTGAATGTTCAATCCAACGTTAGAGTCTATGAAATTATGTTTAGCATTTCTTTTGTTCTCATCATGAGTTTCCTTTACTACCCTTTCACCATTAGTAAGCATTTCTTGTAGCAACTTTGTCAAATCTATCTTCAAACCTTCCATGTTTCCTTTAAGTTTTTCTTATATACCATCCATCTTACCCTCCACGCCCTTTGAATTCCTTCAAACTAATTTTTCAACCAAACTTATGCAAAACTTTAAAAAAACTACACACATTTTTTCACTTTGTAGGAGCTCGATACTAAATCTATTGTATCTCTATAATTTCATATATCCAAGGTCTGAAACTGCATCCTGTAGTAGCCCTCTGATTCCTCTTTCCAACCCTACAAGTATGATCAAGATTGGATTCTCCAAGGTAGATTTATGCTAAATCTCTCACGATGACCTGATTATAGACTAGTTCAGTAGAGTGAACTTGTACGAAGCACCACATGTCACTGTTTAGACCTTAGGACCTAAAACCAATACATAGAAAACTATAGACCGTCCTCTTTCTATAACTTTTTATGAAATTTAAATCTTATGCTCAGAGAGAAAGTTACGACAATTTTCCCCAGGTCACCTGTTTGGGATGTAATTAGGGAGCCTGCAAAACCCTAAATGTCGTGGATCATATCACCGAACATATAGTGAAACAAGATCTAAAATTCGGGTCCAAGCTTCATCAAGATTTTGGCTCAAATGTGTTTTAATTTCAGAGGCTGAACCTTCGTAGAAAAAATATTATATCGAAAATTCCACGATGACCTGTTTGTGATGGAATTTTGGAGCTTGCAAAAACCCTAACTTCCTCATATCATATATCTGAATATATAGCGAGACAAGATCTGAAATTTGGACCCGTGGTTTAGAACGATTTCAGCTCAAATGGGTTTCTTTTAGCTTTTGAAACTTCATATAGAAAAATTTATATCGAAACTTCCACGATGACCTATTTGGAATAGCAAAACCCTATAATCTAAAGCTATGATACCAAATGTTATGAAACCAGCTCACAAAAAGATAGAAAAGATAGATCAATGACTTAAAAATTAGCCTCTTTGAGGGGGAAACATCCTTTACATTACACAAATGAACAATTATTATATGATACAAATGACAAGACCTCCTTTCTATATATAGGATTCTAAGGGGTCCCAATACAACCAGAGCCTACATAACAATAATATTGTAGGGCCACAACAATAACAGTAGTGGGCTTCTATGGGGCATAATAATAACAACATGGGGACTATATGATCACAATAATATAATAATGGGGTTCCACTAATAACAATAAGGGGTTACACTAGTAGTATAGGTACCTAACATCTACTCCATGATAGCTTTAATATTTTTCAGGTCCATTGTTATCCCTTCCTTGGAAGCAACATGTCCCAAGTTGTGAATTTGGGACTGAAAGAAACTGCACTTGATGAGCTTGGCATAAAACTAATGCTCTCTCAACCATTTCAACATCATTGCCAGGTTCTCTACATGCTCCCCCTCATTCTTGGAGTATATCAATATATCACCAATATACATTATCACAAACTTGTCCAGGTAAGGACACAATACAATGCTCATCAAACAAATGAAAGTGGTTGGAGCACTAGTAAGACCAAAAGAAACCACCACAAACTCATAATGTCCATACCTCGTGTGAAATGAAAACTTGTAGATGTCTTCTTATTTGATGCACACTCGATGATATCCTGATCTCAAATCAATCTTTGAAAACATTGTTGCTCCCTTTAGTTGATCAAACAAATCATCAATCCACAACAAAGGATACTTATTCTTAATAGTCGCCTTGTTCAACTACCTGTAATCAATGCACAATCTAAGAGTATCATCTTTCTTATTTACAAACAATATTGATGCACCTCAAGGTGACACACTTGGCTTAATGTATCCTTTATCAAGCATTTCCTTAAGCTGCAACTTTAGTTCCACCAACTCTGGAGTATGCATCATGTACGGTGCCTTAGATGTTGGCTTTTCTCCTGACATCAACTCAATAGAAAATTCCACTTCCCTATGAGTAGGCAACTCTAGAATCTCTACAAGAAACACATCCTGAAACTGCTAAAAAACATGATACCTCTTCAAGACTTCATCATCCTCAACATCCTTCCCTTTGTCACTAGAAATATGCACTACAAACAATAAACAAATGTTTCAACAACTGCACTTTGCTTGCATAGCTATAACCATTCTCACTGATGTAGGCTTCTTCTTTCCCTACAAGATTCTCCTTTCCCCATCATCATCCAGGCACTCAATAGCCTTGTCACAGCAGTCTACCTTGGTCCTGTAAATGAACAACTAATGCATGCCTAGAATAATGGCAACTATATCATCTTAAAGGAATAGCATTTAAATGTGATGATGCAGGCATACCATTAAGCTCAAATGCACAATATCTCACCTAATGATGAACTCTTTTCTTGGTCCCTATAGCCCACTACACCAACCAAGATTTTGCATGAACTTCTTTATTCAAGCAACACTTATCCACCAGGTTAGGACTGATATAACTATAATTAGATCTAGGTTCAATCAAAATGGAGACAACTTGATCATGAAGCTTACCTTCCATCTCAATAATGGATGCCTGATGATTTTCCTTCCTATTATCCATTGTTACATAAATTTGAGGAACACTTTTCCTAACATATCCAATTGATTGTGCCTCATGAGCACTGTAAATATGAGGCCTGCCAACCTAATTCGATGGGCACTTACTCGTATGATGCTCTCCACCAAAATTCTAGTGCCTCAAAGTATTTATGTCATCACCCTTATTATTCTCCTCAAGCTTAGATCCATGTCCTCTATCAACTACATTGAACTTCGTATAAGGTGCCACATTCTCCTTTTCACCTGCATCCTAAGGTCTTCCTCGCTTTTTAGCCCACTTTTTTTTAGTCCTCTCATTCACTTTCCAATCCTTCTTAGGCTCATAATTTCTCATTACTAATCATGACAATTCTTTCAGCTTCCTGATGACTTCCTCCAATGACGGAGGCTCATCATACTCAATTCAATGTGTAAATGCTAATTGAAGTCTAGTGATGAACCTTTAGACCTTATTCTTCTTGTCCTTGAGGTAGGGTACATACCTCAACAACTCCAGAAACTTTGTCATGTACTCATTATTTGTCATGGAACCCATCTTCAACTCATAGTTTTCCTTGGCCTTTCCGTCATAGTATCTCTCAGATAAGTACTTCCTCCTAAAGAGTATTTTAAACTCATGCCAACTCAACTCCTCTTTCATGATGCCTCTAACCCGCTTCACATATTTCCACTAGATATTGTATTTCCCTTTAAGACTGAATATTTCTATCTTGGCTTTCATTTTCTCTAAATAATCATGAAACTCTAGGAACTTCTTCATCCCAAGAAACCATGTTATTGCATATTTTGATTTCTTCACATCCCCATCAAAAATAGGATGCTTGGCTTTCTTGAACACCCCTAGAAAATAATGATTCTCACTCATCCTATAAGGATGCTAGCAGTAATGGCGATGATGTCTCTTAGAACCAGAGCTAGAATAAAATCCATGAGTGGTATATCATCTGTCAGGAGTATCCAAATATTTTCCACCTCTAACTGTGTCATCCCTATCTAGCATATTTCCTCTATGAGCCTTGCTGCTATATGCCCCATTTGTATTTTCTTCTTGTCCCTAACTGGTCCTTAGCTGTCCCTACATCTACAAATCTGAAGGATCTAAAGGATGACTACATTAACTTCTACTTTATTTTCCTGAGCTCTGGCAAGTCTTTCTTATGCCTCAATCAACCTATTATTACTTGGCTTACAACTTTTGATCTATGCCTTCAAACTTCTCAACATATCTATTAAATCAAGAGAGTACTCTTCACCTTGCTGCCTAAATGACCTTTCCCTTTCCATAGAATTTGTTAGTGTCTGTCAGTCTTGCATGTCACTGGTGATTAGATATGCTCTTACAAGGTTTGTGTTAGGGTTTCAAAATCAAGTTTTATCATTTCATTAGGTTTTCAAAATAAAATTTGGCCACTGGATAGTGTGTCTAGGTCAGTGCTACTCCCTTCATCATTCATGGTTATTATTCTTCATCATGGTCATGTCATTTTTCAACTGTTACAAGACTTCATGGATGAGTCAAATTATCATATAGGTCTTGGTCTAGGTCATCACTTGTAATTGTCATCATCATGTCAGTTTCAAATTTATAGCCATGTTTATGGTCTTGAGTACACATATAAAGGGATTTAGCATCTTAGAAAGGAAATGAAATAAAGGTAAAGGTATCATTTCAATTCATAAAGATATTGCTGCAACCACATCACATATGGTCTTAAGATGAAGTATGACGTCATGCCATGACATATGCCAAAAAATGAATTTGACTCTCATAAAGGACCATACAAGAATTTATCTCACTCATTCCATTGGAATTGGGCACTAAGTCATTAGCAAAAACCATTTCAGCACATTCAGCATCAAAGGACACTCTCAAAAGGTTATTGGCACCCTCTCTAGGCCCCTACGCTGCATTTTTGGTGGGTGAGATTCATTTTCCAATTTGAAAGTAAAAATAACTATCCCATCCACACTCTACCCTTACTCACATCCAAATACACTTCCCACATCCATTACACCCCCTGTCCCATCATTTACATAATTCCTACATCAAACCCTAGCTCCTACACTGCATTTTGGGCAAATTTAGGGCTAAAACTGTGTTTTAATTCCCTATAATAAACACCAAATTATTTTTGTCATTTTCCACCTCTCTAAGCTTTTTAATACATCTATATACCTCCCAAAATTTTCCTACTCACACATTTTCTCCCTAACCCCTTCATCCCTCACCTAAACATACTAATCCCTATCCCCTGCTCCCTCATAACACTCTATTTTTCCCCTTTCTTTCACTAGGGTTTTGCTTTGAAATTGTAAACAATGGAGGGAGAAAAGAAGCCATATAAAAAATCAGGTAAAAACAAGGAGACAAAGAAAAGGAGGTCTCAAGAGGCAGAAAGAGCAAGAGACTGAGCCATCTCCTCCACTAGGTCAAAGGGACATTGACAAATCATTTGTTGCACATAGGTAAAATTTTGCTTCAGAATATGTTTCTGACCAAATGAAGATGAATTTTACAAAAGTGAAAGATGTTTTCGTTAATCACAAACTAAGGAACAAAAACCTCCTTCATTTTATTCACAGGTGTTATGATTTTTGGAAACATTCCCAAAATATAGTTGCTACGGCAGAGTTGCTCAGTATTTCAGTGACCAACTACAAACTTGTATTTTGAATAGATCGGAAAGTATTTTTGAAAACTAGAGGAATTCATGGTTACCAAGATGCTAATATACAAAAGCCTCTCTCACTTTTCACACAGGTATCAGGGATTGGGATATAATATTTCGTCATTTCAGCCTATTTGTCTAACTGTGCAATGTTCTATTTTAGTCACCTTTTTACAGAGCAGATTGTGGAAAATAAGAGATGAATCATGGTAAAATGGAGGAAATTATTGTTCACAGCATGCCAAAGCAAAAAAACCTCTCTTATATTTTCAAAATTACTTATGGTTATATAGATATCACTCCACCATTTAGCCCTATTTTCGAAGTAGTTTGGTAATTTTTGGCACAGTCACTCTGCCAAAAGTGTAGCGTGGGCCACACTGCACTTTTTCTAGAGGGCGCTAAATGAAAAAAAATCTACTTGATTGGATAGATTTTTACTTAGAAATTAGATTAGGACACCTGGAAGCCCAAGTCATCAAATTTTATAGGGTGAAAATGGCTAAAAATCACCTTAAAAAAACACCTTTCTGCCCTGTTTTTGGAGGCCATGCTACGCTTTTTTACTAGTCTTAGGAGAATCACTTTTGAGGAGTGATACTTCATCATTGTGAGTGCTTGAGGGCTCTATGGATAACTAAACAGAGATATATTTCTAATGAGATATATTTCTAATGAGATATATTTCCAATGAGATGTGATTTCCCTTGCATGCAAATTTGTGTCTCTTCGCCTTCATTTTCTCCTATTTTCCTTTATTTTCATAATTAAATTCCAATTATTTGCCTCTTTTCCTTTGCCAATTTCCATAGCCAATAATAAACCACAAGTGATTCCCACCATTAAGCTTGGAATACGTGTCCCATGACCTTGGTATTATTTTATTTACATGGAAAATCAACCTGGGGTTGTTACAAGCCCCTCCCACTTGGGGGAACACTGTCCTCAGTGTTCAATGACGCTTATAACCAGCAAAACATGCTACCCATGGAGCTTTATAACACAGCTCAATGCAACATTTACATCATACAAAGCTATTGAAAACATGAATACCATACTTCTTATTGGAGCTTTATAACACAGCTCGATGCAGTATTTACAACATATTGCTTATAGGAGATTTATAACATAGCTCATTGTAGTATTTGCAATAAACATATGCATATATAAATATAAACCAAAACACACATACCAAACACATCTTCTCAACCAGCAAATAAGCAGGATACAAAGCTCACATCTGATCAACCATCTCCCATGTAGCTTCATCAGGCCCAAAGTGCTTCCACTGCACTTTAACTTGTTTTATTTCCTAGTTTTCAAGCATGAGATGTTTCCGTTGAAAAATGTAATGAGGTTTTAGCTGGAATTATATCTCTGGTTCCACCTGTAATACAGACCAATCAATCACATCATTAACATCCTGGGCATATCTCTTAAGATATGAAACATGGAAAACATTATGGAATTTCATTGTTGGCAGTAGTGAAAGTTAGTAGGCCACTAGTCTATTCCTCTCAAGGATCTCAAAAGGCCCACAATATCAAGGTTCCATCTTATCACATGACCCAATCCTCAAGAATATCCTCTTGGTATTGATGCGCAAGTATACATGCTCCCCAACCTGAAACTCCTTGAATGCTCTATGTTGATCCGCATAACTCTTATGCATGCCTGGTGCTACCTTCAAATTACTTATAATAAGCTGCATCTCTTGTTCCATATTAACCAACATATTTGTCCCAATCAACACCTTGTTCACCAGATCACTCTAGCTGATAGGAAAATTACAACTCTGCCCATAAAGAACCTCAAATTGGCTCATCCTCAAGGATTCTTAAGACCCATTATTATAAGAAAACTATACCAATGGAAGATACTTCTCTCACTTCCTCTACTAATGCATGACATGCATCCACAACATGTCTGTAAGAATCTTGTTAACCCTCTCTAGTTTCCTATCTGCCTGTAGATGACAAGTTGTGTTGAAGGCTAACTATGTCCCTAATCTTGCAAACAACGCCTTCCAAAACTTAGAATTCAACTTGGCATCTCTCTCTGATATGATCTTCTTGGGAACACCATGAAACCTAACAATCCCCCTAATGAATATTTGAGCCACCTCAATAGCTGAATTATTAGACGTTACTAGAATGAAGTGAGCTACCTTGATCAACTTGTCAACCACTACCACGATGGAATCATGTTTCTTTGATGTACTCGACAAACCTGTAATGAATTCCATGGAAATGGCCTCCCATTTCCATTCTGGAATCATAATAGCTTGCAATAGGCCAACTGAATACTTACACTCTACTTTCACCTGTTGACAACCCAAACATCTTGCCACAAACTCAACCACCTCTTTCTTCAGATTCATCCAATGATTAAACTTATTAACAATTGTCAAAGTATTTTGATATCCTGGGTGGCGTGAATACGGCTTGACATGAAAGTCCCCCAATATAAGCTTCTTGAGCTCAATGTTATCTGGCACATAAATCATTTTCCTGGATATCACTAAGCCATATTTTGTGAGGTGATACTCCTCATACCTATCACCTTCACCCTATTGTTGCAATCTCTGCTTCAGTTGCTAGTACTTCTCATCATGTTGCCTTGCATGCAAGATCTGCTCTTGTAAATCTATCCCATAAGATCTCATAGCTCAAATTTGATTCACTTGCACTCTCCTACTGAGAGAATTTGTAACCATTCTCCTTGCCCTTAATGTACTTGATCTCAAAGTCAAACTCACTGAAGGTAACCAACCATCTAGCTTTCCTGACATTCAGATTGGGTTGGTAAAACAAATACCTCAATCCAATATGATCACTAATCAAGGAAAACCTCCTACCAAAAGGATATTGTCTCCACATCTTCAATACATGAATGATAGCATCCACCTCAATATCATGAGTCACATAGTTCTTCTCATGCTCATTCATCTTCCTTGACTCATAGCATACTATCATTCCTTCTCGCACCAGGACTCCACCAAGTCCTTCTGTAACGCCTCCTCCCACATTTAGTCACATTAACTCGCCTACCAGGGTAAACATGAGCTGAGGACTACTATGACATGATATGACCTCCTAAATTCATTAAGGTACTGGAATAAATAAGGTGAAACTTGACTGACCTCCCTTAGGAGATACAAGAAGTCTAGGAGTTAAACAACCACTCCAGGTACCCAAACCCTAATCTAATATAGATTGATTGCAGAGATGAGATAGCCTCCCCTGAAATATATTGAGGTATTATTTTGATTATGTCCGTATTTGGTTTATCTAACATGACATGTTTGAAGGAGAGAGAATATCATAGATGAAGAGAAAAATGGTGGACTATAATTCACATGACTCCCCTTACAGGCCTGATGTGTATTCTATGGAATCAGAAAGGTCATTTGAGTAGCAAGGAGAAGAATACTCTCTTAATTTAGCATATATGTTGAGAAGTTTTAAGGCAAATATCAGAATTTGTAAGACAAATAATAACGTGCTAATTGAGGCAAAGGAAAGACATTCCAGAGCTCAGGAAAAGAAAATAGATTTTAATGCATTCATCCTTCAAATCCTTTCAAATTTGCAGAAGCAGGGATAGCTAAGGATCAATCAGGGACAAAACAAAAATACAAATGGAGCATATGGAAGTAGGTATCATAGAGGACATGCGTTGTATAGGAATGACATAGGTAGAGGTGGAATAACTTTGGATACACTTGACAGGTGGCCTGTTGCTCATGGATTTTATTCTAGCTCTGGTTCTGAGAGAAATAATTGTCATTATCACTAGCATGCTTATAGGAGGAGTGAGAAGAAATATTTTCCAAAGGATTTCAGGAAAGCCAGACCTCCTACTTTTGACGGGGATGTGAAGAAATCAGAAGATGCAGAAGCATGGTTAATTGGGATGAAGAAGTTTTTCAGATTGCATGATTACTCAAAGAATGTGAAAGATGAGATTGTGATATTTAGTATCAATGGGAAAGCATATATTTTGTGGGAAGATGTGAAGTGGATCAGAGGCATCAGGATTGAGGAGATGAGTTGGCTTGAGTTTAAAAGACTCTTGAAGAAGAAGTACTTGTGTGAGAGATACTATGATGGAAAGTCCAAGGAATACTATGAGATTAAGATGGGTTCCATCAGAGATAAGAGTACATGACCAAGTTTCTGGAGTTTTTGAGGTATATTCCCTTCCTCAAGGACGAGAAGAGTAAGGTCAAAAGTTTCATGAGTGGATTTCCATTAGCATTTAAATATCAGATTGAGTATGATGAGCCTCGGTCATTGGAGGAATTCATCGAGAAGTTGGAGCATTTTTATGAGCAGTCTAAGCATAAGTCTGAGCCTAAGCAGGATTGGAAAGGGAATGAAAATACTAAAGGAAAGTGGGCTAAGAAGCGATGAATACCTTAGGATGTGGGTGACAAGAAGAATGTGGAAACTTATAGGAAGTTCAATGCAAAAAAGAGAGGACGTGGATCTCAGCCTAAGGAGCAGAATAAGGGCAATGATAGAAATCCTTTGAGGTGTTGGACTTGTGGTGGAGAGCACCGCAATAGTGATTTCCCATCACATCAAAGTGGTAGGCCTCAGATTTATAGTGCTCAGAATGCACATGCAGTTGGAGATGTTGGGAAGAGTATTCCTCAGATTTATCTAGAAATGGATAATAGGTAGGGAGATCATCAGGCATCCAATATTAAGATGAAAGGTAAGTTTCATGATCAATTTGTTTCCATTTTGATTGATCCTGAATCTAATTATAGTTATATCATTCCTGACCTACTAGATAAGTGTTGCTTATATAAATAAGTGCATGCAAAATCTTGGTTTTTGCAGTTAACTTTAGGGACTAATGGAAGAGTCATCATTGGGTGAGATCTTGTGCATTTGAGATTAATGGTATGCCTACATCAACACATTTAAATGTGCTTCCTTTAGGATCATATATCATGATTTAGGGCATGGACTGGTTATTCATTCATAGTACCAAGGTGGTTTGTTTTGACAAGGCTATCGAATGCTTAGATGATGATGGGGAATGGTTACATCAGTGAGAATGGTTACAACTATGTAAGAAAAGTATACTTTCCAGAAAGGATGTTTATTGTTTGCAGTGCATATTTCCAGTGATAAAGGGAAGGAAGTTGAGGATGATGAATTCTTGAAGAGGTATCATGTTTTGCATCTGTTTCAGGATGTGTTTCCTGTAAATATTCTAGAGTTTCCTCCTCATAGTGAAGTGGAATTTTCTATTGAGTTGATGACAGGAGTAGCACCAGCATCTAAGCCATCATACGGTATGAGTACTTGATAGTTGGTGGAACTGAAGTTGCAGCTTAATAAAATTCTTGATAAAGGATACATAAGGCCAAATGTGTTGCCTTGGGGTGCACAAATATTGTTTGTAAAGAATAAATAGCATACTCTCATTATTGTGCATTGATTGTGGATTGGGACAAATTCCTTGGAGCCCTGAAATAGCTCGTGTACCCTAAAAGTTGTGGGTTGAGATACTAGTTCTTGGATCCCTAGACAACTTGGGTAGAGACCATTCTAGTTAATATTAGTGAATTCTAGACCATATATGTGAGTTCATATGGTTGAGGGTTGATGTGGTTTGGCCTTTGGAATCCCTGGTTGGTTTTATTTTGGTTTAACCCATATGATCACATATGCATACCTCAAATATGGCACGAGGGTGATTGGTTGAAAGAGAGATTTGGTTTAGCCCAATCTATGGTTAGGTGGTACGTGAAAGTCCCTAACTTGGTTGGAATTTTCAAATGTTAATGTGAGATATTTTCCTATTGTGATCTATGAGCACTTGCACTAGTTATTATGGTGATCTTATGGCTGATTTGTCTTAGTTTCTATTTTGGTTATATGCTAGTTATATGCATGGTTTTATTATGTGCTCTAGATATGGATCTCTCTCATAATTTCATAAGTTATTATATGGTTGATGAATGCATGTGCTAAAAAGTGTCGTTTCATCTAGCTTGAGAAGTCATAGATCCTTCTTGGTGATTCTTAGATGAAGTTTAGAGGTTTATGATCAGATATACATTTATGACCTATAGATTCTATGTTTACCATGTGTTTAAAAAAATATTTATCTTGCATTAGGCATGTATTGTTCAAGATCTTTCTCAAGTTTTGATTACTTATCTTTGTTACCATCATTGTCATGATTCTGGAAAGTTACAAGAAGTTCTAGGTAGTGGTCTGGAGGCTAGCTTGAAAACGTGGCATAGATGTCATGACTACATGCACTGAACTAGGCAATTTTGGTCATAACCACATGTAGGCAGGATTATCGGTGTGGTTGGAACCTCATAACCACATGCACGGTGTGTTATAGGAGTAGTTGGAGAGTAAAACTAGTGAAAAATAGTTATAGCTCATGGATTGACCACCTGGGGTGGCTAAGAGGCTTCTGAGTGGTTTGTAGTCTCTGAGGGATGTCAGTATGTGTTCCGGTTTGTAGGCACCATTTCCATAACTGGAACTTGGAGGTCAGATCATATCATAGTGACATTGAGCTCTTGTTTACCCTAGTAAGTATGTTAAATTGGGTAAATGTGGGAGGATTCATTACACCCTCCTTGCAGGCATTTATACAAATCACAAAATCCTTTTCTAGATCTGCAAACCTTAACATTGGTGTGTTATTGAGAAATTGTTTCAACTATTCAAAGCATGTTCACATTCAATTGTCTAGTCGAAATCCTTTCTTTTGCATGGATGTGATTGGGTGGCCTGTCTTGGATAATTTTTTAATTAACATTTTGTAGTAGCCTGCCAACCCCATGAATGATCTAATCTCATTCACATTCTTTGGTGTTGGCCATTCCCTTATGAACTTGATATTTTGCGAATCAGATGATATCCCCTCCTTGGATATGATGTGTCCCAAATAAAGTATTTGTGATTGGAATAAATCGCACTTGTTGAGAATTGCATAGATTTTGTGTTCCCTTAGTAGTTGTAGCACAATTTCTAGTTTCTTTTCATGTTCTTCAGTCCTTGAATATACCAGAATATAATCAAAAAAGGCAACCACAAATGTTTCCAAGTAAGGACACAACACACTATTCATTAAACACATGAAGGTGGCAGGGGCATTATTAAAACCAAAAGGTACCACTACAAACTCATAATGCACATACCTCGATCAAAAGGATGTCTTATGCATACCTTCTTTATTAATGCACACATGATGATACCCTCACCTAAAATCTTTTTTGGAAAATATTGTTTCTCACCTTAATTGATTGATACATAGCATGAGTGTGACATCCTTTTTCTTCACAAATAGCATCATTGCTCCCCGCTGATACACACACATCCTTATGTAGCCCTTCTCAAGCATGTCCTTGGGCTACATCTTCAGCTCACGCAACTCTAGAGTGCTCATTCGATATGGTTCCTTTAATGCTAGAGATACCCCGGTATCAATTCTGTAGCCAAATCTACCTCTCTATGAGGATCTCATCCAATAATCTCTTCATGGAAGACATATTGGAACTACTTCGGGATGGGATATCTGGTTAATATTTCATTATCATTACTCTTAGCATTTTTGTTGGCTTCAGCACTACTAGAAATTTACACAAAAAATAGGATGCATCCCTTCTTGTCACTTCTCTTGGCTTGCATGGCTGATATTAGCCTCACAAATATGGGCTTCCGCTTTCCCTGTAGTACCCTTCTTTCTCCATGCTTATCTAAGCACTCAATTTCCTTTCCAAAACAATCCACCTTGGTGTGGAGCTTGTACAACCAATCCATGCCCAACATTATGTTATATGATCCTAGATGCAAAACATTGAGATCTCCCATGGTGGGCATTCCATTTAATTCAATTCAGAAATCCTTCAATGCATACTCAACCCTCTTCTTTATTCCTGTGGCTAATTGAAATAGTCAGGATTTCTCATGTGGTTCTTAGTTCAATTTGGAACATTCCATAAGCATTAGGCTTATGTAGTTATAATTAGAACCTGGGTCAATCAAAATAGAAATAATTTGATCACAAACATTACCTTCCATCTTGATTATGGAAACCTGATGGTCTACCTTCTAGTTGTCCAGCGTTGCGTAGATCTTCGGCATACCACATGATACATCTCCAACAGTCTGCACTTCCTATGTGTTGTATAGTTTTGGTTCAGCGTGCTTACGTTGTGGGCAATATTGTCTATAATTATTTACTCCACATGTCCAACACTTATATGGACCCTTCCTATAACTCTTGGCTACTTCTTGAGTAAAACGGTCTTTCCCAACATTGTTGAGCCTTTGTTGATTATCTTGAGTAGCAAGGATTGTATGTGATTCATAAATCATTTTTTACCTATTTCCTTTGAACTTGGCACTGCTTTTAGACTTCTAATCAAGTTTAAACTAATATATGCTCTTGTACTACTTGTAATAGTGTTTTAGCTTTTGAATTTCATCCTCCAATGTTTTGGGTTCGCCAAACTCAATCCTATCCTTGAAGGATGGTGGTAGTCCACTGAAATATCTTTGAATTTTTACTTTTTCCTCTTTAAGGTAAGGGACATTTTGTTACGTCCCTATACTACTAGTGTAAAACCTTATTGTTATTAGTGCAACCCCCTTATTGTATTATTGTGCCCATATAGTCCCCATGTTGTTATTATTGTACCCCATAGAAGCCCACTATTGTTATTGTTGTGCCCCTACAATATTATTATTATGTAGGCTCTGATTGTATTGGGACTGCTTAGACTCCTATATATAGAAAGGAGGTATTTTCAATTGTATCATCCAATAATTGTTCATTTGTGTAATTTAAAGGAGGTTTCCCCCTCAAAGAGACTGATTTTGAAGTCGTTGATCTATCTTTTCTATATTTTTGTGAGCTGGTTCATAACATTTTGTATCAGAGCTTTTGATTCTAGGGTTTCGCTGCTACAAAACAGGTCATCATGGCATTTTCGCTATAACTTTTTTCTATCTCATTTCAGAAGCTAAAAAAACAACCCGTTTGAGCTGAAATCTCGGTGATCCTCGGGTCTGAATTTCAGATCTTTTCTCGCTATATTTTCAGAGATATTATCTGAGGAAGTTAGGGTTTTTGCAAGCTCCAAAATTCCATCTCAAACAGGCCATCGTGGAATTTTCGCTATAAGTTTTTTTCTACGAAGGTGCAGACACTAAAATTAAAACCCATTTGAGATAAAATCTTATTTAAGATTGGACCCGAATTTTCGATCTCATTTCGCTATATTTTCGTAGATATGGTTCAATAAATTTAGGGTTTTTACGGGCTCTCGAATTACATCCCAAACAGGTGATCTTGGGAAAATCATAATAACTTTCTCTCTAAGTATCAGATTGAAATTTCATCAGAAGTTATAGAAAGAGGACAAACTTTAGTTTTTGGAACGTTTTTTTTAGGTCCAAAGGTTGAAGTAGTGACACGTGCCACTTCGTAAAATTTCTCTCTACTGAAAAGGTGTATAATCAGATCATCCTAGGAGATTGGGAATAATGCTTTCTTAGAGAATCCAATTTCAATCAGGCTGGTGGTGTTAGAAATAGAACTCAGAGGGCTACCACAGTTCGTAATTTTAGAACTTGGAGATCCAAAATATCATAGATACATTAGATTCAATATAGAGCTCCTACAAAGTGAAAAAAGGTATGTAGTTTTTCTAAATTTTTCATAAGTGTGGTTTGAAAAATTAGTTTGAAGGAATTCAAAGGGCATAGTGAAGCATAATTATCATTAATTTATGCCTCGAAGAAATAAAATGGAAACAAATATTAAGTAACTTGAAAGCTCTATCATGACTCATGAAGAAGAGAAGAAATGCAACATGATATATCGAAATTACGAGACCAAGTGCAACAAATTTCACTCTCACAAAAAGTAACAAAAGCTAACATGGATGGTTTAAAGAAAGACGTGGAAGATAATATGGATGGTTGAAAGAAAGGCGTGGAAGCTAAGATGGATGGTATGAAATACAACATTGAAGATTGGAAGAAGGACATGGGAAGTTAGAAGAAAGGTTTGATAAAGTTGCTACAAGAAAGATTTCCTAATGGAGAAAAGGTAGTAGAGAAAACTCAGAATGAGAAAAAAATAAATGTTAATCATGATTCAAATAATGACAACATTGAATATTTGAAGAAATACGTGGAAGTTTTGAAGGAAGGTTTGACAAAGTTGCTACAAGAAAGGCTTCCTAATGGTGAAAAGGTAGTAGAGAAAACTCATGATGAGAGCAAAAGAAATGTTAATCATGATTTCATAGACTCTAATGTTGGAATAAATATCCACCACATTCCAAAGATCGATATGACGAAGTTTGATGGCAAGGATCTTGTAACATGGATACTATAGATGGAACAATATTTCAATCTCTGTAATGTGCAAAACACACAAAAATTACGCATTGCAACTTTATATTTGGAACCCAATCAGTTTGTATGGTATCGATGGCTTTTCTCCTATAAACAAACTGTCACTTGGTCGATTTTAATAGACAAAATGATAGCACATTATGAGGATACAAATACCAACACCTTCTTTATCTAATTGATAAATCTCAAACAAAAAGATTTAATGGTAGAGCACAATGAGAACTTCCAAAAATTGAATATAAGGGTAAATGATATTCCAGAGAAGCAGAGGATTGATGTCTTCATAGGGAATTTAAAGGATAACATTCAACATGAGGTTCGCCTTTGGGAACCTGATTCATTGGAGAAGGCATTTAGGTTGGCAAGAAAAATGGAAAGCAAAATTATGGCAACAAGGAAGCCCACCACTCACAAATATAAATATGGAAGTATTGTTTCCCCTAGCCTTCCACAACCTACAAGGTTGACACCACAACAATTGGAAGAGAAAAGAGCAAAAGTTCTTTGTTACAGTTGTGATAGCAAATACACTAAAGGTCATAAGTGTGTTGAGAAGAAATTATTTTACATGGATTGTAAAGAGGAGGAAGAAAAGGAATAAGAAACGTCAAAAGAAGAGGATATACACCAGGAACAAACCCTAGAGAAAGAAGAAATGAATTCGACCATATCTTTTAATGCATTGGCTGGAATTACCATTCCTCAAACTATCAAGATAGAAGGACACATCAAGAAGAAAAAGGTAATAGTTTTGATTGATTCGAGTAGTACCCATAATTTTATTCATTGTAAGATAGCCAAGGAATTGAATTACTTCCTATATCCAGCACCAGAGTGTCAAGTGATGGTTACAAGTGGAGAAACCATAAATTGCTCTAGAAAGTGCCATAATATCAGGCTATCCATGGGAGAATATATATTGAATATCCCAATTCTTTCCATTCCCATTGGTGGTGTTGATGTTGTATTAGGAGTCCAATGGCTACAATCCTTGGGTACAATAGCTTTTAATTTTCAAGAACTTTTCATGAAAAAAAATTTCAGAAGGAAAGGAAGTTGAATTAGGGGCATCGCACAGAAACCGGGAAAGATAATCAGCTCTAATGGAATGACAAATCGACAGCTACGAAATCGATCAATTTCAAAGTAACTCATAAAGTGGAAGGACTTACACGTTGAAGATTCCTGTGTTATTCATTTGATTCCAGGAAGTGTTCCTCCAAACATCATACCTTACCTAATGGGAAGACACTTCAAGCTAAAAGTGGATCATGATAGTCTTAAATACTTTTTAGAACAAATATTATCTTTGGAAGAACAATAAAAATGGGTCACAAATATTTTGGGTTATGAATTTGAAATCATCTGCAAAAAAGGGAAGCAAAATGTTGTCGCAAATGCACTCTCAAGAAAGGATGAGGATGTGGAAGCATTATTTTGTGACGTTTCTATTATCCAACTAGATTGGATAAACGAAGCAAATGATGAATGGAATAATGATGAAGTGTGGGCACTCATTCAAAGGTTGCAGAAGATCCCAGTTCAAACAATATTGCCAAAACTTGACGAAGAAGGAAAAATCATATTGGAACTTGAAGCAGTCACAGAAACAAGAAATCGATAGCTACGAAATCGATCAATTTCAAAGTATCTCATAAAGTGGAAGGACTTACACGTTGAAGATTCCACATGGGAGGATGAGAATTTTATACAAAAGCACCCAGAAATACTCAAGCGTTGAGGACAACATTTTTTGAAGGAGAGGGGCATGTTAGGTCCCTATTCTACTAGTTTAAACCCTTATTGTTATTAGTGCAGCCCCCTTATTGTATTATTGTGCCCATATAGTCCCCAAGTTGTTAATATTATAACCTATAGAGGCCCACTATTGTTATTTTTGTGCCCCTACAATATTATTGTTATGTAGGCTCTGATTGTATTAGGACAGCTTAGACTCCTATATATAGAAAGGAGGTCTTGTCATTTGTATCATTCAAGAATTTCTCATTTATGTAATGTAAAGGAGGTTTCCCCATCAAAGAGGCTGATTTTGAAGTCGTTGATATATCTTTTCTATATTTTTGTGAGCTGGTTCATAACACATACCTTAGCACCTCCAGAAATATTGTGGTATATTCATCATATGTCATGTGGCCCAATTTAAGCTCGTAGAATTCCTTTTCATTATTTTCAAAGTATCTCTCGAGCATATACTTGTTCTCGAAATAATCATCAAACTCCATCCAAGACAACTCCTCTTCTCTTATGCCCTTTACATTGTTCAAGTCCTCCCACCAAATATCATTGTTTCCCTTCAAACTATAGGTGCCTACCTTTGCTTTCATGTTCTCATAATAGTTATGAATTCTAAATAATTTCTTCATTCAAAGAAACCAAGCTTTTGCATCTTCAGATTTCTTCATTTATCCATCAAATGTGGGTGGTTTTTCCTTATTAAATTCCTATGGAATATATTCCCTTTCTCTTTTTCTCTAATGATGATAATGATGATGATTCCTCTTGGTAGTAGAACTAGAATGTCTACCATAGTGATGCCCATAAATGCTAGTTCTTCTCTCTAGGGTACTCAATGGTGCATTCCCTCTCATGGTGGCTTCACTTTCCCACATGTGCCTATTCCTGGACCTACTACCATACTTCCCATTTGTTCTCTCTTCTGGTTCCAATAGGCATTACTTGTCTCTATGACTAACCATAGGGAATCACCTGTCTCTATGAGCATAGGCATAAACATGAATCAGTTCTAGTACCTTATGTAGGGCTTAATATGACTGTAATCGTTCCAAGAGAACCCATAGTTCAACTCCTTGAATAATGAAATTCCCTATTGCAAATGATGAATTATCTTGATCCACCATGAGTCGATAACCCACATAAAATCATGTATTGTGGGTATACCAATGCCCAGACAGTGATTGAGCTAGTTCATAACACATACCTTAGCACCTCTAGAAATTTTGTGGTATATTCATCATATGTCATGTGGCCCAATTTAAGCTCGTAGAATTCCTTTTCATTATTTTCAAAGTATCTCTCGAACATATACTTGTTCTCGAAATAATCATCAAACTCCATCCAAGACAACTCCTCTTCTCTTATGCCCTTTACATTGTTCAAGTCCTCCCACCAAATATCATTGTTTCCCTTCAAACTGTAGGTGCCTACCTTTGCTTTCATGGTCTCATAATAGTTATGAATTCTAAATAATTTCTTCATTCAAAGAAACCAAGCTTCTGCCTCTTCAGATTTCTTCATTTCTCCATCAAATGTGGGTGGTTTTTCCTTATTAAATTCCTATGGAATATATTCCCTTTCTCTTTTTCTCTAATGATGATGATGATGATGATTCCTCTTGGTAGTAGAACTAGAATGTCTACCATAGTGATGCCCATAAATGCTAGTTCTTCTCTCTAGGGTACTCAATGGTGCATTCCCTCTCATGGTGGCTTCACTTCCCACATGTGCCTATTCCTGGACCTGCTACCATACTTCCCATTTGTTCTCTCTTTTGGTTCCAATGGGCATTACTTGTCTCTATGACTAACCATAGGGAATCACCTGTCTTTATGAGCATAGGCATAAACATGAATCAGTTCTAGTACCTTATGTAGGGTTTAATATGACTGTAATCGTTCCAAGAGAACCCATAGTTCAACTCCTTGAATAATGAAATGCCTTATTGCAAATGATGAATTATCTTGATCCACCATGAGTCGATAACCCGCATAAAATCATGTATTGTGGGTATACCAATGCCCAGACAGTGATTTCAAGGGAAACTATAGTTATGCTTCATTCCCATAACTAAAGTGGTTTCAACAATAGGATACCAAAGTTCGTATATATATATATATATATATATATATATATATATATATATATATATATATATATATATATATATATATATATATATGTATATATATGTATATATATGTATATATATATATATATATATATATATGTATATATATATATATATATATCTATGTATGTATATAAACATTCCTATATACATATGTAATTCTGTTCGATATTTGAATTCTCTAACTTATATGTGAGATATTTCATGTGTACAAGGATCATATATATATCTATATATATATATATAACATAGCCAGCTCATTATGAGATTTTTTCAATCTAGTATTTCATGTTAAGCACAATGATTCATTATAATGATTCGACATTGAACACCATAGTTATAAACAACTACTCACATAGGAATTCATCATAGTATTCAAGTTTCAATAAGAACAATATCAACAACCATTCCAATAAGTTATGTAACAACCAAATTTCATGTCATGCTTCATACATCGATGGCATCATTTCAGTTCAATAAAAATAAACATAAATTCATTTCTATTGATGAACATGAGAGATACTTATCTCAAAATTTAACTGGGAAACTGAGTTTAGGACTACAACTGTCCACCCAACCATAGACAATTGCAGCCAAGTCTTACTTGAAACTATCAACCCCAAGGCATATTCCACGGCTTAAGGTGGAGTGCTTTTGGAAGAGAGACCAGATAGTTTCTCCATTTAAAAGAAGATGACACAAGGTCACACGACCCTCATCCACCAGCTACATTTCCCACTTGGTCTTCCAAAATTTACACATAGAACTAATAACTAGGATAGGATACCATATAACAGATAATTCTCAACTCACTTTCAAGAGAAGAGGGTCCAAACTAAAGGAATTTTCATCAGTGGATAAACTACTAATAGATGGACTAAATCACCCCTCCAGGTGGTTCATCAGTGTGACAAACACCAGTACTTCAGCCCCCAAGGCTACTCCTGGTAGTTCAGTAGCCTCACAAGAACCTAAGTGATTCTTTCCAATACATTAGGTTCTTTAATACAAGGCTTTTAGTTGGTTCTTCCGCCCTTATGAAATCCTCTGCTCTCTACAATATTTCACCCAACAAGCCTCTCTCAAATGATTCCTTAGATCGTGTTCTTTTTTTTTCCAAAATTTGATTCTTACATTGTTCTCTATGACACCTCCGACCCTTGGAGGGATTTTCGTAGTGCTCTCTTTTTTTCTATTATCTTCCACTATGCATACAACCTAGAAAGTATCCCCATCCATTACCCTCCCTTGCCAACTTGTTTTCATGTGCCCTGACAGACCAACTGTTTGTATTTTTCAAAGGCTCCAAACAATTAGTCGATGGACAATGCATCCCAGGCCTGTCTTTCATTTTTTGTCCTTTTCTTACTTATGGTTGGAGTTGAAGGACACATGCGCCTTTTTATGTCTCTTCAAATAAGTGCATATTTATCTCATTTAATCTTCTGAACCAACCCATGGCTAATGTATTTAATTTTTCCAATTCTTTTAGCAATCTTCCTGCCCAGGCACACTAGAATCCATGTCCTTTCTCTAAGTCTTTGATTAATTACAATTATTACAGTATTGAGAGGTTCAACCAGGGGCTATTACATACAAAAAGAAATATAATAACATAGAAACTTTTACATGGTAAAACCTTGATGATTTGTAAAGAAAACATCCACATGAAAGGAAAAAGTTTTTATTGTGGCAGAAATATTACAATCAGGATTACATACACGGCCTCCTCATCTCTCGAAATCATAAAGGAACTTTTACAATAGTTTTGGTAACTATCTTATTGTTTGCAAAATCGTTAGAGTAATCGCAACAATGTAGGTAAATAAATTTTTATATTTACATTTTATTTTAATATATTATTGTCATTTTCTAACAAGTTACTATCTATATATGTATCTTCACCTTGAACATCTAAAGTATTTATATTAGGATTTTTCATATGGATAATGAGAAAGAGCATCAAAGGCTTGGTATGTTGGCCATGTGCCAACATGTTCTCTACAACCAAGGTAATTACCACTAAAGGGTTTAGGATTTCGCTCATCGGATTCCTTTGAAAGCTTTGCAAAAGCAGCCAAGTGGATGTTGTGTTGGTTTGCACTTAAGATTTTCCATGTCTCATGGGTGGGAATTCAGTGAGACAAATACCTTTTGTATGAGGGCATGTGTAGCCATTATCATCAAAGGGATTCTTTTCATGTTTCTTTATTCCCTAAATAACATTATTTGTAATTTTTGCTACTAGACTTAAATGTATGCCTACATATATTAGGTCCACCAAACAATCATCAAACTAATTATAACCTTTCATTCTTTACTATTGTAAGGTGGAGAGCTTCATTGAACAGCAAGAAAAATGCATTACAATGGACATGAGAGCAATGTTTATATATGACAATTAGCCAATCATGTTATCCTCTAACATTGAGAACCATCACTTCCCTCAACCACTTGGGCTTTCACTAGTAAGTATACAATTTCACATTCCACTTCAGTAAACTTCATAAGGAAGCAACTAATTTTGCATCGAAAATATATTTTCTTTTTTCATTTCTATTGATAAGTTCTATACACACACACACACACACGTCAAGCAAAGGGTGATTTCTTTTCAAGTGGTTTTGTTAGATTTCCATTTTTCTTCTTTTTCTTTTCTCTCAGAAGAGCAAGCAGAAACATTGCATCAAAGTATGATTGGCCTTCCTTGGTTGTTGTAGTCAATGTTTGACAAGATTCATCCCTTTAGGATTGTTGGGGAAGACTTGCAAGTTTGGTAAGGAGAAAAAACATACTTGGGCTAGGCTTAAGAGCTCATGGTGTTAAACTACTTGTCTTGGTATAAGATTCATCTTATAGAAATAAAGGATCCAATGACAATATTGTAGCTTTTATTTTAGTGAGGATGCTAGGGAGTATAAGATTGGTGTGAAACATCACATTGCGTAGTTAGGGAGATCAACTGCTTTCCCTTTCCCTTTACGCTTAATACAAAATTGACATGAAGCTCGTAAACTCTTCTTGACTTGAATTTGTAAATGAGGTAGCATGTGATAGGTTGAAAAGTAACAAAGTTTCCTAGAATCAAAGGGATTGACCCTTGAACTGGGGATGAGGTTACCTAACTAAGATTTAACCCCCTCATATAAGAGCTAAGCTAGAATTGATTGGGGCTAGGGGATTTCTTGAGGTTGTTGGTTGAAGAAGCAACTTCTTCATACTTTATTAAGCTAGTTACTTTACTTATCTACCTAGCATTCAAAATTTTACATATCTCCTTAGTTGCCCTTCCTTCACTTATTTTCTTGGCATTCTCATTAGGCCTATCTATTATTATCAAGCATATTCTTCCTGCTTGTAAAGACATTCTCATCGTGTCTACGGTACAACCCCATTCCATATGCTACTTACCTTTATGTTCCTATCCTCCTATTACATGAGGGCCAATTATCTCATAGTAATTTCATTCACAACATAGATATTTTGTAGCAGTGTTTTTAGTATATTTAGTTTTTTGTAGTTTGTTATTTCATAATTTGAACTTGAAATATTATTCTCTAGAAATGTTTTTTTATTGTATTTACTTTTTCATAATTTGTTATTTCATAACTTTAACTTGAAATACTAGAAATTTTTCAAATCTATGATAGTTCTTGGTTGAAAAATAGTTTTATAAATGTAGTTCTTAGTCTTCTCGTTAACTTGTTGCAGGTTTGTGTTGCTTCACTAACAAATGAGAATGTGAGAAGAGACTACTGACTTGATTTCTTAAAGAGTGTCTTTGCTTGTTTACTCACTTGATTTTGTCAAGCATTTTTAAGCTATGAAGGGGTGAAATCCAAGTGTCTACAATAATGATGAAGTCTAGAAGGCTGTAAAAAAGACCAGCTAGACACTAGATCCAAAGAAGGGTTATATGTTAGACTACGCATATATATAATATACTTATTTAATAAATAAATAAAAAGAGAGGATATTTATTTTAAATAGAGTGCATGGTGATCTAATCTTTGTGAATATATTTGTTTAAATAATTTTGATTATTTTGTGAATGGGAATATTATAATGTGTGGTAACTGTACTGATTTCTTTAGTATTTGGTATAACATACATGTATAAGAATTTCTTATTTATTTATTAAAAAGAAAAAAAAAATGAAAGTAGTTGTTTTTTTTTAAATGTAGATATGTGTTTTTAGATCTTAATATGAGAGATGTAGATAATTTTTATAATATCTTTGATATATGGCATTTAAAAAATTGTTGCAGTTAAAACATTTCAATATATGCTACTTAGTATAAAAGAAATATGTAATTATTTTTTTATTCAAAAGTGCTTTCATTAGATTTTCAAAATAGAATATCTTACAAAAAAGATCTCAACAATCTCAGCTCTCTTGGGACAAAAAGACATTGTGAGATTGGGGACTGGAGCATACTAGTGAGGACAGATTACATACATTATTTCTGATACCAACATAGACACAAATAGAAGCTTGATTTGACATCAACATGTCAGGGAGGGGGGTGGGGAGGCATTACATGGGGAGTTGCAAAATACCCAACACAGTCATGAATGTGGAAGTCGAGGTGCTCCACTCAAGCTTTCAAGTGGTGAAAATGGTCATTGGTACATCGTTGACTACGCCAGAGGTTGTACAGTTTCTCTGTGATTTCACTCTAATTTTACTGAATATTTGTTAGATAAGCCACAATCTCATCGCGGTCCTCATACATGTCGTCCCTGAGGATATCGATATCAAGCTGAAGGTGGTGTATTTTCTCTGCTATAGTGTCCAATGAGTTCGGGTTTACAAGTTTTCCTGGAGAATTGGTTGGAGAAATAGCCTCAGCATCCTCAGTTTCTCGACTGGCCTAATTTGTGGAAGGTGAAGAGTGCCCAAGCTCGGGACAACCAGCCTAAGTTGGCTGATCCCTCCCTTGGTGAGGACGGCCCTATTGGTGGGGCATGTTAAAATCAACAGTAGACGATGAAAAACAACAGGAGGGAGCTGTGGAGGATGTTTTATCCCACCTGCAAAAGACACAGCCAAACACAAAACCACAACGCCACTTCCCTACTACAATATGAACTTCCAAATTACCACCAAAACCCAAAGAGGCAAATGAATCTAAGACCTCCAAAACTGGAGCATAAGACGAAGAAGCCTTCAGAGGAAAATTCAAGGCATACCACTGGTTGCAAGCACAACCCTGGTTTGGGGAGAGGAGAGTGCAACTTTCTGCACGCAAAGGCGTAATGCCAAAAACATGAAGCTAATTTTTTGAAATTAAAACACCATTTACATACCTGAGAGAACCCAGAGGAGCTTGCGTGGATGAGGGAGGAGCTAATAATGGCAACCGGTGCTATAGAAGCCTTTTGAGGTGAACCATGACTGTCTAGGTTCTAGGTCCCAAGGGCAGACCAGAGGTAGTATACAACACGTGCTTGGAGATAGACCACAAATTCCTTGCTCCTCAACCAAGACCAATGCCCCAATGGGATGCCATGACCCCAAACCCAAGCACCTTCACAAACCTTCAAACCCAAATTCATCTCTTGAATTTTTGAACTGAGACGCACAAGCTGCCTACCGTCGAATTTAAAGACTAGATGCAGGGAGGGACTAATCATGATGTGGCAACGAATGTAGGTGCGGAGTGTCCAGGCTCTATCAATTCCTACATGGAGGAGGAGTTGGCCCTGAAGGCTTCGCACGAGACAGATGGGCGTTGGGAAGAGCACCCCTATCGGGGGTAATTGTTTTGTTTATTAACATACACATACATATGTTAATGTTTTATTTATTATATATTAAAAAATTAAATATATCTAAATATTTTTTAATTAAAAAATAATTTAAATTTTAAATTTTATCTATTTAATAAATTTAAAATTAATATAAAATTATATTAATATAATACATTAACTTTAATTAAAAATGAGAGGCCTAGGTTTTATACAATCCAAGGTTTGAAAAATCCTCAACATCTAAGCTGATTATGATTCCAAAGAATCCAATCCCAATAGCTTTCTCGACTGAAATTCCTTATTTCAGGGCTGAGAGGAAGCAATGAGTGGCTTGGGGGAGTGACATCGCCTCTAATAGAAATGTGGTAACTAGAAACCAACATAGAAACTATGGGGGTTTCGGCAATCAAGGGGGCAATGGGCGTAAGAAAGATAACCCAATTCTAGGAGCATAATGGCAAACGAGGTTAAGAGGGAGATGTATTCCCAAGGCAACAGTGAACCTGAAATTCGTAATTCCTTCGAATAGTTTAGAGGGACACTTTTAATTCTTGAAGGACCATGAATTCATATACAAATTTATTGGGGGTAGTTGACTAAAATGAATATTAAGAAGTGCATACAACAAAATTTTCAACTAAAAGGGGATTGGTACACTACAACGAAAATACCTTCTAGTGGAAGTTATAATGGAGATTTTTAGTGTTATAAAATTGGAAAAAATTGTCAAAATACATCCGTTAAAACATTTGTTTGTGATAATGGATGTTTTAGTGCATATTATAATGGAACTTCATCACAACTAAAAAAATTTGGGTGGATGGAGGTTTTAATGGATGTTTTTTTTATGGTGCACTTAATTTTAAAAAGTAACACTAGTGCGCTACATATATAAAAAAACATTGGGGAAGCATACATAACTAAAAGAACCGAGGTGTTGAATACAAATAACACTAGTGCTTTAAATGTATAGTGCCTTGGTGCATATACATCAAAAACACCCTGGAGCATTCTATTAAGGAATGACACCAAGGTCCACAAAAATAATTTGCAGATCCAGTGATTATATTTAAACTAGCAGCATCGATGCGTATTGTTTGTATAAACACACCCGTGTGCTAAAATTATAAAAGGACTAGTGTTGTTAACTCTAATAATGCACCAAGGCTGGAAATAACATTTTATAGGACCGGGGCATTAGTTCTATGAAAGCACTTGTGAGTTAAGAATTGCAATGCATCGGGGCGTTAATTGCAAACAATACCAGCATTTGAAGAGATAAATGCCCCGGTGTTGCCATTTTATGAAAAGGCATCGCTCATGCGAAAAACATGTCATCACGATGCTTTTATATAACATAACGAACTAGTGCATGTCTATGTCATGGACACACCAAATTTTTTGTATGATATTTTCTCTTTTTTGGAAACATCAACCTGTAATAGTGCAATTTTGGTATATTTTTTAATCAGTTATTCATTGAAAAATCGACATATATCTTATAACAATATTCATATAGATTAAAATTTGATTAGTGCATTTGTATATGATGTTTGGATTAATTTGTTATATTATTAGATTTTGCATCTCTTCATTATAGTATTTAATCATTCATATATTTAATCAATGGTGTAACATTTTACATCAACATTGGATAACACAACAGAATAAATTAAAAGTTATTTTATTTTATATCAATAAGAGTCTCTATGTCATACAAAATGGGATTGTTATTGGTAACCCCTTGTATTTCAATTGGGACATTATGTCCATTACATTAAACAAAATGTATGATTTTCATAAACAATTATTTCAAAAAATACAACATGTTGCATTGATATCCAATTATATCATCATTCTTCGTTAGAACTGTCGTCAGTACTTGAGCTACTTCCATGGCCTGGGTTATTTGGACGAATATTTTGTTGATTGCATCGATTTTTTTCGTCTTCTTGATGGTGTTCCATCTACAAACATAAAAAATTAAATTAAAATATTGTAATGAGTATATATACATTGGTGAGAATAATAAAAATTGAAATAAATAATAAACATCAATGAAAATCAAGTAATAATGTACCATAGAAAGAATTGACTCATAAAATACACACATGGTTTCAAAAACAAGTCTCATGCCTTGTTGCAACAAGTTTTTTGTTGGCGTAGTTCCATAATTTGTTTCTTGTATGTTTTAAACTTCATTATAAATCATAGATTTAATATTAAGGATTTTTTTTCTATTAATTATAATCTCGGAGAAGCAAAACAACATAGATACTTTCAAATTCCACAATTAAATTTTTATATGCCAGCATATACTTACAACCCATATTTAACCCAATGTCAATTAAATCCTCTGATGGTTCTTCATTGTATGTTAGCACCTTTTTCAAGACATTCAAGTATGGTTGCTATAAAACTACTTAAAATATACAAAAATGAAACGTTGAGTTGTTATAAGGAACTATTAACAAATTACTCACAAACTTTGATATCAACCCTTTTCTTCCTTCTCGTCTTATTTTGTGTGTTGAATGAGTTCCACTTTGTTTTGTTTTCTGCAAGAAAATACTTGAAAATTAATATTTAATGTTGATTCATTTTTTATATGTACAAATCCAATCAAGATTACATACATTTGAAGCACATTGTTGTTGAGATGGCTCCTCTTGTGATGTAATTATGTCCATTTCTTTGACCATCTCCTCGTACACTTTTTTGGCCATTCCTACTAGCATGTTTCACATATCAATGTGATTATCATTTGTGATTTTCATAATATTCCTAAAAACCCCTAATTGTGAAGTGGTAGAGGAAGTTAAACCTTAAGATAAACTTTTGCAGACACATAAGCAAGAAGAAGAAAGGGTTTAAGGTAATTATTGAATTTTTTGTTTTTTTAATTTTAATTAAATTTAAATAGGAACAGAGATCGTAAAATTTTTACTAGTAAAATCAATAGTAATTTTTTTATTATACTGGGATTTTTATTTTTTTATTTTTATTTTCCTAAATTGTGAATAAATTTAACAAAAATTGTTACAAAAATTTAACAATAAAATTTAAATTTTTTGTTATGCCAGTTTTTGTGTGAATCACCATACCTTTCAAATTATAATCTTTCTACAGTTCCAAAATATTTTGTTGCTCCATAGTGCTCCCAGTATGTCTCTCTTGTAAATGATCTCTCTTTTAATTAAACCTTATCAGAATTTGTAAAAAAACAAATTATTAGTAAAATCAACAATAAAATTAAAAAAATTTACTATGCAGGGTTTTGAGTGAATCACCATATCTTTCAGCTTATGATCTTATGAATAGTTTTGATGCTCCAAAGTATTTTTTTGTTGCACAATCCTCCTGGTATCTTTCTCTTGCAAATCGTTCCTTTGAAATTTTTGGAAAATTAATGAAATAGTGAATAACTTTTAACTATTTAAAAGACTTAATGAAATTAGATTTCAAAAAATCAATTGCTGCTCATTTTTTTAATTTTAAAAAAGGAAAAAAATTTGCGCTTTTTTCACTTAATATGAACATTAGTCTATTCGATAGTCAAGAGCAACGATGCATTCACAAGTGAAGCACACCAACATTGCCGAGGCACCAAATTTTTTTAATGCACTAACATGATACAATTTTAATTTATTTTTCAAAATCCAAAAATGGTGTGGTTTGTATTGAAATGCATCAGTGTTGTAATTGTTATAAGAGCACCGACATGATAGAATATGTTTTTATTTTCATAATCTCATAAATAGGTGTGAATAGGTGTTGTTTCTATTTAAATGCATCGTTGCATTTTTTTTACAAGAGCATCGATATGATAACATATTTTATATTTTTTCCAATGTCAGAAAACGGCAGGTATTATTTGAACGCCCCGGTGTTGTTATGATTTAAATGCATCAACATTATTTTTCCTAATAAGTGCACCAATAGGGTTTAAAAACTATCTGAAAAATTATTTTCACATTAAATGGAATATTAATCTCAAATTATCCTTTAGGACACATTCACATGAATTACAGTAGTTCATAGTATAAATTTTCTTCTTAAAGTCACCTTATTTTTGAAAAATGGTTTGAAAACCATATTGAAATTCAAATCGTGGTTGTATGGTTCTTGAAATTAATTTTAGATATGCACACAATTTTCTTTCTGCTTTTTCTCAAATGTAGGGAAAAAATCTCAATAATATCAAATGGCCAATTCTTCAAATTCCAACTTGTTCCATATTGTTGATCAAAGTCCTACGCACAATTCTCCCTTTCCATCTCTAGTAAGGTCAGATTTTATTTATTTTTCTATTATCTAATTGAAATTATTATTTTTAATCCATGTTAATTTGAATAAAAATGTATCCAAATTTGCAAGATCATAATTCAAAATCGAGTTCAGATGCAGAAATTATTCCTCCATTTCAAAAATGTTGGAAGCTCTTATTAGGAGCAGCATATCGCAAGCATTTGGTAGATGAAAATGGGCAACGTCTTCACCCTACCAATTGGAACATGGAATCTTCTAGATGCAATCCTAGATCAACAATGGTAATAATTGTTTGGTATAATGTAATTTCAACAAACCAACTACATTGGTGTCCTTACTAATATTATTGATATTGTATTAATGATGTTCAATATTTTTTGAAATTAAGATTCTAGTGATGATGAGAAACCCACCTACCATCTTCTGGTGCACCCCACTACAACTTCAACTCAAGAGAAGGTTGCATTAAGAGAAAGACTCATCTTTGAGATGTATGCATAGTGGAAGAAAAACACACACATACACACATTGTGAAAATCCCTCCAGGGGTCGGAGGTGTCATAGAGAACAACGTAAGAATCAAATTTGGGAAAGAAAAAAAAGAACACCATCTAAGGAATCCGCTAAGATAGTCTTGTTGGGTGAAATATTACAGAGGGAAGAGGCTTTCCTAAGGGCAAAATAACCCATCGAAAACTTGGGATTAAAGAAACTACTATATTAGAAAGAATCACACAGGTTCTTATGAGGTTGATGAACCACTAGGAGTAGCCTTTAGGTCTAAAGGTCTGGTGTTTGCCACACTGATGAACTGCCTTGACGGATGATTTATTCCATCTATCAATAGTTTATCCACTAATGAAACTTCCTTTAGTGTGGACCCTCTTCTCTTGAAAGTTAGCTGAGAATTATATGTTACATGGTATCATATTCTAGTTATTAGTTCTATGTGTAAGGCTGGGAAGACTGAGTGGGAAATGTGTAGCTGGTGGATGAGGGTTGTGTGACCTTGTGTCATCTTGTTTCAATTGAAGAATGGTTGTCGATATTGTTCTTATTGGTACTTGAATAATGTGATGAATACTTGTGTAAGGAGTTGTTTATAACTATGGTGTTCAACATTGAATCATTATAATGAATCATTGTGCTTAACATGAAATACTAGACTAAGCAGAGATCGTAATGAGTTGGCTATATATATATATATATATATATATATATATATAGCCATATACAAACTTTGGTTAAACTATTATTGAAACCATTTTAGTTATGGGAATGAAGCATAACTATAGTTTCCCTTGAAATCACTGTCTGGGCAATGGTATACCCACAATACATGATTTTATGCGGGTTATCAACTCATGGTGGATCAAGATAATTCATCATTTGTAGTAGGGCCTTTCTATTCAAGGAGTTGAACTATGGGTTCTCTCAAAATGATTACAGTCATATTAAACCCTACATAAGGTACTAAAACCAATTCATGTTTATGCCTATGCATATATATATATATATATATATATATATATATATATATATATATATATATATATATATATATATATATATATATATATATATATATATATATATATATACACACACACACACATATATGATACACGCCAAGTCAGAGGTCGGGGCTCGTCCTTGTGTGTACATTGAGTCAGGGGTCGAGATTCATCCATATGTATATGTCGAGTTGGAGGTCGAGGCTCGTCCCAGTGTATAAAATGAGTTAGAATTCGAGGTTTTTCCTTATGGATGTGCCAAGTCGAAGATCGAGGCTTGTCCCTGTGTATAAATTGAGTTGGAGGTTGGGGATTGTCCCTATGGATGCATCGAGTCAAAGGTCTTATCCTTGAGGACAAGGCCTAGGATCCATATAACCGCATTTTGTGACCTAGGGCAGAGCTCATGCTCACAATGGATGACAAGTATCTATTTCAATATCAATGGTCATGATGATAGCGAGACTTTCCCCCTATGATGCCAATAAGAGGAGAGGGGTAGCCCCACTTCAATCTCCATCTTTGATTGAGTCAGGAAATATCAACGAATGAAAATGCAATGAGACCTTCCCCCTACGATGTTATAAAGGGAGGGGGGGACTCCCACTTTAACCCTAGTTTTTTACTGAATCATGGGAAATCGATGGTTGACAATGCGGTGAGACCTTCCCCCTATGATGTAAGCAAGGGATGGGGGAACCCGCACTTTAACCCTAGTTGTCAACTAAATCATGGTAAATTGACGATCAAAAACGCAAAAAGGCCTTCCCCCTATGTTGTTAGTGAAGGGAGGAGGAATGTAGGTTTTAACCCCATACAGAAATTTCCTACATATGAATTCTAAAAACATAAAATAAACAAAGGCGAGAGAATAACACATAAAATAAATATACACAGAGATTTTCCCCTGGATCCCAAAACCCAGACTACCCAAATTCATTAACCCTGGATTAGAACATAATTGTAGTTCCCTTGACCAGATCTACAAAATACCATGGACCGAAAACCATCTCACCCAAAACCATGTGTGAAAACCATGCACAAAACCATAGGTAGGTCTACCCACCTAATATTGGGTCCAAAAAAAAATTCTCGAGGCACTATCCCAGACCCGTAGAGGGGGGATACCACCCCCCTCAAACCCTGCTACGAGGGGGGGTTTCCACCCCCCTGTGACCCAACAAGGAGGTACTACTAACCGTTGGATCAGTAGTCATCATCATCATCAAAGAGAAAGGGAATATATTCAATATGAATTTAAGAAGGAAAAACCACCCACATTTGATGGAGAAATGAAGAAATATGAAGATGTAGAAGCTTGGTTTCTTGGAATGAATAAATTATTCAGAATTCATAATGATTCTGAGAACATGAAAGCAAAAGTAACCACCTATATTTTGAAGGGAAATGTTGATATTTGGTGCAAGGACCTAAAGAATGTAAATGGAATAAGAGAAGATAAGTTGCCTCAGAGGGAGTTTGAGGATTATTTCGGGAACAAGTAATGTCCGAGAGATACTTTGGAAACAAGGCAAAGGAATTCTATGAGCTTAAATTGGACCAGATGACAGATGATGAATATACCACCAAATGTATGGAGTTGTTAATGTATGTCCCTTACCTTAAAGAATAAAAAGTAAAGACTCAAAGATATGTCAGTGGACTACCACCATCCTTCAAGGACAGGATTGAGTTTGACGAGCCCAAAACATTGGAGGATGCAATTTTAAATCTGAAACACTATTATGAGCAGTCCAAGTACATATATGATTTTAAACTCAATTGGAAGTCTAAAAGTAGTGCCAAGTTCAAAGGAAATAGGAAAACAATGATTTATGAATCACATACAACCTTTTCTACTCAAGATAATCAATGAAGGCTCAATATTGATGGGAAAGACCGTTTTACTCAAGAACGAGCAAAAATTTATGGGAAGATTCCATATAAGTGTTGGACATGTGGAGGAAATTGTTTGAGACAAGATTGCCAACAACATAAGCACGTTGGCCCAAAACTGAACAAGTACAGACTGTGGGAGATGTGTTATGTGGTATGCCCAAGATCTACACAACACTGGACAACCAAAAGGCAGACCATCAGGATTCCATAATCAAGATGGAAGGTAAGGTTTGTGATCAAATTATTTCTATTTGATTGACCCTAGTTCTAATTATAGATACATAAGCTTAATGTTTGTGGAACGATGCAAATTGAACCAAGAACCACATGAGGAATCCTAGCTTGTTCAATTAGCCACAAGAATAAAGAAGAGGGTCAAGTATTCATTGAAGGCTTGCAGAATTGAATTAAATGGAATGCCCACCATAGTAGATCTCAATGTGCTTCCACTAGGAGAATATAACATATTGTTGGGCATGGATTGGTTGTACAAGATCCACACCAAGGTGGATTGTTTTGAAAATGCAATTGAGTGATTAGATGAGCATGGAGAAAGAAAGGTATTGTATGGAAAGCATAAGCCCATATTCGTGAGGCTAATTTCAGCCATGCAAGCCAATAGAAGCAACAAGAAGGTATGCATCCTATTTGTTGTGCAAATTTATAGTAGCGTTGAAGCCAACAACAATGTTGAGAATAATGATAATGACATATTAACTAGATATCTCATCCTGAAACAATTCCAAGATGTCTTCCCTGAAGAGATTCTTGGATTACCTCCTCATAGAGAGGTGGATTTGGCCATAGAATTGTTACCAGGAGGAGCTCTAACATTAAAGGAACCATATTGAGTAAGCACTCTAGAGTTGATTGAGCTGAAACTGTAGCTCAAGGACATGCTTGAGAAGGGCTGCATAAGGCTGAGTGTGTCTTTGTGGGGATCACTAGTGCTATTTGTGAAGAAAAATGAAATTGCACACAGGCTATGTATCGACTATAAACAACTAAACAAGGTGACCATTAAGAATATATACATTTTGCAAAGGATACATGACATGTTCGATCAACTAAGGAGAGTAACAATATTTTCCAAAATTGATTTGAGGTGAGGGCATCATCAAGTGTGCATTAAGGAGGAAGATATCCACAATACATCCTTTCGATCGAGTTATGGGCATTACGAGTTTGTAGTGGTACCCTTTGGGCTTACTAATTCCCCTACCACCTTCATGTATTTAATGAACAGTGTGCTACATATATACTTGGAAAAATGTGTGGTTTTCGATGTAGATGGTATTCTAGTATATTCATGGACTGAAGAAGAACATGAAAACCAGCTAAGAGCAGTGATACAACTACTAAGGGAACACAAAATATAATCAAATCTTAGCAAGTGTGATTTCTTCCAGCCACAAATACACTATTTAGGACACATCCTTTCCAAGGAGGGGATAGCAGTTTTTCCAGAAAAGATCAAGGTTGTAATGGAATGGCCAACATCGGAAAATGTGAATGAGATTAGATCATTCATGGAATTGGCAGGCTATTACAGAAGGTTCATTCAAAACTTCTCCAATATAGGCCACCCAATCACGTCCATGCTGAAGAAAGGAAAGAAATTTGAGTAGACAATTGAATGTGAAACAAGCTTTTAATAGTTGAAACAATTGCTCACTAACACACTAGTGTTAATATTTTTGTTGGACACATAATCCTCAATGGGTTGTGGAAGCCGAATAGAAAAAAGGAGTCCAAGAGACCTTGGGATGTGAAACCCAACGGTCAAACCATGTACTATAAATGTATATCACTTGTTAATAAAAATTGTATTCTCATGTTTTATCTTTTAGATTATGTTGCTGCCCATGTGTGTTTAACATGGTATCAGAGCAAGCATATTCCTGCCCTGCATAATTACTTTGAGCCATTTGTTTTATGGCCTTTAGGTGCAGATCATTTCTGCCATCAATTTTGCATTTCATGAATATTTTCTCAGCTAAATTTTAGTTGCAACCTGTTATTTCTCCAGCACCATTTTTATTCACCTGCCTTCTAAAAATGCTCCTTGCTCAGACCTGCCATCTCTGCCCTAGCAAAAACACACCTCTGACTTGTCATTGAATGGCACAATTTCAATTGATTTCTACGCATCATTACTCCAGTCTTGTGTGTCAGACAACTACGCTGCCCACTGTCCGCTATCATAGTAGTTACATTGTCTGCCTCTTCTAGTTGCACAAAATGTCAGCGCGAACTTTCCTGGTATCATTTGCCTCTCTGCCTACCTAATGCCTGGATCTCTGCCCATAACACTGCTGGTATCCTCAACAAGTGTCTCTGCCACTGTGGGAACCTCACCAAGAGTGAATGTTTTTGCAGGTTCCTTCCTAGCCTCCTCTTCAGCTTTGATGCAAACATCTTTTCTACTTCCAACCTCTCCTTCCTCTTTACTTTTCTAAATTCGAGCAATCGCAGCTTCTTCAACTTGTTAATTACATACAGGCGATAGTTTGGTTTCTTTGTAACTATATTATCCAATAGGCTAAGTGTATGCCAATTCACAAGAGCTGCGAGTGGATCAAGATCCACCAAGTTCACAAGGCAGTTATTTGTAAGAACTAGTGTCTGGAGTTTTGGCAAAAATTCTCCAGGATTGGGGTTGATGCGGGCAATACGATTATTATTTATTAACAATGTGTTCAGACATTTCAGATAATGAAAGTTTTCCAGCTTAATAATTTCATTGTCCGAAATATCTATATTGTCAAATTGGTCCTCTATTGCTCCCATGTTCTTGATAACTGCAATTTTATTGCCACGAAGGTCAAGCTCCCACTCGCGTACTGGATTGAAATATTGCAGACAACGATAAATGCTATGAATTCGAATTCATGGAGGAATGTTAAGAAATGTGTTGAAGTAGAAATTGTGGAGGAATTTTGAGAAATGCGTTGAAGCATATTGCAGTCACTCCTGGAGATGAGCGTCAACAGGGAATTGAAATCAAGTCTCAGAGGAGCAAGCCATGATCGAGGAAGAATTTTCGCCTCTTCTGTTGTAGCCCGATAAACATCCATGCCACCCATCTCTTGCAGTGGCCTCAGCGCACCTGTGGCGACCCTAGTGTTGGTGTAAAGATTACATACTTTGAAAATCTTGCATACGCTATACACAAGAACTCTCTCCACGCTGATATATATCACGCTACTCCCTCCATGTATATATACGCTGCTCCATAACGCTGTCTTGCTCCATATATATATATGATGCTCCATAACGTTGTCTTGGTATATATCATGCTTCTCCTAGTATATATAACATTTCTTTCACACGACATTGCAAAGATGGAATATGCCTATGGCACGATGTGCAAGTGGAGAATATATGTTGATTTTAGTTCCTATGGCATTCATCTACAACTTGGACAACATCTACAATAGATAAGCTCAAACGTGTGCAATAACATAGAAAATTACACAAATTTGGGTCCTCTTGGAAAATAGAGCATTCTCATGGGAAATGTGCATAGTTAGTTGCTAAAATAGCCCTAGATTGATCTATAATTTTTTAAAATACCAAATGCAATTTCATTGACACTCTATGCACATTTGAAAATTAGTTTTTAATATGTTTTGAGGGAATCTCTCACAAAGGGACCGTAGATCTCATAGCTTTGTATTAACTAAGTGTTGTCTTGTAAAAAGGAGGTGAACCCACATACAAAAGTCGACTGTAGATTAGCCCTAAATCAATATTTTCCATCTCTCCACTGGACAAAAGGGAAATTTCTGCAGATTGTCTCATATATTGCACTATTGTGTAGGAGGAGGCTCTCTATAGAATTATTGAAACTTTAGGTTTTTTAAGAAGGTGGTTGTGCATTATTGTTAGCCATTTGTCGAATGAGAAAAGGTTTCAAGGACTGATATACATGTATATGTACAATGGTCTTATAGTAATTGATTTTATTTTCAGTAAAACTATTGTCAAAGTTGAGATGTCCATCAAAATAAAGGACTCTTTCTCTGGCGATCTGTAATCCCAAAATTGCAGTTGTTCCACATGTTATCATCAATGGTTACAAGAATGTATTAGCAGTCACCATTTAACTTGACTATTATTTTCCATTGGCCGAGAAATTGAAGGAGTATTTGAAGGATGCAAGCAAGTTTGCAGTTGTTGCTGCCCCAGTGTGGCATTGTATTTGAAACTCATTATAGTTTTTTGTCTACATATATATGCATTGATTCCTTGATTCGACAGTTGCATAAGAGTTTGGTGGGCTGCATAAAGGCTGTTATAGTTTTGACAAATAAAAGTAATCTTTTGTGAAGAATTTAGTCGATTGTATTGTGAGAACATAGTGTTGGTCATGAGTAAATGCTTATTTTATGTAATGGATTGTAATTGGTGCTTGTTGGTTGCACACTGATCATTTGCTGCACATTTATAAAGGATATTGCTGTGAGTAGTGGTTGTGATCAGTTTTTAAGGTGTAAATCTGACATTGAAGAAAAAATGGCCAAAATCAATGAAGTATTAGAGTTCCTCAAAACTTTGATATTGTCTACTAATCATGATACATTAAAAATCAGAAAAGTTTCTCTCACAGACATTCAGGTCTGCCTACAAAATGCACAAGAGAAAATTGATTTTTTGCAGCTCGAATCTCAGCTACAACAAGAAGAATTAAAACAGAGGAGTCATTCTAAACATGTTTCTATTCAGAAAATTGATACTGCAACCCATCAGAAGCAAGTCAATAATGTTACAGTTGGTTCAGGTTTAGTACCCAATAAAGCAGCAGTTGTACATGCAGATGCAAAAACTCAGTTTGCACTTCCAAGCCCATCATCAAACCTTGGGAACATCTTGTCCACAACAAGCACAGAACTAATCTTGGATATGACAAGGACTTGTCCTTTCATATTCTAGACTACTCAAAGCCAATTCAATTTCAAACTGTTGGATTTCTTGAGGATGATTCATATTCACCTGTTCTTCGTGACAGTTCCAATTCAGCTGTTTCAGATTCGGGTTCTCTTCCACAGCAACAACAACAGCCACCACAATAGATTGTGAAATTCCAACACTGTGATCGAGTTGGCCATTTTAAAGATCGCTTTTTTGATATTCATCCATGTAAGCACTGTCATAAAACCACCCATTCTTCACACAGATGCTTCAGAAACAAACGTCCTGTAAGAAAAAAGATTCATCTTGGATGGATCGCTTCTTGGCAGTGGGCATCAATAGCCAAGAAGATATTCCAATCACATGTCAGGACTTTTTCCAGAGTATTAAACAGTCTTGCAGTTGAGTTTTCTCCATCATCTCACCTTGTATCTGATAGGGGGGGGAAATGATGGTCATCTACAAGCTTCAAGGCCACATCAAGCGAGCCTGAGCCACAACCTGCCGCACCAATTTCAGAGTTGTAGCTAGAGACAAAGATGCCCCTGAGCATGCCTTCAGTTGGTTATCTAGGACACTTCCTCTAGCAGAAGATTTCAGCTTCTTACTAGTTTCGGAAGAATTCCAGGAACAAAATTGAGAACACTTCCTCTAGCAGAAGACTTTATCTTCTTTCTAGTTTTGGAAGAGTTCCAAGAAATGCATTAAGCATTCCAGAGTTGTTGGTCATCCTTAAACCATCACAGGTTGAGACTTCCCTTTTTAGGTTGAAGTTCTCCCTTTTATGCGGGGTGAGACCTCCCTTTCATGGTTGAAGGTTTCCCTCTTCAAAACAATAGGAGCACTTCCTCTAGCAGAAGACTTCAGCTTCTTGCCTGTTTTGGAAGAGTTCCGGGAACTGCACTAAGCGTTCCAGTGTTGGTAGTCATCCTTAAACCACCATCCTTTATACCAACATTTCAGAGAGCACATTCAGCCTAGTGTTGCCACGCATTTTTTGCACATTTTGTATTACAGCTCTCTTCTTGGACTCATACATAACCCTTCGGATTAAGGGGGGGAATGTTGGACACCTAATCCTCAATGGGTTAGTGTGGAAGCCGAATAGACAAAAGGAGTCCAAGAGACCTTGGGATGTGAAACCTAATGGTCAAACCATGTACTATAAATGTATATCACTTGTTAATAAAAATTGTATTCTCATGTTTTATCTTTCAGATTATGTTGTTGTCCATGTGTGTTTAACATTTTTCAAATCTAGAAAAGGCTTTTGTGATCTGTATAAATGCCTACAAGGAGGGTGTAATGCCTCCTCCCACATTTACACACTTTAACATATTTACCAGGGTAAACATGAGTTGAGTGTCACTATGATATTATCTGACCTCCAAGTTTCAATTATGGAAGTGGGGCCTACAAACTGGAACACATACTAACATCCCTCAGATACTACAGACCACTCAAAAGCCTGATAGCCACCCCAGGTGGTCAATCCCTAAGTTGGAACTCTTTTTCATTAGGCTTACTCTCTAACCACACCCATAACACATTGTGCATGTGATTATGAGGCTCCAGCTGCACCCATAAGACTTCCTGCATGCAGTTATGGCCCAAATTCCCCAGTTCATTGCATGCAGTCACAAGATCTATGCCACTTTTTCAGGCTAGCCTCCATACCACTACCTAGAACTGACTGTAACTTTCCATAATCATGAAAATTATGATAACAATGATAAACAATCAAAACTTGAGCAATATATTGACCAATACATGCCTAATGCAAGAAAAACATTTCGTCAAACACATGGTAAACATAGAGGTTACATGTCATGAATGAATTTATGATCATAAACTTCTGAACTTCATCTAAGAATCACCAAGAATGCTCTATTCCCTCTCAAGCTAGCTGCAACAACACTTGTTAGCCCATGCATTCATCAACCATACAATAACTTATCCAAATATGATAGAGATACATAGCTAGAGCACATCATAAAACCATGCATATAAGTAGCATATAACCAGAATAGAAACTAAGAAAAATTGGCCATAATATCATCATAATAACTAGTACAAGTGCTCATCTATCACAATATGAAAATAGCTCATATTAACATATGAAAACACCAACCAAGTCAGTAACTTCCACGTACTACCCGACCATAAATTGGGCTGAACAAAATCTCTCTTTCAGTCAATCACCCCCGTGCCATATTCCAAGCATGAATGTGGGATCATATGGGTTAAACCAAAATAAAACCAACCAGGTCTTCCATAGGCCAAACCACCTCAACCCTAAAATATATTGATCTCACCTATATGGTCCATAAATCACCAACATCAACTAGATTGATCTCCACCCAAACTATCCATGGCTCTAGGAACTAGTAACTCAACCCACAACCTCTAGGGAACTCGAGTTGTTTCAGGGCTCCAGAAATTTTTTCCCAACCCACAATCAATGCACAATATGAGAGTACGGAATTTATTCTTTACAAATAATATTTTTGCACCCCAAGGTGACGTGGACTTATGTATCCTTTATCAAGAATTTCCTTAATCTATAACTTTAGTTTTGCCAACTTTGGACTACTCATCCTATACGATGCCTTAGATGTTGGTGTTGCTTTTGGCATCAACTCAATAGAAAATTCTACTTCCCTATGAGGAGGAAACTCTAGAATATTTTCAAGAAGCACATCCTGAAACTGGTGAAAAATTGGAATCCTCAACATCCTTCCCTTTGTCACTGGAAATACGCACTACAAACAATAAACATCCTTTTCTAGAAACTTTAATTTTATTACATAGTTGTAACCATTCTCATTGATGTAGGCTTATTCTTTCCATGCAATATTCTCCTTTCGCCATCATTATCTAGGCACTCAACAACCTTGTAATAACAGTCTATCTTGGTACTGTGAATGAACAACCAGTCCATGCCCAAAAGCATGTTATATGATCCCAAAGGAAGCACATTTAAATGTTCTGACATGGGCATACCATTAAGCTCAAATGCACAATATCTCACCTAATGATGAACACTTCCCTTGGTCCATAAAACCAACTATGCAAACCAAGATTTTGTGATGCAACCCTAAGGCTACCACAACATGTATGCCTTATCGGGACTCGTTTTCCCCTTTAATGGCCCTTTAAAACTTCATGCCCACATATATGCATATCGGAAGCGTTTTATAGGCTTTTAGCCTTAAAACCCCAAATGGATAAAAAATGACCCAACAATCACCCCGCCGAGCACCCCTTTGGCTCGAAAACTACGCTTCTTCCTTTCAGAATCCAAAAGCCTTTGAAAAATGCCAAAACAGAGTTTTTTCCCTTTCGAAAAGCATATATATATATATATATATATATATATATATATATATATATATATATATATATATATATATATATATAGATATAGATATAGATATAGATATAGATATAGATATAGATATAGATATAGATATAGATATAGATATAGATATATATATATAGATATAGATATAGATATAGATATATATATATATATATATATAGAGATATAGAGAGAGAGAGAGAGAGAGAGAGAGAGAGAGAGAGAGATATCTCCACAAATTGAGATCTGGTTGATTGGATGGTTCAGATCGAATCGCAATATCGACGATCGGATCCCAGTGGTTCACAAATATCGGCGATGGATCTTGGCGAAGGTCCGATGCGATAAAATTAATCACTATCGGCAATCTCCAAATACCCGCTTTAATATATGCCGCCAACCCACTAAACCTCTGATGTGATAACATTGCAGACCCGACAGGCTATTCAATCGCCCCTATTCTGTTTCGAGGTCGGGTATGTCGTGCTATCGGAATTCGGTGATTACAAGCCAGTCCCCTTCCTTTGCAGCGATTTGATTATGGATTGAACCCGATAAGGTCCAAAAGCGCGATTTATAATATTTCAAATCTGCTTCATTGAATCCGCTAAGTGTTTTTGTGTAGTTTCTCTGTGTAAATGGCTTTTCCGCTTGCGGACCCAAACTACACCAGATTTGCCTTAGTCACAGGGATTTCTACTGTTAATTATGGAAACACAGAGCTAGCATCAATTTCATCCAAATACGAGTAAAAATAACCACTCAAGGTCTCCACGTTTGTACATGGAATTACACATACAACATTGATTTATTCATGATAAACAAAATAACGGAGTCTCGCCTTCAGCCAGATTACACAGGTAAAGACCTCTGTCTCAAAATCAATGCAATCAATTACACAATTCCACCCTCAAAAACAATTCTTTGTGTACAAATATAAATACAAAACTATATTTAAGGCTCTCGCCCTTCTCTGGCCTGATTCCTCTGGTTAATGGCCTCTTTCTCCTATGTTGCCCATAGGCTTACAATACTCTCGATATTCTCCCTCTCTGTCGTGCTTCTTTTTTTAGAAAAGAAAGGAAACACATATATGCTAAGTTAACCATATCCTCCACAATTGAAGGAATAAATTATACATTTAGAAATCAAATCCTATATTAATCTTAAACAAACTAAACTACTTGGCTTGATCTCCACGTAGGGAGGATCCCTTGCCATTTATTCTTAATTCAGCTTAGAATTAGGCAATAATTAACTACTTAAATGTATTTAATATTAATACAAATTAAACAACCAAGTATTCCTCCAAACTTGCATTAGCCACAACATGTGACCACTCCATCACATTGTTGGCTAGGTCTAGATGCTCCTGCATCAGACTCCCAAGGTTTAAATTAATCATGATCTCATGATCATGCGCTTCTGATTTGTGTCCTCCTAGATCCCATACTTTGTTTTTTGTCCTTCAAGTCTCCCTCCTTTATGTTGTATTGTCCCATTAGCCATGCTCTCACTGTCTGTTGTTGTCCTTTTCACCTATCTGACTGTTGTTTTTCTTATCTTAATTCGCAGTTTTCCATTTCCCTCACCTGTACCATTCCTTCAAGCCAATCTTCCTTTCTTCTTTTGTCCTGTATTTGTTTTATTGGAATGTTGTTGTATGAGTTTCCACAACTCATCCAATTCTTTGTCCACTTCACTTCTCATATGTTGAATACTATTCTCCTGCAACTGATTGTGTTCTTGAATAAGAACATCATAATCCCTGTGCCAATAATTTCCCATATACACTTTTGAAATGTACAAATGCCTTCTCCATTGATGCTCTGCAATAATGACTTCACTACTTCTTACTTCAAATTCTAGTATACCTAAAATTCTACAAATTTCTTGAAAACTCATAATTTTTCCTACTTGATTAGGTAATTGTAATATCTCTTCTTCCCGTAACTTCATTTTTGCATCCTTAAGGATTATGGCATCATATTTGTCTACTCCTAGAATGTCACTTCCAGCCTCTTCTTCATCAATAACTCTTTGTGGTACAATAGGAATCCTGTTACTATCATCTCTTGAACTCCTCTCTTGTTTGTCACTCGCATACTGTAGATTCAACACCATTTCATCTTTCTGATTCATTCTGATCTCACCCTTCATTAATTCGATCTGTTCTTCAGAATTAACTTCTTGGTTCAGATGGACTTCATATTTCCTTCTTCCTGCATATAAATCTTCATCAGAGTTAGTCAATTCCTTAAACACAAATACTTTACCTCGCTTCCTCATTATGCCAACACTTCTGACAACTTTTTTCTCATATTTATCATCCATGACAACTTCTTCATTCTTATTTAGTTCTGTTTGTACATACTAATCACTTATTCTTTGGTTTCCTTACCTTCTCCTCAAAATACTTGACTTATGCCACAAATCTGCCACTTCATTTGGAAATTCTCCCAAAAGCTCTACACAGTCTTTAATAACTTCGATGTCTGCAACATCTGTCTTTAGTCCTTCTTTACTCTGTCTTCCTTCAAGGTCAATAATATTCAATGGCTATTTAATATCCACAAAGTATTCTATATCATTCTTCAGTAGTTTCTCTCCTTTAGCTTCAGTCCTCAATAGTTGTTCAATATCTGCATAATTCACTACAGCTATGTTTGACAATTGCCCTTTCCTCTACATCACAAGATTGTGTGAATTTCCTTCTTCTAACTTCTGAAAAATTATATCTTTGCTTTTCCTTTCCCTTATGACAACATGAATCAGTTGACTTACTTCAATGTATCCTGCATTTACACACAAAATATCAGTTTCAAAACTATGAAACACCAAGGTCTTCATAAGATTCTTCATTGTCTTTTTATTAGCTTCATCAGTTTTCCTGAGAAAACTCTTTGTTCCATATTCATATGAATGGACCTCTTTCTTTCCAAACATTCTTTGGATCTTAATAATTCCTTTGCCATCCTCCTTTTGAATTATCCTTTGGTTGTCATCTGACTGGACATCTTCCTTCACTTGGCTGTAACTTTTCCCTTTATTCTGTATATGACTGTGAGTAGTCATCTCTTCACCTGTTAATATAACAGTTTCCACCAAGTGCTTGTCTTTCCTCAAGTCTACATGACCTGCAAACATACAATAATCATCAATTTTAAAACACAATACCTTCCATCCTCTTTTGATGCTTTAAGCACCAATCCTCCATAATAAATCTTTTGGATTTCAACAGATCCTTCTTGTTGTGACTCCATTCCTTTGAGTCTCTCCTTCTCTAACATATAAATATGAATTTTTTCAAGTTCCCTAAACTCGTTCATTAGCTTTCCATTCCACCTCTGTTGCAATAACTTCCACTTGACCATTTTCTTCATTCTCCATCTATGTCTTCGGTCTTCACTTGTCTTTCTTTGTACTGCCAGACTAATCTCATGTTCTTCAATCTGCTTCCAGTTGCTATACTTCTGCAATCTAATGCCTTCCTCAAATTCATTCTCATGTTTTTGATCATCTCCTTTAAATTGTTGGTTCCTTCCATCTTCATCATGTTGGATTAATACTTCTGTCTCCTTCATGTCTCTGAGGACATAACTTCCTTGTTGCTCTTGATCTTTCATCTCACCTTCAAATAATATCTACTCAATTTCTCTGATTTTAGCATCATAATTATTAATGTTGTCTTCCACACCTACAGTCACATCATTAACTGAAGAGTCTAAACATTTACTTAACTCTATAAATGTTAGAGACAGTTCATCCTTATCATGCATAGTAACCATAATCTCCTCTTTATCGGGTTCTAAAAGCTTCATTTCTTCTTCAGGTTCCTTGTGCAATCTTTCCAAGAATTCTAATTCCATGTGAAATCTTTCCAGTAATTCATCACAACTTCCATCCTCAGCTTCATTCTTTTCCTGGAAATCCTCCTGAGTTGTCCTGTTTTCTGCACTATCATATTGCAAAGTTCTTTCATCGATTTCATCAGACAAATTCATTGTTTACCTTCTTGTAATACCACTATGGCATTGTCATTAGATTTCTGGTCCATATCAACTTCATCTGATTGTTTCACACCAAACAAGATTTCATCTATGAACTCCTTCTGCTGCAATAAATCAACACCTTTTACCTCTAAAAGGCATTCTCCATCATATTTCACCTCAAGATCTTCATTCCTATTTGTGATAGTTTTACTAGACTGTCCATCATCCTCTGCATATCCTGAAAACGTACACAAACTATGAGAATTAAAATCACAAGGCTTCATTAACTCATCTCCTTCCATTGTCATCATATCTTCAAATTGTTCTGAATTATACCAATAGTCCATGATACCTTCAGCTGATCTCCCATTATCCTCTTCACCCAAAAATTCACCTTGTTCTGGTCTACAAATGGAAACTTCCATTTCTTTTTCTGCTTCCCTGAGTTCCTCTGGTTCCTCTTAAGCACTCAATATCTGCTCAATCTTTCTCAACTCTTTTGCTATATCTAAATTCACTTGCTGATTTCTCTTCTCTTGTAGCCTCTGCCACTTTACTCTCCTTTTCATGGTCCAACCATGCTTCTGGTCTTCATCACTTCTCTGCAGCATCTCCATCAATATTCCAATCTGGAAATCTATCTCAGCTCTCTCTCTGTCAAACTCTTCCTGACTCATTCTCATGCCATTTACTTTGGCATCTTTCCTTTTGTTGTGGATTCTTTCTAAACCTCTGTTATGACTATCAGTAGTCATCTTCTTCTCCTCTCTATTCATGATCTCCTCACTCCTTTGCAACAGCAAGTCCTCCTTACTGCGATCTTACCTCACTAAGCTCTCCTCACTCAAGGAGAGCTCCTCTGGTTCCTTACAATTCTGCTCTGATACCAAAAATGATGCAACCCTAAGGCTACCACAACATACATGCCTTATCAAGACTCATTTTCCCCTTTAATGGCCCTTTAAAGCTTCATGCCCACATATATGCATATCGGAACTGTTTTATAGGCTTTTAGCCTTAAAACCCCAAATGGATCAAAAATGACCCAACAATCACCCTACCGAACACCCCTTTGACTTGAAAACTATGCTTCTTCCTTTCAGAATCCAAAAGCCTTTAAAAAATGCCAAAACTGAGTTTTTTCCCTTTCAAAAAGCATTTATATATATATATATATATATATATATATATATATATATATATATATATATATATATATATATATATATATATATACGCAAATCTAGATCTAGCCGACCGAAAGGCTCAGATCAAATCGCAATATCAGCGATCGGATCCCAGTGGTCTACAAATATTGGCGACAGCTCTTGGCGGAGGTCTGATATGATAACGTTAATCGCTATCGGTGATCTCCATATACCCACTTTAATATATGTTGCCTCCCCACTAAACCTCTAATGCGATAACCTTGCGGACCTGACAAGCTATCCAATCACCCCTATATTGTTTCGGGTCCAGGTATGTCACGCTATCGGAATTCAGCAATTACAAGCTGGTCCCCTTCCTTTGCAGTGACGTGATTATGGATCAAGCCCGATAAGGTCCAAAAGCGCAATTTATAATATTTCAAATCCGCTTCATTGAATCCGCTAAGTGTTTTTGTGTAGTTTCTCTGTGTAAATGGGTTTTCCGCTTGCGGACCCAAACTACACCAGATTTGCCTTAGTCGTGGGGATTTCTAATGTTAATTATGGAAACGCAGAGCCAACATTGATTTCATCCAAATATGAGGAAGAATAACCACTCAAGGTCTTCATGTTTGTACATGGAATTACACACACAACATTGATTTATTCATGATAAACAAAATAACAAAGTCTCGCCTTCGACCAGATTACACAGGTAAAGACCTCTATCTCAAAAGAAATGCAATCAATTACACAACCCCACCCTCAAAATCAATTCTTTGTGTACAAATATAAATACAAAACTATATTTGAGGCCCTCACCCTTCTCTGGCCTGATTCCTCTGGTTAATGGCCTCTTTCTCCTATGCTGCCTGTAGGCTTACAATACTCTCGATATTCTCCCTCTCTATCGCGCTTCTTTTTTTTAGAAAAGAAAGGAAACACATATATTATAATTTAACCATATCCTCCATAATTGAAGGAATAAATTATACATTTAGAAATCAAATCCTATCTTAATCTTAAACAAAATAGACTACTTGGCTTGGTATCCACGCAGGGAGGATCACTTGCCATTTATTCCTAATTCAGCTCAGAATTAGGCAATAATTAACTACTTACATGTATTTGAAATTAATACAAATTAAACAACCACGTCTTCCTCCAAACTTGCATTAGCCACAACATGTGACCACTCCATCACATTGCTGGCTAGGTCTAGATGCTCCTGCATCATTTTGAATGCATTGCTTTATTCAAGAAATACTTATCCAGAAAGTAAGGACTGATTCCCTCCAAAACAACAACTATTTTGTTTGGCCTATAATAGTGATAAATAACAATAACCCCCCATGGTTATTCATGAATAATGAACATATTATGTTGGCTGTCATAGTCCCTAGTGGAAGACAAGTGAAGAATATGGATGTCTACTTACAACCATTGGTAGATGAATTAAAGGAATTATGGGAAGGGATACATGTATACAATATATCAAGACCCATTGCAATAGAGAATATTTTTACATTGTATGGGATATGTACTTACATCATACATGATTATCGAGGCTTAGGAATTTGCTCTGGTAAATTACATTTTTATTGATTTCTTTATATACGTAACAATATTGTTTCACGTATATTGAATTTAATTCGATGCAATTGTTCTGATCTTCATGGTCGCTAACGTGTCGACCTATATACAATAATTTTGCAGGTCTTTCAACTAAAGGGTATCATTTATGTAAATGTTATGGACCTTCTCTAAAGGCTTAGTGGTCCGACCACCTAAGAAATCTAGTATATGACTCCTCTAGGGTATTCCTCCCAGAAGAGCATCCTTACAAAAGAGAAACATATTCTTTCAATGGTAAACCAGAGAGAACCCAAAGGCCTTCTATAATGACACAAACTGAATGGCTTAGAGATATGAGAGAGAGAAGGAGAAGGAGTTTGTAGAAAAGTCGATTCAAATGGGAAATTATTCGACACCTATGCTGAGAAATTTCCCATCGGGATGAGAAGGAAATATGTCTTTTATGAGCTCCCATATTGGGAGCATGTTAATATTTCCAACTTACTAGATCACATGCATATATTTAAAAATGTTTCATCTTATTTATAGAGACACATATCATAAAAAAAAATGATAAATTGGTTTTTAGGAGAGATCTTATTTCTTCAAACACTAAAAAGAAACATTAGCAAAGACAAGAAACTAGAGGAGAGGTTGATCCCTCTTGGTCTCTCAAAGAAGGTGATTTCCCAAAGATTTTAAAGAAATATGATTTTTCTTTGGCAAAGGAAGTTATAATGAGTGTGAGGGTGCCTTATTTATATGGGTATTCACTACGACGCTGCTTCACTATGGAATACAATTTGTTAGGGTTGAAATCGCATGACCATTTGAACCTTCTAAGAGTACGTATGTCAAAAACATGATTTTATTTTTTATTTTTTATTTTTATGCAAAGGAATATTTTATAATTAATTTTTGTATAATGTACTATTATTGTGTAGTGTCATTGTCCTTTGCTTGTGTATGGGTGTGTGAACCACGACTTCCCCGAAGACCTATGACATGCCATATCTAAATTATTTATATTTGTACATTGGATCACATCAAAGGAGATTCATATGGCTAGAATTCCAAGGTGGCATTAAGAGATAGTTGAGATTGTTTGTATGTTTGAGAAGGAATTGTCAATGAGTTTCATGGACTTGCAGGGTCATCTTCTAATTCGCCTAGTAGATGAGGTTGAACTAGTTGGGGTGGTTTCTTGTCGTTGGATGTTCTTCTTAGAGAGGTACATGAATAAATTGAATTTTTTTGTTCGACAAAGGGCAAACCCCAAGGGGTCTATGGCAGAGGGGTATATATCGTATGAGTATTTCTATTCTACCAGTGAGTACTTGAAGCAGATCGACAACACACCAAGTGAAATGATTTGGGAAGACAAAAGGGATGAATACAAAAGAGAAGGGGAGCTTCTCGAAATGAATGGAAAGAGGTGAATGATAAAGAGTAAGGGCATTCTCATTTGTCAAATTTCTACACAATAACTATTCACATTGAACTTCGTATTAATGCATATTTTGATCTCATACATACTATATATGTTGGTTAATTTCATCATCGAATTCATAAATTGAAGCCATCAACAAATTCATTATTTACAATATGGAAGCAACACAACCGTGGGTCGCATTGTATGAGCAGAAGAGGAGGAAATTGGATAGTGATAGGAAAGAATCCAAATGGTTGAATGGTAGAAGCATGCCTTATCTTGATCATTAAAAAGAAAATATGCCAATGGCATACCCTAATAGTTGGGTTGTTGGTCAAGTTAGAGATAAATATGGTGCATTTGGTTGTTACCAACATGCTAAAGAGAATGCGCTAAACATAGGGATTGGGTGCAACAACTCAGTATTAAAATCTCTTTCTGTACATTTTTAATTTCATACTACACCTCTAAATTGTAACATATATATCTATATCTATATATATGTATATGTATATGTATATGTATATGTGTGTGTGTTTGTGTTATTAGACACATGACACTGTGATTTTTTCACTTTTTTGTAGGTGCATTTGTTCCCATCTATGTGGGCATATGGACATTATTTTCACATGAAGTATGTCGATGATGGATAACTGACACAAGATTGTGGAGTGGAAGTAGAGTATGACCAATCTAGTCGTGCTAACCACCACGATCAAAACCTAATGCAGGGGACATTAGTTTACGTTGGAAATATACAATAGATCATTCGAGTGGACTTCTCTTTGCTCCAATGTGTTATTTTTAGGTGCAAGTGGTGGGGCACTGATCTGATAATCACCCTAGAGTGACCTCGGTTAACTAATTATTGAATGAAGGTATTACAGACTCATGTGCTAGTGTGTGTCTATGTTATTTTAGGCAACGGATCGATCAGATTGCAAAATACACAAACACTTGAAATGGAAAATAGCAGAGAAACACAGTAAGCAAATACATGTACACAACAAATTAATAAGGAGTTCACCCTATCCTCCAGGGCTACGTCTCCGGTCCAGCTCTCAGTGGTGGCCTTCTTTTATTGTGTCTTTAAAGCAGAGAATTACAATGAGGAGCTCAATGTGGGTCTCCTAAAACAGAATTGCTTGGAAGGGTGGTTCTTGGATTCCCCAAGCCACTAGAGTGCACAAACTCTTTTCCTTACCAGCACTTGACCTTTCTAGTCTTAAGGGGAGGAGCCCAATGTGGTGCTAAGTACCCGACAGATCCTCTTAGGGATGGCTTGATGCTGCCTTATGCTGCAGGTCAACTCGGCTCTCTGTCTTTCTGCTTCTTGCTTCACTGTTTCTTCTTTTCTCAGTCTTCGTCTTCTTCTCTCTGGTTCTTCCTCTCGGTGTCCTCTCTTTTTCTTTCCTGCTCTCTATTCATGGCTTTAAAGCCAATTGATCTCACGACTGTTTGATTCCCCTTCCACCTCCGTCAGGTCGCCTGCTGTTGTTCACTTGGAATTTCTTGTCTCTATGTCATGGTCATTGGCTCATAAGGAGTGGCCACTTGTCCACCTATGAACTGTGCCAGTTCTTCCTCGTCAGTTTGGTTGTTTGATTACATTTGGAAATGACTCATCTGCCACCTCGACGGTCAAATCGGACATCAAAATTCTTTCTGTCACAGCTTAATCCCCTGTTAAATCTGGATCCTCCATCGAGCGTGATCTCCACCGTTAGATCTGGAGCCCCCAGATCCAATGGCATTCGCTCATTTTGTGTGGTTGACTTGCTTGACCATTAGCATGCGATGAGCGGTGGTTTTCTCTCTCCTCCGCTTGCCACGAGTCGGGCGCTGAATGGAATTTCTCGTTTTTCTCCAAATCCGCTTATCGCCCAAGGGTGCCCTTGATAAATACCACTGGTTTTGGAGCACGGGTCCTACCTTTAGCCTTTAGCCTTTTCCCCACGATTTTCCCAGCTTCCATGCGACCGAGCGCTCAAGGCCTCTCCTTCTCAAGGGGTTTTCCCAGCTAATTACGCATCAGAAACTGCCTCCTTTTCCCAATTCGGGCTTCCCAGGTGCTAGTTTCGCCTCCTGCGCGGTCTCCATGGGCCTCGGTCAGCGCGCTTTGACCGAGGTCCTCGTCGTTCCTTGCTAGTTGCCAACTGCCATTGTTTAGAGGCCTTCCTGATCGCTCTGTGCTCATAAATATTTGAAGTTTGTCCTGTTTTGATACAGCCATGGTGTTTTGATTATTCTTCATGGATCCAATTCGGATCACAGCCTTCCCACTAAAAAAGATTTTGGACCACCAAAAGTTGGTTTTCAAGCATCAACTAAGTGAGGGTACAATTGTCTCATTTTTCCAATCTCTATCCACTTTGCACTGCTCGGCTTTGAACCTTTGAGCCCAATTCTGAGGTACTCAACATCTCCCCTGCGTGTCGTCCTCACCTTCCTATCTAGCACTGTGTCTTCCTGCAATTCATTAAGATATTCAGGTAGTAGGTCATCAATAGAAGGCAACTGACTCTGCTCTTCAAGATCCTCAATTAGAGAAGGTTCAAACAATCTGAAGCAATCTGCATTTACGACTGAGTAGATGTGCATGTAAGCTGGTACATCAAGGCAAAAATCATTTTCACCAATCTTCTCAAGTATCTTCAAGGGTCCATACCTGATAGGATTTAGCTTTTTACCTTCACCTTGCATCCTGTCCTTGTTGATATATAGCCAGACCTAGTCACCAACGTGGAAACTATGCTCCATCCGATGCTTGTCATGCCTTGCCTTATATTTGGCTTGGCTCTTTTCCAGTTGTTCCTGTACCTCCTGGTCGATTTCCTGGATTTGTTCAATGAACCTAGTTGCCTTGTCCACATCACTGTGTCCATCAACTGTGGTATCTTTACCAAAGACAAAATCCAAAGGAGACCTTGGTGTGAAACCAAAACAGGTCTCAAAAGGAGATCTCTGTGTAGAAGAATGTTTTGATCTGTTGTAAGCATGCTGCACATAACACAAATGTTCATCCCAAAGCTTAGGATGTTTGCTGCAATATCCTCTGAGTAACTGGATCACTGTCCTATTAACTACTTCTGTCTGGCCATCAGTTTGTGGATGAAAAGTTGTGCTTTTCTTCAGTTTGGTGTCCATCAGCTCCCACAGACTTGACCAAAACTTCCCCACAAATTGGGTGTCTCGATCAAATACAATGGAAGAGGGTAATCCAAAATGAACCCATACATGTTCAAAGAACAGTTTTTCAGTTTGTTCAGTTGTAATCTGCTTATTACAAGGTATCAAAATACACATTTTGCTGAACCTATCCACAACAACATACAGATAATCATGACCTTTCCTAGATCTAGGCAGTCCTCCAACAAAATCCATGGAAACACTTTCCCAAGGGTGAGAAGGAATTGGTAATGGAGTGTACAAGCCTAGTTTTTTGTTACTAGGCTTGCTTTTAGCACACATAGTACACCCTCTTACATATCTAGAAACTGTCTCATTCATTTTTGGCCAATAACAAATTATTTGCAATTGTGCAACGGTTTTACTTACCCCAAAGTGACCTGATATCAGAGAAGTGTGTGCTTCCCTAATTATCTTTACTCTCTCATTTTGTGGAATGTAGAGTTTCCCATAATGGTATAAGAGTCAATCCTTCACATGATAATCCAATTCTTCTACCTGTTTGCCTTGACTCAAAGTTGCATATACATCTTTAAAGTCTATATCTTGAGCATATTGTTCAATGTAGCTTTCATGTAACATAGAATTATGCTTAAGTATAGTAGATGCATTTATAATGGGTCTAGATAACATGTTTGCAACTTTATTATGTATGCCCTTTTTATATCTGATGACTAAATGAAATTGTTGTAGAAAACCCATCCATCTGTAGTGTCTTGATTGCTGCAACTTAGTTTGGGAATGTAGATATTGAAGTGGTTGATGATCATTATGTATTACTTTGGGAATGTAGATATTGAAGTGGTTGAAGATATTCGGTAAAAGATGCTCCTGCCAAGTGTTCCAAGATTTGTGTGATTGACCTCCCACTTCCCTCTTTCTTCTTCGCTCTTGCAACGAATTCAACTAACTTTTCTTCCTTCGTTTTTTTAATCATACTCCCAAGTCCTCTTTGCTCCACATCCACATGCTTCACATTCGGATCTTTGGGATACAAAGTCATAGAAGCCATCCTTGGTCTATATCCCAAGCAACTTCTTCTATTCATCATAATCAACATGGTTCTCCCTTCAGCGGTGATCATCCAAGTCCACGATCCTCAAGTCCAACTTCCCAAACCAGAGCCCACTCTTACCCGAGTGTTCTCCATCACACCTGTTACAGCTTTCATGGTAGAATTTATGGCTTTGAAAGCACTCCACTCTCTTCCCACTTTAGCTTTCTTCCCAAGAATGTATGTGCCTGTTGTTCTCTAACGGTGGACCTACAATAGGAGCCTCTAGCCAATCTGCTAGATTCTACCCTAATTATCAATGCCACAGCGCATTGGGTTAAACGTCATACAGTCCACCTAGATAGATCACAAGGGTTTCCTGCTAGATTCTCTCTCGACTATGACAGGTTTCCCAATCTAATATAGTTTGTCCCAAAGGGTTCTATCATGCTACCTTTAATATAGTTTGTCCCAAAGGGCTGTATCCTGCTACCTTTAATATAGTTTGTCCCAAAGTGTTCTATCATGCTACCTTGATAGAAAATAAACTACAAACGAGGTTATCAATTCAAGAAATGGTAATTTTAATCTCCTCAAAACAGATCCGATGCTTCGTGGGTGGGTGAATTAAGCACCTGGAACGAATGTAATTTCATTGATTGATTGGGCAGAGAATTCAGTAGGGGTGCAGCCTGCGCCTTCGTTCCTTAAATATATAGTAATGTGTGTGGAAGTGGAGGCTATGCGACCATAAAGTACGAAGAACTGCTCATTGATCATATCCTTTCCTTTGGGTAGAGATAGAAGAACCACGATGAGGCGTTTGTCGTGTTATATGGGATGGGATCTCCTCGTAGATCATATAAAAGTAAGAGTTCGTTATACCTATTGCAATGATGTGCAACATGTTACTTATCCAACTAAATATTTGTAATCACGTGTCCACTTATTGATTTGGCGCGGGAGTAAATATAAACGCATTAAGTTATAACATACTTTTATTTACTATTTATGAATTTTAAAATAAAATATCCCATTCTTAAATAAAAAATGGTAATTTATAAAGAAGATTTTTAGTATTAATAATGATATTTTATAAAGAAGAGTTTGAATATTAATAATGGTAGTTAGTTAGGTATTATGAATATATTTATTGGAAAAATTTATATTAATAAATTTTATGAAAAAATGAAATGTATTATATAATTTAATATTAAGATATTGTAAAATTAATTTTATTTTGTCTCGACATGGTGATTCGTACACATTTGGTATTTGTGTTTTTTTATGAGCGCTTGTTAATGACATTAAATGACAGATAAATAGTGGCAACGATTGTTACGGTTACTCTTATCTGGTTATAAGCATTATAGTTCCACTATGTAACTCTATTGAAATGATACCACTAAGTTATAATCAAAGTGAATGTTGTTGAGGGAAGATTTGTGTTGGATGGTGGAGTACAAAGGATGGTATGTCTTTTCTTGACCTAGATTATTTATAGTAGGAAGAAAATAATTCATTCATGCTAGATGATGATAACAAGGTGGCCAATCTCAATAATGGAAGAGATAGTTACTATAAGGATGATGCTCCAAAGCCAGTTCGTCGTGAAGCTTGGTAAGGTGAGGTGGGTATTAGTTTCTATTTTTGGTGCTAATGTTTCTCATGTAGGGAGTGCTTAAAATCGTAGAGTTAGTAACCATGCACATTGTTGTTGGAGTGAGTATCAATGAATATAGGGTTCAATTCCATAGCTAGGGATACAATGGATCCTCCTTAGAAATGTGCATATGGATCCTTGTACCCATGATGCATATATAGAGGGTAAGGACTTGAAGGAGGTGTTTCAGTAGTTGTAGAACTAGAGTCATTTAGACAATGGAGATATCACAATTGATTGTCATCTCTAGAATGGGTTACTCTATAAGATGGACAAGTTATGTGTTCCTAAAGGTGAGTGACTACAACTAATTAGAAAGGCTCACACCTCCAAGGTTGCAGGGAATTTTGGTGTAGAGAAAACAATAACCAACTTATAGAGTTATGTATACTAGTATATAATGTGAGAAGATGTAGTTGGGTTCATAAGAGGATGTATGGTTTGTTGTACCAACAAGCCTAGTAACATGAAATATAGTTTATACCATCCATTACTTGTACCCACTCATCCTTAGGAAAGCATTTCCATGGAATTTGTGGGATATTTATCAACAACCAGGAATGGACATGAGTATCTATTCATGATAGTTGATAGGTTTATCAAGATGTGAATTCTCATGTCTTGTACAAAGACCATCAGTGATAAGAAGTGACAAACTTGTTCTTTAGACAAGTTTGGGTGCACTCTAGGATACTAAGGAGATCCAACCTCCCCTGGGTAATCCTTGAATGGTCAATTTTTTGTCTAGCTCTTTGAAGTTTTCCTCTAAGTTGTATTGACCCAACTGGTTAAAGAAATAGTGTGAAAGCTGACCCATTTTGTCTTCACAATTTTCCCTGCCCAACATGGCAACATAACAAACCAACAATTTCCTCAATAATAAAAGCATTAAATACGAAATTGTATAAATGTTGTGGTCATTTAACTATTTACGTGTGTAACTTTCCATCAGTCATCTTACTTCGGGCATAACCAAATGTTGCAATGACAAATTTCCATTAGCAAGTAAGCAACCACTGAAGTAGAAGGTTGCTCTTTGTAATCGTAATCCTAGCTACAATCATCTGGAATAGCCTAGTCGAAATCCTCCTTCTCTCTACATCAATCGTTCCTTAGTACATACATGATGATCAGCCAATTCCTTCCCATTTCCTTAGTTTTATTCCAAAATATTCACACAACATTGCAACAATCAACTCAATTGTTGATGTTGTTGGTGTTGTTAGCTCGAATTCTCCTACATCTATCATACATCAGCATGATAGCTCGGAAACGCACAAGCAAAATCTCGCATTATGTGACATGTCAGGATGTAGCATCGATGTCACCTTATGGGACATGTATTGTCTTGTTGAAGTGGAAAAAATTTATAACCTTCACGCCTCATGAACCTCTCTAGTCCTTGAAACCAAAGGGGGTCATGTCATTGAGTTCAATGAAAGGACTATTTGAACTATCCCCACCACTTGCCTTCTTATAAACCTTGATATTCTGAAACACAATAGCTCCAATAATGGTTTTAGGAAATAGGTTTCAATGCATCATCGCCTTCGTTGAGTCAAAAATACACAAGTGTATCTAGCAAGCCCCTCAAAACAAAAACAATCTATGAACTTGTTGCAATCTCCCACTCTGAGAAATCTCTAGGATTGTCATACATGTTATTGCTCCAACAATTACCATGGGAGATTTTTACTTCCTTGCATGCTTCCTTAACATTGATGGGATGCAATGCATGAAAAAGGTTGTCCAACAATCCGACAACATGTGGCATTGCACGAAATGCAACAATGTCTTCCTTGAATGTGACTACTACTATGTACTCCATCTTAAATTGCATGACCACACTAACCATCTAGAAGATGTCATTTATTTCGATGGTACCACAACTAAACCCTTGGGTGTAACAGTAAAGGACCTTTGCCTCCTTCAAGCAAGCTAAAATCCATCAGAGACATCTCCACCAAGCTCAAATGTCATCATTTCCTCTTCACCCTTTCTATTAAAACAAACAGTTTCAATGGCATTGAATTCATGTGCCCAACACTTATGTACTACGATTTATGTTCATAATTTATTTCTTTCCATTTTAAAAAATGACGAAGAATTTGAACTCCTCCACTATGTACCTTTGTGCCTACAGGTATTTCCATTGTTTTGGGGCATTTATGTTAGTGTAAATTTCTTATTAAATGTAACCTCTTGCTACATTCTCTGGTAGATATATAGAAACCCAATTTTAGATTGTATTTCATTATCCATATATTTTGCTTGATTATTGCCTTCCACATTTCGTCCACTCCTCTAATCAGCGTTCCTTTGCACCTTTCGGTGCAATTGCTAGTTTTTTCATTGTGAACATGATGTAAAATGGAAAAAATAATATTTCTTGAGTTGTTCATTAACAAATAATGAAATATATTATTTGTCAAATTTTTAAATCTAATATAGTATGATTTTTGTATTATTTAACTCATATTTATTATTAAGTTTAGACCAATACAATAGCAAATAAAGAACCAAAATAGCACCAAAATGTTATATATTTAAACTGGAAAAAAGTTCACTTGCAACTTTAAGGGAGAACTTTCAATAGAGCAAATTCCCAAATACAAGTAACTTCACAAGCCTTATTTTACATTTCTTGACCCTCATCTTTAGAGAGAAATTTCTAATTTAAATTGGTAAGAGTTGCAATAAATATTAAATTTAAATTTCTTGAAAATCTCATAACATTAGTGATAAATTAAATTATATATATATATATATATAATCTAAATTAATTAACAAATTATGACTTAAGTTTTTTAAATTTAACAATATATTGAATTCTATAAACCAATATAGATCCATCTTAGCAATGGATCTACCAACAACTAAGAGGGATCGAATCTCATTATATAAAAAAACTCTTTTTGAAATGTAAAACTTGAAAAAAGATGTACATGTCAAAATATTTAATCTCTTTTAGTGATTGATAAATATGTGATTAAAATGGATCTATAATATGGTTTCCTTATCTCTATATATTGATCGACCATAGTGTAATTTTTCATTGGTTAAATTGTATTTTTGATTTTTTTTTATTAATATTTTATATTAAAAATTGAATGAGTTACATGTTTTAGTCTTATTAAGAACTAACTAAATTAATTAAAAATTGAATGAGTTACACATTTTTGTCTTATTAAGAACTAACTAAATTATTTTACCTTTAATTATTTTTTTCTTGTGAGTATTGAAATATTTTACTAATTAAGCTAGAATGAATATGAATGAACTATCTAAGAAATATAAAATATTTATCGTAATTTTACAATCATAGTTTCAACCATACTAAACTTTGCAATTTTATATATTTGCATTTTTTTTAAAGTAAGTCGTTTTGCATGCAATTTCATATATAAAATTTCGATATAAGTTCACCAACACATAATCTATAATAAATATTATTTCATAAAATAAACATCATGATGATAACCATCTAACAAACACAAACATCATATAAGATACACATTCAAATTCATTGTAATCATCTAATTATATACACCTCTATCACATATAAACGTCATTAGCTAGCACACAAATCTAATAATCTAATAGGGCATCATCATCGTGATCACATCTAACAAAACACAAACATTGTAATCTAACATCATCGCCACACACATCCTCAAATTAATATACATCTCATGTCAAATAAATGCTATCACATACACATCTATCTGCAAGCACATTAAATAAACATATCTAACATGACTTAACAATATACAAATCAACACCAGCATATAAATTAAGTACATAAACATGAATAAAAAAAGGCACCATATATATATATATATATATATATATATATATATATATATATATATATATATATATATATATATATATATAAACAAGTCAAATATATGATACAACAAACGTGGCAGTGTTAACCTAGTCTGCAGCAGAAGATGATGTCTGCTCAACTACTACCTCAACATTTGTCGAACTCTAAGGAGGAGGAGGAGGAGGACGTGGTTGGTATATTGCAGAAGATGATGGTTGGTCAACTACTGCCTCAACATCTATTGGACTCTGAGGTGGAGGAGGAGGTGGATGGTCTGCTCTGTCAAGAGAAACATAAGGCACATCGTCTAGCTTTAGCATCTGATCATCATGAGAATGACGAGGAGGTGTACTACCAGAAGGATCACCAACACCTTTACCATGATCTGATGGGGTAGTACTACTAGAAGAATCATGATCACCACCCTCATCATCATGATCTGACGGAGTAGCACTACGTGAATTCTCATCTAACGTATATGTCATTGCATGCCCTGCATCCCTCATCACTACCAGTAACCTACTAGCTCCAATGATATGAGGCATAAGAGTCATCATATCACACAAATTGTCCCTCAAGAGAGCCACGAACCTGGGATCTGCACTGATGTCTTAAGCACTTGTGGGGTGGACTCCCTCCTCAACCAAAACTCTAGACAATTTGTTACAGTAGTTCATCATAAATCTCATACCAGCCCTATGGGATCAAGTGCACACGCCCCCCTGAGGATGTACCCCACCCTCTTGGGCCTCGCCCATCTCCTCATCTACTCCATCTGGTGGGGGAGGAGGCATGTCCCCAAGGAATGTGTCGATGTCTATAAAATATATAGTACACAACAATAATTAGACAATTTCATTAAACAATTTAATAAAACAAGTTAAAGAACGTGCTAGAATAAATTTTATTCTAATTAATTAAAACAATAAAATGAAACTATATTAATTTAAATAAAACACTAATATTACCTCTATCATTTGGAGGCTTAGCCAATGTGAAGAGGATGTTGGGGCATTTTTTCCAATCAAAAACACTGGCCAGTAGCGCTAGTGTTTGGGCAGAAATCCTGGTGGGATACTTTGAATAGCCCCTCTTCAGCATCATCTGGCCCCACATGCACATCCATACCTTAGTCATCAGCCTAGGAGGGCGACAGTGAAATGTATGCCTAGTCTCTGGAAACCTCTCAAAAAATAAACAACAAAAAAAAGCTCTGAAGCGAAAGGAAAGCTCTACCTCCCATGTATCATCGCATGACATCTATCTAAAGCCATACAAAACAACATCAAAAAAATGATAGACCATCTAATGCATCATGGCGTGTGAATCAAAGAATCAACATAATACAAAAGAGGAAAACTAAAGTGCTTCCCATCACTACTAAAGTGTGCAATGGTGTTGACTAATAATGAGAGGCACCCAACCTTCTGTGCAACAAAAGAAGAAATTCGTAGTTTTCCACCACGCACCTAAAAATTTTCTAGACGTACTACATGAGGCCCAACATATCTCTAAGAGTAGGCAAGTTGACTCTCTATTGCAACCCCATGGGGGACATCAGGGAACTGGGGAAAATCCTCCCCTCTCTTGGATAGGCCAGTGATAAAATATATGTCCTCCTTAGAGGGCCTATACCACACCTCAAGATCGACATGGAAACCCTGCTCCTAAACACTCCACTGGAAGATCAGATGTGCTAAAAAAAAAGAGTGTGTCTTCATGGATGTAGCCTCCTCATAGTACTTGAGGAGGCTTACATTCCTTAAGAGCGCTCGGATTGTTACACTAATAGGGAGAGGGTATAAATCCCTCTCCCTCTCTCTAGCCTCCCATGGTCGAACCATATTGTATTGGTTTGCTATTTTCTCCTACTCCTGCTTTTTCTCCCTCTACTGATGTCTCTACTACATGATTGACATATAAAATACATCATCCTGATACATAAATTAATTTTTTTTTATTAAAAGAAAAATGTTTTTATAAATATGGAAACATAACTTTCAATTAAAAAAAAAAAATCTCTGGTGTGCCCAAAAAATAGTAATGCATCGGCTTCGCTGCGCTAACAAACACAACTGCACTGGATATAGTGCGCACATATGTATGACTCACCATTATTGGTTCACATATTTAAATTTTCATCGCGGTGCATCTCAGTTATGCACCAATGAGCTCATATAACCTTTTCTCACCAGTACAGAACGTTCAGGTTATCAAACGCACCAAGCTATATTTTTTAATATTATTTTTGTGGTGTGCTTGGTAAATATAAACAAACCGGACTTAACCTAAAAATGTATGCATTGTCATATAATTTATAGTTTTTCCTAGTGCGTTTCCATTTACGAAATGCACTGCAACAATAGTGGTGTGTTAGGTTCATGCTTTGAACTGCAGTGCACCCGTAAATTTGCAGGGTGCACCGCTATTGATGCGAACCAAAGATAAAGAACGCACTACGCAAGATTTTGTTTTTTTTTTCAAAAATAGTGGATTTTTTTAGCTAATTTACAATTCTAATATGCTAAAAAAATAAATTAAAGAGAAACATAGACATTACCTAGAAATTTGCTCGTCAGAGAGGAATTGTTGACACGTAATTGAGAAAAACAAATTTCACCACCATTTGAGAAAATTGGAAAGTCACAAACTGAGCACAGTACGAAAGGATGGTGAGCAAGAGAAGCACCGAAGTCTGGGTTCTTCCATGAGGCAAGAGTGGCATCGGTGCTTCAGAGCTCTACAACACTGTAGATGGAAAAAATGAAATTTACGGCCGGGAGGTTTTTTTTTTTATTTAACCCTGTTCGTATGTGTTATTATAACAGCACTGATGTCTCAAAAATCCAAAAACACCACAATTTTTTTAAATTGAAAAACCTATAGTGGTGCTTTTGTTAAGACACCCCAGGGCATTCTAATACATTTACTGCACCAGTGCTTTGTTTGAATATAGCACCACATTTTTTTTTAAATTAAAAATCACCTAGCGGTGCTCTTTGGAAGACATGTCAAGGCGTTTCAATACATGGACCACACTGGTGCTTTTTTGGAATATAGCACTAAATTTTTTGAAAATTAAAACCTATATCGATGCTCCTTCTAGGTATGCACCAAGGTATTTTACTACAAGAAGAGCACCGGTGCTATGTGTGTATATAATAAAGTCAATTTTTAAAAGTTAACCTTTTTTTGGTGATATCTATTATTCAAGCACTGGTGTGTTTTGTTATTTATCACACCATTTTTTTTCATTGAATCTATGACAGTACACCATGTTCTATTTCGCATTGGTGCTTGTATGGATAGTAAAGCACCAATGCGTTTATATATTGTAAACACACCATCAAAAAAACATCCACTAAAACATCCACTCGCCCACCTCCACTAGTGACCTCTATTACAAACCAATTCTTAGGCTATTTTTATAGGGGCTTCCACAAAAACCTCCACTAGAAGGTATTTTCCTTATTGTGGTAGACCTTAAGCTAGGTTTGAAATGTGTTTTCACTATAATTTTATCCAATTTAGAAGATAAAAATAGGGTATTTTAGGGTGCACCATATTTTTTGAACAATGTGGGTTTATATATGATACACTGGGAGAATGTTTTAATCTGGACAAGGAAGAATTTTTAGCATCTCCAGTTTAGTTCAAGCTATATTCGATCCCTCCAGACTTCTATATCCCTAAAATATTGGAGGGTATTGACAATTCTATAGGGAACTTTGTGAAAATATTAGAGGTCACAAAAAGAGGGCATAATATGTCATACACAAGGATTTGTCTATACATGAACATCTCGCAACCCCTTACAGAATCAATTGATTTAGTGTACTAAGATGAGATTTGGATGTAGTCACTTAATTACGAACATGTTCCTTTTAGATGTTGAAGATTCCATGAACACAGTCATCTATTTATGGATTTTCCATTTCAGAGATGTGAACAATAGGAGGGTTCATGAGGCTCATTAGATGGCTTTAATAGAGTGACGAATATAAGGAGAAACTCTAAGGTGTAGTCGTCTCTTGGGGACATAAAAAGGTCTCTAAAGGAAATACCTTCATGGCATTGAAGAACATATAGGAAGAGATATTTTTACCGGAGGTTATCATGATGGTGAAGACGATCATGGAGCATCCTATAGACAGACATGCCCCAAAGAGGAAGACCCCTAAGAACTCACCTGAAGAGGAAAGAGGGTTATGGTTGCCTAAAATCGCGGAAGTATTGTCATTATTGGAAGAAAATGTAGAAACCCTAGGAATTGAATAAAAATGCATAGTGAACCTAATCTAGGGTTGGGCATAAATGGAATTGGCGGTGTTACCAAAATAAACAAAAGGATATTTGTGTCCAAGCTTACACCCGATAGAAAATTCAAGGAGGCTCGCATGAAGCAAGGAGTAGCATCATTGCGGACTTTCAAATGACAAGGGAAAAAGGGAACGACTAGAAATTGAAAGAAGGCAGACAAAAAGGGAGAAAGGCGATGAGAGAGGTAATTAAAATTATGGGAGAACATGTGATCAATTCAAGGCAAGTCATGGCTTTACTGGAGACTTACTCTACCTCTCAACTTCTTACTTAATTATTAACAAGAACATCAGAATGATCAATAGTAAGGGGAAGTAGAGATATCTGGGGGAAAGAATTAGCAAGGAGAAACCAACCTTGGTAATTTACAAGAAACCAAGGTGTTGATGCTCAAATTGTCTAAGTAACTGAGGAAAACTTAAGGCCATGTCACTAAGGATCCTAGATCCTCTCTCTCTAGGTGACAAGGGGTTAACCTCCCTTTCACCACAGGGGGTAATCCCTGGTGATAATCAAAATTGAATAGTCATTGTAAACTTAATATAAATTAAATAGATTTTGTAATTAACAAATAAATAGGCTAGATTACTGAATAAAGAGTGTTTCAAATAAAATGATGCTTTTGAGGAAATAGAGGTGGTAGGAATATAACATGTGAAAATTTATTAAAAATAAAATGGCATTATGACAAAGTGAGGTTTAAATTAATACATCATATTTCTCACAAAACATAAGGGTTATTAAAAATTAAAAATAAAAATAAAATGAAAAGACAGAAATCAATAAAAACTAGTTTAAATGCATTTAATAGAAATGTTGTAGTTGAAACAATATGGCATCAAGTGCTATTATTATTCATCCTGCAACAAAATAATTAAATTATTTGATTTAATTTTTCTAAATAGTAAATATTGGAGGAAAAACTAAACCAATTTTAATGTGTGGGAGATTAATCAATCTGATCATGTCAAAGCATTGCTAATCACCACATATTACCAATAAAATAAATAAATGAAAGATGAAAAATAAATTAACAATACAAAATAAAATAGGAGGATTGGTTTTATGGCATTTAAATTTATGTGCAAATAGAACCCTAAATAGTTTGTATTTTTAGTGTTTTTTTCTACAACAAATAAATTCAAATATAATTTAAAGACAAAAAAACAAGAAACAAAAAAACTTTAAATAATAAGTATTCAAGTATTTAAATTTTTTTGCATGCAATATTATTGAATAATCATGTTATATTAATAACTTTCACAATGATATACAAACCCTAGGGGGGAGATTTTGAAGAGCTTTAAGAGTGTCGGCGGTGACCTAGTGATGGAGTAAAGGGTTGAGTTGCAGTTGTCTTCTTGGGCCTCCTATGCAATTCCTCGGCCCCCATAGTTGAGCTTCGGCCTCTCTAGCTTGTCTGTTAGGCGTATTGGGTGGGGGCTCTTTGCATTGGGAGCGAGTAGACTATCTGTTGGTGCCCTCTCGAAGCCCAATTTTTCTCCTCCTGGGTAGTGTTGGCTTATTCAATGTCAGATCCTTCCCAAGCGATGCTGCTACTCACAAAGATTGTGGCCTTCAATGTTTTGGTTGCTTCAACTCCAAAGTTCAGTAAGCAAGGTGAGTCTAAGTTTGTGAAGAAGGCAAAGGAGATCCCCAAGATAGAGATTTGTGCTCCTCAAATCCACTCCCATGCCCTACAGCTGGCTGATTGGGGTCTCATTGGCCATCCCTAGGATGGTAAAAGCCTAGATCGAGAAGAACTAGAAGCCTCTTATTAAAGGAGAGGTAATATCCTCCTTCTATGGCAAAGGCTTCTATAATTTTTACTTTGAGAATAGGCTAGATAAAGATTTAGTGTTCAGGAGTGGTCCATATTTTATGGGGCTCAGGGTTGTATCTGGATCATTAGGGTCCTAGATTCAACCTGGAATGTGATGTTCCCATCTGAGTGAAGTTTCCTTACCCCCCCCCCCTTCACTGCTGGAATGATGTGACTTTCAGGCTCATTGGGAACTCCCTAGGAAGTACATCGACTACTTAGAGACGAAAGATGGTCTCTCCTCTTGCGCCAGGATTTGTGTGGCGTTGGACTTAGAGAAAGGTCTCCCAACATCTATCAATATTTGCATGGATAGTTGGACACACATGCAGGAAGTCGACTATGACCAATTGCCCTTTAAATGTAAATTGTGTCATGAGTATGGCCACTTTGTTAAGGGTTGTCCAAAAGGTTTGGATTCTTAGGAAAATCAGTCTGGGGATCCTAAAGAGCATTGGCCGCAGGTTAAGCGGAGGAATCCCTCGAAGAATTCATCCCCCATGGGCTCCCTTGGCTTTTATATGGTCTCTAAGGATGTTGGTCCTTCCCACCTGCCTCCCTCGGGCTCGCCTACTGAGGGTGGTCTTGGTCTGGTGCTGGAGAATCAGTTTGGGGTCTTGGACTCTGCTGTAGATGTTGAATGTTCTGTACCCCCCCCCCCACCGCATCCTCCTCTTAGGAGGCCCCTGCCTCTCAGTCAACTAATCTGAGTCCCTATCGAAATTGATATTGGTTTATTACCTTTTTATAATGTATGCATGTAATTAAAAACCACCATTAAAAATAGCTCAATTTAACTCTTATAGGAAACTTGAAAGGCAAATTGTAGCAAAATAAACAATCCACAAGAGACACCAGCACATTGATAACAGAGTTCAGCTATCTTCAAGCCTACGTCTTCAGGCTTGATCTTTAGTGGGGAGGGCTCTTTGTTAAAATGATAAATGCATGTACATCAAAATATGAACATAAACTCATCAAACTAATGGAACCAATGCATTTACAAGGCATCAAAACCCCTGTATAGACTCTTTATGTGCTCAAAACTGTTTCCAAATGGCTAGAATAAGCCAAAAACACTATTTGTTGCACTTGAGAGGAAAAAGCATTGTAAAATATTTAACAAATCAGCTTGTGGCTCAATGGGTGAGTGTCTTCCTTATAAAGGTGGAGGTTGGGTGATCATATCTCGACCTCTTCACCCTTTTCGATTGGATGCGATAACAATATATATTATTTTTAACTATTGGACCGGCGGGTCTGGCCCACCGTTTTCCAACCTCATCCAATATACATTGAATATAATGTTGTTTATATGGCCCGTGGCCTATCATACATTGGGGAAGTTGTTAATTTGGCAAAGGTATGGTAGAGTGGATAGCTAATGATGTGGATATGGCAAGCTCCCACCATATCCATTCAACCAAAATATGGCGCTCATATACATTAAATATAATATCTTCGCTTCACATTAAACAAAACAAATGTATCCCAGTTGGTAAGCTGTGCTATTTTTTGCTAAGAGGTCGGATGATCAAATCTCATTGAGTTTTCTAGTTGATCCATATGAATTTTTGAAAAAATGTGATAAGCCATGTGTCGCCCTCTAATTGGGCCACATGTTGATGTGTAGTTAGTCCAAATTCAACCAATCAGATAGTGACACCTGTCGAGTTCTAGAGATGCCATGTGTCAGCTAGAACCATGAGATTGGAACCCTGACTGTCAAAACCCTGAGTTGACCATTGAGATGTGGAACCTTGAGCGTTTACTTTGAATTTGACCAGTTTACCATTTACTTTTTGCCCTGCTTGGACCTGAACTTTGACCTTGTATAACTTCTTCATACGAGGTCAGATTTCGGCCATTCAAGTTGCATTGGATTCAGAATGAAAAAATATATGCAATGAATTTAGTTTCAAAATCATCTAATAAATTTTATTTTTGAGTCTTTTCAAGAACTTTGAGCATATTTTGGATCCCCCATATCACTCAATCATTTCAGATTATTCATGGTCAATCCTGACCATTCCTCCCCACTAAGACCTTTTGGACCACCAAAAGGTTGTCAACATTGTTTGAAGGTGAGGAAAATGTCTCTCCACCTACCCGGTATCTTTGGGCCAACCTGTTTTGAATCTGTACATGTTACTCATCCACACAATCATCAGTACAACATAAAAATTTCAAAGCACACTGATCCATTTTCCATCCATATCTACATCCATATTTTTTGTTATAACCCACATACTATTGAAAAGAATCAAGTTGAATAACAACACTGAACATATTGATATAAATGAAAATGTACCCTACTGACTCTTCATAACTAGAACACAACTCAACTTATCATGTAATGATACTTGTTGTACAATTTCAGATTTCTTAAGCACATTTTTCTTATTTTTATGCTTAAGTGACATTGATGGTACAAACATACTTTTACTTGCATAAGATGCCCTTTTTAACTGTTCCATTGTTTAAAAAGATTGTGTTTCCTTTATAGGATGAAAATGCACAATATATTAAATTCTTTTATGAACAAATGATATTGATTATATTCCCTGTAGAAAATTGCATTTCGATCATATAAATAAGGACTACCTAAGGTCATTCCACATGTATATAACGACACTACATCACATGTTACCTTATCCACAAATTGAGATGTGATTGAAAATCGTAAGATACATTGCTTAGTTACAGGAAATTTATGATTTTTGCTCATCCCATTTAGTGTATAAGGTCTATGATGCTTTTTAGTTTTTAATCTCAACTGATTAACCACTTCCTCATAAATTAGATTAGCTTGAGACCCGCTATCTAATAAAGTGTCAATATTAGTATGCTTCATAATGATCCTTATATGAAATAATTTGCATTTTTCTATATCACAGGAAATATCAGAATCATTACCATCATCATTTTACTTGTCAAACCTACTGCAATTTGAGCCTCATCACTTGATTCTGAACCCAAATTTATTAGTGTTATTACTGTTGTAACTTTTTGTTTACCCTTCATTCCTTTAAACCACTTTGGTCACTTGTCAGGGTGTATTTGCCAACAATGTTCTTCATCATGCACTTCCTTCTTGCAATGCTTGCAAGAGAGCTTTTCCTCCTCCATCGTAATGGAATTTGTCCTCTTGGATTTTCCCTTTGTTATAGACATTTTTGTGCCTTGCATCACTGAGCATGAAATGTCAATAATCAAGGGATCCAAAGTCCCTAAACATGTTGTTCCTACCCCTAGAGGAACAAGGTCAGCAAACCACAACAATTCACAGATGTTCTCCACCTGAAAACACTCAAAAACAAGGCAATTCTGGATCATGTCAACTGCTCCACTGAGCATCTGCGCTGAATGTCAACTGCTCCATTGTCTACCTGCGTTGAATGTCAACTCCAACAAAGGCTACCTGCGCTGAGCGTAATTGGACAAGTGGCAGGCTCATTCCTCAATGTGTCAATGCCCAGGAAGCTTCCAAAATGACACTTGCATCAAGGAATTCGACTAGTGATGAGTAAGAGGTTCCAAATCTCCAAGTGGAAGCAAGAACCTCCAAGTGGACTCAAGAACTGAGAGAGGGAGAGGACACTAGTCAGATCTCAAGCTGACTCATCCTCTCTCCAAAACATCTATATATGGATCTCTCCTCCATGAGATCCGGAGGCTGGAATTTGGTATTTGCAAAGAATTTTTGTTGGTTTGTGGCTAGAAACATTGGGTGTGTTATGCTTTGAAGGGAGCTGAAGAAGGAATTCCATTCTGCTAGGAAGGAGATGCTGGGTTGGAGCCCTATGGGTTGTATCTCTTCCTGAATCCTGTTACTTTCAATAAAGCTATCTTGATTCTTTCCTATATGCTGGTGTATTTTGTATGATTGCATTAGTATATTTGATTTACTTCTAATCCTGAATCATTTATGAATATGTATATTTGCCTTTGTATTGTGTTCTTCTCTTGTCGCAAGTAGCTGCTCTCTTGTCACAAGTAGTTGTTCTCTTGTGATCTCGTGGGATTCAAGTAGCTGTTCTCTTGAGCAAGCGAGGAGGCAAGTAGCTGTGAACACACAAAGAGAAGAGGATCTAGTTCGAGGGACAACTGGAAGACAACGGTAAGTCTGCCGATCTCCCCTCTTTTACATTTCATAAAGGAAGAAATCATAATAGCTGTATTCGTTTGTTGCTAAGGCGCTGTCACACCTTAGGTGGATAGGATCGTCCTGCATAGGCATTTTTCCCCACAACAAATTGGTGACTCCACTGGGGAAGAACTTGTTTATTCATTTCATTTGTGTTTTCGTCATTTGTTTACTTCATAGACTTGACAGCAACTCTTGAACTGCATCTTTCTCGGATGCAAAGTAAAAGTTGTTTCTTTGATCCAGTTTGTTGGACTTGTCTATGATCTAAACTAGATCCACAAATGATTTGATGATCATTGTGATAGTCTTTAGTACCCTATCAAAGCATCCCTCTGTTTATACCTTGCTTGTGTTTCTGATTTGGCCTGAAACAGTTGATTTTTGAGCATTTTGTGACCCAGAAACCAAGGGAAACGAGAGTTTCTCTCTTCAGCGCAGGCACTGTGAAGGCAGTCTGCATTTCAACGCAGGTCCCGAAGGGGCTACCTGCGCTGAATGTCAAAATGACAGTGTTAGACCTGCGCTGAACCAGTGTGGCTTTGTGCAGCTAGGGTTCTTTGTCCTTTTTTGCCCTGTTTTGATCTCTGTTTTTGCAGCCTTTAACCAAGCATAGGTGCCAATCTGATAAACCTTTTCTTTGCTTGAATTCCGCCTCAATTTTGTACAAAAAGATTGTGAATGTTTTTATGTGTTTGTGGCGTCATTTACAGTCTTCCTTTGCATGAGTAAAGTGATCATCCTGTAGCCTTTGATTCAGATATGATTGATAGTGATCTTAGAAGAGAGTTCATTGGTTGTGTGTTCAGATTGATTATAGTTTTACTTTTGCTTATTGGTTTGAATTTGTTCTTTTCAAAGTATCAAAACGAGTCTTTATTTCGAAAATCGCAAAGTGATTGTAATCTCTTCTACCCTTGTTGATTTCGAAGAAAGTGAACTTGTTTATATTGATCATCTTAAAAGCAAATTCAAAGTTGTGCAAAAAGCTTTCTTTGTAGGCATTTATACTAAGAAAGTTGAAAACAAACACCTGCATTGTGCATTTTGCATTTGATAGTTTGCATGTTGGATTTAGGGAAAGTGCATTAGAGTGTGTTGTTTGCTCTTTGAGAAAAGATAGTCGCTCTCTTTTCCCTTAGTAGCTAGGATTTTCAAAGTTGAAAGATTGTAAAGCTTGCTTATCATCTTAGACTGCATTTAGGAATTTGTATCATACATCTCGTGGTGAACCTTGAAAGGCAAACTTTAAAAATATCAACCTAAAATAAACTGAATGAACCTAACAACGCTTTGTAACATAACGCACAACATAGAGGTCTAGGCTAGAGACATGTTCCGGCGTCGTTAAGCCCAGTGACTGTCGATCTTTAAGAAGGTGGGTGATTCCTCCTGAGAGACGCTAGCGCTAGTACAGATTTGTGCTCCCACGTACCATCGCGTATATATTGGGAGACCCCTATAGGCATATATCTTTTATCCATAGGAAGCCGTGTCGGCCACCCTACTGATCGCAATGCAGTGAACACAGCATTCACGAAGATCGACCACCCGTACTGTAAAAAGTATTCTGTGGTTTTGCGAAAAGTTTGGCACACCCTCTGCCTAGATCTCCAGAGCAGTTTCTTTTGGCCTTTTTCAGACTCTATAACAGAAAAATCCATCCGAGCATTTGTCACTTCGGGTTCGTTAAAACATCGAAGGAGACTAGAGTCATCTTTAGCTTTTTCTCGACTCTTTAAAAGTGAAAAAGCAAGTTGTGTCTAAAGTGTCGTTAACAATTTATTTTAAACGGAACAATCACCCTTTAATCCTGCGTTGATCTTTAGGTTGAAAAGATGGAGCACACCAACCAAGGAGTTCCCTTGGGTGGAAATCCTAGTCCCTTCTCCTCTTGGGGAGATGTTAGTGCGCCCTACATGGCCACATTGTCGCTTCCAGGACTGGCAATTGGTCTACCAGTTTGGCTCTTTTCGACCAATGTCGTTCAGAATTCCACCAGTCCTGAACAGTCGAGTCAACAGTTAGATCAGACAAGAGTTGCCTCCCAGCCTTCCACTTCATCTTCCTCCCCTCCTTCCTCTTCGCTTGACGGAACTGGTCGATCAAAAAATTAGGTTCCTAAGGAGAAGAAGGAGAAGAAGAAGAAAGAAAAGAAGAAGAAGGAGCCTAAGGCGACTGGGGGCAAACAAATGCCATCTAACAAAAATCCACACACCGCACTCGTAAGGCCTAAATCGCCATGCGTCATCTGCAGGGGAGACCACTTCCATAGAGATTGTCCTTGTATCCCACGGATACTAAGAGACTGGTCCCCCCGTTTGCACAACTCGGGAGCATCGACCTCTGATAGTCATGTCGACTGCTCACCGTCAACTAGTGGGAGTGAAGCTCCAGGACAGAATGGGAGAGTTAAATTTCCCTGCAGACTGTGTGAAGGCAATCACGCCATCCACCGTTGTCCCTTCTTAGACGAGGCAAAAGAGTTCTGGAAGATCGCCCGATTTTACGAGCGAATCTTCCTCCTGGATATCAAAGACTCCTGCCAAGTCCCTCACTAGTTGAGAATCCGGCTGAGCCACTTAGATGGTCAGCCGAAGCACCTGTCATTGAAGAAGAACCGTCTGGATCCATGCCTGATGAAAGTCAAAAGGTTGATACGGCAGTTGACCCGGTTTTGCCTTCAGAGGCTCCATCTTCGAATGACACCATCACAGAGGAGAATACAGACGACACCGTCCAGGTTCTCTTCATTAGCACTGACTCTGATGATCAAGGGGGCAATGCCACCATTCCTTTGCTGCAGGAAGGAAGTTCATCAGAGCGCTATCCGGCCGTATATTCGGTCCCACCACCAAGCAACCTAGTTGTGTCCTTTGATTGGAACCAACTAGGCAGACCCCGGTTGCCAGCCAGTGTGCCATTCAGAATTATTTGTCAAATATACATAATGGTAATGGCTGGCACTATCATTGATGAGGGGGCATCTGTGAGTATCCTTTCCTCTATTGCTTGGAAAGCGCTTGGTTCGCCAGCACTTTTACCTGAGATGAGAAATCTATCAGGTTTTGATAAAGGAACCAGTCGACCTTTAGGGATCCTCCCCAATGTGCCTATAACATTGAAAGGGAAGACCGTTCAAATGAACGTGATGGTCGTTCAAGGACCCTTGGATTATAACCTACTCCTTGGACGAGACTATATATATTGCATGGGAGTTGTAGTCTCCTCACTCTTTAGAGTAATGCGTTTTCCGCATGAAGGAAGAATGGTCAAGCTCGTAGACCAACTTTCGTTTCCCGGATCACACATCGCAAATAGTCATGTGCCGTCCCTAAATGGTCTATTCATGCAAGAAGTGTCTCAACCCACGGTCCGTCCTCCTGATGAGCGCGAGTAATCCGGGAGGATATGACTGGAACCCAGGGGGCATGCGTCCTGGCCTGCTTCGGCAGGAAAACTTTGGGTATAGGGTAGGTTTCCGCGGGAGAATATGACTAGTCCGTACCCCATCCATGGTTGGAAGAGGGGTTGTTCTAGATAGGATTCTTTTGTCAAAGTTATGTGTTTGACACCAGTCATTCACCCTTGTCTATTTCGGTAGACATTGCCGAGGAAGTGTTTTGTTTGAAAGATTAACGAGACAATCTTTGGATAACCTAAAAGAGGTAAGCCTCTCTCAATTAAAACAAATGTTTTGGCGGAGGGTAAGTAGAGGTAACCTTGAAACTCTGTTTTATACCTGGGGGCATGCAAACCTTTTGGAGTGCAAGCAAGGGGCGACTATTTATTTTTAAAATTTTTAGGTCCTCCCTTTAAACCTGTAGGTCTAACCCTTTAAACTCGTAGGATTAGCCGTTTCCGAACTTGCATAAAGAAAGGATGGGGAGCAAAGCTTAGTGAGATGAAGCTCCATAAAAAATAGAATCTTGATGAGACACTCTTATCAAAAGACTAGGTAATCGAGCAGTTTTAGCATAAAGTTCATGCTCGTTAAAAAATAAATGCAAGATCCGAGCAGTTTTAACGCAGTCTTCATGCTCGTTAAAAAATAAATATAAGCAGTGAGCAGAGTTTCCTCCAGTGTTTAAGCTCATTTTTATCTAAAAAATGAACCTATCCCGGTAAATGACCACTGTGAATGTAATTTATCAGCCGTTAAAGCCTTGGTCGTGTTTGCACCTGCCACCTCCACTTTCCATTTGGCTGATCGTTCACCTCCATATGATTGTTTACCCATTTTGAGGAACAGCTGCGAAGAGTGATTTCACCTAGCCATCCTTGTGACACTGCCGTGATTGGAAAAATTCCAACCTGTACCTGGAATCAGTTGCTATCCCTGTTTATCACTCGTTCCTCAAAAGACGAGTCTTCTTTAAGCTCTTTTCAACTGACTCGTAAAATATGAAAAGATTGTCGAGTTTTGGCCTTCCAGCTTGTTAAAGGACAGGAAGAGCTATCCCTCCTCTAGATTTTAATCTTTTTGGACCTGAGGGATTATTGCACAAAAAGATCGAGCGCTTGTTTTGTTCGACTCCTTAAAGATATCGAAAACTCATCCCTTTTGTATTGTTTTATACTTTTTCGGACTTAAGGGATTAGATGACAAAAAAGGAATTTTGGAGTTAACTTTATGTACCTTTTCAGACTCTCTAAAAATGAAAAGGACCGAGTTATCCTTGTCGTTAGACTCGTTAAAATTATTAAATAGCGAAAAACTTGTCTTTAGACGAGAACGAGTTTCACTATCGCTAGGCTCGTTAAAACATAGCGATGGGCTTGCCCGAAGGGTAGGTTATAGAACAAGCATATGTTATCCTCCTCAAGCTTGACAAAAATAAAGAGGTACTGGTCAGCAATGACTGGGGAAAAATTGGGAAAAATCAAGAAAACTTTGATGGTAGCAGGTCACTCTTGAACATGACACTTTTCCTCCGTACCACATTCGGGTTGGGTTGTTTCATTCACCGGTCGCATCACCATGGTCTCGCCATACCATCCATATTTGGGGTAATGCTACCAATCCATCGCATCAGTGTCGCCATATGTTCAAGAGAAGTCATTCAGAAAGAGTCAACCGGGTCCCATCCACTGCCATACATTATCCTTCATCCATTCATGACCGCCACCCTGAATCATATGTCACAGATTGTTTTCACCTCCATTAAAATCATTAGTTCCGTTTCGTGTCACTGATGTGGGATTCATCAAGGCCCTCCTTTGACGGATCGCTCCTTGTCGACATCAGCTCATTATCCAAGGAGTTGATCTAGGAACAACCACTTCAGTACTTTGAAGCTTGCATGCCTCAATGGCAAGTTTCTCACTTCCGGCAACAGGTATACATCAATGACCTTCGACCAAAATATTTTGCGTGGTGTTCGACGCCAAGTCCTTTATTCACACCACGTGAATTGTACTGCAGTACCTTGAGGGTCATTATCATTATCGGTGATTCCTCTCGCGCTTGTTAACGGTTTACATCAATGACCGGTAATCAAGCGATGTCTTTCCATGTTCGACTTCAGCGCAATTCTCACATGGATCGACTTGTACTTAGAGTGAAGATCGAACGAGTTTGAAGACCCTGGATCTAGTTTCATCCATCCAGGCTGCGATATATATTCAGGAAAAAATAAAGACATTTGACATGTACATCATTGCAGCAGATGATCATCCTACTCAAAGGATGATAATTTCACCAAAATTATCAGTCTACCATCAGACGATCGTCTGTTCTATGTACAAAAATGAATTTATAAAGCTGAGCATGGGAATGCCCGCCTCAGCTAGATCATGAAAGTAGTATGAATCATAATGTATTGTATTGTATTTTATTACAGGTCTCCTCCCAGCAGATGGATGAACTTCGAACCCTCCTGGATAAAGCATTTCACCCGATAAACGGCCTCATACTTTAGGGGGCAACTGTTATAGACATTTTTGTGCCTTGCATCACTGAGCATGAAATGTCAATAATCAAGGGATCCAAAGTCCCTAAACATGTTGTTCCTACCCCTATAGGAACAAGGCCAGCAAACCACAACAATTCACAGAAGTTCTCCACCTGAAAACACTCAAAAACAAGGCAATTCTGGATCATGTCAACTGCTCCACTGAGCATCTGTGCTGAATGTCAACTGCTCCACTGTCTACCTGCGTTGAATGTCAACTCCAAGAAAGGCTACCTGCGCTGAGCATAATTGGACAAGTGGTAGGCTCATTCCTCAATGTGTCAATGCCCAGGAAGCTTCCAAAATGACACTTGCATCAAGGAATTCGACTAGTGATGAGTAAGAGGTTCCAAATCTCCAAGTGGAAGCAAGAACCTCCAAGTGGACTCAAGAACTGAGAGAGGGAGAGGACACTAGTCAGATCTCAAGCTAACTCATCCTCTCTCCAAAACATCTATATATGGATCTCTCCTCCATGAGATCTGGAGGCTGGAATTTGGTATTTGCAAAGAATTGATGTTGGTTTGTGGCTAGAAACATTGGGTGTGTTATGCTTTGAAGGGAGCTGAAGAAGGAATTCCATTCTGCTGGGAAGGAGATGCTGGGTTGGAGCCCTATGGGTTGTATCTCTTCCTGAATCCTGTTACTTTCAATAAAGCTATCTTGATTCTTTCCTATATGCTGGTGTATTTTGTATGATTGCATTAGTATATTTGATTTACTTCTAATCCTGAATCATTTATGAATATGTATATTTGCCTTTGTATTGTGTTCTTCTCTTGTCGCAAGTAGCTGCTCTCTTGTCACAGGTAGCTGTTCTCTTGTGATCTCATGGGATTCAAGTAGTTGTTCTCTTGAGCAAGCGAGGAGGCAAGTAGCTGTGAACACACAAAGAGAAGAGGATCTAGTTCGAGGGACAACCGGAAGACAACGGTAAGTCTGCCGATCTCCCCTCTTTTACATTTCATAAAGGAAGAAATCATAATAGCTGTATTCGTTTGTTGCTAAGGCGTTGTCACACCTTAGGTGGATAGGATCGTCCTGCATAGGCATTTTTCCCCACAACACCCTTGCCTTTGCCCTCTTTTCTGGATGTTGATTCCTATGATACACCAAATCTAGTTTTTCCTGCTTCAATGTAAGTTGCTTGAAAACTTCATCCAAGTTAGTAGGACTAAACATGAATACAATATTATGAATATACTTAGGTAATCCTCATATATAATTTATTATAGTTTCTTGCGTATGTAAAAGAATATCAAGCATTAATGCCTTCTTGTGAAATTCATTTGTGTATTCCTGCACTGATTGTCCTTTCTTAACTTTGATACTTTGACATTCTATTAAGGCTTTCTCCTTATATCCCAATGGGTAGAATTTCTTTCTAAGTGTAGAAACAAAATCACTCCATGATGGAAAAATTTTACCAATCCGTTGAGTCCCATGTTGTGACTTACTCTGCCACCAGATGAGTGTGGTTCCTTCTAGACGAAGCAATGCCAATCAGATCTTAACCACATCATCAGAAATCTGTTGCACACTATAATACATTTCCATCTATCTAATCTAGTTATCAAGTTTCTTAGCATTGATTTCACCATTATGCATGGGTAAGTTGAATTTCACATCCAATTTAAGAAAAGGTTTTGGAGAAGATGACTCAGGTTGACCACCAAAAAGAGAAGAGAAAGGATAATTTTTATCATCATCAGTTTCTATATTTTTACCTAAATCATATGGCCCTTCGTCTTTAGGCTTTTCAAAATGTGATGCCTCAACTTCCCTATATTTGGGTTTATCTTCCTCTTTCACCTTTTTGAAATCATGGTACATTTCCTCAACCATGGATCACAAGGTCATGAAAGCATCCACAAATCCTGCATCAAATCTGAAAGGATGATCGCCTCTTCCTTCTTCAGTCATCTCTTCTCCTCGAGTTGTCCTTCTTCTCGAGCCAACTTATGGATCTCCTTCAACAAGTTCTCCTTCACCACGCCTTGATTTTCTCCTGGTGATCATGCACACTTAAACCAAACTATCAATAACTTGCTCTAATACCAATTGATCTAAATCCCAATCGAAATTGATACGAGTTTATTAATTTTTTAAAAGTGTATGCATGTAATTAAAAACCACCATTAAAAAGAGCTCAATTTAATTGTTATAGGAAACTTGAAAGGAATATTGAAAACCGCAAGAGACAAAAACACCAGTGTTATCACCAAAAAATTGATCATTTAGCCTAATTTACTAGATGGATCGAAGTGCACCATGTAAAGCCATTTTTACCATAGTAAAATTACTTTCACTGTGAGAAATTACTTAATAAACCACATTTGTTAATTAATTTATAGTTAAACCCTTGAAGAATAATTAAATAAATCACTATGTATTTGATTTTCTTCTAGGAATAATTAATTAAACTGTTGTTCAATTATTATCCCTTGTCATATTTGACCCAATCATGAAAAATAAACAGATAAATCATTAATTATCTTATTTTCTCTAATTAATTATTAGTGTATGTCAAATTTGACTAAATCCCTTAGGAATAATTAAATTAATCATTATTTATTTATTGATGATGATGATGATGATAGTGGTTAACATCCACTGGGACCAAATTGGTCTATCAGACCTATAATTTTCTTCGCTTTTAATTGTCTGGCTCCTCGTCTTTCTTGGCGAGATTGATGTTGTAGCTTTCTTTTTTTTCTCTACAGTCTTCCAACTTCCTGTGTCTTGCATCTCCTTCATCTCTTCTGGTTCTTGGGACATTGGTGTCTTAGCTTCGCGATCTATTGTGTTCGTCCTCTTGAAGATAGACGGAGAAGAAGTTTGGTCGCAATCTATTATTCCTTAACCAATTTCTTGAGATGATAAATAAATTGTTTATTTATTTATTATTTCTACATAAAATTTTAAATACTTTTTCCCTCCTAACCAAATATAATAAAATATTTCAAGTAGTTATTCCAAGAATGGGGTTAATAATATTTTATTATTGCTCATTATTCAAGGATAACTCAATATTTTGTTATACATAGAAGGGTTTTCCATTCATTATTCACTTTTGATTATTTTCATTGTTGCACTCACTGTTGTAACTCTGATTATTTTCATTGTCGCACACCATAATTTTTGGGTTTACACATTATAGAGGAGAGAGACTCTACACAAGCTGAAGACATTCGAGGATAGCTAAGAACCCATCCCATAGAGGGAGACTAGTAACATTTATGTGTTCCCTTCACAAGTGTTATATTAAAACTATTCTTTGTATATCTGGTTTCTATTGGATGATTGGAGTTATCACTATTTCTTTTTGTTGTTTAACTATGATTGTGGCATAGATCAAAATTTTGACATGTTTTGTTTCTTCAGTTGATGCATATCTACAATGTTTAGCAGTCATTTATATTGTTGAGATTGTTTGTCATTCACAATCTTAATTGGGTTCTTTTCATACATATTTGAGAATAAAAAATTTCAACAACTAGCACGTTGATAACGAAGTTCTTCTATCTTCAAGCCTACGTCTCTAGGCCCGATCTTTAGTGGGGAGGCCTCTTTATTAAAATTCTAAATGAGTGTACATCAAAATATAAGCTTCAGATCGTCACAATAATGGCACCAATGTGTTCACAAGGTCTCAAAACCCTTGTATCAACTCTTTTCGTGCTCAAAACGGTCTCCAAATGGCTAAAATAAGCCAAAAACATTATATGTTTTGCTTAAGAGGAAAAAGCACTCTAAAATATGAAAGAAATGAGCTTGTGGCTCAATGGTTGAGTGCCTTCCTTATAAAGTCAGAGGTTGGGTGATCAAATCACCTAACCTCTTCGTCATCATTGGGTTGATGCGCTAACAAGATATATTATTTTTAATTGTTGGACTGGTGAGTCTGGCCCACCATTTTCCAACCTCATCCAATATACATTGAATATAATGGTGTTTATATGGCCTATGGCCTATCATACACTGGGGAAGTTTTTAAGTTGGCAAAGGTATGGTAGAGTGGATAAATAATGACGTGGATATGGTGGAGCCGCCAGGTATGGTGGGCTCCTTCCATATCCATTCCCCCCAAATATGGTGCCCATATACATTAAATATAATATTTTCGCTCCATGTAACACAAAACAAATGTATCCTAGTTGGTAAGTCGTGATATTTTTTGCTAAGAAGTCAGATGTTCAAATCTCGTTGAGTTTTCTAGTTGATCCATACAATTTTTTGATCAATCGTGACAAGCCATGTATCTCCCTTTAATAGGGCTACATGTCGTCGTGCAGTTAGTCCAAATTCAACCAACCAAATGGTGACACTTGTCGAGATCAAGAGATGCCACGTGTCAGTCGGAACCATGAGCTTGGAACCTTGACCATCAGAGCCTTGAGTTGACCGTTGACCTGTAGAACCTTAACTGTTGACTTTGAATTTTACCAATTGACCTTTGACTTTTTGCCATGTTTGGACCTGAACTTTGACCTTGAATATCTTCTTCATACTAAGGCGAATTTCAGTTATTCAAGTTGTGGTGGATTCAGAATGACAAAATCTATGCATTGAAGTTGGTTTAAAAATCATCTAACAAATTTTATTTTTGAGCATATTTTGGATCCTCCATATCACTCCTTGATCCTTTCAAATTATTCTTTATCATTCCTAATCATCAACACCCCTGGGACAAATCCCAAAATTTCACAAAGCGACGAGCTCTAGTCCGGACACTCATAGTAGTTTCGAAGAATCGTCGGATGAAGAGGAGGTGGTGGAGAAATTTTGTACATTAACGAAAGGTATGGGGCCATCTGCGCAACTGAGTTCAACAGATGAAATACCAGATAATGCAAGGATAAAGAAACCAAAAAGAAAAGGGGGAAAGGTAGGAAGAAAAAACAAATAAGGAAGTTGGGAGGAAAAAAACAGAAAAAGACAAAGGGTTGGGAGTCCAACACACTATCCCTCATTGGCTAACAATAGCAGGGAACAAAGGAGGGAGGGGAAAGGAAATAATGCAAGCCCTAGTAAGGGGGCGAGGAACATACAAAAATGATTAATGAATATAATCTCCTTGTTGAGATTGCAACAAGATGATGGAGCTTAGTGAAAAGAGTCGTCTTCACTAAGTGGGCCCGCAGGCTATTTTTGGCGCAAGTCTATTTTTAGACTATGTCTATTTTTAGACATATGGATCATGTCTATGTTTATGGATGATTGATCAAGTTGGGAAAAATAGATGGACTTCTATTTTTGATGAAAGTGTGAGTGATCACAGTGTGAGTGATCAAAGTCTATTTTTAGACTGGCTCTCAAAAATAGAAAAGTCAAATATTATTATCTCACAATAATATTTGGACTATAAACTTAATCTTATTCTCTTGGAGCACTTCAGTTTGAGCTACAGAAGTGGCACATGTAGCTTTCAGAAGGAAATACGCTTTTCTTATGAGTCAGTTGAGTTGTTGCATGCATGACTTCAGTTAGAACTCAATCAGTTGAGTTTGGTGGAGTTGATTGTGGAGTTGATGGAGTTGTGTTCAGTTTAGCTTTGTTAAACTGGTTGTATTTAGTCTAACTGGCAAATAGACTAGAGATGAGTTGAGTGAATTAGTTATTAATTAATTCACAAGTTATTAACTCATAATACAACTAATGAATACATCAGTTAACTCAGTTGCATGTCAGTGCATGTTCAGTTCAACAGGGACAGGTGGTAGAGAATCAGATTGCTATCAGTTGTGACTATAGTTGTGCATCAGATCTTGCACAATCAAGGGATTGAGTATGCCAATGAGTTTTCTCACGTATTTGGCCCACATTTTAGCCTTTTCTCACGTCCACAAAGAGTGAGCGACTATTTTGCAGGTGAAAATCGAGTTTGGGAAGCTATTCTCATCAGTTCTTGAGCAGGTATTGAGCAGTGGAGGCAGGCAAGCAGTGGAAGAGATTTGGAGATCAAATCTGAGCTGTATTGTGTGTAACAGAGGTGGAGATACTTGTGAGAAGTATTATGCTATGTAATGTTACATGACTCAATCATTAATATACAGATAGTTCGGGTTTTTAGAAGGATGCTTTCCCCGGGATACATACTGTGTTAATGTGTGAATGCTCTTGATGTTTTATTGTTATTGATGCTGCTATATTGTTGATCAACGTAGAGGAGCTTATGTATTGTGTATGTTTTCCGCAATAGTACATGATCAGGATAATCTCCATTGAATATGTGTTAAATTATTCAAAATTTCTACATGGTATCAGAGCTAGATGATTTGTAGAAAAAGTTTCTACATGGTATCAGAGTGAGCTAGATAATTGTAGAAAAAGTTTCTACATGGTATCAGAGCTGTTGATCATCAGATCTACTATTCAGGAAGTGTTTACATTCTATTTCTCTAGGCAGAGCCTGTAATCGGGCCAGGTAGCCTCTGGATTCATCCTTCCTTTGGAAGGTGAAATATCCGGTAAAAGCCCATACAGTCAATCTCTGTACGAGAAATATTTTGTTCTCACGAATTCTAGATCGGAAGCAGTTGAGTTGGTTGCTGGTGGAATTCGAATTTGCAGCAGTGTTTTCTTGGTGACAACGCAGCAATGTCTTTCAACGGATTGCGATTGGAGTATGCTCTTGAGGGCAGCTCAAACTATATTGCATGGAAGGACAGGATGGAGGCAATATTGGATGATAACGGGCTGAAGGAGTTCATAGATACGGATATCCCAAAGCCTACTGATGCTACTCAAGTTGATGCTTGGCAAAAGAATATCGCAAAATGTCGAAGGATTCTGTTGGAGGGTGTGAAGGATCACATTGTGTCCAGCCTCCATGGAAAGGCTACTCCATATTTGATGTGGAAATCATTAACAGAATTATTCCAAAGCAAGAGCGATCAGAGGAAGCTGGCACTCAAAGATAAACTCAGAAACATCAAATGCGAGAAGGGTGACAGTATTCCCAAGTATCTCACGAAGTTCACTTAGTGTCGAGATGAGCTGGGAAGTGTGGGGGTTACTGTCGATGATGAGGACTTTGTGAGCTTGGCTCTCCTTGGTCTTCCGAAGAGTTGGCATTCCTATCAGGACTCAGTCAATGGTCGGGAGAAGTTTCCAGGATGGGAAAGACTATGGTCAGATCTTGTGCAGGAGGAGATCAGGCGGAGTACCAGGGACGGATCTTCGTCAAAGGGAGCTGATGAAGAGAATTGTGCTTTGGCTGCCAAAGCAAAGAAAGGGAAGAGCAAGAAAGCTTCTCAGTCTGGTGCGAAAGGCAGGAAGCAGGATATGTCCAAGGTGAAGTGTTTTCACTGTCACCAGCATGGACACTATGCCACAAATTGTTCGCAGAAGAAGAAGAACAAGCAAGCTGCTGGATCTGCAGGGGGAGAGGCCTTAGCTTCTCAGTTTGAGCTTGATTTTTCATTGATCGCATGCTTGGTTTCAAGTGTGATGGGATCAGTGTGGTTCTTGGAGTGTGGTGTGTCTTTTCACATGACGGGAGATAGAGATTTGTTCTCTGATCTGGAGGACAAAGATCTTGGAGTGCACATCGAGATGGGCGATGATGGTAGATACAGTGCGACCGGTATCGGTACCATTTCCTTTGAGAGGGAGTCTGGTAAACCCTTTGTATTGAAGGAATTCATGCATGTTCCAGGATTGAAGAAGAATCTCATCTCAGTGGCGATGTTAGAAGACAAGGGGTATGATGTTGGTTTCAGCGAGGGAAAGGCCTTCCTGTGCAGCAAGACAACTGGTGAGACCCGGAAGATAGGGGTTCGAGTGAGGAACCTTTATCATTTGCATGTAGATGGATGCGCAGCAATGGCAGGCAAGGCAGAAGGATTGGTGAGCCGGGATGATGGCGAGTTGTGGCACAGGAGATTGGGTCACCTTCACCATGGAGCCTTGAAGATACTGCAGCAGATCACTACAGGGCTTCCTAAAGGCACACTTGCGCAGTCAGATCAGTGCAAGGGGTGTACTTTGGGGAAGTTTGTGAAAGCCACCTTTCATGAGAAGGATAGTCGCGCCACGACGATCCTTGAGAGAATTCACACAGACGTGTGTGGACCTTTCTCAGTTGCTTCGACAGCAAAACACAGGTATTATGTGATTTTTGTTGATGATTTCTCTCGTAAGTGCTGGATCTTCTTCATGCAGAAGAAGAGCGAGACATAGTCAAAGTTCTGTGAATTCAAAGCACTGGTCGAGAAGGAGTCGGGGAAGAAGGTGAAGGCTCTTAGGAGCGATAATGGTGGTGAATACATCTCGGACAAGTTCAAGGATTTCTGCAAGGCAGAAGGGATTCGTAGAGAGCTCATAGCTCCCCATAACCCACAGCAGAACGGGGTAGCTGAGCGGAAGAACAGAACGATTGTGGGTGCTGCACGGGCAATGTTGCATGATCAGGGCCTACCCCTTCACTTGTGGGCGGAAGCATGCAATACAGCAGTTTATGTGCAGAACCGTTGTCCTCATAGGATACTTGGCATGAGTACACCTGAGGAGACTTATTCTGGTAAGAAGCCTGATCTTTCTCATTTGAGGATTTTTGGTGCTAACGTTTACATGCATGTGACGAAGGATGCCAGAAAGAAGTTGGAGCCGACTGCAGAGGTTGGGATATTTGTGGGGTACACTGATACGCCCCACAACTATCGTGTGTATTTGCCAGACAGTGGTAAAACTGTTGTGCGACGAGATATAAAATTTCAGGAGGAGAAAGCCATGAAGTGTTCGCTTGAGAGGGAGCTACACTTGCATGCAGATGAGGAGCTATTAGTTCCTAAGGATGAGCTTCAGGACGTGGATCAGCCACAGGACGAGGTTCATGAAGTGGAAGAGACCACTCATGCAGCGCCAACCATCAGAGGGCGAAAGCGCTTGACAGAAGCTGAGCGACTGGCTCAAGATGCAGAGAAAGTTGTAGGACCACCTACAGCCCAACGCAGGCAGAGACAGTCACCTGATCGGTACACTGGATACATGGCTCTTATGAGCAAGTGTGTTGTGACTGAGCCATCCTCTTTCGAGGAAGCTGTGGAGGATCCCGCATGGGTAGACGCCATGGTGGAAGAGTATGATTCTATTGTCAGAAACAGTGCATGGGAGATTGTTCCTAGACCGGAAGGGAAATCAGTGGTGAGTTCGAGATGGATCTACAAAGTTAAGCAGGCAGCTGACGGGAGTGTGGAGAAGTACAAGGCAAGATTTGTTGCCCGAGGCTTTTCACAGATTGAGGGGATCGATTATGAGGAGACCTTTGCACCTGTCGCAAGGTATTCTTCCATACGGACGATTCTTGCTCTCTCAGCGCAGATGGGATGGCACATTCATCAGATGGATGTGAAGACTGCGTTCCTCAACGGAGTCATTGAGGAGGAGGTGTACATTGAGCAACCCGAAGGCTTTGAAGTCTTCAGCAGCGAGTCGCATGTGTGCAGGCTCAAGAGAGCATTGTATGGGTTGAAGCAAGCACCACGTGCTTGGTACACACGGATAGATAGCTATTTCACAGGACTTGGATTCTCCAAGAGCGAGGCGGATCCGAACCTATACTAGATTGTGGTGGAGGGTAAGTTGCTTATCATTGTACTGTATGTTGATGATTTGATTCTAACGGGTGATGAGCTGTTGATACTGTCATGCAAGAAGGATCTTGCTACAGAGTTTGAGATGAAGGATTTGGGCCTCCTTCACTATTTCCTAGGATTGGAAATATGGCAGCGCAGTGGTGGACTGTTTGTTTCTCAGGGCAAGTATGCTCGGGAGATACTGGAGAAGTTCAACATGCATGGCTGCAAGCCTGTTGATACTCCTCTTCCTGGAGGTTGGAGGAAGGAGGATGCCACTTCGGGAGAAGAAGTGGATGCCACTGTTTATCGACAGTTGGTGGGGTCGCTGATGTATTTGGTCAATACACGACCTGATATATGCTATGCAGTTAACCAACTTTCACAAGCTATGGTTAAGCCTACCAAGCTCTTCTGGAAGGCGGGCAAGCATGTATTGCGCTACTTGAGAGGCACATCGGGATATGGTTTGTGGTACAGACAGGAGGATGAGGTGAAGCTATGTGGCTTCACGGATGCAGATTGGGCAGGGAGCCCAACAGACAGAAAGAGCACATCAGGAGGGGTCTTCAGTATCGGATCGACAGCAGTTTCTTGGTACAGCAGGAAGCAGAGATCCGTGGCACTCAGTTTAGCGGAGGCCGAGTATATGGCAGCAAGTTTGGCTGCATGCGAGGCTATATGGATGAGGAAGATCCTGGTTGGTTTGTTCGGTTCTCATTTGGATCCTACTATGATTTACTATGATAACCAGAGTTGCATTAAAATCTCGGCTAATCCTGTATTTCATGATAGATCTAAACATATTGACATCAGGTACCATCATATCAGAGATTGTGTGCAGTGGAGGATCATGTTACTTTCGTACATTCCAACGGAGGATCAGGATGCTGATATTCTGACGAAGGCTCTCACTAGGAGCAAATTCGAGTACCACCGAGGCAGGATAGGGGTTGTTGATAATCCATATCTTGTCGAGAGGGAGTGTTGAGATTGCAACAAGATGATGGAGCTTAGTGAAAAGAGTCGCCTTCACTAAGTGGGCCCGCAGGCTATTTTTGGCGCAAGTCTATTTTTAGACTATGTCTATTTTTAGACATATGGATCATGTCTATGTTTATGGATGATTGATCAAGTTGGGAAAAATAGATGGACTTCTATTTTTGATGAAAGTGTGAGTGATCACAGTGTGAGTGATCAAAGTCTATTTTTAGACTGGCTGTCAAAAATAGAAAAGTCAAATATTATTATCTCACAATAATATTTGGACTATAAACTTAATCTTATTCTCTTGGAGCACTTCAGTTTGAGTACAGAAGTGGCACATGCAGCTGTCAGAAGGAAATACGCTTTTCTTATGAGTCAGTTGAGTTGTTGCATGCATGACTTCAGTTAGAACTCAATCAGTTGAGTTTGGTGGAGTTGATTGTGGAGTTGATGGAGTTGTGTTCAGTTTAGCTTTGTTAAACTGGTTGTATTTAGTCTAACTGGCAAATAGACTAGAGATGAGTTGAGTGAATTAGTTATTAATTAATTCACAAGTTATTAACTCATAATACAACTAATGAATACATCAGTTAACTCAGTTGCATGTCAGTGCATGTTCAGTTCAACAGGGACAGGTGGTAGAGAATAAGATTGCTATCAGTTGTGACTATAGTTGTGCATCAGATCTTGCACAATCAAGGGATTGAGTATGCCAATGAGTTTGCTCACGTATTTGGCCCACATTTTAGCCTTTGCTCACGTCCACAAAGAGTGAGCGACTATTTTGCAAGTGAAAATCGAGTTTGGGAAGCTATTCTCATCAGTTCTTGAGCAGGTATTGAGCAGTGGAGGCAGGCAAGCAGTGGAAGAGATTTGGAGATCAGATCTAAGCTATATTGTGTGTAACAGAGGTGGAGATACTTGTGAGAAGTATTATGCTATGTAATGTTACATGACTCAATCATTAATATACAGATAGTTGGGGTTTTTAGCGCGATGCTTTCCCCGGGATACATACTGTGTTAATGTGTGAATGCTCTTGATGTTTTATTGTTATTGATGCTGCTATATTGTTGATCAACGTAGAGGAGCTTATGTATTGTGTATGTTTTCCGCAATAGTACATGATCAGGATAATCTCCATTGAATATGTGTTAAATTATTCAAAATTTCTACACTCCTGAAATTGTAAGGGATTGGGAACAGTAAAAGAATAATGGAAGTGAAATCCCTAATCAGAAAGGAAAGACTAGATGTCACCCTCCTTCAGGAGACTAAACTGGATGATAAGACTCTCAACTCAATCCAAAATAAGATCTGGAGTAGCAGCAATCTTGAAACAGTTAGTTCAAGAGGAGCATCGGAAGGCCTTTGCATGATGTGGAACCCTGCAAAATTACAATTGGTAAGTGCTCTAAAAACTACTCACTTGATAGAAACTACTTTTAATTTTATAGAAAAGCAGCAACTCTTCATAGTGATCAATGTTTATATGCCCATTCACTTCCGGGAAAAACAAGATTTTTGGAAAGACCTTATAGAGTTAAAGGGTACATAGTATAGACATAATTGTATTATTGGAGGAGATTTCAGTACAACAATGGGAAGTCATGAAAAAATAGGGGGCTCCACTATTTATGACACCCTACAAGAGCATATGGAAGATCCCATCTTAACTTTGAACCTATTTGATGTTAAGCCTAATTTTTTTTTATATAATTGGACCAATAAAAGAGTAGGAGTGAGCCACATTGCAACCTATCTGGACTGATTCTTAGCCACTGACAATCTCCTAATCCTAAATTTCACCCTCAAGTCCTCTATTCTACCATGGTCTAGATCTGATCACTGGTTGATCAGTCTGATAATCTCCCAGCCCTTGGATCTGGGCCCTATCCCCTTTCGCTATTCTCCCCTATGGTTGGAAGTCCCCAATTTCTTGGAGGTGGTTTCCCTCTCCTGGTCGGGGTGGATTGAGGGAAGCCTAATAACCATCTGGGAGTCCAAGATTCGCAGACTGAAAGGTGACATTAAAAAGTGGATAAAGGAAAACAAATCAAGCAGACAAGACAATATTAAAGAGATGGCAGAAAAACTTGCATTAATTCGGGGACAAATGGAATCAACATTGGTAAAAGAAGTAGACTTCCAAAAAGAAGCAGAGATATTTAAGACCCTCCACACAAACCGTAGGAGGGAAGAGGAGTATTCGAGATTAAAATCTAGAAATAATTGGTTGAAGTTTTGGGACAGAAACAAAAAATTCTTCTATAAAAATCTAAGTTTAGAGAATCGAAAAATAATATAACTCAGATCAATCATGGGGGGGAAACTATCAAGAATTTTGAAGAAATTAAGAGAGCAGCGGTAGATCATTATGAAATTTTATATACAAGAGATCATACAAGTGATCTTTCAAGCAAAGACTTCTTCCTAGAAGGTATCCTTGAGATGGTGACACAAGAAATGAATAGAACTCTGATATCCCCCCTGCAGTCGAGGAAAATAGGATTGTCATTTTCTTCTTCCCCCCTGATAAGGCTCCTGGTCTGGATGGATTCTCGGCCAGTTTATATCAATTCTTCTAGGAAGTCATAAAAAAGGACCTATGCAGATTGGTGGGATATTCTTTAAAACGCTTCGCCATGGGGAGTGGCATAAACTCTTCCTTCCTAGCTCTGATCCCCAAAGAATCGAATCCCTCCTCCTTCCCTAGATTTCATCCAATTTCCCTCTATAATGTCTCATACAAAATCTTCTCAAATTTGTTGGCCTCTCGACTTAAGCCCCTCTTGCCCTCTTTGATCTCTGATAACTAGGGGGGGTTTGTCCCAGGTAGGAAAATCTTTGACAATATTATCCTTATCCAAGAAGCTCTTGATTCTAGTTGGCGCAGGGTTGATCAAGGGATGATCAAAAAGTTTAACATGGAAAAAGCTTTTGGTCGTGTGAAGCACAGATTCTTGATAAAAATCCTCGAGAAAATGGGGCTAGATGATACATTCTTTAGATATATCAACCTTTGTATTGCTTCCCCTTGCATTGCTCCTCTAGTTAATGGCCCGGTGGTGGGATTATTCAAAACTTCGAGGGGCCTTCATCAAGGATGTCCCTTCTCCCCTTTCTTATACATCATCATGGAAGATGCCCCGAGTAGGAAATCGGAACATGAAAGAGAAAATCTCAACGTTCCGGGCATAAGGTATAAAGAAGGTATCAAAAGTATAAATCATGGGCAATTTGTGAATGATACAATTTTTATGGGGGGGCCTCGATAACAATTGCTCAACACTTCAAAAGAACTATATACATTTTCCTTAGTGCATTGGTGGGATCCACTACTAACAGTAAGAGCCACATCTACAATTGGAATATCATCAGATAAAAAGAGAAGAAAATTGAAGAAATTATGGGGTTTAAAGTAGTGAAAGATTGGAAAGATTTTAATTATTTAGGGGTCCCTATATTCCTAAGAAGGGTTGCTCCTAATGCTTGGAAAAAAGTGTAGGATAAAATGAAAACAAAAATTGTAAATTGGGGAGGGATATGGCTCAATTATGTGGGAAGGGAAGTTCTAGTGAAGTCAATCCTGTCAGCGATCCCTTTGTATCAGTTTACTGCCCTGCAAGCCCCCAAGAGAATTTTACATCAAATGGGGATGTATATAAGGAAAATTTTAGTGGGAAGGAGGAAGAACAAAAACCAAGAAGTATCATTTGGTAAATTGGAAAATGGTCAAAGCCCTTAAACAACATGGTGGCTTGGGAATAAGGGACCCGAGGTTAGCAAATTTGGCAATGGGAGAAAAAATGTATTGGAATATGATTACAAATCCAAATCAATGGTGGAATCAGGTGAATAGGGCCAAGTATTTAATTCAGAATAATGACCAAGTGGGAAGAGTGAACCCAGGCTTGGGCTCCCCCATCTTGACGTTGATCAATTCCTACATGGAAGCCATTAATAAAAATGTAGGTAAAGTCTCAGGGAATGGAGCCTCCATCAAGATTTCTCAGATTTTATCCTGGGCCTCCAACCCCTAGGTTCGGTATTTCCTTGGTGGATCTAATATCTTTCATGAGACAAGGAGGGGTGGAAAATTTGGACCAGATATCATATTGGAATCAACAAGCAGGATGGAAGGGACGGAAGATATGCAACATCCCAGAGGCTTTTGTCCACAAAGAGACAAACTAATAAATAAACTAAGACGATGTTCTCCCATTGCTCTCACAATTGCAGATAAGTGGAGATAGAAAAATGTTAGCTACACTGTCAAGGAAGGGTATTCACACTTGCTCTTAAATTCCCAACTCCCACCTAAATCCTCCATCTGGAATAAAATCTGGAGAATGAATGCTATTCCAAAGGTAAAAAAAATTTGGTGACTGCTATCGCATAAAAAAATCCTCACAGCAAAGAACCTCCAAAAGCGGGGTCATATTAGCCCCGCAAGATGCTCGTTATGTGAATCTTCAGAGGAGTCTATTTCCCATCTCTTCTCCACTGTCAGGTGGCTAAGGAAGTTTGGTCGATGGTATTCAGCCCTCTATTCTACAGAAACTCATGGTCGTCTGACCTCCTGATGTTATTCAGTTCTTGGACCAATGATATTGGGTTCCCTTCAGGCCAAAAGCAAGTTCAAATACATTTGGTCTGCTTTTCCTAAGTATGCTTGTTGGAAAATCTAGCTATCAAGGAACAGAGCTATATTAAAAAAGACACGTCCTTCTGTTGGATTAATGGTCATGTGAGCCCTTTCTTCATATATGGAATTGCATAGACCATAATTGGACCCCTCCCTGGATGAGATTGAATCTTCTTGGTTACCACCATGGGTTGGCACCCCTACTACTCAACATTCAACCAAGGGTAACCCCTCTAGTGCCCAATGGATTCTAAGATTGTCTTCTGAGGGGCTAGTGGAATGGATAAGATCTTCGAATCAATGGACCCTTCAATTTGATGGAGCATCAAAAGGTAATCCTGGGGTGGCAGGAGGGGGAGGGATTCTCATTAATCCCGAAGGAATCATTGAAGACATATATGCTTGGGGCTTGGGTAGGAAGACAAACAACCAAGCTGAAGCTTATGGTTTGTTTTTTGGTCTAACATTGGCTCAAAAAAAGGGCATTAGAAAAATCCAAGTCTTAGGAGACTGTTGAATCATAAAGCATATGAACCATAGTTCATCAACAAAAAATATGAACCTAAATCAAATAATTAAGAGATCCCAAGGGTTGATTCCCTTATTTGAGTTTGTGTCATATTTTCATATCCTAAGAGGGAATAACCAGGAAGCAGATAAGCAAGCAAATTTGGCTTTCCAGTTGAAGGCAGAAAAAAGTATAGTGAACGAGGTTGAGGAAACGGTATGCATTCCCTAATATTTTTCATGGGTTTCAAATATTGGTCTAAGGATGGCATTCTTGGCTCACCCAAGAGGTTAGAAAGTATCAACAAGTTGGATTTTGCAAGGTTGGTTGGTCTTAAGCTCCCCCCCCCCTCGCTTCATTCTCTCTCCTTTTGCCCCCCACCCCTTCCTCCCCCTCCCCTCTTCTCCATTATTACCTCTCCTCCCTATCCTTCATCACCTTTCTTCCTCTCACCCCACTATTCCTCTCACTCTTATCGCTCCTCCTCTTCTCCATTTTGTTATGGCCCCCTCCCCCTTTTCTTTCAGTCTCTCGATTTTTGGTATATGTCGCATCGACCCTTGCTTGGACCGTCATGTCCTTGTGCCTCATGGCAAAGGTTATCTTAGTCTGTTGCAGCAACGTGTCTGTGTACTTTATGAAGGTATTACACTTAGGCTCAGGCAATCACAATTCATGAGAATCCAGTCCCCACGGCATGATTTATGTTGCAAAGGTCGGCGTTCCAGTACAGTCGAAGGCAGGTTAATGGGAGATTGGGAGAAACATTTATTTCCTCTACTCAGATTTACTTTGGCTGCTCATGGGAAGAAATTGTGGGTGAGGATGAAGGAATAGGAGAAGAGCTGGGAATTTATGGTTGTTAGTTGGGAAATTAAGGAAGAGCATGGGGATCCCAGCTCCATGAGTATTAATCTTCAGTACAACATCAATATCCAGTCTTGCACCTTCTATTTAAAGAGTAATGGTTTGATCTGCTATTATGGGTTAAGGCTTATCTTTGCTCAGGTGGCCTTTGTGAAGGCCTAGCGGCTGAAGCTCGAGACTCTGAGCATCTATTGCAAGTTTTGAGTCAAAGCATCAACATTCAGGGGGGTCTCTAGAGGATTTTTCTATTGCAAAGGGAACCTGAATGTCGATTTACCTTTGTGTGTCGATTTACAGAGTGTTGGTTGCCTGAGAGAGGCGAAGAATTGTGTGCATAAGCAACGTCGGGTGGGGGTTCTGGAGCAGAAACTTCGCATACATTCTGGAGTTGGGGGTCTATGGTATATTGGAATTGCAAGATTGTGGAATTCTGGAGTGGGGCATTTGCGGCATTTGGGACAACACCATGAGTGTGCACACTGCAGAGGAAAATTCTTTGACCAACTCCTAGGGCTACCACAGGCCTAGGACTTGGAGGTTGAGGGATGGAAAAGCTAGGGAAGACAGCAGTAGCAGGAAGGCCTGCAATGACTGTGTGTAAGAGAATTTGATGATCCAGGAAGGTTTGGAAATTCTGCAACGATGTATCCAACAACAACAATTTGAGACTCTGACTATGCAGGAGCAACAATTGGAAAAGAAGGAGCGCACTCGGCAGTTGGAAGACGAGGTGAATGCGTTGCGTCAGCAAATTGAGCTATTCAAGCTCAAGATGGAGGAGAGCAACAAGAGCAAGGAAGAAGAATTCACTAGCCTGGATCTAAATATTCCAACGCCAATGGAAGAATATTTTGTTCACTCACTTAGTTTTTGCAAAATTCTTTTTGAATGATACACCATAAATGTATATATTTACTATGTCAGTTTTGTCAAATGTATAGCCATAGGATACTAGAAATGAGAATTTTTTGTAAGAAGCATGAGAAGAGCTCTCTGGGAAGGGGTGGGGAACAATGGATGTATCAGAAGCCCTTATCAGGCTCGAAAATATGATGTAAAATCATGATTATACACGCGAACGGGTGTGATTTATATGTGTGTGTGTGTGTGTGTGTGCACACTACTTCTTCTGGTTAAAAAAAAATAACTTGCACAATGAACCAATAAATAAAACTTCACATAAAAATAATGCACAGAAAGAAAAGAAAGAAATATATATTATTAAATAAAAATCCTCATAGGCACAATGAACAACACCACTGTAGCAAGTACATGATAGCCTTTAAAGGAATAAGTCTTCATCTCAAATGCACCACCATCCTTCAATCTACCCAAAAATGTCTCTGGAACAATCTTCTACATCTTCTTTTAAATGTTTGGAAGTTCGTTCTATTTTTATTTCTCGTAACTTCCAAACAAAATTACATTGATAATTATTTTGATTAAATATAATACGTATTTCAACATTTAAATAAATTCTCACTATAATTCTCCACGTTAAAATCCTTTGAATAATATTCCTGCATTAAAATAAAAGATATAAATTAGTTCTCTAATATAGAAACATTATTTTTTCAATTGTAGTTCACTGTCACTTAGTGGCCGCTACATCCACGGCTAATAATCTAGGCATATCTACCCGTCGGCATATCTAGTCGGGGCTAACCCCAAGGGCTTTGAGGAGATTTGACCATGCGACCTCCCAATTAGCAAGGTACTTAGCAACAAGAATTCGACAAATTGAGTTATCCCTTGGGGCTAATATAAAACATTCCAATAAATGAAACTAAAATATAATTCCCTTTCATAATATTGTCTTCACTATCTCACGTACATTATTAATGAAATTTATTTTTTACCTTAGGTAAGACACAGCCAAAATTTTCCACTATTTAAAGCATTAGGTCATAAATGATGTATTTAACGTGAATGTATTTTCCATAAACCCAAGATAAAATCCAAAATATTAAATTTAATAAATTTAATGTGATTTTTCTTTTTAAATGCTTGCATTTTTACAAAATCTACCATGAAATCTCATTGCTACTCTCGCTAAATTGATGCATGCACAATTTCTTCACCCAACCATTAAAAAAAAATGAATTTAAATGAAATATAGTGAAAGATATATATGTTTTTAATTATATATGTTTTTAATTTCAAATTTAAAATAAAATTCGCTTATAAATTCCAAATTTCTATTTTAATATAAATTTCCAATAATTTTCTGAACAATTTATAATATATATATATATATAAACTTAATTACATATGTGAATTTTAATTTAATATATAATTTTAATTTAATATGTGTATTATATATAAGAATTGTAATATATGTATCTATGTATTCAACTTTATTCGGAAAAAATTTAAACATAATTTATATTCTTGTCGAGTCCGTGTAGGAGAGGGAGTTGCGTGCAACTCTGCCTGATGGATTCGTGGGAAGCCAAGTGCTTTGAATTACTTCATTTGGGGTTTATAAATGAAGTGAATAATGCATGCTTAAATGTGTGCCCTGATGTACCTTCCAACGTTAAGCGTAATGTTATGAGATAGTGAGGGGTATAATGTTATTAGGGGGTGAGGGTAGGTTAGTTGAGATTGTTAATTTATTTATTATTTAGTTTTTGTTGTTTTAATTTATTTAATGTTTGATTTAACTATATTTTATTTAATTTATGTTGAAATTAATTTTAATTAATTATATTTTAGTTATTATGTTAGTTTTTTTATTTAATATTTGTTTAATTTGTAATTATTTTAATAATAATTTTGTATTTTGATTATTAGTAAATTTTTAATTTATTATTTAAATGTATTTTTAATTTTTAATTTTAATTTATTATAATAATAATTGTAACTTATAATTGTAATTATTAATTTTAAATTAAGATTTTAAATTTTTTTATAATATAATATTAATTTCTTACAAGTTATAATGATAAATTTAATGCAAGGTAGAGCTGAAGATTTAAGGAGCAATTTTCGATCATGAGAATATGAGAAGAGACACAAGGCAAAACTGATATAAGGAGCCAAGAAATAAATAGGGGTCAAATTGGCGACAACACAAGGTCTCGATGGAAAAGGCTCATGAGATAGGGAAGAGATGTTGGAAGCGGTACGAGGTAATGACCCTAAATGCGAAAGGAAGTGCAGAAGGGATAGCGGTAGCATTTTGAGATTGGTTAGCATGTCATAGAGTTTTGCCAGGTAGGTTTAGGTATCTTGTTTCCAAAGAAATGGTTAGCCTCACATCATCTACGACCCTCATATAACAAGGGAGAAAGAGGTTTTCTTGGACAGGCTTTAGGATATTAGAAGATATCTTTAGGATGATTTATGGATAATAAGTGGCATTTTTAATATGATAAAGGTCATTAGAGGAAAAAAAAGGAGACAAAAGGCTAGACGCTTAACAAGTGCTTTCAAGCTAATGATTCGGGATTTGGGTTGGTGGACATTGAAATTAAAAATAGTATTTTCACCTGGAATAACTATAATGGTGGTAAGCATCAAGTAGTCAACAAATTAGATATATTTTTTGTATCGAAAGAGGTAATGGGTAAGGATATTTTTGAGGAAGCAACCATTCTCCCCTATTTGGGCTCAGACCATTGGCTTGTTCGTCTAGAGATAGATATGAAGGAAGCCCCCAAGAACAGGCCCTTTAGATTTGAAAGTTTTTTGTTACAGGATCTAAATTTTGTGGAGAAAGCAAGGGAACGGTGGGAGGAAATTGAGGTGAAGGGTAAAATAAAAATGTATACGTTCCATCTGAATTTAAAGGAACTCAAAGCCAAGATTAAGGTTTCGAATAAGAAGGAATTTGGAAATATCATAGAAAAAAAAATAGATATTGGAAGGAAGGATGCATGACATACACCAAAAGATGATAATAGAAGGAATAACATAAGACCTAGTGGTGGAGGAAGGAAAAAATATTAGCGAGTTGGAACAGAGGAGAAGATAAGAAGAGATTTTTTGGAAACAAAAATCAAGAATACAGTGGATCGGGGAGGGGAAGAAGAATACTAAATTATTCCATAAATTGATGATTATACATAGGCACCACAACAAGATTTTCTCCCTTATTGGAAGGGATGGACACTAGAAGCTTCAACATGATAAGATAGAATAAGAACTTGTTGAATACCATCAGGGTGTAGTTTCTAAGTTATCCAAAAACAGACAACAAGTTGTTAATATAATTATGGGATGCATCCCGAGGATAGTTAATCGGGAACAAAATGAAACATTGATGAGAGAGAATTATTCTAAGGAGTAGAGGAGGTGGTGCCAGCTATGCCAATGAACAAGGCCCTAAGCTTGGATGGTTTCACTATGGACTTCTTTAAATCATACTCGAGCTTCATTAGGGAGGAAGTGCATGCGGTAGTAAAAGAGTCAATATGCCTCCATAAGGTATGGTCAAGGATGAATGCCAAACTCTTAACTTTAATTCCTAAAGCGGGTAAGACAAAGGACCCCAGTGGATTTAGGCCCATTACTTTATGACATCACATATAAAATAATCTCATTAGTTGTAGTTAATCACTCAAAGCCTTTTCTTAAGGGATTGATAGCTCTAGAGAAAATTGGCTTCGTGGAGAGTCTCCAAATCAAATATGGAATAGGAATTTCTCATGAGATAATTCATTCATTGAAACGCATAAAGAGGTTAGGTATGTTAATCAAACTCTACCTATCAAAGGCATATGATAGGTGGAGCTTGGATTATTTGGCTCAAGTTTTTAATGCCTTTAGCTTTTCATGGCAGTGGATTTCACGAATTAAATCTCTTATGTAACACCATTTTATTCTATTTACTTAATGGTTCCCCATCTAGAACCTTCAACCCTTCAAGAGGCCTGCAAAAATCACATCTCTTTTTTCCTTTCCTTTTCATATAGGCTGAAAATGGATTGGGTATAATCTTAAAATCTTCTTGTTCAAGAGGTGAGATTAAAGGTCTACACATCTTCAACAATGACCTTCACGTGACCCACCAACATTTTTTGCATGATGTCTTGGTATTTAATGGTCTACCTACACTCAAGGAATCCAAAGTTATCCATTCCTTGCTCTCATACTTTATGGCAACATTGGGGACAGTTATAAATAAGGAGAAAAAAAATATTTATTCTTCAACTGCAACACATTGGTTCAACACCACCTTGTTAAAGTGTTGGAGTTCTAGATTGCGAGCCTCCCAACGAAATAACTTGGAGTTCCTTTAGTTATAAACACCAAGAGGGTATCATGCTGACAAGAGGTGTTGAAGAAAATCTCTATGAAGTTAAGTAATTGGTCTTTTATGGCTTTGAATTTGGCTAGTAGATTAACTCAAACCAAAGAGGTCCTCCAAACTATCCCAATATATGAGATGGTGTTATTACCGACTCCCAAATAAATATGCAAAGAGCTAATTTCAAAGTTTATAGATTTCTTATGGAAAGGGGTGAATCATGATAGGAAGTGGACATTAGTGGCATGGGAGAAATTATGTATGCTTAAATTGGCAGGGGGCTTGGATTGAGGTTGCAGGGAGGAGAGGAATTATGGAAAAAAAATTGGTGTAGGAAATATAGCACTGTTCTACAAAATCTAACATATTAAGGGAGAAATCAGTAACCCAAGGATCATCCATCTGGAATAGGGCTTAGGAAAACTACAGTTTAGTGAAATATTATGCCTTTTGGGAGATTTGAAAAGGGGACACCACACTATTCTAGGAGGAGGCCTGGTAGCAACTCCCTAAGCTAAAGGACAAAGAAGAGTTTGGGGATTTGAAGAACTTCACCACATCGCATGGAAGTCTCCGAATGGTTGATTATTGGAGAGAGGACCAAATCAATCATCACTGGAGGGTATATAAGTCTAGAGAAGATTGGTCAGGGACCCAACAGAGGCTGCCCTAGGACGTTCTAAAGGAAGAGCTACAAGAGAGGAAGATTTGGTCGACCCAGAATCTAGAAAAATTAAGATGATGACAATATGATAAAGGTATGTTTTCTTTGAAAGAGGTGTACTCTCTACTTGAGGCCCATACATATTTAAAGAGAGATTCAACTTGGAAAAACATTTGGACGTGTCATTGTGGCCCAAAGTAGCGCACTCTCTATGGCTACTGGGGAGGAAAAAACTATTAACATGGGACCATATAAGGAATAAAGGTTACCAAGGGTCGTCATATTGTTTTTTATGCGGTAATTAGGAGGAGAGCTTGGAGAATCTATTGAAATCATGCTTATATGCGGAAAAATTTGGTTGCATGCATTTAATCTTTGGGAAAAGTAAACATAATCAGGAGGATGTGGTGGCAACACTCGAACAATGGAATTAGAATATGTTCTCAAATCCCATAATTAATAAAGCTTGGATCCTAGTTGAGGGATTTTCTCGGTGGACTTTGTGAAAAATAAATAAATGGGAGGATATTCAGAAATAGAAGAAGGAAACCAGAGGAGCTATGGGAATTAATCAAGCATAATATTAGGGAAATAATCTTAGCTTGAGATTGGTCTTTGGAAGATTGGAAAACTGACAGCCATGAGAAAGAGATAATGAGGAAGTTGGATCTAGCCTAGGAAATGCTCCCCTTCAAGAAAGTCAAATCGTTATAGCTACGTAACCAGTCCCCTAGACATTTTATCCCCCGCCCCCCCTTAGAATGATTTATTAAATTAAATTTTGATGATGCATTTAAGGGAAACCCTCGAATAGTAGAGCTCGGAGGTGTTTTCGGGGATTGGAATTCAATAACCTTAAGGATCTACTCTCAAAGTTGTGGAACTACAAGTAACAATGTGGTGGAGTTCCAAGCTTTGGAAAGAGGCCTATATAAATTTTTGTGAGTAACAATTTAGATAGATGCAGATTTTGTAGATAGATGGTTAAATCTATTGGAAGGATCTTTTCGGTCCATAATTTTTCCAATAGGGATAATATTACTTTTTCACTCCTCAAAGTTTCCCCCCACATCAAGGTTTGATGGGAAACCTACTGTGAGTAATGGGACGAGAAGGAACCCTCACTATTTTCAGTGGCACCCACTTGGAATTATTTTTGAGATGTCGTCAAGGAATAATATTACCCTGTCAAGAGCTATGAAGATAAGTACATAAAATGGACCACACTACGGTATGGAAGCAACCAAGATGTGCCAAAGTTCACAAATATTTTTCATACCATTCGCAAGAAGGTGGGTATCAAGGATTCTGAGCAGAATTTGGTGCTCAAGAACCACGTCTATCTACAAAAATACATCCAAGACAATATGGAGTTCTTAGACATCTCCTCTATTGGTGTCGCATACCGATATGCTGTCAAGATCAAGCATAAATTTAAATAGAATAAGCTAGACTTTTTGTGAATCTGAAATAGGGAAAAGGCACCCCCAAACCACAGAGAAAAGGACTGAGCCAAGGTGGGGTGACCCTGGAAAACCCATCAAAGCCACAAGCAAAGAATAGCACCGTGAAGATGAAGAAGGACACAAGAAAATGGTGTGAGTTCCACAAGAGCCCCGCTTATAACACAAATCAATGTCATGCCAAGTGGTCACTAGTGGTCGAGCTGAAAGCTCAGAGTCTAATGCATGTTCTAACTCTTAATTTAGAGCCTAACAAGGGGAATAATATTATCGATGCATATCCTAATGCCACCATTTCTGCTACAAAGGTCCAAAATATTGAGCCCGAAGATCCAGAGCAGGGGGAGTGTCTCTTCCACTCACAAATGTGGATGAAAGGTTCTTCATTGCAGTTCATTGTTGACAATGGGAACCAAAATAACCTCCTCTCAGCAAAGGTAGTGAAGCGATTAGACCTACTGATGAAACCACACCCGTAGTCGTGCACCATCAGATGGCTCTAGTAAGGGCAAGATATATGTGTCAGCTAGCAATGCTACTACCCTACAACATCAAGCCCTTCACGGATGAGGTATTGTGTGATGTTACTCCCTTTGAAGTTTGTAATGTGTTATTAGGCCAATCATACTTGTGGAAGTGTCATGTTTTGTATGATACCAAGACTCACACTGTTATTATTACTTTGGGTAGTAAGCTATACAGGATACCAAAGGTAGTTTCGCCTATTGCCATTTCTTTGATCTCTGCTAAGAAATGCAGTAAGGTCATCTCCCAGACTGGGAAGTTTTTTTTCTTCTTGATTCACTCTCAAAGTTAGAGGAAGATCGTGGCCACATCCATGGCCCCAGGGAAGGGTCCCTCCAAGTAGTAGACACGGGTGGATAAGGTTGTTGAAGAATATAGGGACATATTCTTCTCACCCACAGGGATACCTTTGCACTGTTAGGTCAAGAATTTGATTGATTTGACTCCTAGGGAACCTCTACCTAATGAGATGATATACCATTACTCTCTTCTGGAAAACAAAGAAATCAAGTGGCATATCTAGGAGTTGCTACAAAAAGTGCACATATGACCAAGTTCCTCACCTTGTGGGAGCCCAATTGTACTCGTTCAGAATAAGGATGGGACTTGGATACTTTGCGTTGATTATCGGGGACTAAGCAAAATCACTGTCAAGAAATGGTATCCAATCCCATGGATTGATCACCTTCTTGACCAGCTTAAGGGGACCAAGTACTTCAACAAGATTGATTTAAAGTTTGGTTATCACTAGGTTCCAATAGAACCCACAGATGTATGGAATATCATCTTCAAATCCAAGGAGGGCCTTTCTGAATGGTTGGTTATGCACTTCTAGTTGAAAAATGCCCCTGCAACTTTTATGAGGATGATAGATGACATCATGCAGCCCTTCACCAACTCATTTGTGGTTGTGTATCTAGACAACATCCTCATCTTCAGCGAGAGTTGGGAAGAACAATTGCAGCATATTCGGTAGGTCTTCCAAATGCTGTAGTAATACAAGTTATGTGCCAACTTGGAGAAACACACATTTACCATGAACCGGGTCCAATAATGAGAAAGGTGTGCATGTGGATCCAACTAAGTTCCAATTCAGCTGGGATTGACCAGCCCCAACCACTCTAACAGAGCTTCATAGCTTTTTGGGCCTTGTTGATTTCTACATAAGGTTCATGTTGGGATTCTCTCATATTACTTGGCCTTTGAGTCAAGTTACCAAAGGTGGAGCGAAAGCTAAGTTTTTCTGGTCTGAGTCCCAACTGAAGGTTTTCGTTGAGCTAAAGCATTGTCTTTGATCTGCACCAATGCTCACATTTCCATACCTACAACAACCATTTGAAATTGAGACAGATGCCTCTAACTATGCTATTGGTGCAATCCTTACCCAACAAGGGAATCCAGTGGCCTATCACAGTGAGACACTTTCTGATACAATTTGGAAATACCTCACTTATAATAAAGAGATGTATTCCATCATGCAGGCTTGCTGAGAGTGGAAACATTACATTTTGGGGAAGGAGACGATCATCCACACAAATCATCGACCTCTCCAATTTATACAAACACAAGGGAAGTTACAAAATGATCATCATCAGAAAAGGTCCACATATCTACAACAATTTCATCTAAACATCAAGTACAAGAAGGGAAACACCAATAATGTTGCAGATTACCTCAGTCAACAACTGGTTGTGGCACTGACCACTGTGCTCAACTCTTATGGGCACGAGACTTCTAGATGGTCATAAATTTACAAGAATGATCGAAAATTTTCCACCACATATTAGATGTTGATGGATGGCAAGCAAGTTTTGGACTTCCACCTCCAAGACACATTGTTATGCCACATGGGACACCTTTGTGTTCCTTCAAGTGAACGCACCAAGATGATTCAGGAGGCACATTAAAGTGAAGTCACAGGACATTTTGGTGTAGAAAATATAGTGGAAGTATTGTAGAAGTATTTTTATTGGCCAAACCTCCGACAAGATGTTGGAAAATATGTCAAATCTTGCACTGCTTATGTCATCGCTAATCAAAACATTAAGAAACAAGGCTTATATAATCCTTTGCATACTCCTAGCAACCCTAGGAATCCATCTCCATGGACTATGTTATGGTCATATAATAATAGGATTCATAATTCTGAATTGGCTATGGTTAGTCTTGTAATATTGTACATACTTTTTCTTTCTGCAAAATGTTTTTCATATTAAAAATTAAAAGATGTAAAGAGGGTATGTCCTAAAAGAATAATCAAAGGACAAAAAGAAAGAAAAAAAAGATCAAAAAAGTGAAAAATATGAACCCCAAAAAGAAATAAAAATAGATCATGAAAGTGTGCAAATTCAAATGCCACTCCTTTTTCTTTACTTTGTAAGATAAGATTGTGTGCAACTTGTCAAAAATGCCACAATCCATGATGGTCAAATAGTTTAATCTTGACCCATTCATGCTTTAAATTTCATGTTGATAGATAGAGAATAAAAATCTAGAAAAATTGTTTAACCTTAGCAGATCAGTAGTTAGGTAGAGAATAATAATGAGCTCATCAGTTTAATCTGAGCCATTGGAAGTTATAAGGTTAGAATTAGATAGTTTTCTTGTCAAAAGAAAAGGAAATAAAGGGTCAGCAAGTTCAAATGCACCCAATAAATGAAGAAAAAATGTTAGGGTAAATAAAGGGTAGGTAGAAGAAGTTTTGCAAAGTGCACAAAATTGCTAAGTCAAAAGCACATTTGTCATGCTTAATCCTATGTTCCATGTGCAGGAGGAATTGTGAGAAAGAAAGGATATTCACCAAGCTTGTTTACTAATTTCCCCTCATTTCACTACACCCCCACATACTTATTTGCTAATTTCCCCATTATCCCTTCATTACTTATAAATACCCTTTTCCCCTCATTTTGGCCTTTACCCCTTGGTTTCACACAATCCCCTAGAAATTACCCTTCAAAAATCATCCCCCTTCCCAAAAACCCCTTTCCCTAGTGTGAAACCCATTCCCCATTACAAATATCACCTTCCCCCATTATTAATTTCCTTTTCCCCCTAAAAACCCACAAAAACCCTTTATCCTAAGTTTTTCCTAAAGTCTCGCATTATGTAATTAACATCCCCACTTCATATTTCCCTGATACACTTTTTAACCCACCAACCCTTGGTGCAGTTAAAAAACCCCCGCCATATAACCCATGGTCCCACCTTTATTAGCCATTTGATTATATTAAAAACCCTGACATTATTGGTTAATTAATTACAATTCTTTGTAATTAAACCCCGGGCCCCACCAAACACTTTCCCAACTCCATTCGTGCAACTCAACAACGCAATATCCCTCTGATCTCCTACCCCAAGATCCAACGGTATATAGCCATATCGCGCAGATTCATCATCCAACCGTTAACATCCCGAGAGCACGCAAGATTCATGGTTTTGGCTAGGCACTATTCTACTACATGGCAGCACCAGGTTACATCGCGTGCTCACAAAAAATACCGCTCACCATCCAAAAGCGGTGAGATGGCGCACAAAACCACCTCCCCACCTAAACTGAAAACTCCCCATTGTTCATTTAATAACTTTCATGCCAAAATGTGACCATTATCATTTAAAAGTCCGAAAAAACCCCAATTCACTTTTTTCATTTGTTTTTGTTGTAAACCTCTGCTAAGCCATTTGCAATACCCTAAACCTATGAACAACTAACTCATCCACTTTTACCACTCGAAGACATTACAGACACCAAATTCAAGTAGCATATAACCAGTTCAAGCCTCAGTACCCTCTGTAGCTACCACAGAACCCAGTCTACACACCAAATCGCCAATTTCCATGTATTCTTGGAAAAAAACAGAACGGCCCTTGAATTTGAAAAAACACATAGTTATAATTGAATGGTTAATTAATTAAATTCATTAAGAAACTTTCCTGAATTGAAGAGAAACCTATTGTACATCCCAAACCCTGCTTCACAAACTTTAATTACCCTCCCATTGTTCTAGAGCTTCTAAACCTCACTCCTGAAACCACTAAAAGCCTAATTCAATTCAATAAACCCAATTATGGCTTCCCAAACCTCTATGGATGTAAGACCTCTGCAAACCCCTCACCTGGATATTTACCACCTTGCATTAGCAAACAAATACTTCCAAATTAAGGACACTGCTTCCCCTACATATCTACAAAAACTCCACTGTTGGAGTAAAGACAAGTTTTTAAACCAGAATGATGACATTCACCTTTGGGAGTCCAATTTGCCCAAGTACTTGTTCCCGGTGTTGTTGGGAAAAGTATCCAATACGGAATGACCCTATCCCACTCTAAGGGTGATAGTACCTCAGCAACAATCAAAGCAAAGCTATTCGAGATTACTTCTTTATGAGATGTAAGAGAGAGGAGGAAGAGATCCACTAACCGATGTCTTCCGCTAATGATTGATCCAATCTTCTCTCTTTGCTGCTTGCTCCCAGCTCCTTGCTCTTTCACTGGCCCAGCTACACCAAGATCCTGCAAAATAACAAGAGAGGGAAACTACAAGAAGCATACATTCATAATTGATTCAAGGATTAGAATAAATCAAATACACCAGTATAACAACACATCATTGAGATACATGCATATAGAAGAACCTCAAATGCTTTATTAATGGAAGAAGTAAAGTTCAGGAAGTGATACAACCATAAAAGGCCCAATCCAGCATCACCTCCCAGCAGAAAGAAATCTCCTCTTCACCTCCTTCAAGCAAACCACCCAATAGTTCTATACTCAAACCAACAGCACTTCCTTACATTCACAAGATTCCAGCCTCCTTAGACCTCATGAGAGAGCTCTATATATAGGAGTTTTGGAGAAAGGATGAGTCAGCTTGAGCTTGGCATGGAGCTGACTAGTGTCCTCTCCCACTTCAGTTATTCTTCAGTTCTTGAGTCCACTTGGAGGTTCTTGCTTCCACTTGGAGATCTAGACCCTCTTACTCATCACTAGGCGAATTCTCTGATCCAAGTGTCATTTTGGAAGCTTCCTGGGCATTGACACCTTGAGGAATGACTGTGCCACTTGGCCAAACTCGCCCAATGCAGGTAGCCTTCTTTGCAGTTGACATTCAGCGCAGGTACACAGTGGAGCAGTTGACATTCAGCGCAGATGCTCAGTGGAGCAGTTGACATGATCCAGAATTAGCTTGTTTTTTAGTGTTTTCAGGTGGAGAACTGATATTCAGTGCTGTGGTTTGCTGACCTTGTTCCTCTAGGGGTAGGAACAACATGTTTAGGGACTTTGGATCCCTTAGATTATTGACATTTCATGCTTCATGCTGTAAGGCACAAAAATGTCTATAACAGTTGCCCCCTAAAGTATGAGGTCGTTTATCGGGTGAAATGCTTTATCAAGAGGATCCGAAGTTCATTCAATCGCTGAGAGGTGACCTGTAATAAAATACAATACAATACATTATTTTTCATTCTGCTTTCATGATCTAGCTGAGGCGGGCATTCCCATGCTCAGCTTTATAAATTCATTTTGGTACACAGAACAGACGATCGTCTGATGGTAGACTGATAATTCTCTGCTGGAATTATCATCCTTTGAGTAGGATGATCATCTGCTGCAATGATGTACATGTCAAATGTCTTTATGTTTCCTGAATATATATCGCAGCTCGGATGGATGAAACTAGATCCGGGGTCTTCAAACTCGTTCGATCTTCACTCTAAGTACAAGTCGATCCATGTGAGAATTGCGCTGAAGTCGAACATGGAAAGACATCGCTTTATTACCGGTCAATGATGTAAACCGTTAACAAGCGCGGGAGGAATCACCGATAATGATAATGACCCTCAAGGTACTGCAGTACAATTCACGTGGTGTGAATAAAGGACTTGGCGTCGAACACCATGCAAAATCTTCTGGTCGAAGGTCATTGATGTATACCTATCGCCGGAAGTGAGAAACTTGCCATTGAGGCATGCAAGCTTCAAAGTACTGAGGGGGTTGTTCCTAGATCAACTTCTTGGATAATGAGCTGAAGTCGACAAGAAGTGATCCGTCAAAGGAGGGCCTTAATGAATCCCACATCAGTGACACGGAACGGAGCTAATGATTTTAGTGGAGGTGAAAATAATCTGTGACATATGATTCAGGGTGGCAACCATGGGTGGATGAAGGATAATGTATGGCAGTGGATGGGACACGGTTGACTCTTTCTGAACAACATCTCTTGAACATATAACGACACTGATGCGATGGATCGGTAGCATTACCCCAAATGTGGATGGTTTGGCGAAGACCATGGTGATGAGACCGGTGAATGAAACAACCCAACCCGATGTGATACAGAGGAAAAGTGTCATGTTCAAGAGCAACTTGCTACCATTAAAGCTTTGAGGTTCTCCCAATTTTTCCCCAGTCATTTCTGACCAGTACCTCTTTATTTTTGTCAAGCTTGAGGAGGATAACATATGCTTGTTCTATAACCTTCCCTTCGGGCAAGCCCATCGCTATGTTTTAACGAGCCTAGCGATAGGGAAACTCGTTCTCGTCTAAAGACAAGTGTGTCGCTATTTAATCATTTTAAGGAGTCTAACGACAAGGAAAACTCGGTCCTTTTCATTTTTAGAGAGTCTGAAAAGGTACATAAAGTTAACTCCAAAATTCCTTTTTCGTCATCTAATCCCTTAAGTCCGAAAAAGTATAAAACAATACAGAAGGGATGAGTTTTCGATAATTTTAACGAGCCGAATAAAACAAGCGCTCGACCTTTTTGTGCAATAATCCCTCAGGTCCAAAAAGATTAAAATCTAGAGCAGGGATAGCTCTTCCGGTCCTTTTAACAAGCTGGAAGGCCAAAACTCAGCAAACTTTTCATATTTTACGAGTCAAGAGAAAAGAGCTCAAAGAAGACTCGTATTTTGAGGAACGAGTGATAAACAGGGATAGCAACTGATTCCAGGTACAGGTTGGAATTTTCCAATCACGGCAGTGTCACAAGGATGGCTAGGTGAAATCACTCTTCGCAGCTGTTCCTCAAAAAGGGTAAACAATCATATGGGGGTGAACGATCGGCCAAATGGAATGGGGGTGGCAGGTGCAAACACGACCAAGGCTTTTTATGGCTAATAAATTTACGATCACAATGGTTATTTACCAGGATATGTTCATTTTTTATTTAACGAGCTTGAATGCGCCAAAACACTGCTCAATCTTATGTTTATTTTTTAACGAGCATGAACTATGTGCTAAAACTGCTCGGATCTCGCTTTTCTATTTTTTAACGAGCATAAATTCCGCGGTAAAACTGCTCGATATACCAGTCATAAGATAAGAATGTCTCCTGTGAGATAGCTATTTTTTATGGAGCTTTATCTCACGAAGCTATGCTCCTCATCCTTTCTTTATGCAAGTTCGGAAACGGCTAATCCTACGAGTTTAAAGGGTTAGACCTACAGGTTTAAAGGGAGGACCTAAAAATTTAAAAAATAAATAGTCGTCCCTTGCTTGCACTCCAAGAAGTTGCATGCCCCCAGGTGTAAAGTACAATTTCAAGGCTGCCCTCTTTCAAAGGGTGAGGCTTACCTCTTTCAGGTTACCCAAAGATTGTTTTGTTAGTAGTTTAAACAAAACATTTCCTTGGCAATGTCTACCGGAATAGACAAAGGTGGGTGAAAAATAGTTTATTTCACTCACATAACTTTGACAAAAGAATCTTATTCCAGAACAACCCCTCTTCCATCCACGGACGGGGTACGGACTAGTCATATTCTCTCGCGGAAATTCTACCTTATACCCAAAGTTTTCTCTGCCCGAAGCAGACCAGGATGCATGCCCCCTGAGTTCCAGTCCCATCTTTCTGAATCACTCGCACTCATCGGGAAGAAGGACTGGGGGTGGAGACATTTCTTGATTGAATAGACCATTCAGGGTTGGTATGTGACTATTTGCGATGTGTGATCCCAGAAATGAAAGTTGGTCTACGAGCTTGACCATTCTTCCTTCGTGTGGAAAACACATTACTCTAAAGAGTGAGGAGACTATTGCTCCCATGCAATATATATAGTCTCGTCCAAGGAGTAGGTTATAATCCAAGGGTCCTTGAACGACCATCACGTTCATTTTAATGGTCTTCCCTTTCAATGTAACAGGCACATTGGGGAGGATCCCTAATGGTCGAATGGTTCCTTTATCAAAACCTGAGAGATTTCTTATCTCAGGCAAAAGTGCCGGGGAACCCAGTGCTTTCCAAGCAATAGAGGAAAGGATACTCACAGATGCCCCTTCATCAATGATAGTGCCAGCCATTACCATTCTAAAAATTTGGACTACGATTCTGAATGGTACACTGGCTGGCAACCGGGGTCTGCCTAGTTGGTTCCAATCAAAGGACACAACCAAGTTGCTTGGTGGTGGGACCGAATACACGGCCGGATATGACCCTAACGATGTTCCTTCCTGCGATAAAGGAATGGGCGCATTGCCCTGATGCTCATCAGAGTCGGTGTTGATGAAAAGAATCTGGATGGTGTCATCCTTATTCTCTTCAGTGAGGGTGTCATTTGAAGATGAATCTTCAGTGACGGTGTCATTTGAGGATGAAACCTATGAAGGGAGAACCGGGTCAACTGCCATTTCGACCTTTGGACTTTCGTCCGGTCTGGATTCAGTAGGTTCATTTTCAATGACTGACGCTTCAGCTGACCACTTGAGTGGGCCAGCTGTATTTTCAACCAACGAAGGACTTGGCACGAGTTTTTTGTATCCAGGAGGAAGTCTCAACGGTGAAACCGGGCGATCTTCCAAAACTCTCTTCGCTTCGTCTAAGAAGGGACAACGGTGGATGGCGTGATCACCTTCACACAGTCTGCAGGGGGATCTTGCTCCCCCTCTTTGTCTTGAACCTTCACTTTCGCTGGTTGACGGTAAGCATTCAACATGATTATCAGAGGTTGATGCTCCCGGCTTGTGCAACCGAGGGGACTAGTCCCTTAGTATCCGGGGAATACAAGGACAATCTCTATGGAAGTGGTCTCCTTTACATATGACGCATGGCGATTTAGGCCCGGTCTGTGCTGTGTGTGGATTTTTGTTAGATGTCTTTTGCTTGCCCCCAGTCGCCTTAGGCTCCTTCTTCTTCTTCTCTCTCTTCTTCTTCTCCTTCTTCTCCATGGGAGCTTGGCTTTTGCCGGCTCTACCTTGCGAAGATGAAGGATCGGAGGAAGAGTTATAGGAAGTAGAAGGCTGGTGGGCAACTCTAGACTGATCTAACTGTTGACTCGACTGTTCAAGAACCATGGTGTTCTGAACTACATTGGTTGAGAATAGCCAAATTGGTAGGCCAATTGTCAGTCCTGGAAGCGACAATGTAGCCATGTGGGGCGCACCAACTTCTCCCCAAGAGGAGAAAGGACTAGGATTTCCATCATGTGGAATTCCTTGGTTGGGGCGTTCCATGTTCTCAACCTACAAATCAACGCAGGAATAAGAGGTGATTATGTTCCGTTTAAAATAAATTTTATAACGACGCTTTAGACACAACTTGCTTTTTCACTTTTTAAGAGTCGAGAAAAAGCTAAAGATGACTCTAGTCTCCTTCGATGTTTTAACGAGCCCGAAGTGACAAATGCTCGGATGGACTTTTTCAGTTATAGAGTTTGAAAAAGGCCAAAAGAAACTACTCTGGAGTTCTAGGCGGAGGGTGTGCCAAACTTTTCGCAAAACCACAGAATACGTTTTACGGTACGAGTGGTCGATCTTCGTGAATGCTGTGTTCACTGCATTGCGATCAGTAGGGCGGTCGACACGGTTTCCTATGGATAAAGGCTTTGTTCCTATAGGGGTCTCCCAATATATACGCGACGGTACGTGGGAGCACAAGTCCGTATTGATACTTATCACTTCACCGTGGAGGAATCACCCAACCACTCAACGGTAAGATATCACGTTTAACGACGCCGGAACACGTCTCTAGCTTAGACCTCTATGTTTTTGCGTTATGTTTCAATGCGTTGTTATGTAAATTCAATTTATTTTAAGGTTGATCTTGTTTAGCAGTTTGCCTTTATGGATCACCACGAGATGTATAATACAACTTCCTAAATGCAGTCTAAGATGATAAGCAAGCTTTTCAATCTTTCAACTTTGAAAATCTTAACTACTGAGGGAAAAGAAAGACATCATCTTTTCACACAGATCATAGAGCACACACTAATGCACTTTTTCCTAAATTGACATGCAAACTGTCAAAATGCAGGTATTTCTTTTCTCTTTCTTAATGTTGACGTAATACAAAAAGAAAGCTGTTGTATAACTTTGAATTCAATTTCAAGTGAAAGCAAACAAGCTTGTCCAAAATCAAAAGACACCTTAAGATTTACTTGTTTCGACACTAGAAATATATAAATTCAAACCATATGACGAAAGCAAAAGCTCAATCAGCTATGAACAACAAAAAAACTAACTCTTAAGATCAAAACGACACTTTATCACAGGTCTAGATCTAAGAGGCCACAGCAAGACTAGTTCACTTTCGTTATGGGAAACTGCAAATGATACAAGAAATACACAAAGAACAAACATAGTTTCTTTATACAACCGAGGCAGAATAGTGGCAAGGAAAGTTGGTTTCAGATAGGTACATTGAATGATAACGGGCTGCAAAAACAAGGATGAAAACAGGGCAATAAACAGCAGGGAACCCCAGTAGCACTAGGCAAAACTAGTTCAGCGCAGGTAGTACACTGGCAGTTTGACCTTCAACACAGGTAGCCCCTTTGGGAACTGCGCTGAAATGCAGACTGCCTTCACAGTGCCTGCACTAAAGAGATAAACTTTCGTTTTTCTTAGTTTCCGGGTCACAGATTGCTCAAAAATTCACAGTTTTTGGCCAAATCAGAAGCTATCAATCAAGTACACACTAAGGGATGAAAAGGAGGATGAAAAGCTATCACTAAGAGCTATTCAGAGTCCTTGTGGATCAGCTATTCAAATCATAAACATGCCCAGATACTGAACTAGAGTAGCTGCCCTCTACTTTGCATTTGAAAGCTCCAAATGCAGTTTGATTCGGTACTCCCTGTGTTTATGAAATGAATAGCAAAAACACAAACAACCAACAAGATACGTTCCCCAGCAGAGTCGCCAATTTGTTGTTGGGAAAAGTATCCAATACGGAATGACCCTATCCCACTCTAAGGGTGATAGTACCTCAGCAACAATCAAAGCAAAGCTATTCGAGATTACTTCTTTATGAGATGTAAGAGAGAGGAGGAAGAGATCCACTAACCAATGTCTTCCGCTAATGATTGATCCAATCTTCTCTCTTTGCTGCTTGCTCCCATCTCCTTGCTCTTTCACTGGCCCAGCTACACCAAGATCCTGCAAAATAACAAGAGAGGGAAACTTCAAGAAGCATACATTCATAATCGATTCAAGGATTAGAATAAATCAAATACACCAGTATAACAACACATCATTGAGATACATGCATATAGAAGAACCTCAAATGCTTTATTAATGGAAGAAGTAAAGTTCAGGAAGTGATACAACCATAAAAGGCCCAATCCAGCATCACCTCCCAGCAGAAAGAAATCTCCTCTTCACCTCCTTCAAGCAAACCACCCAATAGTTCTATACTCAAACCAACAACACTTCCTTACATTCACAAGATTCCAGCCTCCTTAGACCTCATGAGAGAGCTCTATATATAGGAGTTTTGGAGAAAGGATGAGTCATCTTGAGCTTGGCATGGAGCTGACTAGTGTCCTCTCCCACTTCAGTTATTCTTCAGTTCTTGAGTCCACTTGGAGGTTCTTGCTTCCACTTGGAGATCTAGACCCTCTTACTCATCACTAGGCGAATTCTCTGATCCAAGTGTCATTTTGGAAGCTTCCTGGGCATTGACACCTTGAGGAATGACTGTGCCACTTGGCCAAACTCGCCCAGCGCAGGTAGCCTTCTTTGCAGTTGAAATTCAGCGCAGGTACACAGTGGAGCAGTTGACATTCAGCGCAGATGCTCAGTGGAGCAATTGACATGATCCATAATTAGCTTGTTTTTGAGTGTTTTCAGGTGGAGAACTGATATTCAGTGCTGTGGTTTGCTGACCTTGTTCCTCTAGGGGTAGGAACAACATGTTTAGGGACTTTGGATCCCTTAGATTATTGACATTTCATGCTTCATGCTGTAAGGCACAAAAATGTCTATAACACCCGGAAGTACACCCATTCCCAGAAACCATCCACTTCTACCAAAGCTTGCTACATTCCCAGTCAAAGAGCCATTGTCACACCTGACCAGCAAGTTTTATTCACCATCACTGCAGAATCCATTAATCAAATGTTGCAAGTCCAACTAAGCCCAAATGAGACCCCCTTTTCTATTGAAGGCTTGCTTGACCTCTATACCAAGTTAGACCTTCCTAGGATAGCTAAATTTTTCAAACTTTCATCATAGAGGAGTGTCACACTCCAACAGATAGTCCTCCATATACTGCCACCATTTTTTCTAAGAGAGATAGACAAATCATAACCATGCTCTCTTGCATTCTAGGATACACCACAGATGAACATGTGGATGAGATTTTCCTTGCTATCCTTTCTATCTTTTGCCCAGGCAAGCCTCCTGCTATAATGTTTAACTATGGGCAGTTCATAGCAGATAGAATGCATGAACAATTCATCATACTACCAAATGAGAGAGTTTTCAAGTATTCTTCAATTTTATTTCATATGTTCTTGTACTAACAATCAGACAAATTCCGTCAACATTCATAAGTTAGACACCAAAGACAATCCAATATTAGTCATCTATTGGACACCATTGATCTAAAAGTACTCCACTATATTTACTTACAAACACTTCATTGAATCATTTGTTCATCCTGTTATAAACATGCTAACTATTGGCTATCATCCCAGGATCAGTAAGGAAATTAAAAGGGTTTTACAGTTGGAAAATAACATTAAAGTGGGAGACTGGTATCTATACCAGGACCACATAGATATCAGGATATATGGATGCCAACTAGCTCCTTATAAATTGCCTAAATACCTCCGTATGAGGATATTTGCATTAGAGTACTTTAGACATATTATAAACTCTAATGAGATTAATTTCCTGGAAACCAAGAAGAAGACTCAATTTAAAGTGAAAAACCAATTGGGCTCCTTTATTTGTAATAATAGGGACGTTGGACTAGAGGCCAATAAGATTCTACAGTAGATGAAATTCAAGAATAGTTTTATGTGGCAATATGACCCTCCTGGAGTCATAAATAAACTAAGGCTCAAAGTCAAATTGGGCCCTTTCATACACATCCTAGGCCAGACATTGAGAGATTTGCCAACTAGTCTGAATGGTTGGAAAACACTTTGAGAGACATGGACAGTACTGTAGTTGATGTGGAGAATACATTAATTGATGTGGAAAAGCAGATTGATACTAGTTCCTTTCTGCAGGTTCCAACCCTAAGAGAACCAATGAATATCCCTTCTCTTTTACAAACTCCAACAAATGAAGACAGGAATGCAAAGAGAACCAGGAAAGAAGGTTCTAGTTCAATCATGGAAACCAAAAATGAACAATTTGAGATCAGTTATAGGAAGAGGCCCAAGCTTGATCCTGTAACTAAACAAGAAGACATCATTGGAACAATGGAAATCACTGACACTAATACAATGGTAGAAAGGAGCAAAGGCCCAATAGCTTCAGGAGAAACACACCAGCCCTCTATATCAAACACTCAACTCATTGACAAACAGTTCAGCATTGAAGTCTCTTCATCCACCAGACTTGTGGATAAAGAGAAATATATTAAAGAAAGGTATAAGGAAATTAAGTTGAGGAATGAGACATTGAAGGCTGAGACTTATGCCCAATACTTCAAGCAGACACCTGCAAATCAAAACAGATTAATGTCAGCCTTTGACATCAAAACAGGGAAGATGCAAGTGACATTCATGCAACCTACAGTCCAGCAACCAAGATCATCAACAGACTATAGAAAAACAGATTTTGAGGTTTTGGCCAGGGATGTTCACCCCATTGACCAAATTGAGTTTCACAAGCAGGAAAGTGATATGATCTATTCCACCATGACAAGTAAAGTTATGACTGCACACAAACTTCAAAGTTCATTGGATAATATCATTGCACAGTACAAGCTGGAAAAGGCCTCCTCATAGGCCAAGGACAACAGAATCAAGTCACTGGAAGACTTGGTAATTGAGCTTGGGTATAATCCTAGTGATGTCAAAGCTACAGAGAAACTGATAAAGAAAAAGAATGAGGATATTGTTGCTTTGAAGAAGCAATTAAAATTGCCTCATTCAGAGCATCCACAAACAAAAGAGGTCCTTGAAAGCCAAACCCAACAAGAGGAGATGATGGACCTTATTCTCCAATTGAATGATTAGTTGAAAGAGATGGAGAAGGAGTTGGACAACTTGATATAGTTAAAACAGACCAGCCTTGAGACTTCCACTGCCAGTGCCATTCCAACAGTCACTACAGCAGTACCATCCACCTTGGCAGCTTCATTGGCTCCTACAGCACTACCAGCTACCACATCATCTACATCAGCAACAGGTTCGACATTAGCAACAACTCAACCAAGTGATGAGGCAAGCAAATTGGTCAAAGCAGTGCAGTACATGTCCACTCAGAGCACAGAGATAAACAAGCTTAAAGAAAAGATAACAAGTTTAGAGAACAACAATAAGCTTTCACAGATTATTGGTGAGCACCAGTATTGCAGCAAGAATGTTGTAAATCATGGGGCTTCCTACTTTACTTTTATCAACCCAGTAGTTCATAACAAACTTGGAAGCGACAGTGCTATATGCACAAGTACTGGCTCTTACTGCGGGCTGTCAGTTGGTCAGTTGGCGCAAGATCACTAGGAGATGAAGCCAACTTCTATGAATTATGAGAAGAAGCTTTTAGCTGTGAGGAAAGAAATCTAACTCTAAAGAGGCTATTCTACTTGCAGAAAGAGAAAGAAGACTGGAGTGTAAAGCAAACCCTAGCAAACCCTAATTCTTCCAACTAACCCTACTTTTGCAGAAAAAGAGATGAAAACTGATGATATTAGTGCCATTAACTATTGAGAAAGTAAATTACATCTATTCAAGCTACTTCTAGAAGGAAATGAGAAAAAAACATCTTTGTGGGTTTTTGGAGTGTTTTATGTGAAATTGTTATGCTTGTAATTTATCTGTTTATGGTTGTGGCAGAGATTTGGTGGCAATGGAGGGCGACCTTGGGGTTCACAAAGGTGTAGGAAGGTGTGGGGGAGTCCTAAGAAGCCTCTGGTAACCTTCTAGAGACTTCCTCTGCAATCAGACTTCAAAAAGTCACTTTCAGGAAATTCTACAGGAGGTTGCAGGGGATCTACAGCAGGATCTACGGGAGGATGTCGAGAGCTATTTTTAGAGGTTTTAAAGGTGGAAAAATGGTGGGAAAGGGTATCTAAAGATTAGAGGGAGGTGTAAAGATTTCTGAAGCTCATCAAGGATGATTAGGAAAGGAAATGATGGTTGGATTTGTTCAAGAGACAAGAGGAAAGTTTATGAGAGAAATGCAGAAATTGGGGCAAATTCATGAAGGGCTATGAATGACTCATGAAACCTGTGAGAAAAGAGATGATAACGGCTGATTTATTGATGTATTTTGAGCATAGGTGTGTTGTAAGAGTTGCAAGTCAAAATACTGGAATTCAACAAGAAAAGAACTAGTTGTACCAAAAGAACAGAACTATCTCTTATGTTAACCTAAATTCTGACCTAGAAGAATAAAATGCTGAACAGTGCTATATGAACAGGAAATCATGGAAAGAGATTTATTTTATAAATAGAAATGAACATGGAAAAATGGATCTGAAGCAAAACATTAACCTCTGAATCACTATAACACTAGAAATTGCATGAGGGGAGAAAAATTGTGTTTTTATGGCAACAAGCAGATCTTGACCTCAATTCATGGTCCCCAAAGAAGGAAAGGAGGTCAGGCTCTGTTGATGCCTTTTTGTATCTTTCTCTTACCACTATTTAACCTACTTCAACAACTAAAATGGAAACAACTATGTAAACCAACAAAAGCAACCTATTCTAACCAAGGTAAAATGAATCTATCTAACAGAAGTTAATTCAAGAACTGAAGCAAAAACATATAAGTACAAAGAAAGAGGTGCTGGGTAGCTTGGGTTGGGCCCTAACCCAAGAGCTTCAGCCCTCTAAAATAAATTAGTGCTGGCTCAAAAAATACTTCATCCCCATTATCAAAAATAATAGTCACATTACATAAGTTGTTCACAAGAGTAAGCTAGAAAATGAGTTGGGCAAGAACTGCAACAAAAGTACAAAAATTTGACTAACAACCAGCTAAACTACTGAGCACCTAAGCCCTCCTATTTATACAACTGGAGCTTTCAACATCTCTCCTAAAATCAAGGAGGCTCGGCTCCCAAGACTAGAGATAGACAGTAGCTCTTATTCACTTGCTCGGCTGCCCCTTTGATGCATTAATGTGGCTGCTAGTGCTCCGAGTTTCCTGAAGGAGGATTCGAGGTAGGGAGTAATAAATGAGGGGGACACCCTCTTACAAATCCTCTCCCTTGTTTTCCTCAAATATTGGCTACCAAATGCTCATTAATCCTTTGACTTTGTCCCAAAATTGACCAAAAATCTGTATAAAGCACACATTAGACTTCATGGCATAATGACTAACCCACTTCACTCTATTAGCATAAATATAATAAAAAACATGCAATAAACTAATGAGAATGGTGGATTAATCTGAGTTAGGAGGCCAAATGAGCCCATATAATTACCCATTTATGGGTCTTATCAATTATGCACAAGGAGGAAGTTCAAAAGTGAACCAGGTTGACTGAAAGAATGAAGAGCTTAGAGAAATAACTAACATTGAAGGAGCCACTTGGACAAGCTAAAGAACAATTGTGGGCCAATATCATTGAATTTGTCAATGATATTTGGCCATCCATTCAAGTCATCTTTGAACAAAGTGACTAGGTCAAAGAGGCTACAGAAAAAATACAAAAGTTAAGGAAGAATTGGGAGACATGCCAGAAGAAGCCACTAGAAGAATCCATTTCCTTAACTCTAATAAAAATATGAGTTGCAGGAGTTGGACATACTTGATAGGACTAGCACCATACTAGAAGTAAAAAAGGAGCTCACCAAGAGGAATTTGATGATGAACCTTGAAGACAAATGCCAAACCATGCAACTGGCTATAGACAAGTTCATGGTAAGGTTGATGTTTTGAGGCAGAAAGGTCTGCCAAATCCCTTGTTGATAAATTCCAAATTGATGCCATAGGAAATCTACAAAAAAAGGATAAGGGAGGTGGCAAGGGATTAGGCAAGTAATTCTTCCATGAAGGGGATGCCTACTGGAAAGGTTCTATATCATACATTTGAGAACCTGTTTTACCTCCAGCATGAGGTAAAACACCTTTTTGTAAATAAACCCATTTTTTCCAAGTACATAGAAGCTGATGAAATTTATGGGAGGATGGTAAATATTCAATTACCAGATGCAGACACATGGGAAAAGTTAAATGACCTACTGTAAAAATGCACAATAGAAGTGTAAACAACACAGTGAAAGAAAAGTGACATATCAACCAAATGAAAGAGTATCAGGTGAAAGTGTATCAGTTGAGAAAGGGAAAACTGAAAAGAACAGTTAGCGTGAAGACCAACAACAGGGTAGAGAATAAACAGCAAAAGATCAGAGCATAAATACAACACGACCAAATAAACAAGGACAACATACAATAGTTGAACACCTATCTCTATCTTGTTGCATGAAGATATTTCTTTCTCCTAGATTAATTCCTAACACAATTTGGGATATTTTGTAAACTATTTTTGTATAAATACTTCATAATTCGAAATATTGAAGGTGGATTGCCAGACATTTCTATAGTTGTATTGACCTGAAACCTGAGGGTTATTGTACCAATTTTTCAAGTCAGTAGATTGGACTGAGTAATGAAGAGATTGCATTTCAGGATTCATGTGTTGAGCTATTACAGTGAAGTATTTTATTTTGTCAAATTTTTATTCCCTTATGTATTTCACAAACTTACATGTTATCTAAAGTGAATAAATTAACTGGAAATTTATTTCAGAATTTGTTTAAGTACACTTTGTCTTGAACACTTAATCATTTCTATGTTTTCTTCTGATATTCGGATCTGAGAACCCTTAATTTCTCTCCCATCTCGGTTGACCTCTTTCACTTCTTTCATAATCCTATCTAAGGAACCCTTAATTTCTCCTTGGATCCGATTGGAAACCATTTCACCATCCAGCCTTAAGATCTGAAATAACTCAGCTACCTTGCCCTCTAGAGACTATTTTTAGAACTTGATCCAGTCATGTTTGTTTGACACTTGACCCCATAGCCCAATGGTAAAATACATCCATCTATCCATCTAAGTCAGTAATTCTACCACCAAATCCAAATCAAAACCCAAGTACAATCATAACTATCCTAAAATCAATTAACTAAACAAATTTAAATCATAAAGAGAGAACCCTCTCTGAGCATTAGGAAGGCTAGATCCTAATATCCAAAGTAGGCTTGTGGTTACCTCTATCATTTCCTTCACAAAAACTAAAGAGAAATTTTGGAGTGATAACATATTGGCGACCATACTGGGAACTCGATCCTCAGTGTAATGAAACTTTAAGGAAATATTAAATCTCATATTTTGCCCCTTAAGGTCATTTTTTCAGTTGTTAAAAAGTTTCATAAAAACAATTTAAAAAATTAAAGTTCTGGCTTCGATGAAAACAAATCCAGATCCAAACCCTGTTGCAATAGTTGATAACCCTGACAGAATTCTAAGGAAAAAAAAAAAGGTAGAAACTCAAGGAAGTAGTAGTCAGTTAATTAAAGAAAACTCACTCCCCAAAGAATTATCAAGTTTAGAGGATATTCAGTTTGATTTGTCATTTGAGCTTTCTTTGTTTAGAACCAGATCAGAAAATTCAATTCATGAAACTGTAATAGACCCTAATTTCATTCAATTTATTGAATCAAAAAAGGTGCCTATACATCCAGATTTAGATCAACTTGTTTTCAATACTTTTGATAAACTAGAAGCTTTAACCTCAACCTTGATAAGCCATATAGATGATGCCTATATTCAACAATCAATTGAATTAGCTACCCTCACTGCTATTGCCTCTGAACTTTTTGCAGAATCTTAAAAAACTATAAATATAGCTTCATTTACTACCACCTCTCCTATAATATCCACCATAGTTCATTCCCCTAAACCATTGATACCTCAGCTTCCTCTCCAACTGAACATCTCAAGTTCATATAGTTCATCTACACCCATCTCAAATCCTTCTTCTAGCATCACTACTTTGCCCCACAGTCAAACCAAAACCTCAAACATGGCAAACAAATATGCACCTTTGGTTTTACCAGCCCAACTACATGCCATGCCCCAAGATTACTAAAGCAAAATCTTTTTGTTTGATGCTATTGGTTAGTATACTGCCCAACAACATGTGAACAAAATGACTTATTACTTTGAATTGCATGAAATCGATGAGTCTGATGTCCAAATGAGGTTATTTTTCCAAACAATGACAAGAGATGTTAAAAAATGGTTCAAAGGTTTACCAACTAATCATATTGCAGATTCAGCTACTTTTCATAGATTGTTTATTGATAGATGAGAAAGAAAGAAAAACCCTCTGAAATACTATCTGAATATGATAACATTATAAGATCTCCTAATGAATCAATTCATGATTATTTTACTAGGTTCAACAGTATCTACAATGCAATCCCTGCTAATATTAAACCTCCACCATACCTGGCATTAATCAAATTTCTTGATGGTTTTGACATTGATATGTCATACCAATTAAGGGAAAGAAACTCTGAAACATTGGAACAAATGCAAAGTAATTTTGTTAGTGTAGAAGCAAATTTATTAGCTAAGAAAGCTAGGATGGGAAATGAGAAAAGAGTTGTCATTAAAGAGGAAACTTCCACTTCAGATGGTAAAATAGATAGTTTAGCTTGTAGAAAGGATAATGGATAGATTAGAAAACATGGAAAGAAAAACTCAGTGGGAAAACCAACAACCATCCCCAATAAGAAACTAGAACTTTAGGAAGAATATTAACACTAGAAAGAATGTTATACGAGATCAACAGATTAGACCACCCTTCTAGGAAAAATATGCTAAGGGTTCACAAAACCATGAAGAAGAGGATGACACCCATATACACCTATTAGGGATTAAAAATGAAGAGGTTTTTTTTCTTACTAAGGAAGAACAGGAATTTTACATGCTACAACAATTACAATTAGAATCTAGAGAGTCCTTTGACTTCAAACAAGGCTATGAATCTGCTATATATGAAGTTCACAAATAGTACAACCTTAGAAGCAAAAATAATACTGAAATTCCCACTAAGAAATCAATCCAAACCCAAACTAAAAAGATAACAGAAGCTCCTGTGACCAAAGTTCTACAAATTCTCCCTAGGGGAACTCAGGAGACTTCCAACCCAAAAATTGTAGATATAACTTCATCTAAAACTCAAACTGAAACTGTTACTCAGACCATTCCAATTAAGAGAATTCAAAACAAAATAGCTGGTACACAAACTGAATTACCAAATGCTGAAAAAGAAGATAAAAATACACAAACCACATTTACTAAGGAAGATCTCATACAATTAGGCAAAACTCAATTTCCATTCAACATTAAAACTGAGATAGAAAAATTGAAAATATCAGTTCCTTTGATCGAACTAGTGAAAAATGAATCATATAGAGCACAAATCACTGAAACATTAAATATAGGTGAAGGAGAGGATGATGTAAACTTGAATGATGATCAACCTGAGTTATTGTTTGGTCCAGAAGTAAATGGCACCCACCAATAAGGGGTTATCCCTCCATTCTACATTAGCTTAAATGTTCATGATAAAATCTTACATAATGTTATGCTAGACTCAGGGGCATCCCATAACTTAATGCCAAAAGAAATCATGGAGAGATTAAACTTAGATATCAACAGACCATATAAGGACCTGTTTTCTTTTGATTCCAACCAATTCAAATGCCTTGGCCTCATTAAAGATTTGTGTGTGACTCTACTCCAGTGCTCAGAAAAGAATATTGTGATGGACATAATAGTTGTTGATATCCCACCCAAGTATGGAATGCTATTATATTTCTCATGGGGAGAAAAATTACAGGGATCTCTACAATTAGACATGTCATATGCCACCATATATGTTTTTTGTCAACAAAAGAAACTTTACAAAGAAACATTGATGAGATACATGGTGAGTAGTGTAGAAAAACCACAGAATTTCCCTATATACTCCATGCATTCTGATATGGACTCTTTCATCTTGTATAATTCAGACAATGACAAAAATGAAATAACAGTTGTAGAAGAAAAATACAAAGCTCCTGATAGTGAAAACATTTTTCGTGAGTCCCTATGGCATTTAGATTTTGATGGCTCCGTGAATAGATTAGGAGCAGGTGCAAGAGTTTGGATTCACAACATGGAAAATAATCATTCTGAAGGTCATGCATTTAGATTAAACTTTGAATGCACAAACAACATTGCAGAATATGAAGCTCTAATCTTAGGACTACAAATGGTTAGAAAACTTGGAGCCGAGAGAGTTTCTATCATGGGAGACTCAGAATTGATTATAAAACAAATCAAAGGTGAATACTTTGTGAATAATCCTAGACTTAGCCAATACAGAGAGACTGTCTTGGATTTGATTAAAGACCTTCTTAAAACTGATTTTGCTACCATTCCTAGGAAACAAAATATGCAAGCTCACAGTCTAGCCACTTTTGCTAGTACCTGAAAATTGCCTTTTCAATCTAACCACCAGTACATTACAGAAGTGAGACATAGGCCTGTTATACCTCACAATTTGAAATATTGGTAGATTTTTTCACAAGATTCTCAAATTTATGATTTCATGAATGCTGAAGGGTAGTTTCAAAACTGTAATATAGATACTGATTGTACAGTAGATAATAACAGAGATAGTGAGATAAATATAAATGCTTTAGATGTAGGTAAACCCGCTAATTTCACTAAAGTACAAATAGATAACTTAAAAAATGTAGAAATAGAAGAAATAATGAATGATGATCCTGAAATTCTAAACCTTAAAAATAACTTTTTGCCAAAGGGATTAGTCCCATTAGAAGATTTGTTTGATTCAAACGATGTAGCTAGGAAACCAAAAATGGAGCCTTTAAGAGCAGATATAGAAGAATGTAACATAGGAATAGAAGAAAAGCCCAATATTATCAAAATATCCAAAGCGTTACCTCCAGCTGAAAAGTTGAAATACATAAGTTTGTCCAAATAGTTTCAAGATGTCTTTTCCTGGAGTTATGAAGACCTTAAATCTTATGATACTATCATAATTCAACATAAGATACACATCAAAGAAGATCATAAACCCTTCAAACAAAATCTTAGGAGAATCAATCTAGTTCTTATGCCATTAATTGAAAAAGATGTAAAAAGGATGTATGATGCACAGATCATAGAACCCATTAGATATTCAGATTGGGTCTCTAATTTGGTCACTACTAGGAAGAAAACAGGAGAAATCAGACTCTATGTTGATTTCAGAAACTTGAACAAAGTGTCATTAAAAGACAACTATCCTCTCCCAAAAACGGACCACATTCTTTAGAGTGTAGTAGGCTCATCCAGAATTTCATTGCTTGATGGATTCTCTGGATACAACCAAATCTTAGTTCAACTAGAGGACCAAGAAAAGACTGCATTTACCACTCCTTGGGGTACTTTCATGTACTTGAAAATGCCTTTTGGAATGATGAATGCAGGAGCAACATTCTAGAGAGCTATGGACATAGCCTTTGCTAAAGAAATCCATGACTTTCTAGTTGTTTACTAATATGACATCACAGTCTTTTCCAAATTAGATAACGAACATCTAGATTACCTAAGAAGAGCTTTCATTAAATGCAGAAAATTTGGTATTTCCTTAAATCCCAAAAAGGCACTCTTTGGTATAGAAGAAGGTAAACTCTTGGGACACATAATATCCAAAGATGGAATTAGAATAGATCTAGCTAGAATAGAGGCAATCCTGACCATCACTCATCCTTGAAACATCAAAGAATTATAGTCATTCTTTGGCAAAATAAATTTCCTTAGGGGATTCATCTCTAACTTAGCAGAATTAATTAGATAACTAAATAACATGTTAAAGAAAGATTCAACACTTAAGTGGACAGTAGAGGCTAAATAGGATTTTGAGGCAATCAAAGAATCCCTTACTAAAACACCAATCCTCATAAGTCTTGATTTCCAAAAAGATTTTATAATTTTTTCTTTTGCTTCAGAACATACTATTGCAGTAGTCTTGTTTCAAAAGAATGATCAAGGTTATGAGCAACCTATTGCATTTTTCAGCAAATCTTTGAGAGATGTTGCACTAAAGTACAACATAATGGAAAAACAAGCACACACTTTAGTGAAAGATATTAAAGATTTCAGAGTGTACATCTTGTATTCACACATCATTGCTTATGTTCCAAATTCAGTAGTAAAGGACATTTTGACACAAAATGGGCTTGAAGGAAAGAAAGGCAAATGGATTGTCACTATTTTGGAATATGACATAGAAATAAAGAATACAAAACTTATCAAAGGCCAAGGTTTAGCTAGACTCATGGCTGAATCGTTCTGTCAGGCCTTAGATATAAATTTCATTGGTGCCCTAAATAATCAAGAAGAGATGGCGACTCCACAGATCAGTGAACCTTTCATTGATTCACCCTGGTATGCAGATATTACATTTGTTTTACTAAACTTACAAGCTCCTCCTGCTTATCTAGAACTAAAGGTAGATTTTTGAAAATGAAATCAATGAAATATTGTATCATAGATAATGCTTTATTTTGGAAAGATAATGTTGGCATTCTATTAAATTTTTTATGAAAGATGAAGCTGACAAAGTTATGGAAGAATTTCATGCAGGAGATTGTGGAGGACACCTATATTGGAAAATAACTACTGATAAGATTCTAAGGGCGGGTTTTTACTGGCCCACCCTTTTTGAAGATGTTAAGAGACATGTGACCTCTTGTCACAAGTGCCAAATATTTTAGGGTAAAAGGAAACTCTTACCACTACCTCTCAAACCCATCTCCATAGAAATGCATTTTCAACAATGGGGTTTAGACTTCATTGGAGAAATTCACCCATCCTCCTCAGCCCAACATAAATGGATTTTGGCAGCCACTAATTACTTTACTAAATGGATAGAAGCCATCCCTTCTAGACAAGCCACAGACTCTGTCATTATCTCATTCCTTGAAAACAATATCCTTTCAAGATTTGGATACCCCCAAAAGCTCATTACTGATAATGCAACTGCTTTCAAATCCAAGAAAATGGTAGACTTTTGTAGCAAATATCACATTACCCTTGGCCACTCCACTGCCTATTACCCTCAAGGTAATGGACTTGCAGAATCCTCAAACAAAAGCCTTGTCAATATCATCAAGAAAATTCTAGAAGACAACAAGAAGACATGGAACAAAAGGTTGGTTAATGCCTTCTGGGCAAACAGACTAACTACCAAAAATTTTATTGGTACATATCCTTATCAGCTAGTATATGGTATGGATGTTGTTTTCCCATCCTCTTTAGGAGTATAATGATATCCAAAGGAGGATAAATCGGACAATACACTTGCACCAAACCAGAGAAGAAGTCTATGTCAAATCACAAGTGATCCAGGATAAAATCAAAAAGATTTTTGACAAAAAGACCAAAGCTGATGATTTTTACATAGGTGATAAAGTTCTCAAATGGGATTCTAGAAGAGAAGAGAAGGGTAAACATCGAAAATTTTATTTCCTATGGCAAGGCCCTTATATCATTTATGGTTACAGAGGTAACAATGTATTTTTCTTGAGATAGTTAAATGGAAAATATCTACCAGGAGGACCAGTCAACAGTAGAATGTTGAAGCACTACTTATCCACATATTAATAGTAGTTCATTTTACTTTTCTCATTTTATATAACATTGCAGAGCTTAGATTGGATTGGATGATAATATTTTGAGGTTGAAGCCTGGAGGGAAGGTCGTGAGCTTTGAAAGGTCCACCATAATAAGCATGAAAAAAGCATATTATAGAGGAGCAGTCACAAGGCAAACAAAGTCAGAATTTCAAAGGCTACTGATCTTAAAGTTCTTGACATTTCACCAGGAAATGCCATCCCCATGTGGAGCCATTATTAGGGTCCTATAATAATAGGATTCATAATTTTGAATTGGCTATGGTTAGTCTTGTAATATTTTACATACTTTTTCTTTCTGCAAAATGTTTTCCATATTAAAAATGAAAAAATATAAAGAGGGTATGTCCTAAAATAATAATCAAAGGACAAAAAGGAAGAAAAAAGATCAAAAAGGTGAAAAATATGAACCCCAAAAAGAAATAAAAATAGATCATGAAAGTGTGCAAATTCAAATGCCACTCCTTTTTCTTTACTTTGTAAAATAAGATTGTGTGCAGCTTGTCAAAAATGCCACAATCCATGATGGTCAAATACTTTAATCTTGACCCATTCATGCTTTAAATTTCATGTTGATAGATAGAGAATAAAAATCTAGAAAAATTGTTTAACCTTGGCAGATCAGTGGTTAGGTAGAGAATAATAATGAGCTCATCAGTTTAATCTGAGCCATTGGAAGTTATAAGGTTAGAATTAGATAGTTTGCTTGCCAAAAGAAAAGGAAATAAGGGGTTAGCAAGTTCAAATGCACCCAATAAATGAAGAAAAAATGTTAGGGTAAATAAAGGGTAGGTAGAAGAAGTTTTGCAAAGTGCACAAAATTTCTAAGTCAAAAGCACATTTGTCATGCTTAATCCTATGTTCCATGTGTAGGAGGAATTGTGAGAAGGAAATGATATTCACCAAGCTTGTTTACTAATTTCCGCTCATTTCACTACACCCCCACATACTTATTTTCTAATTTCCCCATTATCTATTCCTTACTTATAAATACCCTTTTCCCCTCATTTTGTCCTTTACCCCTTGGTTTCACACAATCCCCTAGAAATTACCTTTCAAAAATCATCCCCCTTCCCAAAAACCCCTTTCTTAGTGTGAAACACATTCCCCATTACAAATATCACCTTCCCCCATTATTAATTTCCTTTTCCCCCTGAAAACCCATAAAAACCCTTTATCCTAAGTTTTTCCTAAAGTCCCGCATTATGTAATTAACATCCCAACTTCATATTTCCCCGATACCCTTTTTGACCCACCAACCCTTGGTGTAGTTAAAAAAACCTCGCCATATAACCCACGGTCCCACCTTTATTAACCATTTGATTATATTGAAAACCCCAACATTGTTGGTTAATTAATTACAATTCTTTGTAATTAAACCCCGGGCACCGCCAAACACTTTCCCGACTCTGTCTGTGCAACTCAAATGCACGATATACCTCTGATCTCCTACCCCAAGATCCAACGGTGTACAGCCATATTGTGCGGGTTCATCGTCCAACCATTAGCAACCCGAGAGCACGCGAGATTCGCGGTTTTGGCAGGGCAGTATTCTGCTACGTGGCGACACCAGGTTACATCACGTGCTCGAAAAAAATACCGCTCACCATCCAAAAGCAGTGTGATGGCACACATAACCACCTCCTCGCCCAAACTGAAAACTGACCACTGTTCATTTAATAATTTCCGCACCAAAATGTGACCGTTATTAGTTAAAAGGCCGAAAAAACCCCAATTCGCTCTTTTCGTTTGTTTTCGCTGTAAACCTCTGATAAGCCATTTGTGACACCCTAAACCTCTGAACGCCTAATTCATCCGATTTTACCACCCAAAGACACTGCAAACACCAAATTGAAGTAGCATATAACCAGTTCAAGCCTCAGAACCCAGTCTGCATGCCAAATCGCCAATTTCCAGGTATTCTTGGAAAAAACCAGAACAACCCTTGAATTTGAAAAAATGAACAATTATAATTGAATGGTTAATTAATTAAATTCATTAAGAAACCTTCCTGGATTGAAGAGAAACCTACTGTACATCCCAAACCCTATTTCAAAGACTTTAATTACCCTTCCACTGTTCCAGAGCTTCTAAAACTCACTCCTGAAACCACTAAAAGCCTAATTCAATTCAGTAAACCCAATTATGGCTTCCCAAACCTCTTTGGACATAAGACCTCTACAAACCCCTCACCTAGATATTGACCACCTTGCATTAGCAGATAGAGACTTCCAAATTAAGGACACTGCTTCCCCTTCCTATCTACTAAAACTCCATTGTTGGAGTAAAGACAAGTTTTTAAAACATAATAATGACATTCACCTTTGGGAGTCCAATTTTCCCAAGTACTTGTTCCTAGAAGTATGCCCATTCCCAAAAATCATCCACTTCTGCCAAGCTTGCTACATTCCCAGTCAAAGAGCCATTGTCACCCCTGACCAGCAAGTTTTATTCACCATCATTGCAGAATCCATTAATAAAATGTTGCAAGTCCAACCAAGCCCAAATGAGACCCCACTTTCTATTGAAGGCTTGCTTGACCTCTATACCAAGTTAGACCTTCCCAGGATAGCCCAAATTTTTCAAACTTTCATCATAGAGGAGTGTCATACTCCAATAAATAGTCCTCCATATGCTGCCACCATTTTTTCTAAGAGAGGCAGACAAATCATAACCATGCTCTCTTGCATTCTAGGATACACCACAGATGAACATGTGGATGAGGTTGTCCTTGCTTTCCTTTCTATCTTTTTCCCAGGCAAGCCTCCTACTATAATGTATAACTATGCTCAGTTCATAGCAGATAGAATGCATGAAAAATTCATTAGACTACCAAATGAGAGAGTTTTCAAGTATTCTTCAGTTTTATTTCATATGTTCTTTTACTACCAGTCAAACAAATTCCCTGTCAACATTCAGAAGTTAGACACCAAAGGAAATCCAAGATCAGTCATCTATTGGACACCATTGATCCAAAAGTACTCCATTGTATTTACTTACAAACACTTCATTGATTCATTTGTTCATCCTGTTATAAACATGCTAACCAGTAGCTATCAACCCAGGATCAGTCAAGAAATTAAAAGGGTTTTACAGTTGGCAAAGAACAAAAAAGTGGGAGACTGGTATATATACCAGCACCACACAGAGATCAAGATATATGGATGCTAACTAGCTCCTTATAAATTGCCTAAATACCTCCCTATGAGGATATTTTCATTAGAGTACTTTAGACATATTATAAACTTTAATGAGGTTAATTTCCTAGCAGCCAAGAAGAAGAATCAAGTTAAAGTGAAAAACCAATTGGGCCCCTTTATTTGTAATAATAGGGAAGCTAGACCAAAGGCTGATAAGATTCTACAGCAGATGAAATTCAAGAATAGTTTTATGTGGCAATATGACCCTCATGGAGTCATAAATAAACTAAGGCTCAAAGTCAAATTGGACCCTTTCATACATCATCCCAGGCTAGACATTGAGAGATTTTCCAACTAGTCTGAATGGTTGGAAAACACTTTGATAGACATGGACAATACTTGTAGTTGATGTGGAGAATACATTAATTGATGTGGAAAATCAGATTGATACTAGTTCCTTTCTTCAAGTTCTAGCCCTAGGAGAACCAATGAATATTCCTCCTCTTTTACAAACTCTAGAAAATGAAGACAGAAATGCAAAGAGAAGTAGGGAAGAAGGTTCTAGTTCAGCCATAGAAACCACAGATGAACAATTTTAGATCAGTTATAGGAAGAGGCCCAATCTTAATCCTGTAACTGAAAAAGAAGACACCGTTGGAACAGTGGAAATCACTAACACTGATACAATGGTGGAAAGGAGCAAAGGCCCGACAGCTTCAGGAGAAACACACTATCCCTCTACATCAAACACTCAACTTATTGAGAAACAGCCCAACAATGAAGTATCTTCATCCATAGGCCTGTGGATAAAAGCAAAGATATTAAAGAAAGGTATAAGGAAATTAAGTTGAGGAATGAGACATGGAAGGCTTAAACTTATGCCCAATACTTCAAGAAAACACATGCAAATCAAAACAGATTAATGTCAGCCTTTGACATCAAAATAGGGAAGAGGCAAGTGAAATTCAAGCAACCTACAGTCCAGTAGCCAAGATCATCAGCAGACAATAGAAAAACAGAATTTGAGGATTTTGCCAAGGATGTTCACCCCATTGACCAAATTGAGTTCCACAAGCAGGCAGGTGAGATGATCTATTCCACCATGACAAGTAAAGCTATGACTGCACACAAACTTCAAAGTTCATTGGATAATATCACTGCACAGTACAAGCTGGAAAAATCCTCCTCACAACCCAAGGACAATAGAGTCAAGTCACTTGAAGACTTGGTAATTGAGCTTGGATATAATCCCAATGATGTCAAAGCTATGGAGAAACTAATAAAAAAAGCATGAGGATATTGTTGCTTTAAAGAAGCAATTAAAACTGACTCATTCAGAGCATCCATGGACAAAAGAGGTCCTTGAAAGCAAAACCCGACAAGAGGAGATGACAGACCTTATTCTCTAATTGAATGATCAGTTGAAAGAGATGGACAAGGAGTTGGACAACTTGATACAGTTAAAACAGGCCAGCCTTGAGAGTGTCACTGCCACTGCCATTCCAACAGTCACTACAACAATACCATCCACCTTGGTAGCTTCATTGGCTCCTACAGCTCTACTGGCTATAACACTACCAATTGCCACAACATCTACATCAACAACAGATTCGACATCAAAAGCATCCCATCCAAGTGATGAGGCAAGAAAATTGGTCAAAGTAATGGAGGACATGTCCATTCAGACCATAGAGATAAACAAGCTTAAAGAGAAGATAACAAGTTTAGAGAATGACAAAAGGCTTGCACAGATTATGCACAAGGAGGAAGTTCAAAAGTCAACCAGGTTGATTGAAAGAATGAAGAGCTTAGAGAAAGAACTAACATTGAAGGATTCACTTGGCCAAGCTAAAGAACAATTGTGGGCCAATATCATTGACTCTGTCAATGATATTTGGCCATCCATTCAAGTCATCTTTGAACAAAGTGACTTATTCAAAGAGGCTACAGAAGCAATACAAAGAGTTAATGCAGAACTGGGAGACATGCAAGAAGAATCCACTAGAATAATCCATTTCCTTAATTCTAAAAACAAATATGAGTTGCAGGAGCTGGACATCCTTGATAGGACTAGCACCATACTAGAAGTAAAAAAGGTGCTCACCAAGAGGAATTTGATGATGAACCTTGAAGACAAATTTCAAACCATGCAGCTGGCTATAGACAGGTCCATGGTAAGGTTTGATGTTTTGAGACAGAAAGGTCTACCAAATCCCTTGGTGATAAATGAAAAATTGATACCACAAGTAGACTACAACAGAAGGATAAGAGAGGTGGCAAGGGATCAGGGAAGTAATTCTTCCATGAAGGGGATGCCTACTAGAAAGGTTCTATATCAGACATTTGAGAACCTATTTTACCTCCAACATGAGGTAAAACACCTTTTTGTAAATAAACCCACTTTTTCCAAGTACACAGAAGTAGATGAAATTTACAAGAGGATGGTAAATATTCAATTACCAGATGTAGACACATGGGAAAAGTTAAATGACCTACTGTAAAAATGCACAGTAGAAGTGAAAACAACACAGTGAAAGAAAAGTGACAGATCAGCCAGATGAAAGAGTATCAGGTGAAAGTGTATCAGTTGAGAAAGGGAAAAGTAAAAAGAACAGTCAGCGTGAAGACCAACAGCAGGGCAGAGAATAAACAGCAAAAGATCAGAGCATAAAGATAACACAACCAAATAAATAGGGATAGCATACAACAGTTGAACATCTGTCTCTATCTTCTTGCATGAAGATATTTCTTTCTCCTAGATTAATTCCAAGACATTTTGGGATATTTTGTAAACTATTTTTGTATAAATACTTCATAATTTGAAGTATTGAAGGTGGATTGCTAGGCATTTCTATAGTTTTATTGACCTGAAACCTGAGGGTTATTGTACCAATTTTTCAAGTCAGCAAACTGGACTGAGTAATAAAGAGATTCCATTACAGGATTCATGTGTTGAGCTATTACAATGAACTATTTTCTTTTGTCAAATTGTTATTCTCTTATGTACTTCACAAACTTACATGTTATCTAAAGTGAATGAATTAACTGGAAATTTATTTCAAAATTTGTTTAAGTACACTCTCTCTTGAATAGTTAATCATCTCTATGTTTTCTTCTGATATCCGGATTTGAGAATCCTTAATTTCTTTCCCATTTCGATTGACCTCTTTCACTTCTTTCATAATCCTGTCTAAGGAACCCTTAATTTCTCCTTGGATCCAATTGGAAACCATTTCACCATCCAGCCTTAAGATCTGAAATAACTCAGCTACCTTGCCCTGTAGATAGTATTTTTAGAACTTGATCCAGTCCTGTTTGTTTGACACTTGACCCCATAGCCCAATGGTAAAATACATCCCTCTATCCATCTAAGTTAGTAATTCCACCACCAAATCCAAATCAAAACCCAAGTACAATCATAACTAGACTAAAATCAATTAACTAAACAAAGTTAAATCATAAAGAGAGAGCCTCTCTAAGCATTAGGAAGGCTAGACCCTAATCTCCAAAGTAGGTTTCTGGTTACCTCTATCAATTCTTTCATAACAACTCAAGAGAAATTTTGGAGTGATATCAGACTATATGTTTGGCCTCCTTTCCACAAAGCATGGTAAAAAATGTGTATTTATGGTCGTCGACAAATTTTCTAAGATGGCCATATTGTCAACATGTAAGAAGAGTTTCAAAGCAAAAGCCACTGCCAAACTCTTCTTTGAACGAGTATGGGTACATTTAGAAGTCCTGCAGACCATTATATCATATAGAGATAGTAGGTTCCTAAGAGAATTTTGATTGAGCCTCTGGTCATTGTTAGCATCAAACTCACTAAGTTGACTGCATTCCAACCCCAAACTGATGGCCAAACAGAGGTTGTCAACAGGACGATTGTACATATACTACGCATGTACAACTCTAAGCATCAATGAATGTGGAATGAGAGTCTTCCCTACATGAAACACATCTACAACAGAGCTCTCCATAGCTCGACTAGCCACAACCACTTTCAAGTGAGCTTGGGATTTCAACCATTATGTCCCCTAGATGTCACACTGCCTTTTACAACTACACAGAAAGAATTTTCCCATGTTCAATCTAAAGTTAATAAAGCCACCATGTTTATTGAGCACATTCATCACATTCGTCAGCAGGTACGCAACATCTTAGATAAATACATGCCAATTACAAACAATGACATGGTCATCATCAGGTGCCACTTAAGTTTCATATGAGTGACAAAGTTTGGTTGCATTTGCAGAAAGAATGCCTTGTCAGAGCCCATTAGAAGCTTTGACCACTCTGATGTGGGCCTTACAACATCACCAAGGGTGTGGGAGACAACTCTTTCGAGCTTAGTATCCCCCAATTCCTTGGCATGCACCCCATATTCAATGTGGACCACATTCAACCATACTTTCCACCATTACTAGACACATTAAACATTGTTGAGCAATTGACAGCTCAACCTAGACTGCATTGTGTTAGTCCCTTACAATTTCCTAGGCTGAGGAGGAGATCGATAAGGGTAACCTCAAACCACTTCAACTGAGTAGCTAGCCCTACTGAGCAAGAGAGGGTCTCTCAAAGTTTTTTATTAGTGAAGTGACTTTAAAGCAATAAGTTTTAAGCTAGATATGTATGATTGTTTGTGTGTTGGTGAACTTTAGATTTTCGGGTTTGCTAGAATAGGGTTTGGAGCCACAGATAGGTCTAGGTTGTAGAAGTGTAGAAGAAAATATGGAAAGGAGCTAGATACCAGAAGACCATGGTGTATTTGGAATATTTTCAATGTAGTATAGAAGAGAAAGTGTAGAAGAGACTAATGAGCATAAGTAAACATGAGTTCATTAGCTTTTAGAAGACATATACATAACTATGAAAACCATATAAACAGAGCTTGAAATCAAGAATTTTGTCTATTTCATTGTAAGGCATCCATATAAAGAAGAGATATCATGTATATAAAGATGTTTTAACCATTAGAAAACAAATAAAATTAATAACAAACACCATGAACTCACTGGGCTAGAGTTCCTTAAAAATAGTTGCAACTGTCTCTCTATTAGCTGAGAAGATCATTACATGCAAGCCTCCTCCACAAAGTATCCAAACTTCTCTCTAAAAGAGAAATGATACATATAGACTCACTTAGACCTCTTGCTCACCTTCAGGAGTCAAATTCCTAGGTGGTGGAACTGACTCCAAGATTCTCTCAACCAACATGTGAGAGTGAGAAGGTGAAACTCAAACACTTCTTGGAGAGTTTGTTTAGGAGTTTTCTTCCTTAATGAGGCCTATTAAACATAAAAAACAACCTATAATTTACATTTATTCATGCCTATATCACCTAGCCTCAAAACAAGTGCCATTACATTAAGAGTTTTGACTTTGAGCAAGTCAAACTGAAAGCTAGAAAATTTACACATTGGAATTTACAATTAAAAACACAGGAAATTGCATAAGTGTAGCGCCAACTTTGAGCCCAATTTCAGGTGCCTTACTGAGGTCCAAATGAAGATATGAGAGAATTTTTAACTAGATTTTCAAGTCTAGTTTCCTGAACACCTTGAATTTTTGAAAATGACCCATGGGAAGGCCTCCAAAAATCCATTCTCCCAAGGTCGCTCCAAGAGCACAACGACTATCAAAAAGGGTCCAGAAAGCTGATTTTTGGCCACTATTTTCCATTTTTCTCAAAATATAAGCCTCCTCTGGAAAATATGAAGAAATGGGTTTTTATAGGATGCCAAGGGCTTTCCAAAAATTCAAATTTTTCTTGAAATGGGTGCCTGAGGAAAAAGCGCAGTGCCAAGGCCCTGCGCTCCTGGAACTGATGATTTTCTAAATTAGGCCTCAAAATTTGCAAAAGAAAAAAAAACAAATTTGATCAAAATTTCCTCAAAATTGGCCAAAAGTTGTAAAATGATGCATGTTAAGCCCTCATAGATGCTTCAGCAAGCATCTCCAAGTCTCCTTCATCTTTGTGGTCCTTTTGGCCTTCTTTGAGCTTATTCTCCAGCTGCTTGACCTTGACGTCACAAATCATGTTCTGAGCCTGGTAATGGTGTGCCATGTGCCTTAACAGCTGATTGTTTCTATTTTCTTTCTCTAGAAGCTTCGCCAAGTGGTCATTGACCTTGTTTAGCCAGTACTCTTTATCTTGACTGGCCTCTATAGCAATTATGTCCTCTAGGTCTAGCTCCTCATTCAATAAGATGTGTTTTTCTTCTTCTTGTAATGCCTTCTTAATCCCTTTAGTTCTTGGCCTTTTTCTCTTGCATTTCCCTTGTGTTCCTTCAGGCTCATTTGTCTCCATCACTGTTTTTCCCTTGTCGACCTGCTGCATGCTAGAAGTTTCATCTTCTACCTCTAAATCAACCAAATCAAACTCATGCTCAACCATGTCCTTATCCTGCACTGATGATCCCTGTTTTGCTGATTTAGGAGGCTTGGCCCCTTTCTCACCATGAGAAGCAAACACAAGCCTCTTTCCTCTCTTGTACATCCTAGTCACCTCAGGTTTAGGTGCTTTAGGAACCTCCTCTGATTTGTTTGATAACCCTACTTCCATAGGCTGCACTGATGTGTCTTGGTGATGGCTTGGTGAAGTAATCGCATTTCATTTTTGAAACCCTAGATGATAGGAAAGGGGAAAAACAGTGAGGGATGAGTGAAAAATGAAATTATGGGTAGGAGGAGAGGAAAATATGGCAAGGGAAATTCTAGGAGGTGTTTATGGACAGTGGGCAACTTATGAAAATGAAATGAGGTGGAATTAAGGAAAGAAGTATTTGTAAAAAATGAAAAACAAAGTTTTTAGGAAAATTCTCCAAATTCTTTAGGAATGAGATAGGGTTTCCCTTTTAGTAAGGTAATTTTATGTTCTAAGGTTGGTTCAGTGTTTCATATAGCATATTAAACATGTGTAGAGGTGTAGGATAATATTTTACATGTTTAAAATCAAGAAAACCAAATGATCGTCATCAACCCTATCATCATTTCATGAGAAATTCACTAGAAACCCTAATTAAAGAAATCTTTGGCTTGAATTCATCTTGCAAAACAAAAAGGTGAGTAATATTATTTACTTACTTGTGGATGAGCTTAGGATTGCAAGAAAATAGGTGACCAAGCTTTAAAAAAATCAATTTGGGTGAGTTTCGGGAAAATTTGAGATACTATGGCCCAAGCGCAGTGCAGTCTTCCTAAGCGCAGTGCCCAAATGCAATGCAATGTTCCTAAGTGCAGCGCTGGCCTCCCAAGCACAGCATAGTGACATATTCCAAACCACTTTTGGAGGCCTTAAGCTACTCCCAATTGAGAAGTTGATAGCTCGTTGGAAAGCTCTTGAAGTCTGTTATAATATGGACTCCTCAAGTATGTAATTTGAACACTCCATCAGGGAGAAAAATCGACTTTCCCAAGGTCACTCCAAAAACCCAGGGTGTCTCTGACAAAAGAATAGCGCCAACTTGCAGAGAACTTTTTGATGCCTTCCACTAATCCAAATCATGATCTGAAGCTACCATTGGAAATCTTAGGATGTCTTCTACATAATAGAGTCCTTAAGCACTACCGACACCTACTCCAAAACCCTAAAAAATTGTCTTGAAGTCAAGCTTTCCAGAAGTGCATCAACTCTCCCGTAGAAAGTGTAGTTTGGGCATTTCTTTCAAATCGTAATACCTGTGAATAAACTAAAGGAATTTTTTGTTTCTTGACATATCATTGACAAAAACCTCTTTCAATTTTGTAAAATTCTTCTCCATTTGGTCAGAAACATATCTAAAAAAAAATGTCCCTATGAGGAATGATGAGACAAGGTAGTGTACTACAGCATTGTCTTATTTGAAATAAAACATTACCTTTACCTTTATTTTTCTTTCCCTAAGCTGCTAACTCCCTTTACCCACTGAATTACATGATGGACATGTTTTGTTTTGACATATGGTATCATGATGACACATGGAGTGAAACCCTAGACCATGACCTAAAATGAGGAATTTAACCATTTCATGACCCAAGACACTTAAATGAATATATGATACCTCGAAGAAGACAATGACCATGATGAGTGATGAAGACCATGAGTAAGTGAAGGGAGCAACAGTGACCTAGACACAACAACCAGTGACCAAATTTTTATTTGAAGATTCACTGAAATGACAAAAATTTGACTTGACACCCTAACAACACCTTGTAAGAGCATATTTGATCACTAATGACAAGTTGAACTGGATAACACTAACACATTGAACATGCCACAATTGATCGAATCATGGACACACTAATCAAGAACACTCACAAATAGAGGATCCAACTGTATCAATTTGTCAAAGTTGGCCAGTGCCTGCACCAGGGCAAGTGGCTCACCAGGGACCAAGTTTAGCAGAAGTTTCCCCATATACTAGAGGCACTCAACGCAATGGGGACCATTGCTTCCTAACGAGGGAAGACTAATCATGGTGGATATTGATGGCCATCAGCTTATTCCACTTGGACCCCAACACCATTTCTTTTAGTTTCCTTAATTGTAGCACAATTTACTACTTTTGGTAGTTTTTCGGGTCCTAAACTTCTAGAGTTGTTTTGAGGCCCTAAACAACAATTTTTTGGAAAACAAGAAATTACGTGACTATGGCATGGGTCCATAGTCAAAATTGGTTGTCCTCAGAAAGATATTTCTAATAAGGTATTGTACACGCCAAATGGAGATAATATGTCAAAGTTATGACCCCGAGAAGTTGATGTATCAATTAACCCCAACGAGGGTCGTAAACTTTTCGCACTTCATCCCCTAACGTTAGGTTTTTGGATGTTTAGGGTTTTTCATTTATTCTCAATAATAAAAAGGTCATTGAACCTCATTGTAACATAGTTCAAAAGGCATGTAGTCATCTCATCTCTTCTCAAAGATAAGTTATTATCGATTAAGCTAGTTTCTTTACATTTTTCATGTAAACAATTTTCAGTATTTGTCATTAATTAATTGAAGTTCCGTTTTCGTTGTATCTTTGTGTTTTTGTTTAAATTTGCATTTCATTGTGTTCCTACATAAATTTAGATCAATCCAAGTGCGGGTTTTCAATATAATCTATATACTCATTCCTGGTTTAAATAAAAACAACAACAAAAACATATTTTGTATCAATTATATTTTGATTATATATATTTATTATTTTTTAATATAAATTTTTCTATAAATAGTAGTTTTCTATTTTTAAATTTTTTGTGATATATCAAAATTTAACTTTTAATCATTGTATTGGTGAAGAGAAATATCTTATTGTAAAAGTATAACTATTAAACTGTAAATATAAAAACAAATGAAAGAAAAAACGAAAAACAAAAAAATCAAAATTAAAAAACAATAACTTTTTTTACAATTGTTTTCATTTAAATTAGTATGAATAATTTTTTACATCATATAAATTAATGCATATAATTGCTTTGAGAGGCACTATCCAATTCAGTATGGAAGAAATGTTGTAATATTTAACATTTTGAATCGGTAAAAATAAAATAAAATAAAAACATAAAATTCTCAAGCCTAATATTGTATACATGTTGTAATGTATTGTTTAACATTTTGGCTCGGTCAAAATAAAACAAAAATAAAATAAAAACATAAAATTAATAATTAAATAAACCTGGATCTATCTTAACTCCAGATCTACCAAGTGTCTAGAAGGCTCAATTCTCTTGAAACACAAACCTTTTTTAGAGTGAAAAGAGATTTGATCCCTCTTCGAGCATGGTAGATTTGGAGTTATAGGATGGATCTAGGCTAGTGTATATATATATATATATATATATATATATATATATATATATATATATATATATATATATATATATATATATATATATATATACATACATCACCATTTAATGAAACATTCAAACGTTGTTGATATAGTTGTATTTCTTCCTTGCATAAGCCCGAGCCATTTAACTTATATGGTTGGGCTAGTTTTAGAGGCCTCACTCAAATTACTTCAATGTGTTACCAATTCACCATGGTTATGCCAAAAGGTGCTCTACAACCCAATATGGGAGAGATATTATAGTGACCAATAAAATGGTGTTAAATCAAAATAATAATAATAATAAAACATAACATTAACTAAATTGAAAAAATAATAAAAATAAAAAATAAATTCAATTCAATTTATTATAATGTAAATTTTTTAAATAAAAATACAAACAATTTAAATATGCATATCACAAAATAAATTTAAATAATAATGATTCGTATTCATAACCATGATATTTTAGAACATATAATTAAGAAACATATAAAAACTTTAAAAAAATTAATTCACAAATATATAATTAGGAATAAGAATATTTCTTAACATAGAGATGTGACATATATATATATATATATATATATATATATATATATATATATATATATAACGTAAATAGTAATTATAAATTAAGATCATTTTTACCATATAAATTAAAATAATGATCATAGTCAGAAGCATTCTATTTCAAAATTTCTTATTTAAATTTATAGAACCTTGACACTTACAATAAATTATTTTTGTAAGTTAGCTTCTCTATATATATATATACACTAGCCCATATCCATCTTAACTCTGGATCTACCAAGAGGGATCAAATCTATTTTCACTCTTAAAGAGGTTTGCATCTCAAGGGATTTGATAACTCTCAGCTCTTGGTAGATTGAAGTTAAGATGGATTGTTAATATGAAGTTTTTGGAGAAGTGTACCAAAATCATTCACTTATGTTAATCGTGACATATAACCCTAACAACAAAAATGACCATCGTTATCGCTCTTCAAATATGCAAAATAGATGTTAGAAACTTGTAGCAAAATATATCATGCAAAAAAGGAATAATACATAACAACATATAAAACCATAGAGACCCAATGGAAAATGAATAATGTTTTATTATTATTTAGTTAGACTTAATACACCTGATGAGGAGAATGTGCCAAAATTGGGTCTACAGATCCCCCCTCCATGGGATGGGTCCTTTATAACCTTGTGCTTAAGCTACAACATCAGTTTCTCTCTCTCTCTTAGAATGTATGTTATGGGAAAAAGAAAGTGGTGACGACTTGAACTCAAGATGGGAGCTCAAATCTCATATGGTGATATTGAGTATGATGAAAATGGTAATGGTGAAGAATGAGGAGAAACCCCCTCTATTTATAACAAAATATTAGGATACATTTATATTTAGGATAATAATAATAAATGTTATGTTGGGTGTGGAGCTTGATTATCTTCTGTATTCAAAAGTTTCAACCAGATGTATACCCCAGGAAGACTGTACACCCCTCCAAGCAGGGGGGACTTGTGCCCCCCCCGCGGGGGTCCGGGGGGGTAAATCCCCCCCAACTAGGGGGTCCGGGGGCCAGCAGCGCCCCTGAAGCTAAAAATAGATGTAAAATTGCCTTGTAAAAGTCTAGTAATTTCTAGTCAATCTGGGCCGTTCATTAGGCGGATGATCTGACGGTAGAAGTTATGTTTAATTTAGGGTTTTTTCCCTAGAAGGCAACCCCTCACTATATATGAGGGAATTGTATTGCGTCTATGTATATCTGTATTCTGAGTGAGGAAGAGAGAGGAGATTGAGAGCGAAGAGGGTGTTATAGCGGATCTATTGTAGGTTGTATCTCTTCAATTTGCTGGATAATATAATAAAAGAAGGATTGGTTGTTTCTCCGTGGATGTAGCCTAAACTAGGTGAACCACGTATATTTGTGTCTCTCTTGTTTTATGCGTTTTCTGTGTTTATATTTCTGCAATATTTTGTGTTCCATTGCTCCATAATATATAATTTTCTAACAACTGGTATCAGAGCCGAAGGTCTATTTGGCTAATAAACTCACAGGAGAAAAAGGTTCTTGGTTCAAGTGGGAGAAATGGTGGAAGATGGTATGTTTAGGGTCGAAAAATTCAACGGCCAAAACTACCAGTTGTGGAAGATGCAGATGGAAGATTATCTATATCAGAGAGATCTGTACCTACCATTGAGTGGAAAGTAAAAGAAGGTGACAAGTATGACAGACATAGAATGGGATATTCTTGACAGAAAGGCACTTGGAACAATACGGCTATGCCTAGTGGTGTCGGTAACGTTTAATATTTCAAAGGAAACGACAACACAGGGTTTAATGTCGGCACTGGCCAAACTATATGAAAGGCCCTCAGCCTCAAATAAGGTATTTCTTATGAAGGTGTTTATTTAATATGAAGATGCCAGAAGGTGGATCTATTGCCGACCATTTAAATGATTTTAATATAGTTACAAGTCAATTAAGTTCTGTAGGGGTAAATTTTGATGATGAAGTTAGGGCTCTATTATTTCTGTGCTCATTGCTAGAAAGTTGGAATGGTTTAGTTATGGCCATTAGTAACTCTGTCTCTGGATCTAATACTTTAAAGTTTGATGATGTTGTTTGTGCAATCCTTAGCGAGGAAATGCGACGAAAAAGCTCCAGTGAGACATCAGGTAATGCTTTGACTGCAGAGACTAGGGGAAGAAAAATGAAAAGAGGAAAGAGCTCAGGATATCGCAGTAAGTCAAGAAAAGGCAGATCCAAGTCCAGATTAGGGATAGTGTGCTGGAAATGCGGGAAGAAAGGACACCTGAAGAAAGACTGCAAGTCTCGGAAGGGAAAAGAAGGAGATGCGCAACAAGAAAACAATCATGAAGCGAATGTAACAGGTGATGTGTTGCAAGATGCTTTGATTCTTTCATTAGAAAATATTATTGATTCCTGGGTGGTAGATTCAGGGGCCTCATTCCATGCCACACCTAATAGGAAAAATTTTCATGATTATATTGAAGGAGATTTTGGATAGGTTCGATTGGGTGATGATAAACCCTATAAAATCGTTGGAATGGGTACAGTTTTCATAAAACAGCAAAATGGAAATCAGTGGCTATTGAAGAAGGTAAGGCATGTTCCAGATCTAAAGAAAAATATGATTTCAACAGGGCAGTTGGGAGGTGAAGGTTGCGTAAGTACTTTCACAGATAAAACCTGGAAGATTGCCAAAGGAGCCCTGGTAATAGCAAAAGGCGAAAAGGTTGGTACATTGTATTTGTGCAATGGTATTTCTAATTTGTTTAATGCTTTAACCTCTACAGGAGAAGATACAGAATTGTGACATCACAGGCTCATGCACATGAGTGAGAAGGGGATGCAGATTCTTCACTCAAGAAATTTGTTGCCAGGTTTGAAGCATGTTGATTTAAATTTTTGTGAGAATTGTGTTTATGGAAAATAGAAGAGAGTCAGATTCATTAGAGTTGGGAAAGAAAAGAAGAGAGAAAAATTAGAGCTTGTGCATACAGATGTATGGGGACCTACTCAGGTATCATCTCTTAGTGGTTCTAGTTATTATGTTACCTTTATTGATGATGCAAACAAAAAAACCTGGATTTATTTTATTCGAAATAAATCTCATGTATTTGATACTTTCAAGAAATGGAAAGCTTTGGTTGAAAATGAGACAGGGAAAAGGTTGAAGTGTCTCAGATTAGATAATGGAGGTGAATATTGCAACAAAGAGTTTGATAGGTATTGTTCAGAGAATGGAATTCGTAGAGAGAAGACAGTTCCAGGAACACCACAAGAAAATGGTGTGTCAAGAAGGATGAATAGGACAATCATGGAGCATGCAAGGTGCATGAAATTGCATGCAGTATTGCCTTTACAATTTTGGGTAGATGTTGTAGATGTTGTAGATACTGTTGTTTATCTAATAAATAGAGGGCCTTCAAGTTCCTTGGATGGTGGTATTCCAGAGGAAGCATGGACAGGTAAAAAGGTAAACTACTCATTTTTAAAGACTTTTGGTTGTGAAGCCTTTTTCCACATTAATAAAGAAAATAGAACAAAGCTTGAGGAAAAATCAAAGAAATGTACCTTTATTGGATATGGTATTAATGATTTCGTTATCGTTTATATGATTATGAAAATCACAAAGTCATTAGGAGTAGGGATGTAATATTCTATGAAAAGGTCTTGTATAAGAATCAGTTGCAGGAAAAGAAAACAGAGAATACACAGTGCTTGACGATATCACAGGAAAAGTGATGGTGCCTGAAAATCATAATGATCAACAGCCAAAACAACAACCACAACAACAAGCACTTCAAACACTTGAAAGTGGTTTTAGACGATCTACTGGGATAAGTAGACCCCCTGAACGATACTCTCCTTCATTATATTATGTATTGTTGACTGATTTTGGTGAACCAGAATGTTATGAAGAAGCAGTGCAGGTAGAAACCAAGAAGAAGTGGGAGCAAGCCATGAAAGAAGATATGGACTCCTTAGCACATAACCAGACTTGGGACTTAGTCAGGTTGCCTACAAGTAAAACAACATTTCAGAATAAATGGGTTTACAGGTTGAAGGAAGAAGATGGAGGAAAACAAAGGTACAAAGCTAGACGTGTAGTGAAGGGGTTTTCACAAAAGAAAGGTATTGATTTTGATGAGATATTTTCTCCTGTTGTTAAAATGACTTCAATCAGAAATATTATAAGTCTAGTAGTTGCTGAAGATTTACATCTTGAGCAGTTAGATGTAAAGACAACCTTTCTCCATGGGGATTTGGAGGAAGAGATATATATGCAACATCCACAAGGATATGAGGTAAAAGGGAAGTAGAAACTAATGTGCAGGTTGAAGAAGAGCTTGTATGGCTTAAAATAGGCTCCAAGGCAGTGGTATCTAAAATTTAACAAGTTTATCTCTGAACAAGGTTATACTAGATGTCACTCTGATCATTGTGTTTATCTCAAAAGGCAAAATGATGGCAGCTATATTATATTGTTATTGTATGTAGATGATATGCTTGTTGCAGGTTCTAACATGCAGGAAATAAATGTGCTCAAAAGAAAATTGGAAACTCATTTGCAATGAAGGATTTGGGTGCTGCAAAACAAATCCTTGGTATGAGAATAACTAGAGATAGGAAAAATCGTAAATTAACATTGTCTCAAAGTAAGTACACAAAAAAGGTGTTGAAAAGGTTTAATATGCAGAATGCAAAACCAGTTAGTATACCTTTGTCTAGGCATTTCAAATTAAGTAAGGAGGTGTGTCCCAAGACTCAGGAAGAAATGGCTCATATGTCTAAAGTTCCATATGCATCAAAAGTTGGAAGCTTAATGTATGCAATGGTCTTCATAAGGCCTGATATTGCACATGCAGCGGGAGTTGTACGCAGGTACATGAAGAATCCAGAAAAAGAACATTGGATGGCAGTGAAGTGGATTCTCAGGTATTTGAGAGGTACCACAAATCAAGCATTATGCTTTGGTGGTTCAAAAATTGCTCTACAGGGATATGTTGATGCAGATATGGCAAGTGACAGAGATAATAGGAGGAGCACTACAAGATATGTGTTTACTGTAGGTGGAACAAATGTCAGTTGGGTCTCAAAACG